>HG992275.1:17660000-19096371 GCA_905220595.1 Spilosoma lubricipeda | reverse complement strand
GGTCTGGCAGTTAGCGTAAGCGACTGCCTATCAAGAGATCTCGGGTTCGATTCCCGGGTCGGACTGCTGTTGGGTGTTTCTTTTAAGAAATTCTTAATATTAGCTCGGAGTATGGAAGATGAAGGTATAACCGGTGCAACTAGTAGCTGACCTCATTTAATCTAGGGAAAAATGAAAGCTAGGAAGATGATGGTTTTCTGTTTAGCTTGTTTATATCTAGGTAACTTTTATGTGGATGTAAGGTAACTAGATATACAATGTCGTAATTTATTTTTAAGGGAGAGTTCCCCGGCTATGAATTAGATTCAAGTGGAGGTCATCCACAATATAATATGTACGTATTTACAAAAAAAAAGTATATATGTATCAGTTGTCAAGTACCCATTTTTTTTTAACGTGTGAAAGCCCCCTCGGCCTGTCACCCCGCCGGGGTTTGCGGCGGGGCGGTGTGTCGGAATCGAACCGATTTAAACCACACGGTGTGCCACTCTGCGCCTGAGACGGGAGGGATCCGGGAACTGCTGTTATTAACACATCCGGACCCCTCCCAGCGCCAGCCCGCACTGAAGCGGGCACCGTCTGCTGGTAAAATTCTCAATTTAGGCAACGTACGGCACACGCGTAACGTTGCCCCCTCGCGGGTGACCACTAAAGCGGATGGAGGGGAAAACCCGTCCCCACCATCCGCGGCCACACTCAGGGCGGCATGAGGTGCTGATAGGCGCGCCTCCGCCGCCCGGTCCGCCGGCGGCGGATCGGGTCCGAGTGGAGGTCGTCCTCCCGGGCCTTCTCCGCCGCCTCCTTCTGCGAAATTACGTCTTCGCAGAAGGCTGCGACCGCGGTAAAACTGCTGTCGCTACCGGCCATGGTGCGAATGATGGCCGGTAGCGAGAGATCTCCTCCGATGACTGCAGTGAGGGCCCGGCGCTGCGACGCCCAAGCGGGGCAAATCGCCAGCGTATGCGTACTAGCTGAACCCCGCGGTGTTACTCGCGGTTATTGTTGTACCGCGAGTAACGCCGCGGGACAAAGTTAGTCTAAAAAAAGTAGCCTAAGCTACTCCCTGGATCATCACCTAGCTACCTGCCAGTGAAAGTCCCGTCTAAATCCGCCCAGCCGTTCCAGAGATTACCCGGAACAAACAGACAGACAGACAGACAGACAGATAAAACATTTTTTAACTAGATTTTTGGTATATGTACCTTGTATGCATTTAGTAAAAAGCGGTTACTTTAATATTACAAACAGACACTCCAACTTTATTTATTTGTATTGATTCAGTTTCAGAGACGTTTCCTATTAAATAAAACGGTGTACAAGTACATGTAGTGCAAGATGTATTCTTATTTAGTTATTTCATGCAAATGGTGGTCCTATTATTATTATAAGTTTTTGAATACTATTAATTAATAAATATCTAGTTATGAATGCTTAAATGCGAATATAATTATCGAAGTATTTACTCCGTACGAATAAGTATAAAATGTCCATTTGACTTAACGAATTCGCTTCGTTAAATTTGGTTTATTGATAAAATCAAGATGAGCGCATTTACTTATTAAACAATGCTTTTGTAAAAAGATAAAGATGTATTTTCTTGTAATTATATGAAGCCTTTTATCACTTGATAATATTATATATCTTTGTTTTATAAATCTATTAATTATAAAAAAAATATTGTAAAAATTAGACCAAGTCTCGTATTATATAATACTCTCTATGTCTTAAAAGTATAGTGATTATTAGTACAGATTACTTATGGTAACTTTTGAATTACATGCAATTTAAATTAAAACATACTTAGTACGATTTCTTACACAAAACAGTATTTATACCGTATGAAACTTGAGTTGTCCTACTAAATATTTTCATACTTAATATGATTCTCACGAATTTTCTTTAACTGCCATTGATGATGAATATTGCAACTCAAAAATTCCGTTAAATTTATATTTTTGCTCAAGATTATGAATTCTTAAATTCAGTTAGGTATTTACATCACTTAACGTTATAGATACGAATGTCAACTATCCTAATTATAAAATTATTATCTATTGCCCGCGGCTCAGCCCCTGTATATCGGTTATCATGATAAAGAGTAGCCTATGCCCTTCTTTTAGAATCTAGAAATCGGTGCAGTTATTTAGCCGTGAAAGCATAATAGACAGACAGAGTTACTTTTGAATTCATAATATTAGTATAATTTAATTTCAATAGGTATAGTGACATCACTGATGTTACCTAAATATTATCATGTCAACTTATTAGATTAATGCACAAATGATACATCTATCATTGATGGAAATAGTCAGTAAATCGAGTCAGATGGCTCGTGTACATTTCTTTTCTCGCCTTGGCTGGAACTCTTCCGCGCTCCCGCTAGTTCTAATACAATGCAGTGATCACTACTTTTGTTTATTGAAGAGAGCTGCAGATAAAAACAATTGCGTAGACAAGAAGCTAACAATTTCATCTGAACTCAGGCGTTGAAACGTTTCGTATTTTTTTATTCATTGATTTTTATCATGGCGCATAAATTAAATAAACTAGTCTCATTACCAAGTTCTTTCTTAATAATTATTATGTTAGATGTTGCATCGCCTCGTGTACTATCTTATACTTATAAAGTAATGGAAATTATTGACGACTTACCTGTGAAAAGTGATCTAGAAAAGTATTTGTCAGCGTTAGAAAAAGTGGTATACTTTGCAGAGGCGAATAAATTTTACGTAGATTTGAATCTATGTTTAGGGATATATTTGATCAACGGTAAGCCAATAAACTCAATAAAAGTTTTAAATTAATTTATTCACTAAGATTAAATTTTATGATTTTATTCTAAAATCTGAGAAGAGTTCATGTGATTTAAATGTTATTTGAATGTTTCATACAATAAATAGAGAAAATATGTTTTCTAACTTGTATATTTTAAAAATTACACACATGTTATAAATTTTTTGCAGTGAATCTGAAAAATATCGTAAAACAGAAAGGACACTTGTTACCATTTCACAAACAAGTGCGTTTGGATAATCTCGTGAAGACAAATGACAATATCATCGGATACTTTTCAAAAATGACTCAAGAACATTTAGAACAACAACTTCAAATAAATCATGATTTACCTATGGGCAGTAAGTATATTTTAATTAATTTGTTGTGGTGTAAAGGTATAGTAACCAAATTTTCGGCAATCAATCAGTCATTCTGACGTATTTCAAATTTTTCTCATTCTAATTTACGTCACTCTTTCTTATTAAGTTGTATAAACATCTAAATATATAAAAAAAAATGTATGTATGCGCATAACTTCTGATCGGCTACACCAAATTAAATAATTCTTATTTTTATGTGTTCGTTATTGTGAGGACAAGGTTTGTGTACCAGAAAAAATAAAAGATAACCCGTAAATTTTTTTTGGTCTGCGTCTGTACACTGTCTGTGGGAAGTTGAGACGGATATGTAAATATAGTGGTACGAAGTTCGCCGGGTCAGCTAGTTAAATATAAAAAATCTACATTTTCTATATAAAGTGACTAAAACTTAAAATAGGCGTGACACAAACTGAAACGAGAACACGTTAGATGAATTCAAAAGTAATACATTTGTGTCTACGACCTCGGGGTTAAATTGTTATTGATGCTCCTAAATAAATATAGCGTCTAATAAAATAATAATTGTTCAAATATGTCCAATTGTTCAACAAATAAACAAAAGATTATTCAGATTTTTATTCCATTTTTATAGCTATAGTAGAAAAAGTAAATATAATTTTGCTGAATACTTTTAAAATCACAAGTTAGTAGAGACACGCTGATTTCAGCACAAACGACCGGGCGGTACTACTCTCTTACAGAAGATATGACAGCATTCACGCTGTCGTATTTCGTTTTTGAGTGCGAGACCAGAGGCCCAATGAACATCTCAATAGGCTGCCATGGGTTGGACCACTATGCTGCATTGTTGCATCGTCTGCATTCATAATGGGTATGGTGATCACTATTCTTGGATTTTGCTCATGCATTCCCTTGGCAGAGCAGCGTTACTGTAGATTTACATTAAATTATATGTGTTCTTATTTTATATTTGTACATTTTTTACAGTATTACATCTATATACCGGGAAGGCATCATGGCCCAAACGTATGAGAAAATTTAACATTGATTTATTGAAGAAAACTAAGTTTTTCTCGAGGAAACGTTTGGAGGATTTATATCAAAGATGGCCTGACTACATGAAGGGTATGATACATTCAACTGGGAGTCCAACTCCAGAAGAAACAGGTGGGTTTGGGATTACATTATATCATTGCCTGTAATATGAATATATTTAGAAATATTTGAGTATATTTAACAGCACTCTGGTTACTGTAATCCGCTTAATTTAGGACCTGCTCTAGAGCATGCTCCAAGGATAAGACGGCCGTGTGTGATATTTTGGGCTAAGACGTTCTTGTAGTTTATCTCTAGTGCCCAGGTAGGTCACCGTGGGGTTTAGTGGGTAGACTGGATCTCTAGAAGTCCCACACACGCCTTTCGTCTCCCCCACGAAGGGTATGGTGCGAAATCCTTCCTTGCGTAAAAAGGAAGTAGGTGTGTCAGCTTTGGCGTACGACTGGAGTTTACATCACAAAGTTCTTACCTTTTGTATGTTACGCAATAATACTATGTTGAACGAAACCTGTAAGCGCTATGTGAATCTCGATACTTACCTACGTATTTTGGTCGCGATAAAACTATTTATAATTAAAGATTTAGCGCCTTTCGTTTTAATACTTTGTTAGACAACATAACTACAAAGCGCTGCAGTTTTACGTCTCACTTTAATTAAAACTTGATTTTACGGTTCGTAAATGTTCCATACTGTAGACTAAATATGAAAATCGGTTCTTAAGGCGTAAACTTTATAAAAAAATTGTTATGATTATAACTTCGTGTTCGTGACATGAGAACTTATGAAGCTAAAGCTATGTCGAGTGTAGGAATATATTAAAAAAAAGATACTAAATTTAAAATTTGTAACTAAAGATAAGTAAGTAAAGTAGGTATTTCATTCATTAAAATAATGTATTTTATTTGTTTCAGATCATTGTTTAAAGTTGCTGGCACAGAATCCTATCAATCCAAATAATGCTTGGAGTCATTGTCACGTACCTTATGATTGTATTGAAAAAGTATCACATGGTGTTAACCGTGCTTATGGAATAAATCGAAGGTAAGAAGAGAGCTTTATATTTTAGTACACATTTCCCGCAGCCTCAACTAATTTAAGAGAAGAGGAGTACAAACTCAGGATCTCAACGTTATGTTTCATAGCCTACATTTAAAGGCATTGTAATACTCCTAAGGAATATAAACCCTTGAAAAGTATCGTGATGTGTTATAGCATTCTATGATGGTTAGAAAACTATCATTGATTCTAACATTTAACAGCCGCTCCTCTTGTGTGTAATTGAGTACCCGTGTGTAAAAATCAAAGTATCTCTACTCCATAAATCAACAAATATCGGTTAATCTCTATCTCACCGTAACAGATATTATTGCTTATAAATAAATTAACAAATTATAAACAGCCTTCAGCTTTTTAAATTACTGTAGACATATTCCTTATGCTAGATTTAAGGATATTTAAAATTCAGTCTTTTAAGAGGCAACTGAATAGTAAAGCATCGTAATAAGTAGCTTTAGAATATAGGATTTCAAATATTATCGAGATACTGGTTTACACCGGATCTAGTTACTCAAATAGTTAAAGATAAACCTGTCTATTAGTTATTATGCCTGTGCTTAAGTTTTTAATCGATACTTTCACAATAAAACAATCATAAGTATACATTTGTAGGCTAAAATATGAAGATTATATTCTAAATATCCACACCATTGTTCTTTTTTCAAATAGACATAGGCTTATTGCGTATTCTTTCTAATACAAACAAACCTTTGTCATATCAATAAATGACTACACTTCAATGTTTGTATAAATATAATTGATAGTTATATATACAATCATTTTAGTAATAGTTTTCATACAACCTCAAGCGAGGTCATATTTTAAGTTTTAAATAGATATGTGTGTCTTCAATGCTGTTGCCAACACAAGTTTTAAAAAGGTTCTCTTTTACAGTCGATGACTCTAAAATTTAAAATAGCAAAACAGTTAGTAAACTAGTAGTATACTTCAATAGTATACGCTACAATGCACTCTCTACTCCAAAACTACAAATATACTACAAATATATTTGACTTTTGCTTGTTCTTATTTGGCTTATTCCGTAGTTCATTTCTGTTTTTAATCAACTTCAAAAAAAGGAGGAGGTTTCTCAATTCGACCGTGTTTAGGATACCTTCGTCGTTTATCAACCGATTTTGATGATTCTTTTTTTAATGGAAAATAGATATCCCAACAGTGGTATCACGATAAGGACACTAAGATCTGATGATGGCATCCAAGAGAAACGAGTCAAACCTTGAAACCTTTGTTAAAATTTTACTTGTTTGTTAATTTACAGACTACTGTTTTTGTTAGCGGCTCGTCATTGGCGTGGTTGTGTTGTTTTACCCGCTGAAAATGACAAGGATTTCATTGATGGCTTATGTGCAAAAATGTACAATGAAATCGAGTACATTGCCAATCATGACTTGGGTCTACCAGATGTTGTTATGGAACACAGTGAGTTATTTTTTTGAATGTGCCATCAAAATTTGATGTTTTATATTTAATACATGGTAATGTAAAATACAATGTTTACCAATCTTTTGATATTTTTGAGAACTGATAATTCTCTGCCATCCTCTCCATACATTGTCGTTGCATTCGTCACTAATATTTAATAAAACTGACGCTGAAAGTATTTTGTAAAAGTATGTATAGCTCAATCATTGTAGAATATTGTGAGTTTTGCGTATAAATTTACTGAACTTCAAATGTTAAATTTTTTTTAAATATATATACTATATACTCGTAATACATCAAAATATTGTCAATATATTACTTATTAGAGATTATAATGCTTAATTAGCATACAAATCATAATGTCCTCTAAATTTAGATAGGGTACTTCGAAAGTAACCCTAAGTTATTATGCCTTCTAAATCCTTTCACCAGTGAGCAGTTAAGACACAAAAATGTGTACAAAAACAATAAGGATGCAGTGCTAGAGTTAGCCTTCAAATATGCGACTACTGCTTACCTAGCATTTAAAAAAAAATTATAACTATATTCTGTTTTGCATCTTTTTCAGTGTCTCTATGCAGCCTAGAGGGTCACACTCAATTTATGCGACGGTCATGGCTTGATTCTCTCTTGGATTTTCAAACTGAAGTTGGATGTTTCAATGCCACAAGACCGACTGATGGCATTGCCATGCCAAAGCTTCCAAAGAATATAACTTGGGTGTTCTTGAGATTAGATCTAATAATTTGGGAAGGTTCTTGCAATTCACATACAACTGCCGTTGCGGGTTCCATGTTGGCATCAGTTCTTAGATTTATTATAGAGAATTTTTATTAAATGAAATTATATAAAAATCTTAGCTCAATTGAACTTTTAGGTAAAATGAAAAATAAGTAGCTCTATTTTACAAACGTTATTAGTTGAATTATTTTGGTCTAGTTCCTAGGATCTTTAGTAAATTTTGTTCTTGTGGTAGTATCATTAGGTTTTCACATTTGTTACGTTTGTAAAGACTATGATTGAACAGGAGAGGAATATCCTGGTGGATCTATCAATTTTATACACATATTGATTTTATTTATGGGATTTTAGTGTTTCTATTATGTCCTATTGAAATTGTTAAGTCTTTGTTTACTTAAAGCTATGCAAGAAAATCCATCTAAATGTTGGTACTACTGTATTTATAGAAACTTTTTTATTGAAAGTGGGTTTGAAAACCTAGATGCAATTCTTATATAAGATAGGAATTGTACTGATAGCGTAGTGGTTGAAGCGCCCGCAACGCCGCTTCCTATTTTGCTGACAGTTGTGGGTTCAATCTGCCACAAATTGCTTCTATTTGGCTATCGTGATTTCTATTGTCATGATATAGTTACACTGTAAATAAAGTTTTTAATTTAGTTTTAATATGTTTAATGTAGTTTGAGTAATAAAATGTTATGGAAAGGAGCGATAAAAACATTGTTACACAATAAAATAATTTGGAAACATTGGATTTTTATTTACTTATTCACGAATCTAATTTTGAATAGTCTTTGAAAACTAAGTGTTAATGCTCTTTATTTCGAGATAATCTGAAGTTCAAGTAAAATATTTGTTATTCCATAACTTGGTAGCTACCAAAGCAGTAAAAGAAAAAGTATTATTGGTGACGGTAGGTAAAGAAAGGAGAAATTTTTATAAGAATAATAAACTAAAAAATTGCCTCTAATACCTTGGTCGAAAAAAGAAGGAAGAATAGCGGTAATAATAATATTCACCACACACTTCCGTTTGGTTCTTAAGTAGGCAGAATTAGCATTCATGGGAATGATTGTACTATTATAACCAGATAGCCGATATACCTGATTATTAATATAAATACTCCCGGTTTCAAAAAGGTGTCTGCCTATTTTTGACTTCATTTTATCTCCCGCTTTGCTAAGTGGACTTATCATATTTCCAACTCCTCCTGTTTTTTTTTCTGATTAATTTCGTTGCGGGTTCCAAGATAGTTATTTTTTTCCTGGGACTTCCCGAGTGTCATATCTCGGTGTGTTCGTAGGTCACTGCTGTTGATCCTTATTTTGTTGATAATTATTTCTAAGTACATACATCTTAAATTCATAGATACATTACACCCGCTCATGATGATGATGATGATTACACCCGACACAGAAAAAACCATTATGCTCGACACAAAATTATTTGTTCTGAGTGGAAATCAAATCCACGACAATTGGCTTAGTGCCACTTACCTCTAGATCAATGGACTAAGCTTGAATAAATTAAACTTCATTGAAAATAATTATACTAAGTCATCAAAAGCGAGGTTTATCTAGTAGACATAGTAAGTCAGTCACAATTAAATATAATATAATAACAGTCAAATATTAAAACAAGGAACTGATCAGCTTTTGTAAATGTACTTCATATCACAAAAGCAAAGCAAAACATTGTTTATCTGGTTTAAGGCACAAATTTCAGAAAGTAATGAGCCGATTTAATAAATCATTCAGTGTTAGATAGCACATCTGTCAAGGAAGGATTTAGGCTATCTCTATATATCATCCCTCTACTGCCAAAATGAGCGGAGAATCAAGAAAAAGTTGCAAGATTAGGGGAAACATTTTTTTTTTGATAACTTACATTGCGTCACTTACATTTAAAGGTCAAAGTTTCACAAAAGCAATGTATCGAACCAAATTGTGTGATATTGAAGCGGCCTATATCCAGCAGTGGACTGCCATCATCATCATCATCAGCCTATCTGATGATAATGATGTATGAAAGAATTGCTCCTCTTCAAAAGTTAAAAAAAGCGTCAATGATAGCATATTCTTTAACGTTGGTTCACTATGACCTTTTTTGTTTTATGACGGGCAATAGAAGACGCAGATGAAGTTGCCTGAGTCAGCTAGTATGAAACAAATTTGATCAATACGATATCCTAAAACAAAAATTTCTTTGAAGGTTTTATGACAACTAGAAGTCTATTTGAAAAAGACCCTAAAATGATTTACTTATAAAGAGCTAGTTAAAAGTTGGACATAAAGTTTTTTTTATTTAATCATTATTTTCCTCAAAAAATCTAGTACAAACTTAAGGATTTTGATCTAATAAAATCTTAAGAAATTTAGGGCATTCCCCAGCATTATTAGGATTTATAGATCTGCATGAAAAATTTCTACTTTCGCTGGGTTTTTTTGTTGCCTTTAAGTCTACTGTGCTTAAAGTTTTTCCACGCAAAGCTACTGCCATCAAACCTCGTCATCCCAAGCACTAGGCGATATCAAATTTCTGCAGAAAAAGTGTTGTAAGATGTTTAGGGGCTCCACAGATGTTTACAGTTTAAGTTGCTCTCTGAGACACGAAGGGGTCCCAACATGTTATGGTCGCCTATCTATAGACTGATCCGGTTAGGGCAGCTTAACTTTAAGGGGCTTGTGGTTAAGTTTCGGTTACCACTTAACCATAAGCCCCTTTCTGTATGCTTTCGTTGCAAAGCTACGAACCCATATTCCCAGAACCTCTACTTATATGAGTTCATTGCGGGTTCATTCAAAACGAAAATTCTACTTTAGTAGAATAACTGTAATGTACCTAAAGTTAATTAATATCCAATTGTGTCCTATCTCCGAGTGTTTTTGTAATGTAAACTGTTTTAAAATTGTTCCTAAATCAAACAACAGTTTCACTATGTGGTATTTAGAAGTTCTGAAATACCTTTACGATTGTTTTAAACGTAACTATTTAAAATAATAATAACGATATTAGCCCCTTGACAAATGAATCAAATGATACAATACCAATGTTTTGTTTACTATTCGGTGTTTAAATTACCTTGGTGTAAATAAAAACAATTGTAGCGAGTGTACAGTGATCAGTTTTGATCTGAACTAAGACGTAGAAACATCTCCACTCTAACGTAAATACAAATTTGAAATGTCATTTTTATTTGAACTGTGTTGGCCGCGGCGGGTCGGGAACTTCAAGGCTTTCAAAATTATTGTGTTGTTTATGAGCATCACATTGTCACTGGAAACAACTTATAATTACAAAGAAATGGAGATTATTGACGATTTGCCAATGAAAATGAATTTGGAACAATACTTGACTGTTTTGAAAAGGACAATCAATTTTGTGAGTCTTCATAAAAATCTTGCAGACTTGAATGTGTGTTTTGGCATATATTTAATTAACGGTAAGAAATAATTTAATGGTAAGTTTTTCAAAATCAAAATCATGTAGGTCGTACTTGACTCATTCATTTATATCTCTCCACAACAACCAGTCTGGTACTGCTCTTATTAAACGGCTATTTCATTATTTATCTGGCGGATCTTCCTTAAGAGTTATATGTTATACCAGCTAAGCCCCGCGGTATTTCTGTTGTACCGCGAGTAACGCCGCGCGACAAAGTTAGTCTGGATCATCAGCTACCCGCCTGTGAAAGTCTCGTCAAAATCGGTCCAGCCGTTCCAGAGATTACCTGGAACAAACAGACAGACAGGCAGACAAAAAAAAATTAACTACATTTTTGGTATATGTCCCGTGTATACATACATATGCATTTAGTAAAAAGCGGTTATTTCAATATTACAAACAGGCATTTCAATTATATTTATTTGTGTGGATATATAGATTTATCCTCTAGCGGATAAAAACGGCTTTTGCACTCAGACATCGAAGAGCAAAAATACTCTTTCCGATATGGTGGAATAAAAAATGTTTTATGTAATTCTAAACCTATATAATTTTAGTTTTTAGTTTTCGAGAGATCGACTTACGTATCTTGATAGCTGACTGACGACTACTTCGGTGGTGCAGTGTTAGTGCACTACCTACTGTGTTGAGGTTTTGGGTTCGACTCACACGTTGGACCAAATGCTTTTATGACATGCAAAAATTTCGAGGGTTTTCTCTGCATAAAATGTAGAGTTTATAGTACGAGCTATGCTTAGTTTGAGGCTAGATGTCGTTGTGTGTCAGATGTATAATTTTTCATCTATTTTTAAAATGTTAAATGTTTGTATAAATACGATTCTGAAACACTTCGACTAATTATGGTCTCATTTTAAACATGTATTTTCTACCAATAAGAAATTAAAAGCATCCTTCTCATGTTGTTGATAGAAGAAAAAAAAAATTAAATTTTTAACATGCCGTGTGTATCATCTTTCTTATAATTTGCATTGAACCCCGTGTGTTACAATAGTACCGCCTCTATCTACTTTGAGATCAGCTAACTGTAAGAGATGTGAGAAGTTATTATTGTCATGTTATGTTAGTTATTAATGAAAAAATAAGGCATACATAAACAATTACGAGTTAGAATAAAGGATCCGATAAATGTGTCCGGCTTATTAATTTTAATTTTGAATTTCAATAAGTAAATATTCTGCATAGATTTTAAGAAGAATAAGACACAGCATTCTGTTCCACGTTCTATGTTTAAAACGTCAATTGTTTTTTAAGTTTTAAAAGGTCTGCATGAAGATTCTTTATTTTGAAACAATGTATGTACTTATCATGTTTCTGAGCTCTAATGAGATAGGCAGGACTGTTTTGAGAGCGAGTGACTGTTAATGTAAATATAACTTAAACATATATAAACGTAAGATCAGTATAGTAATAGTATAACAAGTAATATTGTTATACTACTTGCGAATACTTGCACAAAACTTTCGTTTTAGTGAACTTAAGAAGAACAATGCAGTTAAAAGGACGCAATTTACCTCTTCGAAAACAAGTTCGTTTGGAGCGATTAATAAAGTTGAATGATGAAATTATAGATTATTTCGCAGAGAAGGCTGTAAAACATTTAGAAAAACACATTGATACAGAGAAGGGGCACATTGGTTGTAAGTATATATTTTGAAGCGATCGTAGATAAAATTTTGCGATCAATTTGAGCTACCATTTAAAAATAAAATGTAAAATTTATTACTTTATAATTTTAGTGAAAGAAATTGCATTACATTTTTTCAGAGTCAATATAAAAAAAAGCGCACAATATTTTTTTTTTTCTGATATTCTTTAATGTCAGAATTATGTAAATGTAACATCAATTATTTTTACGGGAATTAACGCGAACTTATTAAAAGGTATTACATACCTCTGATTTGCCTGACGTTTGGACCAGGTTGCACTGGCAGTGGACACAGGCTGACTGAATAATTGTTAATATATCATGGATCGTGAATGTTTAAAAGTTACTAATGTAACATTAATATAAAATAGAAAATTGATTTGAAAAAAATAATTATGTTTAAAGTTTCTAACCACTAACACTGTTTAACTATACAGTATTTGATAAAAAAATTGTTTGGGAAATAAAACTTCAATTGTTTCAGTGTTTCACCTTTATACTAACGAGACAACATGGCCCAATAATCTGCCATATTTCAGTATGGATTTGCTAAAGAAAACACATTATTACTCTAGAAAAAAACTTGAAGGTTTGTTCTTTAAGTGGAATTTATATCTGAAAAATGTGTATGGTGTAGAAGATTCGCAAAATCCGACTCCAGATGATCTAGGTAACAATTGATTTTATATTCTAATACGTCATCAAATATTTTGCATATGACTTTACAATATACTGTTTTATTAAAATTCAAGTGCGATATATTACACCTCTGGTATAAAGTTCTGCGACTGTTTACTGTTTGAGATGATTATAGTACTATTATTATAATAGTAAACACAGATTGGTATTAAAAAATATTATTTTTAATATATATTCAAATTAAGAAAGTTTAGTAAACCATTTTACACTTACAATCGACTATAACTTTTAAATCTGGTAAATACTAGGCATAGGTAAAGTAGCTCAGTCAATAAATCAGCAAAATCGGACGAAATTTTGCAGTTTTAAGATTAAATTTGTTTTATAATTAGAATTATAATAATAAAGTCCGTGATATCACGGCGTTATCACCACTTAAATGTTTATATGTTTTAGATAATTGTTTAAACCTGTTAGCTCAGAATCCTGTTAACGACAACATGGGAAATATCCACTGTCAAGTACGCTTTTCTTGCGCTAATTTTGTCCTTAATGGCGTTCATTATGGTTATGGCATTACGCACAGGTAAGAATAGTCAATAGTATTCTAGTAAATGTTAAGTGGAAAAGTACAATATTCCGTGGCACAGTAAACTATCACCTTTTACTCAATCGATTTCATATTTCTTTCCTGACGTTATTATTATAGTTTACTGGGGCAAACTAGCAGAAAGAATACCTCCTACAACTCTCGAGTATTAGGTGCATTTACTCATGTGAGTGTGTTTTCCCTTCAGAGAGTTTGAGCGACGGGTTGCTTAAAATCAACAAAATAATAACATTTCACCGGTTTTCTACGAGGCTATCGTTACTCAGTTCGAGCCGATCAATATGTGATTCAGCATATTATGGTTCTGACACATTAACTTATTTGGTATAAAAGTGTATATATATTCTGCAGCTTTCCACAAAGTCGTTGATAGATACTTAACTTCCGATTGAGTAAATCTATGATGGTACAATTGAAGAAAAATTGCTTGTTTTATTTTAATACTAAGAAAAATTATTTTTAAAAATGTGTCCAAAGTTGTTACAATTTACAGAGTGTTATTCCTGTTGGCGGCTCGGTTTTCACGGAGATGTGTTCTGACGTCAGTGAAAGAAGACAAACGTTTATTAGAGAAGTTGTGCTCAAGGATGTACAATGAAGCTGAGTTCATCGCGAATCATGACTTTGGACTCCCTGACTTAATAATGGAACAAAGTAAGGATCGTGTTATATATTAGCTCTGAATATAAGTAGAGTTTCCATATGAAGTATACAAGATATCAAGGTAGTCGAGCCACGGCTCGACCGGGGCGGTACCCTCGCACAGAAAATCAACGTAAAATGACAGCGATCATGCTGTCGTGTTTCGTTGGTGAGTGCGAGACCGGAGGCCCAATGATGCAGAAGCATCACTAGCCCGCCATGGTGTTGGTCGCCATGCTGCATTGTTACATTGTCTGCATTCGCAGTATGGTGACCACCACTCTTGGATTCTGCTTATGCTTTCCATCAGGCAGAGTAGAGTCATTTTGGTAAGGCCAAACAAAAAAAAAAAAAAAAAGAATGTAACCCAGACCTCTTTACTCAAATGGCGTTTTTATTTAAGTAGAGAAGAGGTGATTCGAAATTGTGATACTTGAGACCAGTCATATTTGTGTTAAAAAAATATACATGTAGTTACAAACAACACTGACTGACTGAAAACAAAAAGAAGAAAAGTGAGTGTTAAATTTCATCTTGTTAAACTTGTTTCACAATTGACTGAACAAATAGCAATTGAAATGACTATATGGATGTCCTAGTGGTTTAAGCGGTTCTGCACGTCCTCCTGCGCCGAAGTCTTGTGGGTCTTATCTTTACATCGGAGAGCACTTTGCGTAGTTCCACAAATAGTTGTTCTGAATCTAGATCTTCTTTGTGTCTGTTTCGTGTATGTTTGTAAAATACGATAGTAAGGTTTCTTTCCTAGTCTTTTTTAAATGATATGACGTTTATTTCTCAAAAGAATAATACATAATGCCTAGCTTGGGAATAAGTACCAGTAAATGTTTTACACAAACTGTCAAGTATTTTATTGCATTGTATGATTTTTAATGTTATGTCTTTGAAGTGAAATAAACATATTATTTTTATAATTCGCTTTTATGATAAATTATTACTATTACTGTTAATTAATTAAATACTATTAATTCTTTAATCGACTATATTTTAACACGTATCGTTGTTTCAGTAAGTCTGTGTGCCCTTGATGGACACGGTCAGTTCCTACGCCGATCATGGATAGAAGAACTCCTGGATTATCAAACTGCAGCTGGTTGCTTCAATCTCATGCGGACGGATGGAAACAATAGTGCTATAAAAGTAGACAACAACACTGGCTGGCAGTACCATGTACACGATCATATGATGTTCGGACGATCGTGTCACACTCGAACCACTGCAGTTGGTGGTTCCATGATTGCGGCCGCTGTTAGATTTATTATAGAAAATTACTTCTGAGTTATTCGTATCAATGTAAACTAAACGAAATATGCTTTTATTCTAATAAAACTAAATCTTGTGATTAAAATTTCAATAAATTATATTTGTGTCTTTATTTAAAAACGATATAACATAGAAATTAATAGATAAAGAGAATTTTTAAATCTATTTTAATTACAAAATCTTATAGCACAATTATATATTTAGTATAGCACTTTAATTCTAGTTCGAGTGGTAAAATGAAAGAAAATACAGAAGTCTCAAAGACATTTTATGATCACGTTACCATACAAGAAACAAGTTAAATTAAAGACATTTATGTATGAAATGTACACGATTAAACACAACACTGGTAAGGCTTTTAGTATAAACAACTACAGATTAACCTTATCAATATCCTTATCATATATACATATTTTAGACACCCTGTTCAGTATCACGCAAAAGTCACACAACATTTTTTTTAATAAGAATAAAAAGACTGTATTTTTCTTTACTACGTTATTTACTTAATACATTACTTACTTAAAATTAATAATAGTACTTAAACATTAATATTGTAAAGGCAGAATGGTCTCAGCATATGGATGACAATGTAAAACATGTCAGCTGGTGTTATTCTGTTTAAGTTAGTCATGATTAACATTAACCTTAGAAAGACCATGCTGAGAAGATCCTGACCACGGACCTCTCCACAACCGTTAACAGGTAATACCTAGAGCTACGCTGATTTCAGCACGAACGGGCCGACTCGACCGGGGAAGTACTAACCTCGCACAGAAAATCAACGTAAAATGACAGTGTTCGTGCTATGGTATTTTGTTAGTGGCGAAGCCCAATGATGCAGAAGCATCACTAAGCCGCCATAGTGTGGGTCACCATGCTGCACTGTTGCATTGTCTGCATTCGCAATGAGTATGTTGATCATTACTCTTGGATTCTGCTTATGCTTTCGACCAGGTAGAGTAGAGTCACTTTGCCAGGCTCTAATAAGGAAACTATTCTATAGATAGTATATTCAATCGTTATCTATTCTACTGTAAGGGTAAAAAGCGATAACAACATGTGACCTATAAGTACAACAAAGGGCTAAAATCGGTAGATTAAAATGATATCGCACTAAATTTCTATATATGGTGACCATTACTATTGGATTCTGCTTATGCTTTCCATCAGGCAGAGTAGAGTCATTTTGGAATGGGCCAATACATAAAAAAATAAATTGACGCACGTTAGGTACTACACGCATTCGATTGTGCACCATCATTTAATCATCAGTAAACAGTTAATGCGACGTAATACTTTTTTTGTTGAGTTTCTACATTTTTTTTCTATTGGATTCTGCTTTTGCTTTACTTTTAGGCAGGGCAAAGTCATTTTGGCAGGCCCATATATAAAAAAAACAGTGGCTGAATGGCGGGTATAATTATCTAATAACCTCTAGAGCTCCTAAAATAAATGCTGCAAAATTGGCAGTGTCTTCCTTCTTATTTATCTAACGTTTTAGTTTTAGCTGATAAAACATATAGCTTCTTCCGAACGCAAAGCTCAGCTACTTCAGCTATTTTAAGGGTTTTGTGGCCCATCTTAGCGGGCTTGCTTGAAAATAAAAAAATAACAAGATTACACGTAAATATTAAGATGATTTGGAACGCTCTTGAAGTGTGTGTCACAAAGCTGTATGTTTATGGTTTAAAGTAATGAAGAATACTTCTGTATTCAAGATATCAACATTCCTTGGAAATTTTCTATAGTAAAATAAAACATGAAACACAATTGAATGTTTCATAAATATTTCATATAATTGAAGTAAAGGAAATAAAAGCAATGGTATTGTGGGAAAAGAACCATTTCTGATTGGAATTTCATAATTTATACAACTCTTTAAGTATAACACGATGACTACATCAGTAGGGTCGCGTTTATCAGTTAGAGTTGTAAGGTTAGATTTTTTAATGCTTAGCATATTCGTGACGAGTGTGTTAACAGTTCGCGTAGCAAGATATACTTACAAACAAGTGGCCATCATTCACGAACTGCCGACTGATACAGACTTGGACAAATATTTGAGAGTGCTGGAGAAAGCAATGTTCTTTGTTAACATACACAAGTATTATGTAGACATGCATTTAAGTTTTGGAATATTTTTAACAAACGGTAAGCATAAATATAAATTTACTTTTTTACTAGTACTACCAGCGCATGTGTTTCTCTCTCAATATGATCCCAGCTCCTTTAGGTGGGACGTGAAAAAGCATTGCCTATGTTTGCAAAGAGGATGGTGACTACCACACTTGAATTTTACTTATACCTTATATCAGGCCCAGTATAGTCATTCTGGCAGTTAATAAAGGAAAAAAAACTTAATTCAAAGAAAATTTTGAATTTCACGCGGTTCCCCAGAGAAATGCATTTGAGCATTCTTAATTTAAAATAACCATTATGGAAGTCTCTTTACTCCCAAGTTTTTGGTATTGGATTGTTGATTATCTGTATTGATTGGGTTGGATGTCCTCTAATGAAAAGTAAGGCTTTAAGATTTGTAATGTATCAATTATTACAATTTTAGTCTCACCGAACCAATTTTTCTTTTTTATTTCTTTTGTAATTATAAATAGTATGTCTTATGTAATTCTGTATCACGAATTGACTTTAAATAAGTTGAAGAAAGTAGAAGAGCAACAATTAAGAATAGGAAGGTATTTAGAATTTCTTATAAGAAATCATCAGCAGCCGCGTATACTAACAGCTAGATCACCAAGACAGTCGATCTGAGTGGTATTTGGTCAATTGAAGTAAAATTTCTAAATTTAAAATATTTAAATTTGTTTCCTCTTTTACGACTATGCATACAATACACACTCATATAATGTATACATTTTCAATACCATAAATTCAATTTCTTATATTCAAAAATGGAACCTACTTTAACACAGGTCGACGCTTAGTACCAGAGTTAATACTTTTGCACTGATTCAGACTTCCACTACCACGAGTATAAAAACTATGAATGTACGTATTATTGGGTGGAATTTTGTAATGCCACCTGAAGGTAAAGTACTCTTAATACTGTAGATACAAAATTTTAGAAAAGAAAGAAAACTGCATTCAAGTATTTTCTGAAAATTCGTTTGCCACACCTGAGAATCAAATCGACTAAAATCTTAAAAAAATACACCATGTACTTTTATTACATCGATCGTAAGGGTAAATTAAAAGGATGAAATCTCTCTAACAAACTTGATAAATCAAATGAGAGAAAAGCCATGAAACCTTAAATTATTTTAATCATTGTCAAAAAATTTTAAACTAATTAGTTGCTTGAAATGGGCTCCATTTTCTTGGATACACAAATGTATTCTTCTAACGAATTCATTTCTAGTAACCTTTAATAACGTGTTGTGGTGAATATTGTAAATCGTATTCTGAACTTTAACTCTCAATACGCATAATGTTTAAAGTAAATTTGAATTTTTACATACCCCACAAAAACTCTAAAGGGGTGAGATCTGGTGATATCGCAGGCCATCTAATTGTGCCGTTTGTTCAAATCCAGGTATTAAAATAATTATTAATCTAGGCAGTAATGATTCTGCTGTTATGGGCTGGAGCACCATCTTGCTGTAGAATTGATTGGTTTCGATCTTCTTCAGGAAAACCATTTGACTCATTTCTTTACAGATCCAGTATTTCAAGGTACTTGACAGTTTTTAAATGACCTTCGTACATGTGGACTAACACAACCATATTTCTCATAATTGGTGTAATTTTTACAGATTTTAATAGGTTCGATTCCCGGGTGTGTCAAGCTAATTGTCGGGAATCTTTAAATGCAGTTTTCTTTCTTTTCAAAAATAAAGAAATATTTTCTTTGAGTAAAATTTTCTATCTACAATATTAAGAGTACTTTCCCTTTAGGAGGCATTACAAAATTCTATTCTGTGTAAATGAAACTAAGCCTTTAAAATAAATATTTAATAAACGGTATATACTTGGTGGTAATCGTTGAAATTACATTAAAAAAAAAATTACTTAGAATCAAATTTAGAACCTCATGTTTATTGAAGTCGGTTAGATAAAAATTTTAATAATCGAGCTTAACTATCAATTGTAATATTTTCCTTACAGTTAACATACGAGCGCTGATGAAGTACCGAATATCGGAAGCCATACGAAATCGATTGGGTCATTTATTGTTAAACACTGAAGATATTTTAGAATATTTTTACAAAACAGTTCTAAATCATGACAAAGAACATCGAAAAGTACTGTTGCCTAGTAAGTGAGAATCTTGTTTAACTTATTTACCAAATTAATCAAATCATGATTATTTTTTATCTTTAGTTGATCTTGACGGAATTTTCACGAATCACATAATTACTGGTTTTAAGCATATCAGTCTCCCATGTCATATTTCTCCCTAGTTTTTTCCTTCTTTTAGAAAACCTCCTCAGTAATAGAAACAGCACAATGGCAGAGAAGATAAATTTTACTTCATATTCTTTGTTAGTTGTTGGTACACCCATGGAGCTCCATCTAGATTGAATGCAAATGTCATTATAATGCTATAATGTCTTGCAATTTATATAATAAGAAATGCATATGAACTATTGGTGTGATATTGGCTCTGACAGCAATGAACATAAGAATATATGAACTATCGTTGTAAGGTTCATTATTCCGTGCTTCAGGAGATTAACGAGAACTTTCTGTGTGTGTGTTGTGTGCGTGGAGACGTCTCGAGAGTTTTTCGCGAATAATCTTTCTTTGTAACAATACTATTCTTTTTGCATATACAAGACCAATGAATATGAAAACCAATTAAATTTTTGCACTGAATACCTAATATATTAAACCACATGCATGTACCCTTAAAAAAATATTTAATCCATTAAAATACTAATTTGTAATCTCTTTTTTGCAGTATTAAGTCTATACATGAATGAGACGATGTGGTTATCAAAATTGCAAAAGTTCCATACAAATTTATTGAATGAAACTAACTACTACTTTAGGAAAGACTTGGAAGATCGGTTTCTTAAATGGCCTAAGTACATAGAAAGTATATCTGGCAAGAGAGATGATCCAAATCCAACGAATGAAGGTTATATTTTAATTCTATCTTATTAGTTAGAATGTCAATTTAAGGGTTTTAAAATACAAATTGATATAAATTATAGATAAAAGACAATTATTGTGAAGAATGCAATTACTTTCTCTTTTATTCTTCTTTCCTCGGGCATTGTTAATCAAAGAAGCAGTGGGGTACCACTGGTTTTGAGTCTTTAAAAGTCCGACAGCCCTTTCCCGTTCCAATGAGCGAATCAGAGGACATCCATGAGGATCTTCCATCAATTATAAACAAAAAACAAACCAAACGCCTCTTCCCTCCCTTCCCTAAGTTGAAAAGGGAGGGAAAGGAGGGAGAGGATGTTCCTCAATGGCGCCAATGAAAATTCTTAATCACAAGATTTCATGTGTTTTAATTATTGTATTTCCCATACAACTGAAATAAAATGAATTGGTTACAAGCATCATAGCTTCAAATATGTCTTAATGGAATATAATTCTTAAATATTTATGTGTAAGGTAGAAATTACCATTATTTTCATAACTTGCGTCTATGTAATTTTTGGTACTATTGTGTTTCAGAGGATTGCTTTAACCAACTTGCGCAAAATCCCGTGAATAATAACAGTGAACAAGCTGTTTGTCATTTACCTTTCTCGTGTAGTAATTTTATCAGACACGGTCCTGATTATGGTTATCAAATGAAAAACAGGTAAGAACATGACAGAAAATATGCAATAGGATATAGGAACATTTTTTTTTATTGTGTTAAGAGTCAGAATGGTTTTTAATATCAGAATTCTTAACTCTATAGTAATTGTAGGCAGAGTATTATTTTAATGGTTTTGAGTATTAAAATGTTCAATTCTTCCAAGAATTCTTTTCGCAGGTAAATGATTATATTAACAGAGATTGAAACTTGAGAAATAATGTCATGTCAGAGTACCACTTTGGTATTCATTATTACACTCTAGCTGTCTTCTAGGAGGTACACACTACACACTTACCATAATACATTAAACCTATATGACGATTCAAGCGATTTAGAACAAATTATATTTACTTCTAAAAAGTTTGGTGATTCGAAATATTTTTAGTTAGAAGGATTGACCGTTCTAACTAAAATTAGTTCATGAGCGATAAGACCGCCAATTGTCACGTTCGTATGTTGTTATTCTCTTTTTTTTATGTCTATTATGTGTGTACAATAAAGATAAAATAAATAAATAAATAAAAATAAATAGTTCGCATCACCAAACTTTTAAACTTACATGATGAATTAAGAAATTTAGAATAAATTTAATTTATTTCTAAAAAGTTTGGTGATACGAAATATTTTTAGATAGAAGGGTGTCAGGGAAAAGGTCAAAATAATTTAAGATGAGTGGAAAACCTCAAAACCATGGAAAATAAAAATGAGATGTTTCTTTGTAGAGTACAGACACGGGCAGTCAGTCGTTTATTAGGAAGCGACAAAACTACTCATTGTCATACTGATGACCTTGAAGTTAACTTCGGGAACAGGACAAACTTTTTTAGTCGACCGTCTATGAGCGACACCCAAATTCTATCCAAAAAAAGCATTGGAGTGGGGCGAACATATATAGTTTTACTCTTCGTACAATTTTATTTCTTAACTTTTTTGCTATTCTTTCTCTAGCAAGTACGTACTTGTCGTATTTATTGTTATTAAGAACATAATGTTGTAATGAACAATGAATATGTATATTTCATTAATCACCGCAGTAACTCTATTATATAATCGCTTACAGTTTTCCAAGCTTCAGGAATTTATACTAATATCTTGAGTTTAGTTTATTTATTTTATTTGAAAATGACTAAACATTCATGTGGCTTTGTAAATTAAAACTCCTGCAGTCATTCTAATAGCAAAGCAACGAGATATAATAGTAACAAGTTTTTTCAGGTTATTGATGGTTATAGCAGCAGAATTTTCACGCGATTGCTCCATTGGACTTAATAAAAAAAACAAAGAGATAATGGACGAACTTTGCGCTACGATGTACAACGAGGCTGAATATATTGCGTATCATGACTTTCGTGAAGCCAGTTTGATTATGGAGCAAAGTAAGTTATTTTTTTCTTTACATAAAACAAAGACTTAGTTTAAACGAAAGGAGGTGTCATTCGATGACTACTGCCTCTTCTTCTAGCCAGCCAGCTGTGCATGAGATATTTTTATAGGGCACAAATGTGTGCTCCAATACAGGTGCACTCTTAGTTTGCTCACTCTTATAATCCGATGGGATGGCTATTGGACATAACCGAGAAAAGATCAGGGGCAAGAGAGGCACAGGGGTTAATAACTCTACTTTCAAACTCCGGACTGTTATAAAACATTTCTACAACCAGAAAAACTTAGTAACACTTCTTCTGTGTCTTCTTGAAAACCTCTTGATCGGCTGTCACTAGCCTAACCGCTACACTAACGAGGCAGCAGTGTAGTAGTGTGTGTAGTACTACTAACAGATATCTGCTACTCAAGAGATATAAACGCATCACACACACATCACAACAACTGGACATAGGCCTCTTCTTTCCGGAAAGGAGATTTTGGCCTACTTGAATCACGCTGGCCGTACGGGTTGGTTAAGGGTTTGTTTCAAATTTTCCTTCCTTTCACAGAGTTATCTGTGTGTTGTTGAGGGTAGTAAGTTTCCTGTGTCGCCACTTACAACACCATCTGATTGATGAATAGGTGATACTCAGTATTCTTAATCCGTCAATACACGTACATAATTGCTTTGTCCACCTTTGACTGCCCAATAGCCACAGTAAAAAGCAATACAAGAAATGGCTTCACGGTGGTTTTCTGTAAGATTGTAGTTTGACTTCGTTCCATCTACCTGACAAATCGATACCAAAATAAGTCTCTCCCACTTCCACAACGAGATTATAATCAAAGCCCACTCACACTAAAAGAATATTCACAATACCATAGAACTTAGATTTAAAACAACTATTTATTGAGGTTATTAATGCTGACTAATTTTGAGAAGTTGTATATGCGCTAATCTAAGCAAGAATTTCTATATTGTGATACAAGATTAGTAGTTACTTCCTATACTTAGTTACTTCGTAGTTCGATGTGTTTTCTATGGATGGCGCTGTAGTATGTTTTGTTATCATGCGTGTATGTTGTTGTATGTTGTATGTTCTATAGAATGTTGTGTAAATCTGTTTCTGAAAGAAGCAGAACTATGAAGACGTCAGTCTGGGACTTTAGTCTATGTACATCTAAATACTTCTAAATGGTGTCTCAAAGCACAGAATTTTTTTTTCGTACAGTAAATAAAATGTTGCTTTATTTGATAATTTCAGTAGCTCTATGCAGTCTCTTGGGTCACGCTCAGTTTATGCGAGTTTCTTGGATAGATGAGCTCATGGATTTCCAAACTGCAGTTGGGTGTTTCAATATTGAAAGGCCAGAACAAGATAATTCTCAAATGAAAGCATGGGGTGATGAAGTTGAAGATTGGCAGTTCATGAAAACAAAACCTTCGATCTGGGCTGGCACCTGCTTTACACACATCACGGGTTCCGGAATGGCTGTGTTAGTTGCTGCTATTAGATTTATTGTGGAAACTTTCCATTCTGGTTAATTATAATGATTATGTAATATGATGTTTACGTTAAATCAAATTCTGTTAAAACTGGATTTTTATTGTATTACATAACCCAGGACTATTAGGAAACGATCACTCAAAATTAGGCACTACCTAATTTTATTTGTAAAAAAATAATAATGGAGGAATTATTCCGTTCTATTTATAAATAATCTATACTAATATATAAAGTGGAAGAGTTTGTTTGTTTGTTTGAACACGCTAATCTCAGGAACTACTGGTCCGATTTGAAAAATTCTTTCAGTGTTAGATAGCCCATTTATCGAGAAAGGCTATAGGCTATATATCATCACGCTGAGACCAATAGGAGAGGAGCACCAATGAAAAATGTTTCAAAAACGGGGGAAAATTATCACGCGACGGGCAATAGGAGACGCAAACGAGGTTGCGTGGCTCTGCTAGTGTTATAAAAACCTTATATTATAAACATTTATCTACAATGCACTTTTCAAGTTTCAAAGTAACAATAAAAAAAGTTATTGTTTTATTTCATACCGGCATTGACAGCGATAGTTCGATAGAAACGACAAAAACATGAATTAATTTGTTGACTGCTAGGTGACTGCGAGGCTTAAAGGCTACTCTTTGAATAATTTGTTACACGTTTTTATAACCTTGCTTTCTTTCAAGAGATTCTATGTTTCATTAATTTGAAATGCGCCTGCAAATTACATAGGTGTTTGTTGCTGTTCAGACGATTGCGTAAATTGTAGCAGCAAAAGGTTTTTTTAACTCCCGACGCAAAAAGGGGTGTTATAAGTTTGACGTCACTGTCTGTCTGTCTATGTGTGTATCTGTCTGTGGCATTGTAGGACCAATTTCTATGCAAGTCTTAAATAAAACAAATAAATATCGCAATACCATCAAGTTTAGACTCGTTTGGTTCGTCTCAATGAGTACTTTTAAAGAGCTTTCCAATAAATGCTGGTTTCTGAAAAGATTTTAAATTAAATTTATTACAACCTTTTTTCTTAACTTGCAATGCATGTATGTTTGAGTGGAATCTTGCAATTCAATTTTGAAGCAGATATCTTCAACCGATTTTGATGAAATTTTGCAAGCATATGTATACAGCGTGACAATATAATATTATAATGACATGGAGCTGATCTGATACTGAAGCTGGAAGGTGGTCATAAGAACTTTGTAATGAAACGTCGTAACACCATCGAGTTTGGACTCGTTTGATTTGTTTCGACGAGAACCTTATGTTTTCATAGTATCCAGGGTCTTATGATGCATCCGCAAGGTGGTCATAGGAACTTTTTAATGGGAGTACGCAACACCATTGAATTTGGAATCGTTTGATTCATCTTGTCGTGTATTTTGTCTTAAATAGGGACCAGGATTAGTGTTCACAGGATCTCTGTATTAAAACGACGTCACCGCCTCGAGTTCGAGCTCTTTTTATTTGTGTTGATAAGTACTTCTTGCAAAATTTATGCGTTGAATGAGATGAACAGGCTGGCCTATCCAGCGATAGCTGAAAAGTAAAAAATAAATTCAATTAAATACTTTTTAAAAGCAAGCTTCAATTGGAATGCCTTAGGAAGCATAAAATAAGATAGATAAATACAGAGGTATGTAATACCTTTTAATAAGTGATCGCGTTGATTCCCGTAAAGATAATTGTTAGTATATCATGGAACGCGATATGGACTTTCATGGACTAGACAAGTACCACTACTTGAAATTAATGAATTAGATTGCTAGATTATGGTTTTTTTTATAAAACTCTTAGTAATAATATTACCTCAGTTTATTAGTTCTGCGTTTTAACTCCTTTTCACTATAGTCAAATATATTCTCAATGCACTACATTAGTTTAGAAACAAGATTGAAGTGGTTATGTGATCAGTACTGAAATGTATCGTATTACGTTAATCCACGATTTACCTAAAACAAAGCAAGGTGCTGATCGAAGGAACAATATGCAGATATTCAATATTAACTATTGTTTCTCATTATTGTTTTTATGATTTCAATTACTTATTGAATTCCCAAAAGTGTTTACACAATAATTTCATACTAAAAGAAAAGATAATAGATATATTCTATTGAAATGAGAAAGACGTCATTTTTGTTTTACTCCTGTTTTTAATAAAAGCAAAAGCAATTAAGGATTAATAATCAGTTTTCATTAGATTTCAAATGCTGAAACAACCTTTAGAGAAAAACAGTGGTCAAGCATTTACTATGAAGTTAATATACAATGTTCTCCCTCGATCATGTTTAGTGACTCTCCTATGTATTTGTTTAGTCATTATAACGCTAATGATAAGTGTTTTTTCGCTACATCAAGATTCATATTACAATAATCTTTATGTTCGCAAAGAAATGGAAATTGTTGAAGGTCTACCAAAGAAGTCAGACTTTGATAAATATCTGTCGGTGTTGGAAAAAACTGTTGCTTTTGTAAATGGACATCGGTTTTATGTGGATTTGAATTTGTGCTTTGGATTGTTTTTAATAAATGGTACGTACTAAATATTTTAATGGTTTATTACTTTTATTTATTTATAAATTTATGCACTTTTGTACATCAGCGGACTTAAGGCCCAGGGCATTCTCTATCAGTCAACCTTAGGGTGGTGTAGAAATCTTGTGAGGTAGGCGCACAGTGCACATATATATTATTTAGACATTTAAATGTGAAAACGTTTAAATGGTGTTTAGCTGTTTATATAGTTATAATCGATCGAAAATATATCACTGTATGTTTTAATTACATAAATAAATAAATATATACGTATGGCAAATACGACAAATACATAAATACTACATATATATAATATTACATATACATATTTACATTAAATTAATGCCTAATAAAACAAGAAATGTGTTGGAGTTGGAGTGCTATCGTTATGATGAATCTGCCATGCCAGTGAGAAGGCGGTAATGTACCTTCTTTTTAAATATGAGACGGTTAGTGGAAACCCTGATTTCAAGTGGTAGCGCATTCCACATTCTTTTCAATAGTAACTTAAGATATGTTTCATTTTTGGTATCTTCAATCATGATATTTTGTCAATATAATAACATTATCTTTGATCTCTGATATACCTACATGAGTTCGTACTTAAACTAAAAAGATACTCGTGTATCTTTTTACATGTTAGATGATTTTGTCAATAAACTTTTCTGAATATACGTATGTGCTGTACCAGTCCATAAACCATCAATGTACCAAATTTCACGTGAATACTTCCGACCGTACGTGTGTTACATGATACCAAATGTATTGTCAAGCCACCATGTAAATGGCTATGTATATTATATTGTAAATTATTGTCAAAGCTTTTGGAGCTGTTCAAAATACTTACTAAAATTAACTGACTATGAAACTATAATGATTTACTGAAACCAATGCACTATCAGCTAAGAATTTTTAAGAAATAAATACCAACGAAACTGACATACACACCGTTAATATTTATTTTTGTTACAGTTAATTTAAGGACAGCTGTAAAGCTCAGAAGAAATCGCATACCCAAGCATAATCGCCTACGTTTGGAGAAACTTTTGAAGACAAATGACGATATAATAACATACTTCTTTGATATGTTTCGTAAACACGCTGCTCACCTTGATCCAGAACTTGGAACACCTATTGGTGGTAAGTGCTACCAAAGTTATATAGAAGAAACGTTGCAAAGGTTACGTTACTTGTTTGTAATTTACTATAGATGTGAAAAGCCGTAGAATCAAAGTGATATTTGATTGCCCAATGATAAGACCAAAAATTTTAGGAAACATGAGTAATATTTTCGAGAACAGAATAGTTAGGGTATTTTTTACCTGAGCAAGACTACGACTAAACCACGTCCCAGTGTTTTTTGTTGTCTTTTGTTCGTGATGAGAACCACTATAATAATATATCGAAACTACCAAAAGCACATAATACGTGCACAATATCTGTCCACAGATTCTAGTAGACGCTGCCACGCCTGTTCTGAAGCCATTCAACATGTAACCTTAGCTTGCAAATCTGTAGTTCAAACTGATTACAAACACCAACATCTTGCCCACAAACATCACTTTATAGATAAAAAGATACCCTATTATAAATATAAACTGGAAAAGGTACTAGAAAACAAAAATCTCAAAATATACTGGGACTGAACTATCATACCCCAAGGCCGGTAACGCACTTGTGACGCCACTGGTGTTGCAGGTATTCATGGGCGGCGGTAATCGCATACCATCAGGCGATACGTCTGCTCGTTTGCCAGCTTATTCCATAAAAAAAACATAACGGACAAGATCATGTATTTTAATGGACCAGACATCATACTTCACGACAAAGTAAACAAAACTATATATCTCATAGACATAGCAGTCCCGAACACCCATAATGTCTAATCTACAATAGCTGTAAAACTTATCAAGATCTGGCAATAGAACTGAAACGGCAGTGGCAAGCAGTAAATATACATATAGTTCCAATAGTTATATCTTCAACCGGAATAATATCTAAAAGCCTTCAACGTTGTTTAGACATTTTAGAAATACCACGACACTCATTACGCCTGCTTCAAAAATCAGTTTTATTAAACACCTGTAGACTCACCCGAAAATTACTCACCATATCTTCAACATCATCTACATACCCATCACTTAAACCTGGTTACATTTGGTGTTCCAAAATTTCACCCCATTCAAGAAGAATAATAAAACAAAACCAAATAATAATACTTTATTTCGGACACAAGATTCATAGTTAAATTACATGAAGAGGTAGAGAGAAAAAAAATACAAATACAAATAAATTAAACAAAAAGATAAGGATACAGACCAAATAATACCATGTATAATAATATAATATACACCAATGAAAGATTTAAAAAAAAAAGAAGAATGAAGTTGGTTGTACTCAAACTGTAATATTGGTGATATAAGTGGTAGACTTTTTCTGTCATTCAGTTGTCTTCAAACTCGTTATAATATGTAGTTAATGCCTTATGATTGTGGTATTACGATGACATGAGCTAACTATATAATAAAATTAATCATCATAATTCATGATGGTTACACGCCCATATTTAGAATCAGCCAAAAATTAAACTTGTGTTTATTTGTTGTAGTGGTAGACCTATATAGAAATGAGACGGCATGGATAAATCATTTACAAATATTTAACACACGCTTACTAAAGAAGACAAAATTTTTCACAAAGAAACATTTGGAGAGAACGTACTCAAAGTGGCCTAAATACTTGAAAAAAGTATTCGATGTTAACAGGAGCCATTATCTTAGTCCAGAGGAATCGGGTAAGTTTAGTATAAATATTTCTGATTCAATATTAGTAATTTAGTAACTATAGGTCCTTGTGCTGACGGATTAAAAATACTGAGTGGCCCTACCCTTATTCATCCCATGAGTGTCGCAATAGGAAAGGAATCACTGCAAAGAGAGGACTTGAAACAAACCCTATCTAAGAATGACTGCCTCTGTGGCGCAGTGGTAGTGTATGCGACTGCTCTGCTTGAGGTCTCAGGTTCGATTCCCGAGTTGAATCAAATATTTGTATGATCTGCAAATATTTGTTTCGAAGTTTGGGTCTTTTCTATGTATAATATGTATGTATTTACAAAAAAACGTATAAATGTATTTATGTCAGTTCTCTAGTACTAATAACATAAGCTCTGCTTAGTTTGGGACTAGATGGCGTTGTGTGTTAGATGTTTTAAATATTTATTGAAAATATTTGTTTAAAAATATTTATTCGAAATATTACTTAGATCTTAACCACGAATGAGAAAAAGATAAAGAAACTTTGTTGATGCAAATAATTTTTTATGCCTCGATTTTAAATATAGAAATTTATGTTTCAGATGCTTGTTTAAACTTGTTAGCACAGAACCCAGTTAATTTTAACATGAATTTGATTCATTGTCAAGTACCTTATAGTTGCTCTCAGTTGATTCATAAAGGAACCAATTACGGCTATGAAATGACGCACAGGTAAGAACAGTTAGGTTTATTCCTAAAACTGGCTTTGTATGAATAGTAAGATAAATAATTTAGCGCCCTGGAAGAAAAAAATATTAATAGTTTTCGCAATAAAATTGCTAACAATCTATACAAAAATATATTAATTTATGAATACACTTTAGTAACAGTCAAGTTTTAACATATTGATGAACTATGCATTTCATAATCTTATATTTAATTAATGTATCTATACATTTATCATGTTTAATATTGACCTAGTTTTCATATATATATATATATATAAATATATGTAGAATTAAGACAGAGCCATCTCAATAGTTTAGTAATTATTAATGTTTAATTTAAGACCATTTAAAAAAAAACAAAAAAAACAGTTTTTTCTCTTTCTTTTTTTATATATGGCCTACTAAAATGACTCTACTCTATCTGATGGAAAACATAAGCAGAATCCAAAAGTGGTGGTCACCATACTCATTGCGAATGCAGGCAATATAACAATGCAGCATGGCGACCTTCACCATAGCGGCCTAGTGATGCTTCTGCATCATTGGGCCTCCGGTTGATCTTCTGTGCAAGGGTAGTACCGCCCCGGTCGAGCCGGCCCGTTCGTGCTGAAATCAGCGTGGCTCTACTACCTACTTGATAAGCTCATCTATAGGTGTCTTTTTAGTACAAAAAGAGAGAATCCTTAAGAATCTTCTTTGATCAAAGGAAATTTCCTAACAATAACACATATTATGTTTAATCTAAATCCACAGATTATTGTTTTTATTGGCGGCGCGATTTTCAAGAGGATGTGTCCTTCTCTCAGCCTTGGATGATAGAAAGATAACGGAAAAATTGTGCGCAAAAATGTTTAATGAAGCCGAGTACATCGCACAACATGACTTTAAGTTACCGGATTTGATTACACAACAGAGTAAGTGCATAACTAAAGGTCAATTAAAAGACTTACTTATACATAATTTTGTGTCTATTATGACATTTTTATTAATTCTACGTTTACTAAAGAACAGGTTGGACCTATTGGTTAACGATCCTGAGTGTTTCAAGTTCGTGGTTAACCTAAGAATAGGTGTATGGATGAGATGGTGTTTCCACCATCTATTTAAGTAGCTCCGCGACTGGACATTTTTTGAGCCCCTTTGATCTTGTCTTAACGCGGCTCAAATGATATAGATATCATACTTTTGTGTGTTTCAGTTTCTCTATGTAGTCTGGAAGGTCATTCTCAATTTCTTCAGCGAGCGTGGTTAGACGAACTCTTGGAGCTACAAATATCTCCGGGATGTTTCAATTTGACGAAATCTGAGGAAGCTCCTACAGCGTTCACTATTGTTGAAGATGTTGGCTGGCAGTTCGTCAAAGATGATCAAATTTTAGGTGGTATTTGCAATAGTCATATAACTTCAGCTGCCGGTATAATGGTAGCGTCCGCGCTAAGATATATTTTGGAAAATTTCTATTAAATAATTTTAACGTCTTTAGTTCAATTAATGTTGTAATAATTTATATTGTAGATGTAATTTTAGACCAATTTCGATTTGAATGATTTTATGCCTGCTACATATGCTGCATACATTATTGAGTAATTGTGTAATTCCTTCAAATAACAATGATATTTGTCGTATGTAATATCACTCGTATCTAGCTAAGACTCAAATTTTATAGTTAGAAAATATAATAGCTAATATAATTTAAAATAATAACGATTGCAATTATAATAATTTCAATTTCTACTCTAGTTCAATCAAATAAATAATGATTGCAGCACTGTTAAGACCTGTGTGGTTACATAAACTTATATATAAACCTTATTAGAGGTTATAACTTCTATGTAGATTATATTAATATTGATATTGACACGAATACAGGTCCCTTCCTCGATACTAAGGTCTCGTCTCGAAAGTGTCAAGAATAGTTGGCCTCGCTACATATCATAGTCAATGTTGACCGGACGTACTGTCATGATTGTCGTCCAATGACGTTTCACTTCCTTTGTAGGTAGGTAGTACTTGGACGTATAACGTATATTCTGTTTAGTGGATCAATCAGAAAAGTGTTTTATCGTTGTAAGAATAATGTCTATATTATATTGTATATGACGATATACACCTAGCCAATTTTGGCCGCAGCAGCAAATAGGCAGGAGATATTATGGTGCACAAGTGTGTGGGCAAACACAGGTGCACTGTCTGTTCTCTCACTCTCGAAATCTGATGGGATGGCTATTGAGCACGACTGGGAAGAGACCGTATCGTGTTAGTGTAGTATTGTATATATTACTAAACTTTAGGAGTTTTGACAATTACAATTTAAGGGTCATATAATTTTTTTGGTATTTCTTTTGTATATTTTGTAATACAATTTTGTGGGATACATTTTTGTAAAATAACGAAAATAATACATCAATTACTTTCTTTAAGTTGTTACTTATTTTTTACACTTTTATTTTAGTGGTATTGCTTGAAACAAGATTTTTAAGAAAGAGTTTAGTGAAATTCTACAAAGTGTTTTATAACTTAAATACATATATGTTATACATAGAAAGCACCAAAACTCCGAACCAAATTTTTGCAGATTTTAGAAACATTTAATCCGACCCAGGAATCGAACCCGAGACCTCGAGCACAGCACGCTACCACTGCGCCACCGAGGCAGTCAACATTTTTGAATTTCCCTAGTCCAAACTATCAACCCGGTTTTAGGTGTCAAAGTTTGTCATTTTGTAGTTTTTTCTGTGTAATAAATAAGTAAACCTAAAAAATAGCAAATGGTTAAGCACATTACTATGCATTTTATTGTAGTAAAGGTAGGTTACTTATTACAAACACTCTTAATACTGGGTGTATTGGATATCCCCATTTTCTTTATTATTTTTAATTGAGTAGTAAGAAACAGGAAACCAGCATTATTTTAGACCACTTGTGCTTAAGTTGTAGATGACATTGCCCTGTTGCACACCAAGGTTTTTTTCTGGGTGGAGAAGGAAAAATAAGCATAAATATTATGTACGGTATGTACGGGTTAAAGTCAAACTAGCCTTTCTTATAGTACCTAATATCTAATATTTAATAAAATTTGTTGATTCTACTTTTTTTGAAAGCATAATTAAGAGTTTTTTTAAATAAGCCAATCGTGGTATTTGTCGGAGATAATAATATTTTTTTTTTATTTATTCACTAAAATTATAAAACAAACATTAACAAATTCCTCGCCAAGCTTTAATTACCTTTAATTCAAACAGCTTGTTGTTTTTTAAATAAGTACATGGAGTTTTTGATAAAAGCCATAAAAAGAGAAAACTTGAAAATCTATTCGATGTTACCTTTGCATGTTATGAGATTGCTCATTGTACTTAAGGTACTTTTTATTACAAAATTAATTACCATTATATCGTCGTTACCTAACGGAAGTGTCATTTTAATTGTCAAATTAAAACTTCCGGTTGTGTAAGGGAACGTCAATGGTGATACCTTTATTAGAATTTTGAGGGAACCAATTAATTTGCGAACAAAGAAACAATTTACTAAAGACACACTTGACTTGTTACAAGTTTTTAGAAATTTTTAAACTACTTAAGTAGGGTTTTATTAAAGTAGTTATGATTTCATTTAGTTCATGAATACAGTGGTGCTAATTTTGTAGTTCAAAAACTCTCAGAACTAAACTAAAACTAACTAAAATTGAGTTCTGTAATGTCAAATGACGTTCTCAAGGTAGTAGAGCCACGCTGATTTCAGCACGAACGGGCCGGCTCGACCGGGGCGGTACTACCCTCGCACAGAAAATCAACGTAAAATGACAGCGATCATGCTGTCGTGTTTCGTTGGTGAGTGCGAGACCGGAGGCCCAATGATGCAGAAGCATCACTAGCCCGCCATGGTGTGAGTCGCCATGCTTCATTGTTGCATTGTCCGCATTCGCAGTATGGTGACCACCACTCTTGGATTCTACTCATGCTTTCCATCAGGCAGAGTAGAGTCATTTTGGCAGGGTCAAACATATAAAAAAAAATAAAAAAAAAAATAATGACGTTCTAAATGACAAAGATTGACTAAAATTACATATATCAGACTAAAAATACATTCGCAGTAATCGCATCAAATAAGCGAATAGAAGATTTTTTAAGAAATTTTAGGGTACCGCTCTAATAACGAAATTTCGTTACCTAATGATTTCCTTTTATACAACAGAACTCTGCTTCCCGCACATAGTATGAATAGTTAGCTTTGAAAATAAAAAAAAATAACAAATAAAAATGTATAATGTATGTAAAATTGCTTCTAAAATCGGTGTGAAAATATCACTTAAACAAGTGTTTATATGCATAGTATATCTGTTGTTGGTTGTATTTTGATCGAAATCCGATTACGTGATGTTAATAATTTGGTGATCAGCATCGTTATCACGAACTGCCTCATTTGTATGTGTGAACAGTATATATAGTTTCAAATGTACAAAGTTTTTCTCTATTCTTTATTTCAAATTTAAATTAAAAAGGGTTACCGTCGATATTCATCTTCTAATGACGTCATGCTTGATAAAGATTTCGGTTCCACTTTTAGTCTACGGTATGGCTACTAATACTAATACCACGAAGCAAATACAAATTTTGTATTTAAAAAGTTAATTTTGAAATTTTGTTTGAAGATAATCTTAAATTATCTTGAAATTACATAAACTTATTTACTACCAAGTTTTTCATGAGACTGAATTTGTTGTTGGCCTGCTGGTTTTCTATTTTTTACGTTGAATTAATTAAAAAAAAATTAGTAGGCCTTTGTGCAACAGTGGATAGCAGTATATTGAAAATGATTATGAAATTACCTAAATTAAAAGATATTTATTTATTTTCTTTTAATGGACTATAATATTGTCCAGAAATTATTCAGGTAATTTAAACTTAGAGAATGTAACTCTTTATATTATTTTAGTGATCATCGTTAAAATGCAATATTTAAAATCAATAACTTAAAAATTAAAATGTAATCTAACGAACTACGTAGTAAAAAAGGAAGCGAAGAAGCTACCAATCCTGAATCACGCAATAAAAGTTCTAGCGCCGATTGAGATGTTGCATATACGAGTATGTTATATGCAACATTCCAACATCAACCGTTGGCATGATCACCTCCCCCGGTCGGAGGATCTTCTCTTTGTTTTGGAGGGACATAACACATCTGTCCTTAACAAATTCGATAACACAAAGACTTTTCCTTGCGCTCCAGTTTAAAAATATTATGATACCTACGTCTAAATAGTAAGAAAGAAATTTGAAGAAAGAAAGATTGAACTGTAACATAAATTAGCATACAACATATATTAAGTCGACCATGTATAGCCTAATTTGCTAGTCGAATTAAAATTCGGGGCGAGTTCCCTCGGGACTTGACACGACTCATTGTCAACGAGTAACGGTACGCCCCGTGAGTCACGTGCTCACATTCTAATACTCCACTTTACTGTAAACAGTTCTAACTGGTTCTAACTTACCAATTTGGGAGCATTTAAATAGTTCAGAGTTTGAAATAAAATTTAAATGGTAAAGACTTTTGTGATGACGTTGGTTACATATATGTATGTTACATCTAAAAATGTCTTGTTTTAGAGGTTAATAAAGAATACCATTAAATCCATACATTTTAAACTATAAAATTTAGCTATATTTTTAAGAAAATACATGACATTCACTGAACACACAATCTATTGACACCCCTTCTTCTTCCTAGCCTTTATTATTACCAAGATTATTTTAGGTCGGCTACTAGTTCTATTGCTCATTCATTACAATCAGTTCAGCAGTTTTGGTGCTACAGTGGAACATGTAAACATACATGGACTTCCAAAATTATTACCCTTCTTATTGGTTTCATACATACACACATACATTTTAAAATTAAATTACAAGTTTAGGTATATACGAACGCTTCTGCATTTACTAAAATCTGGTCAATTCGTTCCAACTTACTGTCACGTTGAGCTGCAAATGTCAATTTTCTGCTTTGGTCACCAAAGTCACTTTGAATTGTTCTTGACTTTCATAACTAGTATTTTTGTTGATGGAATATCTTCAGATAATTTAATGCGCTTATTTGTTACGCTTTTTTTCTATATAAACTGAAATGTTAAATTAATTTATGATTTTAAGTGGAAGACATCAGCTGACAAATGTAAAGTTTCAGGGAGCTTTTAATACCTATTACTCACAAAAAGTAGCCGAACCCAAATAATCTTGGTAAAAAGGCTAGGAAGATGACTCTAAAATAAAATTGATTATTAAATTATTTATTTATTTTATTTATTCATTAGTCTTCTATTGCCAAACAAAGGAGAACTAAATAACTCAATCAATAGTATCAATAATATTTTAGTGTTTGTAAAATAAGTGAGTATTATTATAATTTTAGCAACAAGACGTTACTTCCTGTTATGTTAATCATCCATATCATCCGGGTTCAAAAAGCCAAAGGCTGTGTCGGAGAGCAAGCTAATATGATATTCGTGAGAGCAAATAAGACTTCAACGGAAAGTATTTCTCCGAAATACTATCCGTTTCAACTATCAAAAGTTATTTTCGTTCTTCCTTTCTACTGCATAATTTTTCATCGTAGTAAATCTAGGATCTGTTGTTGACATTCTTGTGTCTCTGCTATCGAATCCATTCATCGATCGGTGGGGTTGTAACTGGATTTCGAATGGGTTTTAACCGACTTCAAAAAAAGGAGGAGGTTTCTGAATTCGACCTATATTTATATTTTTTTTTACTTTTTTTTATGTGTGTTCGATGATAACTTCGTCGTTTATGAACCGATTTTGATTATTCATTTTTTAATGGAAAGGAGATGTCCCGACTGTGGTACCAGGTGGTGGTATTCAAGAGAAATCGAGTTGAACCTTGAAGTCGGTTTTATTTTTGTTAATTAACTAGAGTGTTACTGGTATTTTCATATCTTTTGTTTTTGAAAAATTATAGTACCAAAAAGCCTACGTTTGGACAGGAGTAAGTCTGTCAAATCCGTTACTCCTATTATAAATGCCAAAGTTTAACAGAGAGAAACTCGTTAGTTAGTTTCTCATTTACGTTAGAATGATTGAAATCTGTGTCGGTAATAAAGTAGAGTCAAAGATTTCTGGAATAATAAATCCCACCAAAAACATTTACATGTAAAATGTTGCCAAGACAACTGCATACCCTGCGTTATGCGAATATTTAGCTTCTGAAGTAACGAAACAGCCAAGCCATACATTTTTACTGAGGTGAAGAGTTTGTGAAGTTAGGGTTGGTAGAGTTAGGGCGTGTAGATTCGAAAGCTTGGCCATGAGATCTGATATCTTTTTCAAAGGGTGATATGCAGTCGTCTTGGCAATATTGTACATAAAAATGTTTTCGGTTGGATTTCATTTCTTTTTGTAAGTTACTTATGGCTGTTTTTTTTTCTTTTTTTGGGGTATATTTCTTGTACATCATCTTTTTTCTTTCGTTCATATATCAAAAATAAAACCTCTAGCATAAAAAATATTGAAAGGCTCATACAAACTTCCTCCTCCCATTTTGGGGGTTGGGCGGCAAAAGATAGGTTCAGGATTTTTTTGTTGTTTGTATATTAAACTTAGTGCGTTGTTTTTCCAAACCTCAAAATTTAAAAGCAACACAGTTTTATATTAGACACACATGTTAATAATTATGCAATACAATCATAAAAGTAAGTTTAAACATGCTTCAATGTCGTATGGATGACTCTCGGGAATAGTTTGTATTCATGACTTTAGAACTCTTAACATCCCTGTGTCAAATTTATGTAATACTAGTTGTTGCCCGCGGCTCCGCCCGCGTATATGTCGGTTATCGCGGCAAATAGTAGCCCATGTGTTATTCTGATGTATAAGCTATATTACTGTAAAGTTTCATCCAAATCCGTTCAGTAGTTTTTGCGTGAAAGAGTAACAAACATCCATCCAAACATCCACCCATCCTTACAAACTTTCGCATTTATAATATTAGTAGGATTATCGGTGATCATATTCGTAAATGGAAATACTATACTTGTAGAACATTTTAAAAACTTTTTACTGCAGGTCCGAAAAGAAACATCTGCATGAAACTGCAATGTAATTTTAAAAAGGTGCCCTCCAATGCATATACATATGTGTTACTAACTCGGAACTTTTATAATGTCACAGACGAAATACTAGACAATAGCCTTTTGTTTTTTGTAATCTGTCAAAGTACCTATGTCTATTTAAGGTTTATATTCTTAAAACATTTTTCTTGTAACATTTACTCTTAGAACGAATTGAGACTAGTAGTATATTACATTATGATATGAACAGGCAAGTAAGAACACAAGATAAAGACATTCCTTTGTGACTTAATTTTAACATGAAAACAACAAAATTTGTGCTTCATTTATTCACTTACTAGATGAAATGTTTTAGAATAATAAAATAAAAAAAACCTAGATATTCTTGAGCACCTACAACAATATGAAAGTAAGATACGTTAAGCAATTATGCCTTCCTAATATGTTGGTATCTATGTGAACACACTGGCATTTACTGTTGTCGCCGAAGTTTGTCCATGAGAAGGTTATCTACAAATGACTTGAATACTGGTACTACTATGTTGAGAAAAACATTTTCTTATATCACTTAAGTAATTTAGTGATGCAAAAATTTGTGTTACCAACAATTCTTTCTTCTTCTTCTTGCCAAACAAACCCTGCACCAGGAATAAATCCTGTGTGGTACTTTAGTCGTACATAAAATTCAAAAATATTCAATTCCCGAGAGGCAGTACAAAATACCTTTGAAGAGTTTGTGTCCGTCCAGCTGATTTTTACAAGAAGGGCAACAATAAACTGCCAATGCGTTGGCAAAGATGCGTCGATTGCATGGGTGATTACTTCGAATAACAGAAATAAAAAAGTTTGAAAAAATAAGTACTTTCACTTATTGCATACAAAACGGCAATTTCATAGGTAAAGACCTATTATCATACTGAAAAACTTACAAATGACATCTGGGTTGGTATACTATGGGGATCTTGTGTCAACTAGGCTGAATTACCGTGCGTTTAGGCAATTCTGATATACATAATAGTGAAATCAAAATTTGTTTTTTTGGATAGGGGACAATCGAGCAGACGGATCGTCGAATGGTAAGCGAAGTACGCTCTTTTCTTGAAGGTTAGATTTTTAGAACCCACAGTTTCAAAATGTTATTACTTATTATATTTCCAACTGATCCAGATTAATTTCGTTGCGGATTAATTGACAGTTTTATTTTACCTGAGTGTCATAGCTCGGTGTGTTCGTAGATCACTGCTATTAATCGCGGTGTACCTATAACACTTACGGTGGTGGGCGTGTAAGTGGCATTTGTCCCAATATAAGTCCCTATCATTTCATTTTGTCCTTCTATGATTTCCCACCTCTTACATATACCTACACATCCTCTCATTCACACATGAACCTGAACACACACATTCACACACATTCTCACGTACACATACCCTCATACAGACATAGAAAGGTTCACTTCGAACTTTTCATTATGTTCTTTTATTTTATTTATTAAACTTTATTTCATGTAATCACTAGTTAAATTCCTGTGGGGAATAGTGCTGTTAACCGAAATACAGATTTCTACCTAGTTTGGCAACACACGTTATCTCATGTTCGATTTTTTATTTAAACTAGTTTTAAGTAGAACAGATTGTATTTTCGTTTCATGCAATAAATGTTAATATTAATAATATTTTCAATATATATTATGTTTTCATATTATTATTTTATGTAAATATAAGTAATAAGTTTTCAAATACTGTTAGTACTCAACTATTATGAGATTTCTATATTTGTCTTTATATTTAATTAACTACACTGAAATGTATAGAACTCTGCCATATATATTAAAGCAAGGCAAAATGTCATTACCACAGTCAATTGAAGGTTGAAATCCGCTGGAATGTCGATCACTTTAAAATTATCATGGACGTAATAATTAATAATCATAGTTACGTAAATAAAGTTATACAATTCTCTACATTTATTGCTCATTGGTAATCGTTAGTTTTAATATTTAATTATTAATTAATAGTAAACATTCCCAGAATCAATATCACGAAAAAAGATTTTTTAACACGATTGCTATTCGTGTTAAAATAGTTTTAGTTTAGAATTTACGGCTCAATTTAACTGTTCAATGCAGACGGCTTTTGAGGTGCAAAAGCCAAAAATATAGCATATAGATATAAGGGACGTTATAAAACGATATATAGGATATATTATCAAAATGTTGTTACTTAAGGCATTTAGATTTGTTTATTAACGGGCACAGTTTGGTCTCACATACATTTTTTTCATTAAAAGAGATTAAAAGACACGTCAGACAGAAAGTATATTCTTCTATTCTATTTATATTGAATGTTAATACAAAGCTAGTTTTAGATATACTGGCATGTACATAACAAAAAAAAACATCGATTAGGCGGTTTCAGATTCTAAATTAATGTATTCTATTCTTTCTATTAGGGTCAACTTTACCACTTGCTGATAAAAACCTGATAGACTATTCTCAACTTTCAACCTTATAATTGCAGGTTAGGTTTCACAAATCTTGGATAGATACATACCGGTCAGGTAAACATATATGTGTGTATATACCTTGACCACTTAAGCCGTGTTATATGGCAAATATCTATGTGAAATTTCATCAGTAACCGGTGAAACGGGTCCTCATACCTCAGTTATCTTTTATACTCAAACTTACTTGTTTCATAATCGGATATGATAATTGCCATAATAATAATAATAATACTAGATTCCAATGGAAATGTCACCGAATTAAATAAACTGTGATCAAAATTGGTCCATCATCTTCATCCGTTTATGTTTATTCATTAATCTAGTTTACCAAATACTATTTTTGCTTGTAGAAGATCACGTTCACACGTCACGTTGAAATAGTACAATTTTCAAATGTTAATGAATGTGGAATATATGCATACAGAGCATGAGAGATGCTTACGAATATTTATCGGCGCTTTTTCCTTTAGATGCCTAATGTAATGTAATATTTTGTCCTTTGAATGGATAAAAGTGGTTAAGATACCTGTATTTTGGTGACTATTCTTTTTTCCACTTAAAAAGCTTACCGAATTTCATTGACAACATGGAAATTTTGAAAAAAAAAACCATTATTCCATTCTAAATAATAATTTTCCAATCACGTATTTAAAACGTGAGGGTCATTATGAAAATTATAATCATTTATTGGTATCTATCGTAATGTCGTAAATCTTTCAAACTATTTTGTGTGAATACACGCTACACGCATCGCACGGTGGCAACGCTACTCAATATTCAACATGTGCACAGGAGCATTGACATCGGCGTGACACAGATTTCTTTGCGATGTCTAGACGAACATTACTTTGAGTTTCAGTAACAGTATTGTATTAATATAACTGTATTTTTTATACTTTTTGGTTAGCTAAAACAAATAATATTTCGTAGGTTACTGTAACACAAAAATGCTTTGTGAATTGGACAAGGCTTGAGTAACAGAGATATGAAAGAGGGGCTGTTTGAATTGCTTTTGGTACATAAAATTTTACGAATATGTAATATTATTATCTAATAGACTATTTCATACAGAGTAATAATTATTGTTTGTTATAAAACTAGAAAAAACTAGCAAAACTGAAAGCGGTAGGGAAAAGTCACATCGTATCCAAATAAAGGGCAACAATGAAATTATTAAGCTATTTTCTTGACTTATTTATCGTGTGATAACGGATTAAGAAGACTAAGTGTTGCCATCTCTACTCATTTCGTCAGTGTCGTAAGAGTCTACAAACGGAGAAAACTCTGCAGGACAAAATGTTACTTTATTAGAGGAGGAGAACTTGATACAAAGCCTATACCGACTTGCCTGGCCAACGTGGAAGCCATAAATTATTTTCTGAAAAGAGATCTAGGTTTGTCCAGCCTCCATCTATACTATTTAAGAGGGAACACAATAACAGTTTACATTTTTTTATTATTAAAGGACATTTCAGCAACAAAACACAAAAAGATGTAGGTAGGTATGTTACGATCGATCAAAATACAACGAGTGTAAAGCTTCATGCTAATTGATTTGTACATATTCCTTTTGCAAGAATCTGACTGCAAGTTGCTGGCCTTGTAGCATTTTGCAAGTTAGGACTAGCTTAGTGATGTTACTTATTTTAAAGTTCAATACTAATGACACAACAAATCTATTTATACACTTACAGTTCGTGGTATTTGAGTCTTATAGATATTTATTTCATTAGCATCATCACCAACGACCTTTGGTAGTCCATTTTGAACATAGGCCTCTACTTAGGAAGAAGGTTTTGGCTATTATGTATTAAATTTATCGACAAATAGTTATTTCTATAAAGTCTATTTTGATAAGGGAATATAGTTAAAGATCTTCAAACTACTCTGTATGTAAATGATATTCTGATGAAGAATTTTTTTTTAATTTCCAAATACGAGTATAAGAAATGTTATCGTACGAGCTTAAATCTCGTATCACGTGTTCAAAATCAGTGTTGAACTCCACGTTTGTAACCTGCTGGGATATCGTAAATTAATGAACTAAGAATTGCTTTATATCAAGTAAATCATCATCATCTTCCTAGCTTTTATTGTTCCCAAGATTATTTAAGGTAGGCTACTAGTTCTTGAAGATACATTTTTCTAAGGTGCGATAGGCAACTCTGACGGCGAACTGAATTCGAAGGTATGCTAAGTAAATATTAATGGATACTTATAAAAGTGTATATAAAAAATGTATATAAATATATATGTACATAACGTCACGCCTTTTCTCAGAAGACAATCGATCTCCACTTACTACGTCCTGACACGCCTCTTTTGCTTCGTCCACATTCATCAATCGATCGATTCCTGGTACTTTATAGACGTGCCTTTTTAAGAAAATCAGTTTTCAGGATTGGTCGGTAAATGTCTGCTGTGGACGAGCTCTTTCGACATTTCCACATAATTCCTTTCGTGGTATTCTATCATCCATTTCTTCTACATGGCTAAATCTAATAATAATCGCAAACACGAGGGCAAAAACACGTAGAGGTTTTCAAATTTTATTTTGTAGAAAGTATATACATTATTACTGTAGTATAGAATGAAGCCGAAATACTTTCTTGTATTACCAAGAGGAAAACAGTAGAAATAAATGCAAACATAGAAGATATTTACTAACTTTCAACACGTACGAGAGCGATACTAATAGTAACGATGACTAATAAAATCCTTGAGTATAGGATGCAACTCCTGCATATGTTACGTTCACATTATCTCAGATATGACCCGCCATCGCGCCATTGTACTCGAACAATACCACGAACACCCACAGACGATGTCTGTCAGCTAATGATTGAAAGGGAATTTAGAATTCACTTTATTGAATGGATTGCTTGATTCATTTGTCTTTTAAAGTTTGCATTTAGAATACATATAAGACTTACGTATTCTAAACACAAACTTTAAAAAAATATTATAAATAAATTGAGACTTAGGTAATGATGGTATTATTTAAAGAGTTAAATTATGCAGTTTCATAACTAGCGTTTTATTCACTGATGCAAATTTCTGTGAGTGAAGGCATCAAACGGAAATATTTTCGATAATAGTAAGATGTCTAGAGGGACTGCCTCGTTGGTCTAGTGGTTAGCGTAAGCGACTGCAGATCAAGAGGTCTCGGATTCGATTCCGGTTTTTCTTACAAGAAATTCTAAATAGCAGTCCGGAGTGTGAAAAGTAGCGGTGCTTGCCGCCTGTGCCTCGGAGAGCACGTTAAGCCGTCAGTCCCGATTGTCATGAACATCTATGGCAATAGGGGAGTTAGTGCCAACTAGTTCAACCTCCGAATTCCGTTCACCCTCAGGGTTACGGAGGTCCGATGCCTGTCGCTTCGTGTAAAAACTGATATTTAGGTAAAACTGGTTGAACTAATAGCCGAGCCCAAATTTTGGGAATAATAAAGGCTAGAAAGATGATGAGTAAGATGTCTGGAGAAGACAAATAGTCTACATTCATTCTGTAGTGGTTTGGTTATTTCTGATTACCTCTCATTTATCTCCACTCTTTGCTTAGGCACTGCTGGTACCCTCTAGTTACGACGTTGAAGGTATCCCGTAAAGTTTTTCTAGGATACCTAATTGTTTCCTCTTAAATGTAGTTTTGATAATATGATTATGCCTGGCCTGGCCATAGCACCGCCACAGCCATGCTCAAAATGACCAGTGACATAAGAAATGGTGTGGAAGACGGAAAAATTACTGTTCTAGTCCTGATTGACTTCTCCAACGCCTTCAGCACAGTTAATCATGACATCCTTTTATCTATCCTTAAGCACTATATGGTCTCCACTGAGGCTCTGGAATGGTTCTCATCCTATCTTCGGGGACGCCGGCAGTCGGTCCGCACTGGTGGAGCGTCATCAAGTTGGTGTGACCTAGTTTCTGGCGTCCCACAAGGTGGCATCCTATCTCCTCTTCTATTTTCGATGTTTATCAATCTTATTACTCTCGATCTTCAGTGTGCGTATCATTTGTATGCAGATGACCTTCAAATTTACTCACAAATCGGCCCCGATAATCTCGTGGAGGCAATCGATCGCATCAACAATGATTTGAGGGCAATCGGGGACTGGTCTGAGCGATTTGGCGTTAGTGTCAATCCTTCCAAGTGCCAATCAATAATCGTGGGTGGCCCCAGAATGATAAGTAGAATAGACATGACAAAACTGCCGGCGATCATTTACAACGGATCCATTGTACCAATCAGCTCAGCTGTTAAGGATCTTGGGTTATGGATTGATTCCAGCCTCACCTGGCAACCACACATTGCGAACGTAAGTAAGCGAGTCACTGGAGCCTTGCGGTCACTTTATCGGCTAAAGAACTTCCTTCCACATACTACTAAGCTGATGCTTGTACGGGCTTTGATCTTCCCAATCATTGATTATGGTGATGTGTGCTACTTCGACCTGAGTGCAGATCTACTCAATAAACTTGACCGTCTTCTCAACAATTGCATTCGGTTCATCTTCAACCTCCGCAAGTACGACCATATTTCCACTTATCGAACCCAGCTGTCATGGTTACCCATACGTCAACGCCGTAGCTTGCGTGCGTTAACCACCCTTTATACTCTACTCAACAACCCTACAGCTCCCACTTATCTCACTTCACAGCTTAAATTGCTAAATTCCAACCATGACAGAGATCTTCGCTCCAATAATAATCTTTTACTCCTGTGTCCAAGACACACCTCTGCTCTTGTTCACTCTTCCTTTGCTGTACAATCTATTCTTCTATGGAATTCGCTTCCGGTTGAGATCAGGATGTCAACAAATCGCGACAAGTTTAAAGCCAAAGTTCGAGAATATTTCAAGAAAGAACTGACAGAAATATCGTCATGACCTCGTCACCTCAGATATTATTGTATTTATTTTATTATATATTAACCACATAAATATGAAGGTATGTCTATGTATTTTAAATAGCATTAGCATTATCTATAAGTTAGTGTATATTATCTTAAATGCCTTGTAAAGTAAATAATTATGTATGATACATATGCACCTGCCTTGTACCTTACTGAACCAATTCAAGGTTGACTGGTAGAAAATGCCATGTGGCATTAAGTCCGCCTCGTGCAATTGTAATGCAGGAAGTGTAAATAAATAAATAAATAAATAAATTATGGGTATGAAAGTGACTACTTAGATGGTGACACCCATTTCAACTCAGGAAAAGTAATGGTGTGATAACGATTTTGTATCTTGATTTATTTTACAATGAACATATTTAAGTATGTTTATCGTAAGTATATTATGCAATTGAACGACTGACTCAACTAACATTAAGACATCCTAATTTTTTGAACATAGATCAAATAATATTACCTTATTATAAATTTATGTATCTTTTAACAAATTGTATATTAAATCAAAGGTCAACTATTAAAAAGTCAAGGTCAATTACTTTCAATTATATTGAGTCCATCTATTCATATAAACATACACTCATGCTTCAAACTTCATACCGTGGGAGAGCCTCGCTGCGGCACAAATGGCCCAGCTCGACCGGAGTGATACCACGGCCTCACAGAAAAACGGTGTGAAATAGTGCTTGCGCTGTGTTTCATCTAGTGAGTGAGGATACCGGGGACCCATTCCCCAACCCCTCCCCTTATCTCATCCCCATTCCCATCCCTCAAAGGCCGGCAACGCAATCGTGACGCCTCTGGTGTTGCTGGTGTCCATGGGCGGCGGTAATCGCTTACCATCAGGCGATACGTCTGCTCGTTTGCCCGCCTATGCCAAAAAAAAAACTTATCCGTGTTGAGACGGTAGAAAGCCATTATACAGTATCTCGATATTCAGCACATGTCTCTTCACATCGATTAAGGCTATTATCCACTTTTACGAGAACGGGTGCTTCTATTAAAGGCCTCTTTTGCTATATTGGCGAACTCATCAATTTACTTCACTCTCTTTCACCCATCACTGAATCTATCGGTTAATTTTGCATTACAAATACGTCTTAGAATTTTATCTTATATACCTAACGCATGTACAGAGGAATTGCATTTATGGTTTTAATTTGAACTTAAAAAATAATACTTTAAAATACTTTTCAAAGTTCGGTCTTAAGAAATTGTATCCTCAATATTTGGTGAGTAACACAGAAGGCCCTTGAAACTTGAGTGTGTTAATTTATTTTGTAAGCAACAAAAACTGAGTTAATGCTTTATTCTTTGTGACTAGCAGTAGCTCCTGGTCTTGTTCTTGGATTCCGAATGACGCATAGCACTTTTGTACAAGTTTTTTTTTGGTAAACTTACTCACCACGTACTTTAAAAGGACAAAGAGTTGCGTCTGTCTTCAATTTAAAAACTAACTAGCTCAGTAGTTATGCTGAATAATGTGTAATCTATATATATAGAAAACTAGTTGTTGCCCGCGGCTCCGCACGCGTATATGTCGGTTATCGCGGCAAATAGTAGCCTGTGTTATCCTGATGAATAAGCCATATCATTGTAAAGTTTCATACAAATCCGTTCAGTAGTTTTTGCGTGAAAGAGTAACAACCATCCATCTATCCATCCATCCATCCGTCCATCCGTCCATCCATATTTACAAAATTTCCCGTTTATAATATTAGTATGGATGAATGTTTGTCTGTATGTACTCAAAAGGATTGTAAACTATGCATTTGATCATGTCATTGTCTTTAGCAAAAGTTTTGTGCATGAGCCCACAAAGGTTTCTGAGTTTGTACGACCAACCCTTGACAGACGGCCGACATACACGCTCGCGGAGCCACGGGCAACAGCTAGTAGATGAATAAAAATGATAAATATTTTACATTAAAAAATATCTATATATAGTTATCTGTATATAATTAAAATAAATATTTTTTTTGAAAATTTTGCCTGTCAGTCATTTTCTTTGTTCCGGCTAATTATAAACATATTATCTATCAGAGTGCTATTTGGATTTATAATTTGTTTTATCAAAGAATGTCTGTAACAGTTCGATTATTTCATTTAGTGCCCATTGGTATGTATTGTATGACAGCACTATAAAATTAATTTCTAAGCAATGTCGCCGGCCTTGAGTGCTGTCAAATAGTCGACTAACCAGTAACCAGTGCTTGTCACAAGCTACTAGAATTGTATATTACGTTCAAAGCTGACTAAATATTATGGATATTCAACATTTTTAGTTCCTAACAACGTTAATTATTATGTTAAAACATACGCTATATAAGTAAATATTCTTAATACATTACAAACGGTTCTTTCGTTAGAAAAATATTGAAAAGAAATGAATATATTTTGGAACGAAAGTTCCTTATGGGGGGTCGCGGAGAGGTAACCTAGCCGGCAAAAAGCGTTCGTAACGTTAAATAAAAAAAGCATAAGATTTAAAAAATATTGTAAAGCGCCATCTGTAAGTTGTATATATTACTAGCTGCCCCGGCAAACGTCGTTTTGCCATAATTTTTTTTTAAGGATGGGTGACCCTTACCATTTCGGGTGATGAAAAATAGATGTTGTTCGATTCTCAGACCTACTCAATATGCTCACAAAATTTCATGAGAATCGGTAAAGCCGTTTCGGAGGAGTTTGGCAACTAAAACTGTGACACGAGAATTATATATATTAGATTATACCACATCATACGACTTTTTTTTTAAAGGAAGACAATTCACGTGTTTTGAATGTACATCCTGTGTTGCAGGGTACTTTACAAACAAACATACATGAAATGGACACATAGAACACCCAGACTCAGAACAACAATTTGTTGACCACACAAAGTGTTGTCCCATATGGGATTTGAACCCATAACACTTGGCGCAATAGGAAACGGCGTGGTGACTACTTAAACCACTAGGCCAAATGCACAGTCATATAAGCAAAGGTTTTGTATCAGTAGAATTTAAGGTGTACATCGTGAAATCCGAGTCCAGGGGAATCCGAGAAAGATTTTAGTTTAATACGAAACATATACTCTAAATATATAAATATTTAGAGTATATGTTTCGTTTCGTTTCGTTTCGTTATATACCACAAATTGGATTCAAATTAAGAAGCAACTATTTAAGTATTCAAAATGTTAGAACACGAATAAGCTAAAGGCTTTCTGGCTTTGATGAAAGCTGATCTACAGAACCTATTTAAATTATTTTTAAGTTATTTAGTAAGTGAATTAATTACAAATGGAAAATCTATTTATTTTTCTCTTTTTATCTCAGTCACTCTCAACCATTTTGGCCTATACCAGAAGAGATTCAGCATACAAAATTAATGGTAAAGATTAGTTGTAACTATTCTAAACGTTTTCTGGTAACTCCTTACACATAGTATATCACAAATAACTTAGTAAAAACTTAGCAATAAGTTCTAATTCAACAGCATCAAAAACTCAACTTAAAAAATATTGTGGTCCTAAGAATACTATACAAACTTTTAAGCTTTCGCGTTCAATGATATAATAATATTTATTTGTACGGGAATGAACACTCATTTAATAACTTATTACAAACCTCTGATTTGCCTGATGTTTCGACCAGGTTGTACTGGCCTTGCACTTAAGAATACTGTTTAGTATAGTTGTGTATGTTTAGTAGTGTTTAGTATATATAGTAGTTTACAGTTGCGTAATGATAAGACTCAATCACTTCAAATCTTCAAGTTTGTTTTCGTCTATGTAACATCAAAAATAAAGATTTATTTTTAGTTACAGCATACGGCAACACTTTTAAATTATTTTACATTCAAAATCGATTGTTTCTTTGTATGTCTTCTTGGCAATCCAAAAATATATGAATAAGCAATTTGAAACTTGGCTCCTAGCTTCGTTGTTGCTAAATATCTGTAAACTCTCGTGAATGTTAATTAAAACTTTTACTCTTCAAGTCTTGACATTTGTATGACAATAAAACGAAATATAATCCCATTACGTTGATGTACAAATACTGTTTGTTAACTCAGCTTCAGAAACTCTATTACAAATGTCATGCCAAACCTAAATACCACAAATTAGAATCATTATTTTATTGTCAACTCGACACCGATCATTATCATAGATTAAACATTTTCGAACTTGTACGTTATTAAAGGTTTTTTTTCATTTCGATCGAAATTTAAAAATGGAATGCAATCATATTATGCATTGCGTTTAGCATTGAACTTTCAAGATAATATTGAAAAAGCTGATAGGTGTACAAGTAGTTTTTATAGTTTCAAAATACAAAAACATGTAAAGTTTGTGTAGAAATTAATTATTTACATATTAAAGTTTCTAATGGACTATTATAAAGTTTTGTATCAACTTTAAATTTTCAGTGCATAATTTTTTTAAGATATTACCGACATCAAGTAAATGTGTTAAGTTGTTTATAAAAAGGTTGTATGTTAAACGAGGTGTCGTGTCTGGTTATGTGACATTAATCTGCGATGTTCCCCTCCATGACTGACGCAACTGACGGCACAGGCACGCGTTGCGTAAAAGCCTTTTTAGCATGCCGTTCGCGAAGCTTTCTCGCCAAACATCAGATTCGAAGAAGCACCCGAATGCTTTTGTTGCACTCCACGTACACTTGAAACAAAACGTAGGCGAATGTCCCATAAAGACCGTAAAATCGACACACAACCATTGTCATATTTGGGGAACGAATTAAGTGAACGACGTAACCGAGTCGTTTGTTGATACCGTTGCGGCTTCTGGTACGAGTTTTAAGAATAACTTCATTTTTACGTCATACGATTTAGGTTATTAGCGGACGTGGAGATCTAGCTCATCTTGAAACAACATATTATTATCTCAAAACTGGCGAACAATAGCATGAAGATGTCTGTTATGTTTTTATAACAATGAAGTGTTTAGAATACGATATTTTTATAGTGTTCACGTTATATTTAGGTGCGACTAACATGTACGTTTTGTATAATATTTTTGAAGTGAAAACTTCAAAAATATTATACAAAAGTTGAGCACTTTTTGGTATAGGAAAATTTTATGAATTCGCGTCACCGCGTCACCAACATGTTGAATTTAAATATTAATTTAAACACTTTGGCAAAACAAGAATGTTTTGATATACACGAAAAAAGATTTGGCGAAAGATATACTTATCGAAATATTACGATAATGTACCGATGATTTTAAGCGAAGACTTCAATATTAGCTCTGCAGATGATAAAAATCTACCATTAATGCAATTTCTAAATGGAAAACTTAATTTAAATATGTCCAATGATCGAAAACTCGGTACAACAAAATATAAAACGACGATCGATGCGGTTTTTACGCGATACTTAAATAAATTTCTCCTTTCTTTTAAATAAGTTTCTTTTGTAAAATTTGCTGATATTTTGTTTTCACTACGTGGCTTAGCGTTGAGATGATATCATCCTATATATTGATACGTTTGTAGTATATCAACTTTGCTAGCACTACTAGCCACTCTAGCAACGTACCATGTACCACCGTAGATCACGGTATTTCTCTTAAGTTTTTCTAAATAAATTAAAATTATTGTTTAATAAATATTCGTAGTAAGTATTATTCGGATAATATAATAACGAGTTTTCTTGTATTATTTTTAAATGAATAGTCATAGCTTTGATTTCATTTCAGACATATGTACGTCAAAAATTATGACTTCTGTTTCTATTATAAAATATCAAGTTACTCCTGACTAAATAAGTCAAGCTTTTCCATACGTGTACTTGTTTATACACGAATGTTAGTAGTAGTTATTAGTTGTACGCCTTTGTAGTTGTAAGCCTGTACAGTACAGTACAGTACAGCTTTTAAAATATAATATACGATACTATGAAACATATAAATTTATGTAAAATTATTCAATAGCAACACTAATCTAAAAAAAAAAGTTAGTCAAGTACGAAGACATGAATGATAAAATTTAGGCCTATCATTTCATCTCTAACGTCACTATAAATCCATGCCCACTACAGCATGTATTATGTAAAAGAAATGTCATGACTTAGGAGGACAATTTACGCTTGGAGACAGTCAAACGGTCGCTGACCTTTTACTATTTTGCGAATAGGAAACATCTCTTTACAGGTCACGACTTTAGTTATGTAATTCGTAGTTTAGATCCTTACTTATAACATCGCAAATACTGCATCTTTTCATGTTTACTAATAAAAATAAACTCGAGAGGTGTCAAGGGACACCCGGATGGAACGAAGTTCACTGTCAGGATTCATTATTTTTATTATTTTTTATTATTCATTACGTACAAAAAACCTGTATATACTCAACAAAAATAATCGTCGCGACACCACGTTGTTCAATGCAAAATAGAAATGAAAATGTCTGGCTTGCTTTCTGTAAGAGAGAGAGAGAGAGAGAGAAACATGAGCACGCCGCACGGCTTACAATCGCTTACTGTAACAAAAAGTGTCGTGACAACTTTTCGTAAGAATTTTTTCCGTCTAGCCCCCTTTCACAACGCGCGATAAGGAACTTCGTTCCAACAAATACACACCTTATAACATTGAAATTTCTCACTGTTCGCTTGGGAGAGAATTGGCATTCCATTTCCTCTACCGTTACTTCTTTTCTTCTCTTCCTTTATATTCGTGACACTCTTTACAGTAGTAAAATGTGTAAAGAATATTGAATGTGGTTTTATTTATCTTTCAATTGGTCTTAACCCTCTCCTGAGAGGAGACCCGAGCCGACGAGAGCAGAAGTGGGACGTTATGGGTTGTTGATGAATATCGGTGTTTTTGGATGAATTTAGTTTTTTTTTTCATCTCTTTTAAGTTAATTAAGGTTAAAATCAAATTCACTACTTTAGGATAGAATATCAGTATATTACTTGTGTAATAGTAGTGTCAGTACAAAAGACAGTAGGCTATTAAAGTTTTTAATAAGAGACTACTATCATTGGAAGATACGGGATACTGTTGTAAAAATAAAGTGATTTCGGTTATTCGACTGAGGTTGCGTGCTTGCAAAAGGTTCAAGTAAATATTTTTTTACGCTTCCTATGCGGAAATAATTATTCGAATGTTTTTATCTTCGGTGTAAGTCACAGCTCTAAAGTTTAATTAAAAGTATCAATTGTTTTAGGGTTCTTTAGGTGAAACAATAAGAGTAGCCTATGTCTTTCCTCAAGAATTAAAGTGTCTTCATGCCAAATTTCATTGAAATCGGTGCAGCGGTTTGGCTGTGAAAGCAGAACAGACAGACAAACAGACAGAGTTAATCTCGCATTTATAAGATAAAAAATAAATATGGAAGTATGCATTTGGTGTTCAACTTCGAATACAATTACTGCATGTCAAATAGAGGTGTACCGCGAGTTACTTCAAAAAAATTACAGTGTTAGAATTGTAAAATTTGAACACCTGATATTATGAATGCCCATAGGGCTGTAAACGTCTACTACAAGTGATGAACCGTTAACTTATCTGTAGATTAAGAAGCGCAAATACTTCCATACGTAAGTATTTGTAATATTATACAGACATCTTGTTTTGAGAAATGTGCTCGTGGCTATGGCGAGGTCAAGGTGTATGAGATAATATTTCCCATCACTTGCTATCGTGAAACCACAATATTAAGGTCGAGTGTGACATTTTCGAATAACTGGTACAACTAGCATTAACCAATCTACCTTCGCGTGTCGTCTGTCCCAACTACAAAAATACATTAAATAGAAAGAATAGTCAGACTAGAAATTTCTCTGATATGTTTTATATGGCCAAATAATCAACCTATGTTTTTAGTATAGGTGCCATGAAGTTTATAATAAAGTGATGTAATTTCTAGAACCCCTAATGGTTCGTGTTACTCTTGGGGATAATAAAGTAAACTGCTTATGTTTCTTTTGTTTGTACAATCAACCGTATTTTAGACCAAACATTTTTTTTGTAAAAAAACTACCAAACTATTGTTGTTACATTTAGAGCTCGAACTGAATTTATTATCTGAAATCGTTTCGATTACTTGTCGTCAAATATAAGTAATGCTGTGCCTCTAATACTTTCGTCGCGTTTCTGTAGGTGCGATACTATCGATGTTCTGTATACACTACACAGAATACTAATGCTCATCTGTGTATATGGAACCCCAATACAATGGGCCAAGTTATTACGTAATTGAACCTATCTTGCAACAACTTGTTGGAATTTGAAACGACTCGCTGATTATTCAATTTGAAGGAAAATCACCGAGTGTCTGCCTTTGATAAGTTTGTTTGTGCCTCATTTTGGTGCTACTTTCGTAGAATTACGTACATGTTTCCGTTGAACGTTGGTGCAAATATTTGCGGCATATGCCAATTGTTGAATGACCTCTATGTAACGTTTATTTGTACGGTAAGAACTAAGTATCTGCAAAATGTTTTTATTGTTTTATTAATACTTTTATTGTCTAACTAACAATGTAAAATAAAGTTGCGTACAATGGTTTAGAATGCTAATTATTTAAATCGGTATACTGGAAGTGAATCGTCATAACAACCAGGCGGAAACCCTTCGAACTCTTCAGTGGCTATTAGTAAATCCCTTTAGTTTAAGATCACATGGTTCATTCCGAATGGAGTTCAACAACTTACTCTTGCTAACGAAGTCATGATCAACAATCTATACAGTCCCACTGCTGAACACGGGCTTCTCTTACCTCGTCGGGCAGAATAGTATTGGTATAGGATGTACTTTCTTTGGATCATCTACAGTTTGCAGATGATTCCCTCCTGATAGTTTAGTTCTGATAAAACTAGTCAGAGAAATCGTCACAAACCGTTTTTACAAGTAGTAACTACGACAGCCATTTGTAAAGAAGATGAATTTCTAGGGCTTGAATGATGATGGTAAAAGATTAATGTGAAGTTCACATTCTTGTGATAGTGGTGGATAGAGGGCTCCGTTCACTAGGATCCCTTACTTGGATCCCTTGGATAATTCATTAAGAATTTTCGTCCACACTGATCCCCTATGGGATCTTTTTGGATTTCATTTCCATTTCGATTATACAGGAAATTTATTTAGAAATATAAGTTAGGGAATAGCGGGCAAACGAGCAGACGTGTCGCCTGATGATAAGCGATTACCGCAGCCCGTGGGCACTCGCAACACCAGGAGTGTCATAAGTGTGTTGCCGGCCTTTGGGGTATGGGGGGGGGGGGGGATAGGGATGGGAAAGGGTAAGGAGTATGAGCCTCAGCATTGTATTTTCATTTGTTTAATTTTTTTTTCTCTCTGCGTCATATTTTCATGTCTTTTACATTTTTTTCATCGGGGACACACGTTAGTTTGTTTTGTATATTTATTTAGAGAATTTCGAGTGATGTAGTCGTGCAATAAATTTAAATAGTGAGTCATAAAGTCAGTATAACTATTAATATAGGTATACACAACTCAGCAGGAGGGACAGCGCTGTGAAGGAAATTAAGCATAAAACGACCTAAAGAACTTCATTTCGTAATAATGCTAATGAGTTACTGCTAAGAACTAGTCATGTCGGTCTGAGTAAAAATAAATTGATAAGTATATAGTCATTCTAAGATATTTGTTACATCATCAATGGCGAAACAAAAGACAATTCAAAGATAAATAAAAAACAGGAAATGTACATAATATCACGCATAAATGCATTGATGTAAGTTGATAAATAACTTTCTCGTGTGTTGAAAATTTGAATAAAGCGTTCATGAGTATTCTACAAATGTGGTCATTCGGAGCGATCATTCTCGATGCCATTGTGCAAAAAGTCACTCAACTCAGATAGAGAAAGGTGCGATGGAGAGGACACCATCCGGTCCTTGTTTGTATTAGCAAATGTTACATTGCTTTAATTCTGTCATTTATTTATACTCGTGCATTTTACATTCACGTATTTGCGTTTATATTCTAGAGGCGTTAGATCGAGGTGTATTGAACTCTAACATTTTGCTGACTATAATTTTAGTCCTATTTACGCAATGGGCTCTAAGTAAGCCTATTACTGTCAAAAATACATTTAAGAATCTACGTGGATTTTAGACCTAACGATGATAGAAAAAAAAAATTATTTTTCTATAAAACTCTGCACACTTCTACCTGCATATTCACTAGTTTTTATTATCTTCATGTTGAGGTCTGAAACTTTTTAGATCACCTGGTATTATATATTTTTAATTTTTTTATGATATAGGGGGCAAACGAGCAGACATGTCACCTGATGGTAAGTGATTACCACCGCCCATGGACACCCGCAACACCAGGGGCGTCACAAGTGTATTTTTTTTTGGCGGTATTTGGTTAGCATCAGGCGATACGTCTGCTCGTTTGCCCCATATTTCATAAAAAAAAATAAGTAGTGAATATAGTCGGACCTATTCAAGTTATAGGTATTTAATTCTTAGCTGCACTCTTCAATCCAACTGAATAAGCCTTTTCCCTTTCCTATAATTGCATTTCCATCTTTTCAAAGTTAAATACTTATAAAAAATAAATTATAAGTAATAGCGTCGTCGGAGCTATCTACTCAATTAAAAATCTGATCAAATCAATTAATTCTTTAGCAAATCAAAATAATTAGTATTTTATGTTAATACCGAGAACTTGAACTGTGGCATTTACCGCTAGATAACAATTTTAATAAATAACGTTCGTCATAGGTTATGAAAGTGAACTATTTAAAATGTTGAAATGCGTTGCACAAATAGGCAACATAAAAACAGATGCACACATGTTTCTTTTATTATTTTGGATGAGATTCAAATGAGCAAGCGATAGATTTTGAAATTCAATGCAGGCTGCCAGTGGTACATTTTCTTTATTAATTGTGTTTTACTTTCTTTGTGTAATTATCCTTTAGATCGTAAGACTTCTATAAATGGATATAAACTTTAGTATTATTTGTATTTTATTCAAAAAAGGTTATCTATCTATCTTTAATATTGTTTTGGAAAAAAATATTGTTTTGTTTTATTGTTAATCGCCTAAAATTCTAACTTAAGACTTCACTATACTTAACGGACTTCACCTTCTTGATTAGAGATAGGTTGCACCTAATCTAATACTTATAGACTCATTAATTTATTTTTATAGAGTTGACTAATATTCAATTTGAAAGTAGGTTTTAATCTTCGTACAGTTTGAATTCCTAAATGATCAAAATTAATATCAGAATGGAAAGTAAGTAAGTAAATAAATAAATAATATTTATTTACATTAAATTACTTATTAAGCTTTTAATCAAATACATTTATTTTTTGCCCGCATTAGATTGAATCTGGAAAATGCTTACAAACAATTATCTTATACTAGCAGACCCACGCAACCTCGTTTGCGTCTCCTATAGCCCGTCGCGTGATAATTATCCCCCGTTTTTAAATCATTTTTCATTAGTGCTCCTCTCCTATTGGTCATAGCGTAATGATATATAGCCTATAGCCTTCCTCGATAAATAAGCTATCTAACACTGAAAGAATTTTTCAAATCGGACCAGAAGGTCCTGAAATTAGCGTGTTCAAACAAACAAACAAACTCTTCAGCTTTATATATTTGTATAGATATAAAAATCAATTGCTGTTCGTTTGTCTCGCTAAAACTCGAGAACGACTGAACCAATTTGGCTGTTTTTGGTTTTGAAATGTTTGTCATAGTCCAGGGAAGGCTTAAACGGTAAAAAGTCAAAATGACACGTGTACGAAGTAGCGGGCACAGCTAGTATCAATATAAATTTACATACCTATTGTTAAATAGTTACAATAAAATTATAAATAACTTACAGAGTAACTATCAGTACCAGTAATAAGTAGAAGAGAAGTTTATTAGAAGAAGGAATGTAGGTACATAAATAAGATACTTCTGAATGTCTTTTAAACTGCATAGTTATTTGTCTTATTTATTATCAACTTGAAAGTTTGCGAAGATATCTGTTACTTAATCATGATGTAACAGCTCTGGAACTTAATAAAATTTGACACACAGATTGACAGCGTTCTAAAACAACATAATGCCGAACCCATCCACGCCCTCGAATGTCGTCGATGGAGTTTTAAAAGTTTTAATCACTTATTGATTGTATTTCAAATATGTATGTACTAGCTGCTGCCCGTGGCCTCGCCCGCGTATTTGTCGGTTATGGCGACAAATAGTAGCTTATGTGTTATTCTGATGAATAAGCTATATTACTGTAAAGTTTCATCCAAATCCGTTCAGTAGTTTTTGCGTGAAGAAGTAACAAACATACATACTCACAAACTTGCCCCAGTGTGATGTTAACGATACTTTATTGAATGGACTTCATAGGATTCTGCACGAAATATGCAAAATTTTAATGCCGTATATTAAATATTTATACCGTTCACGACCATTGTTATTAAATATGTAATGAATGAGAACGTGCTTGCTATGACAACAACCAGAAGAGGGCAACCGTGGCTTCAGCCTCGGGGCCTCCACAAAGACGGGTCAGGGGAAAATTTCATTTTGAAAATAGTTTTGGGGCCAGGGGGGCTCCACTCCTTTATTGCCCCGAGTCCTCCAGACCTCTAAATACGGCATTGGCAATAACGACAGGCTAATTCGAAAATAGGGCGTAAACAGCTTCTTTTCATTTGACGTGAATAGACGTCTGTGGCGATCAAAGGACTAGCAGGATTATAAATGTAGAGGCTTTATAATCAGTCTTATTTTCTGATACTAAGAACTGACTTTAGATTGTTTAATATTAAAATTATAAAACAAAACAGATACAGCAGAAGTGTATTCCAAATATACTTCCATCCTGGCTAAGGAGGCAAGTTCATACTACATACCACTCTTGGCGACAGTACTAACAAACTATTATCCTTTACGATTATCAACAGATAGAGCTTTTATCGATGTTCTACTTTAGTATTTGCCAATATCCTTCTGGATAGATTCCAAGTCGACATAAGATTGATAGCCGATTAAAGCAAAGCGAAGCTTCAGAAACAAGCGCACGCTTATATAACTTATTGTTCGTATTTAATTCAAATTCCAGGGATGACTGCGGAATTTAAATTGAATTAAAATGAAATAATGAGAGTTATACTTCTGATTCTACTCGCATGACATTTTATTAGGGCTTGGCAATAACAGATACAAAAACAGATGATATGCAGAAACAGATTTTATCCTCACCATTATTTTAATGTAGTCAGAAACTTTAATGTTTATTTATAGTCATCATCTTAGCCTATTGCTGGAGATAGGACTTCATCAAGGCTTTCTACAAAAATTGATCCTGTGCTGTTTGCATCCAACGGCTTCCCGCGATCTTCACCAGGTCGTCGTACCACTTTGTAAGAGGCCTAATCACGCTCCGTCTTCCATTACGTGGTCGCCAAGCCATAACTCAATACGTCCATCGGCCGCGATAAGAAGGAAACATCAAAAGCGCTGTAAACTTTTCTTTTAAGTAGTTTAGATTTTAGTAAAGTCAAACTAATATTCGTATCAAAGTAGCAATGTTAGAAATATTTTATCCAAAATGTATTCTAAGAAGCTCCGCTAACTTCTAATGAAAACGTTACAAGTTCTTGCTAACCTAATTTTCAATAAAGAACTTTACCTTATTTCGCCACTTAGAGCAAGTACATTGATTACAAGAACTGTGCCTAATAGAAAGCGGTAGTACTAAACACAGTATGAAACAAGTAGAATTAGTAATGGGTCGTTAATTATCATACTATGATTATCGTAATAATTTTGTTGCGAAAAGCCAGGCAAGTTAGATTTTAGCCTTGAAATTGTTTTACACTTGTATAGACTGAAGGAATTTTTACGAGCATTTGATAAGTATAACCGTGGGACAGCCAGGCCTGGAGAAATTAGGGTCGGCAGGACGGGAGTGATATCGATCATTGAATCACCAATCCGATACTGCTTATGGTACGTTAAATAATAAGCTTATGAACTTAATAACTAAAACATTTATCAATTAAAACATTTCTGTATCTTTATTTTTATTTGTCCTAAAATTAAACAATAATTATAACAACTATCTGCTGGTAAAGTTAAAACTGCTGGAACGAAAACACACACAAAAATTTATCTTTATACATAAAAGTATCTAAAACTTAATTAGATCTGTGACTTCATTCAAATTAATGTGATTTTTAGTCAATTTTTCCGGTGTGAATTTTAGCGTTGTGCAATTTCTTGTGTATGGTACACATTGGACTTAGATCTGTTCTGCCATTCTGACATGATTGCTTTACAAACATTCATTTGTGAATGAAAGCCTCATTGTTCTTTTTACCATAAGCCTTTTATTCATCTATACAAATAAATAAAATTGGAGTGTCTGTTTGTAATATTAAAATAACCGCTTTTTACTTAATGCATATGTATGTATACACGATACATATACCAAAAATGTAGTTAAAATTTTTTTTTGTCTATCTGTCTGTCTGTCTGTTTGTTCCGGGTAATCTCTGGAACGGCTGGACGAATTTTGACGGGACTTTCACTGGTAGGTAGCTGATGATCCGGGGAGTAACTTAGGCCTTAGGCTTTTTATACTAACTTTATCCCGCGGCGTTACTCGCGGTACAACTATAACCGCGGATAACACTGCGGGGTTCATTTATAGTATGTTTCTTAAAACTGCCTAACATATCTCAATACTCATAGAAAATATAATAAACCATTAACAAAATAAACAGTTATGAGAGGTCAAGTGCAAGTCAATTGGCAGGCTGCTCACACGCCGCTTCCGTTACACTAGTCTGATATAACTATGACATTTTGCCCAATGGGAGCCGAAAGTGGGCCAAGCTTTGTGTCTGTAACACGGCCATGCTTCGTAAGGATAACGCACAATACCTGACACATATTACCCCTACAATGGTTATTCGTCACACTTTGTAATTGGGTTTAGTAGGTTCAACCATTCGAAGATTTTTTTCCAAATAAATATACGTTTTATCTATACAAATAAATAAAATTGGAGTGTCTGTTTGTAATATTAAAATAACAGCTTTTTAATCAATGCATATGTATGTATACACGATACATATACCAAAAATGTAGTTTAAAAAATTTTTGTCTGTCTGTCTGGCTGTCTGTCTGTTTGTTCCGGGTAATCTCTGGAACGGCTGGACTGATTTTGACGGGACTTTCACTGGCAGGTAGCTGATGACCCGGGGAGTAACTTAGGCTACTTTTTTTAGACTAACTTTGTCCCGCGGCGTTACTCACGGTACAACAATAACCGCGGGTAACACCGCGGGGTTCAGCTAGTTTCAAATAATATTCTCGACATTTAGGGTATTTAATAGTTAACGGTTGACGATTGTACACTTAGAGAAGGTAGAATATTATTTCTGATTTTGCGTAGATATTATTAAAAATACATTTAGACATATTTAAGAAGAAAATTTGGGTAAAAAAAAAGTTTCCGTTTAAGGTTATTATTCTCAATACTACATATTGCTACCATTTTACGAAATAAATTATATATACCTTAAAAACATTTATGAACTACTTACAAAATAATAATTTCAATTATAATTCCATTGTCAGTTCTTTGAACTTTTCTATTGACCAGCTTTCAGTTAGGTGCATTAAATTATTTTTACCCATTTTAAAATCAATATAAATATGATGCACTACAGTATTATAATATTTATATGTAGAAATAGTGCATTAAGGTATTTATGCAAGATGTGCTATAAAGTTTATAATTATATAAATCGACACACATAACACAAACTTACGTAATACATATATTGTTTTCTTTTATTAAACTATAATAGTTCAAATTGCTATTAGTTATATTATAAATCCGTACTTATTTCATAATTTGAAAATAATAGTGTCTTGCTGTGTTCTTGCGGCTAAATCACTTAACCCATTTCCATGACTTTTGGTGTATAGGCAGTTGAATCTTGAAGAAGCACATAGGTTGCTTTCTGTCGCGATAATCAGCACATACGAGGGCGGAGTCTCGGACAAAAGCTAATGTTTACATTATCTGTTTATCACAATTCAATTTAGATCTGTACACTGACGAACTGATTTTCATTATCCTCTCAACCGAAGACGTCTGCTAAAGTTCGAAACAACAACCAGTCCTGAGCTACCCACATTCAACCGCTTCTCGTGACCTTCACCTGGTGATCGTGCCAACTTGCAGTTCCAGCAAAGAAATCTTTGCAATCTGTTAGTCATTAGAGGCGCTCATACCCCAGTTGCACGCAGTGATGGGTGAGGGTAATCAACGATAGCACGGTCTGTACATGGATAGGTGACTGCTATTGGCATCTTACCATGAGCGTCTCCGTGATTCGAAGGTCACGTTAAGCAGTCGGTCCCGCCCGTTATCGTAGGATAACAGTCGTAAAGCTTAGATGAAGGCCTTTGGGCGGCTTAGAAACATTCGACGATAAAATGACGTAGCCACAACGTTGTCTTGCCTGTCCCCAACCCGCACTGGGCCAGCGTGCCCCAACCCTGCTGTGGGACGATATGGGTGGTTGATGATGTTAGTCATTATTTAAAATTGTTATTTTTTCCTTAAATTGGGCTTAATTGGCCTTGTAAGGTAATAATAAATAAATAAATAAATATGTTGGACATCTTACACACAACGCCATTTAGTCCCAAGCTAAGCAGAGCTTGTGTTATGGGTACTAGACAACTGATAAAAATACATATATACTTATATTTGTAAATACATACATATTATACATAGAAAACACCCAAACTCCGAAACAAATATTTGTAGATCATACAAACATTTGGTCCGACCCGGGAATCGAACCCGAGACCTCATGAACAGCAGTCGCACACGCCAACTGCGAGGCCAACGAGGCAGTCAATACTTACTACTTGCCTCTCTCGTACTCTTCAATGTATGCTGCAAAGTAATAAGATGTGATTGAACATCGCTGGCATAATATATTAAATTTATTACCATGTTACCTTGAAGAGTTACCTTGTTAGTTTCGAAGAGGTATGAGTTAACAACTTTTTTGTCTATCTTACTCTGCCAATGTAACTGGGCACCAATGGTCTTTTTACATTTCACACACGACATATTACAAATCAAACTTTGAATATGTGTTATTGTTCTTGTAATACATTCTAACAATGTCAAAAGAAAAAAATCAAACCAAACCACGTGCGATCTATTCATTACCAACTTCTAACGGCACCGTTGTACGTAAATTGGGTGACATTATGGTCCACCATATTTTGTTCATATGTAAAGCAATTTATGGGACCTTGAACAGTACATAAATATTCAGAGAGACGTTTCGAATTTCACAAAGGTTCGGCACTGAATTGATTCCATGCATGTTACCAGACACCGTTAGCTAATCGTTATATTCGTATAGCAAATTAAATGAGTTGCGCGATTTTTCTACCTATTTGTTAATGATGAATTGGTAATTTTATTTTCGACTGTCAAGAAGAGTTATAATTTTGGTTTCACAAACTTTTGAGTGAAATATTTTAATAAATGACGATTGAATAAGTTTAATCAAGTGATGCTAACTGACATCAATTGATGAATTAACAAAAATACAAATATATTTAAATAAATAAATATTTAGTATATAATAGTATATATAAAAGTATATAATAAATATGTGTACTAGACAACTGATATAAATATATATATACTTTTTTGTAAATACAAACATATTATACATAGAAAACACCTAAACTCCAAAACAAATATTTGCAGATCATACAAACATTTGGTCCGCTCCGGGAATCGAACCCGAGACCTCAAGCACAGCAGTCGCATACGCTACCACTAAGCCATTTAGGATTTGGGTTGCTATTTACAGATTTGTAGATTTACCGCTTTTCATACATTTTGTTTATTAAGAATTATATTACTATTAAATTTGATTATTGTTCAAGCATATCTAAATTCTACGTTTCCGCGTTTGATAAGTATGGACATGGTTGATTAAACACTATTGTGTTGTTAGTGTTTTTCTTTGTCAAGAAGCTATTTAAATTGCCAACTTTATGAAACTCTACTATAACAAAATAGAAAGGTTTTGACTTTTATTTTTTTTTAAATATTCTAATACAAATAAAACGCCAAGGATTTAGAAATCTCTAGCTAGAATGTTCATTTATTAATTTCCGTTAATATTATTCGTTACTACTGTACTTACGATTTCCCTATTTTTTTATTTATTTTGATAAGAGATGCCCCTGGTTTGTGCCCATTTAGTGTGTTTTCTTTTATTATATTTTTTTAAATTTTATTATAAATATCTCACAGACTTGGGTTTTGTCTTGAAATTGTGATGTTCCTTATACTCATTGTACTTAATAGAATTAATTAATTAGGATAAGTAAAAGTCTAGAAATTGCAATTCGCATGTGGTAAATTTGTTTTCTTCTTTCTCCATAAATTTATCGGCTAGTTTATGGACTTTTAGTTTTTGCGGAACTTAAGCTAACTCTATAAGAATTACTGTTTTTACGCATGTGCATGTGACTCGGTCGCTAAAAGTGTATCGTTACGTTTGTAACTGCCATCATTATGAGCAAACGTGCCGTGACATGTTATGTAGCCTAGTTTTATTACAAGAGACTTGTTAATGTTTTAAAATTAGCAATAGACCCTTCATTTTCTGCATAGTAGAATGAAATACCCATTAATTTAATTTGCCATTATGCTTTAAGCTACTTAGATGTTACGTAAGTATTAACTACACCTGTAAAAATGGACGTAATCACAATATTATGAGGTCGTTGGATTCTGTGTCGATTATCGTCATAATACTCGATCCATAAGTGATTACAATCAACGTGATTCGGTCGAAACGTCAAGTAAATAAACAAGTGTTGTACTTTATAAATCTTATCTCGAGTAAGCCGGATTTATAAATTGAATTGTAAGTTCAGCAAATTTTAAGACTTTCATATACGATCAATAACTAAATATAGGTAAGTACAGAAATAATTTCAAAGTCATTCGCAACACTCCGTGTATCGATTGTCAAGCGTACGGTTTTGCCAATAAAATGCACATAGCGAACTCTATTATTGCATAGTTGCACATGGCCCTCTCTTTGAATAGATATTGTTGTGTGTGATGACATTGTAAGTTTATTATTTGAGGACTACGATTATTGTCAATGTGAATCTGCCATTAACGCCCACTACGCATTTCTACTGACATTACCATGCATATGACATCTTAGAAATTTTACATGCAAAGCGCAAATCTTTTGACATACTTTGAAAAGTCACATTTCTAAAGAAATTCACTGTGTTTTTAAAATTAGCAATAGTTTATCAGTTTTATTGTGTCATTATAGCATGAATTTTTTTTATTAACATGTTTTCCCTATGATGAGCTCATATTAAGTATTGAATCACTTCCTTTTGCTATGTATATATATATTTTTGATATGATATGATGTTTCAACCATGAGTAGGAATTTCGTTTTTACAAAAAATAATACAATGAGCTACATTTTTAATGTATTTAAATTTTATACTTAAACTCTATTTTTTTTGTTAAGTAAAATAAGTTTTACGCACATAATGTACAATGGCGGACATAATGCCAAAGGCGTTTTTAAAGTGTATATGAATGTATTTTGATTTCGTAAACAGCAGCACTCTACACGATGTATTCATAAATGAACCAAAATATGTTTTGACCTAACGCAATTGGACCAAAAGCGGAATAACTAATACGTAATTCTTACAATTTTCGTAATTAAATTTAATTTACATACAATTGTATGCAAATTGAAATAATCAAGAATCTTAACAGCATTCGACAGAGAATTTAATGTCAATAAAAAATGTAGAAACGGGTTAATGAGGTAGATTTTAAATAATAATAATCGTAGTTATAACTACATAATATGTACGTTTGATTTATTATGCTAGTCGTAATTATAATAATGTTATGATGTTATAAGCCAGAATAGAAAAAAAAACAAAATGCGTACACGAGTCACAAGCAAGCTTGGCCCTGTATTCATATAATACACGACTAATGCGAAGCCAGAGAAAGGGTTATAGTTTTGGAAATTGAAGTCAACGTATGTATGTATGTTCCACCGTAGTGCAAAAATGGTGAAATAAGAGCACCTACTTTAGACCTACCATGATTATATACGTGCCAAGAATACATCCATTAAAATGACATGGGAGTTATCCAGTGGGTTAACCACGGCGCTACCTTAAACATTTTTTGTACTTACGTATTTCTGGATTGCTGTAGGAATTATTTTCTGGTTTTGTACTTCTTAGACCATTTTTCACGTAGTCGAGTATAATTTTATTTCAAACATTATGAAATTTCAAATTTTAATACTAAAAGTTACAAGTTCTCACTTCTTTTTTTTCTTTTTTACGTACCCTGCCAAAACATCTCTACTCAGCCTGATGGAAAGCATAAGCAGTATCCAAGAGTGGTGGTCACCATACCCATTGCGACAATGCAGCATGGTGACTAACACCATGGCAGCCTAGTGATGATTTTGCATTATTGGGCCTCCGGTCTCGCGCTCACCAACGAAACACGATAGCATGAACACTGTCATTTTACGTTGATTTTCTGTGCGAGGGTAGAACCACCCCGGTCGAGCCGGCCCGTTCGTGCTGAAATCAGCGTGACTCTAAGAACTCAAGAATTTTGTTGTACTGCACAGTTTTACACAGAAACAGAATTGCAAAGTTGTTGTTGCCATCATTTTCTATCTCATATAAACAAATAAATAAATTGTAGTTTATACTAAATGCTTGTTTACACGGTACATATACCATTTTTTTTTCAATTTTTCTGTCTGTTTGTTCTGGCTAATCTCTGAAATGGTTGGACTGATTTTGACGGGACTAGTACTAGACTAGCTGATGATATAAGGAGTAACTTAGGCTACCTCTTTTTAGACTAGCTTCGCCCTGCGGCGTTGCCCGCGGTGCAACAATAACCGCAGGCAACACCGTGGGGTTCAGCTTGTATTACACTAAAATACTATTAATAAAACTCGCCTTACCTAAAGGACCTTGTTTTACTCGTAATATGTATTCAGATATTTATAGTAAAACTAAAGGCTGGTCAAAACACTGCACATTTTACAATGTCACATTCTCAGCTAGAAATGTTCATATAACTTTACTTCAATCTATGTATAATTGTATAAGCTTCCTTCTTTTAACGAGTGTCGATTAGAGACACGTCTATTAAAAAAAAATCTCTCGCATCAATTTATGTAAGTATCGTCAATTGAAAGTACTTTTAATTGTTACACGTACCGTACTTGAATGAATGCTTATTACTATGACCTACGCAGTTATGGTGATGTAAGAGAGAAAGGCTATCACGATCGGAACTCAGATGCATCGCTCAAGGCAGACTGCTGATTGAAGGTTAACTGACATCTTATAGAAGGTGTTTCAAAAAGGTGCTGTCATATTTTATGCTTGAATAGTATCTTCCGTGAACTGTCACACAAGAATCATAGAAAAAAATGTTTAACATAGAGGTATTTTATGTCATACTAGCTGCGCCCGCAACTTCGGACACGTGACATTTGGATTTTCAAGTTATTTTTAATTTTTAACCTTCCCTAGACTACGACAAACATTTCAAAACCAAACTTAGCTAAATCTGTTTTCGAGTTTTAGCGAGACAAACGAACAGCAATTGATTTTTATATATAAGAATTATTATTCTTTCTTCTTCATTGAGATGTAAAGTCAATATTTCGAAAATAACAAAGATCTGACGTGAATGAAACTATCGGGTGTATTATTTAGGTACATACATCTCTTTAAAAAACGACATATTTAATTTAAAATTTAATAATTTTTACTTGGAAATACGACATAAAATGATTTACAGTATTTAATAAAAGACTTTGTTACCAAACACTTATATTTCATGTAAAACATAGTACTTGTTAAACTCAATTGTGTTTGATTAACTCTGTTATCAAAGTTTTTATATAAATAGGGAACGGACTTATAGGCAACCGAGTACCTAGTTTTAAGAAGGATATCCACCATCTATAAAAGTTCGGTTGTTAAGTAATTTTGCAAAAATATTTCCTTTTACTAAATGCACCTTGGCAGACATATAATGGAGTGTATGTAAAATATTATGTAACTAGAATTTTATTGCTATTTCTCATAGTACTCGAAGATTACAGAGAAGGCTACTCGAAATATTATCGAAGATTTTTTCGATTATCCAAAGATTTTTTGCATCTATTGCACGTAATAAACGCTAGTTCTAGTAAGAAAAAAACTGGCACACTCGTTTACTTGGCATTTAACGGATTTACTTTACTTAATTATTGTTTTTTTTTGGCTAGTTATTAAACAAATTTAAGAGAGTACCAATTATTTCCAATGGTAGTTTTAAATAAAAAAGAAACGTATATAAATCGGATTCAAATAAATATTTTTGACCTAATTAAAATGGAACCACAGGTGTAGCAAAAGATTTCAAATAAAAAAAGAATCATTCAAATCGGTTCACCCAGTCGAACTAAGGTAAACGGAAAAAAAAACAATCGAACTCGTACACCGTCCGGGCTGTGCTGATGTAGGTAGAAACTGTTGTAGCATGTTACGTTTCTGGATGATCTACAGTCGGTAAGAAGGACTCTTTACATGCTCGCATCGAAAATAACGAAGAATATTTCGCCTACGACGATAGTAGTACGGGGCTGTCACCCTTTTTTTATTGTATGGAATACAACCGTCTGGTGGCTTTGTCGGCGGAATCGATCTGAAATACTTGCAACTTAGCTAAGGGAGCAATCACGTGTCGTTGTTTACTTTCGGCTACGATCGCTCATTGCGCAAGACGTCCGCGGTCAACGTGCTATGCGCAGTTTGCTAATATAGACTTTATACACGATTTAATATCGTTTAAGGATAGTTACATTTGAGTCAATGTGATGCGATACGAGCCGTTTGTTGGAAGTTCTCCTTTACCTACACTATTCTAGACTAAAAATAAAACACAAAAAAAATATACTTCCTTCGCTGTGTCGGTTACTCTAAAGTATAATGCAACGAAATGATAACGAGACTAACGTTGTTTGGCATGAACTGAAGCGTTTGCAAAGGTCAGTTACAAATATGAGGAAGTTACATTGAAACTAATTTTAATAGTACCGTAATATCTACTCAACAATTAATACAAAAACACAAAGCAGTCATGAGGCACTACCGACAGAAGTAAAAAACAAACAGTTGTTGAAAAAACTAAAACAACCGGTGAGTTTAACTCACCTGAAATTAACCTCTTTGCTCTTTAAATAAAAGCGTATTAAAAAATGTTTATTGTGATGTTATGAAAAAAATGTTTTTCTAATGCGTGAGTTATCTTTTTAAATTACAATACTAGACTATAGATTCTTAACATTGTAATTTAGAAAACATACTTTTAAGGCTTCCTTGGTTAAAATTGTTATTGTTTATTTTTATATCTTTACTGCATTGTAAAAGACAGAAACATTAAAAGAGTTACATAAGGTATAAAATGTAACTATTTTGTTAGACTGTAAATACTTACTCTTGTATTGCTCATTATATACTGTAACCTTTTATCCCTTAACATAACTGTTGCAAAGTGACTCATCTGTCCAAACAATGTCTGTTTTCAAATTCCGTATTTGAATTGATTCTTATCTTTTCAAATTGACTATTTTCAATCATTATTAACGTTAAAAAAATATTAAAATGATTATACCTGCATAAAAAAAATATATAGTAACAAATATAATCCTTCACTTACGATGTTCTTGGGCAGAACTTTCATATTAATTAAAAAATAAAAGTTTATAATCATTAGCAACCTTACACGATAATTCCTGGTAGGAAATTGTGCTCTTCACTTTTCAATTATATTTATTGAATAAATATTTTAGTACGGAGGTTAGGTAATAATTTAAGGAAATTGACCAACCTGGGACACAAAAAAACCTCACTATATGGGTAGGGAAGGTATCTGAAAAATCAAAGAAATTATGAGCAATGTATTACAGCTTCTTTACCCAATACTACTAAAGTTTCAATAGTCTCGTTGCATGGGTGAAAATATCTTAAGACGGGAGCTTGTTTCGTTCTCTGTTTCAACATAGAACAGTGATTATTTTGGAAAAGTCCAGTTTAACTCTAGTAGTCATAAAGTTTTTTTCAACTAACCTTTTAGAGCAATGAACTTGTGCTGGAATACTTACCAGCATCACTGATGTTTCGGTGATTTATGCACAGTCCACAACAAGCGAGTAATCCCATTATAATTACTTAATGACTACTAAAGGATAAGAAGATACCCTTGGTGCTTTCCGTCAAGAGCTGACTTACCTCCTGATTAATTGTAACTCCGAGAAAATATCTGCATTTATTACGCATGCCTTGACCAAGATTACGCTGAAGTCATGAGGTTAAGGAGTGTCTACCATATACCTATATACAATTAAACAAGCGTCAAATCTTTTGTTTGAATTAGTTCAATAATTTATTAAAATAAGAAATAATATACATTTGTAGCAGTATTTTGCAACATAACACCATTTTTTACGAATAATAAACAGTTTAGCAAAATTTGAATAGTCCAGGCAATAGGAAAAACAAAAGTCCCCTTTTAACCGCTAAAACAATACTGATGTCCAGTCGCTTAGTTTCCCAAGTGACTCTAGTATTAATACTATTTTTTAAATTATGCATAAATATTTTAGAAGTATCTAATGTCCTCGTAAAACTCCTGGCGTGGTTCGTTTTCCATCAGATCATACAAGTGAAATTTTGCACCTTCATTATCTTAATGGCCTTTATTATTTCCAAAATTTAGGAAATTTAGCATCTTAGTGATATCATCAACATCAGCAGTCCACAGCTGGACATAGGCCTCTCCCAAGGAGCCACCACCACATAGCCCGGTCTGTTGCTTTCTGCATAAATTTAACGAAACCATACTGTTTCTAATTAGCATTACATTACGATAATGTATTTTTCAAGCATAAAAATAAATGGAAACAAATGTGAACTTTGTAAGACATATAGAAATCATAATTGTGTTATGTTATTTTTGAAATCACTTAAGCGCTGGGCATATTAATAATGCTCTTTGGTAGTTGTTTTTCTATTTCTAGAATTTCTATTTAATTTATTAGAAAACATTTATGCGTCTGAACGATAGGTTTACGACAACTAAAAATTTTTTTAGTGTATTTTATTACAATAAAAGACTGTATAAATATCCTGGCTGTTGTAGCTTTAGTTTTCAAAAACGCAAAGTTTTTGTTTTTGACTGTTTCATTTGCAGTGATTAATATTGATTACTCAATGAAATTCATTGAATAATTGATGTAAGCTAACTACTTCGTCTTTCTTTGGTTCATAGTATATGCTACTACTAATTAACTTGTACCAGTTTATATAATTAAGAAGACTACTCATCATGTTATTAATATTAAAATATTGGGTATACTTTAATTTAGATTCTTAAATTTCTCAAAATATTTCAAAATTTTCGGATATACCACTTCAGTAGCTGCTATATCCCAGATATGATTATGATGACTCCAGTATGGCCTTGGCACTATGTAGTTTTCTATTAAATTAGGTAATCTAGATACTAATCTATCCACATCTTTTAAAGGAGATAACCCGTCATTTTTAGCAGATAACAATACTATTGGGGAGGATATCATAGATACATTGTACTTAGGTGGTTTATTTAAACCATAACGTTGAAGATTACCCTCAACGCCTTCATCATAACGTTGAAATTTGCCACTTAATACTAATTGTGCAAAATGTGAAAGATTTTTTATTGAACTGCCACTGAACAAATGACCGATACCGATAGATATAGTTTTAAGAGTCATCGTACCTTGCTTGTGACCTGTAGTTAGAGTAAAACCAACTTCACACAATTCTGGAACCTTTTGACACAATAATTCAACAATATGATGCACAACACCTTCTCTAGGGAATACTTCTCTGAATCCAGCTGACACCAACACATCTCTAATGACTACATAGTTCTGTGCAGCTATGATTATTAGAGGATTACTTATGTGCTTCATCCAAGCTACTGGTCCTAGCTGAACGGCTAAAAGAACCTTATCATTGTACTGAGGCCTTGATGAACTCATTATAAAATATTCAGTTGTACCTTGAGAATGTCCAACAAAAAACAGTTTTGGATATCTAGTCTTATGAAGAATATAGTCTATTATAGCAGGCAAATCATAATGTCCAGTTTCATCAAAAGAATAATCCCAATACTCAGCATCCTTATTTGGATCAAGTCGGATATGGCGTCGAGAGTAATGATTACCTCTGCCATTAGCAGCCCATACATCGTAGCAATTTGTTGCTAATACGTAGCCCAACCCAATATCAGTGCTAGGGATTATCCACATGTCTGCAGTATCAAATAATCCATGCATCATGAACACTGGATAAGATTTAGTTCTTGCACTACACTTTGATAAAATTCGAAAAATGGTCAAAACGTATCCATCTTCTGTGGTCACAGAATGTACTTCAGTTGGAAATCTGTACTTGGTGGTGAGTTCCGTGAAGTTCAAGTATATATCCTCGTTGAAACCCAAGGCCTGTTTGAGAAGCCGTTTGTCGGGTATGGAATACGATACGAGTTTATTCGGTCGAATCGGAGGCCTTGATGTATTAATATGGAGTGTATACAGAGTGAGCATTAAAAAAGATATCCAACACAGGACTGAATATTGTTCCATCTTTATTCTTATATCACGGAATGTTAACCGACGTATGTTTGCATTGTAAACCAGAATCCAGTTTTATAACATTCGATCGACCTTCCTTGTAAGCCTTTAAGATAACTACTACACTTATAAAAAATTGCCTGTTTAAGATTATAATAATTTATATCGAAAGAAGCTACCGATTTGTTATCACGTTTTCATTACTTCCTGAAGAACCACAATACTATTTAATTATTAACGTGTTTGAAAATGAATTGAAGAACAATCGTGGGGTATATATATAGTCTTTTTATGTGACCTTAACAGGACCAGAAACGAGCTCTTTGTAGGAAATAAAATTCAGTTAAAAGTTGTTTTATTATTTTGACACATTTTAAAAGATAGTAATATTAACAGTATATTAAATAAACATAACACGTGTATAAGTAATAACTCAGTTTATTTAAATATAAATTTAGTGATGAATAAAAATATTTTTGACCTGGGAACCTTGTGACAAACTCTTTAATCGTCAGTTAAGAGAAACTGGTCAATTGTTTAGCTAGCTCCTCTGTAGTGATTTAGTATATCATCATTGTCATTAATCTACATTACACACCATACTTAGATTCACTTGGGGGGTAAGATCTGATAGATATCAGTCAAATGTAGCCACATGTAGTCAAAAAGATGTGAACAACCGAGTGAGTGAGGAACTGGAGACCCATACCCCTCCCCCATCCACTAAAGGCCGGCAATGCATGTGATACATCTGGTGTTGCGGGTAGGATACGTATGCACGTTTGCATAAAAAAATGTGCTAGATAGAGCTTTCTGGGAGTAATTATTCCTGGCGTACTAAATGATGCCTTTATGATTTAATATCATTTAAACTAATACAGATCTTTCTTTTACTCTATATAGGGTTAACTACAGTAATACATAAGTATAATGGTAGGTACGACATTATTAGATTCTATCTTAACCACTGTTTAGTCCGTCCATCAAGTGCTGCGTTCCCCCTGAAAGAAGGGAACTTTGTTGCTTATACGGCCCATAGCTACAAGCTTAACACTCGCAGACCGGTCACTTGGTGAACGGAGGTCAACAAGAGGCGATTCGTCGCTTCGAGATTCGTCCCATCGTTGCTACCATTCATCCATTAGGGCATTATAGAAATAGAGAGTGGGCCCCTTTTTTTTTTTTTTTTTTGGGACTAATCCCACCCACACGCCCACCGCTGTAACTCCTGTACACCAGGATCAACAGCAGTGACCCACGAACACACCGAGTTATGACACTCGGGAAGTCCCAGGAAAAAATATTAACTGTCTTGGAAGTTAATATTTTAGTTGGAGTGGGCCCCTTATCGAATATCACGCAGATCATATCACCTACACTACAATCCGTTTACAATGCTAACCGAAGCTTTTCTGGAGAGTTCTATCTATGTCCCGAATCACGAGGTATCGCTACGACTCCCGAAACAAGTAACAACGCGACAAACAAATACTCGTTAAATATATTAATCAGCTCACAACAACTCGTGGCCGTATCAAAATTCAACACGGGGCTAGTTAACCATAATACACAATTCCTTTTATTAGTTATACTGGAACGCCATGATACCGTTCGCAACCAAAGTTAAAAGTATTATGTTGGTACGCCCCCGCGGGCAAACAACTATCAACCACACCAAACAACACTCCCAAAGTGAATTATTCCAATTACCGATCAAGCTCTGGGAGGATTTTACAACTACATACTTCTATATATCTTCGGCAATATTTTTAGATACTTGAATGAAGGTCATTTAAATTATGTTCAAGTGATTTCCAGAAGTTATAAAAAATTAGCAACAACTTAAAAAATCTCTGTAAAAAACTCTGGGAACCTGCTTTGTTGCTACAATTTTTAAAAATAAAGAGGTACGTAATTGACAAATGACGACCAATTATGGCCAAGGCTTGCGCTTGCAGATGAAAATGGCTGACACTAGAGTCATCTAATGAACGTTATAGTTGAATTAATAATATAATTGTGGTCCATTATTTAAGCGTACAAAATAATCATGCAACGAACAAATAAACACACTATTCAAAAAGTAGTTTTTGGGTAATTATTTTTTTTTTATTTGAAGATGGAAAAAAATACCTGTGTTAGTTGATGTCACAGAATCAATTTTGTGTACCCGATTGTTATATAATTGTCTGTTTTTTTTTTTTTGGTGTCCAATTTAACTAAACTAGGTTCATTTCTAAGTTTTTGTTGTTAATTATTTTCGAAACCATTTTAGGAGTTGGATTGGACTCATCATCCACATCATCTCAGCCAAAAAACGTTCACGTTCAGATTTAATGTTTAAAAATAGAAACCTTTCGATTTCGTAATAGGTATGTGAACTTAAATTATGTCAGGATGCCAGGATATATTTAATAATTTTGACGTGACAACATCTAATAAATTGATGAACGCTGGCTGCATGCACGAAAAAGGAAGACTCATTGTCCCGTTACGCTAATTGTACCGTTACGCTCATTGTACATTGTTGTATGAGATATCTGTCTCCCATCATTACATCATCGTTTTGTTATGACGTTGTCACATTAGACTATCGTCCGTAAACCGACTTTACAGACACCATTTTTTTAGTTTTAAACAGAAACGAAACTAGCTTTATCTGTGGCCACAATACATTAAAATCTGGTCTTGGTTTCATTCATCATTATTGTAGAAATTCAACAAATATTACAGTGAGTTAAGACCATAGTTCAGACAACCTGTATATGACAAGTGAATAATTTATAATCCAATTCATACATATGCATATTACATCCTAGGCTCCATAAATTTTTAATATTGAATGACGTTGAAGCCAGGTCGAACAGGTTAGTTTTTTATCTGTTGCTTGTTGTTGTTATAAATCTACAATAGTTTAGTAAAAATAAAACGTCAAAAGGCTATAAACCCGTGTATATTTTGTGCGTGTTATTGCCTATAAGATAAAGAACATTTAATTTAATTTTATATATTTACTAGCTGTTGCCCGCGGCTTTGCTCGCGTGGATGTTAATTATATGTATTTAATTAAAACTGTGTAAAAGTATGTATCGGTAATTTATTCATGTTTTCAAACATATTTATTTATTTTTGATCAATAGCCCATTTAAAAGAACTTTCATACAAACATTTGACCCATATTTCATCCCCTTTAGGAACAGAATTCGCATGAATGCTGATATAAGTATTCATCTATTTGTAAATCAGAAACATAAAGACGAAAGTTTTTAGGCTGCTAAATTAAAAAATGACGGACTTCCAAACTAAACAATATATGAAATGCCAATACCTATTTCTCCCCTTAGGGGTAGAATATCCAGAAACGCTTAAATATGTATCTACTCGTTTTTTATTAGTAACACAAAGGTAATATTTTATGATTTTCACTCATAAAATGACAGACTTCCATTTATCTTGCAACCCCTATTTCACCCTCTTAGGGGTAGAATATCCAAAAACGCTTAAATACGTCTCTACTCTTTTTAAATCAGTAGGACATAAATAAAGTTTAATGTTTCGAACTTCAAAAATGACGGACTTCCAGACTAACCTATATACGAAATATCAACCCCTATTTCACCCCTTAGGGGTAGAATATTCAGAAACGCTGAAATACGTATTTACACATTTTTAATCAGCAGCCCAAAAATAAAGTTTCAGGTTCCTAACTTAAAACACGGCGGACTTCTATACAAACTTTCAACCCCTATTTCACCTCCTTAAGGGTAGAAATTCCAAAGTTCCTTTCTTAGTAGGTGTCTAGTCAATAAAACGATCCTACTCACCAAATTTCATAGCCCTAACTATTATAGTTTACGCTCTACGATGATGAATCAGTCAGTCAGTCAGGACTTGTTATTTTATAAGTATAGATTTCATATTAAATTAGCAGCTGGCCCCGACGTCGTACGGTAGACATAGGTATTTAACCAAAATTGAAATATTATTAATTATAACATGCTCTAAACAGACTTTCCAAGTTTAGAAAACTCAATCACATCTTTTTTTTGGCATATAAATAATCAAAATCATCCGTTGGGGAGTTACGCCTTTTTTTGCAAATGTAATACCGCCTATGTTACTCGGCTTTCTAACGGTGAAAGAATTTTTGAAAAGGCCTAGTTTATATGTTACTCGGGGATATTTTTTTTTACACAACGCCACCTAGTCCCAAGTTAAGAGCTTGTGTTATGGGTACTAGACAATTGATATAAATAAATATATATATTTTTTTATAAATACATACATATTATACATAGAAAATGTCCAAACTCCGAAACAAATGTTTGCAGATCATACAAACATTTGGTCCGACCCAGGAATCTCACTCGAGACCTGAAGCACAGTAGTCGCATACGCTACACTGTGCCACCGAGGCAGTCAAAGTCTTTATCAGTCAGTCAGCGTCGAGCCGATTTTAATGATACTTTTCCTGTAGATACTTAGATTGTAGAGGAAGGAAAAAGACTGGATCGCTGTATAATATTTGGCATAAAGGTCTATCTAAAGAAATAATTAAAATTGAAGTGTCTGTTTGCAATTTCAAATTAACACCTCGACTCCCACCATCATTAGTAATGGTAATAATTAGTAAAGGTACAACAACGACCGCGGTAACCGCGTGTCTCTGCTATTTAATAATATAAATACAGGTGTATTACTTAATAAAACGGCATTAAACTCAAATCTCGAGATATTAAACTCTGCTGAATCAAAAACAGCTATTGAGAGCAGTTTCAATGTTCTTGTACATGACCTTGAACTTAGCGAGTTCTTGAGTTAAAGTAGAGTAAAAATGTATGGTTACAATACTGTCCAGTATTTCTTTTTTTTATGGTTTAAAATGACAAGACCGCAATAAATCGTATAGCAATGAAACCCTTGTCCATTTACAGATTTTAAAGACTTTAATGTATGAAGATATACGTAAGCCCTTAAGATGTAGGGCCGTCCCAGTCCCGTCTCTGAATAATGATTAGATATATTCTGGTCTTGATCTCGGGAATGGCATGTAACTTGGAATCCTAACGATTTTGTGTCTAGTTGTGTAAGCGTGTGCGTAGAATACAACTGATATATATCATAAAATTGTTTACTAATACCTATAAATAAATACGATCAAAGTGTGACCAAAGGATCCTACGTATAACATTACTAGTTGTTGCGCGCGGCTCCGCCCGCGTGTATGTCGGTTATCGCAGCAAAGTAGCTTATTTATTATTCTGATGTATAAGCTGTACTGTAAAGATTCATCCAAATCCGTTCAAAGTTCAAAAAGTAACAAACATCCATCCATCCATACTTACAAACTTTCGCGTTTATAATATTTAACATTATAATGACACTGAGTGAGTCTATGTGTATGTAAAGTTGTGTTTTTTTTGTTATGTGTAAGTTCATAGTGACACCACTATTTTTACAAGCTTAGTCTATGTGTATGTAAAGTTGTGTTTTTTTTGTTATGTGTAAGTTCATAGTGACACCACTATTTTTACAAGCTTAGTCTATGTGTATGTAAAGTTGTGTTTTTTTTGTTATGTGTAAGTTCATAGTGACACCACTATTTTTACAAGCTTAGTCTATGTGTATGTAAAGTTGTGTTTTTTTTGTTATGTGTAAGTTCATAGTGACACCACTATTTTTACAAGCTTTTTAGTAACTTGTATATATGCATGTATGTTCGAATGGAATTTTGCAACTGAATTTTGAAGCAGATTTCTTCAAATGATTAAGCTGAAATTTTGCAAGCATATGTATACAGCTTGATAATACAATACAAACTCATAATGACATGGAGCTGATCTGATGCTGGAGAAGGTGGTCATAGGAAGTTTGTAAAGAAACGTCGCAACATCATCGAGTTCGGACTCGTTTGATTCGGCTCGAGGCATTCCAGTAAAAGCTTGTTTTTTAAAAACTTTTTAATTTTATTTATGTATAAAAAAAAGACGCTATATTAACTCTCCTTCGGTCCGTCGGCCTGTGTTTGTCTATGCCAAAACCTACACGTGCATGTCGGATAATTTAAGTTTAGTGTTGGCCCCAATGGAGTTTTAGTGTAGATGTATGTATGTTTGTATGTATATTAATAAAAACTATAAACTGTGCTTTTAGAATCTGACAATAATGGCAGCATCAAATAAATGATTGAAATTGTAAAACTTGAAAAGATAAACAGTCCACTTTTAATCATTTTCAACACAAAACATATGTTTTTTATACAAACGTAAATAAAAAATCGACCAAGCGCGAGTCGGACTTACCCATGAAGGGTTCCGCAGCAGCAAATAACATAATATAATTCTTATTTTATTTTCATATTTGTGTTGATTGAATGAAATGTAAATTGCAGTTTACGATTTATGACCGCCGCCCAGCGGGGTGACGGCCCGAGGGGGTTTCCACACGTAAAAAAAAAAAAAAAAAAGTTATAAGTATATTTGAGTGCACTGACGTCCACATAGCTATTCTCATGGATGTACATGAGAACGACCAACCGACGACTTAACGGGATGCAGAAATGTTGTTTTTCCACAAACCACTTTGATGGTTGGATATAGGTGCTCTACTTTGGCAAAAACATGAGATTAATATTATACAGATCCTCCTGGATCGATACCACCACGATCACCCGACAGCATGACAGTAATTGTTAAAGAGTGAAAACTATGTATAAGTTATGTAACTAAGTAACATGAATAAGTTAACAGGGAAAGGGAACAATAAAAATTGTAGTCCGTTTAACATCCTTTTAAAGAGAAGCAACTTTTTGATGATATGACGACACAGCATCCTGAGTCTCTAACTTTTAAACTTTCGCGTTCCATGATACATTAACAATTATTTTTACGGGAAATAACGCGATCACTTATTAAAAGGTATTACATACCTCTGATTTGCCTGACTCAGAGTCAGCCTTTGTCCTATAATAAGTAAAAAGTAAAAATAATTGTTAATATATCCTGAGTCTTGGTTTTACACTACCACGTTGACTGCCATGTATTTTACATCCCCATCTCCCACTCCTCCTTTTATATCATGTCAGCACAAAAAAAATGCATAACAGTTTAACAGCGGCACCCTCACCTGCCACCAACCCGCCTTTTGAGGTGGACGCACGTATATTCGTGGACTAGCCTCTGCAGTTGCGAAGAGATATCGCCTCTATGGCTGTTCTCTATCGTCTTAACTATGAAGAGTGTTCTGAAGAGCTCTTCTAATTGCTTGCTGAAGCAGGATCAAAAGCTTTCCGGTGCTTGGTCCCGCCTTCTTCCTTCGTCTATATGACAGCACGTGCTGGCCTTGAAAGTTACTAATTCCGAGTACTGTAAATACTCTCTCGAACTAAAGCAAAACCGAGCAGTTAAAAGCTAGAACTCTCTAACAGCGCATGTATTTCTTAGCCACTATGATCCCAGGTCCTGATTAAGCGGGACGTGTAAAAACATATTACTAGGCCGCCATAGTGTGGGCCATGCTACTATTGTCGACATGCGCAATGAGGATGGTAAAGACCACTCTTGAGTTCTGCTCAGGCAGCTTTAACAATAACAAAAATTAATTTAAATCATATTAATTTTAATTATATTTCCGATTGAGGACATCCTTGTCAATAATATTATCCATCAGCAAGATACTTGTTACCTTGTTTCGTTACGAAGTAATTACATCGCAACCTTCTTATATAACTTGACAATGTCGAATAAAAGGTTATATATTGCATAAATGTCCTTAAGGAAGTTAATTTATTATTTTGGTTAGCCCTTCATCATCATAGTATTTATCATTTTAGGTGTAATATAAGGAGAAAGCTTTTATCGCTTATCTGTAATAGACATAAGTATGTATTTAGGAATATGTAAGTATTTTTATCCGCTGTTTGGTTATCATAAGGGTCTTCACACATAACTGTGATGCGATGCGGAGTTAAGTTCTTGCGGTACATTCGTGCGAGCGCGCAGATATTTGCGATGCGATGCGAATTCGCAGTTATGTGTAAGAGCCCTCACTACTACTTAACAACCTATACAGGCTTTTCTTAGTTTGTAATCAGACGGCCGTGTGTGAGATGTATGAGGATATTTATTTTATTTCGTTTTATTTATTACTTTATTGAGTACTTTTAGTCTTAATACTTACAATTATATCAAAAGTTTTAGATTTTTATTATTATAAGCCAGTGCCAGCAGCTTCAATCTCGCAGAAGTAAATTATTAAATCCGTTGGTTTTTTCAGAAATACTATGACTTTTCCAATATAGGAATACTCCAGTATGTGCTTAAATTCTATTTGTGTAAGGTATTTTTTTCATAGTTTAAGATAAGTTGGCCTGCTGTGTACTTGCAGACTATTTCATCCGGTAGATCATTGAGAATTTTAGGTAGTATAAATCTACTACTAGCAATACTCCAGTGGTATATAAGTTGTTGTAATGAGGCATAACATACCTATTTATGTTCAACAGTTCTATTAGGCTACCTTTTCGCTGGTATATCTATGCTATACAGTTGGTATATATTTACATATGCACGCACATAACTTAAAGTAATCTAATAATTCGTTACAGTACCCATTACATCTGGATCATATATGTCTAGGTACAATATTTTTTAACAGTCTGTTTGCAAGTTGTATATTTTATCTATGTAACTTTTATAGCTGCAACCAATTACTGCAAGATCCTATAATAGAATCTGCTTGTACCAAATATAGTAGATTTGTAAGTAATTTCATATTTTAGTTTAAACATCTATTAAGTGTAGCTCTTAGCTTCTATGTGGCGTTTCCAGTTAAAATGACTATCTACTATAAGCCATAGGTATTGTTTCCAGATCTACGCTATTACACTTATTATAAGGTCTGCTTATATGATTGTTGTGTAAACATTAATGACCATATTAGGCGTGTAGTAAGCACCACGCACTTAAAAAATACCAGCTGCCAAAAATTTCAAGTTTCTAACTCCAACAGTTTAGGCTCTGCGTAGTTAGTTCGGGCAAGTAATTTTAGATGTATAATTAAGATTACGATAGAGTGTTATTATTTCAACTTCTCGCTACTGACCTCATCCGCGTATTTTTATTTTTAGTTTCACGATGCAGGAACTAAAATAACTGCGAAGTTCGAGCGTTTTTCGCTAGATGGCAATGAATTATGTTTCGCAGCAGTATAATCACGAGTTCATTGAAATTGTATCTACAATTTTTTTAATCTTATTTTACACATAGAAGCATAAAATTTGACATAGCAAAGTAATAAATATTTTGCATTTATTTGTTACATATTATTTATTAATAAATGGATTGGGAAAAATGCAATATGTATGACGTGCAAATTACTAAGTCGACACTATCAAAATAACGACTGTTTGTGTTCCAATTTTACCGCTAGTTTTTTTCTTTAAGCTACCAATTTTGTCTTACAGGATAATCAAACCTATAAGATGACCTGAAATCAATAAAATTTAATATGTCATGTAGCACAAGTAAAGGAATAAATCTGAAAACTGCAAATTTGAAGTTGCATGAAAAATGCAATTTTAAACTTACCGTAACACTAACCATGACCTATGCGAACCGTGAGTCAGAATCAAACGGATAACGGCTACAATATGGGGATTCTTGGCGGATCCTTCTTTAAGGTTTTATTAAGACATCCGATATGTATCTATAATACTACGCTAATCGTATACTATTCTTTTACCTAACACGATCAAAACATTAATGTTAAATATTTGAAAATAAATGGTTAGAAAAGATTTTGTTTAAAAACGTATTTCTAATAGAATTATATAATACTGTTCTATCAACATTTTAGGACATTAACGAAGTAAGCAACGCCATAAGTAATGTATAAACGTGGTGTTTATTCTGGTATGTCATGACTGCGTAATGTGTTAGTTTTAAATTTACTCTAATGCGTAACCGGTGACACATAAGTGTATTATGTAATGAGTATGTAAAGTTTGGTTACGGAAGCTACACCAACGTTCGGTTCCTATTCGGTACTCGTGAAGGAAACTAATACAGAATGCGAGTATTTAACTTACTCTACCTATTACACTTTTTAAATATTAGGTTAAAAATACTGGAAAAGCCCTTTGAATTAATGGACCTTTATGCCTTTATATTTAGGTTAATATAGGGTAATATATAACACTGATGATGAATACTGAATATGTATATTATGATGAAGATTGCGCATTTGACAAGAGAGTTTTATAATTTAGTGAATCAGTAACTAAACCTCGAGACTATTTTTTCTCTATCATAGTGAAAAATCTCGTGACAAGTTATTTTCCTTAAAGAGTTTTAAAAGTTTTAATTTACATAGGCTTAAAAATATATGTGTGCCTTAACTTTCAAGCCATATATAAAGGGCATATAAAGAGAAGTTCTTTGTATACAATGTTCTTTAATTGTGTATTCTTATAAAATCGATGCTGTCATTTTGGACAGGTAACGTACAGTAGAAACTTGTCTGTTTAATTTTTATTATCAGTAGAAAACAATGCCCGCATTAGCAATATATCCTATGTCACAGGAGATTTTATAAACAAACAGAAACGGACACAATGTGCACCCAGACTCAGAACGACAATAACATTTATGGATCACACAAAGTATAGTCCCGTAGGATATTTGAACCCAGAACACTCAATGCAATAGAAGACGGCATAGTGACCGCTTTAACCACCACAATATCCGTAAAGTTTTACTGTTGTCAAATGTACCATAAAAATGATAAAGATGTTTTTAATCAACTCATAGTAGAACGGATAAACAAATCTGAATTACATTTTACGTAAAGATGTATTAGATACAGTATGGAATATCACAAAGACTACTTTTTGATAACATTATTATCAAAATAGGTTTAATTAATCATAGAAACGCACGACATTAATGCAAGCGTAACTGCCGGTAAATGCTTATAAGTAAGTAACTATGTAAGTAACTATGTACATCCTAATCCTTGTTCAAACAGTGCGAGCGAATGAGTCATATAAGCTCACGTCCATCTAGCTCAAAGTAATAACATTTTAGTTAGATAACTCTTCTAGTCTTCTATTACTGTAGGTGTTTAATGTAAATTGGACAGCTAAAATAGGTAATTGATTGATTGACGAGAAAGTTTTTAGGAAAGTGGTCAGCGTGTAAGTGCTGTAGTGAACGTTAATGGATTTTTTTAACAATTACATGGTAGGCAGACCATGAGCGTGTTGGCACAGTAGTGGATGCAAAAGATGAACCAAATGGATACAATAATTTTTGCTACGAAGGAATGTAAAACATAATAAATATATACTTCACATATGTGTGTATGTAGTCACATAATGTGTGTAAGAAGATAGTAATTTTCTGCAGTGATGTGGCATAGAACTACTGGGAATAAATCAACATTTCACAGCTAAGAGAGGATGAAGTACTGAAAGTACAAACTAGTAATTATGAGTATTTTTGAAGCAACATTTTTATTCTGATGATGACCTGATCGACGAATCGCATTTCATCTCACTTTAACCGTCTTCTGTATTGACAATCGTGACTTGCGTGGATAGGAGTTTAAGCGGTCACTAAACGAGTTCGATTCTCGAAATACATTATAATACTTTGTCTATGTCTATAATACACAAACTTTTAGTCAAAGTCTGGGTATTATTTATATCCTATTCGTCCTTCAAAACCCTGGACACGTTACCAGTGCAGAAGCACTGTTTAAAAAGAAAAAGAAATAAATATGTTATGCCAATATATCGTGAATACGGAGAATGTAAACTACGTACAGTATTCACTTCGCTTTTGTTACAGTTATTCGATTAAGTTCATTTACCTCACAAATCAATAAGCGGTCAAAGCGATTGTAAAAATACTTTTGCGTGACGTGATACGATACTTGTGCTTACGACCCGTGTCATAATATTTTTATATACAACACATTGAAATTGAATGATTTCGAGTTATTTCGGCGAATCTAAATGACTAAAGAAATTACATTACAGGTAAAACATTGACATATTGAAGTGTTGATTTGAATTATCCTTTCAGAGAGGCTTGGAAGGAAAAATGTTTAATCATTGTTCTCAGTATTTTATTAGTAAGCGTGGTTGAGTTGCGTTATGTACTCTTGAGAGGTTTGATGGAGAAATAATAAATAAATAGTTTGTAGCTAAGTTTATGAAAGTTTTCGCATAAGATTTTTTTTTGTTGGAAAAGCACAAGTAACTACTTATAGTCATTTCAAAAGTTTATCAGACCTTTCATGAATTATTTGAACGCTTTGCAATTTAGATATCAGGATGGGAGGATCTTGACAGCATTCGTGCTGTCGTGTTTTGTTGGTGAGTGCATGACCGGAGGCCCAATGATGAAGAAGCATCACTAGGCTGTCATAGTATGGGTCACCAGCTATATGATGGGAGTATGTACAGCATATATATGCGAGTCACACACCCTAATTTCTGCAAAGAGCTGTTTCCATTGTATTTCATAGGCTTATGGTGAGTAAATATTATTTCTGCATACATTACACATATTGTTGATAAATTAGAGTGGGATCACTTTAATTTATCAATAATATGTATAATGTATGCCCTAAGCAATAAATGACTATATTTATGAGGAGTCAGGCCTGCGTTCTAGGCAGCTATAGACCATACTTTTTTTAATGGAATAATTAGCAAACGAGCTGACGTATCGCATGATAGTAAGCGATTACTGGACACCCGCAACACTAAAGACCTCACAAGTGCGTTGCCTGCTTTTGGCGGATGGGGGGATGGTTTAGGGTTTGGGCCTCCGGTATCCTCACTTACTCGGTGAAACACAGCGCCAGCGCTGTTTCACACCGGTTTTCTGTGAGGCCGTGGTATCACTCTGGTCGAGCCGGCCCATTCATGCCGAAGCGTGGCTCTCCCACGGTAAATGTATTTGTGTTTTTAGTAAGTAGATAAGCAATATTAAAATATCATCGATAGTGTTCAATAGTCCACTGCGGGACATAAACCTCTCGTTTGTAAGGAGGTTTCGACCTACTATGTGATGCGGACCAGACGGGTTCTCGTTTTTGTGATGTTGCCCTGTCTATAATGCCCCCTTAATCGCCTCTTACGAAACCTTTAGAATGAATAGGAGTCGTAATAATATTCAGTATCCTGAATCTGTCACTACGCGAAATAATTATATTGAACTAGCTGAACCCTGCGGTGTTACCCGCAGTTATTGCAGTACCGCGGGTATCGCCGCGGGACAAAGCTAGTCTAAAAAAAGAAGCCTAAGTTACTCCTTAGATCATCAGCTACCTGCCAGTGAAAGTCCCGTCAAATCGGTTTAGCCGTTTCAGAGATTACCTCGTCCAAATAGACAGACAGACAGACAAAAATTGAAAAAATGTTATTTAGGCACATGTACTGTGTATACATACATTTGCATTTATAAAAAACTGGTAATTTTAATATTACAAACAGATACTCTGATTTACATACTTATTCATACTCAATACTTAATTGCATCTCATAGGTATACAAGGTTTCAGCAATTCAAATTGTTCCGCTATGAACCCTGTCGGGCACAGCAAAATTACAAATAAGAGAGGACACAAACTTAAACAATATTGTTATATATAAAAATCATTTTCATTTTATTTATTAACCGACTTCAAAAAAACGAGGAGGTTTCTCAATTCGAACATTTTTTTATGTATGTTCGCGGATAACTTCGTCATTTATAAACCGATTTTGATGATTCTTTTTTTAATGGAAAAGTAAAGATATTCCAACGGTGGTACCATGATAAGGACACTAAGATCTGATAATAGCATCCAAGAGAAATCGAGTCAAACCTTGAAGTCGGTTTTATTTTTGTTAAAATTTTACTTGTTTGTATAGAGTATAGATGAAATAAAAGAATAAATTAAATTGACATTACACCTTTTGCATAAATCCAGACGTATCACTTGTGGGTCAGTAACCGATCCGATCGAAAAGTACGAACCAACGACCTTTGTGTGCGCATCTTCAAATGCCAGCCGATTGAGTAATTACTAGTCGTGTAAGTGAATCTTTGATGTAATAGTTTAAGTATGTGTAGAGGGATTATTACGTGTGGTTTGTGCATGTACAGTTTTTTTTATATATTTTTTCTCTGTATAAATAATGTTTTAATAAAACTCATTGCACTGTAAGACATATAGTTCTAAACACTGCAGAGTATTGGTTATATTTGTAACTCGTGACTTCTATTTTGACCTCCTTGTTATTAAAATAAATGCGAAAGTATTTTTATTAGTTTGAGCTTAGTAATAGTTACACTTTTGCACATACTATTTTAAAAGGTCTTATTCTCTATTATTCACTTTTTTTATGGTATAGATGGTAAACGAACAGACGTATCACCTGACGGTAAGCGATTACCGCCGCCCATGGGCAAAAGCGACACCAAAGGCGTCACAAGTGCGTTTTCGACCATTGGGGGATGGGGAAAGAGATGTGGGGAGAGGTTAGGGTGTGGGCCTATGGTATCCTCACTTACTCGGTGAAATACAGCGGAAGCGCTATTTCACGCCGGTTTTCTGTGAGACCGTGGTATCACTTCAATCGAGCCGGCCCATTCATGCCGAAGCGTGGCTCCCTCACTCTCAAACTTGCATGAAATCTCTCTGCATTATCATTCTACTTTAAAGTAAAGAGCCGTAGTTAAAGAATAGGATTGATGTAATCTTTAATTTGCGCAATGGGTACCTATCACGTAGAAAGGTGATACTTTTGTGACGGGAATGAGAATTTGTTCTTTGGTACGTCTTAACACAAGACATGGCATTAACAAGTACCTTCAATCCAGAATATTCTCTTTAACGAGGGATATATTTAAGTGCATTATGTACGTACGAATACATTATTGTAAGCAGGGATTTATTCATGGCCCCTTATTGTCAATCTCAGCACTGAGTACCGTGCAAAATTAGTTCTTTATAGACTTTTACTAGCATGAGAAACATAAAAAAACTGAGTACTAAACAATTTATTACACAAGAGCAGTAATACTTATTACGAAAACATCAACGAGCCAAAATTTGATGTTGGTAATTCTTTTGGCACTGTGACAATTTATTTATTGACTGTACAAGGACAAGGATTTTGCTATACCTGAAAACAAGTTTAATCTCAAGATTGGTGGCGATGATGCACTCCTAGCTGATTTTGTACACGACCGCCAGTCTCAATGGAAACCAGCCAACTGTCTACTCAGAAGATATTATGGTGCACAAGTGTGTGTGTAAGCACAGGTAGATTCTCAGTTCTTTCTCTTATAATCCGATGGGATGTCTATCCAACGCGACGTAAATCCAGGCGCAGAACCGACTGCTTTTGCGTACTCTTCAAGCCACGTGTAACTAGTTAACTTCCAACTCGAGGTTCTTATTAAGTAATCTACGTAGATTATAAACAAAAAACTTAAGAATACTCTTTGCCCCAACTAAGGTAACACAACATTGTAATAATAATCGCAAATGTACGTTTTATTTGCTGTTGTTATATTATATTTGTATTATTGTAAATAGAACCAACGTTGTCTCTCCTATTTTCGCTGATAAAGATAACAATGAAATCAAAGTTTGATAGATATATATATCCTTTTAACAGTAACCGATTACATACGTTGTCCGTTCAATGACAGTACCAGAATTTTATTCTTATATATGTAAATGTCAATTGCCGTTCGTTTGTCTCGCTAAAACTCGAGAACGGCTGGGCGGATTTAGCTGATTTTGGTTTTGAAATGTTTGTTGTAGTCCAGGGATGGTTTAAACGGTGAAAAAAAAAACAAAAATAACTTGAAAATCCAAATGTCACGCGTACGAAGTAGTGGACACAGCTAGTATTAAATAAAAATTGCGAATGTGGCAAATGAGTTGATTTGCGATACTCTTTATGTTATTTTTTTAATTCAAAGGAGGATATTTCGCCTATGACCTGCTAATAAATTACAGTCAAAAGAGCGATGATTGCAATATCATTTCTTAACCGTAATTGTAGCAATATGTAAGAATAATATAGCTGACGAAATTAGTTGTATTTTCATTTATATAATATAATATTAACTAATAGTTCGAAATTCAAAATGAAGCCTTCCTAAAAGTTTACATTTAAAATGATCTTATTTTGAGTTTGAGCTACAAAAAACTTGCTCATATATTTTACTAACGACTTGGTATGCAATTTATTTATAATTTCCTATATTTTGGTATATTATCTAGTTTAGACTGGCCTGTTATTTTTAGCAACAGGTAGTGGATATCTGATTAACACTGGGTGTAATTAATCTAAACTAAGCATATATTGCAAATTAACCTTTGCGTGCAATAAAATAAATCTTACAAACAAATACGTGTGCTCTGTTAAAAGCAATCGAATTGCCTTCAATCATCATATTATAATAGGCATATTGTGTAGTTTAAAACGGTTCTGTTTATATACTTCGGGTACAAAAGATGTACATAAGTATGTATACTAGGTTTTAATGTCACACAAATCATTCGATTCCACCATGGCCTACAAACACACTGAGAGCCATTTAAATAACCCCCTATGTAAGCATTTAATCGAATAATCATACGCTAAAAATGAATTACATTATTTCGGAAAAGAGCTGATACTCTTATAATGCTACTGATACTGATACTGGCTTTCAAATAAATAAAAAAACACATCGAAATCGGTCCATGCAGACAGACATCGACGTCAAACTTATAACACCCCATTTTTTGCGTCGAGGGTCAAAAACGCTCTTAAACGCTCAACTTACAGTATCATACGTATTTATGCAGGTGGCCATTATACATTTAATGATAGACTTAAGTAAATATGCAACGTCTTTTCGTGTCAGTTATCAGTAATTCCAGTATTTAGACAAAAATAACTCTTTGCTATGTTATAGACGCTACTATAAGTATTATTGTTATGGATATTTGTTGGCACTATGATTTACTAACTGTATTTATATAGATCTCCTCTTAGTATTAAACGCTGATAATTGGTAGTGGTGAAGAATCTCAATAAGCCGACATAGTGTAAGTCACCATGCTGGATAGCTTTTTTTATGTTTTAGCTGCCAAAACTATACTCTGCCTAATAGAAAGCAGGAGCAAATCCAGGAGTACTTGTAACCATCCTCAATGCAAATACATAGGTACAATGCAGCATGGTGATCAACACTATGGTGGTCTAGTGAGATTCTTATTCACACTCAGCTTAAAGGACCCGGGTTCATAGTGGGAGGTAAATACGTACGCAGGTAGTGAGTTCCAGGTCTTGACCGCTCGGCACAGGAAGGAAGAACCGAAGTGGTGAGAACGAGTGCGTATGTCAACCACTCTGAAACGGTGACTTTCAGGGCTGTCACGTGTTGTCCTGTAGAGGAAGGGTGAAAGGGGGTTGGAATAACTCTTTAGGTTTGCTTTTTTGACTTTCAATTGAATTAGGTATTACGTGAGTTCGTGTAATGTGAAAAGCGTTTTGTGGGTAATAGTCAATAAACATGTATTGTAACGTAAAAGTGTCAATAAATATTGTATAATTTAAAAAAAAAACACTCTCCATGATAAAGGCGATAGAGGACTGCCATAGAAGCGATATTTCTACGGAGCTGCAGAGACTCAAGGGACTTGGTGGCTTCGGGACTGCCGACAATATGTATTGCTCGCCGCTGCAACCGGTCGAGAGCGTCGAACAGATACTGCGTGGCTCCGTCGCAAAGATGAGAACAATACTCCATGCAAGAGCAAACCTGGGTCTTGTAAAGAAGACACAGATGCCCGGACACAGATGTCGAGACTGATGGCCAAGGATTCCACATGCCTGTGAGCCTCACCTCAAAGATGTGTGACATACGTTAGAAGACCACCCGTGGATCGGTTTGGTCTAAAGCCATACTGACGATCATTTAGTAAGGAGATAGGAGATAGATACGACAGGCGATATAGGCGCGTCAATACCAGAGACAACTCCGGTGCACAGTTATTAAGAATCATCGTTGGGATACCGTCAGGTCCACTGGCTTTCCAGACCGCCGGACGTCGAGTCACCGAAGCTCCGCACGGACAACACACAACCGGATGCGAATATCCCGCATTGTAGTGTCGCAAGTTGGAAATGTAGGCGGTCGCTTGTCGCAGTCATCGATTCGGGAATTAGCCGCAAACAGACTAACAAGCAGTTTTGCTTTCTACTGCGACTGAAGGGCGAGTGATCCGTCGGGGTACTTCAGCGGTGGTAGCGAGGGCATGCAGAAGTTGGAATGCACGGATTTAGTCAATCGTCAGAACTTTTGGCTATCCGTAGGGTGTGTAACGAGTTCTTGGCCGAGCCGCGAGATGCGTGCGCTGGGCATCCACTCTGATATAAACCTTCTTGTATGTCTGCATTTGCAATGAGTATAGTAACCATCACTCATGAATTCAGCTCATGCTTTCTGTCAGGCAAACTAGGATCACTTTGGCAGGCTCGTTAATAAAAAAATAACAGTTTCAGTCTGCTACAGATACAATGTTATTATAAAAAATATTGGAATTAATACAATTACAATGTATTAGAATTCTCTAGAAAATCAGCGGGAGTTGCATTCACTGCGTTCTTGTAGAGCAAAAAAAATATTGTTTCTGGGTGTATCTTTTGCTTTTATATTAAAGTCATCAGTCATAATAAGATCTCTATTTTTCAACTATTTATCTATCTATCTATATTATATTACCGTCTTTTCCAAAGATACCATACCAGCGTATATGAATTATCACAAATATAAGTAATGAAGGCAACAAAATGATTACTATGTAAATATTATGTATGTATAGCTCGTATATAAACTAATTTTTTAATAATCCATTTCACAACCAATTAAGCAACAACATTCCTTTTAATGATATTGAATAAATTTGCGTCATGTACTAACTGTTGTATTAGATAATATATGTTAATAAACCGTTACATTTAACAATATAATTATGTATTACGTTATTCGTAACTTTTTAATCTAATTTGTATATAATAAAAACGTGATGAAATTTATGACGAATTCGTCCGGTTCTTGTTTGACAGCATTGACAATATATATCTAAAGAGGGCTAAAGATGATGATGGTAATGATAAACACTGTTCTACTTAAACGATTTTTTCGAACATATACGTTGAGTAAAAAAATATGATAAGTCATTAAACCGTACTAATAATAAGTCTAAAATCTATGCGAATACTGAGATGGTAAAACAGGATCAGTTTCAAAAGCAGGTTATTTTAGAATTACTATTTCGGACATTTAACACACAAAACCATGTAGTCCCAAGCTAAGCAGAGCTTGTGTTATGGGTACTAGACAACTGATACAAATACATATATACTTTTTTTTTGTAAACACGTACATATTATATATAGGAAACACCCAAACTCCGAAACAAATATTTGTAGATCATACAAACATTTGGTCCTACCCGGGAATCGAACCCGAGACCTCATAATCAGCAGTCGCACACGCCAACTGCGAGACCAACGAGACAGTCACTATGAAAGCAATGTGGAGTAGCAGGAATCTTTGTTAATAAAAAAAAATACTAATTATATAAAATGCAAAAGCTTAGAATTAACTCCAAAAGATTAATACCAGTTGATTCTATGAGTATCAATAACTTTTTGGGACAGTTTTCATCAATTTGAATCATCATTACCAATCAAATCAATAACGGGAACTACAATCCGTTGTAAAGAAAATACATAAACAAGATAAATATTTCTATTATCAGACGTGTGGTTACTGGTGGTAGAGTTGGTAGACCACACCTAAGGTTTATTCCAAATTATCTGTGGGTATATTGAATCACCTGCCGCACAATATCTTTAGAGATTTATACACATACTTACTTATGAGTGTACGTAACTTAATTGTTACTTTCCTCCCACATTTAGATGTTGATGTAATAAATATTTAGGTCAAAGACGTTACAGTGTTATGGGTGTTGCTAACACTTTGTAAATTGTGAATAATAAAAGAAAATCGCTATGCCCCCTTTTCAGTAATTTCGCACACAGAGGAACGTGAAATATTTAATGCTTATGTAGAGGCTATAGAGAGGAAGTGCAGTAAGGTGACATTTATAATGTGTGTGTTAATTTAAATAAAATTTAAAAAAGGGTGAATAAGTTACCATTTGTGTCCAGTCAAAAAACAATGGTATATTTCTTAATTTTTATCATAAATAATGTCATTAAAGCAACATTTAAATTTTCAATCCTCAAAATTTAAATTCTCCTACAGGAACTTTAATAAACTGAACTGAAGCTAATATATTTAATTTTTTTATGAAATAGGGGGCAAACGAGCAGACGTATCGCCTGATGGTAAGCGATTACCGCCGCCCATGGACACCTGCAACATCAGAGGCGTCACAAGTGCGTTGGCGGCCTTTGGGAGATGGGGAGGGGATAGGGGGAGGGGTTGGGGTATGTGCTTCCGGCATCCTCACTCACTCAGTGAAACTCAGCGCAAGCGCTATTTCACAACGGTTTTCTGTGAGGCCGTGGAAGCGTAGCTCTCCCACGGTAATTATATGCGTAATAAACGCCATATGAACCTATTTTCTATTTAGGAATTACCATCAATGGTAACCATATTCATGCAACAAATCGATACGACAAATCAATGACTATCAGTACAAAATATATTTAATATTTCGGACATCTACCACACGACGCCATCTAGTCCCAAGCTAAGCAGGGCTTGTGTTATGGGTAATAGACAACTGATATAAATACATATATATACATACATAGTATAAATAGAAAACACCCAAACTCCGAAACAAATATTTGCAGATCATAAAATCATCTGGTCCGACCCGGGAATCGAACCCGAGACCTCAAACACAGCATTCGCATACGCTGCCGCCTGCTGCCTACCACTGCACCACAGAGGCGGTCAAAGCAAAACTGGATTTGTTTGTTACAGATAGTTCAGCAATATTATAGCTAAGCCATTCGCTTTATAAATGTTTAGTACTTGGATGACCAAGCTTTGCACGATATATTTTTTTGATAAATTTTCTAAATATGAGTCCTGGCTACATAGTTTTAGTTACATTTAATACCCCCAAAGCCCCCTGCATAGTAAATTTCATGAAAATCGTTGAAGCCCTTTCTGAGATTTAGATTATATATATTCAAGAATTGCTATTTTAAAAGTATTAGATAGATATATAAGCACCAATAACGGCTTATGACAGAACTAGACTGGCGTGATTTTTTAAACTTTATGTAGAACTCATTATCACTCGTGAAAAAATATCATTAATCATTTAAAAGCATTTCCCATGTTCGAATGTTAGCGGTTCAATACGAGGCAAAAGGAAGTGCGTCGCGTCTGCGAACAATTTCGTGCGTGAGCGTGGCCCTCGTGAATAATAAGTTGTCGGGTACCGTTTCATACAAACTTATTGGGATCGCCCTGAGTTATTGCCAGGGACTAAAGTTCCAAGGAAGGATTGGGTGCTTGTGTATTTTGATAAATTATGACACTAGGTTTTGTGTTTAAATATATATTTACCGTGTACTTAGGATCAGCATGTTTTATGAATTAGAATCTTGGTACCGGTTTTCTAGAATTTTGATTTAAATAAATAAGTATTCTTTTAAGGAAATAAATTTATAGTTACGGTAATTTTAGGAAACTAAAGGAAACTGATACAAGTATGTACAGTATTTGATCCAAATGGGTACACGTAAGTTGTAAGCAGAGTAAATAAATAATTGAAGTTGCAGTGGATGGTAGCATTTCCAGTTGGGATTGATAAATAATAGTGCTGCCATGGAGAAATGGTTGCGTTAGATTTGAACCACTTGGACATTAGGAGTATTATTTCAGAACCTAATAAGTAGTCTCTATAAACATGTGTACATCTTAAAAATGTGGTTAGAGTTTACTTTATAAAAACTTATGTTGTTTACCGGTATAATCAATTGATCTAAGAATTGTACAATAACTTGATTTCATCGCCTGATAGTTAAGCAATTCTTAGCTTTAGCACTACTCGGCTCTTTGATATTTGATAAAGATTTATCGATGTAACAGAAAGGTTCTATTTCATCCATTGCTAGCCAAAATAAGTTAATACAGTTCGTATTATAATTTCTTATTTTTATTATTTTCCTTATCACAACCATTTAAAAAATGCATCTAATAAACATTAAAACTTTGGTTATATTTGTCAAGATTATAGCATCAATATATCTATATACATAAAAATGAAACACCTAAATGTGTGTACGCGCATAACTTCCGATCTTCCGGCTGCACCAATTTATTTTTATGTGATCCTTATTGTTAGGACAAGGTTGGTATATCAGGAAAATTAAAAAATAATGGGATGTAATTAAGTAATCATGGACAACCTAACTCGGAAAAAGTCTTTCTTTTTCTCAGCGACTGCGCGAAACTGAGACAGATATGTAAATATGGCGGTACGAAGCTTGTCGGGTCAGCTAGTATACATGTAAAAATGAATCACAAAAATGTATGTACGCGCATAACTTCCGATTGACTGCACCAAATTGGATAATTCTTTTTTTATGTATTTATTATTGTCAGGACAAGGCTTGTATAGAAGAAAATGAAAAGAAAACCAGAGGGGTTATATTTTCTTAGTCCACTTAGTCCTGATACATTACGTCCCGGCGGGAAGTTGATATTAAAATAACTTTTTCCGTTATTTAGAAAACATTCACGAAAATTAATATGGCGGTACGAAGTTCGCTGGGTCAGTAAGTAATAAAAAAAACTTGAGTTTTTATAGTCTAAAATCGTATAACAACTAGAAATTGTTGTCTTCCTAAGTTGTGTTGCTAAACTACAATTCCATGATTTCACAAAATTAACTTACTCATGAACACTATTACTTTTAAACGGTGACTGTAAGTTTAGGCATTTATTTTGTTGTCATCGAGGTACCTTCCGCATACTGCACATAGCTGCGCCGGCGCAATGAGGCAAACAGCACGGTGACAACCACAAATACTATATTGTATTAATAATACAGAATTATTTTCATTACTTTGAAAATTTTCAAATCGAATTGAATATGATAAGAAAATCTCTGATACCGACCGTTTAGTGAATGTAATATATTCTTTAAACTAATACTTTAAACAGGTAAAGTTTGTAAATTTTTAGGGGTAATCTTAGGAAGTACTGGTGGGATATGAAAATTTCTAAGAGTGTTGAATAACCCAGTTATCTCGAAGGTCTATAATACCAAAAAAAGTTTCAAAAACAGGAAAAAAATTTTTTTTGAGAATTTTGCTTCTTAAAATAGTAGTAGGGTGGTACTACCCTCGCACAGAAAATCAACGTAAATTGACCGTGCTAGTACTGTCGTGTTTGGTTGGTGAGTGCGAGACCGGACGCCCAATGATGCTTCTGCGTCTGCTAGGTCGCCATGCTGCATTGTCTGCATTCGCAATGAGTATGGTGACCACCACTCTTGCTGCTTTTCATCAGTTAGAGTAAAGTAATTTTAGCAGGGCCACACATTAAAAAAAAATCCATTGCGTGCGCTTCGTAAACGGTTAAAGTTTCTCAAAAACATTTAATGAGAAATTGTCCCATTTACTTTCCTTTTTCGTCCCCAATAATGTCTATCTTTAAAGCTGGGCCCACTGTAACCATTTTAATGGTTAAAAAATTTATCAACGCTGTTATACAAGCTATAGGAAATGCAGATACCTACTGTAGGAGAGCCACGCTTCGACACGAATGGGCCGGCTCGACCGCAGTGATACCAAGGCCCACAGAAAACACCGAGTAAGTGAGGATATCGGAGGCCTATACCCCAACTCCTCCCCACATCCCTTTCCCCATCCCCCAAAGCCTTACCATAAAAAAAGAGATGACTATTCTTAATCAAAAGAAACTTAAAAAAATATTATATGAGAGGCAAAGGTTCGTCATCATCAGCCTATAATCATTATCGTCAGAAGCCGAGGATCGATCTAAATGGCGTGCAATCTAAGAGGACTATGACCACTGCTTTCCACGTAGGCCTCTTCGATTGCATACCACTAAGATCAATCATCGGCTTCTCGCTTCTCTCATCTTTATTAAAGCAAATAATATACTTTATGTATTTTACTACAGAAACTCACCTCTGTAGGTATTTCTAGATGAATACCAGGGGGATAAATCAGGGGATGAAAGTCTGCGTGAGCGAAGCCGCATGCAAAAGCTAGTTTTATGTATAAAAATCAATTGCTTTTCGTGCTCGCAAAAACTGAAGAGCGGCTGTTTCGATTGAGCTGAATTTGGTTTCGAAATATTTGTCTTAGTCAAGGGAAGGTTTAAACGGTGAAAAAAAAATATTTTATTGTACTTAACTTGAAAATACAAATACCACGCGTACGATGTAGCGGGCACAGCTGGTACTTAATAAAATTACACACACGATGAAAAATAATAAAAAAAAGTTCCATACTGATTTTCTGTAAGGCCATGGTATTCCAATTGAGTTGGTCCATATATGCAAAGGCTCATTTACAGCTTACAGGTTGTCATTATACAAGAATAATTTGGTTACGTGAATCTTGCTTGAACACCGTAAAGAAATTAACACCTTACTGACAGAATTTGACTTTGTAACTTAATGTTGCAACATTTAGGAAAGTAGGTACAATTAATAAAAATGTTTAGAAATAAATGATTTAATTTTGTCAGAAGTTTTTTGATAGTCACTAACTTCGACTAATGCGGGTTAAATCGTCTATGTGGAAATGTAATCTCTTGAATCTACTGCAGCTTACGAGACTTCAAATATTCCTTACTTCATGTACTTTAAAGGTCTCATCAGGAAGTCATGAAAAGACAGTCATCACAAAAGGCAAGATAATAACCATTGCATAAAACCCTTAATAAAGTTGGGAAAATGTAAAAAAACTCTTGGACCAGGTGTCTTGATCGGTGCACATATTCATTGGGATTCTTCTCAAAGAAGTGACGTCAAAATATAACTACTGAATAGTTATGTACTTAGTATATTTAATAAGTAAATCTAGTTAATTCTAAATCTGTAAACTGAAAATACAATACAAAAGTGTATTAGACAAGAGTGTTCCAGACCTATAAAGAAACTCTGTCTATATATATGTAGGAATTCTCATATTTCACGACAATGGATTCACGAATGAATAAACCTGTAGGTGATTTAGTTTTTGTCACAATCCTCGTCTAAGATTTCATTGTTGCCAGTTATTTGTTTCGCTTGACCTTTACATTAACGAGCTTCTTTTAAACGAACTTGCATTTTATTTTTACAAAACAAGAGAAAATAATTCTTTGTTTCTACGGTAGGTTTTAGATTATTCAAGAACATAAGCAGTAACGAGTATTAGTTAAATACCTGTGACAATATCTATCACAGGTACTTGCATTGAGGATTCTTATAAATAACGAACTGAGAGATTTGTCATGGTTTTATGATCGTTCACCCGCCAATTGGCCCCTATCCGTGACAATGTTTCTTAATCTATTTTATTATAAATAATATATTATACTAAAAATAGCAAACTTTTTTAAGCCTCAAAATTACATAGTGTCTGTCTATAGACTTAACAAGTGCACTTGTTTCGTGAACTTTTACAAAAAATATTAAAACGAATAGGAAATAATAAAACTAGTTACTATTTATAACTATGGAAGAATCCATCAACGAATAAAAGAAATTTAATGGTCATATCATCGCTTCACCGTAATTAATTACAACAATTAAAAAGGTTGTATCCAATTATTATAGAGAAAAGGTACATAATAACTATACGGTTATTAAGTATAGAGTATCGATGACATTTAAAAATAAAAACTACGAGTACTTTGTAACACGCGACGCACATAATACCTTTTACATAACACACATTAAAATACGGAACCTCGCTATAAAAACATGATCCGAATACTATTTCTGTATAGAATTTTTTGAATCCTTGGCCTCACTAATGTTACAAAACCAAATGCTAACAATAGGTAATATGAATACATATTCACATCTGCACATGTATAATATTTGGCATGGAACTGCGAAACCCGCAGGCCTTCGACTCGGACGCGAACGGTCGTCGACTCGGTACTTCATATCCTTGTCCTAAATATAAGGCATAACTGTGGGGTCAAAATTGATGTTATTATGAATATTTGTTGGCCAAAAATTTGTGGGCTATTTTGATTTTGGCTTAAGTATTTTCTTTAAAAGATTCTGATGAATAAATAAACCTTCTTTTATTTGAAGACGATTAAAGAGTTTTAGAAGGAATCCGTAAAAGTTCTTGACGATTCCGCATCCACGAAAAAAATTTTGGAAAGATATATTTATCATCCACATATTAGTGGACTACAACTTGTACATAAACAATTTACAGGTTCAAACTTATCGACGGTTTTATTACCACTCATGTGATCTATGCATATCAACATCGACTTGGCACTTAGAGAATTAACCATGGAAAAATTTAAAGTAATTTTTGATGGGAAATTAGACAAGAAGGAATTTGAACGGATACTAAAATAAAAAGCCCTAGATTTTTCATTTGGCTCATCAAAAAAACTTTCCTATTTAACAGTATCAATGAGTTTAAATAACACGGCCAATCGATATAATAATATAAATCTTTTTCTGAATCCTGAAAACTCCTGACAGTACAGAAAGATATATATATATATATACAATATATACATCAACATTTTTAAATTACAAATCAATTTAAAAGTAATTAATTAAAATACTGTTTTTGATATTTTTAGGCGTTAATATCAATGAGAGATTCAGCATCTTACCTTGTGTTCCAGCCTTTATTAGCAGTCGACTGTAAAACTATTGTTTACCATGAGAATATGATCTGTAGTTATTTATTCCTTCATGTAGGTTGTATAACCTCCTATTATGATATGGACAAGTACGTAATTCAAGGTCCGTTCATGAGATCAATCGCGATTTAAAATGCAGTTTGTATCGGAAAACACTTTCGCTGTAGATCAGCTGGACCGTGGATCATTTCTCAGTAGGTACATGTTTAATGCTTCAGTGAGCTCGAGATGTTTCATGGTAATGGGCTTGATTGTCCACCTATACAATTACGGTTATTATGTGAAAGGAAAAAGTTTTATATAGCATTTAATGCATCATCAGCCTATCGTAGTCCACGACTGGAAATAGGCCTCTCCAATTTTACGCCACTTAGTTCGATTCTCGGCTTCTCGCATCCAGCTCCCAGCCGTCTTGCGCAAAATCATCACTCCACCTGGCCTGTGGACGACCTATACTACGTTAGCCGAGACGTGGTCTCCAGTTAAGAACCCATTTACCCTAATTTCATAATTTAGGAGCATTGACATGTTAGAGTTTGGTTAAGTATAATTTGAAAATTAATATTTATATCAATATGGCAATATGCAATTCAATAAAGAAAAATACTAAGAAGGTAATGAAGTAATCAAATACTTTAATTATATCATTTACTTTTTAGTTTTTAGTTTCAGTAAACGAAACAAAAAACTAGAGCGCGTTAAAAAGTATTGACTAACAAACGAGCTAGTTTTACTTATTTTAAAAATTCTTTATTTTATGCAAAAAAACTTACCTTCAACTTTAAATATTTAAAGAGAAATTATATACATGTACACGCATAAAAACATCCCAGTTTTTGAGTCATTATGAAAGACTGACTGTGAGGCGAGTTAGGGAGCAAACTACGCCGGATAACATTACAGCAAAGAGAAGGAAAATTTGAAACAAACTCTATACTAACCGGTCTAGCCTGGTGTGGTATAGTAGGAAAAGAAACCTCATTTTGAAGAAGAGGCCTAGGTTCAGCAGTGGGCTTTCCAAAGCTGTTTATGTGTGATGTGATGTGAAAGATTGGGTACAAACATACAGTTTAAATATGCTCTTTTTTTTTCAATGCAGCAATGTTATAAAGTAATCGGTGACACTGGTGAATTTTGGCTAAAATTGGTTTTGAAAAAAGAAAATGTATTTACTATCCAATTGTCATATTGTCCTATTAGGTGTCAAAAGTTTTAAATGCATACCATAACTATCCTGTCTGAGTGTGAGACTTTCGGTATTCTACAAAACAACACAATATTCTCTGTAGAAAGTTACAATATGCTCACATGCCAGTTCTAATACTTCTTGATTATTAAATTAATGATAATGTTATCGAAAAGTTTCAACAACTGCCAAACACTACGCGCGTCTGACAGACTTTTTATCATAAAACATCTTTAAAGCAATTTAGTGCCTCGATCAAATTCATTAAGCAATAGGTTACAGAAATATGCAATCACGTCCTTATACATAGAGTTTGAAGAAAAAAAAACACAAAATGATTACTTAATTAATAAAAGACTTCTATAACTTTTCAATTGCATACTATATACGATTGCAATAACTCCAGTTAAGACCCATAACTGTGTAATTTATATTGTTACGATTGCTGTTATGCAGTTGTAAGTATCTCAGAAGACTCAAAAAACTGGTAATAACGACAAATAAAATTTTCTGAACACCGTAGCTGTAGTGAATGATGATGATGTACGAATGTTTACAGTGTCGCGGGGTAGTGTGGCCACCCCGCGGCAGGGTGCGCGACGCGAGCGGGGCCTGCGCGGGCGGCGACGTCGCTTTTCACCGTCCATGCGCATACCCGATATAAAAGCCTCAACCGCCCATTCACCCGCTCGCAGTGTGTGCTTGAACGTTACAGTGTCCACTACTCCCGTGTCAGGACTTACAGTTTAACTATGAATTCAAGGTGTTTATTAGTGCTAGCAGCCGCCCTCGGCGTGGGTACGTAACATTTCAAATATTTAGGGTGCGGTGCATAAAATTTATTTATGGCGCAGAGATACGAAAGCAGTCAAAGTGTGATCGATACAGTTTCCACATTGAATTTAAAATTGCAACTGCGCAAACGCAACAAGTGTTGAGAGCAGATTGCGGCCGACATTGTGGTGAAACGAACTGAACCTCCCTCTGTAAAACGCACTTATCATATGCACTTTTCCTAACTAAAAAAAATTTTAGTAATTCTTGGACTTTCAATACAAAAAGCTCTTTAAATTCTTGAAAAGAAAAACACGCAACACCTCTGGGTGACGAAATACTTTGCATAAATTAAACAAGTCGAAATTTTGACAACCCTGTTAAACAATGAGCTTATAACGTATTGACGTAATAAGCACCTACGTCCATACAAATTGTGTGAACTAGGTCTCATTACGTTGCCAATCAACCTAATTTCCATTGTTGACACTATTTTTTTTGCAATTAATGTCATTGACCTCGTATAGGTAATCACAGATAAAGCTATGAAAGCTGATAAGGTCTTGCAATTAGGTAAGAAAATATCTTTCTGAGCTGCATTATATTGTGAAAGCGGTTTTCAGTGTTTCCTTAATAATTATTTTTATCTACAGAATTGCATTGTTAGTAGATTTTATTGTCGTTATTAAATTGAAATCAACATTGAAAGTTTCTATGTTTTAAGAAATGCATAAGCTTTCACTTGATGTTTAATATCTATAAAATGCATTTTTGATATAAGTCGAAACTGTCAACATTATTCTAGTAATTATGTAACCATTTCTATTCGAAGAAAATTTATGACCTTAACAAGATGTTGTAATCAATTTGACAGTTTAAATATTCTACACATAGCCATGTTGCGTAAACATAAGTTGACTGATTAACATTTTTCGTAACTATCACGGGTGGCACACCTTCGATTTATGTCAAGTTATGACATAGATAAAGTATTTGAGTTACGAACCTTCGGAATGGGATCAACAGCTGCCGTGACCAGAAAACGACTAACGCAACACTATTTACAATGAAAGTAGTTACTTAAATTTACATAATGAAATTATTGTAACACATCTTTAAAATAATGATGCCACACATTATGTAGATGAATTGGCACTTAGTTCATTTAAAGTGTATTGTACACTTTTATTAATATTCATATTAAAGCGTACCGCCAATATGTAAATATATATATGTACATACATCCTCGGTTTTATGGACTTCCGCACAAACATCTATAGCTTTTACTTCCGCTCACCGAATGCAGGAAGCTTAACTAAATGACATTGTCATTTAACATGTGACATGGATTCTTTTAATATTAATGTTTGTGCAGCTATCTCGTTCTGGAACAATCTGATAAAAGTTATTTTTTAATAATTGCATAATCAACTAGATTAGTCAAACTTTTAGACTGCCTCGGTGGCGCAGTGGTAGTGTACGCGACTGCTGTTCTTGAGGTCTCGGGTTCGATTCCCGGGTCGCACCAAATGTTTGTATGATCTACAAATATTTGTTTCGGAGTTTGGGTGTTTTCTATATATAATATGTATGTATTTACAAAAAAAAAGGTATATATGTATTTATATCAGTTGTTCTAGTACCCATAACACAAGCTCTGCTTAGCTTGGGACTAGATGGCGTTGTGTGTTAGATGTCCGAAATATTTATTTATTTTAATAGTGTTTTATATTCAGAGTAATGAAATTCCAGTATAAAGTATTTTTTATTGCTGTTTACGTAAATAAATGTAAATTATATGCTGTAGTTGATGTATTGATTGAATCATTTTAACACAACGGACGTTAAGTTCTTCCGAAGAAAAGTGCAATGGAAATTTCATAGAAACCTCAATTGTTACTATTAATATAGAACCCGCGTTGTAGCTCAGGATATTTGGTTTCTCCCAGAAGTTAGTTATGAGCTGCTGATGGAATTCATTATTATAGTTAGGATTTCTAACACGTACCTAGTTCTCACGGGTGCCACGAATCAGTTGTGCAAGCGTCGATATTTTCCGTAACTTTTTCTCTAGCTCTTAGTACAACATTGATGAGATGTAGGTGCGGTCATCTCAATCAGTAGTTCATGGGTAACGGTTAAATTTATTATAAATATGTAACAGATTCATTTATTTTCATTTGCATTATTAAAGAAGGAAATAAAAAATATTGGCACAATGAGGAGACACCGATAAATATATTAAACTAAAAACGGGTATTTACTTTAATTATAATTAAATCTGTTTGTTATAACTCATTTATATCAACTATGTATATATAACTCATTTAAATGGTCCTACTTAACACTTTTCTTTGGCTGCTGTTTTTGATTTTCTCCGATCTAGTTCATGACCATATAATGTTTTTAGATTGATAGCCTTAACATTCAATAATTCTTGAACTATCTAAATCTAACGGCACTTAGCTACGCTATTATTATTCATATAGTGTTATTATTGCAAGCGTGAAGGTATTTTATAATCGAGGTGTGTGGTGCGTGAGCGAATTTCACGAGAGCAATGAAAACACGGAGAAAATGTATCAGTCGGTTGAGTGCGCATGTAAGCACTTTGAAATGTCTTTTATTAGTGATCATTATCAGCATCATGTAGATAAATGACGCATGTTTGCAAATTTTAGTATATTTTTGCTTGTTCCGTTTCAGATTATTAACTTTGTCTTTTGGAGATTTTATTAAAAATTATTTTTACGGGAATTAACGCGGTCACAGTCAGCCTGTGACCACGGCCAGTGCAACCTGGTCAAAACGTTAGGCAAATCAGTGGTATGAAAGCGAAAGTTAAAAGTTTTCGGAGATTTTGTGAAAAAATATTATTAAAAAAAAAAAAAATTTTCATAGATTTTACAGCCTTTAAAAGTCCTCAATTGGACATGTCTCTCGTATTTTCCAAAAGTTAGATCTGATTTTAATATACATTTAATTTGCATCGGTTGCATCAAGTGAAATTCATTACTATTTATATTAATCCCTTGTTAGTATGATACTTTATTTGCTGTAATATATCAACTCATAATGCCTTAAAAACTTATTTTGATACAGTTGCAAATGAGTCATTTTCGAGTTTTAAATTAAATAACAATTGACATGCTCATACACGCTCATACACGACATGCTCATATACGCCAAATGCTCATCACGTTAAATCTTTTTTGTAGACGGGGTAGAAAATCCACTAAAATCCACCCAAAAGATTAGTCTGAGCGCAAAGTGGCTCTAGCGAGGACCAGGACCATCTTATTTCTGGTTCCCTTAGATGTCAACTAGCCTAAACTATTGCATTTAGTCCAGATATAAAGTAACTACAACATTAAATTATATATCAACAACTTAACTAATTAGCCATACTCATATCCCGAGGGTAACTCAAAGAAATTAAGATCTTTAATTTTTCTTTCTTAAATCCTTATTGCTTATACAGACATCTTTAGAATTCTTGCATGTTTTTTAATTATAGAATGTATCGGTAAATTTCAAATTAATTTAATCTCTCCGATACAACGCGATAATAAAGGTGTCATTGTGTAACGCATTACCTTACTCTCGGGTCTTGATAAGTGCCATTAACTGCTTAATAACTTAATTGAATGGCTATTTATTTGAAAAGGTTCTTAAATGAGACATAACACGAAACCTATTATTTGAACCCATAGAACAAAGCTGTTTTTTTGTTAATTCAAACACGGCAATCTCGGGAACTGTTAGTCCGTTACAATTTTTTGGTGTAGTGATTAAAATATACAAAAAACCTTTAGTACCTGTTTAACTTAATAAAATTCATCACGTTTAGTTATGTTCACAACTTCGGGTGATGGTGGACTTTACGTTTAGTTATTTAAGTATGAGGCTAACTTACCTATCGACAAAATTAGTCACATTATAATTAAATTAGTTTTACTCTGTAGTTTAATAAAAAGGTAAAGCTATTTATATTAGAGAGGTCATTTTACAGGAAATATCTTATTAATCAACCATCTACATGTAAACAATGCAACGGAAATTGTATTCATAGACGAAAATACACCGCCGACAATGATATCTCACGGCTCTGCGTTTGACTCAACAATGAGGTATCCTGTTCCCACCTAAAGAATTTAAGATAATACGTAAACCATACACTGTATAATTTTAATTTCCTTCAATTTAATAGATATTTAATTAAATAATTAAAAAGACTAATAAGGCACAGGGTGAATGAAAATTTAATTAAATATTGAAGGTCCAACTATCAATGACACAATTAATATGTTCGAATATTTTGTTGCCAATGCAAATAAAAAACAAAACCTGAATTTTAAATTATTTTATTAAGTACAGACGTAATGTTAAAGGCTTTGGATCCAACCACGATTAAATACAGTTAAATCAAAATCATTTTCATAATTAGACAGCCGCCATTCAAGAATTTCATGAATTTACTCTTTTAAAAGTTAGGCATAAATACTTCTTGTTATTCATAAGCTCACTTGATATTACTTTTTCTTCCAATTTATATAAAGATACCAAACAAATGCTTTAATAGGCGTACAGAAAATACATTAACATTCTATAAATTCTCAATAAACTATGGATTTATGATTGTCGGAAAACATACAAAAGTACATCGAGTGATTGTATGTCCTTCGAACGACGATATAAATAACCTCTTGACAAGCCTATGTATTGTCTTGTTGTTTCATTTTTAAGAGACATCGTTTACTGATCACATCTCGCCGTAAATAATCATGTCCTTTTATTTTTGTAAGAATACTGTGTTAATGCTTATCTACGTGTTGAAATCACTAGGCATTAATAGATAATATAATCAGCTTTTATCGATTCTCTCAATTTCATTTTATTGCCTCAGTCTAAGTGTTTTTTATAAAGAAATTTTAAGTTAGAACTTAGATCAGAACAAAAAATTCAATATCGAATATATAATGATCATTATTCTACTTATCCTTTCGTTTCAGGTCTCAAAGAGTTATCGCATTTCTTAAGTGTATTGCCCTCATAATTACTATGGTTTTTTTTTATATATACTCCGGTGTAATTGAATACTTCTTTGTTCATCAAGGAAGCTTTTTATTTCTTTATAAGTAGCATTTAATGCCTATTTCATGTAATAACTCCATAATTGTAACCTTTATATTAAACATAAATACATTAGCACGGCCATTATATTAAAAGTGTTATGTAACTGTTACGTTACATCACTTGTAACTTGCAGACTAGAATTGGTATAGCTATTTAATTTACAGTCTTAAAAATTTTGTAATATAATTTCAATCATATTATGAATCTTAAATCTATTATAAAAAAAGAAATAAGATTCTATATTATTTGACGTAACGGTCAGTGTTAAAAAAAATAAAAGCTAAAACTTTTTCATTATTCCTTTTTCTTGTATTTGTATTTAGAATGATGTCAAAATTTTTGACAGTAACAAACCTAAATCTATTATTAAAATGTTATTATATCACATTTGAAAGTGTTACAAATTCTTAATTAGTTAAAATATATTTTCATTATCATCTATTTTGATCATATCTCATCAATTGATTAGAATTTATCATATTGTCTCTTCACATTGATGCTTATAACTAATGCAAAGGTAATGCATTACAAACTTTCACCACTCGACAATAGTCGTTTTCTAAGTCAGTTACATCAGATTAGGCCACTCATGTGTCGGTGTCTATTTTTAAACATTATCGATGAACAAACCCGTTGTCTGCGATAAAATACTTGTCTCACTTGAATATCTTAATACTTATTGTGTCAAACTTTCTCATAATACTGATAGATAATAATTTGTTGTTATGGACAGGAAAAAAAAGAATAAAAAAAAAGTTGTTTAAATATATGGACATAGATAATATATTAAGTAGTTGCCGAACTGCCACATGTTAAAGGTCATTCGTAAGATTACTCAACCTGCGCTGTGGAGCATCGCGCTAAAGAAATCGAAAGTCTTACCCACTCTCTCGCTTGGTAGGTCAATTTTAGAGGCTTTCACTGCGTTACTTAATGTATTACGACCTTTGTCATAATACTGTATAATGTTTATGTAATGAACATATGGTATTATTATACAATAGCCGTAATTTGTACCCATTAATCTTAAGTATGTTGCATTGTATTGTAATATTATGTATTAACTCTGTCGGGTAACGTGTTGCTTTGATAACCGTGTACATATGATAGATAAATTAGCATTTTAAAAGCATAGACAACAAGCTCATAAATATAAGTCTGAATATTGAATTACCGTCTGAACTGTAATTAATATTTTAATTGCGAATATGAGATGGTTTGTGTGTAACGCTTTCCGCGTCTTAAATACTCGACCTGCGGCATTTTACAAACACATTGTCAGAAGTATATAAAATGGGGAATATTCATTAAAAAACGTAGGAGATCAAAATAATTTTTAAAAGATCGATTGACGATATATTTAGCAAGCAAGAAACGAGTGTTAACCAATAAAATATCCATTGGCATTGTTACACAATAAGTTATGGCAAGGTAGGCATCTTGCTGATCGATAATTATATCATGTGTATGCGCAGGGCTCCGGTGTCGACCCCAATGCGTTGTGTAACACAGCCCAGTTCACCACACATGCCCTAGTTCTCTTAGGTGACACTAATTTGTCATACAAAAGAATCGTAAACCATTTTCAGGCGATTTAAAAAAAAACTGGAAACATTACATCAGATCTCTTTGCACGTTATTTACTTTTATTATCTAGAACGATATTGCATTATGTACAATTTAAATAATAAAGATATAAAACTAGTGTAATAGTTACCTCATTTTGAGTAAGTGTAGCTTAAGTTTTACTCGATACAAAAACTTAATGAGCTGTTTAAAATCCTGGTCATCAAGCAACAATAATCTAATTAGTGGAAGTAATTGGCGTAAAACTAGCCTGACACGAAGATCAGTGATCCAAATTTGGAATAATTAAAATCGCTCTAGTTGTACTACATTGGCTATTAGCTTAGGAATGTTAGGCACGCGCCAATACCCTGGTTTACCTCGAAATCACCATTTGATTATAACAAGAAAAGTTGTTTGTACAGAGAACGCTTATGATGAGTTTAACCTACAATTTTTTAGTTCAAGTTAATCAAGGCTATATTAACATTATTAAAATATAACGGCAAACAGAATCAGATGTATAACCTTAACATTTAGCCCTCGATAAAATATAGCTTTAATAATATTTTATCTCAATTTGAAACAATTTATATTTTTCTTTTCGATTGTAGGAAAGGTAATAAGTTGGCCAGGTTTTCTTAGAACCAATTATAATTTGATGTGCTCGATCCTTAAGGGTTGATGCACTAGATAAAAATGAAGTATATTTTTTAATTATATTAATTAATATTCCTCAATTATGTGACTTACACGATTAAATAATCAAAACTAATGTGATCCACAGGGAAATAGATGTAAATTTTGTATAATCGTTCTTTTCTGAAGCTAACATACTTTAGAAATCCTTTAGATTCTTTTGCATTTGTGTGCTTAATTTCTTTAAATGATACAAATCGAGGAACTCTCAAGTGAGCACCGTGTTACGAAACTGCACGGATGAGGGCTTTTCTCTTTCAAATGTCAACGCGTGCAGGTGACACAGAAATTGTGACATCAATGACATAACACCGGTTCAGGGAAGTCACTAAAGTACTACGTGAGAAAGGTGCCAATAATTTAAACAAAATCCCCTATAAAAATATCAGAAGATTTTTTCTAGAATGTTAAATATTTACTTTGTGATTTCTAAAATATTTAATGACCAAGACAGATAATGTCAAACAATAATTGATACATTTCATATCGAATCACATGGAATCGTCTGTGAATCTAAACGCTAAGGCAAATATAACGTTTGTGCAACTAGCATCTTGTAATATTGTTTGCTAATGGAGATTTAGTTACAAAATCTTACCTGCTTAAGAGTTGTCTTTGTGTATAGAAACAAAAACAAAACGTGTCGGAACGATTATATTCCAAGTTGAAACTGCGTAGTTGCTAGATTAGGCATTATTGCGTTCGTTACACCTAGAGTAGCCCTTACTGAGACTAGTAACTTACGAAACCCACTGCCGCTGTTGCGCACCATAGCAATACTGTATCAAACCCTTTTTAGTTCATGTTGTAACTACTGAGATGCTAAGCTCTTTTAATTAATTACCAAAACTATATTCAACAAAAGTGCTATATAAGGCTAAATTTACATAGATTTTGAGCAACAGGTTTTTTATATACATATTTTTCTTTACAGCGGTCGCCCAAGAATCCTTTAAATGCCCGGATGACTTCGGGTTCTACCCTCATCACATCTCATGTGACAAGTATTGGAAGTGTGACAACGGTGTTGCTGAACTAAAAACCTGTGGTAACGGTTTAGCATTCGACGCCACCGATAGCAAATATCTGACTGAGAACTGCGACTACCTCCACAATGTCGAGTGCGGCGACAGATCACAGCTTGGTAAGAAAATACAATTAGTTAAAAAAATTATTACTAGGCATAGTATTAGAATAAATACTTAATGAGATTACAGATTATATTTGAAATGACTTGAAATATTTAAAAATTATTGGTAGTTCTTTTATTTCACTTAAAAAACATTACTAAAGCAAGTGTTCATCCGTTTCCATCAAAAGATTGATAAGAAATCGAAAGGAATATAAAAAAAAAAACATTAAATAGCCTGACTGGTCATGGTCACATTTTTGCGACATCACATCGTGTTTGTAAAATGACAATAAAATTATAATATTATTCAGAATACCTACCGCAACCAGGATCTCATAAAGGTCATTAGGCCAGTATTCACAACATGGAAACTGACACTATGAATATCTAAATATATCTTTTAGTTTTAGCTTATATGCAAAGTGTTGATATATAGATATTTATATCCTCCTCAAGTCTGTTAGCCTTGAACTAGAGCAAGTTTGTAAATATTTTCGATACTCATTTTATAGGTAGAGTTTTTGCCCCAAGTTTCTGAAAGTTTTTACCGAGCTCATAAAGTTAAATTTGACAGACTGGCCATTTTTTATTTTTGATCAAATCACATTCTGAGAATTAGGCACATACATGTTGTTTAAAGGTGCAATCGTTTTTATATAGAATTATGTACACATTTAGTCTTTACCAGTTTAGAATTATTTTCCTTATCCTACGTTATTTTAAACTTTTGTAACATGTACATAGCACACGTTGTTAGATATGTCTATGTGTTTTAGCATCACTACATCACATAGCAACAACACATCATGAAAATAAGGAACTATTGTGAATCTTTGTAAATATTAAATCATTTCTACAGAGCCTCCAATTTCCACCCCTCACTGCCAACGACTGTACGGTATCTTTGCTGATGAAGCCAAATGTGACGTCTTTTGGAATTGCTGGAACGGCGAGGCTTCCCGTTACCAGTGCAGCCCCGGACTCGCTTACGACAGGGAATCTCGCGTATGCATGTGGGCTGACCAGGTTCCAGAATGCAAAACTGAGGGTACGTCAATGTTTACAGTTTTACGTAAATTAATCTACATAGCACGGCTGTTCCCTTATTCTACATTTGTGGTATCTTGACACTGACTCAACCGCAGATCTTTAATTCTTGAGAATGTAACCTAATCTTCTAGTATTTACAGAACTCCTCCGAGGTTTACTTGAATTATCTACTCCATTCAGGTAAAGTACTTCTGCAATATCAAATATACAGATGTTCAGACTCAAGCACATGTCGTCTTTTTACACCAAGATTTTTCAGAAGCTCTACCTCTGGCTACAACACTGCTGTCGCTATTACATTTCGGTTTCGCCTTCTCACTCTTGGCTCACGTAACCTTTTTTGGTGTTTCCCAGAAGTAGCGAACGGTTTCTCTTGCCCTGCTCCCGGTGAAGTATCAAACGCTGGATCCTTCAGCCGTCACGCCCACCCAGAAGACTGCCGTAAATACTACATCTGCATGGAAGGAGTAGCTCGCGAGTACGGATGCCCCATCGGTACCGTGTTCAAGATTGGTGATGCTGACGGCACTGGTAACTGCGAAGACCCCGAAGATGTTCCCGGATGGTGAGTTCTATTTTAAATATTATGTACATATTTTATGCATACACTGCAGAACACTCCTTTTCAATATAGTTTATCAGAACCATAATTAACCTTGTTTCTTTCCAATTCTTTTGGTATGATAAACAATTGAATGCGAATGTACTGTATACACAGTTCAAGTAAAGCTATTATGACAGCAGCTTGAACGCACTGTTAGGTCTCTTCTACTCACTGGTTGAGCATACTGGGTCTGTGGTGTTCGCCAGCGTCTTGTATGGTACATTAACAATTAGTACCTAGAGCCTTACCGTGTGACTCCAAGAAATTCTGAATTAAATACTTGCTACTTTTGTATGTAGTCAAACGTTTCTCTAACACACAAATATATTGATGTTCTTGGTGTCACAATACCCAAAGACCCCATAACCACTTCCACACAACCAACATCGTCCTTGTGACTAACAAACTCTTCTTGCACAAATAATGAAACATAACATCTACACAGATCGTTTGCACTTCATGTCTAAGCTATATAGTGAACGATTGAATAGCATTGTATAACTAGACAGACATGTATAGGTAGACATAGGTGGCACACGTAGCTGTGCTCGCTGAGTTGAACTGTTGATCGAAGTTATGCGGTTCGGAGCCTTGCACGCTTGCGACATTTAGGACACGCTTAGAAATTAACATGACTTAGAGTGAAATAGTTCTCTCACTATAGTGTGTTATAAGCGGACGACCGTGGTCAATGCCGACCGGTACATAACGGACTGTATGGTAATGACCCTTCATACAGACATATCTTTGCATTGACCGTAGCTGGCTATACAAAGGTCAAATTATCAATGCCTTTCTTTAAAGAGGAAATATTTTACAAGGAATACGAGTGACCGGTGCAGACACAGAGTGATTACGAATTATACGTTTCATGTTGCATCACTAGTCGGCACTCAAATTAACTTATAGTTTTATGTGGTAATATTTATTCTATTATATGATTGTAATATAAAAGTGAGTTCTAAGTTAAAGATATTATGGAACAAAGATCGAACTTTCAAAGCGTTTATACATTTAATGGTCTATGAGCGTGGAACAATCTCCACTTGATAGATAATGAGATGCGCCTGCGCCGGTCACGATGTAGCCACATGAAGGTCGTGCTGACCGGTTGTTTTGTCGATAAGCTTTTTGCGAGTGCTCCGAATCACATAATTGAATCTCGAGAAAACAAACGTTAGATAACATTAGTTGGAAAAGCGAACGGATATTATTCTTGTCGCCGGCTCAATGCAGTTAAGTCTTTAACGCCAGTATTAAACAAGTATACATTACACAATTCTCACAACCAGTTGCCACTCACGTAGTAAAAGTTGATAGAAATTGAGGTAGCCATTTATGTTCAAGTTACTCGTCGATATGACAGAAAATAAAACGTAGAATTAAGACTAGTTAGTAGACGAGGCAGGTAGTAAGGAACCCGTACATTTTCAGCGAGGACTACTACGGCGATCTGGATCTGAAGACGATCCGCAAGAGCGAGCTGTTGGCCGGCCTCAACCAAGACGGCAACAACCGCCCCTTCCAGAACAAGCAACTCAAACCTCGCCCCCAAAAGGAGAACTAAACACAATTCCCCACCCCTTAACCTTTTAATACTCACATAGTTATTACTCGTAATCTCTACGCACTATGAGCAACAAATATAGTGTCAATACGGCCCGAAGTACGTATACATTCAATGAGTTAAAAAAGTTACTTGTAGTGTGCTGGGATCATGTTCCAGGTTTTAAAAATATTAGTGAGTGACAGTTGATATGTATCACTTCTAGTTGCCAAATAATTTCTCGTTGTAGCTTCTTCCAACAGTTTCATGAGGCACGTTAGGAAATTAGTAAAAATCATACAGCGATAGACATATTTATTATAACATTGTATCTAAGTATTTATAAAGCCCATTCATTAGTATCAAGATCGGTAATATTGATCTAAAGTTGTAATAAGGAACGACACTATTTAAAAAATTCGTAGTTTCACATTTATAACTTTGTAGTTCTGTTTATAAACCAGTAAGAATTTGAATTGCATTGAGAATTGATTATTGTATCGTTGTTTAACACCATAATTCTGTAAATATATGTACTGATTTGCTTCGCTGCGACTGAGTGTTGTTGTTTGATAGAAACTGTAATACTTAAGTTTTATTTTTAGTGATAAAATAAACAAAAAATTATAAAAATTGACATATGTTGTATTAATTTCCTGTATTTGTAGCAAAGCACTAAAGCACTATATCCCTAACACTTTCTTTTCACATTCACACTGTTGCCTATTTTAATACACTCACCTTTACGATTAACATTTTATATTTTCTTGGTTCTCTTTGTATATCTTTTCTATTTAATCATTCATAACACTGACAGTAACATGAACTGCCCTTCTTGGGACTCCAGGTATCTACGGTAATATTTTTTTAACGTCAGAGTGTGTCACAGGTGAGTTTGTTTTTATATACATAATAAAAATGCTAATAATATTCAGAGTAAAAACTTAAATAATTCACATAAGTACAACATTAGTTTGGATTAGATGAAAGTTTTTTTGTTCTTGCTATTATTATCTTTTTTATAAGCAAATCTATAAGTTTTGATTTACTGCTATAAGAGATTATGATTTCTATAAAATCTCAAATCATAAACAGTTACGCAATAATCATTACTGACTGACAAACGGCCACATACATGTACAAAAATATAATTTTGTGTACAAATGTGCATGTAAATAAAAATAAATAAAATTATAGCTTTGCCTTTTTAGGTAACTGATTGTAGCATAGTTCAACTAAATAATTTTAAATCCCTTGTAAAACAGTTAGTAATACATTTTATGATGAAATTACAGCGAAGATTACTACGGAGATGTGGACCTCAAAGCTTTGAAGAAGTTGGGATTCTGAATGAAGAAGACCGACTCCAAGGACAGACTGAAGCTTAACCCTATCTACTTGATTTAAAAAGTGCCCGACTGAGTCGCTGAGGTCGGGTATAAATACATATCGCCTTTTCAGAAATACATTTGGGGTTAACTCTTATTATTTTATAAAGTTAACAAATATGTCAATTTTATAACATACTTATCTAAAGAATTGTCATGGTGAATTTTGTGTTTGATTTTTAATAGAGACAATCTAAAATAAAAAAGTTGGAGCTTCACCAGCTCTTAGTCTTTTTTGGTGCAGAAAGGTGTTATTCAATTATATTATAATTGAATTAAATCATAAATTAAATGGTTTTGTATTTCTAACGAGGCGATTGGGAGTATCTCTATGGCATGGGCTTCAGAATGAAGCCTATACAAAATTTTGGTATGTCTCTATTGCTAAATCTATTGTTGCCAAATTAAAAAAAAAACTTCTGTAACCTTGACATAGCACCAACACGGCGTGCTGGTACTCTGTCGAAATTGTTTTTAGTCATACCACTTATTTAAGTTAATATTAGTAACGTTTAATATTTTAATATTAATTTTGTAAATAAACCATATTTTTTATAAATAACTTTTATTTTATTCTAGAACCTTAGACTTTTTTCTTTAAAACAGGATACCCTTTTGTTTATATATATCATATATACAAACGTCGTTTTGCCATAAATTTTTTTTAAGGATGGGTCACCCTTACCATTTAGGGGGATGAAAAATAGATGTTGGCCGATTCTCAGACCTACTCAATATGCTCACAAAATTTCATGAGAATGGGCCTAGCCGTTTCGGAGGAGTATGGCAACGAAAACTGTGACACGAGAATTTTATAAATTAGATATATATGAATCTGTCAAAGTGACACTACTCTGGCTGATGGAAAGCATGAGCAGAATCCAAAAGTAGTGGTCACCATACTTATCGTCATCATAATCATCAATAAACTATAACGTCCCACTGATGCTGGACTGGGGTCTACTTTTAGGAGATGATTAAGGCCGTTGTGGCTACGCAGTATTGCCATTGGATGTTTTTAAGCCGCCCAAAGTCTGCTTAGGATTCTGCTTATGCTTTCCATCAGTCAGAGTATAGTCGTTTTGGCAGGGCCATACACAAAAGAAGATTATTGGACCTTCGGTCTGGACTACTTACTAACGATACACGACAGCACGATTGCTGTCATTTTAGTTTAGCTTCTGTGAGAGGGTATTACCACCCCAGTTGAGCTGGCCCGTTCGTGCTGAAAATAGCGTGATTCTACTACCCTCACTAACAAAATACCCGTTTATTGGTAATTTAAAAGACAGTTTTGTAACAGATCTCTAATTAGTAGTAGTACTATGTGCTGTATAGATTTCAAAAACACAGTTTGTTTAGCTTTCAAGACCCGAAACGTTGTTAATTACATATATAATTAAGTCATAACAAGATAAATAAAAAAATATTATCTTTTAAACAATCTTTTATCCAGTGAAATGCTTAAATAAACTAAATCTAAAGTAGTAGGCATAATTAAGAAATACATACATAATAAACAAAGCGAAACGAGCGTACTAGATGTACAACCATTTATTTTGCAATCGTAGACAGTTTGTAAACGTAATTTTGTAAATTATTACTCCGACAAGTATGTTAATATATAAATATATACAAGAGGTAAACCTTATAGGAATTTTATTTATTTAAAGTAAACCAGAGAACTGAGAGATTAAACAAGGTAATAAGAGAGAAGTGAAGAAGTACATAAGGAAGAAAAGTAATAAGGAAACATGAGAAAGATCTCTTCGTAGTATATAAGAAAGTAGCATAGTAAATACATCACTCAAGGATTAAAAACAGACCTCGATTAGTTGAATATATGATCATATCATTCATGTACACATTTCGATCAACGATTACAATTTACTCAGTATTTGTAACATTGCTAATTAAACACGCATATTTATTTACATAACTTTAACCTTCCACACAGGGGCTATCTGTGAGTGTTTGGTTTTTAAGACTATGTATATAGAAATCATTAACTGCCTCACTGATTGGTTGGCGTGTGTGACTGCTGATCAAGAGGTTACGGGTTCAAATCCCGGTTTTTTTATTCAGTTCAAATTCAAAAAATTATTCAGTTTTTCTGATTATAGAAATGCTCAATAACAGTTTAGAGTTTGGAACGTGGGGTTCGGAGAGCACTTAAAGCCGTCGGTCCTTTTTTTTAAATTTATTTATTTAAATTTACAATAGTAACTTACATCTAATACACGATTGATATTTGCCAAACGAAATTGAAATCCTGCGCCTGGTCTTTACCCGGTCGTGTCGGATAGCTGTCAGCAGATAGGAGAAAATCATAGAAATCGTTGATTATTTAACTATAGGCGAGTCTTCTAGCTATTAGTTAAAAAAAATATCCCGGATACAGGTAAACTAGGTTGAGTCCCTTCCTACCTCCCCTGATCTTAAGTTTAACACGAATTCTACACACTTAGTTATCAAAAATGTTACAGTATTTATTTATATTTGTCACAGTAGTTGTTGCAGTTTAAGTGTCTGTATATTTAAGTGTGTTAGTGTATTCATCTTCCACATTTTTGACTATTGTAGTGACGTAGGGTTATTGTCAGTCGTTTGAATATTAAAAGAGACAAAAGCTTAGTTCACAATTGTAGGGGTAGGATTTGAATGTGTTATTTCTTTAGTATAGAAAGAAATTAAGCAGAAAGAAATGGGCTTGTACCTAAAACATAGCATATAGTTACGAAATTATTAAACCATAATAACTTAAAAATATACTTATTTATAATTCTAAAATTAAATGCTGGATTTCATGATGCTTCTGTGCTTGAGTTGATTAATAGCATCTTCAAGAGACGATGCTATGTGTGTAGAAGTCCAACCTGCAATTATAAAAACAATAATGAGTACATCAATACATAGGCAATTGGAAAACGTATGGTGAAGTCATATTGTGTTTTCCAAAATGGAATTACGCAATGAGTCACATTAGTAATAAGTGTAATAGCGGTCTAGACTATCTAGTCTAGAACGGTCGTCTGACCGTTATTACACTTAATAAACTTTGAAAGGCAGTTTTGGGGTTAAGTGTATTCCGTCTCTGTCATTTTCTAGACTTTTGTTATTTAATTTTAATAAGACAAAACTAGGATTGAGAAAGTATAAAAGTATTATGCAATTAGATATCAAATTATATTTTTTAGACTTAGTGAAAGTCTATAAAATGTTATTTAATGAGAAAAACTTGTAAGAAAAATGTAGTTACAAATTTAGCGATACCGAATGGCTTTCTTACTTGAAAAAGTAAAACAACTGAAATTACCTGTTCCTTAAATGGTTAAATTCTAAAAATTCTTTCACGTGAAATAAATTCATAAGATTTACCGATTTTTTATGTAAAGTAGTTTCTGTAACTTCACTTATTGTTTCTGTAACTTTGTTGCAAGATATTTCATTAGTATAGACATAATTTAAACACTAGTAAAAAACCCATATACTCATTGCATGGTTCTCACCAAATGTTTCAATTTAAGTTATTAACCTCAAACCCGTTTGGCCTCATAATAATACAGAGTTTAAGCAGGTACAGCATACTAATGACATAGTAGGAAAATAGCATAGTATTGGACAGTGACCCTTTGAAACGCTTGACGTTTGTAGATTAATTAAGTTAGATTTTCTAATCTCACTTTTCAAACTAGTCTTTAATTTAGACTAAATCACCAACAGCGTGGGGTATTACTTTGCATTATAAATGAGTTATTACTAGGTAGCATAAATAAGCAGTTTAAGTACTCACTTTGCGTGTTAACTATAGAGTTTTCAGTTAAAACAGTTTTGACATCATCAGGCTTCATGACGGCAGGTAGAAAAGGCATTGGAGATATTAGAGATCCGGCGGGAAGACTGGGTAATAAGGGCTGAGAAGAAATTGGTGGATTGTCGGGAGCTGAAGGCTTAAGTGGTTTGGAAGGAATAATTGTGGCAGATGGTACATCAGTCACAGCAGGGGAAACTAGGGCAGGTGGTGCTACAGGATCCGATAATGGAGGAGAAGGTGCAATAATGGGGGCTGGAATAGTTGGTGCGGCAATTCCAGGGGATGCTGGTGGAGAGTTAAATATTTCTGTGTTGACGGCAGTGGATGTGCAGTCGACACGAGTTGGGTAATCGCATACTCCAAGTTGCTGAAATAATATAAAACATATGTTATAGTAGTTTCTCTTATAAATAAAAACAATTTGTTACGTGAATAATGACGTTTGATTTACAATATTATAGTTATGTGTAACTAAGGAGAATAACTTAATCGGCATCAGTAGTGTAGGATGTAGCTTTTTATTTTTGTCTATATTCAATTGCGCGAAATTAAAATGCATTAGGTATTCTTTATCTTCTACTCGATGTTTAAGGATATGCATGAAACATAAACAACCACTAATAAATGTATATAAACGTAGAAAATTATTTCCTTAGAACGATAAAGTCCAATCATAAATACCCAGATCTGTTTTTATTTATTAATGTGGGTGATATCACCAATACAAAAACATACCTATAAAAATGTTTATATATAAATATAGGTATGTGTATCACTGCTTGAAAAGTATCGTTCTAAAGCAAGAATTATCCTCAATCAATGCCTTAAAACGCTTCGCATGAGTAAAACAAGCTAAAAATAGCATAACAATCTCGCCTTTAAACAACTCTTTACTTAAGCTATATTCGTATACATACAAATATAAATAAGTAGGTGTTGCATACAAGCACTTCTAGACTAGAGTTCTGTGGAAATACAGTACTCTCAATTGTCTAAAGTAATTCATTTATTTCAACAGTTGACGAATATAATGATGTTCTATAATTAAAATAATAACATTGACTCAGAAAATTATGTACTCGTTTTTATTTAAATTGACTTTGTGTCTCCATACTTTAATTAGTTAAATTAGTTAGAATTTTTAATTACAATATTCTCATGTATTCTATGACACCGACTAGTGTTAATATGTCTAAATTGTTTTTTGTTTAAAATTATCTTAATATAATAGAAGACGAACGAACACTGAACGTATCCGTCTGCGTATACGTATAATGCTTACAATACTTCTCTAAATCACGTAATGAATTTTTACATACGTAACGCAAGTAAAATTTACATTTGTACGTTATCATCAACAACCTTTTATAGGGTTCTGTTGGCCATTAGCCTCTTATTAGAATGGAGATTTTAGACAACTATATCCCGCTAGCTATAAGGATTAGTATAAGGTTTGTTTCTAATTTTATTTCTCTTTAAAATGCTGTTATCCTTCGTAATTGTCTCCCCTAGTATCTCCTAGTGGGGTGTGGTAGAAATAGGACTAGTATCACTCTCTATTCATGAATTATATTCGAGTACAAGATTATATAACATTTTGCTAATAAGATTCACATTATAAACTTCAAGGGTTATTAAATCGCGGTTAAAAGATGAATTTGAAGTTTAGAATTCTTAAAATAAATTTGTAAAAGTTCAAAAATGTAGATAACTATAATCAGAAATATTTTGTCATGTTTTTCAATGTTTTTGGCCTCAATGACCTTTTAAATAAAATAGTACCACATAAATACATACAAAAGTAAGAATTCTTGAAAAAAAATCCGATACCAGCCATATTCGTAGTTCAATGTTATGAAACTGACTCAACAACTAAAGAAATTACGACTACACCATTCACTTGGTCGAAATTTTTGCTATGCGGAAGATACCTGGCTGTAGGCGAGGTCGGCTGGACACTTGAATTTCACGGGCTGTCTGTTGACACACACGAAGAACTCGCCACAGTCTAACTGGTTTCTGAACGTTTCGAAGTCCTTGTTACATCGAGGCTGCGTTGATGGTTGTTCTCCTACAAACATAAAAGATTTTTAAATTCAGATACTTTAATGATCACAATCGGAAATTTTGAATATCAAGGTGAAATAAGAGTATTGACTTTGTCACATTCTACATCTTGCAAAAAATTATCTCCTCTCTTTATGAAACAAATTATCTGAAATAACCTACTATATTATACTGTAATAATAGTAAAATTACATAAAAAATCACAAAATGTTTGGCAAATTAACTACAAATTAAACAAGTACAGTCATGCTCAAATATCGTAGTCAAGTCCATTATAATTTAACTTTTGTATGTTTTCCCTATAACTAATTGAAATTTTGAATATAAAGGGGAAAAAAATTATAAATATCTTTTGTTTCTTTAGAAAATGCAGCTGACTATTTCCAAATATATATAAACATAGATTTCTCTTTATTTATGTATTATATGGATGTAAAATTATAAAGGTCAACGCAAATTGTGTAACTATGTCAAACTAAACAAGTTTTTTGTAAAACGTGTTTGCTATTTTCCGCATTAATATTATCTTAGGTAGAGAACACGCAACATCATCTGAAATCGCATCCTAACGCAAATTAAATGTACCTGTACAAAATAATTCATGTAAGTTTGAAGACTTAGTTTCTAATATGCGTTAAATATTTTTCGCATCTTTAACTCTGGCGAAGACGACGAATACAAATGTTATTAACCGACTTCATAAAAAAGAGGAGGTTTCTCAGTTCGACCGTATATATATATTTTTATGCGTGTTCGCGGATAACTTCGTCGTTTATGAACCGATTTTGATGATTCTATTTTCAATGGAAAGGAGATGTCCCAACGGTGGTACCTTGATAAGGACATTAATATCTGATGATGACATCCAAGAGAAGTCGAGTTGAACCTTGAAGTCGGTTTTATTTTTGTTAAAGTTTTACTTGTTTTGTATTTAGTGTTAGTATATAATGCACCCAAAAAGAGTAGATATGCTCTAATAAAAAAATATTCTATAAATTAATTCGTGAAGTAAAAACTTTGTACCCCTTTACACGAAAATAATGCGAACAAAGAAGAACAAAATTTGGTTAAAGTTTATATGAAAAAGGAGTGCAGAAACCTAAAAAGGATACAAAAAAAGGTGGTAGGATTTTGACCACTAGGCGACCACTAGGCGACCACTAGTTATGATTAATACTCACTTAGTTTCCTGGTTTCACAATTAACATTATCCGAATAGTCACAGTAACCTTGGTTGGAAAACAGCAATCCTTTAGGGCATTCTTGTTCCACCGCCCATCCATCCCAACAATTCAGATAGTTATTACAGAAGGTTGGTGATGGTATTTGTGCCCTTTTGCCTTCGCAGAGACGGTTCGGCCCTATAACAGGCTCCTTGACAGGTGCCACCATAAGTTGGTTGTGATATTGAGGGTTCTTGTTTATTTGTTGTATAACTTCATTTGATACTGGGACTGTAAATGCAAACATACTGCCGAAATCCTGGAAAAAAAAATATGGCTCTAATATCTTCAGTTAAATGTGTGTGTTAATTTAGGGTACAATTTACATGTTTTTGATGAACATCAATGAATTGGAAACATAATTTGACATATTATATTAGTAGAAGCAAAACGCTACTCTATTGTACTTTACGATACCACCTGGTTGATTTCATAAATCAGAGGAACTTTAAATCGGTATTCGAATTTTATTATTGCGTTACATATTACAAAGTTAAGAAGAAATGGTAAGCAACAACACATTAATTCATATTCACACCTGATCCAATTAACATCATTCCCGGAAGCATGTAGTGACCTGAAAAAACTGCTGAGCTTCTGGGATGAACTAGGATGGTTGGAGTAAGAAGATGACAAACTCCCGTACAGCGGCCCAATCAAAAGGCCAAGTGCGGAAATGGCCCGGTAGAACAAACAAACAAATGCACACCTGATGATGGGCTGGTGCTTTTTATAAAGTTGTTTTAATTTGAAAATAATGGTTGCTTCTATTACTGCATAAATACGAATGGATATGTGAGAGTGTGGTTTTAATTTAATTTTGATTATACAACAATGATGATACATTATTGAGAAAAAAGTCTTGAAAACTAAACACCAAGTCCGCGTGAAACTCTGGCAAGGGTATAGCTCTTTTATTTTTAGTTACATAGTACTATTTTTTTTTAATTTTATACTTACTTTAATAAATCCGAAGAATGGGTTCAAAAAGTTGCCATAAAATGGCAGCCCTGCGTTAAATCTAAGATTTTGAAGATAAGGATTAGAATATGTCTTCACCAGATTTCCTTCTTCATCGTAAACTGAAATATAAATCATTTGCGTAAGTTATTAAATTAATACAAATGAAAATGATAAATATATTCGATAAACGTGTGAAAGTTAGTAACAGTAAGTAAGAAAGTCAATAGGGGGAATATTTTTATTGCTCTATGTCTGCAAGATAAATTTAATTAATTGGCCAGGTAGTTCCAAGTTATAATGTGATGTATGATTGAAATATTTAACTACTACTAGTAGTAAGTACTACCATTGTCTATGCTTATATATAAAGCTGGAGAGTTAGTTTGTTTGTCTGCTTAAACGCGCTAATGTCACATACTACTAGTCCGATTTGAAAAAATATTTTAGTGTTGGATAGCCCATTTATCGACAAAAGCCATAAGCCTATATATTATTACGCTAAGACCAATAGGAACGGAGCACCAATGAAGAATCTTACAAAAACAGGGGAAACTTATTACGCTACGGGCAATAGGAGATAGTACGAGGTTGCGTGGATCAGATAATAAGTATATACGACTATAGACGGGTCTATTGTTCTACTGATTAAATATCCTGACGCCTAAGTTAGAGTGCGTGGGTTCGATTTCCACCCAGGACAAATCTTTGTGTGATAAACACAACCATTATTTTTAAGATCCTTTTGTTGTTAGTAATGACAGTCTCCCAACTACAATGACCTTTCATATCTAGTGTTCCTTAGCTAAAATAAAGCTCTTGATAAAGACATATTTTCTTTTATGGCGCAACTCATTTCTCTCTTAATTACGCTAAGGCAGTATTAACTACACACATGACCACATGGTCATACTGAAGGTTTCCAAATTTCACACATCGCACAATTGATAACATATGAGGAACTTTCAAAGGTTTCTAAAACATGATTTCCTTGACCGATTAAGCAAATTATAATTAATTTCTAATACGTTCATAAGTTTTAAATATCAGAGGTGAATGAACGAAGCTCAAAGATGGTTCATGCGTTGACCTGAGATGCCAATTGATATACCACTTAGTTATGGCAGCTAATCTCGGCCGTTAGAAAAAAATATCAAAAGCTCTTGTGTAATACACATTTCATGTCTGCGAAATATTAATAGCCACTTTTATGATGCGACGGCAGTGCATCCTACAACGTTGAAGTATGCGCAATTCATGTTTTTCTCGCATCGCATTGCAAATATCTACGAGTTCGCAAGAATGTACCCCAAGAAGTTCACGACGCATCGCATCGCAATTATGTGTGGGAGACCTCACAAAAGACATCTAAGTATTCATTATCTATAATAGTGGTACGAAATTGGTTTAGATTACTTCAAAGTGATATTCCATACTATGTGTATTTTCATAGCAGTGGACTATTAAAGACTGTTAATGATAATATAGTACAGGTCCAAAGAGTACCTAAGGCATAAGGAACAGGTAAAGTCCTTTAGAATTCTGTGCCAAAAAGAACTCTTTTTTGCATCAGATTATTGATTCAGCATCTAATGCCTGAGATGTGTTAGTTCAAACTCGTGGCTTACATTCCATTTCGGATATGCCTAAAAGAATAACTATCAATGAATTCTAATTAATCTCACACTCACAATAAGAACATATTAATCGTCATTTTCTCGAGAGTTCTGATCAAACAAAACATAACAGAAAAGACGATTCACAATACATTGTATTTTGCTTTACACTCAGAATAAATCTCTCTAATGTACTCCCTTAAATTATGTATGTATGCGCTAATAAATAAATGTTTTTCTCTGTTCATCATTAAGGCTCACCTTCCTAAAAATGATGAAGGCAATCGTATGTTTATTTTGTACTGTCGTGGGAAATTTGTTTAATTAAGTATGAAACATTAACCTTGTGTTTTATCTACTCGTACTGTTAAGATAATATTGATTAGGATATAGATTAGTTGTTGTCCCTGTCCCAGAAGCCAGTGTAATTACAGGATTGACGTACAAGTTAAAAGTTATACGCAACTTAAACCTCTCATCATAGATGCAATATTAAATATTGGATCAATCTTTAAAATTTAGACGAATTCTAAATTAAGACATTGCAGAAAGATGACGTAAGAATAGAATTAAATGTCTTTTTTTATGTTTGGCCCTGCCAAAATGACTCTATTTTGCCTGATGGAAAGCATAAGCAGAATCCAAGAGTGGTGGTCACCATACTGCGAATGCAGACAATGCAAGAATGTAGCATGGTGACCCACACCATGGTGGGTTAGTGATGCTTCTGCATCATTGGGCCTCATAAGTAGTAATCTTTAAGTAGTTGTAATAATAATAATAGTATCTCACACAAAGCCCTCTGATTCCGAACTAGGCAGAGCATGTACTATGTTAGCAAAACTACTGATAAATATACTTATATATTTTTAAACGCCTACGTTTTATAAATAAAGTACATTCTAACTCTGGTGATCTGTTCTCATTAACATAAATAAGAAAAGGTATTTCCCAAAAAACGTTTTTTCTTTTATATTTAAAGGCTGTCCTATACCATGTTCTACAACCTGCGGTCGGATTTTTATGATGTTTAGAGGAGCAGTTCAATCGTGAATAACTTAACATACAATTATAAGTGAAAGAGGACGCCAAAGGAGATGATTTTATAGCTAAATTCATATTATCTTTGCCACATCTTTAATGCCATACCTTTAACTTTAAATATATATAGTTTCCTCTAACGATTTTTTTTCTTTTGATCTATAAACTAATGGTAGTCTAGGTTTTCAGATACATAATTAATATCAAGACCCGACCCGATATAAAACAAGTACAATTTTAACAAAAATAAAACCCATTTCAACGTTCAACTATATTTCTCTTGGACCACCGTTGGAACATTTACTTTCCAGATTACTCTATTATATAGTAAAGAAAACTCTATATAGTAAAGAATCATCAAAATCGGTTCATAAACGAAGAAGTTATCTGCGAACACACATAAAAAAAAAAACATACGGCCGAATTGAGCAACCTCCTCCTGTTTTTGAAGTCGGTTAACTACTGTCATTGGCCTAATGTGCCTTATATGTATGTATTTTTGTTAGTAAGAAGTAAAAGGTTAGTGTTCTGTGTAAAGGTCATTGACCGAGAATGGCCAGAGCTGGTAGAATATCCTTATACGACGACTCATGCAACGTAATCAGCTCGATAGCGCAGTACGTAGTTTGTAAGGGCCTGTTCATCTAATTTGTATGCTTAATAGGCAGAGTTCATGATTGCATTACAATCTCAATGGATGCTCGTATACAGAATTATCTATAAATACTCATTTTATGTTGCATGGTATCATTACATGACTAAGCAAGGAGTAAGGTTTTTTATACCAATTTTATTAAAATTTTATTGTAATAGATTATATCAAGTTATCAAAGTAACATTGATATTATATGACATTTGTTTATTTTGATCCCACAAATTGTTACTAGCACAAATAATTTATTTAAAGAATTTATATTATTTGCCGATGAAAGAAGGTTATTTTAGGAAGTAGCGCTTCAGTGCGGGCAGGCGCTGGGAGGGGTCCGGATGTGTTAATAACAGCAGTTCCCGGATCCCTCCCGTCTCAGGCGCAGAGTTGGCACACCGTGTGGTTTTAGTCGGTTCGATTCCGACACACCGCCCCGCCGCAAACCCCGGCGGGGTGACGGCCCGAGGGGGTTTCCACACGTAAAAAAAAAAAAAAAAAAGGAAGTATTTAATTGGGGTTATTTTTTATATATTTCCTTAGTATGGTTCAACAAATTAAAATATTCATTTAATTAATCGTTGAATTACGATATCTTTGAGTATCATACGATGTGTCGATATTTATTTATTACTATATTTTTTAAGTTTAATAATCTTTTAGACCGTAGATTAACAATAACGAACTATTTAAAAAATAAACCCGACTGCGTCAATATCTACCATCTTTATTAAACTCATTGAAGAACTAAAAAGGTAAAAATAACTGAAAAAATAAGTATTTTTTTGTTTTTTATTTTGATGTACCCAGTGTCTTTCTCACGACTAAGACGAATCTATTGATCTCACTCACAAAAAAATACGACAAGCCGTTTAGGCTCTTCGGTGTGCTAAAGAAATATACATACATACGCTCGAAAACAAAACCCTCCTTCTTTCGCAATCGGGTGAAAATATAAGGTAATTGTGGCAGATAGGGGCCATTTAACTGAGTTTTCTACTTCAAATGAGTAAAAAAAAATATTATACGCATTGTCGTACATGATAGTGAAAATTGGTCCCAAATACAGTCTAGTGTTGATATAAAACATTAAAAAAAATACCTTCATCCAGAAATCATTATAAAACGTTAAAAAAGTGAAAATATAGTCAAAATGTCAATTTAAGGCATCGAAACTTTAACATTAAATAACGAAAATCATTTTCATGTAAAATGTTGCCAAGACACCTGCATGTGGCTTGCCTTTTGATCCCATGTAGAGCCAAGCTTCTAAATCTACACGCCCTAACTCTACTAACCCTAACTTCACAAACTCTACATCATCATCATCATCATCATCGTCATCATGAACATATATGGCAATCGTTATTGGGAAGTCAGTGCCCTCAAACATACTGACAACTAGTTCATCTTCAAATCCAGTTCACTCCCAGAGATGCGGAGGTCCGATGCCAGTCGTTCCGTAGACAAATTGATATTCAGGTAAAACCGGTTGAACTAGGTGCCGATTCCAAATAATCCGATTCCAAAAAAATAAAAAAAAACGATTCCAAAAGAATATTTCTATTATCAGAAAAACTCAATAACACTTTTGACCGGGATTCAAACCCGAGACTTCTTCGCCTCGATATCGAGCCCTGTATATCGAAAATTTCCTTTGCTCTGAGATCACACATGAACAATCGAAATTTAAAAGTATAATAAACAAGCAAAGAGAGGGGGAATTCTATATAAATGGGTTTAAATCACAATCTCGAATCAGCGGATAAAAACTTGTTGCTACATTTATAAGGAAATCGAATTGAACCTCTTTTCATTATTAAGTACCTAGCAACTTGTAAAAGTTTATATACATAGGTACAGAGAAGTTTGCGTTAATCAAATTTATGTAGACAAGTTCGGGAAATTACACCTCAAGGACTGGACTGCGATAGGCTGATGATGATGATGATGATGACACCTCACGGAGCACATATGTATATCTATACAAATAAATAAAATTGGATTGTCTGTTTGTAATATTAAAATAACCGCTTTTTACTAAATGCATATGTATGTATACACGATACATATATTAAAAATGTAATTTAAACTTTTTTTGTCTGTCTGTCTTTCTGTTTGTTCGGGTAATCTCTGGAACGGCTGGACCAATTTTGACGGGACTTTCACTGGCAGGTAGCTGATGATCCAGGGAGTTACTTAGGCTACTTTTTTTAAGTTACTCCCGCGGCGTTACTCGCTATACAACAACAAGCGCGGGTAACACCGCGGGGTTCAGCTAGTAATAATATATAATCGGTTAAGCACGGCCAAAATTTTTTGGGTATTTCTTACGAGAGATTTGTTATTATTACCGTTAGAAAACTTAGAGTAATGATACTTAAAGATATGAAGTTGAAGTTTATGTATCATCTCTCATCATCAATCATAGCAGAAATTTCAAATTGAACTTTTGTTTACTTGAATCTATTGCTATTATTTTATTTTACACATCTCTCGCACGGCTGTTTGATCCAAAACTAGGTGGAACCTACGATGGTATTATAACCAAACCGTTGATAAATATAATTAGGTATGTATATCTAAATGGGTTGGTACCTACATAAAGATTAAAGACGAGCTGAACCCCGCGGTGTTACCCGCGATTATTGTCGTATCGTGGGTAACAATTCCAAAAAAAACTTTAAAAAGCCTAACATACTCCTTATATTATCAGCTACCTATCAGTGAAAGTCCCGTCAAAATCGGTCCAGCTAATCCAGCGAAAAGATGGAACAGACAGACAGGCATACAAAAATTGTAAAAAATGTATTTTGGTATATGTACCGTGTATACATAGGGTACTTATGCATTTAGTAAATAGGGTTAATTTAAATTACCAATAGACACTCCAATTTTATTTATTTCTATAGATGTATAGATCAATCACACCCAGATACAGGACAAACAATCGTGTTTATCACACAGAGAATGAAACTCACTGAATAGGCCTGATGACAGTTACCAAAAACCACTACAATAATGTATTTATTTTCATATTATCAATTCATATTTCCAAATTAATTGTTAATTAACTAAAACAAAACTACAAAATACAGCAATCCGCCTTGTTAAGTTGAACACCAATCAAAGCGAGTTACATCATGTATGTATAAAGGTTACTTTGTTTGGGTATAATCGACGATCACTTTACTATTTGTAGGAACTATAATTAGCACTGCACTGCAATTGGAGAGGCCTATGTCCAGCAGTGGACTGCAATAGGCTGATGATGATGATGATGATGATAATTAGCACTGGTTGACGAGGTACAAACATACGCCATGACACCACCAAGCATTTTGGCGTGAATTTTAAACTTAATATTTAAATCGCAATTTTTTCATACCAAAATTCCGTTTTTCGAACATCATAAAACAGTTTTACAAAATTAGTCATCATGCCTTCTCTGGCTTAGCAGTAAGGATCACGAACCATTAGGCCAAAACAATATTTCGCCCGAATATATATTTGGAAGATAAACTAATATTAATAATTGATGGCAATAAGCTAATTACCTATAACGTGTGACCAATACACTGGCGAAAAGTGGACGTTTAGTATGCCTATGTGAACCCCTTCGGGGATGCAGGCATGATTTTATTTATGTGCATGTTTATAAATTAATAACACATGTCACTTAAGTCAAAATTCTTTAGTTAGCAGTTTAAGAAGTAATTATAACAGAAATTAAGTGCAATTTAAGAAATTCATAAAAAAATATAACATATAAAGGCGTATAAAAAAGGAGTTATTAAACTATTACAACACTATTTTTCAAATAATATCCTAATGTAACTTAATTCTGTAATTTTAGACTTATTCTAATCAAGCATAAACGTTACAAAAGTAGTAATGCATCGAGTTGATGTATTAGTCTTGGTAGAATCCTGTGCATATGAAAACTGAAACTAAATGTTCAGTGCACATTTTAAAGCTTCTGTTGTACTTTAATTTTTGTCTATTTTCCTCAAATGTACAAACTGTTACTGTATAAACTTAATTTTAAAACTATATACTTACATAATAATCTCGGCTTGGGTCTGACCAATTCAGCGCCCCACAACGCCTGAACGAGTGCAAGAGAATATAGAATAATTTTAATCATTGCGGTCCTTGTAGGCGGCTAACTGGCAGGACAATGTCAGGGCTAAAAGCAAAGGCTAGCTTTTATAGGCTCCGAGATAAAAAACAAGTACTACGTGGGTTCTAGTTTAAGTCAGGATGCCGAAGGAAAGCCTATAAGGGCGGATCCGTTCTACAGTGGTGTAATTCTTATTAAAAGCATTTAATAACTGAGTCATGCACAGATTTTGTTTTTTTTGCGACCTTTACAGGTAAGTAGTTGTCATGAGTATTTATTATGAGTAAAAATCGTGCACAGACTTAATGACATTTATTTCTCGAGCTGGTTTAGAGACATTAATTAAATATATTTACCTCGCCAGCGGTTCTTTCACCAGCGGTAATTTCCTGAAATTTATGGGTTTCTATACGAACGGGGAGCAAATTATGTGAGTTATTTACTCGAAATGTTTATTTACAAATACTTTTTGACGGCCATACAGGGCTAACAAATATAGCAGATCACTAAATATATTATAAGAGTTTTTTACATCTAAATGAAAATATGTTAAAATCGGTACTATAACAATATTTCAAATACATTTTTACATTAATCTTTATGTCTATGTAGGTATCTTAATTTTTGACAGGTTTTATCATAACTTTCTTTTCATTCCTTCTCATAACTTTTGACTGCCTCGTTGGTCTCGCGGTTGGCTTGTGCGACTGCTGATCGTGAGGTCTCGGGTTATGTATCGGTCGGTTTGTATGATCAAAAAATATTTGTTTCAAGTTTGGGTGTTTTCTATGTATAATATATATGTATTTACAAAAAAAAAAGTAAATAAGTATTTGTATCAGTTGTCTAGTACCCACAACACAAGCTCTGCTTAGCTTGGGACTAGATGGTGTTGTGTGATAGATGTCCGAAATAATATATTTAATTATTATTATAACTAATCATTACTATGCCAATATACTATGTTCTATACTATGCTAAATGGGGTTGTCGCAGAATTGTTATTCTTCCAACAGTAAAATGACGTATGATAGAGTAGAAGCTCGAAGTTGGCCATATGTAAAGCGCATTTGAGTTAAACTCTTAATGACTTTGTTTTCTGAATCTCGAATCTGAACTTACTGCCTGGTGAAGCATTCATATTTGTAAATTCATTAACGACATTAGGTTCCTATGTCCAGGAGTGGACTATTAAAAACTATTGATGATTTAGTGTCAGCAGCCACTATGCTCGTAGTTCCTATAATCTCTAACAGAAGCTTAAAAGTACAACCTTCATGATTGTTCCTTCTTCTTATTAAAATATGACGAGATAAGCCGATCAGTACTAAAAACTATTTTTATCATGATACAGGGGCTTAACAAACGAAAACAGTTTCATGTATTTACCTACATAGGTAGGGTGTGGGCAATGTCTGTACATTATATTACTGTCGAGTATGGTCTTGATAGCTGGAATTACCATTTTTAGATACACTACGTCTTGACGCCTTTTGAAGTAGGTACTTATTAAAGAAGTAACAGTATTTTCATAAACGCTTAGAAGTACTTAAGTTCAAGTATGTTTACGCTTGAGACAGAGGATTGGACATAAAATATTTAGGAACAGTAAACACACTATCGAGTTATCAATAGAAAAATATATATTGTTTACATACACTTTTCCATAAATAACTCGATAGTGCGTTCCTAATATAAAAAACAAAATATTTTATATTTAAGTACTGGAATTTATAATTTACAATACAATTTTATTGCATTTATTGTTTGTCATTGGATATTAAACTAGGCAGAACGTATAGTTCCATCGTTACCAGACATACTTTAGTATTACTAAATGCATACATATTAAAGATAAATTATACCTAATGACATTTCAAATGCAGGTACTCAAGAGAAATTTTTTGGTTTAGTTCGTAAAAATATTAAGAATGAAGCAAAATGCTAAAAAAATTAATTAATGCTGCTCAGAAATAAAGCAAAACAAACAACAAGACCGGACCACGAGTTATAGCAAAACATTTTAATGTTTACAGCCAAGCAAGAGATAAGTGTACAATAAATTACATACGTAACCTCTTCCTGGCAGATTCCTGTCCAGTCACCTTACATTGCGGACCGCAATCTATTTCGAGCCGCCTTATTAAATTATAGTCGTTCTAACACATACAAGCCGACCCTGCCATTAATCATGCCTGTCTTGCATCTTCAATTTTATTATCTATTACATCTACTTATAAATACATAACACCTGATTTAGATGGATTTCAAAGTCATAATTATAGAATTAAATAATTCCAAATACTCCAAATGTGTGATTTGACATAAGATAGTTTAAATATATATATAAATAAAATAGGTTTAGATTTTTAATATTTTTTCTATCTAGTGTTTTCAACGGGACTTTATTTAGTTTGAAATATAAAATAAAACAATTGAATAAAAGAATAAGGTGTTAAAAATAAAAAAAAACAATAAATAGAAGGAAGTTGAAAAGTCTAATTGCGTAATCAAATTTAAATAAAGAATTATAAAATGTAACTAATAGGATTCGAAGTTCAGAAAAAATAATTATGAAAAAGTTATTCATGTAAAGGTCTCAAGTAGAAAGTGGTTAAATTGTACAGGTTATAAAATATTTTGTAAAGGTCACTGTAGCGAGGCTTGCGTAGGATTCTCACATACCTTAATTCTATTTAGTTTAATTGCGACGCAACATGCGCCAACGCCTTCCGCCAACTGCTTAATTAAAGTTTGCATAAGAACTATTTTATTTTTACAGTTATTTAAAGTTGAAAATGGAAAACAAATTCTTGACAGTCTTTTTTTTTACTTCATTAGTCAATGTGGACTTCTGCTAATGCACTTCTGTTGTTTCAAAAATAATTAAAAAGGAGCAAATGATAAATTACGCATTCAAGATAATGCAACTAGAGCTTGTTGCATAGAATTATACCGTCCATTACAGACACTATCTTTACTTGTGTACATATTGGATTGCCATCTATTTTCTCATTACAATTAACAAAAGAAAGTAAAAAAACTATCGCTATTTATTACTGGTAAGCCTTGCTTCTAAGAAGAGATCTATTCCTAACAGTGAATTGTCAAAGGCTGTTAATAACGAAGATAATAATATTAATATTGAAAATTTAGAAATCAGATCTAAGCTATCAAGTAATTGTCATTTAACGATTATACTGGCACGCGTGAAACACTTAATCAAGTAATCATGCGCCAAAATTGCCTTACATCGTTTCGGAAAAGAGCTGATACTCTTACACTGCTGGACCGATATTAACCAAACATAGTTAAGAACCATCGCCAGAAAACTGGCTTTCATATGAAAAAAACCCATCGTAATCGGTCGGTCGGGATAGGTCTATCCGTTTGAGAGCTACGATGCCACATACAGACATACACACACATAGATAGATAGACAGACAGACATCGACGTCAAACTTATAACATCCCTCTTGTGTCGGGGTAACCCCCGACGCAGAAGGTACGTATATACAGGGTAACGTATATACAGTACTGATAAAATTCGCTAAAAAGATCAGGAAATACCTCCATAGTCGAGTTCTAGAAACAATAAAATAAATAAAATTATTTAAATTGACATATTCATACTCTATACTCGACAGTCGACTGCGATAGGTTGATGATGATTCATAAATAGATGCAAGTTAAGTTCATTTCATGAACAAGAAAATGGGTCATTTAAAGGTAAGCGTCTATTATTACCTGTACAGCTACCTCTCAAGAGTCACAAGTAATTTACCGTCTTTTTAGACTAATATAAAATAACTTTTTTCAATAAATTTTGTAACTTTGTTTATCCAACTCCGGCGAAACCAAAAGGTTCGTAACATTTTTGGCACTCTATGAATGTACCACCACAGTGCCTTAACTACTGAACCGATTTAAATACATAATGTGTCAATTGATTTGTAATAGTGACCTGGATGACATAGGTTATATAAATTTTATCAATAGCTTTTACGTATTCAGGTTATAGTTTCTAAACTTCATTTTACTTTAATGATTTTATAAACTAAGGGCTAATAAATATTGCCTTCACTAGACCAGGAATATATATCAATGGTGTCGGGCTACCGAATCTGTGAGGTCATTTATTACTATCGTTATTTGCTGAAATATAACAAACGCTACTTTTAATCACTAAACATTAAAACGAACTTATAATTAGTCAAAACATTGCATCATATATTTTTGCACTCGGCACCAGTTAATTTTCATACAAACCTCTGTACCTAAATGTAACTGCATAATATCATAAGAAAATATTATAATCGTCTACTAACTATAACTATTTACGAAATATATCTTACACTGTTTGCCGATTTTGAGCAGGAAAAGTGCTATCAAGACTTATCGGAGATGCAAATCTATATTTGATCGCGATATGGTCATGGTACCTTATAAATAATTGAAGTAAGTAAGTATATTTTTTATTATACGACCATTCGACGAATGTTATTGACCGTGGTGACGACCGGTTACATATAGTATAATTAGACTAGCTGACACGGGAAACTTTGTGTCGCCATATAAAAACTTTATGTCACCATATAAAAAGTTTATCTCGCCATGTCAATTATTTAATAAGAAGTACTTAGTTGGTAAAGGGTGACAATTTGTATTTCAAAAGTGAAATCATACAAAAAAATTTTAGGTTGGGCCACCATTATCACTTGGTATAAAACACATAAAACAATCATAAAAATAGGTCAAAGGATTTTGGAAGCATTTGATTACAAACACTGTGACACGAGAACTTTATATTAGATTTATATAGATTACTAGTTGTTGCCCGCGGCTCCGCCCTCGTATATGTCGGTTATCGCGGCAAATAGTAGCCTATGTGTTATTCTAATGTATAAGCTATATTACTGTAAAGTTTCATCCAAATCCATTTAGTAGTTTTTGCGTGAAAGAGTAACAGACATCCTTCCAAACATCCATCCATCCTTACAAACTTTCGCATTTATAATATTAGTAGGATATAGATCCTCTAATCTGCAATGTACTATCTATCCTAAACTGTACTTCGGTCGGTGTTCACGAACACAGACAAAGTAAATTAAATTGCATTGCTATGACCCTGGTTTTAAAATGATACCGAAATAAGTAATTAATCTTTATTGTTGTAACGAATATGTAGTAATCATGATTGAATTTTAATCACTGTACATTTACCGCAATCTTCTTTGGAAGTCCAAAGAAGATTTACGGTTACAACCATGTATGTATACAATAAGTAATAAATATAAATAATAAATAAATATTTCGAAGATCTAACACACAAAGCCATCTAGTCCCAAACTAAGTAGAGCTTGTATTATGGGTACTATACAACTGATATAAATACTATATACATTGAAAACACCCAAACTCTGAAAAAAATATTTGCAGATCATACCAACATTTGGTCCGACCCGGGAATCGAACCCAAGACCTCTTGAACAACAGTCGCGTACGCTACCATTGCGCCATAGAGGCAGTTGACAGGTATACAATGTTTGTTTGAAACTGTTATCTATGGTAGAAAATATAAAGTTGAATTCTTCATTTGACTTCATTTCAATTATCAACAATGCTTTAAAACTTGGATAAAGTGAAACTATAACTTGTAAATAGATTACTTTCTACAGCACATGCACTGAAGCATTATATGCACGCGACTAATTTCAGTAATTACATACTGCACTTACTGTGATTATGCATAAATCTATAGAGACTGGCATTGGCATGGTGGACTTCCACAATGGACAAACCGAACTACGAAGTAACAACTAGCCTTGTACCTCACAATGAAAGTTCTTATACCAATCAGCGTAAATATACAACTTCTCAATATCAATATTAGAAACATAGTTCAGCATGATTATTTCACCTGAATGATCTTTCCTTTGTACTGAAGGGACATTTATAACACTCGTTTCTCCACAAAAGTACAACTTAATAAAAGCCACTGAAATCACAATTTAAAATAACAAATTTTACACAGCCCAACAGATTAAATTATAGTACTAATACGTAAGTCAAAGTTCAATTGATGAATTGGTGACCTTTTCATGCTTCAAAATATATGTCAGAGCCATCTAGACAAGACTGGCAGAATTAAATACTATCGTGTGTTCTGTATAGCGCAATAAGAGTTGTCGAGGCTATTTATAACTTCCCAACAAGAATTATTTTGCCGTAACCTATTCACGATAGTAGCTCAAGAAGTTTAACAATATGTTAATAGTTGGGATAATCACTTCTCCATATTTTGATACTTTATGTAGAAAGTAACACCTGATGTTATGGCGCTAATTGAAATTTAGTCTTAAAGGTAAAGTTTCATTTGGAGATTGGACAAATAGTTCTTAGTAAAAGCAGGCGAGCATAAAAAAAAAGAATAAAAATTAATTGGGTTTTCTTAGCAACCTATAAAATTTTGACGATTTTGGACAACACTTTGTTTTATCCATAAATTGTTGTTCTGAGTCTGGGTATTCTTTGTGTCCATGATATGTACATTTTTACAATTTCCCGCTACACAAGAATTATTCCTAGTCCGGAAGTTGTTAAAAAAATCATATAAAAAATCCGCAGCACTGCACTATCAAATACAATGGTCCATGCTGCAAAAATAACTCTATTTATCTCTAAATAACAAGAGTACTTTCCTACTTCCCAGGCAGGTTTGTGAAAAAACACTAATGTGAGGATGATAGTAATATAACACATTACATTTTTATTTATTTTACACTAGTTGTTGCCCGTGGCTCCGCCCGCGTGTATGTCAGTTATCGTATATCGTATATTCTGATGTATAAGCCATATTACTGTAAAGTTTCATCCAAATCTGTTCAGTAGTTTTTGCGTGAAAAAGTAACAAACATCCATCCATCTATACTTGCAAACTTTCGCGTTTTTACTATTAAGTAGGATTTAATTTACTTCCTTCTGCAGCCTTTTTTTCCCACTATTAAAACATTGAATACTTAGAAAGAATGTTCCATTATCTGAAATATGGTTTGAAACTCATAGGAACATACGTTTTAGGCTTTCTTACTTCAAACCTTCTCCTTTCTTAAGTCAATCGCTAACGCTTAACAATATTCTGAAGCATCTTCAGAATATTGTTAATCAATCAAATATTGTAACCAGTTATACAGCTTTATATTTGTAATTTTATACAATAAATTCACCACTACCAAAATTATGCCATTACAATTTAAGGGTCTATCATGCGACCCTTTACTTATATCGTAGACTATAGAAGTATGCAACTCAAGTCTTTAAATGTTTATACTCCTTAACTTGATTTATTTTTAGCTATAGTCTGTCACTCTTTAACGATTACTACAAAAAGAACTCAATTATTTACTTGTATCCTCGACATCAATACGTCGAGTAAATAGACTTACCTAAGAGTATTTTAAGCTGGGTAAAACAACTTTGTTTTGTTTTGTTTTTTATTCCAGAACAAGTATTAGTATTCCGAGTAAAAACATACTTTAACACCTAGATGTTTGCGTGTTTTATATAATCTGATCGGCACAAAACGATGGTGGTTATTTTACTTAAATGGGAAACTCACATTACAGGTTATGGTCTTGTTTAACGATATCTAATGGCCTGTTATTTATAAACAAACAACTTAAACAAATGAGGCTATTCTCAAAGATTAATGTTGAACAACAAATGTTTTGTTTAAAGGAAACATTTTTTCTTTTACTCTTGCAAGGAAATTCACATAAAAATATCCTTTGTTCTTTATAAAGATAAATAAATCCGGTGGTGTCGTGGGATACCAAATAGAAACGAAGGTCCTTATCTATATATATAAAAGACTGAGTAAAAGAGACTAAAGACTGAATAGAAGGTGACTAACTGACATACCCAGAGATCAACGCACAGCCCAAAGCGCTGAACCTAGAATCTTGAAATTTTGCATACATGTTCTTTATATAACGTAAGTGAGCACTAAGAAAGGAATTTTGGAAATTTCACCCCTAACGGTGAAATCAGGGTATGAAAGTCTGCGTGAGCGAAGCCGCGTGAAAAAGCTAGTCATAAAATATAATAATAATATGCAACTTGCGAATGACACTATACTGAATTTTAAAAATCTTACACTCTTTTTTATTTAACGTTACGGACGTTTTTGCCTGCTAGGCTATACAAATGCCACTATACATATTTTTTAAATCTTACGCTTTTTTTATTTAACGTTACGGACACTTTTTGTCGGCTAGGTTACCTCTCCGCAACGCCCATAAGGAACTTTCGTTCCAAAAATCTTGGCTGATGAACCATACAAGCATAAACTGTTAACTATGTTCACGTAGCGACAATTTTGTAACTGAACTTTCGAGAAAATAAAATCTTTACTTAATTAATAAAATAAAAACAACTATCACCGAAATAAATGTCTAACATGAACTTATAAAATTTAAATCTGAAATGCAATTATTAATTAATATGCATTAGATTTAAATACTTTAGCGCCTGTTTTTCTTCACATAGTGAATGCACCACATGTGTTGTAAACACATTGCTTACAAAGTAGCAATACGTTTAAATATAAAAAGTTTATAGTGATGACGTTGTAGTAGAATTTTTACAGTAATTCGTATAGTACATACTCATTTATTTCCTACCTTATCAGACACCGTTTTACACAATAGGCGAAACGATACTTTATGTATACGCAGAGCAGAGCTTTTTACGTTAAAATTATTTTCTACGTTTTAGTTCGATTGCTATTAAAGCGTGTTTTTTAGTTTTTTAAAACTATAAATTATTTTCTACTTTTTAATTCGGTATATTTGTAAAAGCGTGTTTGTTTAGTTTTTTAAAACCTATTTTTTTTTTCAAATTATTGTATTGTTATCGGCCCTTGACCCCTGTACAAATTTCCAAGTTAATCAGACTCCCAGAAGTAGGTGAAAATTAAGTTAAAAGATTCCGTTACATACATACATTCATACTGACACACAAACATATATACGTACAGGTCAAGCTAATAAAAGCGTGTTAATAATAAACGTGAGCTAGCGGTCTAAGCAAAAGAAACGAAAAAACTATTCAGTCAACAAGAGATAATATTCATTAATTTTATTTTTATCTTTTTATTTTTTATTAATTTGAATCCCGAAAAAGATTTAATTATTGTTTAGAACTTTGTAATTATGTACAAATTAAATTTCCGTCATTTATTATTAACCAGGAAGCAAAAATAACTGAAGAATTCACAGGTATCATAGTTACTGTAATAATTAATTACATTAATATTTCTGTAGTAAAATCTATTCAATAGAGAATTGTTGATTCATATCAGAGGTGAATCCACAAGCTAGGAGTTCGTAAGAGCTACTGAAATTGTAGTAACGAACTACAAACCCTTATGAAATATTAACTTGCTTTTAAAGCGGCAGGCTAACCGCTTTCATAACTAGTTTACTACTGATGTTTAAAATTTCGGATAGCTGACACCCAACTCTATTTAAATAAAATTTTGGACATCTAACACACAACGCCATCTAGTCCCAAACTAAGCAGAGCTTGTATTATGGGTACTAGACAACTGATATAAATACATATATACTTTTTTTTGTAAATACATACATATTATACATAGAAAACACCCAAACACCGAAACAAACATTTGCTGATCATACAAACATTTGGTTCGACCCGGGAATCGAACCCGGGACCTCAAGAACAGCAGTCGCGTACGCTACCACTGCGCCACTGTGTTCATTTAGTTTCAAACGAAGTAAAGTTTTTATATTAATTACTATAAAAGCTAGATTGACTAACAAACAAAAAATACAAAGCATTCATGAGGACTGGCAGAAGTGAAAATTTATAACTATAAGCAAACAGTTGTTTAAGTTCACCTGAAATGAACCTCTTTTCTCTTTAAATAAAATGCGCGATGAAAAGAAGTCAAAAAATGCTTATTGTGATGTTATAAAAATAAAAGATAATGCTATACAGTATAAACATATTACCAGTTATGTCATGTTAGACGCTCGAGCCATCAGCTGTCACCATGCACACTCGCGTAAGCGCCCTGCGCCGCCGTCTTACGATCAGGTCACGTGTATTGTGACGACGTCTCCTGACGTGAGTTTAACATTTGTGACCAATCCCAAAATAAATTTTGCTTAAGTGCACAATGCCGCTAAAGAAGTTTTCACTTCAAAAACCTATTCATTTTTAAGTCTTATTTCATTTTATTTAAGCTCTTCTATGATGATGACTGTTTATTAATACAATTACTTACTATCTGTAGTCTTTTGTATCTCTTGATCTTCTTAAAACATTTCATCTTTTTGGTATTTTTATTGTGAAGCTTTATTTAATAAGAAATATCTAAAATGCTTAATTTCAAACTCTTAAATATAACTCAAACATTAGTCTTTAAAAATGTATTTCTTGCTGTAATTTAAAATACAATATTGTAATATAGTCAATATGTTAATAATAATAATAATTATTATTGTTAATAAATTTTACTCGTCCAAAAAATATTTCATTGAATCAAAATGATATATAATATGAACTCTATATAGTATTAACATTGTTAAAAAACTTCCGCATTAGAAATAAACCTTGTGTTGCGGAAAGTTTACAAACGTACATGTAAAGGAAATGAAGAACGCCTAGACTCAGAACAATATTTGTGCTTCAGACAAGTTTGTTGTTGTCAGTAGATTATTAGCTGTTCCATAATATATTTTTTTTTATTTCAGCTGCTAAAATGACTCTACTCTGCCTGCTGTAAAGCATGAGTAGCATCAAAGATTGGTGGTCAGCATCCTCAGTACGAATAGACAATGCATCATGGTGATGCTTTTTCACGCCCCGCTTAAAGGACAAGGGATCCTAATGAAAGGGAAACACGTGCACTGGTAGTAAGTTCCAGGTGTTTTGAACGTTCGGCACAGGAAGGAAGAACCAAAACGTTGCGTTCGAGAGCAAGGGTAACTTCGAAGGTCAGCACGACTCGTTCTACAGAGGAAGGGAGAAGGGGGACTAATTGGAAGAGCTATTCAAAACCACCCCATGATAAAAGCGATAGAGGACTGTCATAGAGGCCATATCTTTTCATAGCTACAGAGGCTCTAGGAACTCGGTGGCTTCTGGGCTGCCGATTATGTGGATTGCTCGTCGCTGCAACAGATCGAGAGCATCAAGCAGGTACTGCGTGGATCTATTGCAAAGATGAGAACAGTACTACACGCACGAGCAAACCTGGGTCTGGTAAAGAAGACACAGACTGATGCTCGGGCGAGAAGAACCGTTTTACCTAGTTAACTACACCTAACTTCCGCGAGGCCCCCTTAGTGACGCTTTCAATGTGCGCATATTCATGTGCTTGCAAATTTGTTTATCCCACAAACATTTCTATTAAAAATACACTAACATAGAGTTTATTAATAATTTCGTTTCAGCCAAACAAAATTATAGATTACTAGCTTTTGCCCGCGGTTCCGTCCGTATGTATGTCGGTTATCGCGATAAAGAATAGCCTATGTTCTTCCTCAAGAATCTAATTATTGAAATGTCTTTCTTTGAAACTGATGCTAAGGTTTAGTTATTAAGGCGTAACAGACAGAATCACTTTAGAATTTCTAATCGATTTCAAAAAAAAAGGAGAAGGTTTCAATTCAGCCGTATATAACCTCTGGTGTTGCGGGTGTCCATAGACGGCGGTAATCGTTTACCATCAGATGATACGTCTGCTCGTTTGCTCTCTATTCAATAAAAAAATGTTTATTTGCAGCGACTTTTTTCTCACCTTCTGAAAATAACACTTTCTTATTCCAATATTTTTTACGGATGGTTAATAATTCTATGTACGTCTATGTATAATATTACATGATCTAAGTATACCCTGTAAACATGAAATTAACCAAATAAACTCATTTTCACATTTAACCTACAAAAATTACATTATTTGTATTTTTTATACCTGTCTGTCTAATTCTGTCTGTTACGCTTTCATGGTTAGACTATTGAACCGATTTGGATGAAACCGTCGCGATAACCGACATATACGCGGTCGAAGTCGGTTTTATTTTCTAAACTGAAATATTATTATCTTTTCATTGCATTATTTATTTTTTCTAACTTTGCCAGGGACCTCAGTACAAATTGTCAAACAATAAAACTTTTTGAACCCGAACGCGAAAAGCGAAAAGGACTGGAATAACTACATTGTGTGTAATGTGCGTATTTCCTTATACATATTTCTAAACTTAATGAACGGATATATTGTTTTTAAATTACTACTTTTTTAGTTTGGAAGATAATTTTATGCCCTGAGATTTCTTGAATAGGTTAGATAAGATAGATGGCCGTTCAAGCAAATTTCTCAAAGATGTTCGACTACGAAAACGAAGAAGAAAATATTGTAAGGTCTAATTGGTGGTATTTTCATCGTGATATATTTGCAACAAAAACTTTGTTGGCAACAAACATAAACTTTTTTTAAATGTTGAATTGTAAATTCAACTATCAATTCACATGTCCTACGACATTGGTTTGATATCATCAATAATCAATATTCAGTACATTTGACAACATAATGATCCAATCATCATTACTAATTACCTTAAATAAGTTATGCGTAACAAACCCTCCTGTAATACCCGATAACTGCATTTCGGAATGTTTTAATTTTCTTGCAGAACACGTAGAACAATAACAGGATTCTAAGACCAGGTGAATGCGATAGACATATAATTTTACATAAGTGGGAAAGAGTGAGAAGATTAGCGTAACCTTTCGCTGAGCTGTAACAGAGCTAAGAATGGATGACAAAAAGTGAATAAGTCAGTGCGGTATAGTACGGTGCGGGCGTCAGTCAGATATTATAATAAAGTCACATCAAGTGATTGTTAAGTAGAACTTAGTAGTAGGGCAGTGTTATCACAAGATGGCGTTCCGGTCGTGCGCAGGAGTTATTTTACTGAGCTGTTTAGTTGGTAAGTAGGTAGTAGTGAACTTAAAATTAACTTATTTTTAGTTTCTAAATATTTAGTCTTCTGTATTCTATTGACCTTGATATATATTGTTTTAGATGTAATAAGTTATTCAAAGAACGTACTTTCATTTTAATACATGACCTATTTCGTTAACCTTTGATGGAACAAATTAATATTCAACGCACACAAGTAAGTGTTACTATGCCGGAGTACTAGTTGGCCTTGACGTCTAGTGTCAATTCCTGTCTAATTTAAATAGCCTTACAAGTTTGTTAATTATCATAATATAAAGTGTATAAAAATACTGCCACTTATTTATATTTCTCAAATGAAAGGAAAGGTCGTATAGCAAAAAGTTTTATTTACATACTTTGTTTTGATATATGTTTTCTTATAATCGTATGACACCAAAAGCTTTTGATGCTATTGGTTATTTAAATAGCTTTACATCACATCTGTTACGATATTATGTCTACAAGGAGTAGACATCAACGCGTTCGCATCTTCTAAAAGAGAAAGTGATTGTTAAGATAAACTTGTCGTATGTCAAACATCAAATCTACAGCATTTTTATTCTTATATATCACCGTTGTTCTCCTATTGTGAGCCGGCATTTACGTTTGCTTTCGATCGTGATGCCCTACATTCGATTCCTGATAGGTGTCTTTGTTCAATTGCTGTTGGTAGGAATTATCTTTTCCTGATCACACTCTTTTATACAATCCATTTCTTTGCTTTCAATCTCTTTTAAATTATGTTAAAGTTTTTATTTTTTGTGGTGGTTCTTCTATAAAAGTTGATTGATGGCAACGCAATAGTTTATATATCTATCAAATCAACATGACTTGTTTAAATTTTAGGGATGTAATCATAAGCAGTATTGTAAAGAGGTTCGTTATTTTCTGAAATTAAGTACAATAGCTCAAATTAGAAACTAAGCACCAACCTTGAGTGAATAGAAATCTAAAATCATTTAACTCAACATCAATTGCGAATGATCTAGTCGTAAATACATGAACTAACTGAGCGTAACTAATAGAGAAATGTGTTTACATTCTGCGTATGAAAGCGCCATCTTTACTGGATACCAACTAAGTTTAAATGAGTACGCAAAACGATTTCTTGGAGACTTGTAATGGAGGTTAACAAATGTGTATTGATAACTTGTCTTAGTATTTCTATCGATACAATAGTTTAATGAGGGGTTATGTTTTTGATTTTGAAATCGTTTTCTTCAACTTACTTACTCATATAATATGATTAAAATATTTTATTTTGATTAGCTTAGTCTTTGTACATCAAATTTTATTTTCCGATGAAAGTAAGTTGCAATATGTGTGCGGTTTTCATACTTTAGATATTCTAGCGTTAAGGAAAAAAAAAGTTCGGAATAAAAAAAACGTTATTCAGCAGAGAAGAAAATAAAAATCTCAAATTTTTAAAACATAAGATGAAACGATTTAGATTATTGACAATATCTGTGCATTCAAATATTGCAAAACAATACCTATGATTTATGTTAATCAGTTAATACTTAAGTGAGTACATCTTTTTATTGTTAAAAGTATCATTGTAATGTCAGAATACTTTTTTTCTAATCTATCATTAATTTTAATTAATATATTTTTACTTTTGAATCTAGTATTCAATTAATGTTTATACTTCGCATTTTATATTATTACTAAGTAAATTTTCGTTAAATTTATTACCTTGTGAATTAATAATGACATTTTTAAGTAGGTAGTTAGTTGTTTGAAATTCCATAAAATTGTTGTAAGAACAGGTATTCGACATATATTAACATTTAGTAAGAGGTAGACCTTAAAGGACTGAGATGACACAAATGTCTTTTATACATGTACGCAATCGCTGAGTGGACTGAATATTTAATTTCTGTTGACAGTTTACTGATGCTTAATTCAGTCGACAATAATCAGAAATCATTCCTATCCTATCTACCTAGCAGTAGTCCTATTAATGTTTAGTACGATGAAAACTTATTTTGATTAACAGTACAGGTTCGCGGTTAGTGAACTTTTAATGACCCTACTCAACCATATTAACAGTACATTAGCTTTTAACAATACACTGCTGGAAATAGCCCTCTCTTTAAAAATATTTTAATCTTGCATAGTAGGGTTTGTATAAGATTTCCCCAAGTTTTACTTCTCTTTTTTTCTTTCGTTTATTTGCACTTAGAACAAATGCTTTCTATCAAAAGAGAACATCGTAGGAATTTATATTGAAACTTTTATTTGTTGTGTAATTAACTTCATTATATTGATAATCTTAATTTCATACACCTATCGGCAGTTCCATCTTGCACTTACTCCAATTAATGTATGTTTGTTTGGAGTAAAGAGTTATCTTCTGTAGAAATATTTTACAAGTTTCTACAAGTTAATAAAAAAAAATATCCCTTAATGATAACTATAACAAAGAAATCTATATAAGTAGATACTCATTTAACTTCATTGTCAGAATAGACCTAACGAAGACTCTCCTCTTGTGAAATCTATTATTAGAACTCAAATGTGGCAACTAGTACGATGTATTGAACTCATAAACACACTTTTCGCAAAAATATTATTTAGTTTACATATAACAAGTTTCAACGAAGGTCGCCACCAATAGTCTATCGTAATATGGCATTAATTGTGTTTTGACACAGAGCCTCGCTGACCACGCGTGGTTAGGTAACAGTGAAATCGTTAAGCAAGCTGTTTCGTTTATTATTTATCTGCAAGTATACTAATAGTTGCAAATACTTGTTAGTTTTTACCCGACTACGGCAAAGCCAAAGGAGGGTTATGATTTTGACAGGCTATGTATGTATGTATGTATGTATGTATGTATGTATGTATGTATGTTCATTTGTTCCCTCCTAGCTCCTTAACTACTCATTAGATTTGGACGAATGAGGTGTCTCTAGAAGCGTCATGATCGTCTTCTGGTTATAGGCTATATGACGTGTCACTGAATCTAATGTGGCGCCCTCTAACCGACATAAAGTACCGTGTTAAAAAATAAATTTGAGATAAACATGCCGTGTTTGGTATCATTGGAAAGGGCGTTACTTGTACATTTCAAAAATACATATATTATTAGCATTTGTTCGTGACTTTGTCCGTATTTATTCGATAAGTGTGATATTTCAATGGTATGCTTTTTGTTATCTCATTCTTTCTAAACTTGTCAGAATTAGACAAATGAGGTACCGTTACAAGTGTCTTAATTGTCCGCTGACTAGAGGTTATATGACGTGTCACTGAATTGAATCTGGCGCCCTCTAGCCGACATAAAGTACCGCATTAAAAAATAAATGTGAGATAAACATGCCGTGTTTGATATCATTGGCAAGGGCGTTACTTGTAGATTTCAAAAATATATATATTATTAGCATTTTCTCGTGACTTTGTCCGTATTTATTCGATAATTGTGATATTTCTGTAGTATCTATTTAAAATATACTTTGCAAAGAAATTAGTATTATAGAGGCACCAAAACATTTTAAATAAAAAAAAGTAAAAACTAAAACCCAACTACGGCAAAAAACGACGCTGAAAAAGTATGAAACAAGTTTCAAAAGCCGTAGTCACGCGTTGTTAAAGTGTTATGGACTATGGAACATTCCTAAGTTTCAAAAGCCAAAGTAGTCCATGTAGTGTAATGTACCATAGTATATAACACTTTAACAACGCGTGACTACGGCTTTTGAAACTTGTTTCATACTTTTTCAGCGTCGTTTTTTGCCGTAGTTGGGTTTTAGTTTTTACTTTTTTTTTCGATATTCGGTATACAAACATCCTGTATGACTAACGATGATCAATCGTCATTTTTCTTTTCCCGTCTTCGTGCCAATTTTGCCTTTGCCGTGCCTTTTTTGGTAACATTACCAAACGGTTCAACATTTTTTTACATATAGGCTACGAAAACGGGGTTACGAAAATGTTATATTCCAAATATAAATTTTCCTAATTCTAAATATATTCCAAATAGGTATCGCGGGTGAACTTCGTTTATATACTGGACCATTTTACGTCTAGGCTGTTAAGCACATACTCAACCTACCTGACAGCAAGTGGTTCCTAACACCGTTGAACAGTTGTGACACTCATATCGTTGTTTAACTAAATAGAAGGCAGTTTTTTAAGTTTTTATTATACTTTAATAAAACATTCATTAAATTTAGTTTCTAATTAAAAAAACAATTCTCCTATACCTATGTAAATAACGCTAGATTTATTTACCGAGTACCACAATACTCAACCACTTAACGCACAAGTTCAATATAAAATTTTAACAAAAATAAAACCGACTTTAAGGACTCGATTTCTCTTGGATGCTATCATCAGATATTAGTGTCCTTATCATGGTACCATCGTTGGGATATCTCTTTTCCATTAAAAAATAGTCTTTAAAATTGGTTCTTAAACGATGAAGTTAACCGCGAACACACAACAACTCATACAATAATTTACCTACATGTTGTCATGGGACCAAAGAAACTCAAAGGGTGTCTTAATTCACGATAAAGTAAAGGTCAAGAAGAAATGTGAAAACTGACATTTAAATTGAACTTGTTTCAGTGGTTTCCGACGTTTTTAAATTAACTAAAGATTTTAATTAAATGTTTTGACTTCATCTGCTACACCTATAAATTTATTAGTAACTTTAATCTTTAGACTCAAAAGGGGTTACAAAGTTTGTTAGATTTCCCTGATAGAAAACAGCTCTTTCTTTTTATTTTCAATAGCCGTCTTCAGCATCAAGATAATTTCAAACATTTTGTTCCGTATGTTTTAGGAAGTTTTAATAAACTTGTAATATAGAGATTTTTATTTATTATTTTATAAATCTTTACGAATGTATAGACAATCACTAATACAATATTTATTAAAGAAACTAGCTGTTGCCCGCGGCTCCACCCGCGTTTTTGTCGGTTATCACGGCAAATAGTAGCCCATGTGTTATTCTGATATATAAGCTATTTTTCTGTAAAGTTTCATCCAAATTCCTCCATTACTTTTTGCGTGAAGAACTAACAAACATACACACTCACAAACTTTCGCCTTAAATATTAGTCTGAAGTGTGATAATACATATAAGTAAACTTACAAAACGGTTCAAAGAGAAATGACTTAATATTATAAATTAGAATTGCATACATCGTAAAAGTTTAAATCGCACCGAAAAAAAATATAGAAACAACAAAGATAAATGTAGATACGTAACACAGACATGTAATTGACGTAATTAAATAATTATTTCATTAAATTGTATTTGAGTCAAGGTCATTTTAAAACGATTAGTTAACGATTGGTCAGAATTCAGTTCGTAATCTTTGAATTAGCATGAATTTGTTAATAATACTGCGAATGGGAATTACCGTAAATTCACTGGTGTTATTCGGTGTCGTCACAACTAAAAGTCACTAAAAGTTATTTTGAACATATGTATTTTATGAATGAATAGCGCGACGCGATAAAACGCGACCTTTGCTAAGTCATTGGTCCATACTAAAGCTTTTAACCAACTTTTATCAATCAAAAACCAATCAAACTCAACATTGGCAGCCGATTACATACACTTAAAAATAAAAAAAAATACATTTCTATATCCAGCATTCATGAAATATTTCTAGAAAAACAAATCTCAAACTCTCGGTTTGTGTTATAATTGCTTACAGCATTGAAGTTAAGGAAGTAGCCAGCTCAATGTTAACTACTTTTGCCAACTAATGTCGCAGGAAGTATATTGCATGCCAACGACTAGATATGTAAGAAAGGTGTCATGCAATCATTTAATGTTAAAATAGGTAGATACATATAAGGTTAGATAATGTTACAGTGCTATGGCCATATAAAAGTTAATCCGTATAAGGATACGGATTGGATTAACAGGTTTTTGAAATAGAAGAGGTCGAATAATTTTTCTACTCTTCTTTATTTTTATCATCACAAGAGAAAAAATAAGCGATCCAATTTGAAATGAAATCATTTTTCTATTTATATTTAAATCGATCTCGCAATGCTTTATTTAGCGACCAAAGTCTCAATTAAATAAACCGTTGCAAGATCGATTCGAAAATATTAAGCTATCAAATAGTTTAATTGTATGCAAATGCGGTATGATTTGTAAGCTTTTAAAATAACTTTTCTTATAGCAGTATATATTGATATCAATAAATGCCAACATGTACTTTTTGTGTAAACCATTCTGTACGTGGTCGATCATTAAATTGATTTTATAGAAAACTAGTTGTTGCCCGCGGCACCGCCCGCGTGCAACAACTAGTTATTATTATCGGTTATCGTGGTAAATAGTAGCCTATGTGTTATTCTGGTATATAAGATATATTACTGTAAAGTTTCATCCAAATCCGTTAAGTAGTTTTTGCGTCAAAGAGTAACAACCATCCATACTTTCAAACTTTCGCGTTTATAATATTAGTCGGATAAGTGATTGAAGAGAAACCGAACCGTGGGAGAGCCACGCTTCGGCATGAATGGGCCAGCTCAACCCGAGTGATATCACGGCCTCACAGAAAACCGGTGTGAAATAGCGCCTGCGCTGTGATTTACCGGGTGAGTGAGGATAACGGAAGCCCACACCTGACCTCTCCCCACATCCCTTTCCCCATCCCCCAAAGGCGGGGCGGCAGTCGCTTACCATCAGATGATACCTCTGCTCGTTTGCCACCTATACCACGAAATTAATTTGTATACAAACTCAACTTTTCAAGAGCAATATGTTATGATAGTTCGTGTTGGCATAACATATGCTCTTGAATAGTTGACTTTGCGTACTAGATCAACGTACATCACATAAAACCTGTTATAGAATTTATCAAGGTATCTTTTAAGTTAAAAAATATTATACGTGTTAAATACTGCTAACATGACTATTTTGTTTTTCCAGTACTAGCGTCATCAGCCGTGCCAAAACAAAAAGGCAGGAAACCAGTAAACCAGCCGGCTCGTACCATTGCCGATTCAGATCGAGATGCGGAGATCACAAGTGACTGCCCCGAGGATGGCTTCTTTGCTGACGCCGAACAGTGTGACAAATACTATGAATGCAGGTAAATTTATTATACATTTATTCATTTTAACAGTCAGAAAAGATTTTTATAGAAATAACCAAGTTACCTATATATATAGCTAAGTTACCTTCTAAGACTCAAAAATAGAATGTGAATATCTTAAAATAAAACTATGAGGCAAATAATCGTTCCACTTGGAACCCTGAAATTCTACTATATTAAGTACTTGCCTTTGCCAAACACTCAAATACACAGATTAGAAATCAGTGTTTATAGCCACTTTAGCAAATGCATCTCCTTACAATTGCGACTCTACTACCGTTTTATGTTATATGGCATCGATTATGAGATAGCAGTTCCGCCTTAAATTCAAAATGCAAAAAACTCGCTTTCGGGTCATGAGAAGTGTCAATCAGTCACCTTGCTACTCTTCCATAAAAGGAACATGCACATCGAACCCGATGACCCTCGTACCTCGAAGAAAACTGAAGTAGCTATTAATAACCAACACCATAATGTATTAACAGCGTTTGACCAGTCATTGAACTCCCCAAACATAAAAATAAGATCTGTGTAAAGAAATTCGTGTTTTAAATAAATCACTGTTGTAATTTATTTGTTGTACGCTTACATTTGATTTTCCTCGTGAGTTCGCCAACCTTGTGCAACTTGAAGAATTTTTAAATAAACTTGGCTAATATTTGTTTGCCTTCTTTTATTGCAGTGAAAGGATATTTGTTTGAAGTGTTTAACAATACTTAATGATTCAGCGCTTTGAATCTAAATCAAATAACAATTTTTAATTTTCTTTCATTATATATCTCTCATATTTGTTTTCACAATGCCAACAACAATTTTCTACATTCCTTTAAGTGTGATAAAGTGGTTTCATATAGAAATACATGTTTAATTGTATATTGAGGTATTTTCTCTAATTCTCAGAATATATGAACATTTAAACTAAACCGTAATTTTAACATAATTTATTTTAAATCTTCAGAAATGGTGAGATAATTGAAAAGCTATGCCCCGATGGCATGGTGTTCAATGACTACAGTAATCAAGAAGAGAAATGTGACCTGCCATTCAACCTGGACTGCTCACAAAGACCCAAACTTCGTAAGTATTTATCAGTATTGCTTCCATTAACTGTTCTTTTAGTACACTTGGATAGACATAACTTGAAAAATTTTATGGTGTTATAGCAGACCCACGCAACCTCGTTTGCGTCTCTTATTGCCCGTAGCGTGTTAATTTTCCCCCGTTTTTGACACATTTTTCATTGGTGCTCTGCTCCTATTGGTCTTAGCGTGATGATATATAGCCTATAGCCCTCCTCGATAAATGTTCTATCCAACACTGAAATAATTTTTCAAATCGGAGCAGTGGTTCCTGAGATTAGCGTTTCAAACAAACAAACAAACTCTTCAGCTTTATATATTAGTATCACGGAGTATTTGCTTCGTGATTAGTATAGATTTATACACTTTGCCTGCAATTATACACATATCTATTACCTATATATATAAAAGAGGAAGGTGACTGACTGACATACCCAGAGATTAACGCACAGCCCAAACCGCTGAACTTAGAATCCTGAAATTTTGCATGTAGGTTCTTTATACAACGTAAGTAAGCACTAAGAAAGGAATTTTGTAAATTCCACCCCTAAGGAGGTAAATCAGGGGATGAAAGTCTGCGTGAGCGAAGCCGCGTGTCATGATGCCAACAATGAACTCTGCAACAATCTAGTCGATTTTCACGTGTTTTTTAAATTTGCTGGTGCACCTAAGATAGGAATGTTAGCTTCGTGTTTAGGCCAACAGAAGCTGAGCATAATTAGAGACGCAGGCTAAGTTGCATTAGTCAATTTGTAGATAACATCTGCGACTACTTTTAGACCAACTTCATCAAAAAGGGGAAGCAACCACTAGTATAAATATTATGCCTTTAATACTAACAGCATTATACTTTGTTTATAATTTTACGTAAACTGAAATATACACAATGTTATGTATTTCATTAAAACAAATGAAAGTTCACTTAGTTTTGATAAAAACAGAATGTAACTAGTTAGAAGTTAAAGTTTTATTCCAATGTAATTTGTTGATTATGAATTAAATAAACAATAAAATTATAATTTGAATTTGTGGGTTTTCCACTCAAAATTATTTCATTATATTCTTATCTAATAATCTTTATGTCAACAAAATATATGTGTGTTGACAATTCGAACGTCATAATTAAAAACCTGTTTAAGTCATTTTTAATGACTAAAACAGGTTTGTAACTATGTACTTATTATATAACTTTATTGTAATATTCTACAAAAGGTTACTGTTATTAACATAAGTAATGAGAACTATCATTCCTACTAGTTATTAATTTACAAAATATTAATATAATATAACTTACTTATTATTTACGCGATTACGTGTCAATTTTTCCATATACATATAATAGAGAATATATGAACATTGCTTTTGTGGGAATCTCGTCAGTTCAAAATAAAGCAATTTTTAATCACCCATAAAATAACTTTCCTTTAAAGGGCCGTGTCATCTCCGATTCTTAGCGGCGCCTTGCATTATGTCCTAAAAAACATGCTACTTCACGGTTTCTTAAATAGGCGGTGTTATATTTTCTTAGTCCGCTTAGTCCTATACATCACGGTTCTGCGGGAAGTTGACGTGGGCTTAAATACTAAAATAATACATTATTCGATCATTCGATCATTTAGAAAACATTCACGAATACGTACGAAGTTTGCCGGGTCAGTTAGGTTAGTTCAATATTTTAAACAACTTACCCACTAAATCACGTTGGACTACAAATGATTGTATTTCCATGAAATACTTACAAACACTATATAAGTTAATTTAATGTTCGATAAGTGACATCACTAGAATATAGATTATATGTAAATATCGTAGGTCAGCTATTGAAACAACTTTCCAATTTCAAGAGAAGCGTGACCTCGCACGGGGCTGCCTTATTTCCGAAGATCCGCCACGGCAACACACACATTACTGTAAAACATAAATTGTCGTAGTTTTAAAGAGAAGTTCCAAATTTATGTTAGTAAATTATTATCTATCTAAATATCAAACCTCCAAAACAGAATCCGTTTTACCTACCTATTAATAAACAAATTTTACTTACATAGATAGCCATGGTTGGGTGATTAGTGACCCTTACTGCTAAACCAGAGGTCTTGGATTCAATTCCCATCCAGGACAAATCTTTGTGTGAGGAACACGACCATTTGTTCTGTATCTGGGTGTAATATATCTATATAAATAAATAAAATTCTGTGTGTGTGTTATATTATAATAACCGCTTTTTACTTAATACATATATATGTATACACAGTATATAATGTATCCCAAATTATCATTTCTTCCAATTTTTATCTGCCTGTCTGTGTCCATTTGTTTCTTCCGGCTAATCTCTGGATCGGCTGGACCGATTTAAGAAGTAACTTAGAAAGGCTACTTTTTTTAGACTAGCTGTGCCCCGCGGTATTACCCGCAAATGTTGTTATGCTGCAGGTAACACCGCGTAGCTCAGCTAGTCCATAATATTTATGAATATATATAAGTATGTCATATCAGCAATCTGGTAACCATAGTGCAGGCTTTATCTAGCTAAGGACCAGACAAACTGTGTGTAAGATGTGTGAGGATATCTATACAAATAAATTAAATTGGAGTGTCTGTTTGTAATATTAAAATAACCGCTTTTTACAAAATGCATATGTATGTATACACAGTACATATATCAAAAACGTATTTAAATTTTTTTTTTCTGTCTCTCTGTCTGTCTGTCTGTTTGTTCCGGGTAATCTCTGGAAAGGCTGGACGGATTTTGACGGGACTTTCACTGGCAGGTAGCTGATGATCCAGGGAGTAACTTAGGCTACTTTTTTTAGACTCACTTTGTCCCGCGGCGTTACTCGCGGTACGACGATAACCGCGGGTAACACCGCGGGGTTCAGCTAGTTATCATCTAAAATTAAATATCTATTTAATACTTATTGTCTCTAGAAACGCCCATACCGTCACTGCACTGTGTTCGTCAAAATGGTTACTTCTCTCACGAGGATCCTAAGGAGTGTGGCAAGTTCTACTACTGCGTAGATGGTAAATTTAACATGATCACCTGCCCCGATGGGCTGGTGTACAATGACAAGACCGGGATCTGCACCTGGGCGGATGAGGCTAAGAAGAAGGGATGTGGCGCTGCTGGTATGTGCAACATGTAATAACTAATTACTTGTAAGATAAATACTAATTATAATAAGCGAAACTTATGACTGCCTCGGTGGCGCAGTGGTAGCGTACGCGACTGCTGTTCTTGAGGTCTCGGGTTCGATTCCCGGGTCGGACCAAATGTTTGTATGATCTGCAAATATTTGTTTCGGAGTTTGGGTGTTTTCTATTTATAATATGTATGTATTTACAAAAAAAAAAGTATTTAAGTATTTATATCAGTTGTCTAGTACCCATAATACAAGCTCTGCTTAGTTTGGGACTAGATGGCGTTGTGTGTCAGATGTCCGAAAAATATTTATTTTATTTTATTATTTATAATACGTTTTTGATCAAACTGAGGGGTACTCTAAGTTTTTTTTAAAATAAGCACCGAGTTGACAGTTATTTCAACTGATGAGTGAGGAGCAGCGTTCAATAAAATCTAAACAAATAAATAAAATTGGAGTGTCTGTTTGTAATATTAAAATATCCGTATGTATACACGGTCCATGTACTAAAACATCATTTTTTTCAATTTTTGTTTGTCTGTCTATCTGTCTATCTGTCCGTTTGTTCCGATTGTTCTCTGGAACGGATGGACCGATTTTGACGGGACTTTCACTGCCAGGTACATACAACCTACTGAGTAGGCTACTTTTTTTAGACTAATTTTGTCCTGTGGCGTTACTCGCGGTACAACAATAAACGCGTGTAACACCGCGGGATTTAGCTAGTATTTAACAAGATACATAATAGCAATTACGTTGGCTTAACACTTCTCAAATAAACTAAATCATCATGTCCTATGCCCAATGCATAGGCCTCTCCTATTTATTTCAATAGTACACAGTTTTTTACCTTCCACATCTATTAATTATATTATTATATCATTTTTAATTTGCTATTCTTATATTTTTTTATAAAGAAAATGAGACTGCATCAAGTGTTTGTTTTGCATAACCTGCCAGATGTATTTCACTTAATAACATTACATCTGTATATTATATCCATATATTTTAAATTAACAGATGTGTTCGCATTCGATTGCCCCCCTGTAAACGAGACCTTCGGCTTGACTCATCCTCGCTATGCCGATCCCGAAGACTGCCAGTTCTTCTACGTTTGTATAAACGGCAACACGCCGCGTCGCTCTGGCTGCAAACTGGGCCAGGCGTTCGATGATGTACACAAACGGTGCGAATGGGCCAGGAAAGTGCCTGAATGGTAAGTAACAGTATACAGATGTCACTGCAACTGCTAATTAAAACTAATGGATATAAAATCATATATAAAATACAATATAAAATCAATACACAATTGTTATTAATGATCTAGCACTGCAGATTTTTAAAACATTGAATAAAAAGTTATGATACGTAGATATATTACATTTTCTTTTATTGTTGATTGTTTTAAATTATTAACATATAATGTAAATTTGTAACCAATATTTTTACATAAATAAATAAGTTACCACCAATATAATTATGAGAATAATAATTGTCCACAAAATAATATTTCAATGATGTATTAAAAAAATAAAACTTAAATGTTTTGATATTCGTTTAGAAGAGTTAGAAATTAAATATGCTTTACCGTTTCTATATAAAAATCATAAATCATAAATAAATATAGATACTGTAATAGGAAGGAGATTAGCTACCTTGACTTTTTCCTCTTGATTAGTATGTCAATTATGTTAAAAGTCGTATGTAAGACTGATATTAATAAACAGAAACATTGTAAGAAGTCATTTTGTTTTTACAATTTGAATCGGCTATTTTAAATAACCTCAAAACATTCACTGTATTTATACATCAATATAATTTTATTTATATATATATTTTGTTTATTAAAATTTTGATTTTTTCTTGTGTACTAAATCATAATTACTAACATATCTAATGATTTCAATATATTTTATAACTTTAATTTGACTTACAGCGCTGACTGGTACAAAGGTCAATTGACTGATGCTGAATTAGAAGCGTTGGAAAACCCTCCTACCCCGAAACAAAAGCCAGCAGGTAGTGCACCATCTCGCCGCAAGCCACAGCGGCCCGCTAAAGGCAAGGCTGCCGAACCAGTAGAGGAGTAACGCATTTACTGTAGATTAAATTAATAAAACTATTTTTTAAGAAGATATATTAGTTTATTTTCCCTGAATAAAGAATAATGAAATCACAAAAACCAATCTCACATATAAATAGGAACAACGAAAATCGTTGCAGTGGTGAGTATTTTTTTTATGGTATAGGTGGCAAACGAGCAGACGTATCACCTGAAGGTAAGCGATTACCGCCGCCCATAGACACCTGCAACACCAGAGGCGTCACATGTGCGTTGGCGACTTTTGGGGGATGGGGAAAGGAATGTGGGGAGTGGTTGGAATATGGGTCTCCGGTATTCTCACTAACTTGGTGAAACACAGCGCAAGTGCTGTTTCACAACAGTTTTCTGTGAGGCCGTGTTATCACCATGGTCGGGCCGGCCCATTCATGCCGAAGCGTGGCTCTCCCACGGTAAAGAGTATAATGTAAGTAGCAGTTGTTTCTGTGGAGTATTATGATACATATTTCTTATTCCAAGGGAGACTTTACAAATAAATTTGGAACGGACACAAAAAACAAGCTCATAACAATAATTTATACATCACACAAAGTGTTATCCCATGTGAGACCCCCTAGGGTCTCAGGGTAACATTTTTGCAGGTTTACAGCCTGTCCAAGTAAATTTCAGCGCCGCCAGCTGCAGCTACAGGTGGACTACTGAGGTGGGCCCGAATGGGCCTGTAGGCCTGATAGTCCCGGGGTATTAGTCCGGTGGGATGGACGTAACTAAGGGGGTCGTCTTTGTGGGTAGGCCCCACAGATGAGCGATATGCTAGTAACGCTCGGGTCTTGTCTAGTGTGACCTGTCCTCTATCATCTTTATCATGAAGAGTGTTCTGAAAAGCTCTTCCAACTGATCCCTCCTGACCCTTTTCTCTACAGGACTACAAGTGTTTGTCTTGGAAGTCACCGTTTTAGAGTAGTAGACACACGCTATCAAATGCAACGTTTCGGTTCTTTCTTTCTGCATTGAACAATCAAAATCTGCAACTTACTACCTGAGCACGTGTTTCCCTACCACTATGATCCCAGGTTCTTCAAGCGGGACCTCAAAAAACATCTCACTAGGCCAGGTCATTATACTGCATTGTCCGCGTTCGTATTGAGGATAGTTACCACCACTCTTAGATTCTACTCATGCTTTCCATCAGGCACAATCAATTTGGCAGCTAAATCATACAAAAAAAGAATAATTTTTAAAACTGCATTTAGAACAACAATGCGATCATACGTTTTAGGTTTAATGGCGGCACATAAGCTATATATTGATTTCTTCTCCAATCATCACCTCCATCATCGTAAGGCGCATACAATATTGTTTATCTGCCAGTATTATATTTAGTAAAAAAATAACTATTATGTCCCTCTGTGACAAAAATAAATGATAGCGAATCTCTCAACTCCGTTTCACATTCGAAGCACCAGTAGGTTGGCATGCACTTTAGTAGAAGAAGAAGAGAGAAAGAAAATAGGTAACTTTCTCTAGTCATGTCACCTTCAAGCGTCAAACCCTATGCAAAATAACTTACAACATAAAATAATAATAAAAAAGTGGGTCAAAATAAAATACCAAAACTTTAATTAATTAAATATATTATTCGTCTCGCATAACTTTCTATTTACATTTCCACTATTTCAGCAATAATATTTACAGGAAAAAGTATATTTATAGAAATACATATGACATTTCTATTGATAAAATATATATAACTATGGTAACTAATATCACTCACGAATTGACTGTATTTGGCAGCTTGTTTGAAAAATCTAAATTGGTAATAATCACACATATTCATAGTAAGAAATAAATAGGACTCGGTGGAAACATATTCCAATCATTCAGTGAAATTAAATTAAAATGAAATGAATCGTATCCTAAAACGAAAACGTAATATTATATGTATGTACAAAAGAGTTAGTATTTTATCGGAATAAACGTTTCTCATTGAAAATATAAACAAAATTAGTAACTAAATAAAACGCTTCAATGTTTTATTAAGGTTTTGTTTAACAGTACTTTACGTAATTTAGAAAAACTTAATTCACCGTTTCAATCCTAATTCAAAAGGAAGACATTTTTTTTTCTTTATTAGCCTTTGTTTAGAGGTTCTCACGAGATAATTTTAAACAAAAACCTTCGTCACTTTAATTCATAATTATTTAAATGTTCTTTTGTTTAAAAATTAAAATTAAAATATGGATCTTTTAAAACTTGTATTTTTTATTAATTAACTTTTTGTCAGCATACTGCGCACTTATGTGCGCTTTATTCTACTGGTTGACTTTGGTGTCTAAGGTTTATACCTTAGACACTAAAGTCAACCAGTAGAATAAATAATCTCTTCCAAATATTGTTAATATCCATAGACTGTAGTATTAATTATACTCCTAGGATGTTTAAGAAAAAGTATACAGTCAAATATCGTTTTCGTCTTATGATATCCATATCCTTCTCTTTTCTTTACTTGTCTTCTCAAATCACGCACGTCCACCCCCACAGTGAGCTACGGCCTCGGGCTCTTCACAAGTTAAGTTCTGGTCGTCGAAGAGTTTGTCATCACCGCAAGAGATGAGCCTGGGGTGTCCTTCAACGCAGGTAATAAGGCGGTGGCAGTCACCAGGCACTGGGAACCTCGGGAATGGCCAGAACTTCGCAGCTTGAGTATTTGCTGGTACCTTAGTAGGGCACTTGAAACCAACGACAGCTGTGGAAATAATAAAATATAGATTAAATAAAAGAAAATGTAAATTTTTTTCTTGTGGTGACGCTTTAAAAATACGAAGTGTCACCAGGAAACAAAGTACACAGTACAACATCTCTGCAAAGATACCCGATCAGCGTGGTATAATAAGCCAAAACCTCTTTCCCTAAGAATGGGCCCATGTGTGTAGTACTGGACAATCAAAGTTTTTTCTAAATTTGTTAACACTTATTTACTTGGTTTTATCTTATAAATTCCAAAATACATAACAGAACCATCTCACAAAACTATAGAATGTGATACTTTTGAAGTGTATCCTAATTACAAATATTAACTACCGTTTACTATTCGTTACCAGTAGGCGAAGATGAGGAGTTTTTTGACGCTTGTATGTAAATATTTTTTTGTTTTTTTAATTATGGTTATGGTTTTTAGGTTTCTATATCTATCTATCGCGAAATTGGAGAGGCCTATGTCAAGCAGTGGACTGCGATAGGCTGATGATGATGATGATGATGATGATATCTATACAAATAAATGAAATTGGAGTGTCTGTTTGTAATATTAAAATAACTGCTTTTTACTAAATGCATACATATAAAAAACGTTTTTAATGTACGAGTATATACCGTGTATACATACATTGTATACACGGTATATACTCGTACATTAAAAACGTTTTTAAAAAAATTGTCTGTCTGTCTGTATGTTTGTTCCGGGTAATCTCCGGGACGTCTGGAACGATTTTGACGGGACTTTCACTGGCAGATAGCTGATGATCCAGGAAGTAACTTAGGCTACTCTTTTTAGACTAACTTTGTCCCACGGCGTTACTCGCGGTACGACGATAACCGTGGGTAACACCGCAGTTTCAACTAGTTATGCAATAAATCTATTCTCATTACAAATATCTTCATCACACGTACCTTCAGGGTTGCAGAACGGTATCAGTAGATCAGGCCAGTTGCACCCATGGGTACGATCGTCGTAAGCTAGACCGGGAGAACAAGGTTCCTGCTCAGGGATACCAAAGGCGCACTTGACATAGCTCGTGGAACATTCGTTAGAGTCAGGGTAGATGCCGAACTGAAACTCGCAGCCAGGAGTAGATAGAGGAATCACTGGAATTACAAAGTTAGGTTTAACTTACTTTTTTATTTACAAGCACGTCTATCACAATATAACAAAGATAAATAATGGTGTTTCTGTTTGCGTTGATGAGGACTTATGATTATTTCTTATTTTAGTAAGTCTGTAAGTATATATTGTCTGTTTATAAATATAAACATGTAGCTTGCTTCCCGAGAATGATTTTAGACTACACTTTATTGGACTCAGCGCTTATATCTTTTTTTAGTAAATCTCTAAAATATAGTAGATATTCGATCTAATTCTCTAAATCAAACTAAAACAGTTCTCTTGAAAAGAGAACAAAGGGATTATTTCTAGGTCTTCAGACAAAACGAGGGGAAGTTATCTTTGATGTTGAATCATTAAGGTACTATCATGGCAAATGTCAAGGTGTCAATTGCATGATTACTACAACCGTTTTAAAGGAAGGCCTTTGAAACGGTTGTAGTAATCATGCAATTGACACCGATAGTAGAAAAACAAATTCTTTGAAGACGAAAGTGTATACTCACAATCAGCCTTCCTAGTGCCGCAATTCACCGCCCAATGATAATTGCAATGGTTGTGCACAGCACCCTTGCCGTCGAAGAGCAATCCATTCTCACACGTCTCCACGGTCAAAGTACCATTGGTGCAGAGGAAGAACTGGTCGCATAGCTCAGGGTGTGCATACGCCTGGAATTGTACAGACGACATTCTTAAGACAACAATTGATATTTGTTTAGAAAAGCAAGTATAGAAAAAATATTTGAACCCAGGAAATTAGCATCGTTTACAATTTTGTAGTGTAACACAACAATAAGGTATATGTATTGAGGTTGAATATTTAGAACACTATTATTATTACACTTAAATAACGTAACGGACTAAGAAGTAAATTGAGTACGCCTCATAATTGAAATGGATATTAAATTATATATCTACGAATGTTTCTTATTGATGATAAAATTGCGTAAGTTATACGAAATTCTAACGACTGTAAAGGTATGAATTAACTAGACATATTTATAGCATTGGGATTGTATAAAGAAACACTAAATAAATTACCAAAATAAAATATTAAATCTTAACTCCAATTATTTATGATGATATGATCAGGTTAAAATGAAAGAACAAATGTAACATAAATCATATTAACTATACACGTAACGCCTTTAGTGTCTAATGTACATAGCTTTTTCTGAACAAAATAGTGTTTTATCTTGTGAAAAACAATTACTGAAGTCAGAAAATGCTAAAAAAACAGAAGCAATGGTTTTTTAAATTGATTGTATTACCTGAACTCCGTATTGTTCTGGGCAGGCTGGTGCATGTTCAAGAAGGACGCCTGCACTGGCTGTAACCGAAATAAAAACAAACATGTTTTAAAAATATTATAAAATTACATACAATCGAAATCTATAGAGCCGGATCTTCTTTTGATGTTATTTTTTAATGTGACTTAACAAGGCAAAATAAACATTAGACCGTAGGGACTGTACATATTGCGTACTCTGTCGCGCTGTTCCCTACTGTGGCATGGGTGCCGGGAGATACCCCTCTGCACCTTGCACAGTTAGTTCACATGAAAACAGCAATTGATTGAGTAAAAACCTTATATAATTCTGTATTACGTGTGAATGTAGATGCACCCTCCTGAAATCCTGGCGGCGCTTATGTACTGTGCTAAATGTTGTGGATTCAAATTCGACATAAGACAACACTTTGTTTGATCTACAAATTGTTGTATTGAGTAAGGGTGTTCTTTGTGTCCGTCGCATGTATGATTGAGAATTTCTCACGATAGAGGGTATATTCCTAGTACAGAAATTGCCCTTTTAAGAAAAATATATTGACAGAAACAAAGTATTAATATTTATGTTAAAATTGCGGCTATGTTAAGCGTGTTACACAAAGATTCAATACGTTAGTGCAATCGATGACATTCAAACCACTTGACCACAATTCCAACGCAACGTATTTATGCAATTAGAATACAGCTACTTTAAGCCTCAAAATATTTAATTTTAGTCGATTTTATAGATTTTGTCAGTTTTTATAGTACAGAAAATCGTAATGTGTGAAACCACTGAGACGTAATTTGTAGTAACTTCAAAACCAACATTCCGAGAGGTTAATGGCACACTATCAATTTCATAACTATCGCCGTTAGTAAATGAATACTTAATTTAAAATGTTATAATAACTTAAGCAAGTGAGTTGTAAACCTAAACGTATTTAAATTATTATCCAGCAGTAAACCGAAATACACTAATTACTAGACACTAATGATTTAGATATTTGTGGCACAGATATCGCGATTCAATCACTTTAAACATTATATATGGCCCTCGCTACAATCAAAGGACTGTTGAATGAACAAAAAATTGAAGCATCATAAATAACTAAATGATATAACATTAGACCGTTGAGTGTTGAGTGAAATTAAACTAACAAAAAGTTCTTCGTAATATACTTAAATTAGTTCGCCAAAAAATAATGCCAATTATCAATGAGTTGTGCTCACATTAAATTGAACTGTTGAATTCACAGACGAAGACGTGTTGCATAATCCTCTGCGCCAATAATTCCATATTCTATACAGTTTACATAATTCTGTCAGCTACATAAAGAAGATTGTTATTTATCCCATAGTATATTGTGCTCTCTATAGAACGTGGAAGTCACCATTACCAGTTAAGTACACTATAAACCAAGGGTTTTCAAACAATAATGCAAGGTTAAACTTTCGAAGTATCCAATGCGTATATTAGAATCGTTGGAGCGTATCATGTTGCAACCCTGTGTGAGGTCGACTGTGCATAATTGGATCGTTTAAACCATTACATGAAATTAGTTTTTTGAATGCATACAATGCAAATCGTTGCTTTTTTCACTCTTTAGTACTAGAACTAATTAAACCAATCTAAATAGTCGTTCAACATACCTACTCATTATGTTATACATAGTAATAGATAGATTTACATAAATAAAATCTTGTTTAAATAAGTCTAGTTGCACATTTATTTCTATGACTTGTCTTATTCTGTTACGTATTCACTGTTGACTTAACCTTGTAAGACATAAGGCATAAGTATAAACAACAACTTTAGCTTGAATTTTTTATGAGATAGGGGCAAACGAGCAAACGTATCGCCTGATGATAAGCGATTATCGCCACCCATTTACACCTGCAACACCAGAGGCGACACAAGTGTCCCCGACCTTTTAAAAAGAAGTACGTTCTTTTCTCGAAGGTTTGCAGGTCGTATTTTTTCGAGAATACCGCAGGCAACAGTTCATTCTACATTTTTGTTGTGTGAAACAGAAAGTTTCCAGAAAAGCGCACAATTGTGGACTGCTAACTATCTAAATAAAGGGGTTAAACTACTGTTCCTACGTGACAGCAGCTTCAACCCCTTTCTTCATGATGACGGAAAGAGGCGACAGGGATTAGTTCGAACAATCCTTCGGACCACTCTCAATAGTAAAATCGATAGAAGATGTATAGCGAGGCCACATCTCTACGCAGCGCCAGCATGAATATTTGCTTAGTGAACTTTGAGGAATGGTTAAGAAAATCTAATCGCTTTTAGATGTAGTTTAAATTTAAAATGCAGATGAGGAGGAAAAACAGTTTTAGGTGGTTGCGAGAAAGACTTAAGAGGAGAAGTCCATATTGTATCCTTTAAATCTCTATACAATGCAATACTTAGCTTTACAATAAAGAATTTTATATTAAAAAACAACATTTAGTGAACAAATGCAGGTGATAAAAGAACAGAAGAGAATTATACAGTTCTACCTTTCAAATAGATTGTCACTTATCAATAAATTGCCACCCCTCAATTGTTTACTTAATGTATATCGTTTTATATTTCTGTTGGCATAAGGCAATGTGCAATGACTTATACATTCACATTTTTATGTACAATTACGTGACTGTCAAGTACACATAATAATACACGCACTCCTACATAGCACCCATGTTTATTGTTTAATAGTAGAATATACTTATAGTGATGGAATAGAACTAACTGTAATAGGACTGCACGGATGCCGTAAGTGTTGTGGATTCGATTTCCACATAGGACAAAACTTTGTGTTTGTAAAGTTACATTTAATCATTACACAAGACATATCGCTAAGATGGGAGATTGTTTTGAAAAAAATATAAGTTTGCATGAAAGAATGAAATAAACAATTTTTATAAGTAATAAGATATTAAATACATATATTATATAAATATTAAAGGTGACGAAAACCCGTACTAATATTATTAATTCAAAAGTAACTCTATTATCACTAAGCCCCAGCACCAATTTCAATGAAATTTCGCTTAGAGGTACTTTGATAATTGAAGAACAACATAATCTACTCTTTACCCTGATAAAAATGTATATATAGATAATATAACCGCCATAAACGTGAGCAGTCAGTTTCAGAATCATGTCAGTAAAAGAAATTAATTCTACCCCTAAACCACATAAGAAAACGCATATAACTTTTCACGAAGTCAGTATTCCATTACAGCTTTAATGTGAGTTAGTAAAAGCTTTAATGGTATTATAATATTTTCTCAAACTATTATATATACTAAAGATTCATAGAATTAAATGCGACATTACCACGTGTACAGAATGAATGTCGTGAGTGAGTTGTGAGGCAACGTCTCAAGATATCGGCCACGGTAGCAACAACCTCCAGCACTTTTACTTTTACAACTCGAGAAGTGAATCTTCTTTACGTTATTGTCACGAATTTCGCTAACGATTTTAACTAAGTAAGTATACAATATCTATCCGAAAACGTTACTTTCGCATGGTTATATATTACCATAGACAAAAAAAGATAGAAATGTTATTAAGATTTTGGCAATACAGGAATGCGCTTGTTTATTTAAAACTAGCTGTTGCCCGCGGCTTTGCTCGCGTGGAAGTTGATCATATGCATTTAATTAAAACTGTGTAAAAGTATGTATCAGTACTTTATTCATGTTTTTGAACGTATTTTTTTATTTTTGATCAATAGCCCATTTAAAAGAACTTTCACAAACATTTCACTCATATTTCATCCCCTTTAGGAACAGAATTCGCATAAATGCTGATATAAGTATTCATCTATTTCGAAAAATGACGGAATGCCAGACTAACCTATGTACGAAATGTCAACCCCTATTTCACCCCTTAGGGATAGAATATTCAGAAACGCTGCAATACGTATTTACTTTTAATTAGCAACTCAAAAGTAAAGTTTCACCTTTCTTATTTCTATGTATTCTTAAATATGACGGATTTCCAGAAAAAAATTCAACCCCAATTTCACCCCCTTAGGGGTAAAATATGCAGAAACTCTAAATAGATATCTAGTCATTTTTAATCAATAGCCCAAAATTAAAGTTTCATGGTTCTAACTTAAAAAATTACAAACTTCCATACAAACTTTCCACCCCTGTTTCACCCCTTAGTGGTAGAATATCCAGAAACGCTTACATACGTATCTACTCATTTTTAATTTGTAGCCCAAAAACAAAGTTTTATGTTTGTAACTTCAAAAATGGCGAACTTACGTACAAACTTTCAACCCCCTTTTCATTCCCTTAGAGGTAGAATATCCAGAAACGCTTAAATACGTATCTACTCTTTTTTAATCAGTAGTACATGAATAAAGTTTCATGGTTCTAACTTAAAAAATGACAAACTTCCATAGAAACTTTCAACCCCTATTTCACCCCTTAGGGGTAGAATATCCAGAAACGCTTACATATCTATCTACTCATATTTAATTTGTAGCCCAAAAACAAAGTTTCATGTTTGTAACTTCAAAAAAGGCGAACTTACGTACAAACTTTCAACCCCTTTTTCATCCCCTTAGGGGTAGAATATCCAGAAACGCTTAAATACGTATCCACTCACTTTTAATCAGTAACCCAAAAATAAAGTTTCATGTTTGTTACTTCAAAAATAAACGAACTTTCGTACAAACTTTCAACCCCTATATCACCCCTTAGGGGTAGAATATCCAGAAACGCTTAAATACGTATCCACTCACTTTTAATCAGTAGCCCAAAAATAAAGTTTCATGCTTCTAACTTAAAATATGACGAACTTCTATACAAACTTTCAACCCCTATTTCACCCCCTTAGGGGTAGAATACCCAGAAACGCTCAAATACGTCTCTACTCTTTTTAAATCAGTAACACATAAATAAAGTTTCATGTTTCAGTCTTCAAAAATGACGGACTTCCAGACTAACCTATGTACGAAATGTCAACCCCTATTTCACCCCTTAGGGGTTGAATATTCAAAAACGCTGAAATACGTGTTTACTCATTTTTAATCAGCAGCCCAAAAGTAAAGTTTCAGGTTTCTAACTTAAAAAATGACGGACTTCCATACAAACTTTCAACCCCTATTTCACCCCCTTAGGGGTAGAAATTCCAAAATTCCTTTCTTAGTGCGTGTCTACTCAATAAAAGGATCCTACTCACCAAATTTTATAGCCCTAACTATCATAGTTCACGCTCGGCGATGATGAATCAGTCAGTCAGGACTTACTATTTTATTATTTAAAATAAGAACAGTCATTTGTAAATTGACGTTTGGGTCTTTTGACTTCAAAGATAATTTTCCAATCATGAATTGATCGAAAGACATATAACCCCAAAACAGTTATTATTTTAATGGAAATTGAATCGTGCATGCTGTAGACTACCAACCACTATGATGACGTCTACTTATATAAAACAACGACATTCATCAGCCGAATGAATTTCAGTCAGTTTGATTGCCTAATTACATCATCATCCTCTTCTAAAAACATAATTAGCAGATACTAATTATGTTAAAATGCTTTTATTATGTATATGAAGCACAAGACATAATGACAGTTATTTTTAATTTACTTCAAGAGAGTTATAATTTTTTTGTGAGTGAACAATGATCCGAATGTAAAATTAATGAAGAATCGCCTAGTGTCATCTTGAGAAGGCTCAATTAGTTAACTAAAGCGTATACATACGTATTATACATAGAAAACACCCAAACTCTGAAACAAATATTTGTAGATCATACAAACATTTGGTCCGACCCGGGAATCGAACCCGAGACCTCATGATCAGCAGTCGCACGCCAACCGTGAGATCAACGAGGCAGTCAAATTAAAACGATACCATAAAGCTATCTCTGATAATAAACCAAAAGACAGTCATAAGAACTCTTTGAATCTACGTGGTATCCAAGATCTACAAAAACTTGCTTTTTAACCAACCATGAGGCAGGAGGAGAGTTTAATTTAACAGGTATACTGTTGAAACTCCTTGACTGACACCAAGTCCAAAAATATAATAGACACAAGAATACGTAATTATTTTTACTTTTTAGTTCATTTTTTGTATAACATTTTCTATTTGAAGTCGTTTTCTTTTACGTTAAATTGTTTTAAAATTCCAATGTTATTTTAATAAAATTTTAACCATCAACATTTTCTTTAGGTAAAGAAAGCTGAACAGTCAAAGACAGTTTAAAGATAAAATGACAATGTCATATTAAATAGGAGCAGAGTACATTAAACCTCTATTTTAATAAAAAAATAGTATTTAAAGAAACAAATATAATTATATTTCCTATTTCATAATAACTAACGTATAACATGATGCAAATATGCGTTATTCAATGGAATTGTAAAATTAGTTCCGTTTACAATTATAGCAATAAAAATACCTTTAAAACTTTTTTGCATGAGCTATACCCCTTACTACTGCTAATTACTTCATGCGTTATATAAATGAACTTATAAATGGTGCGTTACACTTTCATGACCTTGCGACTTAAATGGTATAACCTAGTGATAATGCGTGTTGGGTCCCTAAAATGTTACTTTTATTTTCAAATAATATTGTTTGTGTTATTATTAAGTAATTATGTTGCATGTTTGAGTTGTTATTTTATACTTTAAAACTGATACTTTTGAGCTGTACAATACGACATATCAAAATAAATACTTTCAATGACGATAAAAATTAAGATAAAGAGTAATCATAGTAAAATGACTTGAGACACTATATATACGGTTGTTTGAATCTGATACAAACTACATAGAACCTTTATTTTGCAAACGTTGTTTTGTCCAATAAATAAAAATGGTATTCGCCGACAACGCTTATTACTTAGGGGTATGAAAAATAGATAGTAGCCGATTCTCAGACCTACTGAATTTGCATATACAATTTCATAAAAATCGGTCTAGCCGTTTCGGCGGAGTATGGTTAGTTACCATACTCCTCACTGTGACACCAGAATTTTATATATTAGAAGATAAAGACAAACTCCGTTTAGAAATGAATACAGCAACTCAACATAAAGCTATTTAAAGATAGAAATCGACGCTAGATCGATCGATCCCCTTAGCCAAGATGCAAGTGTTCCGCGTCAATTCTCTTTCAACAATGGCTAACACCTCGGTTCTCTCGTATTATCGGCTAATATTTTGTTTTGACTACGAAACTAAGCGTTGATAGACGTCATTCCTTTACATTTGTTTATTTGTATTAAAGTTTACGTTTCTAGGATGTCAACTTGGCCGGGAGATTAGATATATAGGACTAAACATTTAATCAACACATCCATTGAAAATATTGTTGCAGTCATGGTATTACCTGTCACTTTTCTTACAGTGCTTTTAGAGTATCTTAAGATAAGTTAGGACTACAAAATTCATTTTTGGTTAGTTTGCCTTACACACTATTAATATTCTAGTTAACTAAGGTTAAACCAAAACCATGAAAAAATAATCTAATAAAACAATGCTGTATAGTATGGTGTGTCGAAATTGCAACCAGTCATTAGGCCAAAACGACATGTTCTTATTTTTATTTATTTAAAAACTCAAGAACATGTGAATTTCTATATTTGTCAGGAAAAAAACCGTAATCGTCTTAAGGTTTGCTTTTTTATTAAAATCAACTACGACATAAAGATAATCAGAAAATATCAAGTTCAGCTACCCGCCTCAACCTTTGATTTGAACGATAGTGTCATATATTAATAGCAAAATAAACTCATCATCATGCAATTGCTTAAGTTACAATTACTATTTGAGTAACTGGTATGAGCCACACTAATTTTAACATTACATATGTTCATAGCTTTTGTATCGATGCACATACAAGCATTTTTAATAATCTAAATTATACATACAAAACCGAACAAATTTCTATAACATGCATTGGTTCAAGTAAACTAATCAGCATTCAATAACTAAGTAATTACTGATTACATAAATTGCAAAACATTCTGTAAAATGTGTACAGATAAATTGACCATTTTGCACAGTAGCGATTGCCACATCATTGGCGCGAATGTATAACAAGAATATGTATGCAACATTTTAGCGGCCCGTTCAACTAAAAGGCGAAAGTAGTCATAAGCTGCTAGCCTTGGTGCGCAAACGCAAACTGGCCGATACTACAAACTGTTTTAGATTAGATCGCCGCACCATATAGGCTCTAGAATGGAATGATAGTTTTGATATCTAATTATGATTGTTTGGAATATCTTATCTATCTAACTTGTTACGTTTTATCTTAGATTCATAGAACAAACATATCAATAAAAACCGTACATTTACACAAAGTATAATTTTGCGTCGATTCAATTTACTTTAATCATTATATTTTCACTGCAAAAAGTACATTAAGAAATAGTTCTAAAGACAACAAACAAACAAGACTAGAAAAACAAAAAGACAACTAAAAAAATTGTTTAAATATGATACATATTTTCAAATCAATGATTTTAATTGTTTTTTAGTATAAACTAGCTGACCAGGAGAACTTCGTGTTGCCATATTTACATATCTGTCTCATCTTCCCACAGGCAGTGTACAGTCGCGGACAAAAAAAATACTTTTCCCGTTATCTTTTAATTTTTCTTGTACACAAACCTTGTCCTAACAATAAAGAACTCATAAAAAAAACTATTTAATTTGGTGCAGCCGAGCGGAAGTTATGCGTTTACATACAATTCAGTGAATCATTTATATATATACTAGGTACTAGCTGACTGGGCAAACGTTATTTTGCCATAAAAAATATTTAAGGATGGATCACCCTTACCATTTAGGAGGATGAAAAATAGATGTTGTCCGATTCTTAGACATACCCAATATGCACACAAAATTTCATAAGAATCGGTTAACTACAAACTCCGCGACACGAGAATTTATATATAGATATAGATTACCTATTTGCTATTGGTAACGGTAATAAGTGACGAAGATATAGTTTAAGACTCAAGAAGAATAAATATTCAGTCAAATGAACTTTGAGGACTATGTTAAAACACTTGATAAAATTTTACAAAGCTGTTGTAAGTAAGAGTTAAGGTTGTTGTTGATGATGATAATGATGATTTAACCTAAGCAACAACTCATTTGTTACACTATTATTTTTTTTAAATAAAAGTAGGTAGAATCAATAGATAACTTGAAGTTTAAATTTATCGTGGCATACACGAGGCATCTTTCTAAAATCCAAAAACAATTTGCATTTTCAGTTGCCCGTTTTTTTAAATATATTAATTGCCCTTCCGCATATTTCTTGTACAAGGTCATCGCAACTTATTCATACATTAATGATTTAATAAACACATGTTATTCGAAAGTAAATTCATTGCCAATATCATCAAATGTCAGTACCATTGGTAATTATTCACGGTAAGAAATATTATTCTCGAACCAAGTGGCGTGAAATTGGAGAGGCCTGTGTCCAGCAGTGGACTGCGATAGGCTGATGATGAAGAAATATTATTCTCCTCAGATAAATATGATTACGTAAACATTTATATGATTATTGTCACTTTGCTTGTATAAGTCCTCGTCACTAATAACAACGAAACATGGCAACACACAATTACCCCAATACCATCCAGTAAAAAATTAGCAATCAAAAATTACCATCAAGCAAAATGCCTGAACTGTACTGAACATTAAAAGTTAATAGGTTATCTGGTCAACACAGTAAACGAAATAATTATTATTTGATTTCAATCATGGCTATAGAACCAAACTTTAAGAGCTGACAAAGTCTTGGCTGCGATTCAATGATTCTAAAGTAATTGCCACCATTTTGCTTTCTTTGACAAAACCTGAACCGCTACTTTTTCTGACGTGGTCAGAAGATTTGTAAACATAAAAGAAATTAACATTCCACTACACAGGTGAGTGCTATTTTTCCTGATTGTCTGTTCTCTTTGTGTACTACACAAACCAACCGTAAAATTATTGCCCATTATCTGTGATCTTACCCAATATTGTTACCAACTTAAACCCTCAGCATATTCATTGAGTTTATTCAGCGTCAAAGCGAATGTACAATGTGAACGAAAATACATATGTAAACAATAAAATGTCACGTTCAAACAAATTACACAGAATATGTCAAACGTTTCCTCGACGATTACACAACTGTTGAGATGGTGCAGAGCCGGTTTCACCGCGCCTTCCGTGGTTTTGCAATTCCATTATCGAATGGATAGGAAATCGTAGCCTTATCAGACATCCCAAGACTCACGACTTTGTTTTATGCAGGTGACAGATTTTCTCCCGATGTTGTAAGTTTAGCAAATATATTTCGCACTTTTTAGGCAAACACCTTAACTGGAATGAATCCAGCAGCGAAGTAACTTTTTATATTCCGATATACATGGACTGTCAAAACTATAAAGCTTTCCTCCACCGTAGTCGTTACGTAAGTAGGAAAGTAACATCTAAACAACTGAACCGATTTAAATTAATGAGGTGTCAAAACATTCGTAATAATGACCCGGGTGACATAAGTTATATACATTTCATCAAAAGTTTTTACCCAGTCTGTTACTTTATTGGTTACGAAGTTCAGTACGTGATCAGTAAAGTTCAGAAAACAGGTAAAAACTGCCGGTGTTTAATATATGTTATATTTTGCACTCTGCCAATATACTAGCTTCGCCAGTGGTAAGTAAAGTATTTCGTGATTTTGCGAAGTCAGGTGTAGTAGTTTATAAAATGAGATATTATTAATATTAGTTATTATTTTTTCCTTTGTTTAAAATACAAAAAGTTAACCTATCCAATGAAAATGATTACAATTCGTTTAACCATACCCTTGGAAATATTGTTAAGTGTATTATTTTTATTTTTTACTAAAATGAAAAACAAATTGATAACTTCATTAAGTAAATTACTCCGGTGAAACCAAATTATAGGTATTACATTTTAAGAATATTAATATATCTGAATTTTAGATACTTAAATAAAGAGAAAGTTAAGCTTTCTAGAAATCAATTTTAATTATTCGTCAGTTTTAATCTTTGAATAACTCTCAAAGTAATATATTTTCTTTGTAACTAAGAGATTTTGCCATCTAAATGTGTAATGTTAAGAATAAATGATGAATATGGATCGCTGGAACATAAAGGTGGATAAAACATAAAGGTGGACATAATTATTTACCATGATACATGCTATCATCATCAAATATTTATGGTGATGGTAGGATGATTTAGGACATAGCATATTTAAATTCATCAATGTGTCTCGTAACTAATAAAACTGATGGTATATAGTTTTCAAACTATTATTAGTATATTTAAAAAACGTACTTCAGTGGATTATAAATATGCTTACAGCTCAAGCTTTATGAATCTTGTTTTTATTGAATTGCTTATCGTAAAAATGATATTTATTTCTTAGCAACTGTAGTCAAGTTATACATTATATTTATGTATATATATAGTTATATGTAAATTATTAACTAAGCTTAGTCTATTGTTATTACTTTCAAGGTAGATGGATAATTTAATAAAGCGGAAATGTATATAAAATGGTAATGGCTTGAGAAAAAATGTATATTAAAAGAATGAGAGTTTTAATTGAACGCATATATTTTGTTACTCATTTGTTTCTTAGTAGTTATTATTTGAACGTTTTAAGTAATCAGTGTAGATGATAACATTATTTAGCACAAAATTGGTGGTAAGCAAGTGGTAGTGTTTATAATTTACGAAATTTTACCATGCATTCCGTATTATTTTTCGCATTCGTAATCGTAATGAATGTATACTTATAAATAAGTACATCGTGTCATACCGCAACAATAATCGGACGTCGTTCAGTATGAAAATAACCTATCTTTCTTACAATATCACTGGAGAAAACATACAAAAATGATAACAAATAAATTAAATAAGCGTTTTATACAAAGCTAAAGTGGGTAATTAATAAACAAAACTTATGGACTATTAATTGTAACAAAATATTAAAACAAAAAATATAGCAGAACATTTTATATTTACATCTCAGTAAAAATTTTGCAGAATATAGATCGCCTGCCTTCGAATTCAGTTTACCCTCAGGATTGTGAAGGTTCGATGCCAGTCCATGTAAAAACTGATATTCAGGTAAAACCGGTTGAACTAGAAGCCAACCCCAACTCTTGAGAATAAAAAAGACTAGGAAGGTGGTGATAGCAGAATATCGATTCTCTTATATTAAAGATGCCCCTAAAATAGTTAAACGATAAGTCTGAGTTTGTATTCAAACCAAAGATTTTTTGCCAGAAACAACGTATCTTTAAACACTACACGTGCGTGTTTGTCAATAAAATAAAGTCATGAATGGCATACTACATGATGTGATGTGTAAAAGAAAGCTCATTATTACATACGAGATGTTCATACGTAATACATGTTGATATATCGCCAATACCGAGATGAGCGAATGAATGGTTGCGTAAGCGGCGATCGGACATCTGCTCATAGCATTATATGCGAAACCAATTCACAAGGCTTTAGAACTTATACCTTGAATTACCTATGTAAAATTGAATGATTTTTGCTTGTCATAACTAAACAACCTACTAGAATAATATATAATAAGAGGGGATGTTACACTTGATTTTAAGTATGAGAAAGTAGCACAAGCTTACCTTACCTAACAAGAAAATGACACTCGAAAACTGCGTACGATCTACATAACAATTAAGGTTAAATTATTGAGGTGAGATATATATTATAAGCTACATTAGAAAAAACAAACACCAATTATGATATGATTTAAATACGGCCATGTGTTCGGATGTTTATTCTCAACAGTCATCACAAACATAAGATTTATTTTTAATTAAATATTACAGAAAGTACTTCTTAGAGTATTTTTTTATTTTTTCATAATTATAAGTACTCGAGACAGTTGTATAATATCGTGTCATTGATCTCTTTGTGTCCACATAGAACTATGGCAATCTTACTTACCTTCCCTGACTCTTTTATTTTCTAAAACTAATATAAATAAATAAATATAAGTATTAAATATAAATATATAAATAATATTAACTATACCTCTAACGTTCTTTGTAATTGTTAATATTTTAAAAATAACTATTTATTCTTTATTTTTTTTTAAAAAGAAAAGTTTACATGCGCAGGTCACCTTTGTGGTTACAACTAATGAAGTAAAACATAAAAATAGCGTTTCTAATTTCTTTTTTATTTAAATTGCTTTTTGGTTTAAAAATGGCTTAATACAGGTTTTGTACACGAAAAGTATAATAATAATTAATCTAATCTTTTAAAAGTGTCAGGCTGCGGTGAAGATATTTTGACAAGCATTGATGGCTCCTCTAATTGATAATCTTAATTATGCGTACCTGTTCTGATAAAAAAAAATTGGGTACCCTCAAAACTATAATTGTCCACTGTATCAGCTACCCGGATAATTTTTATCACATTCTTCATGGAACTCTGGTCAATCATGGTTCATCTTTTTTATATTTAGATGCCAAGGTAGTAGAGCCACGCTGATTTCATCACGAACGGTTCGACCGGGGTGGTACTACCCTCGTACAGAAGATCAACGTAAAATGACAGCGATCGTGCTGTTGTGCTTCGTTGGAGAGAGCGAGGCCGGAGGCCCAACGATGCCGAAGCATCTCTAGCCCACCATGGTGTGGGTCACCATGCTGTATTATTGCATTGCATTCGCAATGAGTATGTGGTAACCACCACTCTTGGATTCTACTTATGCTTTCTTTCAGAGTAGAGGCTTTTTGACTCAATCCGTAGTGTGCTAACCAGACTGCTGAAAATTGAGCCAATGAACTAGCACTAGAGGACCGTCTCATTCACTAGAAGAGAGTTTAACATTTTGATAAACTGTAATGATTCTACTTACTACAATTTATAGTGTAGAAATTATACATGATCTATGCTTTTTCTATGTAAATATACTAAGCGTTTTATGCTAGTTGCAAAATATTTTTTAGATCATATTTAAATACAAAACAATAGTTATACAACAAGAGTACTGTGAAATAACGTAATAGTAACAAGCACTTGACAACGTAATTGTTAATTAGACAGCAGTAAAAGTTGCGCAAGCCTGACCTCCTTATAACCAGCTTAGAACTAATACAATATGGCTAACTGAATATTAGTGGATGCAAATTAGTGACTTTGCCTTAATGATATAGCTAAAGTATCTTCAAAATAAAAGAGTTAAAAAAATAAAAACCCGACTAAGTAAAAAATTTTGATAAAAATTAGGTATGTAATCTATATCAGCCGGGTTATAATTACGAATCTATTGACATTTCTTTTATGTAAATAAGTTCAGTTGTTTGGACACTACGATAGAACATACAAACAAACATAGGCTGCATAGGCTCTTACCATTCCTTTAGGCTCCGCCGTTGGCGGGCACTACGATCAAATCAATGACTAATATAACTTCAATTGACTTTGTTTAACAAACACTGTCATTGTGTATTGTAGACAGTTAGTTTTTTGAATATGTATAGTATATGGCCCTACCAATATGACTCTACTCTCACTGATGAAAAGCATGAGTAGAATTCAAGAGCAGTGGTCATAATGCTGCATGAGAGGTAGTGTTGGTAACAACAAGTGGTAGCTAAACAAAATTTAACAATAGGCAGCGAAGGGTAGTGGGCTAATTTAATAAAACCTTGGAAGGAACTAAAAGACGATTGCGTGATATTTCATGTGTGCGGCTTTCTGATATATAGAGGAATTTTGGGTTTTCGGTATTTTTAATTTATGTGATCTATGATATTTATCGAACTAAGTGGCGTGCAATTGGAGAGGCCTATGTCCAGCAGTGGACTGCGATAGGCTGATGATGATGATGATGATGATGATGATATTTAATATTTTGTACGCTTAGTTTATTATCAACTTAGGGTTTTAGTATTAATAATTAATTTTACGGGAATTAACGCGATCACTTATTAAAAGGTATTACGTACCTCTGATGTCAGCTTGTGACCACGGCCAGTGCAACCTGGTCGAAACGTCAGGCAAATAATAAGTGATCGCGTTAATTCCCGTAAAAATAATTGTTAATAAATCATGGAACGCGAAAGTTTAAAAGTTAGGGTTTTAGTCCTGAAAAAAAAACTATTTGATCATACAACAAAATTTTGACTGCAGTTCTGTTTTTCTTTCCATTTCACTCGCAATTCTTTAACATGAAAGCTACCTTATGTCTTTTACTAGATTTTCGGGAATGTGCGTGTAAACATTAATTCTTTCAAAGTTGGCAAGGTATAAAAAATGAATATACTGACATGAATATTTATATTAGATTTCAACTTTAATTTCAAAATTGTACCGCCATGTTTCGAAAAAGTGACATTGAAAACATTACTTAAATGTTGCTTTGTATTTCAAAGCCTTTAACAAATATTATTTCTTACAAAAATATAAATATTTATGTTATAGATACATAAGTAAATAAAATAAAAATTTAAAACACCGGATTGTGTAAAGCAGCGCGCGTTGAACTCTTTTGTATGAAACACGTTTTAACAGTGGTTGTTATACAATTTTATCCGGCAATTACGGATTACAGCCGTGAGATTATTTAATGTTTATCTCACGATTAAAATTATTATTTCCCTTTCAACAGTTATTACGAGAATACTATCTTCACTGTTACTCGCGGGAAGTATCGAATGTATAACATTCTAACTCTCTCTCTCTCTCTATTACTCGTAAATAAATTTAAATCATTCTTAAAACATATGAAGTGATTATCAGCTAAGAGCTTTTAACTTACACGGTTAAATTTAAATCGTCATTGCCGAAAAAATAGATGTCAATTTCATTACTCTTTGACATTTAAGTTTTTTGTAAAAAAAAGTACCGAATTAAAAAACAAATAACGATCTGTCATGTCCACTACTATTTTTAAATAATTCGTAATCCATTTTTCAAATTATATGCATAAAGTACTTAGAAATGTACGGTGACGTAGAATAAATGACAAATCGTCTAGTTAGGTTCTTTTTTGTTTTTTTTTTATGCCTGGGCCTGACAAAATGACTACTCTGCCTGATGGAAAGCATAAGCAGAATTTAAGAGTGGTGACTGTTTGTAAATACAGACAATGCAACAATGCAACATGGTGACCCACACCATAGCGGCCTAGTGATGTTTCTGCATTATTGGGACTCCGGTCTCGCACTCACCAGCGAAACACGACACTGTCATTTTACAGGGCGGGGCGACCTTGGGATACGTTAAATAACGTTAAAAAACAATTTGGACACTTTTTTTTCGACATCTAACATACAACGCTATCTAGTCCCAAACTAAGCAAAGCTTGTGTTATGGGTACTATCTGATATAAATTCATATTTACTTTTTTTTGGAATTATATATATTATACATAGAAAACACCAAAACTCCGAAACAAATATTTGCAGATCATACAAACATTTAATTCGATCCGGGAATCAAACCTGAGACCTTAAGCACAGCAGTTGTTTACGCTACCACTGCCAGACCGAGACAGTCAAAATAAACAATGAAAATATTCTCTCAAGTTAAACATTAAAATGTGTGACATCTTAAATAAGATGACTAAACATTCGATTCTAATAACTATATTAAACTGGAGCTGATCTGAATCCTGTTCCATCAATAAACTCCGATACACTTATCAATATTATTAAGCCGTTTCACAACAGCATACATCATTGTGCTACACCCAAATATATCATATACATGTTTAATTTTTTAAATGTCGTTCAGAAGCAGGTGTGGGCCTTGAGTTTTGTACAAACGGTCTCGATTCCGGCTCCCTTTCCAATCGGCTGGTTGAGTAACCGAGTGCAGGAAACAGTTCTAGTCCATACAATTAAATGTGGCGATGTTTTAAATTGCTTTGTTCTGATAATAGGGCTGATAATAAAATCGGATGCTTTGTTCAAGAAGAATCAGGTTGTCCTTAATTGTATCTTTAATTTTGTAGACCGTTTTTTACGAGCCAAAAAGAAAGGTAATATTTTAGCAGTCTATGTATCACTGTTGTTTTATGTTCCACCGTAGTGCCTAAACTACTGAATTGTTTTTATTTATTTTTATTTATTTATTTAAACTTGATGCACATTTTGCACAAAGGCGGACTTAATGCCATGGGGCATTCTCTGCCAGTCAACCTTAAGGTGATGTGGAATTATGAAGTGGTAGGTGCATAACTGAATATAGTATAATATGACATGACATAACTTTTAAAGGTTGATGTGTCAATATATTTATAATAATGACACGACTGATATAGTTTGTAAAGATTTCATGTGAATGCTGAACAATCCATTGTAAATTTACTAAAAATATTAAATATAATTACACTTCAAAAGCTCCTAATATTCTACACCCTTTTAGCTTGAATTCGAACACGCTGTATAAACCGTTTCAAAGACTGTTTCATCTCTTCGCGTCAGTTTTGCCACAACAAGACGTGGTAGGGTATAACTAGTATGTAATTAAACTAATATTATGATGGCAATACTTACTTATAATGATATAACTTTACAAGTAATGTTTCTTATGGTACATAATTAGAGCACTTGACAATGTGTATAACTCTGGGTATAAATATGGCTGGGATGGGTCATGCCCATCGCAGTGAATGCTGAGAGTCCACCCATTTTGTTGAACACGGCGTACAACCTATATTTATCATAGTCAATCGCTCAGTACTTTTGACTTAGAGGCTTAAATTGTGGTATAGGTATAAATTGTGTAAATTTATTAAACTCAGTTAATTTTCTTTTCGTACATATCCTACCACGTCATTTGACAAGTGACAAGTGACAATATTTGACATCTTAAATGATAACAGCCTAAAAAAAAAAAGAAATGTTTGTTTTCTTTTTGTATATTATTCACTTTTGTTTAATGTACTGTTTAAATTACTTTTTATGTTGTATACTGTGTTTATGCAAAATAAACTTATTATTATTATTATATCTTCTGTGCGTGTGTAAACTTCTCCTAAACGGCTAAACCGATTTTAATAAAAACATTGTGTCGTTCCTGAGGATTCAAGAATGGTTTAGATTCACAATTCGGCGGGGTGTTCCCCGTGATTATAAATGTACAACAATAACCACGGGTAGCACCGCGGGACTCCGTTAGTATATGTATAATTAAATGAATGAAATGAAAATGAAAAATAAAAGAAGAACTATAAAAACCAAAGAACTTCAATGAATATGTGTAAGTATGACAAGCTACTATTAGTGTCAAGTATTTTAAGCAAAATATGCAATGACATAGTAAGTTGTACAAACAGCTACTTGCGTAACCTTACGACCAGTTAAACGGTCCGGTCTATAAAGGCTTTGTATATTACCGCAATATTGTATTAACTGGCTACTCATTGCTATTATATTAAATAATTAACATACAATATTTGTTGTATGACTTTTAATAGTTACTCGGCACTGGCTATAGCAACTTCAGATAAAAAATATAGAAGAGAGAGAAATGCGTTATTCGATTGGACATCCGTCAGATTAAAAAGTTTGCCATGTACTTTTAAAATATCTATATTTTCTTACAAAAAAGTTTTCTATGGGTTGCAGCGTAATATAACTAATAAAGCGTGACATATCTAATATCTCAATTAACGGCCTGTTTAAAAATATAATATTCAATCAAACTACATCATCATCAGACTATCGCAGTCCTATGAAGTATCAAAGCCGAGGATTGAACCAAGTGGAGAGACCTATATTTAGCAAACAAATATACCGTTTAATATTTAATATAGGTATTTTAATAAATATTCAAAACTCGATCACCGGCAACCATAAACCTCATGGTGTGGCTAGACCTATTTTTGCGAAGAACTTTGATATAACCCTAAATACATTAACTGTGAAGTCATCATGATAGCTGAAGTCACAACATACTGTTACATACGTACATACTTTTTGGCGTTTAATTAAATGAGCAGATTATCTATACTAATATATAAAGCTGAAGAGTTTGTTTGTTTGTTTGTTTGTTTGTTTGTTTGTTTGTTTGTTTGTTTGAACACGCTAATCTCAGGAACCGCTGGTCGGATTTGAAAAAATCTTTCGGTGTTGGATAGTCCATTTATCGAGGAAGGCTATAGGGTATATATCATCACGCTACTACTAATAGGAGCAGAGCAACAATGAAGAATGTTTCAAAAACGGGGAAAATTTTCACGCGACGGGCAATAGGAGACGCAAACGAGGTTGCGTGGGTCGGCTAGTACTAATATATAAAGCTGAAGAGTTTGTTTGTTTGTTTGTTTGTTTGAACACGCTAATCTCAGGAACCGCTGGTCGGATTTGAAAAATTCTTTCGGTGTTGGATAGTCCATTTATTGAGGAAGGCTATAGGGTATATATCATCACGCTACTACTAATAGGAGCGGAGCAACAATGAAGAATGTTTCAAAAACGGGGGAAATTTTCACGCGACGGGCAATAGGAGACGCAAACGAGGTTGCGTGGGTCGGCTAGTATAACTAATAAAGCGTGACATATCTAATATCTCAATTAACGGCCTGTTTAAAAATATAATATTCAATCAAACTACATCATCATCAGACTATCGCAGTCCTATGAAGTATCAAAGCCGAGGATTGAACCAAGTGGAGAGACCTATATTTAGCAAACAAATATACCGTTTAATATTTAATATAGGTATTTTAATAAATATTCAAAACTCGATCACCTGCAACCATAAACCTCATGGTGTGGCTAGACCTATTTTTGCGAAGAACTTTGATATAACCCTAAATACATTAACTGTGAAGTCATCATGATAGCTGAAGTCACAACATACTGTTACATACGTACATACTTTTTGGCGTTTAATTAAATGAGCAGATTATTCCAGGAATAAAGATTATGCAAGATTCCCGATTGAGTTAGTCCCATCTGGCTATGAAAGTCCCTTCACTCGATAGTTGAACATGGCTACTTAGTTCTTTGATGTAGTAGTTTGATGAGTCTATTAGTCTAGTGGGTAAATAAATAAATAAATATTTCAAACATCTAATAAACAACGCGATCTAGTCCCAAACTAAGCAGAGCTTGAATTATGGGTGTACTAGACAGCGGACATAAATACAAAACTTTTGTAACTACATACATATTATACATAGAAAACGCTTAAACTCCGAAACAAATATTTGCAGATCATACAAATATTTGGAATCAAACCCGAGACCTTAAGCACTGCAGTCACATACACTACTAATGCGGCAGTAATGTTGATATGTATAGGTAAAGATAGAGGTCCTGGGTTCTGAATCGTGAGTTTACGAGGTCGAGTTTCGAGAAATCGAGAAGAATAAAAGAACTGCTGTAGTGGGTCTCAATTCTACCTATTTTACAACCATAGACTGGGACTAAAAGGACTAAGTCCTTTATGTAAGCATTAAACTTAGCTGTAGAGGATGAATAAACTAGCAGCAATGTGTGACCTATATTATTAGTATTAATATATAAAAAAATCCTTATTGACATTTAAAGTACAACTAATAGTCATTATATATATATATAGTTACATATACACTTAATATTATTATGTAAATATTAACATTTCGTTACTACGACGAAAACAAGTTAGACTCGTTTAATTAAAATCAGGCTACACGTACGTAAAAAGCTAATGATTAGATGCTAAACCACCTAATGTATAAATACGTAATCATGTATATATATTATAACGAATATTAAGAATACATATTACGGACAAAGAAATGTATGTAACTCTTATTTTTTAGCGTATTATATAATAGTTATACATATAATATGGAACTGTTAAAATAATATTTTATTGAAAAAGTTTTAGGTATTACAAAAAATCTTATAAAATATTGTGATTTTTAATTAACAATAATTATACATACATCTAAAATACTTCACGTTTAGTTGATTAAAACAAAAATATTATATTTAGAAAATTTTATCTATTTTGCGAATATCGATTCAAAAGCAATGAGCAGCCTCTAAACTAAATATTTTACCTGTAAATAAATAAATTTATCAAAATCTTACCGTAAGCAATGCAGGCGAAAATAAACGCGAACTGTGCACTGTATGTCATGTTTGCTTTTTGTTGTCTGTTCGTCGCGACGTGTGTGCGTCGAACTCGGTCCGGTAGCACTAGCGCCGCGCGTGCAGACTACCCAGCGCCCGTCGCCGTCTCGCGACCGATCACTATTTATAGTTTAGACTATAATTTCTGAATGCTTTAGCAGATAGTGCAGGTATCTAAATTGAAGATATGTATTGATAGTAATTAAGAGACAAGTTGAGTCGTTTTGTATTTCTTTAAAGACTTATCAAATGATCTAAATTGTCGTTTGCCGTATGATTAATACTATTACAATCAGAAATACTTATAAACTCAAATAGAAATTATCTCGAATTGTTTAAATTAAAATGTGACATCAATGCATGAGTATTTGGAATAACTTATTCTTATTAATTCTTATAACTTACTAATGTTATTCCCTTATGCTTGTTTCCGAAAACCATTTCCTTTTAAATCCCAAACAACGGTTTTTGAAAATTTCCAGACATAAATCCAACCAAAAACCTATTATCCCCGGTTTTATTTTTATGTCAGGATTGTTTTTAAAGTATCTTTTTCTAGGTATCAATTTAACTTTAATATACAAAATTGTCAATATTAAATATTACGAGGCCACACTATGAATATGAGCTCTTGTCGGTATAGCACTCAAGTTGACTCTTACGAAAACGGCCATATACCTCACGCGGCGTGCTTTGTGTGACAATATATTTATACACGGAGACAAAACCTCTAGAAGTGAACTATAATATAAAGTTCCTTTCGAATCGATTTTATTATTTCTGGTTTTCTGTCGAGAAGTAGAACAGTTGCTAAGTTAAAACAGAAAATAAAACTTTTGTAAGTTAAAAAGTCGTTAATATAAAAACTGATATTAATTCTTTAAAAGTTAATAATGTATAACCTGGAATTCAAACGTCCGTTCTAATTTACTATTAGTATTTAAATAATAATGAAATGCAAAAAAACAGGAAATCTCCAAAATGAATCTGAAACGAATTAATTAAGAACTCATTAGTAACAATCTTCATACTTTTGAATTTGGGTATACTTTAATTTCAAAATTAGATTTATTAAATACTAACCCCACTAATATCATAAACGCGAAATTTTGTAAGTATGGATGGATGGATGAATGTTTGTTGCTCTTTCACGCAAAAAGTACTGAAAGGATTTGGATAAAACTTTACAGTAATATAGCTTTATACACCAGATTAACACGTAGGCTACTATTTGCCGCGATAATCGACATAATATACGCGGGTGGAGCCGCGGGCAACAACTAGTTTATAATATACTAGCTTTTGCCTGTGGCTTCTCTCGCATTTAATAAATAATATTTTATGTTACTTTTAATACCTCCAAGATACGTGTGCAAAGTTTCATGATGTCGGTTGAGTAGTTTTCACGTGAAAGTGCAACAAACAAACTTACATTCACATTTATAATATTAAGGATTATTGCACCACACAAACACATTCTTTACAATCTTTTTTTTATTAATATTTTTTCCAAAGGGAAAAAGTAACACATAACATACTTGTTAAATCTTTTATGTATTTTACTGCATCGTGAGTGGGGTTTAAACATGACATGCATGTATTAGCTACACCCGGTGATGAGCTCATCATTGAAACGTACCAAATCTCTTTTTTTTTTCTTCCTACGAATAACGGCAAAAGTGGCCTATATTTTTTTAAGCTTTCATGGTCTGTAACATTAAAATAGAAATCTACGGGATTGCTACCATGTACCTTTTTTATCTGTTATGACTCCGTGATCATGGCGCTTACAACAGCGCCGAAATATCGGATACTCACAAACAAAAAGGTACATGGTAGCAATCCTGCAGATTTCTATTTTAAAAGTGACCTATGCATCAAATACTATTGTCTATCCGAAATATTTTAATCCATCCTAATATGGCCTGGAAGAGATTGCTTTGATAATAAAGCCGCCCTTTCTACATTATAAATCTGAGTTTGTATAGATTATATTACCTTATAACTCTGTAATATGGTGTACAAATAGTTTTCTATCTATCTATCTTTCTATCTATGAATTTTTAGAAGTTAATTTGAATGACATAATATTTCAATTCCCACAAAGTTAAAGTTAAGATTAAAAATTTGTAAACTCCAGAAGTAATTGTATGGAGTTTATATATTCTTAGTTTCGATTATATTTATGTTTTCGAAGACCCTGTAAAACAAAAATCATTTTTAAAGAAGCTTTCCTTGTGAGGAAATAAATATATCTTTCCCATTCCTTCGTGAAACACAGAATTTACCAAAAAAATAAGCAGTTGACGACTCAACTCTATTTTTTAACCACCGACGCAAAAAGAGGGCTATAATAAGTTTGACGTCGATGTCTGTCTATACATGTGTGTGTCTGTCTGTGGCAGCATAGCTCTCAAACGGATGGACCGATTTCGATGCGGTTTTTTAATCGAATCGTACCTGATGCTGCGTAGGTGGGGTTTTTTAATTTATAATTTATGATTCTTGTTGAAGTCCATGCATGAATTCAGGTTGGAAGAATTAACTCTATAAAACACATTAAATAATTAAACACATTTTACTACCTCGGTGTCGTAGTGGTAATATATGCGACTGCTGTGCTTCAGTTGTCGGATTCAATTCCCAGGTCGAATCAACTGTTTGTATAATCTGCAACAATTTACTCCGGCATTTAGATGTTTTCTGTGTATAAAATCATATATATTTTCAAAAAAAGTATGTGTGTATTTACATCAGTTGTCTAATAATACCCATAGTACAAGCTCTATATTAGTTTGGGACTAGAGGGCGTTATGTGTCAGATGTCCGAAAACTTTAATTATTTATTTATTTTATTTTATTAGTGTATACTTATCAATTATAATAGCTGAATGTTACGATACTTTAATTAATTCAAATGTATAGAATACTCATTGATCGAGTTAATTTTAGAATTATGATACTTGTAAGAAAAAACCTCACAAAGATACAAATATTCTTAAACAATTTATTACAAAAGTAATTCAAAAACACAATTCTATACGTGAGGAGAATTCTGAGTACGCCTTTTTAAGTAAATTCGCACATAAAGGAATGTGGAATTTTAATCTATACAAATAAATAAAATTGGAGTGTCTGTTTGTAACATTAAAATAAACGCTTTTTCCTTAATGCATACGTACACGGTACATTTACCAAAAGTGTTTTTTGTCTATCTGTCTGTCTGTTTGTTCCAGGTAATTTGACGGGACTTTCACTGGCAGGTAGCTGATGATCCAAGGAGTAACTTAGGCTACTTTTTTGGACTAACTTTGTCCCGCGGCGTTAGTCGCGGTACGATAATAACCGCGGGTAACACCGCGGGGCTTAGCTAGTATTAAAATATAATTATTTAAACAAAATGTAGCATAAAGATAACATCAGAACAAAGAGTTCATAATAAGTTTTAACCGCAAGTAATGACAATATAGTGACAGAAAATGAAGCAAAATATTAATAACAGCTAAAACTATATAATATCTAGTTTATTTTAATTCGTGTAATGAATGTATTTAAATTAAAAAAGGTGTTCGAAAACAAAACACAAATCCGCTAAATTCTTTGGTGTTCTAAAAATTACTAGAACCCCCGCAGACTACAAACTTTTTGATCGGGCGATTGTTTGATCGAGTTGGCCTTTGGCTTATTTGTCGGCCGATACTGAATCGTTATGTGCGCACTCCCATAAATCATTATACTGATTAAAAAACCAACCAAACTATCAGCCGATCGAAACTCTGCAGTCTGCGGGGGCTCTAAAAATAATATAAGTTTACCATATTCTAGAGCTGTGTTTCACTATGTCAGTTCAATAAGCCTAACGGCAGTACAATTGCCGCTAATTAAATCGCATTAAACTGCAATTTAACAAATGACTAGAGAAATTCCGAGGCACACAAGAATGCTTATACTTACTTTGCATGATGACATCATTACTTTTGTAGGTGTATATTTCTAACAATTTTAAACAATTTCACTTACTCCGTTACGGCAATCAGTCTGAAGAGTGAGTTTGCAATGACAACGTAACCTTAGCAGGACATGTTGAATGTTGCTTTGTTATTTAACAAATAAACTAACATACATAAAAGCATAAAATTACAAAGGATATTAAAATGGAAAATTGAATGTAAAACTTTATTCTATTTAAGTACACGAAGTAAAAATCTATGTTCCAGTACATTTATTGCGCCATGCAATATTTTTATCAATACCAATAGTTGCTACTAGGTATCGTCAAAACAGTTTCCTTTATCGGTCTTGTCATATTTATAATGACTTAGTACGCAAGCATGACCTTGACATTTTTGGTATGAGTGAGCAGACTGCACTCAGTATCGTTTTGTACGTAGGTAGATTTTATATATTTAAACAGTTCTAATAACAGAAATAGTAGTGCTACTTCTGTAGTAAGAGAGTCGTTGTATGAAATACTGGTAGGATTTTCTTAAAAAACATAATTATGAACTTTTACGAATATACAGTCTAGGTGCAAGCAAACTGGCAGGAGCTGGATGCAAGAAGCTGAAGATCGAACCAAGTGACGTGCAATCGGGAAAACCTTTGTCTAGCAGTAGACTGCGATAGGATGATGATGATATTTATGAGTCAAACAGGAGTTAGAAGCAAGAAGAACAAGCATCTAATAAAATTTAATAAAAAGATCTCAGATTAACTATTTTCACTTCGAACTAAATGTTAACATTTTGTAACGCATTACAAGTTCTTTTCTATACCTAAATCCCTCCTAGCATTTAGTGCTGTTAAGAAAGACAACAAGTTTGAGATTTTGCAACATGAGGTTTGCAACCTAATTGAGTACTGTGCCTTTAATCGAGCTAAATATGTCTAAACCAAGTAAAAGTCTTGTTATAATATCGATCATTTGAATTCTGTAAACAAGGCGTAGAACCAGAAGTTATGAATGTAAGGCTAGTTTTGTAACACTCGATAGTTGAATTGTTTCTTACTAGATTTCTTCATCTTAATATTATAATCCTACTAATATTATAAATGCGAAAGTTTGTAAGGATGGATGGGTGTTTGGATGTTTGTTACTCTTTCACGCAAAAACTACTGAACGGATTTGGATGAAACTTTACAGTAATATAGCTTATACATCAGAATAACACATAGGCTACTATTTGCCGCGATAACCGACATATTTTTTTTTCTTTTTTTTTTTTTTTTTGTTTGATCCTGCCAAAATGACTCTACTCTGCCTGATGGAAAGCATGAGTAGAATCCAAGAGTGGTTGTCACCATACTGCGAATGCAGACAATGCAACAATGCAGCATGGTGACTCTCACCATGGCGGGCTAGTGATGCTTCTGCATCATAGGGCCTCCGGTCTCGCACTCACCAACGAAACACGATAGCATGATCGCTGTCATTTTACGTTGATTTTCTGTGCGAGGGTAGTACCGCCCCGGTCGAGCCGGCCCGTTCGTGCTGAAATCAGCGTGGCTCTACTACCTTGAATTGACTATACGCGGGCGGAGCCGCGGGCAACTACTAGTAGTAAAATAAATTACAAAAATGAAATACAAAACTTTTAAAACGATAAACACTGCTAATATCTATAATACCTAAGAAAACATAAAAAAAAAATACTGAAATTTTTAACTTGCTAAACTTTTTTCGCATTAATTTATTTGTATTCACATCACAAATAATTGCAACGCAAATAAAATGATTGGCAAGTAAACATTTATACAATAACCGATTACCAAGTCGTAATTAAATCTATTTTAATGTAGTCAAATGTTTGATATAACGTATAGCAGCAAGCACAAATAAAATAGACTGAATAACTTTCCTTAAATGTCTGTAACAAGGGTGTCTTTCCACTTGAGACAAATTCTAAACAGGTAACATTTTATTTGACTTCAAAGACTTTCAAAGTCTTTGAAGTCAAATAAAATGTAGTAACCATTCTGGCAGTATTTTCACATTTTAGATTATAAAGAAATGTTTCAGACTTCGTTGTACGGTCGTTGGCATCTCATGATTCACGAGCGTTTCAGGCCTTTAAGCCAACAGTGATGGCGTGTCAATTACATTAATGCTCATATTCATATTGATTGATTGATGAGCGATGAAAGTGACAACGAAGGCGACAATTTACGGCAAATATAACTCTGAACGATTCTTCAAAGCACGTTTTGTAAAATAGACTCCAATTTACTACTGTTCACTAAATCTTACACTGAGATTTCGATAGCAAATAAAGAGTCAATGCATACTCGAAACTTCAAGCAGTCTTTTGCAAAGCTGACTTGGTAATGACAAAATTTTATCTGCAAAAATTATATTATTACGTAAATAATATTTCACATTAGACTTGACCTTTATATACTTGAGAAAAGACTAAAGCGATAACTAAAAGATTATATTAAAACAATACTTCATTGAAAGTTATCTCTGAAATAGCTATTGCATGTTACAAAGTAAACACAATGAGTAATGGGACTGTACACTTATCGCATTTTAAAATCATCTCTAAACAATTGTCTTAACTTCGTATACGCGCTTTTATTCGCCATTTAAGTTTTAAATCATCAAGATTGGTTTGATTAGATCTGATAAATGTCGATGATTCCTTCACTTTCTGAAAATCTGTTTTGCACGTTAGTGTCTTAAATATTATACATCTAAGTTAGTTACAAATTACACTTGAATACATACAACCACCATTAGCGCTAGGGATAACAGAGAGAGATATCTAGGAAAAAGGTAGTACCAACATTACAATATGAGTGACGCTTTTTACATTTTAGCCAACCAAAATAAATCTACAAACATTGCCATTTAACAACATAAACAAACAAATATTGATAGTGGTAAATATTCCTTAGAGAGTGAAAGCCGAAGCAGTATAAAAACACGATGAACTGAGTATTTATTTTAATGAAAACAATTAAAGTTTTTGTATTCTCCGTGTACTTATAAATTAAACATACAGAATGTCACCAAACTATTCGTTTCATGGTGTTGTAAAAGGCATTATGGGAGCGAACTCCACAGAGTAATATTACTGCCCCTGCAACATCTGTACCGTCTGTCCAGTGTAGTATGGCCAATTATTGTATAATTGTTGTATTAATATGTATGTTCTGGTTATTATAAACGTAGCAGTCCAAAATCTCTTTTCTAAAGAGAGCCTAATAAAGGCTGTTACTGATGATGATATCAGAATGATGACAATGGTTGATCAATCTCAAAATATAAATAGAATATTTACTTATACCATACTGCTACGTGCAGGTGTGCCGACTTTCAAATACTAATCGTAAATCTGCTTCGACTCCTACTTGTCTAAAAGCATTCTAATGTTTTTTCTTTTTTTTGGCAAGTTTTAACTTTGATATTATTGATTTAAGTTTTTTTCTCGAAGATACCCTTATCTTAACTTAATACACTAAACTTTCAGTCATCAACTAATGTTAATACCTACCCACACTTTAAAGTTTTATCATGTACCTACTTGAAGTTTAGGAAAATATTTTGTTTTTTTTTAATATTTTTAATATTATACCTACTTAGTAGTACAATCATTTCAATCGAATTTAGGTATACATTACAGCTAATGTCTATTCAGTATATTATGTTATAAAAATATCTCAAACAATGAAATTAGACTGATGCTATAAGGGTAAAGTAAAACATGAAAATCATTTGGCCATATCCCAAATAATCTAAAATACACAATACGACGCACTTTCTCCATCAAACAACGGCATAATTGAAAAGCAACGTTACACAACAACGATGGTTCAATGGACAAAAATAGTCGTCTTTATCCATGCCTTAGGTCGAAGCCATACTATGCTATTATACAACTACACTAGGTCTAGTGGTTAGCGTAAGTGACTGCAGATCTATTAGTCTTGGATTCTATTCCCGGGTCGGACTACTGTAGGGTTTTTCTTACAAGATTTTTTTGGTAGCTGCCCGGAGTATGGCGGTGTTTCCCATGCATGCCTCAAATCTTTGGAATAATAAAGGCTAGGAAAGATATAATCCACATAAATACTTCTGTTATTGCTTGACTAGTCTGTCGACGTGCCTTGTAACTGAAGTCAGATTTACAATAAGTATAAATTATATTATTTTGTGATATAGGATAGTTTGTTGTTTCTGAGCACAATTTGACACAAGTTAGTAGATCACACGTTTGTTTATTATTACATATTTGTCTTTCATTATATATACGAACCAAGCTTATTATTAGTATGGCTTTTATTATAAACGTAAAGGAACTGTAGAGGGTAATAAGTCCCTGGATGTTTGAATTTTTTTTATTGTGAATGGAAATCGAATCTTAGTGTGAATGCGACTTTATTTGAAATTTAAGTACCGTATACATAATTGACATTGACAGACATTCAATAATAATAGCATAATAACAGTTTTATTGTTAATTGTTTCGTTTAAGTGTTATATAAAAAGTAAGGTCATTCGAATGGAAAAAAGTTTCGGTTATAGATTAGTAATGTTTAAATCTCATATATAAAAATCAATTGCTGTTCGTTTGTCTCGCTACAACTCGAGAACGGCTGGGCTGACTTAGCTGATTTTAGTTTTAAAATGTTTGTTGTAGTCCAGGGAAGGTTTAAACGATAAAAAAATAGGAAAAGCTTGAAAATCCAAATGTCATGTGTACGAAGTAGCGGGCACAGCTAGTTCATTTATATGAATGTTCAAATTTGGTTACATCTTTCATACTAGTCTGATAACGTTAAGGTAGAATAATTATCCAATGACCTGTTTATTTAAATTGTAGAAAATATTATACTAATAGTTTGATAACGAGTAAATAAATTTATTATAAAAAGTACAATTTTAACAAAATAAAACCGACTTCAAGGTTCGACTTGATTTCTCTTGGATGCCATCATCAGATATTAATGTCCTTATTATGGTACCACCGTTGGGACATCTCTTTTCCACTAAGAAAATAATCATCAAAATCGATTCATAAACGACAAAGTTATCCGCGAACACACATACAAAAATAATAATATATACAGTCGAATTGAGAAACCTCCACCTTTTTTTGAAGTCGGTTAAAAATCGCACCTTATTACTTAAGGGTTATAGAGAAATTAATTAGAAATAGGTGTAATAGGTATTTGTCACCTTGTAGTAAAAGTAGTCAACGCATCGTAAATATGAGCTTCTTGACATGTTGTTATATACATTTATATAGTTTTATAGTGGGAGAGCTACGCTTCGGCAAGAATGGACCGGCTCAGTGATACAACGGCCTCACAGAAAACCGGTGTGAAATAGCATTTGCGCTGTTTTTCACCGAGTGAGTGAGGATACCGGAGGCCCATAACCCAACCCCTCCCCACATCCCTTTCCCGATCCCCCATAGGTAGGCAACGTACTTGTGACGCCTCTGGTGTTGCGGGTGTCCATGGGCAGCGGTAGTCGCTTACCATCAGGTATACCATCATACCATAAAAAATACACTTTCATTTTAAATTTTACATCTTAAATTTTACTTGAGAAGAAAAAACAATTATTGTATCTCAGAACTTCTCAATATAATATATAATAACAATAATAAAAAATCGCTATTGAAATCATTTATGAACAGTTTTATACATTTAATGAATTATTCTTTAGTGCAGCAAAATATTTGTAGACTTAACAAAGTATTTAACCTTCGCAACGTCATTTCGAAAGCGTGTATGCTCAGCGAGTAGTTTACAAATTAAACACTTTAGTTTCCTAAATCATTACCTTCACAAGAATTTATAATCGGAATATAATGAGTAATGCCCACTGTGGTCAAGGTTATAAGCTTGTATTTAACAAAGAAACTTTCTTAAATGACCTGTCTCAAAGAACTTGTATAAAAATTGACATGCTGAATTTTCGGGCTCTATAACAAGTACAATTTTAACAAAAATAAAACTGACTTCAAGGTTCGACTCGATTTCTCTTAGATGCGATTAATGTCCTTATCATGGTACCATCGTTGGGACATCTCCTTTCCATTAAAAAAAGAAGCATCAAAATCTGTTCATAAACGACGAAGTTATCCGCGAAAACAAATTAAAATAAATAAATATATACGGTCGAATTGAGAAACCTCCTCCTCTTTTTGAAGTCGGTTAAAAAGTGCCCTACTGTAATCCCAAAGCTTCTACCACTCATCCACAACAAATACCAAATAGGCTCTATAAATCACACTATTATATAAAGACAAAAGTTTGTGAGTGTGTATGTTTGTTACTTCTTCACACAAAAACTGAACGGATTTGGATGAAACTTTACAGTAATATAGCCATCAGAATAACACATAGGCCACTATTTACCGCGATAACCGACATACACGCGGGCAGAGCCACGGGCAACGCTAGTAATACAAAAAGTAATCAAAACCTTTTAAGTTTATTAAATAGTGGTAATAGTATTTAGCATATGCGAATCGAATTAAAAAGACACAATGTTATCACAATGGTTTAAAGGTGAAAGTTTGAGAGTGTGTATGTTTGGTACTTCTTCACGCAAAAACTACTGAACGGATTTGGATGAAACTTTACAGTAATATAGCTTATACATCAGAACAACACATAGGCTACTATTTGTTGCGATAACCGGTGTACACGCGGGCGGAGCCGCGGGCAACAGCTAGTAGGAATATAAATTTCCTTTCATGTTTAATATTTTATTTATTTATTTGTTGGTCAGGAAAATGATTATTCCCTATCAAGTTTTGCTAAGATCGAATCTGTGATAATCTCTCACTAATTTTCATAAATGTATTCATGGAATAATCTTCTGGTAATGTATGTTATAATAAAATTCAGATTTGGATTCGTACCCTGAGAGATTTTGTGAGTTTACTAGCGCCATCTCTTGGTGTAAAAACAGACTACATTTTAAAAGTTCAAAATTTTTCTGCTGTGTTTTACTGCTGCTATATTGCAGTATGAAATAAATAGTCACAGTAATTTTGTTGGGTTTATATGAATTCTTATAGAGGACAGCACTGTGTTTGATTTGCACTATTCAAATACAAATACAAATTCATTTATTCAAGACATTTATGAACGTTAAATTGCAGCTACAGTTAAAAATCATAGATCGACACAAACAAACGCCACAGATGTACTATATTGTCAAGGTGAATTAGGTGAAAACACCAAAATCCACAGCCTGCTTGTGATTATCCATAACATCCAGTTTCCAAAATACATAAAGCCTTATGAGAAGAATACTTACAAATAAACTCATGGAAACTCTTTTTCAAAGTTAGAGCTTCAGATACAGTAGTATTAGTAAGTAGTACATGAATGGTTAACAGTATGCAATTTCAAGGTAGTAGAGCCACGCTGATTTCAGCACGAACGAGCCGGCTCGACCGGGGCGGTACTACCCTCGCACAGACAATCAACGTAAGATGACAGCGATCATGCTGTCGTATTTCGTTGGTGAGTGCGAGACCGGAGGCCCAATGATGCAGAAGCATCACTAGTCCGCCATGGTGTCGGTCACCATGCTGTATTGTTGCATTGTCTGCATTCGCAGTTTGGTGACCACCACTTTTGGATTCTGCATATGCTTTCCATCAGGCAGAGTAGAGTCATTTTGGCAGGGTCAAACATAAAAAAAATGCAAGCTGTTGCCACCTGAATTTCATCTTATTGAAATACTCCAAAAGCTAACGTACCAACAAAAAAAAACACTCGGTGTTACCATTGAGGGTTTGTACCTATTAAACACAGAAATCATTTAAGGTGCGCACATCTACTTACATTCAGTTGCAAAATCTACTGTTAAAAATAATTCGTGACTGGATTAAAAGGCTAGAGTTGCAGTTGAACTAATCAAATTAATAGTACTGGCATTCCGTATTTGACACACTGTTAAATTCATTTAAATGGACATATTTTATTTAGCAACATTTATAAATCACACGTAGTGCGATAACTTGCATAAAATTATAATTATATTGAGTTTTTAAATAACAACAGGCCAAAATCTCCTTTCTAGGATCTAGGATAAATTATTGCAATGTGCTGTGTCTATTTTTACATAGTAAGTCAAAATTTTATACATTTTGATTATTTACAACTCGTAAGAAATAAGCTTAGCAATCTGTAAATGGAACGACTACGCAGCTTTTGACTCTTTTAAGTGTCTTACAAGAATATTATACATCTGCTAGCTTTTGCCAGCAGTCCTGCTTGCGTGTATGTTGGACACGGAAGTTAATAGTTGTAGTAGAATTAGATGAGATCAATTATCTGTGGTCAAGTGACAGGAAGAGTGTGGGAGGTTATTGCCGGAAGACTGTCATGGCGTTTTGGGGTAACACAGCTAGCACGAGGAACTAAAACGATTTATATTGTAAAAGCTACATCTTTAAAAAGTAAAAAGATTAAAAGAAGGTTACATCGTTGTTTCAATAACGACATTAAATACTACATGGCGCAGTCGGTAGGGTTTAATGTTACATTCATACATGAAATTACATTCTAAGACTTTTATCAAGAATTCAACATTCGCATTGCAAATTTTATTTAAATCAGTGTAGCGGTTTAACCGTGAAAGCGGAACAGACTGACAGAAGGACAGAGTTACTTTCGTATAATTTTCGTATAGATAGTGTAACCTCATAATAGATTTAGCAATCCTATTAAGAAGAGAAACCCTTAAGCAACAATATACATACATTTACCTTTTTAAAACACAGGTTTGTTAGATTATCAAGTTGTATTTGACAAGTTTGCCATTACATAAGATTACTTACAATAGTAATCAAGTTTTGCTTTGATGTGACATGCACCATTGGTTTAGCTTACGCAATCTATTACAATTATTGTATCTAATTGGCGTAGAATCCGGTTTTGTCTGTTGCCTATATAATCGTCTACTTTGTAAATAAAACCAATTTCAAGGAGTTATTGAATTATTAAGGTTAATTTGATTAATTCCACAAATAGTATGCTCTTTAATATGTTTTAAGTGGGTATCTACACAAAACATACAAAAGGGCCATCTAGCGAATACTAGCCGGACTATAACAACAACTAACTTATTACTGATATTATGGTATACATCTTTCAAACTATTTTAAGAGTTGTATTAATACAATTGTCCACTCAAAAGCAACTGTAGATCTCAATATCAAAGAGAAAAGGAAATTCGGAGTAAAAACCTTTTCGTGGTTATTAGTCCAAATTATAAATCTGGAGGTCATATATTCATTTTTTTTTTATATTTGGCTCTGCCAAAATGACTTTACTCCTGATGCCTGATGGAAAGCATAAGCAGAATCCAGGAGTGGTGGTCACCATACTGCGAATGCAGACAATTTAGCATGGTGACCCACAGCATGGCGGGCTAGTGATGCTTTGCATTATTGGGCCTCCGGTCTCGCATTCACCAACGAAAGATGACAGCATGATCGCTGTCATTTAACGTTGATTTTCTGTGTGAGGGTAGTATCTAGGGTAGTAATGCACCATGCTGCATTGTTGCATTTTCTGTATTTGCAATGAGCATGGTGACCACTACTCTTGCATTCTGCTCATGCTTTCCATCAGGCAGAGTAATCACTGTGGTTGGCTTACAGTAGCTGTTTTATTATAATACTAGCTGAACCCCGCGGTGTTACCCGCGGTTATTGTTGTACCGCGAGTAACATCGCGGGACTTTGTATAGATGACCCGGCGAACTTAGTACCGCCATATTTACATATCTATCTCAGATTCGCGGACAAAAAATTGACTTTTCCAGTTACCTTTTAATTTTTCTTGCACACAAACCTTGTGGTAACAGTAAAGAATACATTAAAAAAAAACATTTTGTATATAGTAGATATATTATTCAAGTCTATATTAGATAGATTACTAAAGAGTATTAAAAATCTGAGCATTACTAATAATAGGTGTATTTTGTACAGAGAAGTAGTGTCAAAAGACTTGAAAACTTAGTCTTACTCTTTATAACCCTTTATATACCTTTATAATCACTCAAACACTGAAGAATTGCTTGATGGTTACAAATTGTCTATGTAGAAATTCCCGTTATTACTTTATCATAAGCTATTATACCATCTTATTGTAATTATAACACCCTCCTTCACGATGAAATGAGTTGGCAAAGAATTATTGAAATAATGTATCATTTTATCCGTCTATTTTATCATTCTATTTGAGCATAAAGCAGTAGTTGGGCATTACTTACAGGTGGATCATCATCATCATCACGATTTGTACAAACCGACTTTCAAAAAGCATCCAACGAAAACTGCCTGCCAAAAAACACTAAGACCTGAAAATGCACATCAGGACATCTTCATTACTTACAGGTGGATAAGCTACTTAAATCCAACATTACTGTTCTTTAAATTTTTTGAATTAAATTTAGGACTGAAAAAGATCTCATGCAAACAGAACTCGTATAATATTTAAGGAGCCTTAGTCATAAACCTGCCAAAGTACAAACAAAGATTTTGTCCAGAGATGTAATGACGAAAATGATGATGAAATAGTCATGGGACAGCAAAAAACTTTTTTTTTAAAACCGACTTAAAACTCCCTGGCAAAAAACACTAAGGAGCTTAAAATAAACTGGCTCTTCATAAATTGCTATGCCAATTCTCGTCTATACCTAATTCTTTGTTCATTTAAATAGTAGTATTATTATGTGTGCTAGGTAAGTAAAACCTAAATTGTCTTACATCTGTACATCAAAGAGTTCTCTATAGTTTTATATACTTTAGGCTTCTGTAGTCACATGATCAGCTGACATGCTCGTAACAAAAGTGATTCAGGACTCGTATAAAGGTCTCGTAGAGATAAGGATATTCAATAATAATCAGAAAAATTGTAACTGGCAATCAACACTCATGTTTAGGAGAGTATCCTCGATTAGAAAGGACTTAGTCTTATGACTTAAATTTTAATTATTATTAAGGAATACCTAATGAAACAAACTCATAATAAAATATTATTTATTAATGTAAATCTAACTTCTTAATGGGTATGACACTTTACGCCTTCTTGGCAACTTTGCTCTTGTCAAACGTCTCGCCTTCATAGAAGTTTTCACTGTAACAAGAAATGATTCTTTTTATAAAACTATCGCACAAAAAGATTAAATAGAGTTAGTAGTTATAAAAACTCAAAATAAAACTTAAGTATAATTACACCTGTACGTTACATATTATGTTAAGTTGATTTCAAACATTATTTATTATGGAATAATAAAAAGATCTTACCATCCAGGTACTTTAGAGGGCTCGTCACACATAAAGGTATCTTCATTGTAAACCTTGCCTAGTGGGCATGATCCCTTCTGTGGTTGGACGCCGTTACGACAGATATAGAACTTTTGGCAGTCTTCGGGATGAGGGAACGTGGGATGCGGGAGCGCGCGGCCGTTGGGTCCGGTCACCTCACCGTCAGGGCAGGAGAAACCATCATCGAGCACATCTGAAATAAATTACATGATATTATGTAATATCACAGAGTTTCATAAATGTTTTTTTCAACTAAGTTCGTAACTGTTAACATTCCTGAACATTCCTTGAACGTAAAAGTAGTAAATATTTATAACAGGGTAGACCAATGAATTTGTCCCCACAGAGGACAGCAATTTGTGTGATGCACACTTTGTTGTTCTAAGTCTGGGAGTTCTTCGATCTATTCATGTATCTTTGTAAAATTCCTGGCTAAACAGAATATATTTTTCGTGTGAGAGTTGCTAAATAAAAAAAAAAAATACTTTTGAACTCGAATAGAAAGAAATACAAAATCACAAGGAATGAGGGTTCAATCAGGTACGACGGTATCTCTGAAAGATTTAGATATTTCTGTATCCATACCTTTCGTAAGTTGGTCGCACTGTCTGTTGACAGATTCTTTCCAGTCACAGTTGGAGGACTCCTCGTCGAAGATGAGGCCAGGGGGGCAGGGATGCTCGTTGGGAATACCGTCAGAACAGTAGTAGAATTTGTCACACGCCTGTAAAATTTAATGTAACCTTTTTGTAACAAAGATTTTTTTAATTTTTAATTGTATAAGACATGTAATTTATTTCGTCCTTTCTAATGAGATGACAATACCTTGTATGATTATAACAATAGACGTTTAGTACATTATAGTAAGGATGTGAGTAGTGGCTCCTCATCATTAGGGAATGCCTCGTTGGTCTAGCGGTTGTCGTGTGCGACTGCTGATCATGAGGTCTCGGGTTCGATTCCCGGGTCGAACCAAAATATTTGTATGATCTACAAATATTTGTTTCGGAGTTTGGGTGTTTTCTATGTATAATATGTATGTATTTACAAAAAAAAAAGTATATAAGTATTTATATCAGTTGTCTAGTAACCCATAACACAAGCTCTGCTTAGCTTGGGACTAGATGGCGTTGTGTGTTAGATGTCCGAAATATTTATTTATTTATTATTAATTAATTATCGTTTACAGATATAAAAACATATCTGCTGCAACTTGTCGAGGTATTTTTTAATATTTATCCCTTTTTTCTAATATCAATCAATCAATTGATTGATACATTATTAACTGGTTTTCTTTCGGTCACCTTTTAAGAAATATTTCGCTAGAAGATTATTAAATATACTTAATTTGAGTTTAAATGCCCCTGTATAGTTAAATTGCTATAACACTATTTATAATCTTAAGCCCTAATCAAATGGCAGCTACATCAAATATTTCTGTGTTGACTGAGTTTTATGGTTATGGATCTAAATAGATTTATACACACAGTCCTGGAACGTCTAAAGGTCGACTAGGAGAAAAATGCCTAAGACATTAAGTCCGCCTTATGTAATTTATCTACAGGAAGCATGAATAAATAAATAAATAGGATCACACTGCTGACTGTTTCATAAAATACCTGGGGGTCTGGGTGTTTGAAGTAACCGTTCATTCTTGGGCAACCGTTTGATGGTTTAGGTTCCTCTGTAAAACAAAATTCATTAATGTAGTACGAATTAATACTATAAACTTACATATATGGTAGAAGAATAAACTATCCTCATTTTATTAAAACATAATGAAAAAAAGAAATTGACATTTGAAGGTATTTCAAATCTTGATAGTTTAAGAAAAACTATGCTAAACATTTTATTTAGTATTCGAGTTTTTTTTTTCCGAGTAATTTTATTTAGCATTTAAGTAGTTTTGAATACAAATGTTTATCATAGAATAGAAAATTGACAGAAAAGTTTAAGAAAATATTGAATAATTTTAATAAAAATGTTTTCAAATATTTTAAATCAGATTAAAAACACATAAATTGCTAACGTACCATTAATCTATAATAAAAATAAGCTATGATGAATTTTGTTGTTGGTTTATCTTTTTTTACTATCAAAAAGGCTTTCAATAAGTAATCGTTGCAATACTTACGCAGTTCTTTCCTGTCCCCACAGTCTACATTAGACGGGATGTCACATAGCTCTTTGTTGGGGTTCTCATCGGAAAACACGAGACCGTCGGGACACAATCTGGACTCTGACACACCTGTGATAGACAATATTACATATATAAATTGTTACATGTGGAATTATCTAGAACAACACCGAACACTAAATCAGCTACCATGAAGTTAATAGTACACTCTACAAATATATCGCTTATTAAATTTTTGTTGCTCTCTAAGAAGTCACTATTTTTTTTGTAGTTGAATTTAAACCTTAAATATTAATACCTGGACGACCGAGCTTCACTCGGCAATTCACTTTGTGGTAAATTTTCTAGAAATTAATTCTAGTTAGATCGATTTATGGCCCCCGAAACCCCCTGCATAATAAATTTCATGAAAATCATTGCAGCCATTTCCGAGATTCAGATTAGACATATAATAGTAAAAAATGCTCGCTTAAAAGTATTTCATAACGTAACCAAATTTAATTTCTCTCCAATAACTTAACATATCTTCTTAAAACAGATCATTACTATGCAGTAAGCGACATTATCAAACCTTCAAAGTTAGTATGTCACAATCTTAAAAGTTCACATGTAGTTTCATGTGCTATATGGTACTATGGTACCTTAGGTCAATGACCTATTAGCAATCAACCCAAGATGCACTTATTTGCATACTATGTACGTTTAACCACGCCACCGTACGTGTTACGACACACTCGATTCCGTTCACTCATTCGAATATGTCGGAACATAGGTAACTACAGCATGCAATGCATAATATCTATTCAGCTCCAGTCAAGGCGACTATACGACATTTGTTCAAATAACCTTAGTCACTTCCACTGTCTATATATTAAGTATATATAAGTATATACATTTATACAGGATGCAAAGCGATGCCGCTGATAATTACATTGATATTAAATCAATAAGAGTTTGTTATTGAACTTTTTTATACTACTGCCTAAGAAGGAGTGTAATTATTTTAGTGTTAGAAATGTGAGTCTATTTAATCCATCATAACTCCTAAAGAGTTAAACGTAACTTAAAGTTAACATGTATGCAGTACTGTTAGACTCCTTATTTATTTATTTATTTATTTATTTATCATTTATTGCACTCCATAATGTACATAAAGGTGTTAACAACTTATTACAAGAAACAATTATGGACCCTGTTGGGCACGGCAACTGCAAGAGAAGACGAAACATCTACCGTCAAAGAAGCACATAATGAAACTCTTATACTAGTTCACTCAGATACGCTAGAAGTACATTACTGTTTATCTATTGTTCACGTTTATAATGCGAGTGCATATGTTTTAATTTTATTTTGCTATTATTACTTTTACATAGAATGTTCTTACAAAAGAGTAATATTTTTCAAAGTATGTCATGCTATATTAAGTCATGTTTGTAGTATGTCATTTTTAGAGTACGAAGCTTTGTCAATTTTGTAGTATGTCATTTAAAAATGTGATTATATTATCGTGAAAGACATTGGGTATCAACATTCTTTTAAAAGCAAAAAACAAATTTCTGAATGCTATGCTATTGCTAGTACTAATACTAAACACTATGTTTCGAAAGTAAAAATTTATAGATATTTTGACTTTATTTTAGGATATATTTTAAGTAGTTACACGTGTACATATCACTTATGCAATTATATCATACTGTGACGTAGAATAGTAACTACATGATGTAACACGATAATTTAAACTTTCTATTACTTTGCAGTTTAATTTAAATTTAAATTCTGTAATGTTGAATTATAGAAATCTTCTTTTAGTATTCCAAGTGCCTGAGTATTCCATTCTCTTTTTCTAATAAAATACGAAATAGATGTGTATCTATTACAAATTTAAATACCGTTGTAACTTCAGGCTACTGACTTCTTTATTAGAGAAAGTGTTTAATTTCACCTATTTTTTATTATTCCACATGGAATGCTCATCTGATAGCTTACATTATTTAAAGTCTGGAAAAATCATACTAGGAAACAATTGAAATTCGAATGTAGGAATGTATGTACATTTCATACTTACAGCTTATTCATAAATATATGCAAGAACTACAATGTTAGCAAACAAATCGTAAATAATAAAGTAACCCACTGCCCGTTGCCTACGTAACATTTTGCCACTATTGAGAAAATATTTGGAATTTTTACACTCTACTTACTAAAGTAATGAATGTCAGTCACGAAATTAGTGTGTAGTAATGTCACTACAACATAGGCCTAGTCATTAGCGCATTGACACTGAACACGCAATTTGACTTATAGAAGCACTGCTTAACTTGCAAAGGCATTTGAGTTTTATTGAGTAGATACAGTGATCAAAATAACTTGAACTTTCATTATCCAGATGTAGAAATGACCAGTAAATCACTTGAGCATGATAACGGAAAACTTTTCTAGTAAAAGCCATCATTTACGTAATACATTTTCACTCTATGGAAGTATGAAATGTTGTCAAAATGAAGTCCTCCATTTAAGAGAGTAATTAAAAAATTCGTGAATTTTCTTTTTAATAGCTATCCCTTTTCATCACTACTACTTCAATTTTTTTAAACATCTATACCAATATTATAAACGCGAAAGTTTGTAAGTGTGGATGAATGGATGTATGGATGGATGTTTGTTACTCTTTCACGCAAAAACTACTGAACGGATTTAGATGTAACTTTACAGTAATATAGCTTAAAAATTAGAATAATACATAGGCTACTATTTGCCGCGATAACCGACATACACGTGGAACAAGCCGCGGGCAACAACTAGTAGTAGATAATGTGTATGGTGATGGATTAAGAGTAAGAGTGTTACCTAGCCTATTCCTTCTGTGGTTGTGTGGTGACTAAACTACTCAGGATAACCACACTATCAAAGAGTAGGAAAACCCTTCTTTTTTTTTTAACATTTGGAAACCCCCTCGGGCCATCACCCCGCCGGGGTTTGCGGCGGGGCGGTGTGTCGGAATCGAACCAACTAAAACCACACGGTGTGCCAGTCTGCGCCTGAGACGGGAGGGATTCGGGAACTGCTGTTATTAACATATCCGGACCCCTCCCAGTAAACTTGAAAAACCCTATACTAACCAGTCCGGTCAGCGTATTATGGTAGGCCAAAATCTCTCTTCCAAGGACAGAAGTCCAAAAGTGGGCTACTAAAGGCTGTTGATCAGGATAAGACAATAACATTTTAATGTATTAAATACTGACAACTTCAAACAGTGATATTTGGATCATGTTGGTGCCACATTAAAGATACCGTGAAATACTACCCCCAAGCGTAGCGTAACATCCTCAATGACGTCTTCCACCAAACATTTATTCTAATCATTATTTTGTAAATAAACTATGTTATGTAACATAATTTTAATCATTACTAACAGTTAACTGATAATTTATGTAATCTATATTACTATTATGAAAAAAAGAAAGGTGTTCATCTTCACGGTCATTAACTTTTACGTTTGAAACATTAGTTACATTACATGCCAGTTCTAAAAAAACTTAAAAGAAAAAAACATAACTATTATGAATAAAATTATTGTGTTAAATCATAATAACCATTATTGTCTTTTGAACTAAAACAACCGCTTCTCTTGTTATAAACATAAATTTAGAAGAAGTGTTTCAAACATGTTAACATGTACGAAATTCTCACGCAAACCAGAATCATTTCATTGTTTTAACCTCTTTTAAAGTCATTTAAAAATGTATAATGGTTCGCGTAATACTATCATTGCGTGAAACCCGGAATAAGAGAATCTTCGGCTATGCAATAATTGAATTTCATTACGTCATTGCTATACACAAGCTTTATCTACAGGGTTGACCTTTAGACTTACCTTTGCTGCATTTATAGTAGAGGTCACATTGGTAAGGATCCGCATAGAAGCCGCTCTTTTCAGGACAGTCGAATTCTTGGGCTGAAACTGAAAAATTAACTTATGTAAGTATACGAGTAATATCACAAATATGTAAAATGTTATTTAATTATTTTTTTGTAGGTGTTAATTTTTGCAGTATTACACAAATTACTTCTAAATAAGTAATTTAATTTTTTAAACATTACATGAAGCAACAAAACTTAAATAATAAATTAGTTTATTTTGAGTAATTTTGTATATTTATATGCATACTCCGTCGACAAATTGTTATGCTCATTTCGTTTTTTGTTAAGCTTACTTTTAATTCAAGTATAAATTTTCATCGATCATGTATATCTTGCAATATCACTGTTAGTAATAATAAATTAGAAAACAATATTTCTTTAGTAATAGGCCATTTCATATTTTTCTTCTACCGAAATTAAGCACTTAGAACTTTAAGTATTGAAACTATTTATTAGAGGAATAGGTAACAATATTTAACACACACTTGACTCATTTTATTCGTTTATTAAAATATTTTTATACCTCCTCCTAAATATAGATTCAAGACGAGACAAAATAAAGATTGGCTATAACGGTCGTGAGTCTAACCAATAAATAAATATAACATTAAAGTATCAACACAGACACAAAAAATTCTTAGCTGCATATTTCGAATTGGCTACTTGTTTAATAAACGAGAAAGTAAACTAACGCCTTATTCAAGGCTACAATGTCTTTGAACTACTTGCCAATAGAGTGCACTTGCCTGAAACGGCCAACCAACGTTGTAATTGTCAGTTACAAAAAATACTGTATGATACTTCCAAAATGTCACTTTTACAATGTAGTTGTAACGAAAATTAGGCTTAGTCTATAAGATATACGATACTAATTGCAAAATTTTATATCTAGCCCATATTACCGCAAAGCATTAGGTTATGACAATGTTATGTGATAGGTACTATTCATAGTTATTTCCCTGTAGACTGTCACGATATCGAAATAGAAAATTTTCGAGAGACTGAGTTTTGTCATAGACTTGTGAGCAGAAATACATAATGAGTAGTTTCATTTAGTGCCAACTTTGAATTCATTTCTTTACAATGTGCAATTTACTTCTCAGTCCATTTCTACGTTTTGTTTTAAATATTAAAGTTTTTCCCATGTACACTTTGATATATTATTTCCCCTTATTAAAATTATAATTTATATTACTGTAATAAGTCCTTTTAAATATATTTTCAATCGTCTAATACGCTTTCCATTCTTATAAGGTCATAGCTTCATCATCATCATCATGTCATAGCTTATTGAGTGTGAAATATGAAGTTTTCAAAATCTTTAGTAGTTTCACGACTCAATAATTGTTTACCGGTTCTGTGTAAATTACGAAATACCACACAAATTATGTTACCTTAATGAGACGGTTGAGCTTAGAACTAACCGATTCTTAGTAGAAACCCGCTAAGATTATTCAAATAAATAAGATAAAGCACAGTAATAGATCTCGGAATATTTCTCAATGTTTCTTTATGAGAATCTATTGTTATCCCGTTCACCGAATTGAATTTTGTACTGAGTCACATAAAAATATCTTTTGTCTGCAAGTCTGTCTGTTTGATTGAGTAGAATCTAACTACAAGGTAATATCTATACCTAGGATTTACAGGTATTTGTATAGATAACAATATAGTTAAGATTAGTGAAAGAAATAAACGTTTTAATGAATTCAATTCGTTCAACTTTTGAATGTTAATTAGATACTATCTTTCGTGTATTTTTAAGTTGAAATATTAATATGTAGTAATCATATTTGAAATCTAGTTTAACACTTTCAGTAGCTTTCAATATTCTATGTTTAGGTATTTGTGTCTATTACGCATTCAACATTTACCAAGACATATCGTCGTAGTTCATAAATAGTAATACTTTGTAGTTACAGTCCCTAAGTAGAAACAACGTTTGATAAAGTATTTTAGTTTAGTACAGGTTGTGTCTATAAAACTTTATTAGCATAAAAGCTGTATAGTACTCGTATAGTCTTAAAAAACATTTGTAGCTAAAGATCTTGAAGTTTTGTGATGTATTTGATCATTTATATTTAAAAAACAAAACATTAATTAATGCGAAACTAACATGGCAATTTTAAAAGATATAATAATAAATAAATAAATAAATAATAAATAAATATTTCAGACATCTAACACACAACGCGATCTAGTCCCAAGCTAAGCAGAGCTTGTGTTATGGGTACTAGACAACTGATATGAATACATATATACTTTTTTTTTGTAATTACATACTTATTATACATAGAAAACACCCAAACTCCGAAACAAATATTTGTAGATCGTACAAACATTTGGTTCGACCCGGGAATCGAACCCGAGACCTCATGATCAGCAGTCGCACACGCCAACCGCTAGACCAACGAGGCAGTCAAGATATCATGATTTAATATTTAAGCTTACATAACAAATTATCATATCGGTTGCGGTTGGTTGCCATACGAATACCTTTGGCAATCCTTCCGAGCGATTGGAGCCCTTAAAGATTCTATAACAGTATTTCTACAGAATTTCGGTAGCGCCTAGTACTTGAGTTGTTGTCAGCTCTGATGGCAGTCAACGTGTTTTTTTTTTATCGTAGTATACTTAAAGCCGACCCCAATCTGTTTTGTGAAAAATACTTCGGAAGAGGAAGAATTTTGATTACTATCAAATGACATTACACACCCTCGTTAACCTTAAAATAATTACTAACTACAAAACGGCAAACCTATGACTATAACCTCCGCGTGTTCTAACATGTTGACCCCCAATACGGTCACTTTAAGTAGTATTCAAGTGACAGCGAATAAGTTTGCCTTGTCATTCCGTAATGAAACTACTTATTACGTCACACTACCCAATAACTCTTAAAAAAGTAGAAAGCACAAAACTTTGCTTCAAAAGTGACACTTATTTGTTAAACAAGAAGTGCAGTGACATGGAATAATTAAAAGAAGTCTAGAATACTTCAGTGGAATATATTAGACGTCGCAAGAGTTGGTCATAAATTATTCAAGCTTTTATGCTCTTAAGATCGGCAGACGAGATAGTAATTTGTATTGACATTTAGTTGTGATGTATGATTATGGAACCAGGTTCTAGAGATGAAAGTTTCGATTTACTGTTATCAGTATTACTTTCAGTAAACCTGATAGATTAAAAAAAAGCTTAAATCCGTATTTTGATTCGCCGATGAAATAGATTTTAATATTTTAAAAACATATATTAAAAGGCATGGTTATTAAAGATGTACTTTGTATAATGTGTAGTGTTAAGATGCCAATAAAAAATTAAGATATCGCTCATACAGCATTCAAACGAAGGGCAACAAAAGTTCTTTTGAAAGGAGGAAAAATTCTGTTTAAAAATGATCATAATATACGAGTAAGAAAATAACGTAACTGCGAATGCAGTTGAGGTATTATATACCTAGGGTTTGAAGATAAAAAACACGTATCAGTATTTGTCCGTAAGACAGGTGGATATCATTATTTACTTAATTTAATTGTAATAATATTAAACATAAATAAAATAATAATAATATACATATTTTCGAATTCAATCCTTCTTTGTAAGGGTGTGAATGTTTGCGTTTTTTCAAAGTTGTTCTTTTTTCGACCGATGGTAAGCGATTACTGATGCTAATGGATACCCGCAACACCAGAGGTGCTGTTTCACATCGGTTATCTGTGAGGCCGTGGTATCACTCCGGTCGAGCCGGCCCATTGATGCCGAGTGGCTCTCCTACGGGTACGGTTCTACGAGAAAGCTTTAAATCGCAAACATAATGTAAACTTCAAACTGTATCACATAACAATATCATAAACTATGAAACAGCTTTTACTACTCATAATGGCACAGGTTCTTTTATTTTCAACTAAATTATAAATCTATTACCGTAACTAAAAGGCTTGCAAATAGATTGTTAAATATTATTGCCGTTTCTAATAGCTAAAAATATTTTGAAATTATTTCAGCCTAGACACTACAAGTTCAAAACAATTAACGTGATATTTAGTTAATTAAAATAATAATTATATTGCATTATACATCTATGTGTTTTCCATATGTAGGAGATCAAAAAGAGGTTATTAGTAAGGTACTAGATAGGGTTGCCATCCATACTCTAAAATAGAGTATTGTACTCTATATCAGACACGGCGTCGGGTGACGTCACTGCACCGCGTCACGTTATGTGTTTTTAGAATTTTTAGTCCACTATTTAAATATTAGACTTAAAAAAAACATGTTTAGTTGCTGCTGTTGTTTACTTAACAGACTCATCATCTAAATATATTGTCTTCTTCCTGAGACTACCGCGTTCAAACAAAGAAACTCTTCGACTTTATAATATTAGTATAGATACAACACAATTTAAAATAACCGTTATTTGTATCTTAATTTAAATTATTAACATAGTTACCTATCACTTTATTTATTGACAGCACTTGACCTTGATCATAGTCTGGCTACGACTACAAATCATCTATAAAAAAACTCAAATAACTTAGCGGTACTAGTTTTGAATACCGTAAAAACGAGTACCGTTTGTATATACTTTCTGTATGAAGAGAATTGGTGCACTTATTCACATTTTGTATTCTAAAAACGCATGCGCAACGGAAGCTCACGCACTACGAGTATATGAGTATAGTATGTAGGTTTTTATTTTAAAATACAAACACGTACAAATATTCTTAATTTAAAATTATATAACTTCAGTGTATACCTTTTGGGTATCTTTTAAAGAGGTGGTCTAACGAAAATGTTAAAAAAACTGTTGCATTTAAATACTTTTTTTTTTAAATTCCGCTGTAGGGAAGTATCTGTATCGCAGTGGAATTCCCTTTATAAAATGGATACAAAGAACACCCAGACTCAGAACAACAACTTGTGGATCACACAAAGTGAAGTCCCATGTAGGCTTTGAACCCACAACAGCGCAATAGAAATCTTCTAGGTGACCGCTTTAACCACTACTCTAATATTTACCTTATCACGCAAATTATTGTAGACAAGTTACGCATACAGAAACGTGACTTATGTTTCGAAAATTTTACTTCGTTTCCATGCCCTTACGACACACATTTAATTTATTTACCGGAGCACAGAACATTTATTTTATTAGGTGAAAGGAGAACACTCCCTACTTTAATACACTCGATACTACGATTGAGTACTAAGGCAGTTTATTTTTAGACCTGGTAAAATAATAGTAACGTCTTACACCATACTGTCCATACACTATACAAAGCTACGCACAGATTGATTGAACTATGGGCTCTAGAACATGAATAACAATAGGCACTCATGTAAAATATCGTTCTTCAAAATACCTAAAACAGTGTAAGTAAATATATTATGGCATACAAATATTTTCGTAGTCAAAGAGAAAAATTGAAGTGAAATAATTATATTCCAATGTTATAGAATTAATTATTCTTCAATTTATACTTTTTTATGAATTAAAAGGGTTTTTTTGTCGACTAAACCCATTAATGAATATTTTCCCAAATCGTTTAAAAAAATGAAGGACTCCTGAGGTAACAAATATAAAAAAAGTACATTCGAAATACGAGCCTCCTCTTTTTTTGAAGGAGATTTACCATTGTGTTCATAAAATATTCTCATTTAATTATGTTATCTGAAGGGCAAACGTAATCTCCGTATATTAAAACTTTCCGTATTTTTCTAGTTAAAATGTACAAACTGAATGTTTCCTTCGTGCAATTACAAACATGTTATTACATACTTTGTTACTAAACGTTAATACACGAGATAAAATTAACTATGAAAGAGCTGTGAAATATAGTATTAAATGCTTTCTATAAAACTATCACCTATAACTTGCACATAATAGGAAATATCACATAATAGGACATATCATACAAATCAATAACAACAATATTATTACTTTGATATTCCATGTAATCTAGGAATTACACTTTTCTGAGATTCTTATAATGAAACTGCCTCTAATAATTTTATACTTGACAAAGCTTTTCTAACTATCGTATCAAGTGTATAATTACTTGAAACACGAATGCACTAAGCCTTTAATGAAGTGTGAGATAAGTTGCTCTAACATGACAGGCTATTGTCAACCCAGTTTTAGTATCTATTGAGTCATTCAATCGCCTTGCGAAATTAGATCTGAATTGTATCGCTGTGACTAACACGGTACAGAGCACATTGTGCTTTTACTATTGAAAGGTAATAAAATGGATACGTTAAAATTTATTGCCGTCGAAATATAAAATATAAGTAGCTTTCTATTAAAAATATTACGTATTATTATCAGTATTATAGATCTGTACGTAATATTATCACAAATACAGGTATTTAAGCACTTAAAACACCTTGCATCGGATATAAATAAATCTAATAAGCTTTATTTATAAGGCAAATTAATATACAGTGCCTTAAATTAACAGATGTAAATAAATAATAAATCCTTATAATTGAATGTTTTATGTTAGCTTAGCACTTTAGCTATACATTACAAGACAAAATATCAAAAACACTTACCTAATGCTACAAAGCCCACGACAAAAAGTAAACTTTTCATTTTTATATTAATTTTGAGGTAGTATTTATAAGGAATTTAATTATTATTTAACCGCTGGTACGTGCGATTCGTTTCGAAGGTACCAGTGTATTGCGCGCGCACTCAGGTCTGATGTAGCTTGCGCGGGCGCAACTTAATACACCACGCACGATAATAATGGCTGCGACGAAAGTGAAAGAAAGTTAAGATAATTAACTATGACCAACGAAAATAATAGATTCACGGTCAATTATTGTGGTCGGAGACTCTTTGATATTCATATGAATAGTACTCACTATAATTGTTCATTTTATTACATTGAGTAATTGCTTTTAGGTGGATTTAACAGTGTGGTTCCGCCTTATTAAATTTATATTATTCTATTATGTTTGTAAGGAATACAAGTACATATTTAGTAAGCTTAAATAACAATAAATAATACATAACCCATACTACCTCCGATCTTCACGAAAACTGCTCAACAATTACCATGGCTCTAATTTGAAAAACTGTTTTGTAAAGGGAGCGACGCGCAGTTTAGATTATTCTACCTGTTACAGTTTACAGAAATTACAGCACTTAGTGTAAAAAAATGAAGTGTTTTAGGGATTTACTTTCTAAAGTGCACCTGGTTCTCCGGCTTCCAGTACCTGAGACGAAGTTCTCTCTGAGTCCGCGAAGTCCGACATAATTCTAAGTTCATTTTTGACACCAAAAGGACTATTTTATTTCAGGTTTTTTACTATAGTGCAATTAAATTTTAGGCAAAATAACGAAAACTGTACAGGTGCATGTACATGGTACATTGCATTTTTCACATAGCTAGTTGCCAAACAGTTGCACTCGTTTTGAGCGCATGATTTTTAATACAGTAAATATGGATATAAAGGTAGTATAAGTACCATTGTCACCCTGTAGCATTACTTATTCATATAGGTACTTGCCACATATGTTGTCGTTCTCTCGAAGCACCGAGACTGAAGCGATAACTTTGGAAATGACGGTCTCAAGGCCAATTTCATGGAATAAAATGTAGTTTGGTTGTTAATGAATAATATTTTGCGTCTTAAAGCTATAATGTTACAATTTAAAGGAACTTTTTACACTTTATTTAATACTTATCGTCGTGGTAATAACATTAAGTTAAAATTTTACAGGTATTCATTTAAGTTTTAAATATACGTTTTATTGTTTACTATAACCTCGGAGTTCTTGTGTTTATCGTATTTAATTTTTGAAGACAGTTAGTTTGTTTCAAGTTAAATTTTATTATAGCTTAAAATGGTTAGAACTACTTCTTAACCTAGCGGTTTGATTATGATAGCTACTATATGTATCGTAGATGTGATTCCCATCACGACACTAACACAAAACTAATTCAAGACATTTAACGAGAAAACATGACGTTTTTTTTATATTATGGAATAAATAACTAACCAATATATATTTTAGAATATAGTGATGAAGCCTACCTTTTGTAAATAAGGCTTTAACTTTTAATTACTTTGTTTTTTTTCATTTTTTCATTCACAATAAACTTTATTCAAATTATTAGCTTACCACATTTAGTCAAGCAAGAAACATGTTCTCTATTCGATACTTAAGCCTTTAAAAACGTCGACTTTAAAAAAACGCTGTTACTAATAATGTCAAGTGACATTATCAATAAAGTAAAAAAAACGTATACAGATACAATTCGAATGATAAATAATATTTGGCAACATTAGAACAATTATAGTGGGTTACAAAATACCTATCGCAAACTGGTCTAGGCATTGTGAACTAGACACGAGACCCGACGTTGCATGTTCACAATTAGTAAGGCTATGGTCATATTAACAAATCGTGACACTGTAATCTACGTTACTTGAACTCTTTAATAAATATTTTAGCCTAAATAATATAAAATGACGTCATGACGAAATAAAAGATCAACGTAAAAGGACAGCCTTCGTGCTGTCGTTTTTCGTTGGTGAGTGCGAGACTGGAGGCCCAATGATGCAGAAGCATCACTAGGCCTCCATAGCGTTGGTCACCATGCTGCATTGATGCATTGTCTGAAATGAGTATAGTGACCGTCACTCTTGGATTCTGCTTAGGCTTTCCATTAGGCAGAGTATCCGTTTATGGTCTAATTTTTTTTTTTTCTGTGGTCATCTACTACAAACAAGTAATAAAATACCTACGCACTTTATGTGAATTATTCAAAGAACATTAACCTTTGTCTCAGTTTCAATTTCGTTTACTTAATAGTCACTACTCTGCTCCTAAAAATCGAGGCTATATGTTACTTTTCTCATTGAATGCTCTTTCTAATGCTAAAGGATTATTCAAATCTGAGAAAAAGTGGTTTTATTACATACTAGCTTTCGTCCGCCCACATGTGGATGTTGTTTTTTTTTTTTATGTTTGACCCTGCCAAAATGACTCTACTCTGCCTGATGGAAAGCATGAGTAGAATCCAAGAGTGGTGGTCACCATACTGCGAATGCAGACAATGCAACAATGCAGCATGGTGACCCACACCATGGCGAGCTAGTGATGCTTCCGCATCATTGGGCCTCCGGTCTCGCACTCACCAACGAAACACGACAGCATGATCGCTGTCATTTTACGTTGATTTTCTGTGCGAGGGTAGTACCGCCCCGGTCGAGCCGGCCCGTTCATGCTGAAATCAGCGTGGCTCTACAGCTCTCTAGTTATCGCGGTAAATAGTAGTAGTAGTGATGCTTCTTCAGGAATCAAAGTATCTTCATGCCAAAATTTCATTGAAATCGATGCAGCAGTTTAGCCATCAAAGCGTAACAGACAGACAGGCAGAGTTACTTTCGAATGTATAATATTTTTATATGTGAATTTTTATATGTTTCTCTAAGGTTTTTTTTAATGCTACACACGTAAGTTATTAAATTGCATAAGCTACATAACAATTTATTTTATACATACGTCTAAGAATCAATTCACAATTAACATATACCATTAAATTATTTATAATTTAATGGGTGAATGTTTAATTGAAAGTGTTAACATTTAATAGCGTTTATTTTAAACGTAAAATTTCTCTTCGATTATATATCTGCGGCTGTGATAAGTTACACGTGACCTTTAGCTTATTCTTTATTTTACATAATAATACATGATGTTAGTATCCCTAACTATTTACTGATAATAGCGGAAATTTCGATAAAGTATAGTTAGATATACAATGGTATAATATACTTCGATTGTGATACCTTTGGAAAAACTAAACATATTTAATTTTTAATTTGGAAATTTTAAATAGACCCTTAATAAGATATTGCTTAGTTTGTTCAGCCTACTGCCGGCCGCTGTTGAACCAAGGCGTCCCCCAGAGCTTTTAAGACTTAGTACGAGTCTCTTCTTTATAATTAAATTTTTTCATATATTTAAACGCACCAGATCATCTGTAGCGAAGATTCAGTTCTAAATATCCTACTAATATAGTAAATGCGAAAGTTTGTAAGGTTGGATGGATGTTTGGATGTTTGTTACTCTTTCACGCAAAAACTACTGAACGGTTTTGGATGAAACTTTACAGTAATATAGCTTATACATCAGAATAACACATAGTCTACTATTTGCCGCGATAACTAATATTATACGCAATAACATATACATATACGACTACAGAACAATTTGTAATGACGAAAATATCACTAGATTTATTCATTGATTATTCAGCCTGTAGTGTGATTATTTTCTCGGTGTGAAAGGGTCCTTATTAGTGTGGCGCCAGCAAGTTCGATGACTGGCTTAAATATATTGCAACATACACATACATCACGAAAATAATGTAATAAATCAATAGAAAGCATACAACACAAAATGGTGATGTTGTAAGTAGTCCAATTTTTGTGTTTATTTATACTCGTATAAATATATATACGGATATAAATGCTTGCGGTAGTGGGGTTTTTATCCTTATCTTTTTACAAGTTCTTAAACACATACAATGTATGACACAGTAGCATTTAAAGTTTGCCAAAGGGATAAACAAGAAAAACTAGGATATCATTTAGTTATGATTTATTAAAATAAAATTGCATAAAAATGAAGCAACGCATTTGATAAATGAATTAAAAGCTACTACTAGCTGTACGCTACGCGACGCTGTAATACATTTTTTTATGGGATAGATAGCAAACGAGCAGATTGAATTGTAAGAAATGAAGAAGTTGTTAACGTAGATAGTACATAAACATATAACAATCTCAATTAATAATGGTAATGTTATGATACACTAGTTGTTGCCCGTGGCTCTACCCGCGTTTACTTATGTCGGTTATCGCGGCAAATAGCCTATGCGTTATTCTGATGTATTACGCTTTAATACTGTAAAGTTCCATCCAAATCCTTTCAGTAATTTTTGCGTGAAAGAAAAACAAACATCCATCCATCCATTAATCCATACTTATAAACTTTCGCGTTTATATTAGTAGAATTAAAATTTTAAAAGACAATGACCATCGCACTGATTCCAAAATCAGCATTCATAATTATTAAACATGGCCTTTCAGAACGTTTATTGGTAATTTGTTATTACATTAATGTAATTTAAATGGTGATTAACGAAAACTTCACATGCAGTTGTAACCTTTGCATCCTCAGCTAGTGTAATTTATTGCACATATAATGTAAGGTCAATCATTGCAACATTTTTTTTATTCAGTTGATAAAATAAGTGTAGAGAAGAGAGTGGAGATCTTATTAATATTATGTTAGAAGACTAACATTGCATAAAGTAAAACAAATTCTGTGATTAAGGCTCCAAAGACATGAATTCAACGTTACCACTCTCAAAATCTATACATTTGCTTCGCATCGGCCTAAGGTCGACTGGTAGAAAATGCCTAGAGCATTAAATCCACCTTTGTCTCTGGTTATGTACGTAAAGTTTTAGTTAATATTAAACTTAACAAATATTCTACAGTGTGTCTTCTTGCTAGCCTATTCGACTATGAACATTTGATTATATAGGATTGATCACTTGTAACCAAATAAATAAAAGAAAAACACAAAGTAAATATTTAAACAGGTAAATGAAGTTACCTGTGTTCCGTATATGTTGACGTGTCATAGTAAAGAAAATATATATCATATCAGGTCAGTTCAGTCACAGTAGTATAAAGTACTCCATAGCTGCTAAAAGTAGATTGTTGTGTATAATACTCTCTATATTGATTCTTATTGATAACGCAAATTGAAAGACTAACTGTGTCTAAATTCCAACAACGCTACACAACCGTCGCAATCTTTCACAACAACTAGTTGTACCCGCCTAATGTTCATTTAATACACTTATACTTGATTAGCCGTACTTACGGTACAGGCAATCTATATAGGTATTGCTAGTATGAAATAAATTTACTAAAATGAAATGAAATAGTTAGTATACCTAAGTATTTTAAAAGAAATGTTTAAAACATAAAGTACCGTTTTAATTTAAAATGTATTAAACTGACCTGTTTTGACTGACTTGGTAGTACATTTTTCGGAAATGTAATCGTTTTCTAATAGACTAAAGGTCAAAATTAAAACAAGGTAAGGATGGTATATTGGATGATAGCGTCAGGCTAGAGGATAACAGAACTAGGACCGGAGTAACTCGAAAAACCTAGAGTTACATTCCCAAATTCCCTTTTTATAGTTGGCGAGACTACTAAAATTAATTCCTCAATGGATTTATAATGATCTGTTCAGTGATTCAGCTTTATACAATATGAACTACGGAACTGATATTAGTTTTAAAAATATATTTTAGATTTTGTACGTTAGGGTTTCTACCAATGGAAATAAACATAATTTTACAAGTATATCCTTCAATCCCATCTAAAAATACAATTAAGTTTTACAATTATATTTACAGCGAAAATAACAATCTTATCTAAATGGAAATAAAAAATATAACTGTTAAAAACAGAATTATAGAACCCGCTATTATTTTGGTAAAAATACGTCAAACATAGAGTATGATATCTTTGTTTCCGGGTAAAAAATGAAACCAACAAAAGTCCTTGAGAGTATTCAAGTATTATCCATATATTATAATAACTGTATTTAAACGAAAAATTCTGATTTAAGATACAGTTCACAATACTTAAAAATACACACTAAACATATTTTAAAATTTGTTTTATAAAACTGTGCAAAGAATAAAATTAACTACTAATTTTAAATAATATAGCCAAGACTTTTTGAACTCTAATTATGTGACTTAAAATTTAAATTTCAAGGACTTTAAAACTGTAAACAGGATGCGGTTGCAAGTATTTCTTCCCCAAGGTCACTAATACTTATTAACCTGAATATTAACGGGGAATATCCGCTAATAATTTTGTTAAGTATATGTACATAAAAAGCGAATGCTACAATAAAATATGCGTGCCCCAAATATCATCTAACATTTTTTTTATAATGTACCGTTTGCATAATGCGAAAATATTCAAAGGTCATGGCACAAGCATTATTATCGTATTACCAAATACGTAAATGAATGTTCCTATACGATCCTCAAAAAGAAGGAGCACAGAACAGGTTGGTTAAGTTCAATATATTATGTTACCAAGAGCCCTTAAGACAGTCTTTCCGTTTCCACAGCACGCAAAAGATTTAAAAGATTCGCAATTAATCGTTTGGCATTTTAATTAAACTCCGTAAAAGGTCCGAAGGGATTGTTTGCCTCTCTAAAACCAGATCAAAAGTGGATACCAGATTTATTTCTAAAGTTATTGAACTATTGGGAATGTAGTCACAAGTTTAAATATAAGGACTAAGGAGGGAAAGGAATACATTTTCTAATATTTTAATATCGTTAAAACTGTCAATGCATAAGAGAAAACATTTGTAACTGCTTTATCTTGTAAAGTAATAAATAATTATCATATATTTATTATTAAATGAGAATAGTAGAACACTGGAAAAAAATATATGTATCCAAAAATCCGGTAACTCAATTCTTATTTCCTCTATTCAACTTACATTAATTTCTTCTATTCAACTTATATTTCGAAACTAAGGTTTCGTTTCTGTTACAGTAACCGCTATTGACAAGAAATTATATACCTACCGACTGCTACCACACTTTAATTATATACTTGACTTTAATTATGAGTTATCATTAATATGCCAGTCAAAACTATCTTTAACGATTATTAAAACGTTCAAATCCTAATCGGTTAAAAATAATCAACTCGATGGCCATGCTGTAGACCCTCAGGCATGTCTTGTTATTACAATAAAGGAAAACAGGTCTTAAATTATTAAAACCGCGGCTGACTATAATTCTGTGAAATCGACGACTATTCTGCGAATAAATAAACGTTTTTCAGAACATTCTTGGATTGTTTTGTTGGTTCTTAAAAACATTGACCAATAAAAATGAACAAAAGAACATCTAACACAGGATTTGACTGTCAAGAAAAACACAACATCATCACCAGTTTGAGAAATACTGTACTTACAATGCATTCCCTAAAATTGTTTTAGAATTATGATATCAAAATTTACCTTTACATTTTCAATGACTTCTACCAAGTTTGGTTGCAAAAAAAAACCTCTTTAGAAATGTTAAATACTATTCTCCATGTTGATGAAAATCCAGTCTATGATCCGAACGAGAACTGATGATACCAGACCGAGACTGACTGAATGTAATAATTCATTTCACTTCAAATGGTCGTCCAAAGTCATGTTGTTCTTTAGCTTCTAAGTTCTAGACGATGAGATATTAGCTAGTTTCATTAACATTGTTCATTCGAGTTGAATCCTAAATTTACAAAATAATTATATAGACCAGTAATGTAGTTAATTTCGCTCGAACCATAACGCATTCACTGTTTTAAACATAAGAACAGGTATGCTTAAATTATTAACTAATTCGTGAACAACAGTCGTGACTATCTTGACATATTGAAATTTTAGGCATGATTGGAGAAGTCTGATTGACACATGTGGAAATCGTTCACCAAAAATACTCTAGCGTGCTCTATGTAACAGCGAGGAGTTGATATAATTGTTGGTAGCCCCTACAATTATGCTTGCGAGGTTCAGGAAGAAGTGTAAAAACTTTGGTCTAGAGATAATTAACCCAAATTTTTCCAAGTGGTATTTAAAAAAATATTATAATTATTGTAAACACAAAGATATTTTCTTTATTTTTACGTAGACTTGCGTGTTATGATTCCATAATCATTGTGAACACAATGAAAAGAAATCAACATAACTGTCAAAATAAACCAGACAGGAATAACAGCAAAAAAAAAAGATTCTTTAATTCACCATTATAATACGTTTATACAATTAACAATTCACATTTTGATTATATCGTATACATAAGCTAATTATTACTACAGCTTCAATAAATGTAATCGTGTTCCTTTCATTAAAATCTCATAATGACAATATTTTTCTTTCTCACCATAATAAAAATAATACTTTGTGGTTTTAGTCCATTACACATTCTTGGGTTCTGTATAACGTAACATCAGTTTAATACAAAAGTTCTCAAAGAAATGTTTGGGTAAAACAAAAGTCTATTGTATGATTTTTGCGTCTACATATAAATATATAGATGTTCGATGGGCTTTTTAGCAACATTAACTTCTAGAATTTCCATGTTCTTATTACTTATATTCTTATGATACGTACTATATATAAAAGCTACAGACTATATCGTACGTTTAATATTATTTAAGTTTTTACTAGCTGAGTCCCGCGGTCTTACCCGTGGTTATTGTTGTACCGGGGGTAACGTCAAGGGGCAAAGTTATTATAAAAAACGTAGCCTAAGTTACTCCTTATATCATCAGCTACCTATAGTGAAAGTCCTGTCAAAATCGGTCCAGACAGACAGACCGACCAACAGACAAAAATTGAAAAAATGATATGTTGGTATATGTGCCGTGTATACATAGTGCCTCGGAGAGCACTTTAAGCCGTCCCGACCCGGTTGTCATGAAAATCTATGGCAATTGTTATTGGGAAGTTAGTGCCTTCAAATATACTGACAACTAGTTCAACCTTCGAATTCAGTTCACCCTCAAATCTTGGGAATAAAAAAGGCTAGGAAGATGATGATGATGTCCCGTGTATACATAATTATGCGTTAAATAAAAACGGTTATTTTAACATTACAAACAGACACTCCAACTTTATTTATTTGTTTTGAAGATTAAATTAAATTCTTGTTATTGGCTTTTTTTATTGTAGAATCTCACTGAAAAATAATTATTAAAATGTGATTCTAATAAATGTTTCATAATTATACTTTCTCACTTTTATTCCTTTAACTTCTGAAATACTTTACTTTACTTTATATAGATTGTTTCAAAAGTAGTATTAAATGAAGTTTATAAATTGAGTAAGTTATCAAATAGTGTATCATAAAAGGGAAGCAGTAATTGCATACTATGAGTGTCGTTATTTTTGACATACTCCACTTTTTTGGAACTATTATTTATACTATTAAAAGAAATACAAAAAGAATTATCTAACATAAAATGAAATAGTAGTTACAAAATTGTAATGAAAAAAAATTAGGTTTGCGTTCTTTTTTAAATAATTCTGTATGAGGTAATTATAATTTTTTATGACTTATGAATAATAAATACTTATTATTATATATTAACAGCAACTTTTATTTATTACACGCATGACCTGTAATTGTAGGTGTATTTATATAAGGCTATTAAGTACGTCTGTCTATAGACAAGTCAAAGACAAATTAATTTGAAAATCATAGGTAAAAGTCAATACTACAAGTATGTCAAAGAATGTTAATATAAATAGAAAGGAATAGATTTATTTATAGAAATACATAAGAGAAACTTATGAATATTAATAATATATTATCTTAGAATATAAAATAGAAAAATTTGCATAAATCGATAAAAATAACTACCTCGGATCCACTGTTTTTAACACGCTTTTATTAGCTTGACCTGTACGTATGTATGTATGTATCTAACGGAATATTTTAACTTCATTTTCACCTACTTCTAGTCTGAGTCTGAGATTAACTTGAAAATTTGCACACAAATTTGCAACGTCAAGGACCGATGACAATCCAATAATTTGAAAAAAAAAACAGGAAAAAAAAATCCTTTTTTCTAAAAAAAAAGTAGCGTTAAAAAACTAATCAAACACGCTTTTGTAAATATACCAAACTAAAAAGTAGAAAATAAATTATAGTTAAAAAAACTAAAAAAAAGTTTTTTGAACTATAATTTTTTATGCTGGTAATGTATAGCTTGTGTGTGGAAATAAGTCCTCGTTTCACCGGGGTACTGACCAATATTCCAATGAACATTGGAATATTAGAATAAATAAAATCAATCAAGCTATAATTTACATTTAAATGAATTAATTTTGCAGTTTTATTTAGGATATCTGATAACAAAACAACCCTCTCTTAATAGGCTTAACCCTCTCTTGAGAGGAGACTCGAGCCCCAGCAATGAGACATTGTGGGTTGTTGATGACAACAAAATTGCTCAAAATTACTTCAAACCTTTCTTTAACTTTTAAGAAGTATTCTTGAGAATCTCTTTTAAGATTGTGTATACAGTACATTATAACCAATGATTTATTTTATAGAGTAATTTGCACACTTTTAACCGTTATTTCTATCTATACAAATAAATAAAATTAAAGTGTCTGTCTGTAATTTCAAATCAACAACTTTTCACTAAATGCATATGAAAGTATATCGGAACATTCAAAAACGTAATTAAATATTTTTGTGTGTCTGTCTGTTTGTTCCGGCTAATCTCTGGAACGGCTGGACTGATACTTTTTTAGACTAGGTTCGCTCCGCGGTGTTACATGCGTTTGTTATTGTACCGCGAGTAAGACAGGCTCAGCTAGTTTTTAATAAATTTTCTTACCTCGGCACCCTAATTATTCTTTGTAGAAGGACTCAAACGAAGCTCTTTCAATACTCTTTTAATAGCTTTACATTTATGTTTGTTGGTTTGTTACTTTGTAACCAATTTCTTTAAACTCGACTTATCATTAAAACGTGTTTCATAGTTTTTTATATATATATATTTATTATTTTCTCTATGTTGTTCTTAAATTTCCTATTTAAATATTTACAAGTTAGTATTTCACGCAAAATGTTCAAGCAAGGTTTAAAAAATGCTAGATTGAATTATGTGTACACCAACGATTTTTCAAGGTCCGTCTTTCACGGTACCCTAAGTACATTCCGCTTTAACCTGAGGTCTTCCAGTTTACAAGGTAAATGCGTTTCGAGGCCATTGAAAAAAAAACAGAAAGAGTTTAGATTGGACAATATTAAGAGGTCAACGATCTTTGCAATCGGTTCAATGTATTTTTTAGGTGTTGAATAATGTTCTTTCGAATTTTAAGTGAGTTATTACTTTTTAAGGATTAACTGCATAAGGTTTAAAAAAAATGAGAATTTCTTCATACTCGTTTATCTCATACAAAATATTTATTTATATTTTTTATATAGAAATACTTTTTCAAACCTTTTCGGTGAACTTGGGTGGGTTACATGGACAGTTATAATTTATTGTACAAATCAATGAGATTGATCGTTGCAAAAACGAATATAAAAGTAATTGCCTGAGCTGTAAGAGTAGATTCGACTATGTCTCTTTATATTAGTAACGGAGGTTTAATGCAGTAATAAGCTTTATATAAATAATAAAGAAATAATTTAATGACAATTAAAACTGTGTTTATAACTGAACTGAATACAACTAAAACATATTGTAATTTACGAACAATTATATTTAGTAATGCCCTACTTTCGGCTCTCTAAATTTAATACTCCAATTATTTGATAATGTTAGACGTCATTTTATCTTTTACCGCAAATGAATCCACAATCCTGATATTGTTAGATAATTAATTTACTTTTTACCTAACACTATAAATATAGTAGATTAATACATAGTCTTAAATATATAGAGCATGCTGAGCTTAAATAGAAACTGCAATTCTCAACATTGCATTCGAATACTCTACCATGCCACTCGTCCAAGAATGTTGTCTGTCTACCCACTAATAAATAATGCACTGTAAAACTTTAAAAATGTACTATACTTTTCGCCAAATTATCATATTATTCGTAGTATCAAAAATTGTCTTATCAATGTACTGTCTCTATCACTTTTATCAATAGTGAAGTAACGTTATATCGGGAACATTTGAGGAAAACAACTTGTATATAAACATACGATCATTAAGTCGACTGGATAAATGTCAACTAAATGTCAACTGAAAGTCAAATGTAATAGGTTGGAAGACACACGAGATATGAAGTAGAAACAGTATAATTACCTAATTACTTTGCGTTATGTAAAACTAACAAGTTCTGTATTCGAAATACTCTAATCTTCTGCCTTATAGGTTATATTTCAGCATATGAAAAGTACCAATAAGATACACACGATTGCATCAAAATAACGTCATCTCTTTTTTGCATCCACACCGAACTTTATCGTTAAAGATCATGGCATCAAATTTGCTCTTTTATTACTTAACTATTATTATTTTTTGTTTGAATGGAAACTTTACCTATAGTCACATTCAAATCTGTAAAAAAATACTACCGTTTTGAATTGAAAAGTAGAAGAATTATTCAACACAAGAATTCGGCATAATATTTAAATACAGAACAGATCAATATTATTGTAACAGCATTTTCCTTAGATGTGTAAAGTTAGTTTAGTCAAATATCGTGTTTAATTATATTTACTAGTTTTTGTCCGCGGCTTTGCCCGCGTGTATATCGGTTTTCGTTGTAAAAGTAGTCTTTGTAAAGTTTGTAAAGTCAGGCTACTCAAGTTATATAGGTAACTAAAGAATTAAAGTATTTTCATGCCAATTTTTATTGAAATTGGTGCATTTGTTTAGCCCTGAAAGCATAACAGATAGACAGATAGACATAGTTACTTTCGAATTTATAATATCAATATGGAAGTATGGATTTCATAGTCCATATTCTATGACAACTTATTACAAGTTATGTTTTTGTATAAATTTTAATATACTTAACGTGCTTGTTACTTTTAAGTATCCATTTTAGTTTTAAATTTATTAGAGATGGGATCTTTACATACAAATGTACTATGTAAAGTAAAATCTTAAATATCAAAAGTTAAATTATACACTATGTATGTGTTCAAAATAAATAGAAATGTCAGTTCGCACTATCACGCGATACACAACCTCCTAGACTATACCCACACATGCCACGTTCTGTAGGAACTGATTTTTGACAGCTTATTGCCTTTGATTTGTGAGACCTCATCACTACACCGGAATGGATACTTGTAAATAGGTCTTGCACATCCTATAACATGAAAATCAGAGTCACGTTTTGTAACAAATAATTCTAGGAAGATGGACCTAAAACGCAGCAATGCAGTAGAGAATTTTAATTACAATTGTCGGACTCACAATAGGCGATTAGGTTTATCATCATAATTGTTATTTACGTATTCTTACGTCAAGAGGCGAATCATTATAAAGACATTGTTTAACAATATTTTAGAAGCATTTGATTTTAAGTTTCTAACAAGAAACAAAACGGATAAAACTTAAAGATTGTTGAAAATAATATTTATAACCAATTAAAATTAGTCCGTAGCGTCAGTACTAACCAGTAGCTAATTCAATGCTAAAGAGTTCTTCTGAGAACAGACAAGAACCCTATAAATACATACAATTTATTTATCTTTGAGACCCTTCTTTTTAAAAATATCTGGGATGGCTATATTACATTTAATCCTGTAAAATATCAGAGAAGAATAAAAACAGAAGAGAACTACAATATTTCAAGGATACCTACAGACAGACAGACGATCAGGAGCACACTCAACAAAAACAACATGGAAACATCACTCACTGGCGATCTTGACGCAAATGGCAACCTTTATTTATGATGTTATCAGCAACGGCATTAGTTCATTCTTTTAATCATTCTTCTTTTTGTATTATTCAAGTTTACGATTCTAGAATTTTCGTTAGTTAATAATAATTATTTACGTAGATATACATCTTGTAACTGACCTTAGTTTTTCATGTACTTAGAGACAAAATTAACTATGTAGGAGTTGAATTGTATGTATACGACAAATAAAAATTTATGTTGGGTGTTAAATAAATTTAAATAATATTGCGATTCCTCGAACAAAAATACTGTTTCAAATTAATAAATATATACATTTGTAGTAAAAATAAATATGTGTAGAGACAGGCTTTTAATATTAACTTACAATATTTACCTATTAACATTGAGCGATGCGACGATTCGGACCACGATGACAGTATGTTATATTTTCAAATTCACTAGTGTTGACATTCTAAAGGATAAAGCAAATTTCTAGTGCGAAGAGCGTTTTTTGTTGAGTAGTGCCATCACCCACCTTCCAGATAGTCAAACCTAGACTTAAAGCTTACTCCGTGAATCCCTAGTAGAGATTGAGACCACCTTGCTGTCTCTCTTCCTTAATACAAGAAGAGTTACTTAAAAACTGCCGAATCTTAGAACAAATCACTTTTTAGCTACTTTAGCTACAAGTAAGACAAAAGGTTTATTTACATCTAAATAGGAAGGTAAAATGGAAAAGTTTTATGTAGGAGCATAAAGAATACCCGCAAATCTTTGATTCAAAGTACTGTATAAAAACTATAATGATATTTGTATTGTAGGTATGATATGAAACAGTTATGAAAACTTCATATTATATATTTTGAACTATATTAAAATTATATATTATATATATTTGAAACAGTTTAAATGAATTGTAAGTGAAAATTGTTCTCAAAAACAACCCATAAACTACAGTTAATTCAAATTAAAAAAAAGGTTTGATAAAATATAAACCTACTAAGTAATTTTTTGATAAAATTTTAACAGCCACACTTTATATATCACTGTTAAAATTGATTTAGTAGTTTAGGCCCTACGATGGGTTATACCAACATACATTGAATGCCAAAAAACTATACTTTTGGCTTGGCCGTAGTCGGGTAAAAATTAGACTTTACCTAATTACTACTCTCAAATCATAAAAAAAGGTCGTATATCGCAGTAAATGTAGAAAAAAAAACAACAGCATTGTTTTAAACTTATAATGTATTTAACTTATTAAGTCTTAACATACAACTATGGTATCATAATCACTAGAGGTGCTTAATTCCTCGACTTGGGCGCGGGCGCAGGTGCGGCCTCCTCTGATTCCTTGTACCAGTCCTCGCTGTAACAAAAATAAATTATTTAAACATGTGCTATAACATTTATTGATTTATTACGATAAATTACCGGATAAACTTATTCATATAAAATAGAAAATTAAAAGATAAAATAGATTGTACTTAAATTTTTTTCAAAGAATAAAATGAAGGTAAACTAATATCTAAATGTGGAAAAATAATAAACAGAAAACAGCCATACGACTATTCGAATTCTTAAATGTTTTAAGAATATATATTTGTGAATATAGACAGAAAACACTAGACGTGTTTCGTCTATTCTACCAATCTTATTTCATTGACAGAAGATTACAGGCAAATAGCGATTAAAACTTACCATCCGCGCACGTTCTCAGGTGCGTCACACCTCTGTGACTCTTCATTGTAGACCTCTCCGACCTGGCAACCGAGGTCACGGGGCTCGACGCCACCGAGGCATACGTAGAACCGTTGGCAGTCAGTAGGGTGAGCAAATTTGGGGTGGGCGACGATCTGACCTTGAGCATTTACTTGCTGTTCCTTGGGGCATTCGAAACCATCCTTGGTTTTTTCTGAAATGTGTAAATTCATATGAATATTTGATGTTCATCCGAAATCATTCATCCGTGTGGTGGTGGATTAAAAATACAGATTTTCATCACCCCTATTCATTGCATTTCATAAAAAGCTACTAAGGGAACAAAGACAAAACAAAGACCACATTACCGTAAAGAGAAGGCAAACTTGAAACAACCCCTATCTTTACCGACTCATCTGGCCTGTATGTTATACTAGGCCAAAACCCCTTTTCGAGGAAGCAGCTGATGTCCAGCAGTGGAGTATTAATAATGATGATTGTTATGATTTGTAATGTATATAATTAAAAACAAAAAAACGTACTACACTTATAAGGTATCAACTAATTAAATACATGAACCATACTATCTTTTTTATTGAAAGAGAATACAATGAGATAGAAAATAACGTTCAATGAGATTTATTTAAGTGCTACAGTTTTAGCTTAAATATTTGAATGACCAAGGTTTGGTCGGTATCTTTATTTTGGTATTTTTTCTTGAAATTAATTCTATCTAGATCGATTTATCGCCCTCGAAACACTCAGCATACTAAAAATTTCATTAAAATCGTTGGAGTCATTTCTGAGATTCTAGTTACATATAATACACACACACACCCATCCACTCACATACTCACTCAATCACACACATATCCCCTTACACTCGCTTTATGTTCTTTTGTTTCTCAATTATATGGAAGATACTAATCCCTACGACATAGGGAATCTTAGTGTGGAGCCTAATATATAAAATAGTAAATTTTGATTTAAGGAAACAATAAAATTATTATTATATTATATATACAATAATTGCTTGTTCAAACGTAGATTAGATAATACTTACTGTCCAGAGCTTGACATCCCTGTCTAGCGGCAGTGTCGGGCCACACGCAAGTCCCAGAGTACTCATCGAAGTGTAGTCCATTGGTACACTTGACCTCAATAGGCTCTCCTTCAATGCAGTTGTAGAAAATGTTGCACACGCTCGGGTCGGGGTGAGCGAAGAAACCGTTGCGGCGGGGGCATAAGTTGTTGGGCTTGGCAGGTTCTGGAGAAAAATGTATAAATAAGTATAAAATAATAAAATTATTGCGAAATCTCCAATAAAATACTATTAATGAAGTATTTACTAAACGGATGGTTTAAATTAAGTCGATATAACTTCAGTCATTCGAAGCTGTCGTTTGCGGCAATCATTAAATAAACAAATGTCAAGTCTAATGTAAATTCATTTTTAGATTGGCATTATGCTTGAATTGTACATACTACGAGTTATTTAAAAAAAAATGTAATACGTTTCTAACCTTTTAACTGTCTATATGGGTTTTATAGAGATATTTTTCCAAGGAAATTAACACATCCGAGCATAATTGCATTCATAATGAAATGTCACTAAAGTCTATGTTTTACTTAAGAAACTCAAGTCTCATCTCTCTGATGAAACATAAGTCTAGTGTAGTCTTAATAAAATTAATAATGTATGTACGAAATTGATCTATTGCGTTTCTGAAAACGATTCATAACTAATTTCATTGCACATCTCGACATAAATTACTATGACCCCAGACATGATGCAAAACGTCGATCAATAAATATAGCTTTTAAAACTGGAATTACTACTTTTCTGACTAGAAATGTGTGGGAATTGTCAAACCTTGGTTCTTGATTGAGTATAGGAAATGACAGTTGCATTCCGTTAATGAGGAAGTGAATACGGTATGGTCTCTTTCGCTCCATATAGATAAGAAGTGTGATTGTTATGAACTTTGTATTTGTGGTTTATTGTGGTTATGTTTTTTATAGGAATCAATAAATCAGAACACTTTTTCAAAGAACTAAGGTTAATTGGATATAAAAACTACTTAAACGAAATCAAAATTCAATATTATTGTAATGCATAAGGCGCTCTAAAATTTTACCTTCCATCGGATTGGTCAGAAATTAAAAAAGGTATCTGATTTTATAGCTCATTGGTTGGTTGGGAAAAATCTATGATTCTAATAGCAATTTCATACTTTTAAAAAATATAATCGACTTTTAATTGTATTAGATGTATAGCCGTTTCTATTTCAATGATTTAAATAATACTGCTGCAGAGAGGTTTTTAGAGGTTTACGAACTTAGTGTGTAGTCACTGTGTACTTAAAAATCAAGACACGAACATTTTGTCATTGCATTCCACATGCTTCTGTACAGTAAACACAGTCTTAAATGTACATTTTATGGCGTCTTGAATTGATCTGCGAATATTTCTTGTAATTATAAAATGCCATCCTCAGGATCCTACATACAAGTTAGAGGAATTGCAAAATAAGCTTAAGCGAAGACTATATAATCTAGTAGGTTAGACGGTTAGACTATTAATAGTTTTTTTTTAATAATCAAAAATTTCACATTAATTAATTTTTATTTTTTATTTTAATATAATTAACTAGACATATGTTTATTAAACCGAAAATCAATCTGAAAATCTTAACAATATCTTCAATTTAGGTACTCGTATTTTCAATAAAATATCAACGTAGACTAAGATTACTAATTTTAAACGCGTTATAATAATCCTATATCTGATTTCTAGTTACGTATTAATGTTAATTCGATGCAATAAATAACCGAATAAACATATTAAGTATCGATATCGACATTTACAATACAAAACTAATATTAACACGTGCTTACTTGGTGCTCTTGTCTCTATGTAATATTTTATTTTAGACTGTTAGTCATAGAATAATTAGTTATTTATTATACAGGTTTAAAAAGTTAGTCACGTGTACAAGTTGGCCTAGAAAGTCATTGGACTGACCACTGACCTAGCTGGTCAGAGGTAGGCAGGATACCTTCACTTTACAGAAATTGTTGTAAACGACCTCAATCTATGTATTGTAAATAACTAATACATTTTGAATACCTAGCTTATATCTTATTTTAATGATGTGGAGTTTTTTTTTAAGATGTCAGATGTTTAAAAATTGTGGTGCCATTTTAGATATATTTTTTAATTTATGACACATTGCTGGCTGGCTGCATAGGCTGTTAGGCATGCAGCACCGCATGACAAAAATACAGGATTTTATAAATCTAACTTCTTTCACTAAGATATCGTAACTTAATTCTGAGGTAATTGCCCCGTGCTTGATAAACAGCTGCAAGGGGACTTACAAAGTAGCGAATTACTGACAGATTTTATCAATAACATTTTGTCATTTTTTTTTTAATTTATTTATGACTAGCTAAAATCAGTATCAAATATTTCTTCATCGGTCGTTTTGTAAAGTATAGAAATATGCATGAATACTCCCGCACTAGGAATATATATCCTGTGTCATAGGAGACTTTACGAACATACATGAAACGGACAAGGAATTTACAGACTCAGAATTTATGGATCACACAAAATGTTGTCCGGGATTTGAACCCAGAACACTTGGTGCATTAGAAAGTGGCGTGACAACCGCTTAAGCAACTAGTCAGATCAAATTTGTGATGATTAGACTATGTATTGCATTATTAACTTACGCAGTTCAGTCCTGTCACCGCAGTCGACATTGAAGGGCTGGTCACACTTGTTGATCTTCCTGATGGTGGGGTCGAACACTAGACCGTCGGGGCACAGCTTGGTGGTGGCGGTACCATCGCGACATTCATAGAACTTGTCGCACTGGACGGAATCTTCATATTGGCCGTCTTTTGCGGGACATTTGAAATTTTGGGCACCTGCAAAAGAAAGAATTATTAAATAATTGTTTTTTTTTTTTGTAAAGTCTTTAGTCGTAAATGTTGATTATATTTTGTTTTAAATTTTTAACACACTTATTTCGTTACATAAATATATTGCTACTCTACAAGCTAGATGCGAGATGAAAATTCTTTGTACCTCTTTAACAACAAATTTAAGTAACTTAAAGTTATGTTTCAAACTCAAACTTTATATCGTTCATGAATGATATAAAGAAATAATAGAGAGGAGATATTTATAAGACTTTGTAAAGTTTACTTCTGATACATGGAAAAGAATAAAACGTTTCCACTTGTAAAATAAACACAAGCATGAAACTTTTGATAAAAATATTGCTAAATAACATTAACAGTTCCGGTAAATCAGGTCTGACAAAAAACAGGCCGGTTAGAAAGCGTATTTAGGTAAAAGAGCTTGTTTTTACTTCTCGGCCCAAGAGTGGGACAGATCGAGTTTTTTTGTTACATAAGTGCGTAATATTATATAAGAACTGTTGGCACACATTCGGGCGTCACCAATGTATTACTAAGAAGTGTTGTCTTTAGTGAGTACATGTTAAGGATAAACTTTAATGTTCTTCAAAGAACAAGTGATCAATTAATTCTTGCTGACTATTGTAGATCGCGTGGTCTATCTGCATGTCATTTATTATTTATAATTTGTAGGTTAGTTAGTTTATAAGCATATTTATCTGACTTGATTTTCTCACACGACCATACGATGTGTGAAGTTAGTTTTATTATTATAATTTTATGTAATCAACTCTAAAAAAAAATATCTGAACAGATTTTGGTTCAGACACGCACTACTGTAGTTCTAATTTCAAATAAATGTGTGTTTTAAGATTGCTACATTTTGAAATAACAAGGATTGTTCATTGCAGTTATTACAAAAAACGAAGAAAGAAATAAATAGAAGATGAAATTATGCTTTTCACCTCTTAAGTAGTTTGAAAGTGTCTACCTTAAATTTAATATAGGCATTAAGAAAAACTCGCATGCAATCTTTACAGAAATATTTAAATTTACGTTTGACATTATAAAAGTAGCCGTTACTGTGCAACCTGAATATTATAAAAGTTAAGGTTGGGTCTCATTAATATGTGAATTATTGAGAATATCTATTTTTGTGGACCAGCCTTTCTAATATAGTCTTATATTGACGATAACAATTTTAAACCGTAAGTAGGTAAGTTAAGTCATAATGATCCATCATAAGGAAAATAAAATGTTGTGTATAATTAGAGATCGATGTTTTGAAATTGTTTAGTGGAATACTTGTAGCGAATATTTGTGAGTGATAAGCAGAGTTTTAGATGGAATATTGATGAATTAGTTCGTTTTAGTCGAATTTTAGATTGAATTTCTCTTCAAGTATAACGCCTGAGCTTAAAATGATTCGTGGGTGACTTGAATCAAGAAAATTTAAAAGAACTAATATTTTTTCCATGTTTACGTGTATTATATATTAGATTTTTTAAATATCTTCGTTTAAGATATTTTTTGTACTGTCTTTTATAACAAAACTACTTCCAACTCAACGTTCTGATCACCTTTCTCTGTACGAACACGAGGAATTGATGAACGTGCCATGAAGAGTCTAGTGTACATTCTATTTTAAAACAAGTTCATATATACAAAAGGTTTTAAGATGATAATGTAACATATGATTATCGTCGAGGGCGTTGCGCGACGCTCGACTGACGCAACGCGAAGTGAAAGTGAGTTGAGCTGAGTTGCGACACCAGTGCATCGCTCGATGCATCAGGGGTCGAGATCACACTGACCTATCATCAGATCCTATTGACTGTTTAAATATTTGATCTGTAGAAACAAAGCGTCTGCATTTATCTCCGTCACCGATAGGACTGTTAGTTCTTATTTTACACTTTTTGCATTACAAATAATAACAAGATCCATATTACAAAACATTGTTTTATGTCAGTGTTGAAAGGGTAAAATAATTCATAGGGTATATTAAATATTTTTTAAGGCCTATGTCTAGCTGTGGACTGCGATAGACTGATGATGATGATGATGTTAAAAGGATGTCCTTAAAGTAGAATGATTAAGGTATATGTAAGAGGATAGAAGATTAACAATATGTAGCAAGCATTTTGTTCTCAAACTATTGAGAGCCTAAAAAATTAATTCATAAGTCTAGGTAAATTCATAGAGGTGCAGTCTAAAGATAAATTACAAAATTAATAAAAGCTAAACATAGTCGTCGAATACATATTTAGAATTGCCTTACAAAAGGTATAACATTAGAAGAATATTTTTAGTTTAAATTACTTTTCTACGCTATATTTAAATGACAGACAGACACCAGACAGCACTAAACAAAATGTGTAACGCGAGGAACCAGAAAAGAAAGTCTTGTTTAATAAAAATCGTACATACAAAATACTAACTAATAAATTTTGCATTAATATTTTTGATTCAATTACCATTTTAATTACCTTTCTATTAAAATATTCAGCAGCTGTATAGTTATTTATAACTTCAGTCATCACCGTATAATCCAACAGCTAAGTCGGTCTAGTCTAATTCAAGTCTAGAGAAACTTTGAATGCAAAAGTAATTGAAAATAGTTTTTTTCACTCAAAGCTTGATTTGAAAGTAACAGATCTACAAGGAAATAAAACATCCGTGACGAGTGTCGCCTACGAAATTGCGCTACTTCTCTTGAATATTAATATTTATTACAGAATAAAAAGAAAAAATAAATGAATTTGAAACACGGATGTGGATTGGAATTACGTATTCCTCAAGTAGTAACTGGCATCCAAAAATAACAAAACCTGTTTAAAAGTGCGTACCTAAACGAGTTTCAAGTAATTCCTAAAATAAATAAAGTTCTCCTACTTACAAAGTGACAATTACGGACATCACTTTTTTTATGTCATCTCTTTTGATAAGTTGGGCTGGCAATTGATACTTGGTTCTTACCAGTTCTTACTAGAGCTCATTATCATGACCAATAGAATAAACACAGAAGTGATTGGCTGTGCTACTTCTTGTTTATTCAATTAAGTAAAACAGCGATTATAGGTACCAAAAATGTATAAAATACAAACGAAAGAAAAATACTTTATGAATAATTTAATGTAACAATTAAAATTAAATGAGTTCGGTGTGATGAAACAAATGAAAAGCGTATGAAATTCACATACATAAATGGTGTTTCGTAGAAATTGCCGTTAATATCGTATAAATTGTTAACTGTTTAGTTTTGTCATAAAATCATCCGATTACCTTAAACAGGGTAATTTATTAACAATGTTTGCCTAACACACGAAGAAGTCGAGCGCCATGACCAATATATGTAAAATATAATATTAAGAAATGATTACTTAAACATAAGATGTTACACAGAATGTTTATACCGTTGTAAATATTAAAGTGAAAAAAAACACGATAGAAAAAATATAGCATTTACTTTTGAAACTCATAGAATTGATATTGGTGTACTAAAATGATAACTTAAGACCGAATTTTCAAAGGCCTGATAAAGCCTCTGTGTTGTATGCTGATTGCTGGAGTTGAAAAGTCTTAAAGATGAATAGAAACCATATGGAAGATAATAAAAAAGACGAAAAATGTATTTCAGAAACAGGATAAATGGTTCTATACTAATTCGGGTCAGGAACAAAGAAACTTTATCGAATCGAATCGAACTATGTATATATGAATATATCGCAAACTTTTAAAGCAACTTTACAGATATCCATTTTCTACTTCATTGGTTACAAAAGACATGGTTTACGTAAATTTATGTACGGTGTCAACAGTGCAATGCAATTGTTGATAGAAAATAATGTTTCTATTTATATAAAGTAGGCAAAAAAACGTCGTGCCGGCGAATGTCAATGTCATATTTCAACAAAACCACTTGACGGTAAGCGTATTGCAAGCTATTTTTTCCATTTTAATGACATCTATTTCACTATAGAAATTTGAAACTTTCTCGTACAAATTTATTGGTCGTTTTAAAGTGAACTCTACTTTATGAACGCTTGTTTGTTTCTAGAAACGAATAAAAAGGTTCATAAACGACTAGAGAATTTTTGAAGTAAAAATTTTTATGGAGCGTTCTGCACTTTAGCAAAATTTATTATGGGATATATCAAAAATGTTAAACTCGCGACAGAGTACGTCGCGACAGGACACGTGACCTAAGACGCCGTACTTGACAACTCGACAGTTGATGGATCGACTGTCTAACATAATATATTAGACAGTCGAACCGAAGTATTAAACATATTACCAGTCGTGTCATAACATGACTGATAATATGTTTAAACTGTACAGCATTTACCTATATTTTAATAACATCACATAAGCATTTTTTTACTTCTTTTTATAGCGCATTATATTTAAAGAGGTTCATTTCAGGTGAGCTTAAACAACTGTTTGTTTATATTTTTGAGTTTTCACTTCTGTCGGCAGTCCTCATGAGTGTTTTGTGTTTTTCTATGTTTTTATTGGATAGATTTTCTTTTAAGTTACGCTTTTCAATTTCAACAAACATTCAAAGCGTTATTGATAGTTACCCAATAAAAACTCCATCAAAATGTTAATCTTGTAAACTTACTAAATAACGTAAATTGTTAAAATTTATTATGTAGACGCATTTACATAATGCTATCTGAGCTTTTACTGTATTTAACTTTAATATCAAATATATGTCATGGCGCGATTACAACATGCCAATATAACGAATGAATGTATCGCAAAGAACTTTAATAATAATTATTTTACTGATTCATGAATTTCGATATTTGTTAGTTGATTAGTTGATATTTCTCATATCTCTGAAGGATTAAGCACAAGACTGTTTAACAGAGTTGTATTCTCATAAGCTACTGCACTGGGTATGGGAGTGAAATTACCATTAAATGAAATCTAGTAAATCTAAAAATACCTTAAACGATTCTCCGTTGATTTCTTTCAATCTGAATCTTGAAAATCTTGAAGAAGTTGATTTGTTGCCGTTTTCTAATCAGTCTAATTTTTTAAAATGCAATCCAAGTCCTTCGTGGAATACGATTACGAGAAAATAAGCCCTGTGTGGCTCATTTCATACGTGTTGTGAATGACTATTTCTTTTTTCTTCGTGAACAGTAACATGTTTTAAATAAAATTATTTATTCTGAGCAAAAAAGAAAGTAGAGACGTTGATTAGAAATGTGATGACTAGAAAGACTTGCATAAAAGACATATCGAGGTACTAATGAAAAATAGTGTGACGTTTACAAAATTTGGGATTGAAAGGAAATATATAACCTCAGTTAAGACATACTATAATCATACGTGAAATAATTACCCGTGAAAACGTTACTCTTTTTTAACTGTTCAAAAATAGTTATGTTACGTTAATTTGAGAATATTTTTAGAGTCGTGTAGTACATCTAGAATAGAATAGAATAGAATACATTTATTAGTCACACATAACATACATGTAAAAGAGAAAGATAAGACATTTAACTTAGAGTAAATACATCTCTAAATATATTTTTAAAACAAGCTGTTTACTCAGCATTATGGAGTATGGAGAATATAAGTAGAATACAAGTGTGGTGGTCACCAGCCTCAACGTAAATGCGATGTAAATTAATAATGTAAAGTTACAACACGTTTGTATAGTTACAAGTTTACGAATTTTCATGAATTATTTACAACAGAAATCTTACAAGTCTAATAAAATTTAAAAGAAAACAACTACGCGTTTTTGAAACACTCTGCACAATTATTATATGAACAGTTTCTGTAACGTTTCATATATCACAACATTTCTTAATAACTGAACACTTAAACAAAAATAATTTTGAAACAATTTACGACATCGTTCATATTTCTGAAACCAATTGGTGGTTATAAATGTTGTTAAATTATCACAAAATTTGTTCATTTTCATTCAGGTTTTTACATACATTTTATATCATTGTAGTCAAAATATGGTTCTACTATAGTTAATAAGTTATTAGCTTTGAAAGGAAACGGAAACAACGCTAAGATGATGATGATGATAGTCATTAAGTTAATGGTCTCTTTACTCCTGTCCTCGGTGGAATAGAAAATTAAAGAGTGGTTCGTGTTTTACAGCACTCTGAACGAATAATGGTCCGTAAAAATTTACAAGTAAAGATAAAGTTTTGTTTTGCGGTGACTCTTTCGGAAAGTCGCAATATTCCTAAACGTGATAAAAACAGTTACTAAAAAGAATATTCTTTAGTTTACTATTACAAACAAACTATCATAGATATCAGAACCAGTCTTAGTCTCGCAAAATAATTTTATCATAATTTGAAGGATTTGCAAGCCTTTCGCTATGCCAGGTGTAGTAAAATGCCACATGATACTATGTCCATCGAATATTTGATTTCAATGTAAATACAAACAAAGTAACTTTACAGAAATTACTAATCGATTCGAAGGAAATATGTACATAAATTAAAAAGATGAATTCTACAGGGTTAGGTGTTAAATCATTAATCATCACAGGAGTTAAGACGAAAATGGTGTTTACATATTCTTAAACTAGTCATCACAATTTCTTTTTAGTAACAATTTTCCATCACATACAAAGAAAAAGATATTTTTTTAAATAAGTTTCAAAGTGGATCGACAAAAGTATAATGTGTTGAGCTTAAAACTCACAATATACTGTTAGTGGGTAATACAACCTCTTTCCCATTGCAATGTCCATGCAATCATTTACTTTGTGCGAAACAAAGGCCTTATAATTTTATACTATGTATGAATTTGTGAGCCACATTGAGGTGGGTCGACAGATAGTTGTATAATGCTTTCACAATCGTTACATAGCTTCACTAGTTGTCGTTACGTGGCCAACTAAAAAAGAATTTATATTTTGTCAAATTGATAATTAAATCATTATAGTGGTTAAACCGATAGCATTATAGTTTATATTTTAATGACACTTTAGAACAAAGAACCTTGAATCTTTAATCAATCTTTTAACTATCTTAATGAAATAAGTGCAAACCGAACGCATTGATGTCTTTTGTATTCATTAATGTTAGCTAGAGCAATGTAGAGCAACGTAGCTACAATTGTGTAACTCAAAATAGAGGTGACACACATATATTACATTACAAAATAACATTTTCATCGTCAACTAATACCTAAATTAATATGAATATCGACACTTTAAATTAAATGAAACTTAAGAACATGAAGCTTAAGTTACTGAAAATATTTTTAAATTATAGAAATATATATGTATATATACTTACACGCTAACGCGGTGATTGCTGTCAATACGATGAACACTTTCATGATGGCCTTTAGGTTACAAAGTTTAATTATTAAAAAAAGGTTTAATGACTAGATATTGGTCCGACCCCTGTGGCGACCCTGGCGAGACTGACGAACATTGGCGCCGCGCGCGCCTTTTCTTCGCCTGCTCACGCGCACCCGAACCGGTAGGACTTAGGCGTGATTTAATAAATTCTTCTATTACTTAAACAATAATCATTTCAGCACTGCGTTGTGGTATACCCATCAGCAAAATATTTAAATTACATTACATTTAATAATATCCCAGTAGGCGTTATTGCTTTCCCAATCAAGTATTTCAGAAAAATTCAAAAGTATTGTCATTTATGTGACAGAGACGCCCTTGAAAATTAATTGTTCTGAGTTTTGATCGTACTGTTCGAAATTCAACTTAATTTTTTGGAATGACATTGTGGAATGTGTTGCCATGTTAATTTTTTTTTTTTATGTTTTGCCCTGCCAAAATGATTCTACTCTGCCTGATAGAAAGCATGAGCAGAATCCAAGAGTGGTGGTCACCATACTGCGAATGCAGACAATGCAACAATGCAGCAAGGTGACCCACACCATGGCGGGCTAGTGATGCTTCTGCATCATTGGGCCTCCGATCGAAAGGCAATATCATTGAATTCTCATACTTACTTTTTTTAATGTAATTTTTCTCACATGTAAAAGGTAGAATCTGTGGCTACCAGGCTGCTGTTAAACATATATATTTCTAAATACATACTTATAGACAGTTGGTCTAGTGGCTTTGACTGCTGATGTTGGTTGGTCAGTCATTATCAGTTTTATCATGGACTTACTCACTTACTGTCCTTGAAGAGCCCATTGTGGTTGATTCCCATATCAAAAGATTGAGAGATTTACATGTTTTGTATTTACTTAACCTGTATCTGTCTATGTTTACTTCAGCCTAATTCCGTTCACTGCTGAACGAAGAACTCCCCCTAAGAGTGCCAACCATCCCAGCCTTGGTTGTTTGTTTTGCCAAGCTACTTCCACATTTAGCTTCCTAATCGGGCCATTGTATGTGGGTTTGTCAACTTCGTACTCCAATCATCTTAGATCAACCCAGAAGCTCAGCAGCCTTTTCAGGTCACTACATGTTTCCGGGAGTGATGTTGATTGGAGGATGTCTGCTCATTGATCTGCCACACTTCTATATTCTGTGAGTTCCTGCTGCGGCGGTTCTTCTGTCTCCATGCATTCCCTGCACTTAGGGCTGTCTGTTACACCTATAGTGAATGGGTGCTTGTTTAGGAGACAATGCCTAGTTAGAATACGTATTATCTTCCTGAGATCGTCCCTTTGCAGACTAATCAGATTGCGGGCTAGTATTTTTGATGCTACCGGAAAGTGCATTTTTTTTGTCTGCTTTCTTAGTTGTTCTTCCATTTGGTTTTCTTCTTCCTCCATCGGTATTGGGGCGCTGCCATGTTTTTGTTTGGGCTTGGGGTAAGGGCAGTAGTGGTTCCGGTCCACAGACTGTCGCTCCCTATCCCGTTTTGGCCAATTCATCTGCAGCTGTTACCCATTGAGTTACTGTGTCCTTTTATCCATTGCAGAGTAATTTTTTTTGTTATTGCAATGGACCGGAGATTGTTATGACATTCCTTGATAAGGGCAGAGGTCGTCTTGTTTTTTTTTTGCAGGGCTTGAAGCACGGATGCACTTTTGATTGGCCAATTTTTGATGGCAAGACAATTTTGATGTTTGAGTCTCTCAAATCTCTGGCTGCAACTGCTTGTGCTTTGATTATGCCAGTTAGTCTTGGGCTGTCCATAACCATCCGCAGTCAGCCAATAATTACAGAATAAGAGTTTACATCAATTTTAAGATAAGTTTTCGGTTTGGCAGTGACCACCAACTCTATGAGCAGTGTGGCGGTGCCCGTACACTTGCACATTTAAGTAAGTAAGGCTGGCGTATACAACTGCCGATCAAGAGGTGTCAGTGTGACCGAGTTTTTTTATTACAAGATTTTTTTAAATGACAGCCCTTAACTGGTCAGTAATATACGCCCAAGTCTCGCAGAGTGTGTTAAGCCGTCGGTCTCGGTTGTCATAAACATCTATGACAATCCCGTGTCTTCAAATATTCCAACAACAAATTGAACCTTCGATGGTCAAAGTTCGATGCCAGTCGCTCCTTGGACACACTGGCATTCAGGTAAAAGTGGTTGAACTAGTAAGCCGACCACAAAATAATATTGCAGTTAATACAGGCTAGGAAGAAGAAATGTTTTGACTGAATTGGTTTCCTTTAAAACCTTGGTGTCTTTGGTCGAGCCGATCCATTTGTACTAATCCATGGCCCTTTCCGGCGCAAGACGGTTTGCAGGAGCTGAATGCGAGAAGCCGAGGATCGAACCTAGTGGCGTGCAATTGAAGAGATTTATGTGCAGCAGTGGTAAGGATAAGGATGATGATGATGATAAAAGCTCTTAACATGAGTATATATATGACTATGATGCGTATGAAGACTCAAAAGTAAGAAAGTAAATTATAATATAAAAATAACTAAAGATAGAAACTGGTTAGTAGAAAATAAAAAGTAGGACATTATATTTATTATAAAAAAGCGTGTTTATTGACCTCAAATGTTACAAATAAATTAATTTGTAGCTATTAATAATAAGACAGTTATTATAAAAATATATTTAAAAGCATCTCACGCTATTCTAAAATTAAATATTTCAAATTTCTATTCACTTATTCTTTTTATACGTGTACCTATTTTTTGTCTTTTTTCAACTATATTTTTTAATAGCTATGTATATTATTTACAAAGCATTATACTATTGTTTTTTGATTTTCAGTAATTGAGGCAATTTCAGTAGTCGCATCAACAAATAGCCTTCAGCGTAACTATTTACTTTTAACTTATTATCTGGCTCTGTTTGATCATAGGCCAGAGTCTAGGAACTATAACAGATATGTTTCAGAAATATATCAGTATCTTCATGAGCACTCTGGTTACTATTTATTATGTAGGTTCTGTTTAGTTTGAGATTGGGCACACAATACAATGACGAATTTTAAATTTTCCTACATTATTTTAATGCCGTTTACGTACCCTTCGTTACGCCTTCTTTCTTTTTTCTTTGTTTTATAGTATCTCTGTACATACATGCATATTTTATACATATGTATATAATATATTTAGTACACATTTATAGACAACTATGGAAAAGTTTTGAAACCGTCAGGTGTAACTGACATAAGTTGTCTTTGTGTAGGTACGTCCACCTGCTGTAAAATTATACTGCTCTCGTTTCATATACTACTACTATCATACCCAAATAGCGATTGAAGTAAAGAAAGGAATTCAATTTAGTATGTTTTAATTTATTTATTTGAAACATAGACTTTAGTCTTGACTTAACAAATTTTTGAAAAAAGTATCTTCTGAAAGGGGTTATAACCAGGTACAACACATATTTCTATTTATATCTAGCAACCTATACAACACTATAACTACACCCCTAATTATTTCAATAAAAATTTATTTTTCATTGTAAAGATTGGAGAACATTATAAAAATTAACTACCTCGTTATTTTAGCGGTTGACGTATGCGACTACCGCTCAGAGTCGAATCAGGTCTCGGGTTCGAATCATGGGTCGGGCCAAAAGTGTTTATGAGTTTTTCTGATTATGGAAATACTTAATAGCACCTCCGAGTTTGGAAGTAGGGGTCTGTAACCCCATGCCTCGGAGAGCACGTAAAGCTGTCGGTCCTGCACCTGATCTCTCCCCGATCGTGCCGGTCAACCGTCCCGACGGATTATTATTACTATTTTTTTTTATAGGGGCAAACGAGCAGGCGTATCACCTGATGGTAAGCGATTACCGCTGCCCGTGGACACCCGAAACATTAGAGGCCTCACAAGTGCGTTGCCGGCCTTTGGGGGATGGGGAGGGGGATGAGAGAGAGTACAAAGGGTGTACCTGTGTTTGCGCACACACTTGTGCACTATAATATCTCCTGCGTAGTTGGTTAATTATCGTTGAGATTAATCGGCTAGGAAAATATCATCATTAAAATAATCTACTTTAATGAATCTTACCAATAACCGTCCCTGACCTTTTACTGAACGCTAATAAACGTGATAACTACTACAATACTTGCATATAGAAGATTAAACCTGTCATGGGACGGAAAGTCTACATAACTATATAATGAGAGCTTAATTTATACTGGTATAAGTATTTCGATTTATGCAACAGATAAATTAAAAATTAAATCAAAGTCGAAAATCGACCACTTTGCTTGGGTACTTTCCTATAGTCGATATACAGTCACAAATGTTTTATTTTTGTACTATAGGCCTTGTACTAGAGGCTTTTTATTGCAGTAACGTTTGGACGAAAAGTGGAGTCAAAAAACTGTGTCCTAGAAAATGATGCTAAACTTAATTCAAATGTGTAATATATACAAAAAAAATATTTAAAACGTAAGTTGTATTTTTTTATTCTTTAAAAGGGCAAATAAGCAAACGAGGCAATAGATGGTAAGTAACCGCCGCTTTCAACACACACCTATCACTCAAGAAATAAGTTTATCGCTACCCTTTGAATTCTTCTTCGTAGAATAATGAAGAGAGATGGTTTGGGCTCCGATAACCTGGTGATATCACTACTCCTGTAAAATTTAAGTTCTAAGTAAGTGTATTCTAATATAAGTAAATGCAAAGACTAACATCTCAATTAAGAAGTTCAGTCGTGTATCTAAAACGTTACCACGACTGACTTACAAAACTTAATTTCCAGACTATCAATGATGACGGCAAATTAAAAAGTTTACAGTACAAAATGAATGCTCTCGTTATGTAACGAGTTCACTGGAACAAATGAGTGTAGGTGAATGGCCAACAACTTATGTATACACTATATAAAGTATGTAACAGGGAAGTAATGAATACTACACTAAAAGTGTGTATTTAATTATTTCTTATGGAATACAGGGCAAACGAGCTGACGTATCACCTGATGGTAAGTGATTACCGCCGCTCATGGACACCCGCAAAAACACAGCGCAAGCGCTATTTCACATTCATGGCGAAGCGTGGCTATCCCACGGTATTAATATAGATATATAGATCGATAAATAAATAGATAAATAAATAGATAAATATTTCAGACATCTAACACACAACGCCATCTAGTCCCAAACTAAGCAGAGCTTCTATTGCTTGTTTATATTTTTAGACTTTTCAAAATTTTCTATGTTTTGAGAAATAGATCGTACTTAGGTCAATATAATTTAATTTTCTCTCTAAAGCCGCATTTTTGTTATACAATAATCACATCCAAAATACCATGATACTTTCTGCCTTAGATATTATAAAAAATCCCAATAGGTATATGTAAGAACTTTACTTTCGCGATCCAGGATTGGTAATTACTTTAGTAAGGCTTAACTTGATTTAAAAATAATAAACTGTGATAATAAATACTGCACAAGTAGCCAGCGCTTCAGACGCGATTGATTTAACTTTATATCATTACTTTGTTATCATCTAAAAGCTTCTACTACAAAGCTACTAAAATTTCTCTTCAATTTCTACTAGTCTAGACTAGTAAATAAACTAAAATGTTTATGCAACTGTGGCAATTAATTTCATTTCTTTTAGGAGAAATCTGTCGCTACTCAAAGCCAAATTATAGCCAAGGCTTGTTAGATTTGGTTTATAAGTTCATGAAGTCTTGAAAATATACGAAAAATGTGTAAAATAACTAATTAATACTTTATATTTAATAAAAGTTTAGCCTGTTACCTGAAAAAAATTACTATAAGGAAAAAGTCGCCCTTTGTACTTCACATTTTCTGTTAGTTTTATATTTGTATATTGTTTGTAAATCCTGGTGTACAAATAGAGTATTATGTATTTATAAAATATATTTAGTGAGAAACAATAAATTCGATGTTATTACAGTAAGAAGTTATTATAGTAAGTTGTATTAATTTAATTGTATTATGGAAATTCACATGCCTAGAAAATATTGAAAAGTACAATAACAAACAAAGAACTTTAAAACTGCGTAAGCAATTATTTCGTTTATCAAGTAAGAGGTTAAGCTCGATAACGTTTAAAATTCGAAAAAGTACCACTAATATTCTTACATACTCGTAGTCACAGCACTTTCGGACGCCAAAATAGAAATTGAAGCTTATTTTATTATATAATAATACTAAAATTCGACTGGACTATTGGTCTAATAGTTTTTTTTTTTTTATATATATCTAAGCTGGAGATTGTGGCTTCCATTCCCACACAGGACTTATAATTATATGATGAGCACCAAAGTCTTGTAAAGTAGTGTAGCACAAAGTAGTGGAATACAACAGTTTGTGTGTCCTCCTCCAGATTTAGGGGAGAGCGGGAAGTGGAGCCTTAGTTCCTCAGCGAAAAAATCGCAATCACCAGTTCTCGTTGATGTTGTGACATCCTTCGTTCGAGTATGAAGGAGTTCAAATGTGAAGGAATATGACTTTCTCATGTACGAGTATATATCAAACCGTTAGAAGTATTACTACTAATCTTGTGTCATTCTCAGGTATTTTACTAAAATATTACAATAACGAATATGTATGTTTATTACAAAAAACATTACTCCTTTCCAAAGCAATAAAAATATTTACGCAAAACCTCCATAGTAATAAAATTATAACTAACCTATTCTATTAGTATACTTTGTACTACTTCCACCATTTTGAAACTCAATTAAAGCATAAATATCGTCGAAATGCAGCGCTGGTTCCTAGAGCTAACTGTGCATTCCAAAAATTTGTTGGCAGTTCGACACGAGACGCATTTTAATGTGTGCATATTTTATTTTAACAGTCAGTGATTTACTTTTGTAGAGGTAAAAAAAAGAAAAACTGAGATTCTTAAAATTGGAGTGAATTGAGATTAAAAAGGAATATTAAGGTTGGAGAAACTCAACCAAAATGAAATACAGCATATCTACAATTTGCCTACCTAGTATTATAAAGATTGCTAACTCTAACTCAGCAATAGACTGAGTTCAACACGGTTTCGATTAAGACTTCTCAAACTGTCGTGAGTATTAGAAATTTCAACTTAAGTGTTTATTGTTATATAAATGGATTTATCAATTCACATAACAATAAACAGACAAACATCAAAGGAAACCTTCATGTGAGTGTGAGGTAACAAATATAAAAAACTGTCGATTTGATAACCTCCTTTTTTTTGAAGTCACTTAAAAATGTCACCACCCTCTGAAGGACAGCATGGGCAAGTCTTATTCGTTACATATAAAATCTTTCCAGATAGTCGTTAGTGGTTCTACATTTACCGGTTCCTTGTATATAACATATCGTTTATAAAAACCTTTTTTGAAATTATACCTTTTTTATACACGCGATCTATGTTTTTTACCCATGCTGCGATCAATTGTATTTTAGACAGTGAACCATGTTACTGTCAGTAATAAATCATTTTGAAAAAGAAATACGAATTCGTATTTAATAAACTGTCTATTACGTTCAGTACATAAATGAGTTACAATTAATATTATATAAGTCTGAGCTAGTTTGGCACAGTTTCAAATAAATAGTCGTACGTCATTTAGTGACTCGGCCGATCCCATGTCTTAAAGTAGTTAGTATATTACTTTTTAAGTTCTTCAGAAGCATTTCTGTATATTAATCAAATCACGAAAAGTCTATCTAAAGAGTATCTATATCATATAGCCGATAAAAATAGATTTTAAAATAACTTTGCAATTTCAGAATATTATCTGTTTTGACTAATAATCAGACATTTGTTTTGTTTTTTAGCAGCGGAATTTTCATGTTACTTATTATATACTAAGATTGTAATTTGGGCCTCTTAAGAAGGTGCGTCCAGATAAATATTTAAATTTTGTGCGCCATTTGAATTTCAAGTAGTGTTACGTTTAAACACACGAGTCATAAGAATAATGTATTTGCTTTCCTATGTTCTATTGGAGATAGTGACCAGTGTCTACCGGCTTTGGACACTGGCAGTTGAATAATAAGGCGACAAGTTCACGTACGTACGTGTTTCCAGTGTTTCAAAGTATATTATCAAAGCCTCCGTCAGAAACGGCGTTGTTAGTATATAAACTTTTTGAAGTGTAGCCTGTATCGCTGAGTTTTGCAAAGAAGTATGTTTTTCCCATTTAAATATTGGTAATTTAGATACGAATATATTGTAAGTTTAGGGTGCGACGGGACTGCCATGGTCTTCTGTGTGACTACAAGCCCCTAAATAAAGAAAGATAAAAAAAACGGGTTTCTCGGGTTCCGATAAGAATAAGATGTAATAAGTAACTACTCATAATCTTCACGATGTTATAATACAGCAAATACTTAGTACCTTTATTATGAACGAGTACTCTCATTATTTTAAAAGAGTCTACTAAAAGAAGGTGGTCAGTGCCGTCCATCTTGTCGCATTGTCATCTATACTTTATCTGTACTAATATTGTAAACGCGAAAGTTTGTAAGCATGGGTGGATGGATGGATGTTTGTTACTCTTTCACGCAAAAACTACTGAACGGATTTGTATGAAACTTTACAGTAAAATAGTTTATATATCAGAAGAACACATAGACTACTATTTGCCACGATAACCGACATATACGCAGGCGGATCCGCGGACAACCACTAGTGCGTAATAATTTGTATGTACATACCTGCAGTTCAACTCAATTTATATTCATACTTTTACATAGTTGCTACTTATGATGATGATACCTAATTAGTACAATGATCATTAATTTTGTTATTTTATGGAATTGATTATACAGTTAATAAGTACTTTAATATATTTTGTCTCCAGCAGCCTAAATGACGTGTTCACATATTGATTACGGCATCATTTGTTGTAATACAAGCCGGAGGTAATGGAGTCTATTTGCTCAATACAAAATCTATACAAGTGTTATGTCATAGGCGCGTATGTAGTAGGCAGGCGTATAAAATACATTATAGTGATTTTATATTAAACTGTGTTACGTCAATATTCTAAAATCTAGGCGTGATTAGTGTCAAGAAAAGTTCAACCGGAAGGAAGTATGTTGTTTGAATATTCAGGCCTCTAGCCAAGTTGCATTCTACAAACATAAACGTTGATAGAAAACTAACAAACACATGGGAATAACGTCTCTCACCGCTAAGTCACGTGGTCACAAAATATTACCCAATAATACAAGAAACTAGAGGTAAGCGATTGTAGAAAAAGTAATTACACGAATACGAAATATTACGAGTAATTTCACTAAGGGGGCAGATCAGTTGAGGCAGATACAGTAAACCTCTTTGAATAACATAGTCTTGTGCTTTAGAAGAATTTTTACTTTGGCTACTTTCTAAGCTAATGTGGACAAATACCTACTTCATAATATATGTCTATCTACACCACTATTAAGGCTATTATTCTATGGCTTGTATGGGAAAGGAATAAATTTTAAGCTTATTGAAATGTAAAATATAAAAATTAAGAACAATTTATCACATTGCAACTATATACCTATCTATACAAATAAATAAAATTGGAGTGTCTGTTTGTAATATTAAAATAACCGCTTTTTACTTAACGCATATGTATGTATACACGATACATATACCAAAAATGTAGTTAAAAAAACTTTTGTCTGTCTGTCTGTCTGTTTGTTCCGGGTAATCTCTGGAACGGCTGGACGGATTTTGACGGGACTTTCACTGGCAGGTAGCTGATGATCCGGGAAGTAACTTAGGCTACCTTTTTTAGACTAACTTTGTCCCGCGGCGTTACTCGCGGTACGACGACAACCGCGGGTAACACTGCGGGGTTCAGCTAGTATAATATACATAGAGTATCAAAACATTTTCAGAAAGCACCCCACGCTATTTTACATTAAAATGATTTGTTTTATTTGCTTTGTCAAAAAAAAACTCTTTTTAACCGACTTCAAAAAAAGGAGGTTTCTCATATTTTTTTTTATGTGTGTTCGCGGATAACTTCGTCGTTTATGAACCGATTTTGATGATTCTTTTTTTAATGGAAAGGAGATATCCTAACGGTGGTACCATGATAAGGACATTAATATCCGATGATGGCATCCAAGAGAAATCGAGTCGAACCTTGAAGTCGGTTTTATTTTTGTTAAAATTGTACTTGTTTAGTTTAGTTTTTACAAAAAAGTGTGTTTTGAGTTCTTAACTATTTGTTTTTTCAAATTATTGTAGGTATTGTCATCGCTCCTTGATAAGTCTACTATGTTTAAATGAAATCTGAACGTTCGAACATCAGTGCAGCGGTTTAAACGTGTAAGCGTAACAGACAGACTGAGTCAGGTACTTTGGAGTTTACTATTACAGATGTGGATTAATGTAAAGACGTTAACTGACTTTATTATTTTTTGCAAGAATATTAATATATATATTATATATATTAATATTCTTATAATAATATTCCTTTACATATCTGCGTATCTTCTACAAATAAAATTGGTGTGTCTGTTTGTAATATTAAAATAACCGCTTTTTATTAAATGCATATATATGTATACACGGTACATATACCAAAAATGTAGTCAAAAAAATATTTGTCTGTCTGTCTGTCTGTTTGTTCCGGGTAATCTCTGGAACGGCTGGACCGATTTTGACGGGACTTTCACCGGCAGGTAGCTGATGATCCAGGGAGTAACTTAGGCTATTTTCTTAGACTGACTTTGTCCCGCGGCGTTACTCGCGGTACAACAATAACCGCGTGTAACACCACGTCAGCTAGTACTTATTAAATATCTTGTCATCAACGATATTTCCGGATCGATACGGCATTGAAACTTTCAAGAAAAGGACGTAGTCTTACCTCCAAGGCCGACAACGTACCTACTCGTGCTCGAGTTGCAGGTAGTTACGGGCGGAGATAGTGACTATCATAACATTGGACTATCATAACTTAAGAGCCCTCTATGGCATAAAAAACTAAGCTAGTAAATATATATAATAATAGTAATTCGTTAAGTAACTACGGAAGAAATTCACGGAAATGTAAGTCCACACTTATACCCATGGCCGTAGCAACTAGCAAGTACGGGACGCTGATTAAATGCAATTGCGATAAGTTTATTGTGAGTAAACACAAAACTAATTGCATTTCCAAGAGTACCTAACTACCTTGACTAGATTTTTTTCGGTAAAACCCTAGGAAATGTTTTTTTCCTCTACACTCATCTACTGCTTTTAGAAAGACTATGAACATGGCGTCCTTAGGTTACTTATACTATAGAATGTAGTACATACGGGTTCGTAATTTAGCTTACGTTGTGAAAATCACATTTACACGCATTTCTTTATTTATTATAAGATACCAAACTGTCTCTACTCTGCCTGATAGAAAGCATGAGTAGAATCCAAGAGTGGTGGTCACCATCCTCAATGCGAACGTGGACAGTGCGGTATAGTGACCCACAATATGGCGGTGAAATTAATTATCTCTGTAAATTCTTTTTGAACAGAAAAATAATTCCCTCACTTAAAATAATTTATTTACCACTACTTAATATTCAACGGCAATTAGGTGCAATTCATTGCTCTAGGAAAATTCGTAGTTTCTTACCTTAAAAAGTAAATAACAATTCAAGTCTTCTTGAAGTGACGTGTAACAAAACTATGTTCTAATGATTCCAGTGGTGCGCATAAGACCTCCTTTTTTTATGTTTCTGATGGAAAGTAGGAATTAGTAGAATCCAAGAGTGGTTGTCACCATACTGCGACTAATGACAATCCAACAATGCAGCATGGTGACCCACACCATGGTAGGCTAGCGATGCTTTTGGATCAATGGGTCTCCGGTCTCACACTCACCAACGAAACACGACAGCACGATCGCTGCTATTTTACGTTGATTTTCTGTGCGAGGGTAGTACTGCTTAGGTCGAGCCGGCCAGTTCGTGCTGAAATCAGCGTGGCTCTACTACCTTGAAAATCAGGATCTATAAGCGAAGTCACAAATAAATGTATTAGCAACTTCATTTAAAAATACACTTCTGTAACTCAATAGTCTCTGCCCTCCTTTTTGATGAGAAAATACCAAAAACAAACGCATGCTAAGAAATTGTTCCAATGAACAATGTTATTATAGACTAATAAAGTACAGTAACAACCGTATCAAATTTCTTTAGAATATTTTCGTTCTCAATCAGAGGTAAAAGTATTAATAGTTCGCTAGAACAAAAGGCTATTGCGTCAGTTAAATAATTTCTAAACGCTTTCTATAAAACAAGCATGTCGTGTTCGAATTATTCGACTCACTTCGTAAACCATTAGTCTGTTTATTAATCTAGAGTATTATTTAATCCAAAGTAAGGCTTATATCAAAGCTATTTTCAAATACTAATAATGAAGCATGGATTGTTTTGTGTGATTTCAAAAATTTTATCCGTACCAAAGATCGTCTGGGCAATTCAAAATCGGTGACAGATACCATTTGAAACAATTCGATGATAAAAGTTATTTTTCATAAAAATAACTATTTAGGTGACTTTAACCTTTAGTAATTTGTAACTAAATACATATTTTATAGTAGCCAAAGTAAACCCTACGTTGAAAGTAAACTTTCTTTTGGCAACTAAATTAACCAGCTCCATAATATTGACAATTAAAATTAAAAGAATAATGAAAATTGATTTTCCGATTGGTTATGCCTGGCATTTTCAGGCTCTAAAACGAAATAACTTTGAATTTAATTGAGATCGAGCTTCAACACAATCACATTCGTCTTAACCTTGTTAGTAGGTACTTGCTTAATCGACAAATTTCATGTCTCGATCACAGCATTCTCATGTCAAAAGAAGTGGTCAGAATTTCAGTTTTTTTTCGTGTATAGACGATCAGCCTCACCACGATCTAAATATAGAAATGTTACCGCTAAATTAATAATGAATTCTGTAACAGCATGGCTGGAGCATGGAGTACTTTAAAAGTATTATCTGACGCACCCTAAAATAGGTAAACGTGTCATAACGATGAATTTAAAATACTTAAGCATATTAATTTTTACACATATTTGAAGTTAAACTACGAAATGCACGAATTTATACGGACCAAACAAGAGATCGAGATCAATAATTTCATCAGAACAACTTATTTACATAAAGGAAACCGGTATCATGACGACAGATAGATCACAGAGGCGTGTACAATAAGAGTGACAGACAATAGTACACTTTCACCTTCGACTATCATAAAACATGCAATCGAAATTAATCGTATGCTCAGACCGAAGCGTAGGAATTTGTCTCGAGTGTAGGCTGTATCTATCCATCTTAGGAATTCTGAGTCAGAACTGCGTACACATTAAGCAACAAATTCATTCGATATACCTACTTGTACATTTCCACAAAGTTATCACAGAAACATTTAGTCGTATAAGTAACAATTTATTTTTCAACGTCTGGGAAAATCGGTAGTTACATTACATACATATACATAGTGGGACTAACAGTATTTCCGTGTAACGTGGGAATAAAATGCAAATTCTAAAAAAATAAGTGTTTAAAATTTTATGTGTACGTCTATTTCCTAGTAGGTAAATATTTAAGAATTTGAGAAACTTAAAACAACATTTGAAGCAAACGAATAACTTTCTTCTTACATTTAAAGTGCATTTGTGATTCACGATACATTAATTTCAAACAATTTTTTTGTTGCAAGAAAATATTAGAGTACCTATATTTTAATTAAGTGAAACAATATTCAAATTAAACACACCAGACATTACACAATAATAAATCCAGGCTCGGTATGAAAGTAGGTACCTACGTCAGTCTATGCATTTTAAATTCTCGTAAAATCGTTGACAGAATAAATGTTTAGTATTATCTCAATTTTAAAACACTTTTACTTAAGTTTATAAAAGCTTAAATACCGAGACAGAGAGGCATACTTTAAGGTATAAAAACACGGCTCTCTAACAAAGAATATACCCCGTGTCGCGGAAGATTTTACAAAAACTTACATAACAAACACAAAGAACGTCCAAACTCAAAAAAACTAATGGATAACACAGTATCCTCTTACGTGGTAATTGAAACCAAAACACTCTTTGCTGCAAAAGCTTTGCTGCCATCAGTGTAGTTAAAAGGCATTAACCTATTACAGTGTATACTCAATACTCATACTATAGTTAAACATCAGTAAACACACTCAAGAGAATGTTCACCTATTCTAAATGCAATTAACATGTACGGAACAAACAGAGATGATTTTATAGGTAACATTACGTAACCATGCAACATAACCGCCGACATTATCGTAAAGGTCAGAAACAAAAAAAAAACTCTCTAGCGAGAGGTCACAGATGAGCAACTAATTAAATGACAATAAAAAAGGAAATGCCACACTCGGCGTTAAGACTGAATTTCTTGCAGCGTAGTTTTGATATTAAAATGAAATAGCTATGAATGAGGCTAATAAGCAATGAGCAGATAGGTGAATTCGTGTGGTGTCGCATTAAGAATACTGAGTATCACCACCCTTGTTCCTCACACGGGTGTCGTCAGAGACATCTAAGTTGAACTAAAGTAGTAAACCACGTAGAACACGATCAAACATTTTTGACAAAGTTCAGTGTCAAATAAAAATCTCTTGGTCATACCATAAGAATATGAAATAGAAACATGGTGATTGAAAATGTATTCAATTCAATTCGACAAAAACATCTGTTGGTTGAGTACTAAGCAGCATAACTTAACTAATTTTATTTGAGGAGTCTTTCTCATAAGGCAACTTTAGCGCCTGAAATAAAGACAAGAGCAGAAATAGTGAAATCACCAGTGAAACATTCGTTGACGAAACGCGTCAAACCTATCAATGCGCGTTAGCCTGTACTTGCTGATTGTTAACTAGCGTAGTGGATGCTGTCAAGATTAAAAACGGTTACTAGATTTACTGATAGAATACTTACATATTTTTTTGTAAACACACACGGTATTCATAGAAAAGACCAAAACTTAGAAACAAATATTTCAGAATTTAGGAGAAATTAATTTGCTAACATATACATTCTATTTTATATCGAAATTTTTGGAGCAATAAATAGTTAAAACGGGTAACATTCTTGTATTAAAAAAAGAAAAAGCCAAAACCCGAAACCCACATTTCATTTATTTATACTTTAATCACATAAACTATAAACAAAAATTTCACAACGTCATATTTTAATAATATTAAATTGCAATTTTATTTTAATACAAAATAATACACAGATAAAAACATACAAAATCTCCTTTCTAAGGAGAATCCTATATCCAGCAGAGGGTTATTAAAGGTTGGTGATAGTGATGGTGGTGTAAAACTCTTTGTAATAAAAAGACACCGTCATTATGAACTTTTGAGTGTCTATCCCACTTTTTGAGTATATTATATGATAGTTAGACTGTGAAAACGATTGAATGAGGCTTAAGCGCATTTACAAAGAATACGTTCTATTGATGTATTTGTGCACTAGCCGACCCACGCAACCTCGTTTGCATCTCCTATTGCCCGTAGCGTGATAATTTTCCCCCGTTTTTGTAACATTCTTCATTGGTGCTCCGCTCCTGTAAGTCTTAGCGTGATGATATTTATTCTTCCTCGATAAATGGGCTATCTAACACTGAAGAATTTATCAAATCGGACCAGTAGTTCCTGAGATTAGCCCGTTCAAACAAACAAACAAACTCTTCAGATGTATATATTAGTATAGATTTTGTCCGTGTATTGACGAATAAAAATCTTTTCAATATGTTAATACCGTTAGAATCGTTAGATGAAGATCATACGCTTCCTTGCGATCTATCAAAAAAGTGATAACTAACTATTTAATAGCAGCATTTTTCAATAAAACTTCGTAAGAAAATCTATATCGTCATGATCTATAATATTCACTAACACATTTCTATGAGAAATATTAAATAGCTAAAATCTAATTTGGTTAAGAAGCGTTTAAAAAATATTTTTATCTTTAATCTTTAATTGCAGATATGGCAAGCTGATTGCCTCGTTGGTCTATCGGTTAGTGTATGCAACTGCCAATCAAGAGGCCTCGAGTTCGATTCCCGGGTATGTCAAGTATGGAATTTTGACAGCTCGCCGTCAAAGTTTCGGAGCTCTAATGCCAGTCATTCCGTGGAAAAACACATATATTCGGATTAAACTAGTAGCTGACCCCAAATAATCTATATATTTGAAGATCTGGCGAAAAATTTTAGCCCACCATATTATTTATAACATAGGGAAAATCGTGGGCAAACGTGTTACTTAATGATAAAAGACTACTCCGTGGAAATACAACTACGACTTGAGTGCGTTGACAGCACTTGAATGTCCTCCCTGACTCATTTAGTAAAATGCAAAGAAAAAAAGCTTAGCACCGGTTTTCTCTAAGGCAAAGGTAGCGATCGAGCCGGCCCTTATATGCAGAAGCATACCTCTCACACGTAAAGGAGACTTTTGTGCCTTCCACAATATTACAACTTCCCTAAGAGTATTATTTACAAAATGTGTCATTCAAAATCTACATAACCATTATATTGCGCTACAATATCACTGTATTTCTTACATCTTTGCTATAATTGTGCTTTTCTTTTAACTAACTTCTATTCACAAGATTCAAGGTAACATCTTGTAGATACTCATTCGTCTTTATAAGCTCTTCATTTTGCTTCTTCAACATTCTCATTTTTTCCTTCAAAATAAATATACTTTGAAGATTTTTACCAAACCTTTCCCTTTTACCGTTATCTACCCTCTTCTTCTTAATTTTGCCATTGTGTGTTATATATCGTATCCTAGTATTACCCTCATTCCCCTTTTGAGTTGTTGTTATTTTAAACATTCCTTTTTCGTTATATATATTCGTGAACATATTGAGTACATCCGTGTGAGTTTCTTTGGCTAAAATTTCAACATATTTAGGGAAGTGTGGTAGTGTCATATATTGTTCTATGTTGTACCTGTGAACATATTCGTGTTTCGTATATGTATCTCCAGTTTGTTCGTTTAAGTGTTCTAGTATTTCACAGTCTTCGTTTTCTATTTCTTGTATATCACTGAAAAACAATATTTATTAGCTTTATGTGATATCTATATAGGTACTATACGTGAAGCAAAAACTTTGTATCCCTTTTAACGAAAATTATGCGAACAAAGAATCATAAAATTAGGCACAATTAAACCCACCAAATTACCAAATTAGACCACTAGTTTAGTATAACAGCAGCATCAACCATAATTATAAATGACCTGAACTGTCTAAAAAGTTAGATAATCATAAGTACATATTAAATTAAAACTCTTTCTGCTGTTTTAAATCTAAGCCCTATCCCATAAAAAAGGGATACTTACCTATAAATTCCATCTTCGCTAGTTTGAATGCCTTTATCTACACAATCTTTTAAGTCATTTATCGCATTTTCATTAACAACGAAGCCCATTACATTGCCATCCTTCATATAAACATCAAATACAGGTAAAACTGTCTGTCCTGTGTCAATACTCATATTAGTTTGCATCCCTACATCACGTTGAGTTTCTTCACTAACAGTATTGTCAATTAAATTTTCGCTTTCTTCTGTCGTATACTGAAGTTCAATTGCATCTTGTTCATTATGAAAATCAAGATGACCTACAACATGTTCTTGTAATTCACTATTATCCATTGCAATCTCATCATCATCAATCATTTCACTATCCATACTAGCATAATGTTGAGTTTCATCACTCAGTTCGTGTGTACCATCCTCGATCACCACTGTTTCGTAAACTATGTTGTCAATATTATTTTGAATGTCAACTTCATTCTCATTATCAAAACCATTTATTACTTGGATATTATTGCCAGCTTCATCATATTCTATATTCAAATGAATACTTTCAGATTCCTGACCTTGCGTTTCGGACAGTGGTTCCTGAAAATTTTCTTCAGTTCTAAAAAAATAATAAGGTTCATAAATATAGATAATGGATTGTAAATATTATTTAATAAATAAGGCCGGTATTCACTTTGATTAGTGATTACTGCAGGTGATTAGGATTAGAAGAAAATAAGTGTGGACAACGACTGATTAATGCTAGTGGTTAGTTGGCTGCGTAGTAATGTGATTAGAAGCGTGTTCAATTTTTTTGCGAGTGGACTGCAAGTAGCCACGTCCCGCGCGCCCTCCCTTTCCCCTCACTGTCTGGACAGGCAGTTTTGTATTTTAGCGTCATTGGATTTTTATTTTTATATTTTTTATGTGAAACATCTATAGGCGAGGGATCTACTTATTCCAGTAATTCTTCAAATAGGTAATTTGCATAAAATTTTTATTTGTCTCAAAATTTTTTTCTAGATTCATTATTGTCTTAACAATATACTTAAAAGGTTTTTTATTTTTATTTAGTGATTATTTAAACCCAGAAAAAATAAATTTAAAGTGAAAATTAAGTGAGGGAAATTCAAATTTACATTTTTAGTTATTAACGATGTTTTTTGTGCTACATGTCAAGATGTTTACAAAATCGACCTTGAAAAAACTACTCCCTGAAATTCTGAGTACGACCACACTAGTGTCAGCTAGCTTAACTACATAGCAATATACTCGTTCAACGATGCAAGTAGTTTTGCTATTGTCTGGTAGATGGAAAAGTGTAAGTCACGCATTGCTTCATACAAAAATCTCATTAGGGCATCTCTTTGTATTTGCTCCGTGGTTTAAAGTAGCTGAAACACTGAATAGTAAACAAACACGCAATGACAATGACCGTGTCAAAAGCGCGCACAAGATGGCGGCGTTTGAATATCTCAAATTTAGTCAGTGTTTTAAATTTCATGACTATTTTCGAGCCTATTTATATTTTTTCTATGTTATAGAGACGTAAATGATTAGATTAAGAAACATGCTGAAAATTAGTATGACTATTATTAAGCCTATTCATATTTTTTCTATGTTATAGAGACGTAAATGATTAGATTAAGAAACATGCTGAAAATTAGTATGACTATTATTCAGCCTATTCATATTTTTTCTATGTTATAGAGACGGAAATGATTAGATTAAGAAACATGCTGAAAATTAGTTAGACTATTTTCAAGCCTATTTATATTGTTTCTACGTTATAGAAACGTAAATGATTGGATTGAAAACCATGCATATTCCTTATTGCAAGCACGCTTCTCGATGTTCGTCCATAGTTGATGGTCGACGACTAACAAATGAATTCACTAAACAAGAATTGGACACTACTCGCACTACCCACCTGCACTAATCACCCTCAATTACTAATCACCCGCACTCGCACTAATCAAAGTGAACACGGCCTTTAGTCCAAAGTTGATCGAGAGATGTTACTTACCGATTTGGTAAAATAGGAACCAATTGGTCAGGAACCCACGGGTTCTTTTGTATTTCGCATTTGGTTAATTTTTCTAAGCTTCTTGCAACTTGCGTTGCCTCACTGAACGTAACTTTGGAATGTGGAGTGTGATTTGAACTTGTTGATGACACTTCTTCTAATATATTTGATTCTGTAACCATAAAAATTCAAAAAAGTTTTTTGTATTTCGTTGTTGGTTTTTGTAATAACTATGCATTTTTTTTTTATTTTACACCCTTTTTTTAGCTTCATATGTATGTAACGGAAACTTTGAACATGATTTAGACCCTTTTCAAAACTTCGGATTAACTCGAAACTTGTATACTTATCAAAGACCGATGACAATTTAATATTTTGAATAGTTAGAAACGTCTAACTGTCCTTAGTAGGGATAACGATCCTTACTAGGATAATCAGGATTACCGATTTTTATTTTCCTAAAACTGGTAGTGTCTTTGCGCCAAGACCAAGAAAGGAAACTACCAGGCGAACTGAACACCTGTTTCTCGGATAAGTTGAATAAGGTGAACTTTTAACTTTTAAAGGGAAGCAGCAGGCGCCTAAGTTTCTCATTCCACGGATAAATTACTGTCTTAGAATAAACATCAATGACTTCACGATTTTATTGAAAATCATTGATTTTCATATTAGGATATTAAATATTGTGTGCTCTTCAATAGGCTATTTCGAATATATATTTTAAAAGCAGACAAGCATAGAACTACTCGTAAAAAATACACTTTTCTTAATTCAAAAACTATTTTTTTAATGAGCTTTTCTAAAAGAACGTGTTTTTATTTTTTTTAACTATAAAGTTTTAAATTCAACAACCCTTAATTACAGTCCAATAATTACCTCTGTTCATTTGTGAATATTTCCCAGTGTGTCCTTTATTTTTTTCTGTTGCTATTGCATTAATGTCACAAGTTGACACTGATTCTTCAGCATCTGCATTAAATAGAGTATATTATTTTATATTTTATAAATCAAAATAATAAAAAAATTTAAAAAAGATGCAAATACATACATTGTTGGTTTTGTTCTTCGTTATTGTAGCTGTAGTTTTCATCCACAACTATAATAGAATTGAAGATAAGATTCAAAGACAAAACATATGTACATTAAAAAATTAAATCTGATCATTGAAAGCTAAGTGGATTTTTATTTTCTTTTTTGTGTATTTGTAAACAGTAAGCAAACTACATTTATACACTTTTTCTTACGTTGGATGTTAGCACCGTTATAATGATTAATATTGCTGTTCTCAAAAAAGGATCAATGATTAGCAAACCCTTAAATTACTTGTGTAATTTTCTATACAAGATTAAATAATAGCAATATATTATGACGCAATAAAGTTTTCTTATCTTACATTTAATCAATACAAATTTTATATTTACCTATAAGCTTTTCATTTAACATCTTTAATCTTTCATCTGTAATCACTCTTGTTATGTTACCTGTTTTTTGCATGTTCTTTTCTAAGGTGTAAAAAAATGGACGGCTCATCTTTAAACCTGTTTCCATTTCCACATACTTTCTGATTTTACCTTTATCTACTTGCAATGCAAGGAGGTCCAATATCTGGAAATACAATAAAACATTATTGATGATGAATCCTTTACTTATTAATCAGGTGATGTAATATGGAGTAACTTAGGCTACTTTTTGTTACACTAGCTTCGTCCCGCGATGTTACCCGCGGTTATAAAGATACAACAATAGCCGCGGGTAACACCGCAGGCCTCACCTAATGTAAAATAAAGATGACTTTCAGTCTTATTCTCTGCCACATTTGTCATATATTTCCTCACCTCTACTTTAACATACGGGGGTAACCTTCTTCCGTGTTGCAATTTACAAAATTGTTCTGAAGATAGCTCATGATCATGATGGTTGCACACATAGACTACTGTCAGTTCTTTTTCATTTGGTAAACGTCTTAATTTTATTTTACAAGGACAATCAGTCTTCAAAGTATTGTTCCTGAAACAAATAACAAAATAGGTTTATATATTTTTCGAACTAATTACAAGGGTAGTTTAAATCAATCTGTAACAATAACCACCTTATTCAGTTTACAAATAGTTTATCATCATCATCAGCCTGTTGTAGGCACAGGCCTTGACCAGGGTAACAGCAAGACCACAGAGCCCAGTCTGCTGTATTTGCATCCAGTTCCAGCCAGCCTTCTTACATAAGTCATCCCGCCATCTGATCACAGAAACCCCCTACACTATGTGTTTGGGATAAATCTCGCCCACACGCCCACACCACTTTAACTCCTATACACCAGGATCAACAGCAGTGACCCATAAACACACCGAGTTATGACACTTGGGAAGATCAGAAGAAAACTAGAGGAGTTGGAAATCTAATAAGTCCACTTCCCTCCTTAGCAAAGCAGGAGACAAAGTTAATTCAAAATAGGCAGACACCTTTTTCAAACTGAGAAGCACCATGGATTAAATAATTCAAAATATAACCAAACTTCTTTTGCCGTCTGGTAATGATAACTATAACATATGTGGCAGAATCGCCTAAATGTATGGAAATTCACAACAGTCAGTATTATATTACGTTCAATGTACCTAAGACTACATTCCCAGAGGATATGATGAGCTACAATATGTTTGTGGAAAATGTTTAGTATTATATAAATTACTAGCTGAACCCTGCGGTGTTACCCGCGGCTATTGTTGTACCGCGAGTAACGCCGCGGGACAAAGTTAGTCTAAAAAAAGGAGCCTAAGTTACTCCCCGGATCATCAGCTACCTGCCAGTGAAAGTCCCGTCAAAATCCGTCCAGCCGTTCCAGAGATTACCCGGAACAAACAGACAGACAGACAAAAATTTTTTTAACTACATTTTTGGTATATGTAACGTGCATACATAAATATGCATTTAGTAAAAAGCGGTTATTTTAATATTACAAACAGACACTCCAATTTTATTTATTTGTATAGATGTGTACCATACTACAGTTTATATGGTGATAAGAATACAGAGTATCACAACACCTATTCATCGAGGGTGTCGTAAGACCTGATTGAGTAAACTACTCAAGGCAATACGGAGCAAAGAGAAGCCAACTTGACGTAAGCTCTGTACCAACCTGTCTGGCTAGGGTTAGGTTCAGTAAGCCAACAACAAATTTCCAGCAGTTACAATAAGAATCTTATTTATTACCTTTTCCGCAATCCTTTCTTCTGATACTTCTTTTTGTTCTTAAGATATACACAACTATAAATATAAGATTCATTTTCAGTATTTGGTTTTCGTGAGTCGGAGCAACTGTAGTAATAATTCCACCGCTTTGCATTCTCATTGAGGTACTGGACAAAGGTGTCATGTGATTCAAATTTGTCACCAGGCTTGACAAGCTTCTCATCCTCAAGTAGAAATAATGCTGAATGCTCTGTACCACAATCTGTATATGTGTACAAATCTAAACAATAGAAAAATTTCATAAATTTTTAACATATTTAAGGAAAATAAAGTTTAAAGGCATGTTTTTCACAAAAGACAAACCATAGCATTGAGGTATTAGTAATGTTAACAATTATTGCAAAAATAAAATGGCTTGGTAAACATTAAAATGTAAATACACATTTTGTGATTTATTTCAATTTATTTTAATATTACAAAACATATGAATTAGTAAACCATCTCAACTTATTCATAAATGTTAATTAAGTTTAAGCAACAGTTCTGTGTTATGTTCAACTTTAAGGCTATAAATTTAAACGTGAAAATAACATAGATCCGTTGCATAAAGTTAAATAATGTTAATGAACTATCAATGACTTTTGGAATCTGTAATTTGTAATAAACATTGCTTATGTTTATTACAAATTACAGATTCTAAAAGTCTTTAGCTAGACATTACTAGATTGACTAGCAACTTAGTATCTGTGATCAGTGTTTACTTACCGTTATCGAACCCATCAACTTTCTCTGCTTCACTACCTAAATATCTGCAATAAATTTAACCATAATAGTTTTAATACAGTAATGGAATCTTAACTAATATATGGTTAGAATAAAACATACTTGTTAGTTGTTCTTTCACTAATATCCTGATTCAAGGCGGGTGCCGAAGTAGAGGCCTGTGATGTATCTTCTATAATTTCCACATTCATGCCAACATTGCTTATAGAATCGTCCATATAACAATGGTCTTGATAGAAATGTTTGTCAAAACCCATTATAAAATATTAGACAGAATTTCTTTCCTTCAGCAGTTTACACAGAAATCAAACTATGTTTACGAGGCTAGCAATGATAGATATAGTATTATTAAATATTAATATCATGATTCAGAATTAAGGTTACTTTAGGATAGTCAAATGTAGGTAAACAGTCTTCAGCAATTTGTTCACATACTTTTTAGTGGTCAATACAAAATTGTTTTAATTCAATGGGAATAATTTATTTAAGCACAATTATGAAAACAAGCACTATGTATTTCTTTAGTGACAGTTGACACTTTGTCTGTGTCACTCTGTGTTGTCTGTCAGTGTAGTGCGTGTAGTGTAGTGCATAGAGGTAGGTGTAGTGATACGATACTTATTTAAAATCGAATCTAGGGCCAAAATGGCTATCTGAAAATGAAAAATCCAAGATTCATTTCTAAGCAATAAATAAAGCATTTTAAAATCAACATTTTTTACGGCTTGAAAATCGACAAGCGTTTTTGTTTTTTCAATTAAAAACTTGATGACTTATTGAAACACTTAGATGACTGTAAGAAAGAAAATAAAGAAAAGTTACTATAAAATCTCTGACTTTTTGTGATTTTAGGGTTCGGTGCTTCAAGAAAAAAAAAAGGAACTCTTATACCCTTTCTAACCGACTTCAAAAAAGGAGAAGGTCCTCAATTCGACCGCATATATGTTTTTTTTATGTGTGATCGCGGATAACTTTGTCGTTTATGAACCGATATTGATGATTCTTTTTTTTTAATGGAAAGGAAAGGCGATATCCCAACGGTGGTACCAAGATAAGGACACTAGATGTGATGATGGCATGCAAAAGAAATCGTGGGGAACCTTCGAAATTCGTAGGCGCGACTAGTGCATTTCTTATTTTTTTTATTTTACTGGAATGCTAGTGCTTTCCATGAGGTCCCATTTCAATTTAGTCGTTCTTCAAGTCGGTTCTTTTTTTTGTTAAAATTTTAATTGTGTGGTTTCCCACTTGGCGTTGCCGCGAGAAAGTCTTATTAGTTTATAAAGCTCTGAAGTTGGTCGTGGAATCATGCCGAAATATTAAAATGTTTGAGAATCAATGAAGTCAGGCGAGTTTCATAGTCCGATGTGAGGTATGGAGGTGCGCAGTATAAGAGATGTGAGCTTTCCGGCCATGCTGGCGGCTAAGCGCGGTGTCGCAAACTTTATATACTTAGAGAACTTTGAATTTATCAAGGTACAAATTATTTTTATTAACATTTTTATTATTAGGTAGTGGCAGTTGAGTATTTTATAGAGTGGAGAGGGGATGAAACGAAAACTTTTTATTAGTGGACGCCCAAACCTATGCTTTCTTGACTTGAATAGATTCTCAAGACACTGTATACCAACGTTTACTACTAAAAATCAGAGGAATCTAATGCGGCGTTTGTGCGGGAAGGTGGCAATCCAGTTGCAGAGTTAGTGGCGAATGCTGGAAAGCAGGGAAGCGAACTGTGCGAGACCCTATAGGAGGTCTTGGCTTTATTGAGGCTAATGGCCAAGGGCTACCCATGCCTATTATTGAGGATCCCTTCAGGGAGTTTGCAGAATTGAAGAGATGGCTATAGGTCAGTAACTGGCCGGATTGGAGTGGAGTAAGTATACAAGTCCATTTATCTACAACTTTTATTTTTAATGTTGGCATAACTTTTGTGTAGACTTTCGTACCTATTCATGCCACATGAGCTACAGACACCTTTAATGCATTTCATGCTTTAATTTAAATGATAGATTTTTTATTTAAATTGAAATTGATTTACATTTTTTTTTTGTGAATTGATTCTTCGATTGAGGTTCGATTTAAATCGACTTGACTTAAAAAAAATATCTCAATCAGTGACGTTCCTAACAAGAGTAACAAGTATCGGGATTATTCGGGATATAAATATCGTTTTTTTAATAATAATTACAACTATAATAATAATAGCCTACTTAATTTTAGTCAATAATCAAAATTTAAAATTTTGTAAATAATTTGAATGCATCAAGTTTGATCCTGATTGTGAGGGAAAAACTATATATTTTCGTGTTTTGTTAGTAATATCGGCTTGATAGGAAAATAATGTGTGTTGTTTTAGCACTGTGTGATATATGAAGATTTGACGGACAGTCATCACTTTGAACGATTGGTAAAACATAGTTATGGGATATAGAAATGGAGGCTACTTTTATGATCGATCTTTAGGCTCGTTCTACAGGCAGACATTAGAATACTATCAGTAATATCGATACCTAACTTCTGTTTGGACGGAGCAGAATATAAAACTTGAACTGAAGGATATCTGAGGACTTAACATTATAATGGTAAGGAAGCTAAAAAATAAGTACTTGCATAATAATGTTTATTAATTTTAAGAATCTGTATTAGAATCATAATTCCTATAATCACATCACACTAACATATAAAGGCGAAAGTTTGTGAGTGTGTATGTTTGTCACTTCTTCACGCTAAAACTACTGAACGGATTTGGATGAAACTTTACAGTAATATAGCTTATACATTAGAATAACACATAGGCTACTATATGCCGCGATCATCGACATACACGCGGGCGGAGCCGCAGGCAACAGCTATTTATATTAGATATAATACAGACTGTTTTAGCACTTAACAAAACTAAAAACAGTGGTTCCTATATAATTGGCTACTTGACAATTTTTGAAAAAGTATTTTATAATTTTCAGCTAATTATTATGGACATCTCCCAAAAATATTTCCGCCAAAAAGTACCATTTTAATATAAAAAATCATGTTTTTTATATTTAAATTCAAATGAAGCGCGAAAACGGGTGGTCACGTGATATTTTGTGTGCTGACGTCATTGTTTATCAAACTACAAAATTTTACTGGGGCGACTTCGAGTATCATTTTGTTTCTTACAGTTTAGAATAATATTTAGTTGAATATATATCAGAATTTTTGAAAAATGAATAGTTACTGAAGATCTGCAGTGCCAATGTGTACAAGTACGACTAATAAATATTCTGATATATTGTTTATACACGTTCCGAATGATTCACGACGCCGAAGGCCATGGATTTGGATTAACACGCCGAGACCCGAAGTTAATGTCTGTTAAAACTACTATTTTCACTCCAATTATTTCATTTTGATATACACTTACATCAAAGTTAAATGAATATTTTTATTTTTATTTATTTAAGGTTTACCAACCGTTGTTACAGATAATTATTGCAAACATAGGAACATGCAAGAAATTTGTCTTATATCTAACTGCACAACCAATTACAGGCAAACATCTCTCGCAATGTGTTTTATGTACCAACATGTTAACATAGCTGAACATATAAAAATAAAAGTTGTTAGTTAGGTACACTTAAACTATAGTTAATTACAATATATATATATATATATATATGTAAATAATATTACTAATATATTAATGGCTTAGTTTAGTGCGTTTGACGTGTCTGACAAATTTCGACAGCGAATCAGAATACACATCCTCAGATAAAGAATAACACTAGATAGAATACTAATAACATTAAATTCGGAACTGGCGCTTAACAAAAGAACGTCCTATTCAGAGTACACTGTTACTAAAACTGCTCAGAATAAGAATTACACATCAACCAGGTCTCTGCACTCATTTACAACTTTGCACATGCCTATACCCCATAGGCGAATTAGCACCAAACAACGTACGGCGCAGAGGCGGAACCAGGGGAGTATCGGTCTGCGAGGCGGTCTGCAGGGTACTCTGAAGTTGAATCTGTTTAGTTACTCAGGGCAGTCAATGTTGTTGTTGAGCAGCTTATACGTTAATCTTAAATCCATGGTTGATGAATAAAATCAACCATCAACGTAACTTTCTCTCCAATGAATAAAATTCAACATAAAAAATATGTTTGAAAGATTTTAATGAAACTGGACTCTTAGAAATAAATAATTACTTATACCTACCTAATATGTCAGTTTCGTAAAAGAGAATAGCGATGGACAGCGGCATTAATTAAGATTTTTTTGTATTGTTTCATTTCATGTTTGTAAAGAATGACGTCACGCACTACTGACATTATGGCCGACGGCGTTTCTGTTTTCTTGTCAACAGATACAAAACTACAAATTTATTTTATAAAAATAAAATACTTGCAATGGACAATTTGTTAAAGTAATTACTTTATAATCATTGCTTATTACCAAGCTACGATAGTCAATTGATTTCAATTTTTTTTGTTACATCAGTCAAGTAGCCAATTAATTTTTTGGCATAGTATGTACCTATATTAGTAGAATTTAAAATGTTTAAAAAAATACTATATTCATTTTTATTTTTTAGGAAATACATAGTATCAATAATCGTAAATTGATTGCAATGAACAAAAATGCAATATGTAGTTATAATATAATTGATTAGTTAAAGTTATTGGTATGTATGTGTATGTATATTGATGTATATGTATCTAAATATGTGTGTTTCTAGCATTGAGGGTAGAGGTATGGAGAGTCATCTCATATGATAGAAAATTGAAAAGTGTCCAGCGTAAGCTGTAAATAACAGTTCTAAATCCTTCCAGAATGGCGCTGGTATGTGGTGGTATCTAATGGTGGTAGACACAAGGTATGGTATGAATGTAAACGAAAAAAAAAATATTATTGTCGACTAAAGTAGTTACTTATTGAAAATATCAACTATATACTTGCGTATTACAAAATAATGTAGTAAATATAACCTTAAAGAGTTATTATGAGAAAAGGTCATGGAGTATAGAGGTACTTTTGCTACAATGGCGTCGCCTATTTAATGCTTTTTAGCGGACACTTTTTTATCCTAGAGATGGTACTCCTTTACCTCTATACGGTTTCTAGGTAGGTATATTCATTACAAAATTATAATTCTTCAAAACTACCGCATCGTCAAAGTATGCATATCGATAAAACCAACATCCAATCTGACTACATCTCTAATCGAGTAGCGTTGAAAATTGATAAAACCCGATCATACCAAATTGAGCTTTCATGGAATAGGATAAGAAAGAGTTAAGCTTAAATCTCTAGTCGATTAATAGTAAATAAAATTTTATGATTTTATTGATAAACTATTTAAATTGTATTTCCGATGGTAAGAAACAGCGCCATTATGAATGTTTTTCGTTCTGCTACCATTTTTACTGTAAAACAGAGCAATACGGCATATACGGCATTGTGGCATAAAAAAAAACTTTCAATGGACGACCTACTCGACTCAGCGTTGTAATACGACTATGATACAAAATACCTACAACTCATAAAGGTATGCGTTGCAACGCTTACTAGGGGCACGCGCGTCACGCCTACTAGTCATTTCTACTTATATCTTTTTCAATCTTTTTGTTTTGTGATTGCCGCACCGCTACCCGCACTGCCACCTTAATGACCGCCATCACCGGCGCCGCCGCTCCATTCCCCACACCCCTCTGACTTTGAAAACGCGGCCCACACTTTCACTTTGCATTATTGTCATATGGGTAGAATTATTGCAATGGAATTGAAAATACAGAGAAGTTTCCTTATTTTATTAACTTCTTTTTAAATTCAGTATTTTACTTGTAATAAACTCATTAAATACTTTGATTAATGACTAAATGAAATAAAAGATAGAGAAAAGTTTTATGCAGGTATGTCCCAGAGTCAACAGAAATATACTACAGCGCCATCTATCAAATATACAACAAACTTATTTTTCATAGATGAGCCTGTCAAAGTGATTACTCTGCTTGATGCAAAGCATAGCATGACCAGAATCCAAGAGTAGTGGTCATCATACATATTGCGAATGCAGACAATGGACAATTTAGCATGGTGACCCACACTACTTCATTTTTTTTTTTTTATTTAATAAAAGACTTTGTCGCTGAGCGACTACATCGTCCCTATGGACATCAAACAATATAACATATTATCAATTATTAATGTAAGCAAACATGTCTTAAAATAAATTATTGCACCACTTCTTAAATAATCACAATCACATAGAAATCTAATTGGTGGAAGCACATAACAATTTGCATGACTGATTTGGCGTTTCGGTGGCTGGGCCGCTCGTTCGGCTGCCCCTTCAGATATAAATGCTCCAAGGCTAAACAATGATGAGAACTGAGATTCGCACATCCCTGTACAAGTACGGTAAGTCAAGGGCTGTCACACCAAGTATTCCAAGAAAGCTTTCACTGTCATTGTCAAACAAAACGAAGATGAAAATAAACATGTGAACATCATATAACGTTTTGTCGGCCACCTAAGTTAGGAGGTAGTTATTTACAATATTTTGAAATCTCCAGTCCCTACCGTCAATCATGATCATTGCTTTGCAGACTTTGATGTATTTCCGCGAATCCTTTTTAACTGTTCTCGATCGCGTACTTCGGCCTTATTATAAGCGAATTTCTATACCGTTCATCACGAATGCCGAGGATTCAGAAGATGAAGAACCAGATGAGCAGGTGTTTTCGGAGTTCGATGACGAAAAAGGGGTCGTATTTTTTCCTCCGATGTACTCGCAGCGGTATGCCGCTGTTAGCGATTGTCTCATGGATGAACGGTGGCGCGGCAAGTTAGAAAAGGTACTCGATATACTAGCTTACCTAAAACGTAGTAAACTAGTCCACAAAAAAGTGACTAAGTCAAATGAGTTGGAGATTGAATTCAAATAAAACAAACTTGTTTTAAAGATATAGTGCACACTATTGTAAGTTTTAAAACAAGTAAAAACTCATAAAAGTCCGAGCAACGCACTTGTGACGTCTCTGGTGTTGCGGGTGTCGTTGGACGACCGTATCGCTTAGCATCAGGTGATCTGTTTACTCCATATCCCTTAAAAAAAGAACTTTTCGTAGATTTCGCTGGTCTTCTGTTTGATGACATCAATTTTACTCAAAACAATTACTTAATGATATTATTGCAATTGTCTTACTTTTGTACATACATATCTTAAAAAAAGATTAACTGAACAAGCTCTTTTTGTCTTTTGTAATTAAATTCTGCTACATGTAAACATGCATGCAAGCTAAGACTGTCATGCCAGCAAAACTGGCACATGAAATAAAGCTTCATCTTATAGGACTCTTAGAAAATGATGATAAAAATATCCTAAAAAAATTAACTTAACAAAATGTTACTGAATTTGAGTGAGTGGTGGAATATTGCATTTTTTTTTAAATCAGATTAGTATGGAACTTATTAATTTCTTTATTTTATTATTTGTTCAAGATTTCTGATTGGCTCAAAAATTCATAAACAATAAAAAAAAATATGACAACAGTTTCTACAATAATAAATTTGGTCAAATTATTTTTTTGTATATTAAACTTTTGTGTATTAAACTGGGTTTGTATTTAAATTAAACACTTATGATGTACTTTTTGAACTCAAAAATTTGTTTTTGGTTCTTGACCTATATATCTACTACTGAATATGTTATGTAAAGAGGATACACAAACTCTTTTATACTTTTGTTAAACAACAGATTTATAAAAAAAAAACTTCCAGGTTGTGGATTTTGGCTATCATGATATGAGCTTTATTAAGTATCTGAAGGAGGTACCTGGTATTCAGCGGATTCTGGGGGTGGACATTGAAAGTATGCCTCTCAGGTGTTCATCTGATTTGTTTGCTGGCGACGAATATACACCAAGGCGGGAGAGCCCACTGCAAGTTACTGTAAGACATCAAATTTTAGTTTATTAAATTAGTAAATGTATCTAATTTTATTTTATTTCAGGCCAAAACTAGTCTTAAAAAAAGGTGCCTAAGTTACTCCCTATATCTTCAGCTATCTGCCAGTGAAAGTCCCATCAAAATCGGTCCAGCCGTTCCAGACACTACTCGGAACAAACAAACAGACAAAAATTAAAAACAAATATTTTGGTATGCACATTCATATCCATTTAGTAAAAAGCGGTTATTTTAATATTGCAAACAGACACTCCAATTTATTTGTATAGACTAGTGACCTAGCCTAGCTTCACACAGAAGTTTTGAAATTCTTGGATTTCCTCTACAATAATATGCGAATATGGACCATAGCATTTTTTCATGTGTGAAGTTGTTATTTTCACTATTTAATCGTAGGTTTACTATTTAAACCAATTATTTTTTTCTCTGTAGCTGTTCCAAGGTAATGCAGCTGATCCAGACTACAGGTTAATTGGCTGTGATGCTGTCATTGCTATAGAAATGATTGAACACATGCTTCCTCATGACCTAGACAGATTAGTACATAATGTGTTTGGTTTTATCAAACCGTGGATTGTGGTAATTACTACACCCAATGGTGATTTCAATGTCTTGTTTAAATCTCTGGAGAAAAATGGATACAGGAGATTGGATCATTTCTTTGAATGGAGTAGGGAACAATTTAATGAGTGGTAAGTTGTTTTAATTGAAGTTTTAAAACAGAGTATGAAGTTCTATAGAACCACAGCCTAACTTTACAGAAGAGTGTGAGACTAGTAAAGCATATTTTTAAGAATTCGGAAGGATTATCTTGTTAATAATTGGTTGAATTCCATGATTTTTTCTATGATTGTAGTATAGTATTAGTTTGTAGAAAATATACTTTGTTAAATTTTCTTGAGATGCCTTGAAGTTTAACCTTGTTTATATTATAATCATAGAAAATCATAGCACGAAAACCTTCCCGCGTCCAAACAAAAATGGAGTGACAGATAATCTTGATAACATAAAACATATATAACATAACATATCTATACAAATAAATGAAATTGGAGTGTCTGTTTGTAATATTAAAATAACCGCTTTTAAATAAATGCATATGTATGTATACACAATAAATGTACCAAAATAACATTACTTAAAAAAATTGTCTTCTGTCTGTCTGTCTGTCTGTCTGTCTGTCTGTCGGTCGGTCTATCTGTCTGTCTGTCTGTTTGTTCGGGGTAATCTCTGGAACCGATTTTGACGGGAGTTTCACTGGCAGGTAGCTAATGATTCAGGGAGAAACTTAGGCTACTTTTTTTTTAAGCTAGCATTGTCCCTCGACATTACAGGTACAACAATAACCGCGGGTAACACCGCGGGGTTCAGCTAGTTGCAAAATAAAACTATTTTTATTTTTAAAGATAGAGAGGGGTAGCCATACGGCTGCCTGTAAGCGGAAACGTCCAACGGTTACAAAAAGAGAGAAGATCGCGGTACCCCATCAGTCTGTCTTTCTCAACTGACGCATGCGTAGTAAAGGACCAACGTAACACTGACGTACTGACGTCACACTGTGTCGCTCTCGAAATGCGAGACCTTGTTTTCTTGTACCATGGTTCTTCTATGCTACTTTTCCGCGCAAACTGCGCAAACCCGAGTAGAGCGAGACAGATAGGTGCCGCGATTGTCTCTCTCTTTCTAACCGGGACAGCTGAAAGCCTGGCTGCCCTGCTCTATCTATAATAACTCTATGCACATAGGTGGCCAGTGATTTTCACAAAGTAGGTTTGTGTTGAAATTAGCCTTCAACAGTTTCATGAAATACAACCTCTTCGCATTTATTCTGAGGCTATAAATTTTCGGAACACCCTGGATAGATATATATTTTTTTGTAAATACTGTGCCCTATTGGTTTTCTATTTTTTATTATGTAAAGCCTGCCAAAATGACTCTACGCTGCCTGATGAAAAGCGTAAGTAGAATCCAAGAGTGGTAGTCACCATACTAATAATATAGCCAATGCAATAATGCAGCATAGTGACCCAACCATGGCGGTCTAGTGATGCTTCTGCATCATTGGGCCTCCGGTCTCGCACTCGCCAACGAAACACGACAGTTCGAACGCTGTCATGTTACGTTGATCTTCTGTGCGAGGGTAGTACCGACCCTCCACCTGAAATCAGAGTGGCTCTACTACCTTAAAAAGACGCCATTCTTTGATATTGTCTCGTTACTAATAAATAATCAATTTAAAGTAAAAAAATGTTATTTATTTCTTCAGGTGCAGTAACATCATATTGCGGTATCCTAACTACTCCGTGACGTGTCAGGGCATAGGCCCCGGTCCTCCTGGCACACTGCACTATGGCTGTTGCAGCCAACTGGCTCTGTTTGTTAATGAACAGTACCATAAACAACAAGACTTGAACTTCAATAGTTTGGCATTAGTGCCCAGTAAGTGAAATTATTGTCTATCTATATTAATACTAGCCGACACACGCAACCTCGTTTGCGTCCTATTGCCCGTAGCGTGTAATTTTCCCCCGTTTTCGAAACATTTTTCATTGGTGCTCCGCTCCTATTGGTCTTAGCGTGATGATACATAGCCTATAGCCTTCCTCGATAAATGGGCTATCTAACACTGAAAGAATTTTTCAAATCGGACCAGCGGTTCCTGAGAATAGCGTGTTCAAACAAACAAACAGACAAACAAACAAACAAACTCTTCAGCTTTATATATTAGTATAGATATAAAGCTGAAGAGTTTGTTTGAACACGCTAATCTCAGGAAACGGTGATCCGATTTGAAAAATTATTTCAGTGTTAGATAGGTAATTTATCGAAGGAAGGCTATAGGCTATATATCATCACGCTAAGACCTACAGGAGCGAAGCATCACGCTACGGGCAATAGGAGACGCATACGAGGTTGCGTGGGTCTGCTAGTATATATAAATGAATCCCTATTTGCCTTGGTCAGGACATTACGCGTGAACGGCTGAACCGATTTTGCTAATTTTTGTTTGTTGGATAGCCCATTTCGCGAGAAAGGTTTGAGGCTATGTAACATCACACTACGACCAATTGGTGTAGGGTATCGGTTGACCGAAAATATTGTAAATATTTCTTATGGAGAGACGCAAACGAAGTTGATAGGGTCAGCTAGTTATGAATAAATATTAATAATTCTGAATAAATAAGAAATATTGCACTCCATAAGAAGTAGTTCAATTTATGGCCAATTGTATTTACAATCTTATAAAGTTAATAAGTTAGACACTAACAAAATAGATATAACATTTATGTTGCAATTAGCTAATTTTGATCAAATGAAAGAAACTAGCATTAAACATTATTAACTAAACAACTGCTACAGCTGACAGTGTTCCCCTATATTTTGAAATGTTCGTGTAATAATAATAAAAGTAACAGTCAAGTGAGTGTTACAGTGTGATTTCAGTAAAATAAAGTACAAGACTGATTAATACATGTTTTACTTTCATTTAAGTGCCTACCCCACCACTGACAAATGATCTGGTCGAGAGTTGGGATACTACTGCGTTAGATAGTGGTTTACAAACAGAAACCGAGAGGATTGGTGCACCTTATGGGTGAGTCTTCATATTATGTTGTTATTATAAAATGTAGTGTTCTTCTTATCGTGTCGTTGGCAACACATACACAGTTTTCTACGAGGCGCGAATGACGTTGGGCTTTGCTTGGTATAAGTCGTCAAGTATTTATTCTGGGTTCGTAGAACATACTAGCAATTAAAGATTGGATCTGTAACATTTGCATTAATACCGTTGTGACAGCAAAGGACTTCAATTATGTGTAAGCCCCCATGAAAGAATTTAAAAAGAGATGTCAATGTAATGCATTTAAAAGATAATTAACACGAATGTCTTTTCGAACAAATATAAAAGATAAAAAAAAGTTACCTTAGAACCAGTAAAGCTACCTTTTTCTTTTACTGCGTAGTAGATTTTTTTTTTTTTTTTTATGTTTGACCCTGCCAAAATGACTCTACTCTGCCTGATGGAAAGCATGAGTAGAATCCAAGAGTGGTGGTCACCGTACTGCGAATGCAGACAATGCAACAATGCAGCATGGTGACCCACACCATGGCGGGCTAGTGATGCTTCTGCATCATTGGGCCTCCGGTCTCGCACTCACCAACGAAACACGACAGCATGATCGCTGTCATTTTACGTTGATTTTCTGTGCGAGGGTAGTACCGCCTCGGTCGAGCCTTCCCGTTCGTGCTGAAATCAGCGTGGCTCTACTACCTTATACAACAGATAAAAGAAACATCAGCTGTTTTTTAAGTTACTTTGCATTCCTCTTCCAGCATAGAATCCCTCATAGAGTTCATTTGCAACGAGAACCAACCCTACCCCGCCTCCGTGCATAGCCCTGAGTTAACTTCCTCTATGCCGATGATACCGGCCCTTACGGAGTCTGAACAGTCCATTTCCAGCTTTGATAAAATCTCACAGTGTAACCTCGACTCAGAGTACGCTAAGAGTTTCCTAATGTTCGATGAAGATGATAATTTCATGGATGTGAGAGTACCAATGAGGAGAGAGCCTAGCAGAGTGTATAACATTGAAGATGTTGCTTGCAGGTTCTCTAGTAATGATTTAGAATGTAGCCCACAGTACAGTTTATTAGAGTAGCTAAACTCAATCTTAGAAATAGGAAACGATTTATTTTTAAATAAAATTTTCTTCATTTTTAATATATGTAGATAGTATGGTTTCTTTGTTTGACCTTTATTATTTCCAAGATTATTTAGGGTTGGCTACTAGTTCAACTAGTTTTAGCTGAATACGAGTTTTTCCATGGAGCGAGTGGCATCGGACAAATTAATGCCTAGTAAAACAACACACAACCTCCAGTCCGATCCTAATACTTCACCACCTATTTAAGGCAAAAATTGACAGGAATCGTATTGTAACTTTGTCATTTTTCAGATTAAACTGTTCAACACTTCAAGTGAAGAAGTTTTCTAAGACCTCACAAAATTTGATGGCTAAAAACAAAATACACTCAGTTCACACTCGAGAAGTTGTGGACGAGATTCGACAGTTAACAAAGGCATTGAAATTCAACAAGTGTATCATGGATAGACCAGAAGATGGATCCACTACCTGGTGTAACATTAACTGGGGAGAAGATGCACCTTATTGGAACCAGTATTACAAGATTGTTAAAGAATACAACTATCCCTTTGAGGTATGTACTCGTACTAAAATAATTGTAATAAACACGATAGTCAACTGTCGAGTTTATTACAATTATTTTAGTACGAGTTTTTATCGAACTTGTTTATTTATTGCATCTGGCACATTATAAATAAATAATAAATAAATATTTCGGACATCTAACACACAACGCCATCTCGTCCCAAGCTAAGCAGAGCTTGTGTTATGGGTACTAGACCAGGGATACAAATACTTTTTATTTTATATTTTGTAAATATATACATATTATACATAGAAAACACCCAAACTCCGAAACAAATGTTTGTAGATCATACAAACATTTGGTCCGACCCAGGAATCGAACCCGAGACCTCATGTTCAGCAGTCGCACACGCCAACCGCGAGACCAGCGAGGCAGTTTAAAGTTACATTCGGTCGCTTTTCTAAATTTTGAGTTAAATCGTAAAAAGTTCCAGAAGAACACTTTCTCGTCAAATTTTGTAATAATACGACTCACTGAAATGTTCTATAATGGTTGTTGTTTCTAATAAAATATTTTGTGCAAATACACGGTCTCATTTTAACTTTTTACTTCAGACGAAATCAGAAGAGTGTCGCATCCTGGACCTTATTTCGGAAGAGATCAACTATTTGATCGATTCGCAGTGCGACGAAGCCCCCAAATGTGTCAAGAACCGACTCGAGATACCGCTGAGCGATCTGATGAGTGTCGTCGAGCATATTACTGACGACATCAATGTAGTTAGGTAAGAAATTAAAAAAATAAATTTAAAAATATATAAAATGTGGCTTATGTATAAATCAATATAATAAATGCGAAAACAATTTCCAACGTGCAGAAATATCGCTCAGAAACTCAGTTGAATTTTGCCACCTGTCTGAACATGAACCTCTAATGTAAAAGCATATCCCCATTAGTCTAATTAAGTCTAATACATAGTTTTACAATATTGTTTATTAAGCTAGTCCAAAAACTTGGCTATAATTCCATTGGCGGATTTCGGGTTGGCAATACCCAAGTTAACCTGTTATGTGGAACTGCAAACGTTTGAAAGCTGTGGCTATCAGGCAGTCCTGTTTTTATTTCTTAAGGTGTGGTTAGACACTTGGCATGGTGGAAGACATCGTTGACGTGATTCGGAACCTCGGAATCGTCCCTGCCCGGTGTCTGACTCTACCTTTACTTATACAGTACATATGGTACTAGAAAATTATTTACGACCAGTCCCACTAAAGGATTAGAGACAAATAAAGTATTTTTTCATCGGACTATAACTGAACTGTGTATACATATTATATAAATTTATGTTTTTCAGAGATATCCTAGAATGGAATGGCTATGAAATTGTAGACGATGTTGTGATCCATACTCGTTTAATGGTAGACATCGTGTCCGTCGGCTCACAGGACGAAGAATGGCATGACAACGTATCCAACTTCTCTGATGTAATTACAATCAAAACTAAAAGTAGTTTAGAGACAAGTTAGATCTCGCATTGGTACAATTGTGGATACATACTTGTAGCGCTAGTAGTAGCTCTAGAGTGTAATTTTGATTCAATGAAAAATATGTTCTAAGAACATTGGAATTTGGTTTAAAACTGAATGAATTGATAGCGAGTACTCTCATTAAAATGTCATCATTTTCATCAGCAGCCTCTAACAGTCCACTGCCGGACCTCCTTTAAAAGGAGATTTGGCTTAGGTACCATATCACCGTTACAATGTGGTCAGTACATTGTGATTCATTAGTAATGTAAGTGACTTTCATTGTCATACGTAGTTCATTATATACTAACGATATTGTACGGTTTCAGCAGCTTTTATAATAGTTTAAGTTAACTTGTAATTGTAATTATACCTAGCAGTAAATACTCATTTTAATCTCATTTTACAAGACTGAACAAAAGTGTCATTAAAGTAACATTAATTGTAGTCTTTACAATAGTTTAGTTATCATTTGTGGAGCTAGCGTATACTTTTGAATAAAATAACAGCCTAGAATTGAAGTAGTTTTTTAAGTAAAGCGTTCTGTTGTATTGTACGCAACTATTGTATAATATACAAGCAATCGCCATGGTTCGACCTTTATTTTGTATTATTAGTATTCCAACTATTTAGTCTGGTCTAAGGAGATATTGGACGAATCTCCTCAGTGGTATAAGGAGATTCGTCAAATATTTTTCCTTAGACCAGCCTAAATAGTTGAATGTAGCCACCTGTCTGAACATGAACCTCGAATGTAAAAGCATATTCCCATTAGTCTAATACATAGGTTTATAATATTGTTTATTAAGCTAGTCCAAAAAATTGGCTATAATTTCACAGATTTATTGTTTGCAAAAAATATAATTAAAAAAACAACTTCCAATGCAATTCCACATAACAGTGAATACCCAAGTTACACTGTTATGTGGAATTGCATTGGAAGTTGTTTTTTTTAATTATATTTTTTTTTGAGTTTTTATGCACAGTGTTTTCCAGTTCAATGTTATGTTACATTCATTTTATATAGGTATGTATAATCATACAGCTAACACATTAAATGTGTATTTTATTAAATTGGTACTTTTTCATTATGTGGTTTGATTGTTTTGCCCATCATTAGGCAGTGGTCCGATCGCCGGCGAGAAAACGACTAAATATCGGCGATTTTCTCGCTCAGGAAACGTAAAATAAATACACATTCCGCGTAAACAAAAGAGATACATATAGTAATAGTTGCTCTTCGACTGTTTACACTGACGGCAACGACTGGCTTTACTAGTTTTGTCGCTGAGCGACAAGAGATTTTAAACATAAACTCGCTCAGCCACACTTGCTCAGCGATGCTCGCTCGCTTGATCATTTCTATACAAGTGCGGCTTTGAAACTACACGCATGGATATCAACAAATCATTGCAACTCTTATTGTTGTCTAGTTCAGACGACGACGATAATGTATTTTACGATAGTAAATATTTATAAGATAGAGATATTATCGGACACATTCAATTAAAAATTCATCCACAGTGTCTTGGAATGTGGTGTTGGCGCGAGTAATAGCGCTTGAACACTCGCTTATAGCCCAGCGACAAAACTATCGAAACTATACACTCGCTGCCCGCTGATCGCCAACTCGTTCATAGTTTTAGTTCTACTCGTTTCTCGTTCATCGTCGGCAGTGGGACCACTGCCTAAGTTATAATTATTTCATAATTATTAAGAAATATCATATCATAAAGTTTGAGAAATAGAAATTTTAGGCTTCTCATTAATTAAAAAAACTATTTGGACTATCCACCTAGCCTCAAATTAAGCAGAGCTTGTAGTATGAAAGATAGATTGACTGATAGAATACAGTAAATAAATACTGTTTTTCGTAAATACAATCATGGTTAACATAGAAAACACCCTGACAAGAGTTGCTCCTGAAATAGAATAAGTACGGTTTTTTACCTACCTACTTTTGTTTTTACAGTGGGATAATATGACCGAGGTTCAATCCACAACGGTGTCTGAGGGAAGTACAATCGTGCCTGATCACCAAGGTTTTATTTTCTCTAATTTACGTTGGTGAAATTTTTTAGGTTACAAATAGGGTTTTGACATTACTGTTATATAGATGTGTATTCACGTTTAATAGAAGAAGAAGACGATAAAAAAATTTGTACCTAAAATATTGCTGGCATACGTAAGTATCTATTATAAGTTTGTACTTTTTGTCCGACTACGGCGAAGTTGAAAGGAAGGGTACCTACTACTTTTGGCAATCTATATATGTTTGTACCACCGTAGATTCTAAACTACTAAACATGTTTTAATGAATGAGCTGTCAATAGATTTGTAATAATGCGCTGGGAGAGACTGCAAATTTTATCAAAAATTTTTACGAAGGCGGGTTATGGTTTTTTAAACTTTTTCTTGGATAATATATACCTACGAACGCAACTGCCTTAGATTCTCGAATCGAGAAAATCAGTATGGTAAATTGTTTATCGATTATTGAGAGTAACACATCTCTGGAAATGTACCTGGCTGGTACTATTAAGGGGTTGATTTATTTATATGACCATCTTCAGTTATATCCGATTTTTTCGGCGGACATCACTTTCTTCGACGAAACGTCAAGATGCGGTAGTAAGAATGAGGCAAAGTAAGTTACACGGACATAATTCAAGGGCCAATTTAAAGTATAAAATACTGGCAGATAATATATTTCAAACAAAAGAAACTTAGTTGCTACGCAATTCTAGTACAAATAATGTGGTTATCAATACCTACTCTGTACTACGCCTACTCTGTACACGATTGAGTTATCGTCGGCGAAGTTATATACCAAAGTAGGATAGTGTCGTTAGAAATGGTGACAAAAATGACTACTTTTCAAAAGTTTTTTTTTTTTTGTAATAAGAGCAATCTATGCTCTTATTACAAAAAAAAAATCTCTATATCTCTTTTAAACTATCACAAACAAATATGATTTTTAATGTGTGTACCTTATTATCAAAAACAAATTACCAACGTTACTTATTATTGTCCACAAGATCGCTGTCTACGCCGTGCATTGGACTTCAAGCTACGCAATCTGCGTACAATGCTAACCGCTGATGAGGATATATCAACTGAGCTAGATAAAGTTGTATGCAAATTGATGAAACTAGCCTTACGAACGAGCACACGACGGACCACTCCTCCCCCGACAAAGTGGATGCAATGCAAATTGTTAGATCTCCTCACGCTCACCGAGAAAGCTATTCAAAGACGTAAACAGCATGTCATGGAAGATTCAATAAAGGCTATCAAATTTGGTACGACGTCCATATTTATTTTACTTTGAAAGTTTGGTGGCATCCACTTCAGTCTGGTTGTCATTATTGTTATCTATACAAATAAATAAAATTGGAGTGTCTGTTTGTAATATTAAAATAACCGCTTTTTACTAAATGCATATGTATGCATACAGGGTACATATACGAAAAATGTAGTTAAAAAAATTTTTGTCTGTCTGTCTGTCTGTCTGTCTGTCTGTCTGTCTGTCTGTCTGTCTGTTTGTTCCGGGTAATCTCTGGAACGGCTGGACGGATTTTGACGGGACTTTCACTGGCAGGTAGCACCGCGGGGTTCAGCTAGTATTATATAAACACATATTTTTTTTCACATTAACAGCTTTTAATATTCCACTGCTAGACAGAAGCCTCTCCTTAGAAGGAATGTTACGCCCACTGTACCACGCAAATCTATTAAGCCCTTTTTTCATAAGTGAAGTGAATAAGTGCATTAAAGTGTAATAAGTTATAAGTGAAGTAGCTTTGCTTCGCGGCGTTACCCGCGGTCGTTGTTGTACCGTGGGTAACACCACGGGGCTCAGCTAGTATATGTATATATGTTAATTCTAATACCTACTTAAATACCATTTGAAATCCTTCTGCCATAATTATTTTGAACGTTCATACAAACTACCATCCCCCGTTTTAACTTCAAAAGGGGGTTGATCTATAGATCTTCACTTTTGGACCAACCTAATCTATAGAGCATACATTTTAAATTACAAGTCCCTTGCTTAAAAACATAGGACTATTATTCAAACTTCTAACCCCCGTTTTACCCCCTTAGGGGTGGAGCTTCGTAAAATCCGTTCTTAGTGGATGTCTACACCCCACTGAAACTAGGAACCTCTAGGAACCTACCTGTCAAATTTCAAGTTGTAGGCGTTATAGTTTCTGAGATTTCGTGATTAATCGGTGAATGTTATTTCGCTTTTAAAAAGAAACTAGTGACTCCCCCCCCCCCAAATTATAACCATTATTTCTCGTAAAAAGAAAGGAATAAAAAAATGGTTACTGTGGGTATCCCTAAAAGATAAACATATACCATCGCTTACTTTTTTGTAGACCTTTTTTAAAAAGTAGGTACAATACTGCAGTACTTACATTATTGTAATCTATCTTGTAGGGTTCAACCAGCGTTTGAAATGTAAACGTAAAGAAATGGGTTTATTTACGATATCACATTAGAAACCTCTAAAATTATCAGTGTTTCTCTACTATGATCTGAATGTGTATACCTAGGTCACCAGGAAAGTTTTTAGAAATCGTTAAACTGTCCACAGTTACCGCTAATAGCTTATCGTATTAGTAGCAGGTAGTAAATAAAAAAGTAACTCTATCTGCCCGCGATACATTTTTAATTTAATCGATATGGCAGAATTAACGCGCCGCGATTTTCGGGCATCGGGCGGGATGATTATGTCCGTGAGTTAAAATTTGTGATTCAAGAGAAAGCACCGTCTCATAGCTCAGTGTATCGGTGGTACAATCAGTTCTAAAGAGTAGATTTCAGCTTGTCTAACGATTCCGTCCCGGACGGCCTGCTGAAACAGTGTCTTTAAGGTGCCAACTGACTTAAAACATTTCGGTGTAACGTAACATTTGTGGCGAGCGTAAGAAAATACCAACACCCGAATGGAGCACGCTACGAAGTAGATAGACATATAACTTATAAACAAATAGAAGAGACCTTGAAGATTACTGCACCATCAAAACACACTATTTTATACGACCACCATAAAGTAAAAGTTTGTACGTTGAGGGTACCGCATTTGTTAACTGTCGTTAAAATGGAGTGTCGTAAGAAATGGTGTCAAAAATGCTCAATATGTTCGATGGAGTAAAATCACCTTACGTGAATTCTATAGAAACAGGTGACAAATCTTGGCTATACTACTACGATGTAAAATCTAAGTCTAAAAACAAGATTTGAATTTTTGAAGATGAGGAACAGCCGACCGCCGTCAAATAGTCTCGATCCGTGAAAAAGAAAATGGTCGTAGTCTTCTTTGGTAAAAGGGGTATAATAAAGACTACACGTCTTCATGAATAGAAAACTGTTGCCGCAAAATGGTACACAGAGATTTGTTTACCTCAACTGATTGAATCTCTCAAGAATCTTCGACCAAACTCGCGTCTCGACACTCGGCGACTGCACCACGGTAACGCACCCGCACATCGCGCTCAATTAACTCAAGATTTTTTGAGCAGCACAGGGCTAATTTTACTTGAGCATCCTCCCTAGAGCCACAGTGGAAGGATTAATACAGTGGTTCAACTTAGCCGTCTAGACAGAGCAGTCGTGCGGTTAGTGCGGGGCGAGGTCGTGTCCCTTGTTAGCCGCGGTTAGACGGGACCTGTCGGAAAGGGCTGTCGCGCCGCGCATAAAAAAAGCCGGCGCATTTAATTTTATTAAGAATATAATATAGCACACGCAACTTGTGCTATTGGTAATTGTAGTTCTTTTTCGAAAATAAATAAGGAGCTGAAATATCATAGGGTTTCTACACGATAAAGTAAGTGATGTATTAATTTTCGTATTTTAATGGTTAATATTTTAACTTAAGTGTGTGGCCGTGCCAAAATCGTGTTTGTATTCTCGGCGCTCATAATACATATAATATTGCATTTTCTTTTTAATCAACTTCAAAAAAGGAGGAGGTTCTCAATTCGAACCGATAAATATATCCTACTAATAATATTATAAATGCGAAAGTTTGTAAGGATGGATGGATGTTTGTTACTCTTTCACGCAAAAAGTACTGAACGGATTTGGATGAAACTTTACAGTAATATAGCTTATACATCAGAATAACACATAGGCTACTATTTGCCGCGATAACCGACGTATACGCGGGCGGAGCCGCGGGCAACAACTAGTATATATGTATTTTAATGTGTGTTCGTCGTTTATGAACCGATTTTGATGATTCTTTTTTACTAGAAAGGAAATATCCCAACGGTGTTACCATGATAAGGACACTAAGAGTTGATGATGGTATCCAAGAGAAATCGAGGGCAACCTTCGAAAGTCGTAGAGGCGACTAGTTTTGTTATTTATATATAATTTGTTATTTTTTGTAATTTTACTGTTGGTGCTTTCCATGAGGTCCCATTTCAATTTAGTCGTTCTTGAAGTCGGTTCTTTTTTTTTGTTAAAATTTTACTTGTGTGGTTTTGTGGTGTTTTGGAATTTGTGTATAATTTAAATAAAAACGAATTTTATAAAGCTATACTGAAAACACAAATTTATTTTATTCCTTTTACTGCCCGAATAATATAAGCTTGTGTTTATAGTCATACTCAAACTTCATATTCGGACGAGTGCGGTTGCCTTGGTCAAAGTGTACATTTAATTATTACTTGTCATTATTATTATTTGATTTGAAAGAAAAAAAGATGAAGGCGTGTATATGCAACAGTTTAATAGAGTTTGTAATTGAATTGTTGAGTGACTGATATTTTATACAATGGTACTGATAAAGTAATGTAAATAAATAATAATGAAAACATTGTTTCATTGGCACAACCCTGGCTAATTTACATCGTTTCGCCGGTTTCTAGGCGCTGTCGGTGTTTCTTGCAAGATCAAAGAAGTCGTACTACTGTATGTTTCCTTATACTGTGCTACACCCCTGACCTTGCACCCTTTGACTCAGGACCACCGCAAGCGGGCGTGTAAAGCGTGCAATACACGCGGGCGGCACGTTCAGGGGGCGGCAAATCGAGTTGCTCATCACGTAATTTAAGTCATTGTCGTAATTACTACCCCCACCTTAAGTACAAGAAATGTCATCGCATAGATAAAAATGGGACCGAGTGGTGCTTCATCTGTTGGGATCAGTTTAGAATAAACTAAGATGCACCCACCCCTATTTGGCGCACTAAGTGTTTCTATGAACAGCAAGATTGTCGAAATCGCCTCAGAGCTTCCTTATCGATGTTTAACGATGACACATTAAATTATTTTGTTAATTGTTGTTGGATTTCGGCATAATTATTGATGACATTGAAAGTAGCGTAACATAGAAGTGAAAAGGAATCATCGTAATTATACTACCCTACCCGTGTCGTTCTCGAAGTTTTTCAAAAATATATGACTTCGAAAACATATAAGACTTTGCAGTTAGGTAGAATCAACTTCGACGACGAGGTGAACAGGAGAATTCAGATGGGTTGGGCAGCGTGTGGAAAACTTCGTCGATCCCACAGTGCCTAAAGACGAACGTCTTTAATCAGTGCATTCTACCTATCATAACTTACGGAGCCCAAAACGTGACACTCATGGCACGGCAGGTCCACAAGTTTAAAGTCGCTCAGCGTGCAACGTGAGAGCAATGCTCGGCGTTTCTCCGAGGGATCGCATCAGGAATATGGTGATCCGGCAGAAAGAATACTTAGGTTGTCGACATAGCCTAAAGGATTAGCAAGCTGAAGTGGCAATGAGCTGGCCAAATTAGCCGCAGAACTGATTACCGTTAGAGTAAACGGATTCTTGAGTGAAGACCGCGCCTCGGCAAACGTAGTGTGGGTTGTCCACAGGCCAGGTAGAGTGTTGATCTGCCCAAGACTGCATGCTTGCATGAGAGAAGCCGAGGTTTGAACCAAGGGGCGTGAAATTGGAGAGGCCTATGTCCAACATTGGACTGTGATAGGCTGATGATGATGATGATATTTCAGACAGTTTGGATACCTACAATAAAGTTGATAGTAGGTTTCGCAAATATAAAGACAAGAAAAGTAAAATTTTTGTAGATAAATATTTAAGTATATTGTTTTATACCTTAGTAAATAAAAATAATAAGTACCAAATTAAAAAAAATGTTTCATCTTTGTTATGTTGCTTTTCTAGCGCGTATTAATTCGAGTGTGGGACTTAGCGTGTGAAGAAGTATCTAAAGAAGTATGGTAGATTTTTTTTAAGATTGGTTTCTGCCTATGGAAAAATGTATCGCAGCCGACGGAAATTGTTTAGAAAAAAAATTAAGTTCAGGTGCCAAATTTCGAAACTTTCCTAGTGACCTGCGTACATACAAACCTTCCTCTTGAATCACTCTGTTTATTAAAGAAAATAGCTTTAGAATCCATTCTGTAGTTTTAAAGGTCTAAGCATTAATAAGGACAGACAGACAGCGGAAGTGACTTTGTTTGTACTATGTAGTGATTAGATACTTATTATGTTTCTTATAATTGCAGATTTCGTTCAAGATGATGATAGTAAGCACAAAATTGCAAATCTTAACGAAATTCAAGAATATAATATTGTGTAAGTTTCGAAGTGCTTTTTAATACTTTTAAATTTTAAGAATATTCAGATTCGGCAATGACACAATATACTAATAGACCGACCCTCCCTTGGCCAATACTGTACAGCAGAAACAGCTAGAAAAGATCCGTTAAATCTAGATGGCGCTACAAAATAAGATATAAAAAACTGTTTAACAAAGTTTAACACTATTTTATTTATATGCTTCAATTCTAGGAACTATATTATTATTTTACGAATATAAATCTTGCTTTCTAATGCTTGCTTTAAAAAAATAATTTTCAATTGCGTAAGTACAAGTTATCACCTATTTTTAGGAGATGTCGTTACAATCGATTTAAATAAACTTGAAAATAATGACCTATTTATTACGCTAGATGTCACATTTATAAGTTATTGTTATGACATACAAAATACTAAATTCGCTGGATGCGCGATGATAGCGCCACCTAGTGGCTACAATTACGTCACATTATGAAATGTCAAATGGTTGGTTGTCTTACGAAGATTAAGTAAACAAGTATCAAATAATTTCAAAGAAACATCTTAAAGAGGCGTCCATTAATTACGTGAGGCATTTTTGAGAATTTTTCGATCCCCCGTCCCGCCTTGGTGAGATATCGTAAGATTTTCGTCAACTCCCTCCCCCGTCCGCTCACGTGAGATTCATCAAATTCATGTTTAGGCTGTAAACGTGTTGGATTATTGAAGTTGTTCTATTACTTTTATTGAAGACTAGCAAAGCAAAATCGAGTGCTACTTCGCTACTCTGCAGAGTTCGAACGAATACGACAAGCACTATTGTGTCAAATTTGTCCATATTTTATTCTAGAAATATTTTTTACACAATTACGTCATATTTGCCAAACAACCTCCCCCCCCCATCCCACCTAAGTGAGATTTGTAAAGAGTTAATATATTTATATAGAATACCTTACGTAATTAATGGAAGCACCCTAATTTAAATATATTCTATTCGATCACGTATATGGTGTAGATAATAACGTTGAGAGATTTTATTGCCTGCCTGATAAGGCATAATCCATCAATTTTAGGTCATTAAATGTAATTTTAATAAAATGATCAAACTGAAAAGTATAATCTCTACTTCTCATACATATTTTAATTTGTACAACAGGTAATATTAAAATCACATTAAATCAGTCAGGAGATCAACAAACAAATACTATTTGTTATACACTTTTTTTTTTATATTTGGGCCTGCCAAAATGACTCTATACTGCCTGATGGAAAGCAAAACCAGAATCCAAGAGTGGTGGTCACCATACTCATTGCAAATGCAGACAATGCAGAATGGGAACCCACACCATGGCGGCCTTGATATGCTTTTGCATCGTTGGGCCTCCTGTCTCGCACTCACCAACGATAGCTCGAATGCTGAAAGGTCGAAAGATTTCTAGAGCATTGGCATTGATGCAGCTATGAACATCATGTCATGTCATCATGTTACGAAGAAGATGAAAATAAATTTAGCTTGTCATTATTATACAAATATAAAGCTTATTTTTTCCTAAGGCGGCAAGGTGTAGTACTTGCCGTTCCAAACACAATCCGAAACTCCGAAAGTGGCAAGCAAAATCTGATTGTTTGCCAGGTTTGTGCCCTGATCTATTTAAAAAACTTGAGAGGTCTCAAGGGACACCAGGGTGGAACGAAGTTTCAGTTCGTGCCTCAGTAGTCGATGCTTTAGTTGATTCGCTGTTGAAATAATAAAAGCAAAAAAAATAGGCAAAGACTGGGCGTGTCAACCAAACGAGGTAACCTACGCGGCCGCTGCTAAGGTGGGCTCAGCAGCCCAGCTGGCAGTTAGGGGGACCAGGCCAGCAAAATACCCGAGAAGGTCAACCAGGGTATGCGAAAGGGGAGTGCGACGGACACACTAGATGTCGCGGGTTACTAGAAATGAATCCTTTCTGCTGTATTGAGCCGATTCGGTGTGCGCCATTACTTGAGCATCGCAGCGTTGGATATAGAATGCCTTACGTTATGGGAGAGTATCTCTCGCTCCCAACCATGTTATGCTCCATAGTAGATAGCAACAGAGTTTTACCTTCTGCGAAGATAACATTGCACAGAAAGAGGCGGCGGAAAGGACCAAGTACGAAAATTTCTACTTGAACCCAATTTGCCGCCACCCGCTGAAACGGACGCCGCTGTGCATTCTAGCAAATCATGCCATCCCACCAATCTAATCAAGAAAAAAAATTGTTAAAATTACTAATTTAACTAGTAATATTTAACTGATATTGAGATGTTTTATAAACAGATATTTACAAAGATATATATTAACAAGTATATAGACTTTCTCAAATAGTAGTATTAATACATTATGTCTTTTTCTTAAACTGCCAAGACTTATTTTCTCCATTTATATTACAGTAATGTAGTTTTTTCAAATCGTTTAATTTGCCGCCCCCGAAAACGAGCCGCCCTAGGCTTCAGCCTACTGAGCTTTCATCACTGAATAATATGCATTTTTTCAACAAATTTTGATTATCTTAACACAATGAAGTGGCTATTGTAACATATCTTTAAAAGTTAGAGATAATTATGGTATCGTGGACTTTTTTGTGTACATTATTGTCTATACTAATATATTAAGCTGAAGAGTTTGTTTGTTTGTTTGAACACGCTAATCTCAGGAACCGCTGGTTCGATTTGAAAAAATCTTGCAGTGTTAGAAAGCCCATTTATCGAGGAAGGCTATAGGCTATATATCATCACGCTAGGATCAATAGGAGCGCAGCACCAATGAAAAATGTTTCGAAAACGAGGGAAAATTATCACGCTACGGGCAATAAGAGACGCAAACGAGGTTGCGTGGATTGGCTAGTCCTCTATAAAATTGAAGGACATAATTTTGCTCTATTGTCAATAACAGATTATTTTGATGTTTTTTGTTTTTTTTTTATTCATTTTAGTTTGCAAATTTATATGATCAAAAGTTACAAGACTTACAACTTTTTTATTGTTTCATAGATTTTTATTTCCTTATTGAATCCATTGAAGAAATAAAAAGTTGCATAGAAGCTCATAACCCCTATTTTACCCCGTAAATAGAAATTCTAAATTTATTTTCTCAGTCCTTACTTAAGTCAATTGAAAACCCTACATAGAAAGTTTTACGTGAAAATTTAAAAAGTTTCATACAAAAATTAATTTAAAAAAAATATTCATGTACCGTATTTACTAAGAAGCATTTATTACAAAGCTGTTTATTTGAAATTATAAATAGACATTTCAATTTTATTTGTTTGTGTGTATAGGATGGCTCTTTGACGATTTAATAAAATATCACATAAATTACTAATATAATTATTTGGAAAACGACATCTAGTGGTACATTTTGCATGACAATAAACTTGTCAGTTGACTTTTGGGTTCGTACTTTGGTGTAGGTCGGAAAATATCCTTCAAATTCATGATTTGATGCACTTAGTGACATCTAGGGAACATTAAGCTTACTATCAATCCGCGTACAGGTCTCTCGTAGTGAAGGGAAAGTCTATAGTATATATTTCGTCAGTGGATTCGGTCAATAAAAGAAATCTTTGTCTTGGTAATAACAAATATTGATGAACTGTTGCTTTTTCAGGAAGAACATTAGCGACGACTATACAAATACAACAAGATCACCAGGTAATATAATAACTTTCTGTTTGTAAAAAACTCAACAGTCCTTAGATTCTAAGAATGATAAAGCACGTACATACCACATCACAGTTTTGAAAATGCTGAAACACTTAAATGCTCGTTCACAGATTCTGAAAATGATGAAGCACTAAACTGCCAATTTAAAGATTCTCAAAATTCTGAAGCACTTAAATGCCCGTTTACAGATTCTGAAAATACTGAAGCACTTAACTGCCCGTTCGCAAATATAGAAAATTCTGAAGCACTTAAATACCCATTCAAAGATTCTGAAAATGCTGAAGCACTTAAATACCAGTTCACAGATTGTGAAAATGGTAAAACACTTAAACACCACTTTACAGATTCTGACCCCCAAGATGATAACATGAATTCTGGTTGCAATTACTTCAAACGTAAAATTTTAGCCATAGGTATGCGACCTTGAACCGCCAAAACTATTGTTTAATACACAAATACCTACCATTGACTTCCGTTTCTGTATCTTTTCTAATAATGACCATGCAAATGTTTCATATAATCACTAAAATTGTATGGTCGAAGGTGACAGACTTGCACCTTATTGCGTAAGCGGATCTAAATTATTGTACGAAAAATGTGAACGTTAATTTGATTAAGCCTCTTTTTGGCCCTTTCGAAGATGAAGCCGTTTATATACATGTTTATATTTTATTGTGTTCTGTTTTACAGATTTCAAGCACAACGAGAATCTCTTTAACGATACAACTAGACCCCAAAAAATGATAAGCGCAGAGGTTCACGGATTAAAACCTGAGATAAATCCAATGGAAAGAACTAAAGCGTGGCTGGACGTTGATATCGACGTAGTCCCATGTCGTAATCAGACAATCGATTCGGGAAATAATAGTTTACTAGACTCAGATAGTCTATCTAAATCTTTACGTAAGCAAAATAAATTAAAAGACAAATGTACAGTTAACAAAGAAATGGAATCACCGACATCCCTGACGCCGTCAAGTAAAACTTCGTCAAGCAAATATAAGTTCAAACGCGAAGAAAAAAAAAGAAAAACAAGTAGTACAAGAGTCACAAAAAAAGTGACGAAAAGAATATGTCCTAATTACAATATTGTTAAAAATTCTGATAGTAAGAATTCAGGTTCTTACGATAGCTATATCATCAGACCGAAGAGGAAAACTAAGGAAAATCAATGTTTGACTATGAGGGCTTCAAAACCGGTAACATCCTATTTCATTTATTTCTTGAATTAAGTTTTTTAGAGTATTCATCAAGGTTTTTTTGTTATAGATACCAGAAAGTCTTATAGACCTTTGCAACCCAGAAATGAAAGGTGTGCAGTGTGTAAAGGAATATTTGAATTTCGTTGAGGCTTCTAACGATGTTGTGGTTTTAAATCAATCTAGCCTAATAGCAGGAGCAGCGGAAGAAAGTTTACTTGCTGATTTTATTATAGACAATAATATACAAGAGAGGATACCTTTTTGTAAAAGCACAGACATCAATGCACAGGCAAATGAAAAGGCTGATATTTCAAAAAAAGACCAATTCGAAGAAATAAATAACGATATTGATGTAAACTTATGTACTAGGCATGAAGTTAGCAAGGAAAATATATATTCACAAACAATATTTTTAAATGGTAACTATCTTTATAACTTTAAACTTTAACCCAACTAATATGTATTATAATGATTAATAACAGGTTTGTAGCTAAATTTTGTATTTAATGTTTAGACATAAACGAACCCAGCACATCAAAAGGCATCCGTCATAATGTCAGCATGGATGTACAATGCGGTCCAGATACGTTAGCTTATCCTATGCTGTCTGCATCAACTTCCTTGGTCAGAATACCTCAAGGATTCTCTGCAGGGATTAAAATTAACGAAGCAGCCCCTGATACTATGCAAGGAACAGATTTTGGTACCTCTACACATGAAAGTGAATATGATAAAATAATTACACCAAGATCAAGATCTATAGGCATCAAAATAAAAGATTCCGACGTTAATATTTTTCCTGCATCATACTGTACTACCATGACTCAGATGACTGTCGAGGCCAGAAATCGAAACTCAGGCCCTAGAAGTTGGAGTCCTGAGTCGAATATCATTAAGTCTGAAAAACTAATTTCTTTAGTCTCACCGGTTGACGAGTCATTCGACGAAACCAATATTTTAGATCCTATATCAAGTAATTCAAAGGCTGAATGTTCTTGTTGTGAATTATGTGCTAGCGATGGTTCTATCTTAAAATCATTTTCACAACTTGACAATTCTACAGAGACTGAGAGTGAAACTTTACTATTAAAATCGTCGGATTGTAAAGGAAGTAATATAATTAAAAAAAGTCCTATGATAGTGAACAGTAAACCAAAACTCAGTTGTGGAGGAGTGTATGTGCATAGTTATAAAGATAAACAAGAATCCGAGGATATTGTCTACCAGGGAAAGTGGCAGCGATGCAGACCAAAATCTGGCAGGAAAAGAACACAAAACACCATTTTAGCAAAGAAAATTTATGAATCTGGTAATAGAAGGCAAAAGGAAACAGTAAAAGATAAAAATATCAATCCAAGGGATAAAACGTCTATCAAGAAAATAGAGAAGAAAGAGATAAAAGTAGACCATAAGACACCTTCACAACGCAATGCCGTGGTATTGCAGAAAGTAAAGCAAGAAGAAAACACCGAGACTAAAAGAAATAGCTTAGGAAGACAGTTACTGAAAAATGATAAAGATATTTCTAGCACACTGAAACTAAATAGGCACGTTGTCAATGTGACTAAGGTATAAGAAATGCACATGAATATGTATGTTTTTTCATAATTTATCATACTTAATTTAAAATATTTTTTTAGGTTGCTTCGAAGATAGGAATGAGGTAACATTTCATTTTCACATTTTTACTTTGGTTCGGATTTAAAATAATGTTTGTATTAAGTCATCATAACCAGCATATTGCAGTCCATTGCTGGACATAGGTATCTCCTTGTATTAAGTACTTATTGTTAATTTTTCAGTTCAAATTCTTCCAAAAATAATAAGTCAGCGTACACTACTAAGAAACCTCAACTTACAGCTGTCATTGGTGGTAAAAAAGAAGGTGTTACACAAAAAAAAAGAAATTATATACCATTGTATATTAGGAAAAGAATCGAAATGTCAGAAAAAAATAGATTGAATGAAAGTTTAAGTTCTGTTGATTTTGATTTGGATCAAAAGGAAACGAAAGACGTACTACCTATAATTACTGTGAAAAATGATGATATAAAAAAAGATTTACTCCAGTTTCAAGGAAAAATTACGGAAAATACTTACTTCGTATTTCGTAATGAACATCAGGAAAATATTAATCCTTCTAAAGAACAGCTTATGTTAAATCCATCTGCTAATGAAGAAAATATGATTCAAAATGGAAATTTCACTAAACGCACACGTAGTCATCAGTCTTTAAACAGTTCGACTTGTTCGTCACCAAATAGTATAGTAACAGTTAGGGCAGTAAACACGAAGTCTAAAAATTTAACTCATCATAGACATTCTGCATCATCCCACAAAAGTAGCTTAAACACTAGTGAATCTGATAATCCTACATCCACTAAAACAAAGAAAATGCTCAAAAGATGCAAAACCGCAAGAAGAGCAGAAAATAATAAAGACACAAACAATAAAGAAAATATTCCGGAGACAACAGACAATTTTTCCAGGAAAGAATATGAAAAAGTAGCTAAATCTCCATTTGCTGGTCAGCATATTTGTATAACCCAGATAAAGGCCGATCCTTCAATGCAAATAATGACGTCAAAACACAAAACGTCTCGATCAAATAAATCTAATATAAAAATACCAACACCGGAAAACACTATTGATAAAAAAAGATCTCTTAGTGCATCCGTATCTCGAAAGAAGTCCAGAACTTCTTCAACAAACAGCATGATTTCTAATAAAGATGTATCCAAAAGCAGTTCTGCTAACATAGTGTATGTTCTAAATGCACAAGATTCTAATCATGTTATATCATCAAATGATGTTGTAAAATCTCAAGAAAATAATAGTGATAGAAAAATAAGCTCACAAAGCAGTAACGAATCAAATAATGTGACACTTGACGTGAAACAAGTAATTGGAGACATGTTAGATTCTATAAATTTTCCAAATACATTTACTAGAACAGATCAGATTTGTAGATCAGTAACCTTAAATTCTGATGATGTGAATTACAGCTCAGATTTAAACGATTCATTTAATAGTTTTGTAACAGTGACAGCAAATTTTTTAAACAGTACTGCTGTAGAGAGTGACAAGGATAGCTTATTGAATTCTACTTTAGACACGATGTTAGTTAATGAATCCATCGTTAGTATAGCGGACACACGACTTAATGTAACTGATTTAGATTTATTATCATTTAAGTCCGTAATGTCGGCCTCAAGAGATTCTGAATGTTTAATTCCTGAAAATGAAGTTGCAGCCATTGGTAAAGATGATTTTTTGCAAGGATCAAATGTTGCAGCCGTTGGTAAGGTTGATTTTTCGCAAGGATCAAACGTAGCTGTTGTTCCTGTTTCGGTAACAGATATATTCGAGAGAAGAGAACATTTGATGCAGGCATGTATTATAATTGTTTGTGGAAATTAATAGTAAGCTATTTTAGTAAATTAAGTTTTACAATATAATATCGTAGAAACCCCCGGGCGTTCTCGCAGTTCAAGCGTTCAGTGGCTTTTCCCTAGACGGTGAACCCGTAGCAAGTGAACAACCTGATCCAATCGCGTTGGTAGATTCTGAGACAGGCAGTTTGGCTATGAGACAACCCACAGCAAGACAAGCTGTAAGTATAGTTTGTATTGTTAAATATAGTTTGCATAATAAATAATAATTGGTGGTACCACTACTAATCAAATATTTGCCACATACACCAATTCAGAAATCTTTTTAAATTATAGGACAGCAAAATAATAACTAGAAAAGATAGGAAAAGCATCAGTAGGTAGATTCAGTTGATATTTATTTATTGAAGTTACAGTAGGTATATATTCCGTTTTGGTAGTTTTCTTGTAGGTTTCGCTAAACTTATTTGCTTTTGCAATCGTTTTTATTCTTGTATTAAATTTATACCTAAAAACACAGTTTTGTATTAATCTGCTGCTAGAAGTGATGATTTATAAATCTTGTCGTCTATAGACATCTGAAGAATTATTTATATCGGGACGATCTTCAGAGAGTTACCAATCATGTCTTATAGACGAAGATGCCGTTGTTCCAAATTGGCTGTTTCAAATTATCAGCCAGCAACATTCAGTAAGTACCTAGTATCCACTTATAAACTTCATCATTAGGTTACAATTTCTGGATTTTTACAAAATTCGTGTTTTATGTAGCAGGTAATAGAAGACCAACCTATGATTGGCCCAGAGCCTGCACCTCTGAATCAGGAATCGGCGTATGATGTAAATGGCAACACTATGGAACCAGGGATAATCGATGCAGTCGCAGGAGCGGGGGACGGACGTGGAATCCACAGCGATCAGTCTCAGGATAGTTCTGGGAGAGGCACCTCCCTCAGCTCCAGTGACACGTCTTCTAGTCCACAGAGCGAAGTCAGTATAAAGTAATCGGTCAGTCAGTTTAAAAATGTTAGGAGTATTGCGGTTGAGAAATGTACTGAGCATTTAAACCGTTAGATCTCGGGACTAACGGTGCCCTTTCAATTTTCTTTTTTTTTCCATTCTGTTCAATTAGAAATAAATAGAATTTCATAAATTATCAAATTATTTTCTAATCTCTGTTACGTTATTTTTATATTTTATTGTTCAGGCAATAGTTATCGACCCACCGACGTACACCGGTCAAATTGAACTGAGAGACCCAGTAACAAGTTCTGCTCTAGCTTCATCAAATTTTAATGAAAACTCTTCAAGAGAGGAATATTCTACGAACGTGGAAGGTACTATTTGTTTTTAATTATGACAATGAGTGGGATCGGTTTGGTTTTTGGTATAAATAACAAAAAAAATAAGAATTTAGACTGTAAAAAACCAAGTGTGATGATTAAGTTCAGGTATTTATATGTACTGTAAGAACAAGACTGTGTAAAAATCTTTAACATGATCGAGTTATGGCCTGTATTGGAGTCTATGCAGCGTTGCCAAGTGGACTCGTGATACATTCAAGTGATGAGATGAGTCTACAAACTCGCCACTATTTTCGCCCAAGTACAGGATGATAGGGGATAGGGGATGTTATTTGGATGTTATTTCCCTGAAAGTGTTCACAAGTGCAATGGAGAAGTTGTTCAAGATGTGTTCAACATCAATGTCAAACACACCTCTCTCTTACGATTTGCAGACTCGTCATCATGGCACAGACACTGCAAGACCTACAACAGATGCTGAGTAAACTGGCTGACTCTTTTGCACGCATCGGTCCGTAGATAAATTAAGTTGTTCAAAAATATGTGTACATGGAGCAGATATTGCAGTTAGGTAGCATTTGGGAAGCTACGTCGGGTTGTCACATCGTGGATCCCACAGTGCCTGTAACTGTACCCAAGTATTTATATGTACTGTAAGTACCTTATGGGACTGTGAAAAGTGAAAGTTTCCAGTTATTGTGCCATACCCCATGTCATAACAGGACAGTAGAGGAACCAAAACGTGGACTCTTTCTTACGGTACATGTGGTCCGCAAATTCAAAAGTGCAGTGCTATGAAAAGGGCTATGTTTGGCGTTTCTCTGAGGTATCATATCAGCGATTAGGCGATCCGAAAGAGAACTAATGTCATTGACATAGCCCTCAAGATTAGCAAGCTGAAGTAGCAATGGATTTCTCATATTAGCCGTTGAACCGATAACCATTATGGTTAACGTGTTGGTGGATTGAACCAAGTGGCATACAATTGGAGAGGCCTGTGCTGTGTCCTTCAGTGGACTGCTATATTTTTATGATCATGATGTATATATGTAAGAATTTAAGAATATTTTAAATATTTTTTGTAGGAGCCGTCTGCCACACACATACGACTAACAATCGTCGACGACCGCGAACGTTTTCGAATGAAGCCAGTGACATCAGTGCAGACGTCAGTTCCATTGACACCGATGTACCTGACTCAGATGAGTAAAGGTCCCACTTAAGACAAATACATAACCAAGCAAATCTCAATTTAAAATATAAAAACAGTAGGTAAACTGTCTGAGAATTTTTTGCTAATAAAATTACAGTATTAAATAGTATGTCAAGTTTAAATTATTTTTTGTTAGATTTAGACCCAGTGCAGTAGCAGATCTTTCAAGATAAGTCTTACGAATAACTTCGGGAAATTTTCGGCTATACAAATATATATTTTTTTAAACATAAAATATTAGTTGAAAATTTACCATTATATTTACAAAATTAGTAATAATAATTAATTTTAATAAATATTCTTTTGGATTTTAAAAATACCAATGCGTTAACCAATCAGTCCCTTTTTAAGATTGAAAATAGTTTAAACGATATTAATTTAAGAAGTCTTAGGGTTGTGTCGCCTGCTTGATTTAATTTTAAATTGATATTTGTTTTTTTATATTTGAATTTAAATGAATTAGTATAGGTTCATATATATTTACACACTTTACAATATTTTTATCAAGCATTTATATATTTTAATGTGTTTTACGTACTTATTACATTTTCAGTCATATTTGATTAAATGAGTAATTAAAAGGAAAGTTCAAAGTTAATTTAGTTTTGTCAATGTAAGTACGATAATGTGTTGTTTCTTTTGTATTGTGTTATTTTTTTGTTCATTATGTTCTTCCTATTGTAATTTTTGTTAATGGTTTAGTCTTACGTTTACCAAACTTTTAATTGTTTACTCCACTTGTATTGAACTATTTACTAAATATTGTTTTGTAAAGTGTGTAATATGAAGGAGATAGCTTCTAAGTTTGTCAAAGTTAATGTTTTTGTAGTAGCGGTTGAGATTGGATGTCTTTAAGAAATTATTGTGGTGCCAAGATGGCGCGTAGTTTGTAAAATTATGACGCTGCTAGTAAATTATTTGTTTTCGTGTATCTGAGTTTCATTTTATTTTCGTTTTTTTTGTTTCGTCGCCTATGGTCAAATTCACAATTAGTAAAATTTGCGAAAAATAGCAAACCAACAACATAGCAAACATATCAAAAATCTAATTCAAAAATTGATACTCGGTTACGATGGGTAGTACTAACCTAACTTTCAGTTTCGATCTTGGACTGAATTGCGATCTTGGATTACTAATTTGACCATTCGCAATATGTACCTAGGTAATAATCGCTATTTTGACAGTTTGCGAATTTGACGGTTTTTAAGTCATTTGACCGTTTGCGAGTTTGTCCATACGTGATAAAACCCTTTTTTAAACAGTACAGTAGTCCATCCCATATAGTATCAAGTTCTATGTCTAGCATCATAATTAACTACGTTTTTGTTTCAACCCAGCCTTTGGAAAACAATTAGGCATGATTATGTAATTTAAAGCAATATTTTGAACCTTTTTAACAGCTTGCAGCAAATTGTAATACTTTAGGCACGATTGATTGACTTGGGGAAAAAGCTGGTGAATGCGTGACGAGAGCGTTATGAAAAGTGTGATTGGGCGAGGCGAACGGAAGTTGAGAGAGATATATAAGTTAGTGAAGATGAAAGAGAGAGAGTTACGTTTCGTATATTATTGTAGGCGCAAAAAAAGAGGTGCGAGCACATATTTTCTTTCTCTCTTTCTCTTATAGCCAGTTACGTTTCGCATATCTAATGCTAAGTACTCTCATACGGTTTTACTCGATCGAGCAAACATGTCTAGTAAAAACCATTGCACGAGCTTTCGTCCACACATTCAGTATTGATCGATTGAGTGACGCATCTTTTGGCTCGCTGTTCAGTTCAGCGAACCGTCCTAGCCAAATGATGTCTGTTCAACAAAGGAGACGTTGGGTACATTTAGCAAGTCTATCTATTCTAAATTATAAAAGAATTGAATAAAATAAAAAGGAGAAACGTTAAAGGAGGTACTGGGTTAAATATTGGTTAGATTGCCGCTCTGATTATAGCCACGTGAACTTGATTAAAGAGCTTTGTCCCGAGGATTATAACAATTATTTAAGAATACCTGAATATACTATAAAATAGGTTCTACAACAGTTTTTATGTTAAACGTCACTGCTGCTCGACACTATGCTCGACACGGACTGAAGCTCGACTCGCGCCACTCGCAGTCACGTCCACACGCTAGCGTCAAGCTCGACGGCTCGCTTCGAGCAAGTGTGAAGGAAATTACTTTTATTTAATTCTATCGAGCCGGCTCGATGCGAGCCTTTAAGTTGTGAGTTTTGCGGTTCACACGTTATTTGTACTGGTCTTGGAGTAAAACTATTGAGTAATACAGCATGTGAGTGCACGGACCACACGACACAGTGCAGGCCTTGTACCCCTTGAAGTTTTACTTCAGTCGTATGACTCTAAAGCACACTTGCTTTTTTAATTGGTTCAGTACAACCAGACATCAGCGTATTAATAGTCTTCGCGTGTACTTTAGTAGGACGAGTTCGTTAGTGGACAGTGGTAGTAATAGGGTAGCAAGTTTAAAAAAAACAGATATTATCGAGGAAATGTCTTTTTTGCATTTATTCATATTGTACAATCTTATAATATGATTCATTCTGCAAAATTTTACAGGCGAGCAAGAATTCATATATAAAACAGTAGCTCTTTCGTATTGTACATAACCATTTTACCAGTATAGTGAAAACATGCGTATAGTTTTTTTTTTAGTTTTAGGATAATAAATTACTTAAATACTAATTTTTTAAGTTTGGTTCTTTATTAATACAATATCAATAGGATTGTCTATCCTGTAAAGTTATTGGAACGTACCAGAAACATTCTATGGTGCTTCTCTCGACGCCGATGAACTTTCTATGCTAAATATACAATTATAACTTTTAATGTAAAATATGATCGTCGTGAAGCGTTTACACATATACCAAGGCAGGTATGACAACTTGGGCTCAAATTTTCTTATCTCACTTCAATATTTCGATTTACATATTAGGTCTATAAGTGAAAAACACCAGAGCTTCTATTTCATTTATGTGTCTTTTTATATGAAACTTAATTTAATTGTGATACAATTCTGTATTACAAATGTTTTTTTGGCAAATTGTTAACAGAGGTGAGATAAGAGAGTTTTTAGATACAATAACAAATGAAATTATACAACGCTTCCTATCTGCAGTTAAGTTAGTGAATTTTGTCAAATGGTAATCAACTTAACAATATAACATGCAATCAACTTAATAACAACAAAATGCGTTTTGTAATAATCAGTTCTGTGTTCATGTGATTACGGTCCACAATAAATTCTCGGAACAATTGAAATGCCACTTATATGTAACAGTTGAGGTAACTATTACACCGAATTGTAATTATTATTTTAAGGCAGTGAAACACCCAACTTAAATTGAAGGAAAGTTGGGGACAAGATTACCTAGCTAACATTAACTAGTAATATATCACTAGATATTTTCACAGGCGACCCTCTACACAACGGTCGCTTTATATTTTACAATATTTACACATCTTATACACGAATGTAGTGAAACATCTCCGTAACCATTACGAGGGATTTAGAAACGGTTAAGCAGGATGCGCTGTAGCTCTATTATATACCACTCAGTCATCGAAAGTCCATCGGCCTGTTGATATCATCCTAACACCCCGATTACAAATGACAGAACGAAAATACTCATACGACTATACAATAACAATATAAGTAAATAAGTATTGTTCATGAGTCAATCTCGTCAAATTATAAACCTACATACAAGAAATCTAACACTCTGAAATTGAGGGCAACAAGTTTTATAGTTATTTTGTGGGACACGCGTTCTTTCGCGAACACTTTTTATAAAACAATTTTTATTTATTTCATTTATTACAACTAGATTAGCATTGTAATTATAACATTAATAATATCAATTGTTCAAAACGACCAATTCACATACGTATGTGTATTGAAACGGAATCATGAAAACAGGCATATTATTAACAAAGTATAGGTACCATATATAATAATGGACAAATTCTGCACAAAAATGACACGATCACGTACCAGCGTAGACACTTTGTACTAGTTACTATAACAGAGGTAAAATATAAAAGCTATCTTATAACCCGTTCCTGCCCTTCGCAACAAACAACAACGATCAAAATATTGAGGGAATAATATCCGATTCGACTAATGGTATCTACTGTTGGACGAGCCGCGTGTTTGGAAACAACATATTTGTTCCAAATCCAGCAAATTAACACGAATCTGTGACCCTTCCAGCGCTTCAAGTCCTTACTAATATTTATACACATAGTTCCTTTGACATTTACACAGATTCAATACACCAGGTTTTGTTGTCATATAAACTAATGAATATTGGAACATAAACTTTAACAATCTCTTCATACTTTTATTTACTATAACTAAGCAGACGCGCTAAACTTTCCAAGCCGATAAATTCTAAACAACCCTTGGATTCATCCCAAACACGCGTCGCCCCTTAGAGAAATGAACAACACCCCTATGCAATCACTCAGCTCTAATAATAATTTCACATTTTTTCCTCATGTTATCACAGAAAATCATGTATTTACAATTTTGTCGTACTAAAGTAACCTACATCATGCTTTGCAACAAATGTATCTGATGGTGTTGAACGATTTTCTCTTTGCGTCCGACTATTGCACTAGGTACTAATATTGCGATATCAAATACTTCTACAAATCAATTACAAAGAAAAATTTAAACGTTTTAGATTTTAAATGCCTTATTTTTACAATGTAATATGCCTATTTATTTGACAGTAAAGCACTTTTGTTCATAATTGTACAATATTATAATATAAAGCCTGGTACAATAGTCTTCCAAAGAGAACAACTAACAAGTGACTAGTTATGACAATGGCATGAAGTAGTTATAAAGTGGGATTAGGACGAATATCGGGTTTCTTATACAGGTACGGTACAATCGGCGACAGAAGTAGTATTGCAACCTTGAACGTGACAAGTTAAGGTGTTTCTTTAATTTTCTTTACTTATAATTTATAGCCCCATTTTTTCATTACATCAAAATTACAAACTAGTTCTGACGTAGAATGTACAATTCTTTTTAGATTTTGTGCCTGGCGATATTGGTTTACACTTATTTTTCTGAATGTATGTATTTTTAGTGTCATCATAGTTAATAACATTCTGCGGCCAATTAACACTACTATAAATGAGAAAAAATTTACGCTATTGAAATGTGGAAGGTGATTTATCACAATGTCTATGACTACATTTTTCAGTGGGAGTATCCCGTATTCCCTTCCCTTAGCATAATATTTATTTAAACTAACAAAATTTTGGCTCACCTTCAATTAATTTCCTAAACTTTTCTTTGAGGTATATGTAAAAGCACTAGAATACTCCCATGCAGCGTTCAATGATCTGTTATATATTGCATACTTTGTACTTATTATAATAATATATTTGTATGTCAATATATTAAAACTTACACATTACACCAGGCGACAAAATCTTTTAAACAATATTCAGTACACGAGTTAACAATTTCGGTAGTCATTTAATGCAGAAATATATTTTTAAAGTTTACACACAATTCATCTTTATTTATTTAATCGTATTTAAATTTAAATAACGTAGGTATAAAGCACTTGGGGGAAGGACAGCAAATTCAATAAAAATGTTTAATTATTTAGTATATATTAACTAAGTAAAAATTATTCACTATGTAAATATTTTATACAGTACTAGAATTAATTTGTCTGACGATGAATCGCTTGTGTTCTCCCAACGTGTTAGTTGAATACGAAACGGCGTCGGGCGGGGTCGGGCCGCCGACACCAGCCCGCACCCTTTTATCAGGCGATATTTAACGTAGACTTTACCGTAGGTAGTGCAAATTTAATATAGAAAGTTTACTTTTACAATATAAACTAGTAATTTCATTTATGTAAAAATCCTAGCGCAAACGAGTCGTCCGGCACCGTCTCATATCTCGACCGCCCTAACCGTAATACAAATCAAGGAGTAAAATTTTAGCGAATTAAAAATTAAATTTTCCAAAACTTCGTAAATACTAGAATTCGGAGGCGAGCCGCGGCGGGCCGGGAGCGACGTCCGAACCCCTGAGCAACGGGAGTTGTCTATATACACACGGTCGCCAAATATAAAACGAGATCGTTCAGGCGGGCGGGCGCTCATCAATAGGTGTGCGCGGCGGCGGTGAGCGGCACGTGCGCGCGGCCGAGGGGCAGCGCGCGCACGTCCCGCTGCGAGCGCGCGCGTCGGCGCCGCTAGCACCAGTCGTCCTCGTCCGAGTCCGAATGGCGTGCGCGCGGCTTGTACCCGTTGGGCATGCGCGGCGCCGGCGCTGGCGACGGCAGGGCCCGCGAGCCCCCGCCTCGCCCGAGCGCCAGCGCCGCCTCGTACGACAGCGGTGCCTCGTACGATCGCCCGCCACCCCACTCTGCGTCGTAACCTCGCCCGCGTCTGTGTGTGTATAACGAATTACGTTACAAACCAGCTGTGGGAATTTACCTAAGTATAGTGCGTACACATGTACCTCTCTCTAGATCTATAATCTCGGTGTATCAGTCTTTCAACTTCTCGGCCATACTCGTACTCGTCGTGTTGAGGTTCCACCGGTTCTCTAACGGTGTGCCTTAGTGACAACTGTAAATAATTTGTGATTATTTTCACTGGTGTTTAGTTATCGCTTTATATTGAGTTAAGTTCTCTCGCCTCCCGGACTACATACGTGCGATGGACTGTGGCTGATTCTCGTGAAGGGTGGCTGCTGCTTGACCTGTAGCGTGGACGGCTTGGTGGGCGTCGGAGGTAGTTGCCGGCCGCGACCTCTCCTGGCACCTTCCCGTTCCCACGACCGGTCGCGCCATTCCCGCCATTCGCGGTCTCGTTCGCGATCCCGATCACCACCTATCGGTGCCCAAACTGTTCTTTGAATGATATGATATTCTAATCGATAACTTATATGTTTGTCTTAATTATATTGAGCTATGCGGTGATGATATATATGTAATATTAATTGATACATAAGGGGACTTTATGGGTGATCGAATCAAATTAAGGAAAACAATAGGGGTTATAATAAAGAATATACCTAATCAGATTAAAAACAAACAGATGTGCAAACAATTTTCTTGTGGATGTCCACCATACTCTCTGTCTACACTCGCGCCACTTTCATACATCTACAGACGTGCAAAGCCTGATTGCATCAACATCGTTTAAATAATAATTATAGACACATTGCTCTGCCAGCAAAGGGTCTTATGGGCCTTATAAATTTTAAAACATGATTGCCAATTTAACTTTTGGTTCAGACCCTTTGCTTTACAATAATAGAACACTGAATACAAAAAATAAGGTTTAATTTAAATTTTATTTTGTCATATATAACGTTGATGCTGCTTATCGTTCTATTGCTAACGATTTTTGTTTGGGGTTGGATTTGGTTGGATTTTGATCGTGTGCCCCCAGTGAAGATTTAAGTAGTCAGGTTATGTAGATGTAGATCAAGTACCTACCTACTGAATGAGTCTACGACTAAATTCGAAGTATATCTGCTATCAGTTCTGATAAATTACCATAGAAAGGCTAACATCTCATGTACGATATCGCAAAGCTTTTCGCGTGTTATGAAAGACTGTGTGGTATGTAGCGTCCGGTGTGTGTGGCGAGTGGATCTCACCGTAGGTGTGGTGTGGCGGGCTGGGCGACCGCGAGGGCTGGCTCAGGCTGGTCGTGGGGTGCGGCGCCCTCCACTCCTTCCCTGCTGTCAGGAATACCTTCATGTACCTTCCACCACGGTTTACCCTAAAGCCCGTCGGACTACCGACCTTATTTCCTTACTCACAAAGGTGACTCTAAAAGTTTTGGGTGTTTGTTTACGTGGTTCCAAATGTTTAGCTTCCTGGACATGAATTTGGATAGGTTTTATTTAATCGAATGTGTATCCAAAGTTTGTTTGTAGGATATTGAGAAAAATATTTTGATACAATAAGTAACAATTATTAATTATACATAAAAATAAATATCTTTCAGGTATCAGTAGCCCACTACTGTAGAGAATATAAAAATAAATACAAAACCATTAAGCTTTTGCATGCTGCATGATTTATGTGACATTGTAAAAGTGCATGCGTCCTAGGAACCTCAGTATAGCGAGGAACCCATGGTTAAGCGATTAAATTATGTGCAAATAGGAGTAAATAGATTTTAGTTGGCACCAATACTTCATTTAACATGCAGCAGGCAAATTAATAATTTATTTATATATGTATAATACAGCATGTATATAAATTTACACTTCGTTTTGTTAAGTCATGGCTATACCAATCGTAATGTACTTACAACTAATATCATGTGAGCCTGATGATAAAAATATCAATGATGTGGCTAACAATTGAGTAATGAGCATAATAATGGAGCAGTTATTAATCATGGATAATTAACTACAAGTATAAAGTTTATAAGACTAGCCTTGTGAAAATGTTAAGTTTATAGCTAGATTGTACAATCTAAGTGTCTATGTTCGCAAACTCATCAATCGGCAGCATATCTGCTTCGCTCACTGATTATCTTAAAACTACATCTACAAAAAACATGAATAACTACAACTACTTTAAGCTATACTTCCCATCTTCTCACAAAACTTTCAGAGTACCTTCATGAGAAGAAAAATGTTTGCAAAACTGTTCTCGGTTAATTGAAGCTAAATAAAATATTTTAGTATGTTGACGATAATGTATTTAGTATGAATAAATAATACTACAGGAATAACATAATGGTAAATATTTAATAGCATGTAGCTCGTTTAAAGGCTATATAGTTTTAAATGTGATAAATACTATATAAAACGCTGTTATTTTATCAAAATTGCAATAGCATTAAGCTATAAATACTTGGCAAGATGGCAAATCTGATGATACGCTATATATAGAACAAAACACAAACACACTTCATGATCTAAAATGAATAGCTAAGAATCTACAGAACTCAACTATGATGTGGATTTATTTCAATGGATCACCAGATTTGCCTGAAAGTTGTATGTTTATATATATTTCGATAGAACTCTGGAGAACGGTATATTTTGGTTACTTTAGCTATGTGATACAAAAATAATAACTTACCATGCGAATGGTAGTAGTGTGGCGCTCTGTGCGTTCGCCCGTGTCTTTGATGTTCATGCTTAACTATCTCGACGACGTTGCTGACGGTGTCGGAGAACCCGATATCGTGATGATAACCTCCGTAGTGGCCTCTTCTTCTGGGACTTGGTGTTCGTCTGAAAAGCATTTGAAGTTAAAACTCGAAAGACAAAAAAATATTTCCTGCACCATGCATGTTACCACTCATGCAACACCGAGAAAACGTATCGGGGAGTAAAATTGATTAGTCCTGAAGAAAATGACATTTGGTTAGTACAAGATGGTTTTCATGGCACATACCATTGTTCACTACGATAACTTTGAGATCAATGGATTCTTCTTCGATGACACTATAAACATAAAAAGGAAATAACAAAAACTAAACAATAACAAACAAAAACATGTATTGTTGAAGCTAGTTACAATTTTACCTTAAGCTGGATGATCTGCCGTGGTGGCCATTTTGGTATGTGTGAGGTGCTTGCAATCTTCCCTCGTCCAAGGACTCCATTGATGCATGTTGTGACCCTGGCACTTCCAATACCTAAAACAGATACCCAATTATTATGCACATACAAATAAAATGTAATATCTGCAAGCGATTTTGAATAAACTTTAAACTTACTGTCCCATATTTACAAAATGTCACTTCATTATGAAAAATAACAACCGTGCACTAATTTATGAGCAAGTGTCATAATTTGCAAACCATGCACCAGAACGTGCTTGTGCAGAATATACATTACTACTTACCGATCGTAAACTGTTTTAGTTATAGTAGTCACTAAATACATGCAATGTCATTTTAGTCTCATGCAAATCACTATCCACTAGGATGTACGACATGTTTGGTTGTCATGTTTTATTTTATGACTGTTATGTTCGTATGTTCGTGTATGAGTAGCGTAGTCTAAGAAAATGTCAAACAGTTAAGTCTTTACATAGAAACATTCCCTACTAATACTGAAGAAAGAGGAAAGACCAAATTTTCTAAAGAAAAACAATTATCTATTACTTAAAATGTTTACCTAAACATCAACAACCATCTGTAAACTCAAAAATGTTTACGATTAATACTTTTGTGTGTTCCTACGTCACATAATTAAATCAATACTAAGAGCCTAAGGCCCTAGATTACTTTGGTTATCACAGTATTACCTAGAAACATGGTTAGTATTAAATACTAAATTTTCAAATTATTACAGTATTATATATCGTTGTTAATAAACACCCAAAACTAGTTATTGACATAAAATAATTACAACATCGACTATCTATGATATTATGTAAATGCATCGATGTATTTGCTAAAGGGGCACACCCATTTATCGTAGACATTTAACAACACATCACCAATACACAACGTAAAAGTGTTACTAATTTTCCAATCTCTCATTTCAGTTACGAGACAACATTTTCTTTGAATGAAATGATATTGGTGGGAACATCGATTGCACTAGACAATGGCTATCATGAGGCTTTGGTTGATTGGGTTTTACAACAGACAACATAGTCACCCATTTTGTAAGGTATTCACCTTTTTATTGTTCCTGAAACAAAAGAAAATAATAGGTTAAAAACGGAATTTACTCAACAAATATTAATTTATCTACGTAGCTGAATATGACTTCATAAATAAATTATATTTTGAGTTGGTACGTGCATTACTCGTCACACTACTCTTAGTTATAGTCACACACACCATGCAAAAAGTTATAAATCTTGGAGTATAACTTATAGAAGTAGGTTGCTGGTACCATTTACAAATCTAGATAAAAGATCTTAAGGTGTATCTTGACATGAAAATATTACAAAAATTGTTTTTAATTTAAAGTGTAAATAATTAAAACGATTGTGACAAATATATTTTTTCTGACAACATCGTGTAATTAATTCGGGTAATAATTTTGCCCAAGGCAATTTTAGGCATATATTTTAAACTTTACAAAGACAAATATGATGATAATAGTCATTTATTTAGAATAGGTAATTTATACATGCCCGAGTATTAACATGGGTTTCGTATTATGTATAGATCATTATCATCTCAGTTGAAAGACTCAGCTGTCCACTGCTGGACATAGGCTACCCACAGGGCTCTCCATAACGGACCACAATTGGTCGTGAGCTGCTCTCATTATTATGTATAGATATGTTAATTACATGTCAGTGAGATAACTTACTTGAGAGATTTTCTGTTGTTGCGTCTCGCGAGGTTAGCTAGAGTGTGCGGGTCATCAGAATGTCCATCTCCACCGGTGGATGGTTGTCCCTCATGGCTGAGCGAGCCGGCACGGGAACCGGGTCCAAGTCCCGCCGCCACGTCCATCAAGCAGTTAAAGAACGACGCCTTCTGCACCACGCACCCCATATCACGCATCCACCCAAACACACTCTCACTTGCGCATGCTCATGTCATACAGAGTCCAAGCGCATCGGACTCACAGGACACTAACGGCTAAAGCCTACATGAGTTTGCGCAAACATCCCATACATCGTGTCCATGCTGGAGTTCTCAGTAACTTTGTGTCAATGTGTTATTTGTATAATAGAAATCCAACCAATGGACAGTAAGTAATAATTTATATTATGTTGTTCCGAAGCTATCTGAGAAAACTATATAAATTAGCTGTATCGTGAATTCGTGACAGAGTAATATTGTTAAAGTTTGTTTATGTCAGTATAACCGTTTGTGTAAGAGCTGAAAGTACAAAGCATCTTGTATCAAAACAGGTGCTGTTTATATAAATCTTTGTGCAATAAAGTTGAAGCCAGAGAGAGGCATAGTTGGCGAGTTCACGTTTATGTATAAGATAACTTGAATTCCATTTAAATCTTTCAAAAAAAATTGTTCTCCAGCATGCGCAGACTTGAGAATTATGATTACTGTTTTATATCGTTCTTATCTAAGTACAAAAGTATAGGCAAATAACAGCGTAGCAAGAAAGCGTTTTATTTTGACGACTCTTAGGTATTTCACAAAACTTCTAAAATGGTAAATTGATTGAGCCAAAATGTATTAAACAAAATAAATATTACGTTAGAAAAGCAACAGAAAAGATTGAGGATGTTGAAATATTTAAATACTTATTCACAATTTTAATTACACCATGCACACTATCTAAGAAGAAGACACATTATTTAACGATATTTATGAAACACAGAGGGGTAGCTCAAATGTTCTAGGAGATAGCAAATGACGAAGGAATGTGAACAAATTGGCACAACAGACAGATCTACGAAGGGACAACTAACTACGAGACATAGAATCTAATAAATTTAACAAAGACAATCAGTAGTAAAACTACATATTTTGCAACTATAGGACAGATTATCTGTTGTGGTTTACAAAGCCCTGTTTAACAAAATTGTGCATAAATTGCACAAATTTGCCGTACCAATGCGTCTTTTAGTGCGTTACTAGAACTACACTATTTATAAAAATTACTAAACTACGTTTTTATGTTTGATGTATTTAATTCTTGACCATCCTGAATCTATTTATTGGTTATCGAGTAGTATTTAACTTTGGTATTAAAAATAAATTTATTCAAACACGATGCGAGAAAATACTGATAATGAAAAAATATCTAGAATAGTGCAAGAAAAAAGTAGTCAAATGTCGTTCCGTAAAATATTTTAATACTACCGGCTGAATGGCCGTAGGGCTATTCTCGTTGAATGCCTGAAAAGTAAACCACCAATGTAGTCGACTCGTTAGAGTCGATATCAACTTAAGTGATTCTGTATTGTTGTACTGTTGTCGAGCTAACAATTTTAATAGGGAGCCAATCACATGAATGTATTAGTAAATACAAAAAAAAAATACAAAAAAGGTCGAAATATTTAACAAGGTGTAATTGTACACAACAATACATCCACAGGTAGACAACACAACCAACTATATATTACTAACTATATGTAATGTTCCAAATTGTTATCTAATGTGGGGATTTAAGGGGACCATCAACAAACACTACTTGTAAACTGTAGTTTTACCTACCCAAGTAAGTTACATTTGGCTCAAAATGTACATGTATATTTATATACAATTGGCAATTCATAATTTACTCTGGCTTCATTGGATCTACACAAGTCACTATTTAATAAGATATTAATTGCATATTTCATTTATAACAGATATAAGTGTTTATAACGAAGTTACTTAAGCTGCAGTTACGATAAGTAGTACTTACTGGAACACCCTGCTGAGCAGCCCTCCAACTCTCAAGTATTAAAAGTCCAGCATATATTTTCCCAACGGTTAGTTTCCCAGCGTTGAGAACATCATTTCGTGGTACCAGCAAATCGAGCATCTTCTTTGCTTGTAATGGCCAAATGTGGGTTATCGTTTCTCTTAGTTCTTCATCTGCTTGGTCCATTTCATCAGCTAAGGAAATTCAGTTGTATGAGCTGCTGGACTTTTAACATTTATAGACTAAAAATTGTATTTTATAAAGTTTTGCATACTTACGAGATCTCATTTTGATGTTCAAATTTTCTCGTATTAAGGCAAATAGTGTTGTCGTAAAATTAACCTTCCCCTCTTCGTCTAGCGGCATATTCATTCTAATAAGCTTCTTATACGCTAGTCTATTGGGACATTTGTTTCCAAACCCCAGAGGCGGATCCATGTTTTTTAACATGTCATACATTTCTGTATAATGGATCTTCCCCCTGAAAACATTCGATTTTATATTTTACCTTAAGACACGAAATATTGAATAATTGCAGATATCTCTAATAAATTGGTTCTTACGTGGCGTTTGGGTCGTATTCCGCCCATATTCTAACAAACTCATCAAGATGATGTGCTCCGAGGATGGACGAGTCCCTCGTTAGGTAATCAAAATTATCCATAATGACGGCAACAAACAAATTTAACATCTAAAAGTGAAAACATAGCTACAGATTACTCCGTAAGTAATAGGTGAATCTGCCAAAATAATAATTAAAATTAATTTCTTACCAGAAATGAACAGAAGAAAATGAATGATACGAAGTAAGCGTAGGCGAGCGTACTTCCACAATGTTCATCGGGGGCCTTTCCTGCTTCCACGTCGCACTTTGCAGGTTTTCGACAAGCCAACATGATGTTGGGCCAAGACTCTCCCGTAGCGCATCTAAACATACAGTGGCTCACAGCGACCATGTCATATTCATAATATTACATTAAAATTAAAAATTATTGTAATCAAAGAAATGTTAGTTGGAAAATGAAAATTGAACATGAATTGATCGTGTTAGTTCTGTTTAATTTTTAAAATCAATTGAGGGAAATATGAGCATTCAATTCAGAACAGACTGATCTACACGGTGTCACAACTACCGGTGTTAAGACAAATGATAACTTTGACGTTCTTAAGTGCATGCATGAGACGTGCTTATGACTCGTTGATGAAGTTGTTCTATATAATCCCACGTGATTTCACTGAAAAGCGATTTTACTACTGGTTTTTTAATTTAATCTAATTGTTTTAGAGTTCTTCAGTGTGGTCTATATGATTTTTTATATGTGTGTCTTCTTGTTTTACATTTGTTTACAGTATGTTCTCAGGCCGGAATAAATTGCATTCAATGTTCCTTACCTGAAGAGTAGCATGAGTGCTTGAATGAAGCTTCGAAAATTGTTGTGTCTATTCATGTCAGACTCTGCTATTAATGCTATATTGCCAAACACCTGTGTCCAAGCAGATACAACATAGAAAGTCAGGTATGTATGCAACTTATAACGCGTGGCCCTATGCTTTACCCCATAAAAATAAATATTCTACCGTAGACGGTTCTATATCTAGTACTAGTTACCATAACCACGATCATAAAAACAAACGCACCAAACTCTATCTAAGTATAACAAACATAAGCAATCTCAAAGTTAAGGACACCAATCAGGATTATTGTTACCTCTAAGGTTAGTCTAAATCTACGTTTGGTTCATGAATATACATATTAATGGTGTTAGTCATATTGCCAATGAGAATGATAGTAAGTACATATATGTAACAAAGATAAGTATAGACAGATTTCGGGCAGTGGCCGTAAGAATTAGAACAACTACTCTCTTTTTGTACTCTCACCGAAATAGTAGCAAGAGTGCCGCCACGAAAGATTGGAAGTTGTTATGCCTGTTGATGGCATCAGCTGGATCATATTGAATGTTTCCAAAAACCTGTCATTGGAAACTTATCAATACCGTTTTTGGTCTTAATCCGATATTAAATGTACTCACTACTTCACTATACTGAAATATGATTGTTAAAGTACTACAGAACTATGATGAATCAGATAATTAATTTTTCTATCTATTATATTATATAATATCATATTAATTTTAACGTAATATTCACTATACTACTTTATATTTTAGAGCAGATTGTGAACTATGGCAAAAATCTAGATATACGGGAATTTCTAAAATTGGTAAAATATTTTAGTTACTTGGTTATATTGAATTATTTACAAATACTTATGGAAGTACTAGTTACATTTACTTTTAATAACCCCACCAATGAAGCAAGACTTGCACAATAGGAATAACGCAATACTTTCATTACAAGAGATCGTATTACTTTAAGTGACAATATTTCGATCTACTTTCTACATCCTAGCGAATACACTAATGTAATCATAGTTGAAGACTATTTAAAATTTATCCTTTCTATTACCAAGAACCAGAAACTAGTAGTAAGTTAATTAGGAATCTAGATCTAAAAATCTGTAAGTATAAAGATAAATATTTCTCAATCTACATGAGTAGGTACTAGTTTTATAATACAAAAAATACCCCCATAAGATCCTAAGAGTTCATTTGACATATTGTTATTAGTATTAATATCCATTTGATTATTTAAAAATCTAAGGAGAATTCGAACAGACCTGCATCCCGATGATGGCATAGATGAAGAAGAGCATCGCGATGAGAAGGCACACGTAGGGTAAGGCTTTGAAACTCTGCACAAATGTCCACAGCAGTATCCGAATAGTATAGCCCTGTCGGAGCAGCTTGATCAGTCGCGCGGCTCGAAACAGGCGGAGGAAACCGACGTTGAAAGTGTTCTCCTGAGAAGTACACACACGTTAATTACCATCATATAACCAAGTGAATTAAGTTTATTTTAAATTATTTAAACCATAAAAATCACACTTTAAATTGCCAAATATGTTTGATACTTATGTATGAAGCTAATATTATAGAAAGCGTATGTAACTAATTTATTTAAAAGGACAACTAAATGAAATAAATACTAACAACAATAGATATTAAATAAATCTAGTTCTTAAGGTAAATATGAAATGTTCATTCTAGATAATGTAATTATTAAAATAAAATACGTATGTAGTAAAAATAATAATAAAAATAAATGAAGATTAATAAATTAGCTACCTTCTTTAAATAATTTTCAAAACTGTTTTTTATTTATGATGTACTTGTAATCTAGCAATATTTACGAATACTTTTAAGAATCTAGGAACTTATGATAAATTAACTATCAACATCAATTCATTCAAGTTGTCATAATATCCATTAAAAACCTGTTTAGCAATTGATCCCTAGAAAACCACTCACTTTTAAACTACAAAAGTACTAAACATCCTAATTATCTAAATAATATTTTCTAGCACTACTGATTTCGGACCATTGTCCAATATATTAAGATACACACTCGTTCTAAACCATAGACAAATCTGTTACAAAAACTAAGATTCCTAGCAATCAAATAGTTAATTTATTACCTGCTGACAGGATATGTCAGCACAGTTTTCAGCAAGGTCGGTCTGTAATCAGGATATGTCCTTTATCTTCACTTCCATCAAAATCAAAATAGAAATTACCAACAGCAAAGCATGTTAGATCATAGGCAAAAATGAAATTAGTATAAAATAAATATTCGTCGAAAAGTTGAAATATACACAAGTACATGTACATAATAAAAATACTTACGCCAAACTCCATAATGAGGGCGTCAATGATGCTTCCAATGACCGTGATGAAATCGAATGTATTCCAAGGATCTTTGAAAAAATTCTGTAAACAGATCGAAGTGTTACATTTTATTCTAGAATCGAAAGCATTGAAAATTATTCAGAAAGATTGTATACAAATGTACGCTTTCTATAGAAATATGATTTAAATGTTGATCAAAGGACTATGGGAAAGGAATGAGGACATCTCTCTTTATTAATTTCAATCAATATCTAGGCAAATACAATTTATAAATCTAATAAAAGTTAATGCTATTAACTTAGTCATGTCTTATACAAAAAGCGAAATCTGGTAAACTTTCTATAAAATGAGTTCTAAATTGAAATATATTCAAGTCAGTATTGAATATTAATAGCTAATCTAATATATTTATAAAAGAATAATGATTAGTGTGAAGTGTAAGGCACAAACAATGAGTTAGCCATCGAAACAGATACACAACTGTTACAAATATTTTGCATCACAAAATGATAGCTGGTAATTAAATATTACTTGTTGATTTATTTGAGATGATTGCTTAATCTTAGCTTAATAGTATTCTCAATTACGTACCCATGGCTTCTTGCATTCTATTAAACTACCTTTTATTTGTAAATCTAATTATTGTAATAAAATGTTTTTGTTTATGTTAATTCAAATTGAATCAAATTCTTACCGTACACCCGAAGGCGATCAGCTTCAATATTGTCTCGAGTAGGAAGAACATCGTAAAGACGATGTTCATGACTGTTAACATATCCATGAGTGCCAGTGGAGCCTCGTGAAACTACCACAAAATCAATACCAACTGTTTAAACCTTAACTCTTAACATTAACAAATGTATGGAAGCTAAATGCAAGATCATACTGTTTCGTTTCGTTTTAAACTGATATAGTATCTTTTACAACAAAATAGTGGTTCCAGCATTTAACTTTTAATGAATAAATCTTAATTAATCTAGCCGATATTATTGTTATGTTATGTGAATGTGTTAGTTGTGTATTATGTAGGTTTTTTGTCAATGAGTATTATGTATTTTAATGTTACGAAACTTGTGGCACAAAGTGCACGTGCGGCATGCTGTTTTGAATGTACAAACATGCTTTTAGGTGTCAATATAAATGTACCTAAAATAAACACAAGGTTTTACTTACCTTTATAACTGTAGAGCTCCACCATATTTTGAAATACAATAGCAACTTACCGTTAGAAATTAGTAGTATTTAGTTAGGCAATTCGTAGATAATGAACACTGTTAAAGCGTGTAATCACATACAAGTGCCACATGCAGCAGGAAAAGAAGCCATGCTTTACAATATTTGCAAATAAACCTTTATAATCATCATCGACGTCAGAGAGAAACTAGTTCTGGATACTTGGGAGGGGATAATAACAACTTGGCTGGAAAAAATCCCATACAGTCATGTAAATAGATAAAACAATCACGTTAATAACAGAAAGAGTACATTTGTACCTGTATCACATTTTACTCATATTTTGTTCTGAATAGTACTATGTGTCGATCGATACTTTGTGTTTGTGTACTTACTTTGACACCGTAAGCGATGATTTTCAACACCGTTTCCACAGAAAACATTCCAGTAAACCCCATATTTGAATACTTGAGGACATCCGCGTAGATGTCATTTTGATTATAGTACTGCCATTTGTAGTGAAGTGCCGGACGGTATGGATAAAACCATGGCAATGAAAATACATAATTGTTACTTTATAAACCCATTCGCCAAAAGAATAAGTATTATGTGATGTACAAATGGAAATTTGTATATAATCAATGTTAGTTTAGTTGTTAGGTAAGTTACAGTCCATGTAACGACTAACAGCGGTACAAAATATGTTTGACAAAAGGATAATTTAACAGGAATTGGTGACAAAATTGGAAAGGATTTGTGCCAGTTCTTATGAAATATGTTAGGGTAACTTAAAATTAGACAGGGTCACAATGAAGTCGAGTATTTTTTGTAATACTTAAGATGCCATATAAATGTACAAATTTATTGAGATGGTACTTAAAAAAATAAACAATAATTAGAGAAACTATAAATAATAATTTGTGGTATCGGAATTTAGATCGCGTAAAGAAATGTTTTTTAATTTAGTTCATTTAGAAAGTAATCCAGGTAGTCAAATTTCCAATAAATATACGAAGCAGCCCATAGCCACCAACAGATCACGCCTGGCAGTAGGCCATTCCACCAAGCATGCACAATATCCACATAAAGACAAATAGGAATAGGTCTTAAATAAGATCATGCAACACGAACAACATATATGGCCCATGCCACGTCCTATCCGTTCCCAGAGATTGTTGTGCATTCACAAGCACGAATAACCGAATAAAATGTTTGGTGTAACTGTGCCATAAATGTGCTGGAAGGAGAGGTATACCGTGCAGTAAACACCGATACATACATATTTAATGAGTAGCAAGCGAGGAGTAACGGAGGATTACTCAACGAAACACAGGAATTAAGAAAATAAAATTATGTATTGGCGATATACTTGACGGGATTGGCTTGGTAATTTCAAATACGGCGCATTCCAATGCAGTGTAGACTGACGCCGATTAAAGTATAGTGATATCGTAATACGTTTGTATGAGTGTATATGTGTGAGTGTTGTGATTTTGATAAAACCTAAGGCAATACTAATTTTGTGCCACTGATGTTGTATATACCATGGCATTGACTGTTTTTATTTATATTCAGAACTGTGACGATTCAGCACTAATTATCAGTTTGACTAAATATACATAATAGGATCTATTAGGTGCTAACAAATATGAGACGCACATACAGCAAAGTTACAACTTCTCTCAGACGAGAACGTTTACAGGAACTCTCTAGTATGGTTAGTGCAGGCTTCAGTGATTTGAAGGACTTCTTGCTAAACTAGATCGTCACGGTTCAGTGCCTTGCGTGACAGGCTAGATTATTCAGCAACTACCTCAAATAAGTGATCACTTTCTACTCTTCACATTTATAGTGCTACATTTACTTATGTTATTTGTATGATCACTTTTGTCTGTATAATTGTATTCTATATAAACACATTTAATTAAGAAATTGTTTAGATTACACATAGGACATAAAAATTAGTTATTCTATTACACACAGAAGCGTTGATGATACGTACCTTCATCATAAGCAATAATGTGTTCAGGACGATCAGTGTCATGATGAAATACTCGAACGGCGTGGAGACCACTAATTTCCACACTCTATACTTAAGACTCGTCCTTCTGCTCGGCATATACCTCTCTAAAGGTCGTGCTTCTATTGTGAAGTCTATACATGATTTCTGTAAGTGTATAAACGCGATTAAGATCTAATTAACTGACATTGAAAGGTTTTTTTTCTTTTTTTATCGATAATGTTTCTAGTACCATAATATATTGTTGATAGAAACAGTATCCTTATCATTTTATTTTTAGATTAATAATGAATTGTCACATTTAATCTATTCATTTGTTAAGTTTGAAACACCTACTGGTGTGAAAATACTTGATTTAGTTAGTTATTTGTCTCAGAATATATTTACCTGATTTTTATCAATTTCGCCGTCCTGCAGTTCAGCTTCACCCTGTTCTTGAAATGTGATAATTATCAGAGCTACGAATATATTAACAAAGAAGAAAGGAAACACCACGAAGTAAACTATATAAAATATGGACATTTCTATTCGAAAATTTTGTATGGGTCCCCTGTCTTCGTAAGTGGCGGCCATTGAATTTTGTAATACTCTGTAAAGAAATACATAAAATAAGTAAATAACCTGTGTAGCATATTTAACATAATTAATACAATTATAGGGACCATTAACATAAAAGTTGAATTACTGGCTGAAGAAGATTTATCAAAAATCCTACTCATTGAAAAATAAAAGAGTAATAATATTTTTTCAAATTCGATATTTAAATATTGTTGATATGTATTATGTAAAAAATCCTTATTCCTCAAGCATCAACAGTAAGGTGTGGACTATGGAACTTCCCTTGATGACATTGAAAAATTTATTGAAAATTATTATTAATAAGAAGGTAATCTAGTATCAAGTACTTTATTCTCTTAGACTATAAGTTCAAAATAGTTGTGAATAAGATAAAAATATAGAACTTACTGTGGCCACCCCTCTCCGGTCTGTACAGCAAACAGCGTGAGCATAGCCACAGCGACGTTATCGTAATGGAAGGATTGCGTCGTCCACGTGCGATGAACGACACGCGGCAGTAGGCTGTGCGGCTCATACTCGAAATACATCCCTCTGTACACACAAACAAAAACCGCATGAATCCACTATACGATCGCATATTGCTATAAAACTTAAAATATTTTAAATTTACTTACATTTGAAAACTAACTTTAGGTGCATTGGTCTTTACCAATTTATGTTATCTGTACTAAAACAGACCGCTGTCGGTTTTAGTATAGTTCAAGTAATATATTAAAGGCAATGATAGAAAGTCGAATCGCGAAAGTGATGGATACAAATATGCTGGTAAAATTTCAATGTAAATTACAGTAGTAACAGTAACATAAATTTAGTATATAGTAAATAAAAAAAAATACTCACTGGCAGTCTTCATAAGTATTCTTACTGATATCGTTGCAGTAAAAAAATTTACCATTAAAAAGTTGAACCGCTATTACGGCGAATATGAATTGAAACAATATGTACACAATGAGAATGTTAATGACGTTTTTCAAAGAGTTCACTACACAGTCAAACACTGCTTTTAACTTTGGAACTCTTTTTATAGTTTTTAAAGGTCTGAGCACTCGTAACACTCTTAACGATTTTATTGTGGACAGGTTCTGTCCCGCCCCTCGATTGACGCCTCTGTAAAAAAAAATAAAAATATTATTAATAGGGACGAGTTTAAAGTAATTTTTTTTTAAGTCATCGGTAAAGTGCTTGTACCCGATTTCGAATCCGAAGCTGACGAGGGCGCAAATAACGACTGCGGCATCCATGATGTTCCACAGGTCGCGGAGGTACGCGCCCGGGTGGAACAGGATGCCCAGATCTACTATCTTCAACAACATCTCCACGGTGAACACGCCCGTGAACGCGTAGTCGAAATAGTTCAGGATTTTATTCCTATAAACATACTTCCGTTAATCATATAAAATATTACCAATAAATATTTTTTACCCGCCTGCGAAAGAAGGAAGGTTATGTTTTTCGAATGTATGTATGTATGTATATTTGTTATGCACACTTTAGAGCCTAAAGGACTTGTTGTATTTTTATGTTACTAGTGTCAATAGATACGTCTTAGTCGTGAGAGTGACACTGGGTACATCAAAATAAAAAAAAAAAAATAACAGACCTTTTCAGTTCTTTCCATCTTTTTAGTTCTTCAATGAATTTTATAAATATGACATATTGAAGCAGTTGGTTTTTTTTTTAAATAATTCATTACTTGTTTATCATAAAATATGTATGCATCCATCGTACCGTTTCAACCGATTTTAAATGAATGAGGTGTTCATATATTTGTAATAATGCCCGGGTGATATAGGCTGTTGAAACTTTATCAAAAGTTTAATATACTTGGGTTATTAAAAAAATTTCTTTACGATATCGTCGCACTATTGGTTTATTACAATATAAATCAAGTACTAGTATAATAAGGCTTTACTTCAAAAGTGGAAGCTTGAAACGTATGGAAAGCCCATCCTATTCATGCGTTTCAAGCCTTCACTCTTCACACTTACTAAACGCTTGAACGAAGTACATCTTCTTTTATTCTTTCTCTTTTAAAATTAGTTATTATTATAAATATGAGCAATAAGTTATTTAAATATAAACAACTAATGTAATGCCAACCTGTCACTCTTCTCGACTACAGGGTCTTCGGCCGCTAATGCCGCAGAACTCATACATATAACCACCATGATAAAAAAATCAAAATATCTTAAATTTACAACCCAGTGTGCGCCTCGCCTAATTCTGGAATACAAAATGTTAATAGTTGATTAATTATCAAAACTAGTACAAGTTAAGTTTACGTCTATTATTATTATTTAACTTAGCAAGTTGATCAACTTACGGATTAGTAGGTGACAAAATAAACATGGACGAATATGGCAGCATTGGTTTTGGTCCATCAGGTATCTCTTCATCATCTTCTTTTTTGGCATCTTCTTTCTTTTTCTGAAATTAATTCAAAATTCCCTCAATGTAAAATGTTTTCAGATAAATTAACAATAGGTTGTCTACAGACACTAAATCCTAGCGTAGTTTTAAACTTCAAACTCTAGCTAATTACAGGATTTCTTTTGATGTAATATTAATGTTTTTAATATGAAAATACGTTATGAGTTAGTTTAGTTGACTGTTAAGATACAAAATTTATAGTTTCTAGATTCTAATTTATTCAGAATAAAATTAGAACGAAAGTAAAATACATAAGCTAATTAAAATATTTCATTAAAGGCATGCTTGTTTGGTACTGGAAGAAGACACTATGTTGCACACAGAAAGATATGAGTTTAGTAAAACTATTTTATAAGAATGAAGTGATTTAACAAAAGTAAACATAAAGTATGGATTTTAGATGAATCAAGTAGCCACCTAGTTGATTTTAACGTAAAAATTTTGCTAAGACCATTAGCCATCTAGAAACAAGTCAAAGATTTTATAAAAAATACACCTATCATGACATTTGCCCACAGAAGCCACATCGACCCATCTATAGCGAACTTATAATATTGCTGAATTTATTAGTATCTCAAAAAAATAATCAGTCTTGCAAAATCAGGTAGCCAGATAACTTTTAGAAGAAAATTGTGAGATAATTCATAAGTTTATAATAATTTATAATGTCAACAATACTATAAGTCTATGACACCAATACATTTTGAAGCGTAGCTTTGCCAATGCCGAGCTCGTTTTACCTTCCTACTCGATGGCGAAGAGGGTTTTAAGTCTACCCGCGGTGGAGACCCGTCCACCGCGTGTAATGCTTCCATTTCTTTCTCCATTTCCTAATTATCCGGAACAATGTATAAAATACAAATTTTGAACGCAATCAATAATCAAATATCCGATCCTTACAACCGCTCGCAAGTAAATGTTAGTGGAAGAGTGGTTGAACATGCTATGACTTTGAAACTGTGAACTATTAACTAAATTCCGAAGCATTAGAGGATGAATTCTAGTAGAAGAATTAACGATTAAAAGCTTCTTGACTTACTTGGTGCTGTTTTTCTTTATCTTCTTCGACTTGTTCCTCTTCAGCTGCTGTCAGTTCCTGTGAATACAAAAATGCAACATTTACACGGAAAGCGGCGTTAAATTTACAAAGGGCGATGGCGTTATACACACATCAATTGACGGGAGCTCCCGTCCGTTTACATCCACATAAATAAAAGAGCCATTTTGCATTACTTAATTTTACCTCGGACTTACAATGATAATGAATTAAATGAAGATCAAGATGGAATTCAAATTATATTGAGATAAGATCAAGTAATGCAATTTAATAAAATTAAGACGTCAAATACCTGAGCGTTAGCCAGATTGTCAACAGCGATGGCAAGAAACACATTCAGCAGTGTGTAGTTTCCAAACAACACAAGGATGACAAAGTAGAGCGAGTAGATCATGCCCTTTTGGATGCCCCCCTGAGATTGAATGCCGGCATACATCACTTCGTTCCAATCTTCACCTGTTAGGATCTAGAATAAAACATTAACTTTAAGTTGATATTTTTATATCACTTGAATAAAAAATAATAATTATAGTGTGTTAATGATTAAAAAACGAACATCAGTTACTACAATTCCTTTGTTTACAAGTTATTATGTTCTACTTAATATAAGTGTTTTAATTAAATACAAAGTAAAATATAGTTACCTGGAAGACAGTAAGCAATGCAATCGGAAAGGTATTGAAGTTGGTAGGCGGGGTGCCTTCCTCGAAGTTGAACTGTCCTCCAAAGAGCTGCATACCGAGTAGTGCAAATATAAGAATAAACAGGAAGAGAAGAAACAGAAGTGAGATAATAGATCTCATTGAGTTTAGAAGGGATATCACCAGGTTCCGAAGCGATGCCCAATATTTGGTAACCTGTAAATAATATGAGAGACATCGTTTATTCTAAAATCAGAACCCATTGGACGCACGAGGAAATATGTTTATAAATATTGTATGTGCTATTTATAAAAGCCTTATAATGTATAAAGTTATTAAACTAAATATTAGTTTATATTATTTATTTATGTTGTTAATTATTACCTTGAATATCCGTAGCAGTCTTAAAGCTCTCAGGACAGATAGACCAAAGGAGCCACCTTTAACCTCTGACCAAACTACTTCAAAAATGGAGCCAGAAATGACAACACAATCGAAGCGGTTAAATGAAGATTCGAAGTAGATTCTCGGCCCTAACGCGTACATTTTCACCCACATTTCCATCATAAATAATCCCAAGAATACAAATTCTGCATAGTCTGTAAAAATAAAACAAAAAATATATCATTTAGCAAAATGTATGTGAAGTCCTTGGATCTTGAAACGATTTTAATAATAATATACTTACATAAAAAAGAAGTCAACCATGGTGGTTGATGATAATGTTCTACGGCAACGCAAATTGTGTTGAAGAGCACCAAGACAATGACGAACCAGTAGAACCACTGAGTCTTCACCGTGTGCCTAATCCAAAAACGTAACCTCTTCTCGGCTCTCCAGAAGTCTGCACACTTGCCGACCGACCTCGACTTACTTTTTAAAAAACCTGCAGTGATAAACGTAATGTTGGTAAGAACGTAAATTATACCGTTGAACCTGCATTATAAGCTATAGACACTCTAAATAAGTTTATACTCTCGATTAGCGGCACTTGATGGAACTTGTTGTAATACATTCTTGATTAAAACTCACTTGTACTTTTTCCACTATTTTATTTTATTTTATTTTATTTTACACCGGTCAGGTGTTTCGCCTTATGGCATTCTCATTTTCATTCTAGGAGAATGCCATAAGGCGAAACCGGTCAGGTGTAAAATAAAATAGTGGAATAAGTACAAGTGAGTTTTAATCAAGAATGTACTCTAAAAGAAATATTTTTTTCTCGGTTGAGTGGTAGAGAATATATGAAGTTATGAATTTAGAGGGTCTAATTTCTACTGCATGATCAACGGCATTTTGAACACTAAAGGAATGGGGTTTCACATTCAGCTAATTTTTGTGAACTCTAGCGTAAACGCGCGTATTTTCTTAGCGGTAAGATCGATGTATTTCATAGTAAATGTGACATAAATACTCAATTAGGGATATTAATATTGCAGTAAATCATTTACTTTTATAACACTGTGTGATTGGTTGGTACGAAAACGGTATCCAAATTGAAGTCGCAGTCGTAATCGGATATGACGTTCGCACAAATCACTAACAACTTTTTCTGGGACAACGTCAATTTATTACCCAGATAAATAGCTAAATATTAGTCACGTTTATGGTAACCTTTTTGGTGAAGCTTTTTACACTAAAGCTTTAGGATTGGGCAAAAGACAGCTGCAGACCTAAAAGTTATTATAAGCAAGGATATAGAAGTTTAGAGACGTCAGCATGGCTTTAACAAGTTTAAATAATAGGAATGGAATCAAATTACTTTCGTTTTACCGTTAGATCTTTTTTAGAATATAGTAACTTTAATTTAGACTAAAATTGATATTTGCAAGAGATACACCTTAATGCCTGTACAGACGTCTTCTGGAAAGGATCAGTTAAAAGGATTTCTATTCCTAAAACTATTTCTAGTCTATTAAGACTACTAAAGAAGATGAAAAGGAATATTCTACCAGCATCACGTTTGATCCCATACCTTGCTTTTTCTTTGGAACTGTAAACAACCAACACACAAATAGAGTACGAATACGCAATGATAATGAATGAAGATGTTAATAGACTTGATAATTACATGCAACATTCACGAATTTACAGTCGATACATATGAATTTTACTGGCAATAAGGTGAACAAGAGTGTTACTAAGGTACTTAAAACTTTATAGATACTTAACCACCTGTACATTAGAGTTATAAAAATATAGAAAATAATGTTAACAAAGGAACCAATTAAAAATACATGCATCTAAAATTGACTCCACTCAAGGAATTAAAACAAAATACGGTGATATTGGTATAGGTTATCCTCTCGTTGATTTTATAAAACAACACTCAGTTAAAATAAAACATAACTCATGCAGTATCTTAATGAACTGACCGTCATCCCCGCAATCTTCGTCTTGTTCTTCCTCTTCTGTATCTGTGCTTTTACTTTTACCAAGGTTTTTTAACTTCTTTTTGGATGCTGCTCTTCTTCGTGCTATAAATGCAAAAATAAAATAGTAACACTAATAATTTATAAGACTGAATAACCATGAATTTTCAAATTTCATATTATGTCTTTTAAAAGACTCACCTTCAATGATGTGCGTTTTTACTTCTTCTGTTGTTCTTTCTTCTGCTAATATTACTTCCTCTGCAAACAGAAGAATATTTTCAACATCTTTGTAAGACAATTCTTCATTGGACTTATTTTGGTGTACTTACCAGCTTTACATATCCACTCAACGTAACCATTGAGTTCTTTTTCTAGTTGCGCTTGTCTTCTTAACTTAAGAAATTCTTGTCTATTTTCTACTTTCTCTCTTTCTTTAGCGAACTCACTGCAAATACAATGATATGTGGTAGACTAATCTAGCAGTTGTTTTATATTCATGATATAAAGTAGCAGATACCTTTTACTTTTATGATATATGAGTACATGATTGTAAGTAGTAATGTATGATACAGTTTCAGCCAAACACTGTTGTAGAAATTGAATCATAAAATATTTAAAACGGCAAAAATCTCTTTAAGATTTGTTTCAATGACATTGCTATAGTGTAAGTTAGCATTTAGTCATGAAAACAATTTGTCTAGCATTTCTACGTACTAAAACTTTAAATTAATTACATATATTTATATTTCTAGCATTTAAATTGAACAAAATATCCAATAATCAGTGCTTCAAATTTGTTAACGATTCCTTAATTAACACACTTAGCTCAAGTCACTTTGTTCTAACTACTATTACTAATAGCTCAACTTAAGACAGTCGCTTAACGATTACAAGACCTGCTTCAGTGATCCAATTCAAGTAGGCATTAAAATCTGCGTTGAACATTTGTCGAGCCCGTTCTTTCACGAATTGAGCTCTTCTTTCAACGCGCCCTCTTTCATTAGAGAATTCTCTATACAAAATAAACTAATGAAGCAGGAGTTTGATAAGGAAACACAGCATTGTTTTGAACAAATCAAACGCAGTCACTCACCCGCTAAGGACACCGAGAACTAAGTTGAGCATGAAGAATGAACCCAATACTATGAGAGGCACAAAGTAAACCCAGTTGAACGCACTGCCTAGCGCATCATTCGTCTGAAATAAATAGATATACAAATATTATCACACAGTGGATGAGAGCGGCTCTTTTCTAGTAGGAGTAGGTGAACACATTGAAAAATTGAAAAGTTAAGTAATCTTAACTTGGTCAGTCTACGGATGGGTGACCATTTTTTATACATTTTGACTGCTCGGTTGGCCTAGTGGTTTAAGAAGTCGCCATTCCGCTTTTTACTGCGCCAAGTATCGTGGTTTCAAATCCCGCATTGGACAACAATTTGTGGATAACTCGAAGTGTTTTCGCAAGTTGGATTACGTACGAGATCTTTTTGATCACTATTTGACCATGTTAAAGTATTGACTTACGCATCAATCGGAATATCTTTAAATTTAATGACATACAAAACAGTAATGAAAAATGAACTAACCCATATTATTATCAAGGCTGGTATCATATGCATTATGCATGTTGCACACGCTGAATATCGTATCCTACCTGCCTAATGAGGTGTATTAAATATTTACGTTGTGCCGTACTTAAGTAACAGTTGCATTTAGGTCAAACTTATGAAATAGAGTATAGTTGGCCAAAGCCTCCTTTAAAATATGAACTTGGCTAGAGGGACTGGATTGGAACATAAATGAAAAAATATTTCGGGCATCTAACAAACAACGCCATCTAATCCCAAGCTAAGCTGAGCTTGTGTTATAGGTACTAGACAACTGATATAAATACATAAATACTTTCTTTTTGTTGTAAATACATACATATTATACATAGAAAACACCCAAAGTCTGAAACAAATATTTGCAGATCATACAAACATTTGGTCCGACCCGGGAATCGAACCCAAGACCTCATGCACAGCAGTCGCGTACGCTAACATTGCACCAACGAGGCAGTCAAATATAAATGTTAAAATAAACGGATGTCAACGTAAGTATGAAAAAAAATGTGGTCATACCCAATAGAGGATGGCAGTCCAGCCCTCCATGGTAATACACTGGAAGACGGTGAGCATAGCGAATCCGATGTTATCGAATGACGTGATGCCCCTGTTCGGCCCCTCCCACTTTTCTAAACACGTGCTCTTTTCATACTCGCACACGTTCGCGCCATACGGCGCCAGGGTTATGTTATCTGCGTTGCACGGCGTTGGACTATCTCCTTCGTTTAGTACTTCATCTGTCAAATATAAAAGGTTGTGAAATTTTCGCCTCAGAATTTAACTACGAGAATTAAAGATCTTAAAAGCAAAATGTTAACAGAGAAAGATCGTTAATTGTTTTCTACACAATAAGTAATAAATCATTATTAATGTATCATATATATAAGATTACTTATTATCTTTCGTTCATGAAATTTAGATGTCAGCGAAAACAATATAAAAAAACATTTTTGGATTCTGATTTTCGCATTACCACGAAAATTTACTATGAAAATCATCTAAGAGTTAAAGTTCTTTGAATTTACATAAATACATTCGCATTAATAACATAGCAAAGGAAAATAAATGGGATATCTTTCAAAGAAGAAAAAGGGTACTTACTAATATCTTCTAAATTATAACAAGTCTTATGTAGCGCCCCCGAGTAGAACTCGAGACCAATGATGGCAAAGATGACTATCGCGAAAAGCACCAAGAGGCCGATCTGCAGCAGCGGCGCCATTGCCTTGATGATGGATTTCAACACGACTTGCAGACCTGACAAATTCATTTTATTGCATATAGAAATAAGATTAGTTATTGCTTGCCCTCTAATTTGTAAACTTTGTAAATATAATCTTAAGAATAATATGACATGTTTTGTTTGCTATATTGCAAATATTGAATATGTTACTGGCTATATTTCAACATTTAATGTTTTGTACTGTTATAATCAGATTAGATAATTTAAAAAAAAACTAGTCAGCCGCTTAACTGTATACAATTCAGCCCAGCGAGCTACAAAGGATCTTGAATTTATGTTTGCGATGAAAAATACTACCTACACCTAATTTTGACAATGATAGCGGCTCTACTTTTTCTTTAACCAAGTTAAAAAAAGAAGTAATGACATACGAACAATTCGTAATTATAATTTAGTAAAATAGTTTATAAATTATTGGGCAAACACAAAAAATCAAAAGAAACATGACCTTTTGATAGTTTTTTAAAGTTACAATGTTTATTACTCAAATTACCAAATATAGCATATTTTTATTACCAATTATGTTGCCTTTTCTCGACGTTAGCCATTTTCATCGATGAATATTTAAAGAGACTTAAAATATAATGTAAAAAAATTATTGACTATTGCCATATATCCATAGATGAAGTCAATAATTATTGTAAATAATATAATAATAATGACAAAACAATTATTAAAATCAATAAGTCTTCGTGCATAACATGAAAAATACTGTTGCATAGTTTCTATTCCAAAGAGGTCACATACATAAACTCAATTAATTGGTTTCTGGCCAGTAACAATAGAAGTTTACAAAAAAAATACTATAGTATATTTCATAGACAATAAAAACCAAAATGAAATTATGCAACAGTAAAGCTAGTGAAACTACAATACGATTAACTAATCTAAGAATGTTCTAGAACTCACTAGGAACGCCCGATACTAATTTAAGGGGCCTCAGCACCCTAATGGCACGCAAGGTCCTGAAGTCGACGTCGTGTGGCGCGATCGGCAGCTGCGTGATGATACTGCCAAACACATATCACTCGATACTATAGCCTGAACTAGCAACTAACTGAGTAATAAAACGCTACTAAAGACTGTGCTTCGGTGTAAATATAAATCAATAAAGTGAAAAAAAAAGTACCTAACTAAAAGAAACCAAGATTAACTAATAAAAATATAGTCAAAAATTAATAACAACAACTTTAAAATATGACAAAAACAAATAAGACGGGGACTAAATTATAAACAAACAAGGAGTTACTAATGTTAAAGCACAGTCTTGATAATTTTATGTAAAATTACTACAATCTAAATATCGTGTATCTAATTTTATTTAATTGTTATCAACTAATAAATCATGTTAATTTTACCATTTTTAAATCTAAATACACCATATTTATTAACACCTAAAACCATTTTTAACTAGTTTCTTACGTATTAGCGTTTTATGTTTTATATAAACCTACACAATACACAAAATGTATAGCAAATCTTTACTATTATGCAACACGTAGCTTTAAAACATTAAACATTTTCAATAAGTCACATATTAATTAAAATTCACACATTTTCTAATCTATATTAAGTATATCAATAAACATGTCGAGAATACGATGCTACGTATTTGTTTACTAATGATATTAAAAACTATATTTGTCATAACTAGCTGCAGTTCTACGTTTAAAAAGTTCCAAATTCAAAATTCGAAAACATCTAGCGAGTAACGTTCTATAACAAATAAGGTAGAGGTATTATGTGAACTTTTCGCCAATTACTGTGAATTACTTGGTATCCGCGAGACGAGCTTGAGCGGTCGGAGCACTCTGAACGAGCGCAGCATCCGCAGGTCAACGTCCACGTTGTATTCGGCGAATATCGTCATCGACCTAGTTTTTGTTATTGAATATTCAATAAAGTCAACCCTTCTTGTGTTTGACGTAACCTAGAGTCCAAGTATTGGAATTTCAACCAATTGTTGCCTAATATTGGATGCAACATCCACAACTGAATTTTGATTTCTATGCATTTTAGAAACAGAAGGACGCTAGTTCGTCACCGATATTAAAAATATGAAAGAAATGTGATTTCTGACAATTTCATAGCATTAAGGCACAATGTCGATGTTTCAAAATTTCTTTGCATAATTTTAATTTTATATACTTAATAAATAGGTTTAAAAAGGTAAAAAGCAATTAAATGACTTACCCAGTTACTACAACGAAAAAATCCATAATGTTCCAAATGTTTCTAAGATACGATCCCCTGTGTAAAACAAAACCTAATGCTAAAATTTTTAACGAGGCTTCTACACAAAATATTCCTAAAAAGTACGCCTCGGTCTTTTCCTGTAACAATGAAAACATTTCTTATTGTATTAAGGTACTTATTAAAAACACACTTTTACACACACACACACACACACAACTTTTACAAGTAATTACTATCAAGCTAATTTTTCGTGCCACATATGTCCTACAAATTGCGTGGTATGTTTTCCCGGTTCTACACTTAAAAGTTTTTTGTCCCTGCTACCCCTGTTAGCAACCACAATGAAAAACTTTGTAAGGTGAAAGGTGGGCCCTTCATCAAAATGAAGCCACTGACGAAACATTAGCTTGATAGTAATCTATACAAATAAATAAAATTGGAGTGTCTGTTTGTAATATTAAAATAACCGATTTTTACTAAATGCATAGGCATGTATATACGGTACATATACCAAAAATGTAGTTAATTTTTTTGTCTGTCTGTCTGTCTGTTTGTTCCGGGTAATCTCTGGAACGGCTGGACGGATTTTGACGGGACTGACTGGCAGGTAGCTGATGATACAGGGAGTATCTTAGGCTACTTTTTTAGACTAACTTTGTCCCGCGGCGTTACTCGCGGTACAACAATAGCCGCGGGTAACACCGCGGGGTTCAGCTAGTAATTTATAAAATATGTACCGGGGATCCCGGACTATATGAAATGTATTAAATAATAACAAATTGATGATTTGGAAATATGTACACATTATTATAGGCTTTACTAGCTGCGCCCCGCCGTCTTATTTGTTGTTATTGTTTTGCCTTTAAATCGGATATTGTCCACTACTTCATTAGTTTAATACAAATTTTGGTTTCTTGGTTTTAGTAACAAATAAAAGTGGCCTTAGTTACTCCTTATTATTTTATAAATTTTTAAACATTTTTTTCTCTGTCTGTCTGTTTGTTCCAGCAAATGTCTGGAATGACTGGACTAATTTTGACGCGACTTTCATTGGTAGATAACTGATGATATAAGGTTACTTAGACTACTTTTGCGGGGCGCAAAAGTGTTCTTGCAGTTGTTTATGTAAAGGTACAGCAACAATCGTGGGTAACACCGCGGGGATCAGCTGGTATGTAATTTAGTTTATAAGAAGCTTGAAGGGATTTTATCAGGAAATTAAAATTTATTTCTAGTTTGTGATAAATAAAAACTTGTTGTCCTTTAACACATTAAAAATGGTTAAATATTTAAGACATTATAGCGAAATCATACACCTGTCCCTATCAATTGTGTATTGTTATTTTATGTTTTATAGTACTATTAATTTATATTGCTTTGCTATGAAAGAACGAAGCTTCCCTACACAGGCATTACTTCTTAAAGAGAAGCTCCAAACACAAAGTTTTTATTTAAACTTATGAAGCATAAGACTATTTTTTATATTTCAGACCGACATAGCCGACTTCAAAAAAGGTGGTAAATTTTATTGTTATTACATTTTTGCATACCGCGGCAACATCTTTGGTTTTGTTGCAACTTCAACTGCTACTTCGCAATATAGTCGTTATATAGTCATAGTTACATAACCTTATATTTATACTTTTTAAGAATCAATAACCTATATATGCCCAGAACTTTTTAGGGCACCGATTTTTATGATTATATATATATATATATATAATATATATTATTAATTGATGTTTTGATGAGTGATAAATTATTGATTATGTATAAATTCCATTTAGTCAATAATATATGGCGTAGAAATAATGATCAAAAACAATGGCTTAATTTTAATTTGTGGTTTTCAGTACCGATAATAGGTTTTTTTCAGTGGGTCGAATACGACCCCAGGGGCACATAAGGTTGTACCCAACTGACGAAGTAGATCATCTTGAATTAGAGAATATTACCCGCAAATCAGTCTTTATTTTAATTTTAAAAACAATTATATTGTTTAATTTATACTCTCGATCGTCGGCACTTGATGGAACTTGTTGTAATACATTCTTGATTAAAACTCACTTGTACTTATTCCACTATTTTATTTTATTTTACACCTGACCGGTTTCGCCTTATGGCGTTCTCAAAGGTTTATCTCTAAACCGGTCAGGTGTAAAATAAAATAAAATAGTGGAATAAATACAAGTGAGTTTTAATCAAGAATGAATTATATTGTTGTTAATAAATCACAGTGTGTTACCATTAATTACCTCCGATGGCAATCTGGTAAACTACGATATTGGCACCGGGTCTATCTACTTCTCTCATTCATCGATTGTGTCGTTGTACTATATTTGGTAGTTCTATATCATTCATACAAAATGTGTCATGAAATGTTTTATAACATATTCCCAGAGTTTGGCAGATTCAACTTGTCTAAATGCAAACATAAAAGTCGTTTCACCCAAATCCTTGGTCTGATACGTGACCTGGCTTTAATGTTAGAGCTGTTTTAGGTGATTAAAACAAAAGCTTTCTGTTAAATCTAGGACTAGAATTATTTCCACATTTGAGGAAGAACATTCCTTTCAAATGTTTCAGGAAGAACATTCCTTTAAAAAAAAAACAGCCTGGAGTATGGAAGTTGTTGATGTTTCACGCCTGTGCCCTGCAGAATTCGTCAAACCCTCGCTCTCCCTCAGGGTTGCGGAGGTCCGATGCCAGTCGCTTCGTGGAAAAACTGATATTCACATACAACCGGTTGAACTAGTAGTGTATGAGCCAAAGTGCACTTTCAACAGTCACAAGGTGTACTCACTAGCACAAATAATTTTACATTATATCATTAGTGTAATAAGTCATTTTGTGTGCAAAAAGAAATAGTATCATATCAAGAAACGTCTATCATTCAACAAGCTGTGTACGCGACGCGTACAACAGCCCACCTCAAAAAATATTGAGAATAATAAAGGCTAGAAAGAATAGTTCTTGTGGCCTATTCTAAAAACATAGTTCTTGTGACCTATGAGAGCTGGATTTGGTTGCTGTTGAACAGGCTTCGATTATTTTGAGTAGTAGTTAAATCGGACATTTATCATTGCTTTCTTGTCGTCGAAAAACTGAATAGTTGTTGTCGTTTCAATCAGCTATCATTGCAATCCTTATGACATGAGTAGTCGTCAAATAAAGTACTATTAAAGGTCGGATCTACTTACACATGGCCAGGGGGTCATTATCAACCCAACAAAATGTTTTGATCGATTACGACTAGAAAAAAACATCTCACACAAAAACAATATTTGTACATTTCTAATGTACTTATTAGTTAACTATAAAAATTGATTTTACAATGACAATTGATTTTATTGCACTCGGTCGCATTTTTTTTCTTGAAATAAACAAGCAGTAACTTTAACTATTGTTTGTCAAAAGTAAATCGCTCAACAAAGAAAGTTGTCTATGTATGCTTCAAAGTGGTTTCTTCAACTGTTTAGAGATGACTATGACTTTTGGATCGTTTCTGACCCTGTGGGGGCGTTCTATAGGCCTATAGGTGGATCAAATAAAATTACAAACAAATAGGTAAGAGAGTCAACAGATTAGTTTGACAAACATTGACCGTTAATCATATTCATTTGAGATTAGCTTGTCCCCGCGGCGTTGCCTGCGGTTTTTGCATTTTCTTCTCAATTTTTACCGAAATACTATAATATGCTATAACCGAATTGGTTGAGTAGTTCTCTTAGCAAGACATTTGGCAATCCAGTTTTATTTATATAAATAATATTCAGGAGTTAAGAAATACCTATATATTCCCTTATACCTATATTAAAAAAAAAGAATTATCTAGCTTCTACAAAACTATATTTTGACTTTCGGGTGAACCTGAAATACCGGTTGCAATTATTTTTTTCCAAATTATTCCCTAACTTGAGATTCGAGTCGCTTTTACATAGCTGTGATTTAAATAGTTCAGCGAGTAATGGTTTGTGAATATGTAGATATATGACAGACACAAAAGAAACTTAAAAATAATTCAGACACCTATCTATCCCATATATGTAACTAACTTCTAATGCTAATGATCAATTAAAGATGATAAATGGATATAGAACTAACATTTCTATAAAAACGTTACCTCAATTGTAAATAAAAAGTAATTAAGCTATACAAGCCTCGGAAGAATGTAATGTTTAAGAGAGAGCTGTAAGATACAGACTCATATCAGAGAAATTATTTTAATTTACAGTAAACATTTATGAAGAAATTCAATAATTTTAAAATTTTAAATATAATAATTACAATAAAAAAACTATTCGAAGTTTGGCTTAGATGGAAGCTCATCATGTATTATATACATCTATTGTTGTTAGATTTTCTCATTTTAGCGTAACACAATATTATGTTGTGTGGAAATTTGTCGTCGAATAACAAAAAAAGAGATAAAGTGTGTTCCCTATTCCAATAAGTAAGACCGGACAGGAAGAAACAGGAAGAAGAACTGTTGGAAAAAGAGAACTTATAACTGAGTCTGCAGAAGAATTACTAGAATTACTTAATTGGTTTTTATGTTAATAAAATATCTTATTCTATTAAAATATCTATGATATCGGTTTAAGATGTTGTGTATCTTCAAACATCAAGTTTCAATTTACTGATTTATCGTATTTTAATGGGAGGGGGGGGGGGGGAAGGGATGCACGTTATTGGTCACGGTTCTAACCTAATTTACATGATTCACTAAGAATATTCTTGTGAGATTGTTAATTTCAATAGTTATTGTGTCTTGGAGGCAAATTCTAAGATTTACCGAGTGAATGGCGGTAAAAGTTCAAAATAAGCGAAATAAGCGATTATCATAGAACGGTTTGAACTTTTACTATTAAGAGATCATAAATCTTAGATTTTACTAGAAAATCTTATAATTTACCAGCGTTCCAAATTTCATAATCATATAGGTATGTATGGTACATAACATACGGTTATATATCTAACTATGTATACTAGCTGTCCCGGCAAACGTCGTTATGCCATAACTACTAATAAATTAAAAATTAATTAAAAAAACATTGTCCAGTGGACAAAATTGTGAATCTAAACCATTCCCAGATCCCCTTGAACACACACAAAAAATTTCATCAAAATCGGTCCAGTCGTTTGAGAGTAGTTCAGTGACATACACACTCACAGAAGAATTATATATATAAAGATATATGAATAATTGTGAGGTGTATATATAGGTATGACGTCATTGAAATATAAACAAGTGATGTTTACCAAATTCTGTGCTAAGATGGTCTTATCGCCGTTGGGCAAATGCTCCTCCAGCGCCAGCACCACGCAGTTGGCGATGATGGTAAGCAGCACCGCGTACTCGAAGGGCGGCCACTCGATGATGAACTTTGTATACCTGGAAAGAGAATACAGATTCTATTGTTAGTACATTTATGCACTAAATTTATTTCAATGTTTATTGGTCTTTGAAAGTAGAAAAAAATCTTATAGCGGTTTTAGGATGTTATTTATCAAAGTAGATGTGACTTTTTTAATGGAATACCTTAGTCTTTTTGAATTTATATTGTATTAAGTCGTTAAGTTTTATTATTTTATATATTACGAGTATTATTATAGTGAATATAAGTGAATTGTAGAGATAGGTACAAGTATTTTTTTTAAACCATTGAAAATATTGATTTGATTGATTGAAATCAGACCATCATTAAGTCCTAAGAAATACATATCAAATGTGAATAAAAGTGTATTTATATTTACACTTTTTACCTTTTAAACAAAAGAGTGTATAATTCAAACCAAAACCTATCTATCTATAAAAAAAACATAAAATATATTTTCTTCCGAACAAAAATAGTAAGTAATAAACAAATAGTTCTCGTGGGAGTGAAGCCGTGGATAACATTCGCTATTTAACCAAATAACGTTAGAAAGTAATGAGATAATATAAGCGATAATAGTTCATGGTACATTATGAATGAGCTCGGAAATGAAAGCTCTACTGCACGATCGAATAGCTGCCGATCAGAAGATAATGCAGTTACTACTGAATAGGGAGCATACGCAGACGTAAAATTGTTAGCGGTAATTTGTTTTATGAAGACACTGTTTTTATTATTTTCATTTACTACTTTTAGAAGTTATTACAGTGTAATTGCATTTTCAGTACACCATCGAGTATGCTTCAACGTAAAGAAAAATATTGTCGGCCCATGAGTAAAGTTTGTTAGTCAGGTTGCTCTATGCGCTCATTGCCAAGGAGCGCCAATAAAAACGCTAGAATATTAAAAATAATTTACAATCGTAAATAGAGTATTTCTCAGGTTGATGTATTCACGAATGGTAGTTAAAATAAGTGACCCTATTAATTGCTGTACTTAATAAACCTTTGAAAATTTGCATTGGTGAACGCATATCCATTAAAAAAAACTTATTGAAAGTTTCATAATTTGGAGCATTAACACTCGAATGACTACTGTTATTATCTATTTACCGATATGCGTAAAATATACTATTTATTTTTAGTTCGATAATTTATATTGGTCACTTGTAATTAAATACGGATTATTTCATATTTGCATTGTGTTTATATAATCGTAATCAACTCGCTTATCATAATGTCCATATTCGGAATAAAACGATGCAAGTTGTATCATACATAAAGAACTTTCATATTTTGCTAAACAGTAATTTCTATATTTTAGAGAAACAATCAGACGTCCCTCGGCTTGTAGTTCTAATAATGTGTACAAAAATTTTAACAAAAAAGAAAACTACAAACTACTACTAACTACAAACTAAAACTACAAACATAAAAAAAAATCAGTCGAATTGTAAACCTTATCCTTTTTTGAAGTCTGTTTAAAACTTAAAACATTTTTATTAAGATTTGGTAGAAACAAGTTGCAACATATCTGAATATTAATCTCTGATTAAGTTCGTTCTAATAAGGCTTGAAGCAACGTATGGATACTATACAGTGTATATATGTATGCAGATAGTCGATACTATGCAAAATAACATGAGGATTACTTTCTAAGTAAATATGGAACATTTTATAGTGCGGTAGTATTTTGCAATCTTCGGCTAAGCGCACTTTTGTATAGCAATGGAAGTTTCTCAGGTGTGAAAAGTTGAACAATTTTAAAAGGTTTTTTACATGACCTAGACGATCTTCGGTTCAATGTTTTTATTTTATAGTCCTAGTTTTTTAATGGACATAATTGTACGTAGTGTTATAAATACATAACTAATACCTGGATGTCAATAACATTTGTTTAAAGCGTACTGTCAAATATAAATTTATGCCTCAACAATAGCCCATACTATTAAAAGTTTTGTATTGTAATATGAAATAGAGTAATCGTCAAAATTTTGTGCTTTACAAATAAATATTTCGGACATCTAACACACAACGCCATCTAGTCCCAAGCTAAGCAGAGCTTGTGTTATGGATACTAGACGATTTTTTTTTAAATACCTACGTATCATATATAGAAAGCACCCAAACTCCGCAACAAATATTTGCAGATCAATTGAACCTGAGACCTCAAGCAAAACAGTCGCATACGCTACTACTACGCCACCGAGGCAGTTTGCTTCGGTGCTTAATGGACCTGAAGTCTACTTTCGAATTTTGAGTGACTATGGCTCCCAAAGTTATTGTTTAAAATGTTTTTGTTTTGTTTGCCTTCTTATTTTTTGTAGTTGTTTAAACTGATGTAATGAATGGAAATATTTTGCACATCTTATAGATATAAGTATATTAGGGATTGTTCGTTTCTTAATAGCTCAGAAAACGAACGCATTATCAGTATGTCGAAAAAGTTATAGTTTACTAGCTGCCCCGGCAAACGTCGTTTTGTCATAAATTTTTTTAAGGATGGGTGACCCTTACCATTTAGCGGGATGAAAAATAGATGTTGGCCGATTCTCAGACCTACCCGATATGCTCACAAAGTTTCATGAGAATCAGTCAAGCCGTTTCGGAGGAGTATGGCAACGAAAACTGTGACACGAGAATTTTATATATTAGATAAGCCACTAGCTTTTGTCCGTGGCTCCGCTCATGTGTATGAAGGTTATCATGGTAAAGAGTAGCCTACATCGTTCCTCAAGAATCAAAATATCTCCATACCAAATTTAAATGCAAACGGTGCAGTTTAGCCGTGGAAACGTAAGAGACAGACATGGATTAAGTATCACCGTTAATTAATTACATTTCGGCGGTAGGGTATCGTGAATAAATTGTTTGTAGCTCTTTGGTTATTGCCAATGTTTAAAATTAAACCGACTATGATTTAAAACATTGGTCCCCGTTTTCGTTTCGAGTTTGCCCTACTTACATAAGTTAAAGGGAAAACACCGTGAATGTATTTCGCGGAGACACGGAAATAAACTAAATTCAATTCAAGTGAAGCACAAAAACCTCATTTACTTAATTTAAAATAAAACCGACCAAATGCGAGACGAGTCACGTCCAATGTAAGGTTCTGTAATAGTATTTTATGTTATGAATGAAAAGTATTTCATATTGAAGGTTTAGGGCCTATAATGTCTAATTAGATGATTGACTATTTCTCAAAAACAAATAAAGCCTAGGTCACTGTTTTTCTTCGAAATTGGTTATATGTGCTACTACCGCCAAATGCTGGCGCTATTCCCATGCTTAGATAGAAGTGATAAAATTATTACGGTTCCACTTTGTCACTTTAGCTTCAAAACTCCGTAAAGCCGTTTAAAAAAAAAATAGAATTAATTAATTAAGGAAATTTTGCTTCACTTGAATTTATTGAGGCTGGTAATAATTTATTTGCGCTGATGTTACAGGTATTTGTTTGAAAAATAATGACTAGTTTTAACTAGTTATTATTATCATTTGTCTCAATAAAACACGTGATATATTTATTAGTTAGATGGATGGATGAATTACATCCAGATAACAGCCCGGCTGGAATACAGTTTAAACAAAAATAAATAACTAAATATATGTTCACAATATTTATTCCGCTCAATTAAGCCTATATCTACCTAACTATATCACTATAAAATTCGATTTTGATTCTTGTTATGCTACCACAGCACCATCCTACTTCCTGCATTACATTTGCGTGAGGCGGACTTAATGCCAAATGGCATTTTCTACCAGTCGACCTTTTATTTGGATGGTTTAGTAAAGGACTTTGCCTAATCTTCTATAACATAAATGTGAATGTAAAAACGCGAAAACTACTTAACCGGTCATCATGAAACTTTGTACATATTACTGGAGATATTAGAAGTAACAAATATTGAGGATACTTTTAATTAAATGCGAGCGAAGCCGCGGGTAAAAGCTAGTCACACTAATATATAAAGGTGAAAGTTTGTGCGTATGTATGGATTTATGAATGTTTGTTACTCTTTCTCGAAAAAGTACCTGATTGGACGAAAAAAATAACATATATTTACACATAGGCTGCTTTTTACCGCTAGATTCGAAATACGCGCAGGCGGGGCCCTAGGCAAAAGTTAGAAAGTAATAAACTATGTCGTGATTTTCTTATTTAATTTCAGATATATTGGAATATGACCTCTATTTTCACGAGCGTATTAAACATATTTGATTGTGTATAAGCTAGGTGATTAACCCTAAACGGTGCACAATAGTAATCTCGAATATTACCCGAAGAATATGCAAAAAAGAACCACACAAACACATCTAAAGTCCAAACGTAGTCTCGCTACCCAATACAGTCTCTTTTGTTATCAAATTACGTAAATACACAGGTAGTGTAAGAGCCCTCGTTTGTTTACAAAATGCATAAGGGGGGTTACAAGGTGTTCGTTTAATATGTATAAGTGGGGGTTTGAATCCTCCCCTATGTTAAGTCCAGGCCAGATGTTGCTGTTCAAGAAAAGCCGTAATATGAACATGCTAGTAACTGTGATAAAGTTAAGATATCCTTTATACCAGAACATATAAAGTAGTTATGAACTTTCAGGTTTGGAATTGGTTCCAGAGAATGAGGTCACAATTCTTGAGTATTTTGTTGAACATTTTATGGTAGATTTGTTTTTAATACTGTTATAAACTGATAAATTATTTTTAAGTATAGAGCTGGGATATAAGATAGTCTGCAGACGAAATGAGGTTTCTTTTCTGAATTAGATGCGCCTTGTAACCTGGTCATAGGAATCTGTGAGGAGGTCAGTGATTGAGATTCACTTTAATGAATGATTGTTGAACATTAAGTAGGTTTTACGACTTTGTTTCTTTTTTTTTATGATTGACCCTGCCAAAATGACTCTACTCTGCCTGATGGAAAACATAAGCAGAATCCAAGAGTGGTGGTCACCATACTGCGAATGCAGACAATGCAACAATGCAGCATGGTGACCCACACCATGGCGGGCTAGTGATGCTTCTGCATCATTGGGCCTCCAGTTTATTGGTAAATAGGCAAATAATGAACTGGATATAAACGATATCTAATACCTATTAATATTATAGAAAGAAGTGGAAAAAGTAATATTCTTTGTATTTTTTCTTAGTCGGGTAATTAGAATTTGAATTTAAATCTAGATTGATTGTGATGTTGTGATCGTCATTTTAGATTTTTTATAAGTATTTAGAAGTATTTCAAAAGAAAGTCAAATAAGCAAGTATAATTTAGGAAAAATAGACATCGCAATAGCTTCACTTTAAGTATTATACTCTAAAAATATATATACTAAAAAATAAAGCAACAAATACACTGCGGTTTGTTTTACTAAAAAAACGTTAAACCGTCTCATTATCGTTATGAAATATAGTAGGTTTCTAATCATTCAAAATGTGAAATAATAATACTAACCTCCGAATAGGATTTTCGTTGGCAAATATAAAGAGCGAGCTGGGCCCTGGAGTAGCGGGCTGGTGCGCGCCGCCCATGGTATCAGCTGGCGCCGCGCGAGCCTGCGCGCCCGCCGCCTCCTGCGCTGCCGCCAACCTGAAACCCATCATCAAATACATTAGGACTAAAATACAGAAACATTGCTGCAATATTATTAAAGACATTCAGAACTCTCTATTGTTCTGTTCTGTGTTGACTAATTCAGAATGCCTATTTATTCCGTAGGTGTTGCAAGAGTCGATTTAGGGAAAAAAATATTTAGGACAACTCTGCTGAGGGAAAAACTTTAATCAGACCCCAGTTAACTCATCTGTCTTGCATGGTATAGTAGGGAAAACGTACTTTCATATGAGAGGTATGTATCCCGCAGTGTATTATTAAAGGTTTGAATCGAATGTAATTCTGAAGTAATTTATTTTACAGTTTTATTTATTCTACTCTCCCTATGCGAGAGCTCGTAGGTAAATAGTTACAGAGGTGATAAGCACATAGCAAAATTAAAAATCGTAGCCAGGTCAGTCTATTGATGGGTGACTATTCTTAATACCCCATAATCCGTCTGGTTTTTAGCACGCCTTTATTAACTTCATTCGTATTTATGTAACGGAAACTTTGAACATGATTTTGACCCCCTCCGACATGTCAGTTTAACTCGACATTTGGCATACCTATCAGGGATTGATGACAATTTAGTATTTTTAATTCATATAAAACAAAAATAAATAAATTCATATTTATCCTTAATAGGATAATTGGAATTAGCGAATTTTGTTTTCCTAAAATTGGTAGTGTCTTTGCGCCAAAAAAGCCGATAACAGTCAATCTACAGAACTTCGACATCACCTACTCGGATTGTGGTATTCTGATGGCAATCACACTAAGTAAAAATTTTAAGTCAGCCAAATCGCAGTAGACTGAAAGCCGATCTCAACTTGTTTGGGAAATAAGTTCGGAGGATGACGATATGCAGGTTCGACATATTCTCGTATTAAAAGAAAATTATCACATTTATATATATATTATCCCTTATATAATTATACATATTTATCTTAAAAATTAAGTATGTAAATAATTGTTAGTGCTAATGAACTTTCTTAGTTCTCTCTCTCAAGGTTCGTCTAAACAATGGATTAGTAACTAAGTTAACCAGTCTGTTCGTATTCCTAACTTTTAAACAGTTGCGTTTCATGACTTAGTATTAACTACATACCTTTGAATTGGTCAATCTGTACTTAATACCGAGCTTGAGCACGTTAATTCCCGCAAACAGAATTGCATACTGTTTGTAACGTCATAAATAGAGTTGCACCTATTTCCCAGAGGGGTATGCAAAAACAATTGACCATCATTTACTTTGGTTCTGATACATCTCTTTTACTTCATCCACATTCATCAATTGAGAGGTATAAGATTAAGATATTTTCATTATCAAAGCAGGTGAGTGATCCTATTATACCAATACGAAGAGTAGCCTTACTCTTCGTATTGGTATAATGGGATATTTCTATGAATTCAATGATGCCAGAAAACATACCTAGTATTGTACAGTCAGCTCCTTAATGTAAAAAATGAACGTACTACTGCTTTTGTGCTTTGATACTTACGTTATTATTTTTGATGTAATATTACAAGTACAAAAAAAAATACAATCTACAAAAAATCTTAATATAAATCTCAGATATATATCTAGACGTTGTTTTTTTCGCGCTAACGGGCAGACGGATTTCTTGATAGCAAGTGATTAGCGCCTCCCTTGGACACCCACCAGAGACGTCAGAAGTGCATTACCGACCTTTTAAAAAGGAGTACAGATTCTTGAAAGTTTGTAGATCATATTGGTCCGGAAATACCGAAGGCGACAGTTCATTTAACAGTTTTGTTGTGGACTGTCAACCATCTAAATGATGGGGATGAAACTACTGTTGCGTAAGACGATGGCGGAAAGAGGCGGCAAGGATGAGTTTTCTCCAACGAGTACGATAACTCGGTGTGAATCAATTCAGTGCGTTTGTGCATTTATTTAGTTTCTTGGTTTAATGTCTAATTTGCTCCAACATAATTAATTGTATGTTAAAGAAATCAGAAATCTATTTGGGGGCATATATCTAAACAATTTGCTTAATACACACATTTATTATACATTGGAAACCACCTAACTTTGACTCTTCTCAGGTTAGATTAAAATGTGTTTTTCTGTGTACTTTTCTATTTTTTTTCTGTATTTCTACTTATGGTTCTAATTGAGGTTAGGGTTTTCTGGTCTTAAAACAATTATTGATACGAGTTCTTTTGTGACTTAAATTTTCTGAGTTGGATGAAAACCAGGTGTGAAAATTCCATTTTAAGTAAGTGCTCGAGTGCAATTACTTAAATTCAAAATGAATTGAATATTTCAACTCCTTTAAGAACTTTATTATTAAATATATCACATTAAAGTTACATACAAATAATAAATTAAACATTTCATAAGCGAAAATATTAATAACGTAACATAGTTTTATATTTAGCGGTACATTAGGACGTAATTGATAATGATACAATTAACCGGTCGAGCTTTCCCAGTTGTGCACAGAACTCTTTAATGCTATTGTAGCACGCTACGGAACGAATTAATAATACAATCGGCCATTGTGCTTCGCGGCTAATTTGTTTTGCAATTCTAGTATTAGTACAAGAGCCGGTGAAGATCGAATTACACCCATCTGATAACCAGATCAAACTACTACTATGTTTTTGAAATTCTAGTAATTAATGAACCCATCTTGCCTATCGAAAAACTGTCATGACTATTTTCAAAATTAAATTACTTTTTAACAACTTTTTTCCATCCCTTTCACACTAATGATAACCAACTAAATTTAGTGCCAAATGTAAATTTTCGATATAGAGAATTTGCCTAAATAGGCTTGCTTACTTATTTCTAAATATATTTCTGGCAACAGGTATGAACAGGTAAATCAATATAGGTAAATACACCGAGCTAATAACTAATCGAAATCGGTAGCAAAATAAAGGTTATATAATGAGCAATATAATGGTTAAGGCTTGCCTGAGAAAAAAAGTAATCAATAAAAATTATTAAAAAAAATAGTCATGACAGTTTTGCAATTACCAAGCCATCATATATGTGTTAATTAACTAATACAATTTAAAGTAAAAGTTTGATCTGTTTATCAGATGGGTGTAAATCGATCTTCAAAGCCTCTTAGACTATATTAGATTCCATATTCGAAACATACTAATAATTTTATGTTAGCTATTTCCGTGGCGGGAAATTATTACAAATTAAAATAGTAAAAGAAATCACTGAATAAGTTTTTAGGTTAGATTAAAGTAATAATCCTGAAGGAAGGAGACAGAACTTTAAAAAAGACCAGCCCAATCAGAATGCTCTAATATATTTCGTCAGTGGTTTTAATGAAGAAAGAATCCGATAGGTTTGAGTGACACCTACCACGTGGGAGGATATACGATGTGTAAAAGTTGTTGCACTGAGCATTACAGTTCTTAATACAATTCGTTTCTTGCTAATCCGACATTAAAATCTAAACAGTTTTAGCTCATTAATACTACAATTCAAAATATATAGTTTGGGCTTAAACTATATACTCAAACTATTTTAAAATGAAAGTAATTATCATCCTCTACGTAGTTCATGTTGAGAAACGTTTTGATGCTTAAAGTTATGTACCATTACAATTGCCTCCTATTACGTGTTAAGTTAATTACTGTTTTGCATGAAAGAACATAAAATTAAGTAACGTTTTAATAAAAAAAATTACATTAAGTGTTCCGTATTTTAAAGAAAAAAGAATTACATTTCATCACGTTTGATGTTTGATTGGCCCACTAAACGAAAGTTAACATCTCATGTCGTGTGTGGGTAGTGAAGCCCTCTGGTCCATCAGAGACTCGATGCAACAAGCATCAGACCGGGCTCTGTGGTATGCCTTAGGAGGGGTCTATATCCAACAGTGAATGGCAGTGGGCTGATAATGAGAGAATGAGAAACGCCCCGAACATATACATTTATAAAATCTTTTCTTGAAGGGTTAGGTAAAGCCGTATCTACTTATCGCCTTTATTTTGATCCCACGTAATAAATGGGTATCGAGTCTATTGCCGCTAATCGGGATATTTTGTTTGCCAGAGCTTCGCCTATCAATCAGTAGGTGCTCCGTTTGCAGGTCAGGTAGGCCTTAAGAATTATTTTTCCATTGCATGCTTTATTAGGCATGAATTGATTTACAAAATAATTTTATCAAGCAAACCTTCAAGAAAACAGCGAACTCCTTCTAAAAGGGCCTGCAACGCATTTGTGACGGCTCTGGTGTTAGTAAACGATTACCGCCGCCCATGGACACTCATTGGCGGCGGTAATCACTTCCTATCAGGTGATACGTCTGCTCGTTTGCCCCCTATTCCATAAAAATAAACAATCGATAAAAATAAGAAGCTTTATTTTATTTCTTTCCACAGACTTTAACCTAGAAACCTAATGAACCAAACGATTACTAATTTATTTGTTTGTAGTCAACATTGTATGTTTTACATTATGATGTGCAATAAAGACTACGTATCTATCTATCTATATATATACAACGTTCCTATGTCAACAGCGAGGAGCGAATAATTGTTCGGCACGTAACAACAAGTCAACAATTTAAGTTTTGACCCGGTAACCTGCTTTGTGTTTAAATAATAGATAAAATATTCAGCAAAATAAGTCTCTAAAAACCATTACCTGCTTAATGACATCCCATTTTAATACATTTAAATAAACTCATTTCATAATATTCACCTTTATAGTAGATTTTTTACGTAAAAATTTAAAAAATAAATTAACCAGAGAATAGTTTTCAGAGTTCTATTTTTTTTTTAATCGGTGAAAACAAACCTTTTTCATCACGAGTTGGTTGCTTACTATATTATAGCCTATATAGTTACCATACCGTTTAAGCCATCATCAGGTAAATAAACCAAACGACTGGCGAAAAACATACGTTGTATATATGTGTTTTAAAAAACCAGGTCAATGGATATCTTTGCGCACGTGACAGTAGTACAACAAAGCGAATAGGGAAGCGACGTACATTAAATTAATTAATACGTCAGTATTCGGCTAATGTCAGGGTTGTCGAATTTAGTTCCGGAAAAAAGAGGCCGGTTGGATTAATATGGGTCTCGTGACCTGATTGAGTGGAGTGACATTCTATATGGGTAAATTGAAATTGTACACGATATATTTCGTTGCATTTAAGAAGTATAGTTGACAATTCTAGAGAAGTGACATATCAGATAGGTATGTATTTACAAATTTGTATTCAACTATGATTTATACAGTGTCAACTTCAAAAGATGAAAGATGCATGAATACATGTTGGAGATTAAAAATAAATAAATGTTCATTACACTTCGTGAGTATTAACGAGCATTTAAAATTGATTTGACTAAGTACTTCGTAATATTTTACTCTTTAACATTTATTCAAACATCTCTGGGTATTTCAGTCCCCTTCCTCTTTTATATATATATAGATACCTTGAATTAACACCTATGCTCCTTTTATACAACAATATGAAGTCTCCTCGTAGGAGGAGCAAGGAATTGAAATATTTTTGACACTCAAATACCAGATGAAACGCCAGTAACACTGCTGGACACAGTTCATCGATTAATTAATTTCTCCTCCTAAATTAATGAAAATACAATCCACCGTATTGCTCATTCATCATTGCGTTCACCCTGCAGTAAATAACAACAATACACTTGGTGAAAGCATAAATTATAGCAATTTGAACCCTATGCCTTTTTAACAAGGCATAGGGTTTGTAGATGTAGTGGTGTATATTCTTTTTATGAAAATTATTTATGTATTGCACCATATTTAAATAAATAATAAAAAAAAACATAAACTCTATTTATACCTGCTTGATGTTTTTTTAGATTTGTGCTCATAAACACGTAGCTAATATCAATCTTTTCGAAATGTTTAAACTACAGTATGTCGAACGAAATGTATGTGAATAATGAAAAAACGTGTACTTATGTTACTTCGAATTTATTGTATCCGCTTCACTGGAGACACTAGTGTTCGGAGCCGTTGGTATTTTATAAGAAATTAGGTCGTATGTTTACCTACTTACTACTTGACATTTAAACAAGTACAATTTTAATAAAAATAAAACCGACTTCAAGGTTCGACTCGATTTCTCTTAGATGCCATCATCAGATTTTAGTGTCCTTATCATGGTACCACCGTTGAGATATCTCCTTTCCATTAAAAAAAGAATCTTCAAAATCGGTTCATAAATGACAAAGTTATCCGCGAATAAAAAAAAAAAACAAAAAAAAAAATAGATATATACGGTCGAATTGAGAAACCTCCTCCTTTTTTTGAAGTCGGTTAATAAACACTTACAAGTACTTTATTTTAATCGACTAAATGTTTTTACCAAGAGATAACAGACCAGCATAATATACAACCTCCTTGCTAAGGAAAGGTCTATGTTCTACAGTAGACTATTTAAGGCTGTAGAAAGATGATGACAGAACAATACCAAAAAAAGACGATTTTCTTGTATTTTATAGGTATAGTGAACTATTATTGTGTATGAAAGAAGACATTTGCAACAACAACAACAATATCAAACATCAACAACAAGAACACAAAATTATGTTGCAACAACAAAATGTCCTTAATAATATTTAACATTGTAAATCTTAAAAGTAGATTAATTAAGCTGGATGTGTTTTCTTTTTTTAAATAGTAATATATTTCTATCTCAAATCAAGTGACAACCCTGGAAACAACATAGGTATGTAATGTATCAATTTGTGTCTCGTGGGATATTAGCGAAGTGAACTGTTTACGACAAAATGAATGTGGCAACGTTTTTTTCAAGCGCTTCGTGTCGCATTAAAAAAAAGGTTAATTTTAATCGAAAGGGATGTTTCTGCATGCGTGTTTTTAAAAACTTTTTGGAAATAATATTTTATATGCAGTCGTTATAAAATACATATAGTATTTTGGATTTTAAATTACTCTGTTGCTTGTTTACCCAATTATTTTGGAAATTTTCTTCTAAAAAATTGTGCAGGCAGTGGTTTCCAAAAGTATTACAAATTTATTAAGTATCATAATTTAAATACTAGTACCTGGATAACCTGTAAGCATTGTTTTTTTCTTGATAAATTTTCTAAAAACGAATCTTAGGTAGGTTGAATTATCGCCCCCGAAATTATAGCATACTAAATGTCATGAAAATCATTTTAGCCGTTTCCGAGATTATATACACAAGAATTGCTCGTTTAATGGTATTAGATAGATAGATGAAACAATACGATAAGTGATCAAGAAGTATCGTCTCCATGATGTATTAACAATTATCATGAGGAATTAACCCAATCACTTATTAAAAGGTATAACAAACCTCTGATTTGCCTGACGTTTCAGGCAGCCAGTGACCACGGCCAATCTAGTCGAAAGGTCACGTAAAAGTAATTGGTCTCCAATTAGTTCCTAATTCAGTGGTGCCATCAATTGCCACCTATTCCCTTTGTAGTGGGTGGTATAGTACCAATATTTTAGCTTAATCGGTGCAGAACTTTAGACTTTTTAAAGTGTACACAAACTAATTCAATATTTATATAATAACTAGCGGAGTCCCGCGGTGTTAACCACAGTTATATTTGTACCGCGGGTCGAAGCTAGTCTAAAAAAAGTAGCCTAAGTTACTCCTTACATCGTCAGCTACCTATCAGTAAAAGTCCCGTCAAATTGGGTCCAGCCATTCGATAGATTAGCCGGAACAACAGACAAATAGACAGAAAGATTAAGAAAAAAAAAATGAAAATGTTTTCTTTTCTTTTTTTTTTATAGTCTGCAGCAAAATGACACTGCCCTGCCTGATGGAAAGCATGAGCAGAATCCCAGAGTGGTGGTCACCATCCTCATTGCGAATAAGCACAAAACAGCATGGTGACCCGCACTATGGCGGAGTATCCATACGTATGCATTTAGTAAAAAGCGGTTATTGTAATATTACAAACATACACTCCAATTTAATTTGTGTAGTATATATATATATATATATATATATATATAGACATAGACATGCTTGCAAATCGGGAGTGTCCGCGTTCAACGTCTAATGTAACTGACCCCTAGGCCTCCACAAATGTAGGTCACCGCCTACCTACTAACAATAACTCGGAAATATATAAGTTACTAATTAATGGATTCCAACTAAAGACATGCCTTTAATACCACATTAGGCCTATTTCTAAATAGTTAATACAAATATTAACTTTAATTATTTCATATTAGTACGCAGAAGGAACATTATCAGTCATTATTACTTTTTTCACAGGTACTTTGGCTATGAATTCAAAATAATTTGAAAAAAGTAGTTGCCATAGTGTAATTTTTAGATCGTTTGTAACGTTGGCCGCTTGAGGCCCGTCAATGATACTATATTTATGCTACTACATTTATGCTATATATTAACTGATGTAAAGTCATTGTTACTTTGGGTCAAAGTTGATCATTCACGCATATCGAGCTCTTTAACTAATACCTCGCAAAATTTCAGTTAATGGCTTCAACTACTTTACGATTTTTTATTACTCGTATTCACTCACGGCTATCATGTTTTTAATAAAATTATTTTATTGAACTAAGTTTTTCATATTATACATGTTAATTGAGTTTTTAAATTTATGCTGCTTTGCTCGACGAGTTACCTCATCGTCGCCCGATTGTCTGTTGATTTACGCTCTTTGTAAGTTGGCGCCATTTGAGAGCTTCAGCGAGCCTCGAAAACAAAAGGAAATTTTCCTAGTCGAGCGGAAAAACGGTAAAAACAAAATTTAAACTAAGTAAGTTAGTCATAAAAGAAATATTGATTAATTAAAGGAATTATTTATAAATTAATAAAATGAAGCAAAATATAAACGCAATATTAGAATCAACAAAAACTTGTCATATATATGTATATATTATTTAGTATAAAGAAGCTTGCAAAATGTGTGCTTATTTATTACTTATTGGTTTCTTGGGGGTTCAAATAGAAGAAATATAAATCAATCAGAGAGAAAGTGTTCTTGGCATATTTTTAAATTAACGGTTGCGCGGTTTATCGCGCAAATAGTAGCCTATGTGTTATTCTGATGTATCTATACTAATATATAAAGCTGAAGAGTTTGTTTGTTTGTTTGTTTGTTTGTTTGTTTGAACACGCTAATCTCAGGAACCGCTGGTCCGATTTGAAAAATTCTTTCGATGTAGGATAGTCTATTTATCGAGGAAGGCTATAGGGTATATATCATCACGCTACTACTAATAGGAGCGGAGCAACAATGAACAATGTTTCAAAAACGGGGGAAATTTTGTATGTAAGGCGCAAACGAGGTTGCGTGGGTCAGCTAGTAAGCTATATTATTGTAAAGTTTCATTAAAATACGTTCAGCAGTTTTTGCGTGAAAGAGTAACAAACACACACATCCTTACAAACTTTCGCATTTATAATAATACTAGTTGTTGCCCGCGGCTCCGCCCGCGTGTAAGTTGGTTATCGCGGCAAATAGTAGCCTATGTGTTATTCTGATGTATAAGCTATATTACTAAAAAGTTTCATCCAAATCCGTTCTGTAGTTTTTGCTTGAAAGAGTAACAACCACACACACACACACACACACACATCCCTACAATCTTTTGCATTTATCATATTAGTAGGAATTAGTAGGATTAGTATTTATAATATTAGTATGATGTAAATTTGCATAAAGCGACCTAAGCCAATAGTAAACGCCGTCACAAAATAAAGTGTAAAAATAAATATCGATTATTGCAGCAAATAGTAGCCTATGTGTTATTCGGATGTATAAGCTTTATTCCTGTAAAGTTTCAACTAAATCCGTCCAATAGTTTTTGCATGAAGAAGTAACAAACATACATACTCACAAACTTTCGCCTTTATATATTAGTGTGAAGTGTGATAATTACATTCTTTTATATTTTAAACAAACAATTTCAAATGATCAATAATAAAACCGGTAATTTCACTTTGAAATCTCACGTTATGGAAACATAATACGCTTTTGATGATAGAATAGGCAACCAAAAGCCACATAACAACAATAGAGGCACGAGGCAGAAGGGTGGGTGAGGTGAGGCGAGGAAGGGGAGGGGGAGGTCGAGTGATCGGCCGCGAGTAAGGACATCGGCGCATCTTGCCCTTCGGCCGCATCATTAGCCAGAATACTCGAGTTATTGTCGTCTGAATATAAGAATAGCGCTATAAAGTGTCGGGTTTATGTTACTAGCCTAAGTTGATTAACAACTTATAGTATCTTCGATACTTTATATCTTTTAGCAAATTTTCAGTCTACGCAGCAGTGACATGAAGTTTTTCTAGGTGCATCAATATTTTTGGCTTAATCCAATTAAAAATAATCGATTTTGTATAATAACATAACACAATAATTATAATGACAGTAAAATAAATATTAACTAACAAACTAAGCTAGTACATTTTTTTATGTACGGGCCTGCCAAAATGAGTCTACTCTGCTGATGGAAAGCTTAAGTAGAATCAAAGAGTGGTGTTTACCATACTCACTGCAGACAATGCAGCGTGGGGCTCCGGTGTCGCACTCACCAACGAAACACGACAGCATGAACGTTGTCATTTTACGTTGATATTCTGTGCGAGGGTAGTACCGGTCGAGCCGGCCTGTTCCTAGCTTTACTACCTTGACTTTTTTTAACTTTAATTAACTGAACTAAAACTATTAACAGGATTTATACCAACCCGCTTGAACAGCGAGGAATGAGGAGGCCAAAACCTCCTTTCTATTAATAGGCCTATGTCCAACAGTGGACTTATAAAGCCTGTTGAGGATAAAAACATTTACGCAAATGTAAATCTATGAATTTGTAGGTCATTCATAGTAACATATAATTTGGGTTAGTGTGATTTGCTAGAATATAGAGATGGCGTGGTGCAGCCTCAGTTTATTCAAACTGTAGCAGTTTGCTAATTATTTAAAGTTAAAACTAGCCACGTACGATGGCTTTTTTAAATGGGAAAGATTTGAAAAGCCATCGTACGAAAACTTTGTATGAAGACTGGAGGGGTATTTCAACAAACGGTCGTAGCTTCTAGTTCAGTAATAGTTTAGATATTAAAACTGATCGTATTATGGTTTTTGCTTTACCATGAATTGAGAATTATCCATACAGATACACAGACATAAATACACTGTGTTCTCACAGTTTGTTTATAGGTAGATATGGTGTAAGATTTCTATTATTCCACTTTCCACGAATTTCATAAATATGAAAATATGTGATGATGGTTGAATAAATGTTTGTTACTCTTTCAAGCAAAAACTACTAAACGGATTTAGATCAAAGTTTATAGTAATCTAGTTTATACATCAGAATTACACATAGGCTACTATTTATTTCGATAACCGACATACACTGAAATTAGGCGTATTTTGAAACGTGAAATGTCGAACCCGAAATATAATACTCGAAATATGTAGTTTTATATTGTTAAACAAGTGCGTGAAATTTTAAAACTAAACAAAAATCAAGACGTGTATCTCTATTGTATACATTTTGACGTAGATAGTTTTGATTAAAACAGTGCAACGTACGTCAATGGTTAATGAAATAAAGAAAATCATAACTTAAATAATATCAATGAATAATTAGCATAAAATACAAAACACACTATACGCATGTACAAATTTGGTGCAATAACTGAATTAGAGTAAATTTGAAGCCAAAACTTTTGAAGTGATGAAATAGGTTTTTTTAACGTCTTAATTTACCTGAGTAAAGAAATTTTTAGGTGGTATTGAAAAGATTAAAGTATTTATTAGTAATAGCTACGACAAAGTTAGAATATTAGGTTATTTGATTTAAAATAATGATGTACTTAGATGTCAGAAATTAACTGTCACAAGAACACATACTTAAGAAATTTGCATGCCTCTGAACATCGAAACGTATGCACGCAAGCTAATGAATTTATTATGCACTTCATACATAACTTAATGAATTATTTACCTTGATATTGCAACCTACATACCCGAGACTGATGATACATGGGTACATACATCAATGAGTTTTATAATGTATTGAATTTTGTACCTTTGAAAGTAAATATTTACATACAAAGAGTGACACAAATGAAGAATAAATAACTTACGCCAGGTTTGGAGTACGTCCATTTATCATCAAATATGTTTATTTGCTTATTAACTTCACTTTATACTAATAAAGTAATGCTAACTGTGGGTAATGACAGTACTTTCTTTTCAATTAACTTCAAAACCACCAGGATTTAATTAAAAGGCACAAATTTATTGACATCTACCCACATTTTTTTGTTTTTGCTTCTGATCGAGTCTATGACTATTTTTTATTATTAATATTGTTTCGTACTTGAAATATAATCATAATTCTGAAATATATCATTAATATGCGATTTAACAACTTATTATTAAGCTGTCTTTTTTTGATAAATTTGTATACATGTTTTCAAATTGTATAAATGACTTGTTTGATTTTGCCGTATGTGGGTATTTTAATTTAAAGATCCTTTATGATGTATACATGTATACTAGCTGCGGCTCGCGGCCTTACCTGCGTATGTTTTTGTGCGTACACAATAATAACTGCATGTAATACCGCGGGGCGCACCTAGTCTAAAATACTTTTATTTTAGAAAACAATTCTTAGTTAATGGTTAAAAACATTTTTTTTGTCTGCTTTGCAGATAGTTCATGTTGTAACGTACTCCAAGCAAAAGTTTCGCTAAAATCGGTATAGCCGTCTTGGAGTTTAGCCAGAACAGAGAGGCAGACCAAAAATCAAGGATTTTTGATACGTAAGTACCGCCTATTTATTTATTTGTATAGATGTATAAATACATCAAGACAATAACAATCTGCTTCTTTTATGTCCCTCCCATAAGGCCATGTTCAGATGATGAGCGCTCACGATACTGGCGATGTCAACGCGCGTTGACAACTACATGTAATTTTATTCTAGGAGTATACATGCTAAGGAGCGTTACTAGAATGAAATTACATGTAGTTGTGAACGCGCCTTAGCAAAACTCGCGTTGAGAGCTCATCATATGAACATGGCCCTATTCTGAATTTGTTAACTCTTCGTTCTTCGTTTAAGCAGTTCTATTCTGGTATGCGCTTCCACTTGAAATCAGGTGTCCACTAACCATCTTATATTTTAAAAAAAGATACATGACCAGAAGGTCATGGCTACATGCAGTCATCAGAGAGAACACTGGCATGGCAAAGTCATCGTAACGATAGCACTAACACATTTCTTATTATTCATAGTGTACGAATGTGTTAATATATTAAATAAATATAAATAAATAAATAGTTCGGACATCTAACACACAACGCCATCTAGTCCCAAACTAAGCAGAGCTTGTATTATGTGTACTAGACAACTGATATGAATACTTATATACTTTTTTTTTGTAAATACATACATAATATACATAGAAAATACCCAAACTCCGAAACAAATATTTGCAGATCATACAAACATTTGGTCCGACCCGGGAATCGAACCCGAGACCTCAAGAACAGCAGTCGCGTACGCTACCACTGCGCCACCGAGGCAGTTATATATTTGTTTGTATGTACATGTAAAATTACTGTATATATTTATAGTGTTTATGTATTTGTCGTATTGCAAAAGAATACACGGGTATACGGGTGAAGCACGTTTATTTACTCGATTACGGTAAAATCAAAAGGAAAGGTAAACATTTTGGAAGCCGACATATATGAGTATTGTATGTTCCATCGTAGTACTTAAACTACTGAACCGATTATATTGAATGTAGTGTCAATAGATGCGTAATAATAGCCTGATTGACCGGCAATTTAAATGTCATCAAAGTTTTTACGTAGTCGATTTATAATCTTAAACATTTTCTTGTTTTAGTTTTTTAGTGCAAGTACCTACCTAAGAAAGAGTGGCAAGCAAAAGACGATCATTATTAGTTTGAAAATAGTCACATAAGAAAGTGGAAAACAACTTGACTGCGAAACAAAACAGAAAAGGTTTTGTACTGTTTGGTCTTTGCTAGATTGGCATATTACAAGCACTATGAGAACTCGTCAATACAGCTTAGCCTACTTTGCCGGCCTTCACTTATAGAAGCTGAAAACCTGTGTTGCTATGCATTGCTAGAGTAAAAATTATATTTTTGTTTCACAGAATCAGTTCTGTTTTGAGATAAAAGATATCAAAAGTTCTTTTTTTGAATATTTGAATTATTACCATAATAATTGGTGTGTAATTAAGGCAAAAAAAGATAAACACATGCACGTACTTGTACATATATCTATCTACATAAATAAAAATGATTTACCGAAATGTACTAACTTCCGATCGACTGCACCAAATTGGATAATTCTTTTTTGCTGTGTTTGTTATAGTCAGGACAACGTTTGTATAGACGAAAATTAAAAGAAAACTGGCAGTTTTAAATTATTTGGAATCGGGGACTGTACACTAACCATGGAAAGCTAGAGTGGGCATAGATATTAAAATATCTTTTTTTGGAAATTTTAAAAATATACATGGCAAACGGCGGTAAATAGTGAAACACCGGGGCAACTAGTAATCACTAAAATAATAAGAAAAATATAAATGCCATAGGCAGTGGTCCCACCGCCGACGATGAACGAGAAACGAGTAGAACTAGAAACTATGAACGAGTCTGCGATCAGCGGGTAGCGAGTGTATAGTTTCGATAGTTTTGTCGCTGAGCTTTATGCGAGTGTTCAAGTGCGTTGAGCGATTACTCGAACAGTACGCCAAATGCACATACCAAGACACTATAGATGAGTTTTTTATTGAATGTGTCCGATAACACCTCTATTGTTAAATACATCATCGTCGTCATCTGAACTAGACAACAATGAGAGTTGCAATGTTTTGTTGACATCCATATGTGTAATTTCAAAGCCGCACTGTATAGAAATGATCAAGCGAGCGAGCATAGCTAAGCGAGTATGGCAGAGCGAGTTTATCTTTGAAAGCTCTTGTCGCCCAGCGACAAAACTAGTAAAGCGTGTCGTCGCCGGCAGTATGAACAGTCGGAGAGCATCTATTACTATATGCATCTCTTTCGTTTACACGGATTTTATATTTATTGTACGTTTCCTGAGCGAGAAAACCGCCGATTGTTAGTCGTTTTCTCGCCGCCGGTCGGGTCACTAGCATATGTTTAACGCACTTGTGTTTGAAGTAATAAGATTTCCGCGGTCGATAAAAAATGTTAGAACTTGGCATGGACAGGCATAAAATTATTTAAACTTTGTGGTGTAAAGCTACTAAAATCTATTTTATCACAATGACATAATGTAATATAAAAGATAAAAAGAACTGATATGGTATTTACAAACACTCCTGTGAGGACATGTTTGCTAATAGTGATATCAGATATATGATCATTGATCACAATATTGAAACCGTTTAGACAATAAAAAAATATGTAGTTATGTTCTTTATAATCAATGTGATTTTTAACTCAAAATTAAATATATGTATTTTCTGTTTTTTTTTCCAAATGCACACCGCATTTGGATAAAACTTTTTTAGCTGACTAATTTTCAGCTACAATACACACTATGACTTTATATAGTTTATTTATTTCTTAGATCACCATCAATTCTTTCCTTCTTTCTGAATTTATTCAGGGTTTGCACAATCAGTTTTTATCTTTTACGAGAAAAAAAGTAGAACAGATTCTACGACTAGACATATCACTGCTTATTCTCTTTCTAGCTCTTTCTCATGGATGCATTTATAAATTCTCATATCATCTTGTTGCTGACAATAAACTTCGAAAGTATCTACCTAATTTTCTGTTTTTTTCCTGACTAAGAAACAAAAAGGATTAAGTTTTTCGAGTGTATGTATGTATATTTCTTTAAACGCTTTAGAGCCTAAACGGCTTGTCGTATTTTTATGTTAGTGGTGTCAATAGATGCATCTTAATCGTGAGAGTGATACTGGGTACATCAAAATTAACCAACAGCGAAATAAGAAAGGTTATGTTTTTCGAGTGTATGTATGTATATTTCTTAGGCAAGTCCTAGAGCTTAAACGGCTAGTAGTACTTTATACGAGTGGTGTCAATGAATTCGTCTTAGTCGTGAGAGTGACACTGGATACATCAAAATTGAAAAATAAAGATGTTTTAACGGCGATTACGAATATATAAATAACTTATATGTCTTATTTTAAAATATAATAATAAAGATGGCAGATGTTGACGCAGTCGGGATTTTTTATTAATAAATAATTTACTTGTTTAATGTGTATTTTGCTGTCGCGCCTAAGGTCTAACATCCCGCTTAGACTAAAGCATGATTGAAAACGCAGACAAAATCAGATAGTACCTGTATAAATATAACCAATCTATTAGTTTTTGCACATATTTATTGACGTCACAATGTTACATTTTCATTTCTATCTAGGTCGTCTTTATATCTGGCTAAAGTATTTTGTGTACACTGCGTATTTATTTTGCGCCAAGTAGTTATAAAATATATGATAACATACAATGTAATAAAGCCATTTGGAATTTAGTCAAGAATTAACTTGGCCATTTTCCATTTTTTTTCAAATTTCATGGCGTTACATGGTCACTACAGTCTTCCATGCTTTATGTAACTTGTTTTGTAACCTCAATAGATGATATATGGTTGGTCGTTGAATAATTATTTTTTACGAAAATGGGTTATTTTTTTTAAATCTTTTTTAAATCTTAAAAAAATGGTACATGATATAGTATATTGACTAGTATCTAATAACGTAACAAATGTTTTATATACATTTGAAATATAATGAAGTTTATGTAACAATACTATATTTGGTAGTTTGGAGCTGATCCGACAGTGGTAAGAAAGCGGATAGTGGATCTGGTTACTCATCATTAAAGTGGACCTTATTTGTTTGAGTTCAACAGATTGGGTTTTTAGTTTCTATGTGTAATTTTTAGAATTAATCACCTATACAAGTAAATAAAATTGGACTGTCTGTCTGTAATATTAAAATAACCGGTTTTTACTGAATGCATATGTATGTATACACGGTACTTAAACCAAAAATGTAGTAAAAATTTTTTTGTCTGTCTTTCTGCCTGTTTGTTCCGGGTAATCTCTGGAACGGCTGGACCGATTTTGACGGGACATTCACTGGCAGGTAGCTGATGATCCAGGGAGTTACATAGGCTTTTTTAGACTAACTGTTTCCCGCGGCGTTACTCGCTGTACATCAATAACCGAGGGTAAACCGCGGGGTTCAGCTAGACTTAAATAAAAATATCAAAAAATTATAAGTTACTTTTATTTACGTACATATATATTAACGATGTCTTTGTAAAATTTGAATGCTATATATTAGATGTTTTCTGAGTTCAAATCATTTCGAGGGTTCCCAAAATTAATTTGTATTATTTAGAGTAACCACAAGACACTGAATAGCGGTATCCGAATGTCCAATTTTGTAAGTAAGCTTTGAAGTGACCATTGAAATCACTGAATTGTGTGTAATCTAAATGAACGCCAGAACCAACTGAAATTGTACCTACATATGCAAGCATACGATATCGGCGTATTTATTTTCAAACTAGTGTCGATTATATATTAAACATAGTCATCCACTGTAAAGGGTAATGAGTTTTGATGAGAATGCAGAGTATATTTCATTTCATGTCCACCGTGAGAGTCATTAGCAAAACCTTTTTTTTGCTAAAACAATTGTATCCGCTGTGCTTGAGGTCTCAAATTGGCACAAAGTTTTAAAACAAAATAATCCAGGGCCTTAGAGTTAAAAAACTACAAATCACAAAAGTAGTTATTGCTTAAACACTCACTGTTTTCATATTATCTACAACTAGCCGACCCACGCAACCTCGTTTGCGTCTCCTATTGCCCGTAACGTGATAATTTTCCCCCGTCTTTGTAACATTCTTTATTGGTGCTCCGCTCCTGTAGGTCTTAGCGTGATAATATATAACCTATAGCCTTCCTCGATAAATGGGCTATCTAACACTGAAAGAATTTTTCAATTCGTACCAGTAGTTGAAAATAAGTGGATAAATTTCGTCTTTTACACACTTTCTTACTATCATGATTTACACTGTAAATTTAATAAATGACTTGTTTTTATATTGTTATCAAATGATAGGTGTATTTATTATTCGCAAATGCAATTTGCTAACTTCCAAATTCCTAAGCAGATAATTCAGAAGTTGTTATATACCTTCCAACAAAGGATTCAATTCCTTGTAGCCTCTCTTGCAAGTAGGTAGTCATATTATTTTATTTTAAAAAATAAAGAAATCGACTCAGAACTCGTACAGTATTTAGATAATACTCTTGTGTCCTCGAACATATGGTAGTAGTTGGGAATGTATAAAAAACAACGAATATTGAATATGTCCTTGGACTATAAAATGTAGCAGTAATGATCATTTAACTGTCGTACATTGTCAATCACTGAATCATAAATAAGCAACATAAAGTGTTTGATGTGTAGATAGCCTAACAAAAGCGACTGCTATAGCAATCAATCTTGTAGGTAAATTTCACGCCAGGTTCATTGAACTGTGTTACATTGCGAATGTTCACTGAACTTTGAGCAAAACAACGTCACCGATACATTATTCTCTACAGGTACAGTATCTGAATATAAGTAACACGAGATATTTCAAAGACGTATTGTGTTGATAATATCGTTATGGTGGTGAAACAGGGTGAGCTTACGCTAATGCGGTTATCGTATCTGGTTGTAACGCCATGCGCCTTAAGTATTTGAATCAAAAGTTACCTACATTCACATGTTATATATATAGTACCAGAAATATCTATGAAGTATGATAACAAATGAGGGCAAATATCTATCTTTTAATCTCCGATGTGTACTCACTCACTCTGAGTTAAATTGGTGCTAAGTTCACAAGTGCTAAAAACGTGTAAAATATGAAAACAATAAGAATTGTTAGTAAATGAAAACATGACCAACTAATTGAAAGTTGTAGAAAAATGTGTCTCGTTAACGCCGATAATATTTAAGACATAGCTCTTCTCAACAAGAATAACAACAAGATTAAAGTCTACGGAACCCCACAAGAAAGTATCTAATCATTGTGATGTATGCATGTAGCTGTGCTATGATCAAGGTGAAGAGTTGCTGATGTAACTTTCTATTCTATAACTTTCTTCATTTAGTTATCATTGTACATGTATTTCGTTATATTAACAACAACAATTGTTTGACAAAAGTAGAATGAATTAAAACTAATACCAGATAGTAATTTATTATGTTTAAAGCATGATAATTGTAGTTTGTTAAAACTGAAGAACGGCAAAGCGGAGCACCAATGAAGAATGTTACACAAACGTGGAAAAATTATCACGCTACGGGCAATAGGAGACGCAAACGAGGTTGCGTGTGTCGGTTTGTATGACATAATTATAAAGCAACCAACATAAATATATATAAAACGAATCGAGAACTTCCTTCATGTGAAGTACGTAAAAATCAAAGATAAAGTTGAAACAAACATTATTAACCCGGTACTCGATCGTAATCATTAGTCACAATGATGACAAAACAGTATTCTGTTTGCAAAATAAGATACCGTTTTAATTAATCCATCCATCATGTCAAAATTAAATACACGCTACTAAATGAAGAATTTTTTAATGAACATCTAAAAGAAAAAAGAAAGTACAACAATAATACGGTTCAAACGCGTCATATTTTAAAAAAATACCTAATTTTACCTAAATACACCAACAATTATGGTAAAAGAAAATTGGCATATGTCATTCCATCTCTGATTAATGAACTACAAATGGTACAGAAAGATCAACTAACTCCTAAAAACCTTAAAAGTAGATTGAAACTATATTTCTTGCAAAATATAAACAACCCATAATTCTGTCTTACGTTTAAATACATACATACTTATACTTATAAATTGCATATATTTCGGAATTCTTAACTTTGTATTTACAATCGCATGGTCGTCTTCCTTGCTTAGTATGTTCGTAAGGTGAAAAAAAAAAAAAAAAAAAAAAAAATTGCACTCATTGTTATTTTACTGTATAGTAATGTATCACTCTGTATAATAACGTGATAAATATCTCTGCTTATGAATATGTATTGTGATCGAATCATCGAGCGCCGATCGGCTATGATCGGTGTCGGAGATGAGCGCGACTTGGTAGGGTAGTAGATACATATAAATGTCAATGACTACCCTCTCTAATTTATATTTAATTGTTTAGTTCTATAATATTGTGTAAAGTATTTTGTTTCTTTCTGTTGAGGCCAAGCATGTGATTTGATGAAGTATTTGAGAAGGCTGTATCATTTTGTAGCCGTGGCTGTGTATGAGATTTGCAATGGTTGTGTGTGGTATGTGGATGGATTTGGATATGCTTTGGTGATGACGCTGATGCACGGAAAAACTCGAATGAGTTTATGTGGCATCTTCATATGGATTGAACTATGTACCTTTTTAATTTCAATAAATAAATAAAATAAAAAAAAATAAATAAAAAATTAGAGTGTGACGTAGTATTTACTGATTTGTCTAATATAATTAGTTTAGCCCAAGTCAACACAAATCAGATTCTGGCTATTCGAAGCGAGCAGATTCATATTATATTTGCGACTTAGATTTTAATGATACGTAGCGTTTTACGGTGAAATAGTAATACTCGACCAGTAACATTAGTTCTATTTTAATAGTTTTGATGGTTTTGCTGATTTATTTATTTACCTTTATTGTATACACATAACAGATAGATGCAGAAGAGTTGAAATAAACAAACGTGACAATTGGCGGTCTTATCGATCATGACGATCTCTTACAGGCAGTCTTTGTACGAATAATATGATAAGTGACAATGATTTATTTATACAACCACATTTTTGGCTTTGTTTTTAGCAAAGTAAGGACTTTTTAATTTGGTGTGCCTAGCGATTTAACCGTGAGCCATTAAGCGCAATAGACAGACAGACCAATACAGTTATCTTCGAATTTCAACAATTATGGAATATATTTAATGGTATAGTTACTAATGAATAATAATATAATAATAAATATTTCAGACATCTATCACAAAACGTCCAGTCCCAAGCTAAGCAGAGCTTGTGTTATGGGTACTAGACAACTGATACAAATACATATATACATTTCTTTTGTTTTTGTAAATACATTCATATTATACATAGAAAACTCCCAAATTGCGAAACAAACATTTGTAGATCATACAAACTTTTGATTCGACCAGGGAATCGAACCCGAGACCTCATGATCAGCAGTCGCACATGCCAACCGCGAGACCAACGAGGCAGTCAATAGAGTAGATATACATTAATTATGCATATATAGTACAGTATGGAGTATGAATTTTGTAATGCTATTCACGCTTTACAATATTTACTCGTACTTACATTCTATATTGTCCAAGTTCGACACTCAAGAGTAGTAACTTACAGAGTAGTAAGTCCAAAGTCGCTTGACACTATACCATACTTATAATATATGCCCTACATAATTAATTAAAAAGTTACTTACGTAAGTTCTTGCAGAATAACCGAGGGTTAAATCTTATAAATATATCTAAGCAAGTGACAGAGTCACCCGGTTTTGATATAACGCTTGGAGCACCATAAGGTTTCCCGACTACGATTAACATGTGAGGTGACCCCGAAGTCTCCATTGACAGACAAAAAATCTCCTGGGTATGTTCCAAGACGCCCAGTTATCTCATTTTTTGGAAGTCTAGAGAGACGCGACGGCGCCTTTCTACGCGACGATCGGGCGCCGGGCGCAAAAATAGGCCACAGCTTGCGACTGAACTAGTTTAAACCTTATCCATTAATACATTTAAGGCTATTTTCTATTGCCAAAATTTACATATAAAATAACTTTAGCTATGCACATATTTGTTGTTAATGTGAAATGTTACATAAGAATCCTTTATTTATAGTTTTCAGTAAGTTATTTATAGATCAAAAGAAAAATTATATGATAATCTGTCTATATTCATCTATTGATTTCTCAAAATATCTTCAATACGGGCTACCCGTTATTATCATATGACTAATATTATTGACTTTTGGCTTGGCACAAATATTTTTGATCACTATATGAGAGGTCGTGACGGCGGCGGCGCCGTTCTGGCTACCGTTCTCTTGTTTACAGAACGAAATTCGCAAATATGATATTATTCATGTAAGTTGAAGATGAGTTGTGCTGTATATTATTGTTGCAGTAAATGAGTTAAATCAATAATGTTTTTCGAGGAAATTAAATGTTATTAATGCTCCGTTCATTCTGACGCTCCGTTACAAATTCATATTTTAATTAGTTACATACTTGCTTGCCTGAAGAAAGCAATGATTTAACTAATTATAATACGAATTGATGACTTACAATCCTATATTTAAATGACGATCCTGTATTTTGGACATTTTTAAATTAAATCGTCTTTTACGAACAATAAGGAATTTATGAGTATTTTTTTTTGTCAATACAACTGCCGCATTAAGAATACACATCTTGTGTTTTTACAAACATACATGAAACGGGCACAAAGAACACTCAGACTCAGAACAACAATTTGCGGATCACACAAAGTGTTGTCCTGTGTGGGATTTGAAGTCGCAACCCTTGAAGCAGTAGGGAGCGACTTGGCGACCGATTAAACCACTACACGCATAATAACTATTTCAACAAATAATTTAATTAATTAGGTAACTTAATTACCTAATAAGCATATCCAATCACGTGGAATAATAATGTATATATATAGAATGTATAGGTATAATAAACATCAAATAACTCAGTCGATTATCAACTACACTTTTTTGAGTTTTCTAACCTCAGTTATGTAATAAGTTCTTAAAGTTAGTCGAAATCTAAGTGACGTATTCGAGTAATATTTCAAGGTACGCCCACGCTGTCTCCAAAAGCGTGGGTTTCTACGCTTTGGAGAAAGCGTGGGCGTAATGTGACTATGAATTTCACTGCATCGCTGCAAATTCCTAATTGTACACTAGACAATTTATTTCTCAGTAGTAATTTTAACTTCAACCGGCAGATGTTTTAACTGCTAATCTCAAATACTCTGAATGTTTATAATGATGCCAGGTACTGTCGCATAAATGCGCATATTCTTAGTGGCATTACGTTACACTTATACAATTGAAACCAGTAGGGATTCTAGTTTCGAATGAAACAATGAATAAACGATGCAAACGAAGTCATTTTAAAACACCATACACTGAAATGGTTATATTTACTTTGCAGTTAATTTATTGTTGTTTTAAAATCCATGTTTTTTTTCATGCTTATATTGCAAGTAGTAACTGAATTGTTTTCATTATTGAAATGTAAAAGTATCTTTAATGTAATATGATTACCGTGGCACAGGTTCTGTAAAAGTTAGGATCATATATATATGAAAGAAAAAAATATAAAAAAAAGAGAGAGAGAGAGAACCTAAGAGAACTTTACTTGTCATTACTTACATATTTGTATTAAATAGTCAGGTAAAAAAACATTTCACGTTTCTTAACCAAACAAACCAATCTTGCATATTTAAAAATAGAACGATGTTTTCAAGAAACGAACACAAGTACTTACTACCAAAATATTTGTTCTTTTGGTTTTAATGAGCGTGTTGTTACGTAATAGTTCTGCAGTGTCTGGAGTGCCGCCAGTGGCGTGTCCTTGCGATCCTTGCGAAGGGAGATAAGTTGGCGACAGCGTGGCGCCATCCATGGCGTTATGTGGGTGTAATGCCATTTGGAGGTCATAGCCAATCCCCGGGACTTGAATCTACCGCATTCTGACGTACATACGTTGGATAGTGGTGACAGTGATCAGAATCTGCGTTCGTTGATCATTTTGAAATCGATTGCATTACAAATTTGGTTCTAGATTGGAATTAACATGTGGTTTTTTTAGAGAAGCAATGTTATTCGATGATCTTACTAGACCGTTAAGAATATACGTTTTATGTTAATAGAAATACCATTTTGACATTCAGCAATAAATGAGACTTTTAATTATTTAATTAAATAAATGAAATGATATTGGTTTATAATTATTTAAAGAGGTTATATAATATTTGAAAAAAAGTAAATGTAAACTTGTCTACCACAGATATCTAGTATTTAAGAGAATATGTTTGTTTGTAATCTATTAATAGAGGATATCAGGGGGACTCACCGACTCAATCAAATGAAAAAAAAGAATTACTTTCCATCGGTATTTCTCCTGATCATGAAATCACTCCGCTCGAGTCAGCCCATGAATTTCCAAGTACAGTTTTCCCAGGGATACTTAAAAATGAATTAATCTGTCTAGTTTTAACCCAAGTCTATACTGAAGCCGCTGTTGTGCACTAAGCTCGTTCATACTCGCTGTCACCGTTCGCGCTAAAGCAATAGCCAGTTAGGCGTAAGTAACCGAGTTACAACGGTTAACTGGGTCTGTAGTGGTATTTATAGCCGGGGAGACTTTGGGACGTTTATAATATTCACTTTTATATATATATACTAGTATGACGTTGTTTTGTTCCAGATATATTTATGAATTGGCAGGATAAGAGGGTATTAAGGTAGAATTAATGAAGGACTGACGATGTCGAGACATACAAAAATAAGTGGCCTACTTTGTGATTTGCAGGTAAGTAGTAACAGTAAGATTAAGGATCAGATGCGGAAGGTTGTTGTTCTCAAGGTCAGTTCCACCTCTTGCTGATAAAGTTCTTGATAGACTAACGTCAACTTATCTGTAAAATAACTACAGATGTGACATATTATGCAGATTAATACATATTAATCAACATCTTTTATCTCTATGATAGTGCTATTTGGCAGAAAATTATCTGAAACTTTAACAGGAAATGGGAGGAGGAAGGAATTTGAACCCACAACATTTGGTGCAGTAGAAAGAGGCGTGGTACTTAAGCCGCTAGGCCAACCGTGCAGACAAATGCTCATTTAACGAGTAAGGTTTATAAGTTTTATAAAAAAATAGGTAAATCTTGTTTTTAATTCAAACGGTTTGATAATGTAATAAATGCCAAAAAATAATTTGGTAAAAAAAATTAGGTATAAAATCTTTGGGCGTAGCGTAAACTGAGATGACTAGTTGGAAACACTGGCGACTAACGATTTTATACCGATTATTTTTTACCAAATTTTTTTAGCATTTTTCAATAAAACCGTAAATATTTTTGTTTTTTTTTAAATAGCTTTTATTTTCAAATTTTTAGTTTTTAATTTCATTTATAGTACTTTTCATCTGTGTTCAAGCCCTTTTATTTGATACCCATATATTAGTAGTCTTTGAAAAAAAGGTGTAAACCACCATTTTGTAGCGGCGGCCATCTTGGATTTTATTTTTCATGATGAATTGTATTCTACTAGTCAAGCTCTTTCATTTGATAGCCATACTGAGATAGTCGTGACAAAATTTATAAACCGCCATTTTATAGCGATGGCTATCTTGGATTTACAATGAAACAGAATTCATTTAATTGTATGTTTAATTGTAAATATGTTACCAGAACTGAGAGTGTGTACTAAATTTCAGATCAATCTGTCAACAGGAAAGGGGTCAAATTTCAATTACAAGATTTGACCCAAAGAAACAAATAAATAAACAACCAGGTCAAGCTAAATAAAACCGTTTATAATGCACAATGTTGCAAAAACTAGAAAAAAATATACCATTTAAGAGACATAGAGGAGGTTGCACTGGTTAGATAGTTATAAATATATACATTGTAATATATAAAAGCCCCAAAATCTCTAAAGGTATAAGATGGTTCGACTGACAATATGAAATAATAAAACTGATATAAGTTTCTAGTTTAGTCAGTGTAAGCTATATAACCTCGAGTACAAAAGAAGTGTCAAACACTGTTACGGCAGAGGTATCTTTTTAGCGGAAGAATGCTATTCTTGCTCCTTCGGCTAGCGGCAAACAGAGGAACACCGGGATGGTTTTTAATTGGCAAGAGCCTGACAGACCCCTTCACTCCCCCCATCCCCAATATACGAAGGCCATCCATGAGGAACTTCCACACCGTTACCAAAAAAAAAATTGTACTAAAGAAAAATATGCACAAACTCACGGACACGAAACAAACAAAGATATTACATAATAATTCTGTATGCAATAAGAAAACTGCTTGACAGCACTGTAAGACTGCCACTAAAAGATTAAGCCAAGGAAACCTTGTAGTGAAGGTCGTATTATATGAGGAATTACTAAGGCATGGGATCAATGACCGCTATTCAGAACACGAGACGCGAAAGACTATATGGCGCCATCCTCAGAAACGAACTTGAATTCAGTGTCTAAGAGAAATATTTCGTGGTATTAGCTAGTTCGAGGATAAGAAATTAAAAAAGGATTAAGGAATAAGAACATAGATTTCTGTTTGAATCAAAGAACTTGAATTCCTGTAGCCTAGAGAACAGTTATGTCCTTGCCAAGTCAATTTAGTCATTTAAAACATAAAATATTTTAATTTTGAAATGGTCACTATTTGATGTTGTTAGGTTAGCTAATTATATAATAATTTAATACAAAAGGTCCCTTAAGAAGGGACTGAATAAATTAACCGACTTGTTATTGGATACACGGATCTCACAACTTTTTACGGTAGAAGAACTGAGTTTTTTTACAAGTTATGTTTTTGATGGTATTTCAGTTCTTTCCGTAGATAGTCCTAACTTTTTTAACTATCGAATACCGTCTACTTCTTGAAAACTAACAACGGTTTTTCCTAAAGCCCATACACATAACATAATTATATCTAGGTTCCTATCTACATCTATTATTCCATTCCATTCCCTCAGTTTATTTATAAAAAGGTACTCTGATGATTCATAAATTGTAACTTTTTAATCCTATTTATTTATATAGGACTAGTTGTTGCCATCGGTTCCGCCCGCGTATACGTTTTTTATCGCGGCAAATAGTAGACTATGTGTTATTCTGATGTCCATAATTATTTACCATTTTAAAAATACTATGGAATTAAAATAAAATATACAATTAATTAAACTTTTAAAGTTTACCGCGCTAATCTGTTTACGTTAAAGTCAGATAGCGCCCTCTAAGATTAGCTTTACGTAAGCAACCTAATTTATGCAGTTGGTGTGTCTAGAAAACTGAACCAAAATTACAAAATGTTTTAGTTTTTCTTTGATTTATACATCAAACACTAATAATATTCTAAATTTGAAGTTTCTATGTCTGCTAGAAGTGCTTTAGAGTTTTGATGATCGGTCAGTCAGTCAGTGAATAAGTGACAAAATTAAACTACTGGTTCAAATTAAATGAAATGTGAAATATATTATGTTTATACAATGCCGGATTGATTGCTGAAGTTTTATCCACAACGAAGTTATAGACTGGGCGTGGGCACTGTCGAGACCCCAGATCTGAACTGCTTCGAGAAAACAATGGTACGGCAATGAAGCTTGACTTGGCGTGGACACTACTGTGTCCCAGATTAGTATGATTGCAATGAAATGATTCTCCAGGTAAAGTGCGGGACACAAAAGTGTTTAATAATTTAACAAGGTTTAGTGAATTAAATTGTCTCCAAAATGTACTCGAAGAATTGCACTTAAAAGTTTTAGTGAAATGTCTCAGTGTGTAAGATGTGAAATAATTGAATTTCAATAAGATCATAATCCCTTTTATATTATATGCCGTGATTGATGAAAGGCGTTAGGTCATTCGCGTCGTACTGAATATGCACCTTTTAGTCTTTTATCAAGACATTTGTTCAATATTAGGTACTTGTTTCAATAACAACTGATTTATCGTGTAGGACTAGTGTTCGTGTGTTGGAATTATTATGTAATTTTATGATTATTTTTAGCTCTTTCTTGGGTTGTTCAGATTATTCATATTTTGATCAGTTGAATATTTGTGTATTTAGCTAAAAAACTAACTACTACCTTAGTAACTAAGACATTTTTTTCAGGGCCAACAAGCAAAATCACAAAGACTTATTTCATTAATTTGCTTCTTGGCCCTCCAATATGCTTCTAATGAACAACAAAACTAAAGTGATCATTAGGAACAAAATATTATAGAGTAATTTAGTTGCATTGATAATAAAATAACCAGTCTCGTGAGTTTAAACAACCGCCCCAAAATAGTATATAGTACCATAATACTACACACTACACAAATAATATATATTTTGATTGCATAAAATAAAGATATAATATCATATTCAGTCTCGCTGGCAATTCAAAAGTCAGCCTAGCATTACAGCAAGGCTTTAAACAAGCGTATCGTACTGGCGTATAGGACTTTAAAATTGTAACGGTGCAGTGAGCAGACGAGTTTTAACGCTGTAAATGCTAGAATGAAGCTTTCATGAAAACAGCTTAAATAAGTGGATGTCTCGTTTACAATGTGATTGCAGTGAAACAGAATGCGATAGAGATACAGCTTATAGGTTACATAAGGTATATACGTATGGACATACGTATATACATTATATGTAATACTAGTGAACCACCCCGGCTTCGCAAAGTAATCCTAGATATTTTCTAATTTTATCTACTATACTGTATATTATATATTGTTTCTAATCGAGCTATTATTTTTTGTATATTGCAAGAAGTTGAAATATCAGTATTTTGAAGATGTATTAAGAAATAAGAACGACTTTTCTTAAACAAATAAGTAACTGTATTGCTTTTTATAGCGTTTAAAAAAATAATTAAATAAGATAATAGTTCATAATCCCTACTTACTGATTATCATATATGCGAAAGTAGCTCTGTCTGTCCATCTGTTACCGTGGAATCGACTATATGAAATTTGGCATGAAGATACTTCGATTATTGATAAAGGACATAGGCTACTTTTTACCGCGGCCGCGGTAATCTGACAGTACGAAAAACTGTTATTGATTTCATTAAAATAAATATTTTTCATACTGTTTTTAATATAAAATAATTTCTGAACAGTGTAAACAAACAAAAATATATACAGATTACGTCAATCATAAAAGTATGTAATAATCTCTGTGGCAGGTTGTTAAAAGTTTTTGTTGTACCGACTTGTTTTACCCCAGCTCAAATTAGTTAATTAGAGAAGTAAGCAAGGTTAGTTGTCATTGTTAGCGTTCAAATCTACTGTTATTCAATACGAAGTTTATACATATGTGAATAATGTTTACCTTGTGCACCTGTTTAAATCAAAAATTAAATTTGTTTTTCAAATCTATTTCACACTAATTACTATTTTCGGAAAACATCCAAAATATCATTAAATCAGACTATTCCGTAAAGTATATGTTTTCACGTACAATTCAGGAAGACAACATAAAAATGTTAAGTTTTTAATCCCCAAAAGAAAACCTAAAGGTTTCTCAATGACGTTCGTTGTTTTTTTTTGTTTTTGATGTCTGTTCATCATTCATTCATAAAAAGTCATGTAATGGAGGACGGAAAGATTTAATAATTGTTTTCTAGTTAAAATATATTTTTTGAACTTTTAAGTCACAACTAATATAATTAAACACTAATCAGATAAAAGATCTATAGTCATATTAGTTCTGATTACATCGACTCAAACAAATCATTGAATCTAAATTTATCCCCGGCTCTCGTAAAGACGATCGATGCTACTTTTTAAAAGTGGGTTAAGCGTTTATCCCTTTTGAAGTTAATTCAACTTTCTTTTTATAAATTTCGCTGACTTAAGTTGTAACAATGAACATCTCTTCTTAACATACTCATTATTTTGGATCACATTTTTTTTCTTAATTTATGCACAAATTAAGAATTAAGTAAAATACAATAATTCACTTACATTGTTACAAAAGCCCTAAAAATATTAAATTATGGCATAGTTATTGCATGATTTAGTGTTGAAAATACACGTAAAGATCTAAGAAATGTTTACATCATTTTGTTAACAATCATAATTAATAATTATAGAAATCTATATAGTGTGATTCAAGATAGTAATTTAGTGTTTGTAGAATTAAATTTTTAGTTTTACGTTTAGCTGCCATTAGTGAATGGACATTGCCGCATGGTAAGACATCTGAGATTTGTAAACATGTCGCTATGTAGGCGAGTGATATCTTCAATGTAAAAGAATACTGTGACACAATAAGTTAAACCATTTGCAGCCTAAAACTTAGCAGATAATCCTTTTTCCCGTTTCAAGGCAGTACAATGAGTTTATTTACAGTTGCCATCAGAAAATACAGATCAAATATAATACGTAAAAAGTTTGGTTCTGTTGGCGACATTGCAATTACAAATTTTGGTGTTCTTTTTAACATTATTGTTTTAAGTAAATGATTTTTTTATATTAGAAAAGACAAGTTTATTTTAAGATTATACTATATTTTTTTGACATCTTATTTAAACTTCCAAATTCATTGGCTTAAATAAAGAATGTAAAGAATGTTGAACGATTTTATTTTATAAATGATCCAATTTGGTTAATTTTAACTTCTTGTTTTAACATTAACTAGTGTTCTTTATATCTTTATATATATAATTCATCTGTGTGTGTGTATGTCACTGAACTACTCTCAAACGACTGGACCGATTTTGATGAAATTTTTTGTGTGTGTTCAAGGGGATCTGGGAATGGTTTAGATTCACAATTTTGTACGCTGGACAATGTTTTTTTAATTAATTTTTAATTTATTAGTAGTTATGGCAAAACGACGTTTGCCAGGACATCTAGTTAAAGTATAAAGTATGACTACAATATAATTTAATAATTAAAAGATGTCCTACGTCAAAAAACACCACTCACTACAATCGATTCATAGATAAAAAATATAAAGGATAACGGTACGACATTTAGAATAAAGGACAATGTACCAACGCAATATGAGAGAATACAAACTAAAAGTTACAAAGTTTCAGTTTCAAAACGTAACGTCAATCACCGAATATTCAAAAGCTGTCGCGTCACTAGCTTCGACACAAACAATTTTGATGAACACAACTCGAATTGCGATGAGGTATCGACGCTCGTCGGATATGGGTCAATTTCCCGCGAAAAATGACCGCTAGAGAGCTGACACTGATACTAGTCGACAGGTAGGGTTTTCCTGACAGCGGACACTATCCCACCAAGTTTTTTCAAGATGGAAACCTAACACATGAAATCAAACTATTGAATAAATTGCATCAAGATCTTCAATGCTGGCTCGTTCCAACTGATATTAAAGTACTTGCACTATATAAATTCGATTGATGCAAACAAATCTAGATAGTACATCGTTCATAATTATATGATGCTACGGATGTATCAGTATATGAATAGATTATATGTACCCAGTACGACATACAATTATATGAGAACAATTTTAGGATGCCAAAATACAAGTTTTTACGTGGTTACATTCTGGGTACCTCGATTTTCCGAGGTTCACCTCCTATATAGACTGGACTACCATTGATGGCCAGCTGATGATAGTCTATTCATATACTGACATATCCGTAGCTATCGTAGTTTTCAGGTTTTCACCTAATTTGGCCTAAGATGACTGGACTATGGAGTCAGACCCTACCAACGTTGTTGTTCACAAACTGGGGTAAAGTAAAGTACATGTACGTCATGTATCAGTTTACTTGTTTAAATTCTAGTCTTTGGACTATGGTTTAGTGACCCAGACAGTTTAAATATATTTTATGAAAAAATGGGAAAAATACAAGTCAAGTATCAAGAGTTTTGTAAATGTAATAAAGTTAATTTTCATAAATAATTACGTATCGAACATCAATTTCTACAAATTTTTGGATATTATTTATAAAAGAGAAACTAATTACAGTGGATAATCGTAAAAACGTTTATATGTGAAATTTAATATGAAATTTAGCAGCATCAACTTTCATAAAACATTTAAAAATAATACCAAAACTCTAATTATTTAAATAATGAAAACCTTTCATTGTGATCCTATAAGACCTTACAAATTAGCTGACTCTTACGCGCTTACAGTTTTAAAGGATAATCATGAAGGTTTGTCAGTCTGTCACGCTTTCACTGCTAAACTATTACATTTATTTTAATGAAATTAGGCACGAAGATACTGAGATAAACGAGGGCGGAGCCGCGGGCAAAAACTAATAAACAAAAAAAAATTAAACAGTGCGTGTGACCTTACGGAGTCTATTCATATATCACTCGTAGTGAACAAAAAGTGATATCTTTCTTCACGACGAGTGATGTATTAAGTTTAGTTAGGAACTTCATGCACTTCAGTGACTCGTTATTATCCAGAATAATGACGTCACGGTTTTGTACCATTACACAATATATAAAGCATAAAATACATATATATACACGTACCATTTTATACGAACTTTTACAAAATTTGCTTGATATTAAATTGAAATTCTTTTTTATTTATTTATAATTTATTTTCAAACAATTCCTTTTTCTCATTCTTCCCTATTAATTGGTATAACAAATACCTACGTTTTTTTTGCTTAGTAATTTTCTATACCTTTATAAGGTAACTAATTTACTTATTAGGTAACTGAGTATCACTACAATTTAGCTCACTATGAAGAAAGAAAAAGTCGGGTGGATGGAAACAAACTAGCAAGACTATTCATTAGTAACTGTTGAAGTGTTATATTCAAATACCCATGTGCCGTCAATTATAATGATGTACGCTACGTTTTGCAATATTACAACGAGGTATCAGTCGCAAAGCAAGCTTACTAACTTCAAAGTATTTATGCAGTATAGTTGAGAACTGCCTGTAATACATACTTGCTGTGTTGTTTAAACCAGAAGTGTACCATAAAAAAAATCCAAATTGTTTAATCACTTTTTTACTATCCTAAAACTAAATGTTAGCTAAATTATTCTCTTTCCTATTTTTGAAACATGTTTTTAAATTATAGACAAATAAAAAAATCAACGTGCAATCAATACATAACGTATGAACAACGTATCGAAACGTTACAGTAAATGCGATACGCCTAAAGCAATATAGTGATCAGCAGCTATTAAGGATACAAAATAATTATACTGCTTATAAATAGTCATTGCACTCGTCTCTCAATCAAATGTTAAAGAAGATGAGAATTGATTGTTATTAAACGATAATTATTTTTGTCTTATAATTACTCTTAAAACTATTTACTTTAGAAACGTATTGTCATCTTTGTTGATCTAATAACTATGCTATCATTCCCTTTATTGTCGTGTGCCGTTGCTACTATCATAAGTAATTCAATGTTGACCAGTGACAACAGTAATTGTCGATCGAACATTCAAATAAGTATAATACTGTGTATACAACACGGTGAGTAAATAAACGGTGGTAAATATTACTGACGTGACAAACACGTGTACCTCTTGAATATGGGATCGTTTATAACAAGCTACATATAACCTTAATTTTTAAAAGAGCTTAACAGCCTTTATTAATTGTGACGATATTTCAACTCAAACTTCTCAGGGCTATAGTTATATTTTGCAAAATTTATAATAATAAAACTTCTGCCTGAACTAGATACAATGGATATCCGAGTAAAGTTGCAAGAAGATCTTGGGTAAAAAAGTGCAAATGACCAACTTATTAGTTTCCTTAGGATGGACTAAAAGCAATATTTGGTTTCATGTGACTAAAATGGTGATGTCTGCGTTTGAGAATTTATATATGTATGATATGAACTAATTTGAGTACCTGTGCAATTATGTAATTGTTGGACATAAAATAATCAGAAGATAAACTACTTTAATGAAATCGAACATCAAAATCAGTTATTTAATGTGTACATGGAAATAAAAAATATAAATGAAACATTGAATGTTACACGCTTTAAACACTAATACATAAATACGAAGATTCATGCTTCCTATATTACCTGAATCTGATATGTAATCACACTAATATATAAAGGCGAAAGTTTCTGAGTGTGTATGTTTGTTACTTCTTCACGCAAAAAGTAATGGACGGAATTGGATTAAACTTTATAGAGATATGCTTATACATCAGAATAACATATAGGCTACAATTTACTGTGATAACCGACATATACGCGAGAGGAGCCGCGGGCAACAATTAGTATCTAATAAACGAGCAAATCTTGTAATATATATATATAAGTAAATAAATTAAAAAAAAAGCATTTTCCGACATTCAACCTACTACACTATCTAGTCCAAGCTAAGCAGAGATTGTATTTGGGTACTAGATAACTGACATAAATACATACGTTTTATTATGCAAATACATAGATACATTATACATAGAAAACACCCAAACTCCGAAACAAATATTTGCAGATTATATAAACATGTCGTCTGACCCGGCAATCGAACCCAAGACCTCAAGCACAGCAGTCGCTTACGTTACTATTTGGGCGGACAAGGCAGTTATTTAGATATATTATAAATCCCAAAAACGGCTCCAAGGGCTCTTATGAAATTTAGTATACAGGGGGTTTCGGGGACGATAAATCGGTCTAACTAGGAATGAGGTTAACCGGGAAATTTGCTTACAAGTAAACACAGCAAAAACAAAAATAATGACAAAAAATAAAAAAATCTCCATAAGTGTCTACAACAGCCCTCTGGAATATGTTGAAGAGTACATATATCTAGGCAAGGAAATATCTTTACAAAAATCTAGACACCGAGATGAACTGACTAGACGTGTGAACATGGCCTGGAACAAGTCAAATATTCCTGCAAGTCTGAAGAAAAAAGTCCTGGACTCGTGTATAATTCCTTCTCTTTCATATGCATCACAAACATGGATATTCAACAAATTCACTAGAAATAAGAAACAAACCACCCAAAAAGCCATGGAGCGGAGCACTCTTAATATAAAATTGAAACATAAAAGGACAAGCACAAATGTGAGAAATACAACTAAAGTTATAAATGCTCTTTAACACTGTAAAAAACTAAACTGGAAATAGGCTGTCCATGTTGCACATATGGATAATGATAGATGAACAAAAAAGATAACCACTTGGAAAGGGCCATCAGGAAAGAGAAGAAGAGGTAGACGAATAGAGAGATGGCTCGACGAAATACTGAAGCGGGAAATGACTGGATGGAAATAGCAATAGATAGAGATAAATGGAGAAAAATGGAAGAGGCCTTTACTCTATCGAGAGGTCCTTAATAAAAGTAATTTGAATTTTGCATGTTAAAATGAAATTTTTTTACTAGTTTATTTTAATTCGCATTGATTCCTTTTAGTATTTTAAATTCAACTGTATTTTAATTAAAAAAATGTAATAAAAATGTATTTAATATTTAACTATGTAATTTTTATTGAGGAATAAAAAAGGCTTTATTATTATTATTATAAGTCTATTCATCATCCTAAAATTTCATGTTTTAAAATTAGGTGAAAATTTAAATTGGATGTACAATGATTCTTAATCAATGCCGATAAGTATAACATACGAAACAGTATAGAATATTTAGTCTGCCTGTAATTTATTTCAGATTTTTGTTATTTTTTTGTGTCGTATTAAACACATGTAATATAATATATTTTACCTTTATTTTAGTAACTAAGATTATAAAACGATTATTAATAGTTTCTTTTATGTATGGCCATGCTAAAATGACTCTACTCTTCCTGATGGAAAGCATAAGCAGAATCCAAGAGTGTAAGTGTAAGTGCAAGAATGCAACAATGTGTGCATAGGCTGGATTCGCAATGAGCAAGCAGCAACATCACTAGACCGGTGACCCACACCGTGGCGGTCTAGTGATGTTGCTGCATCATCGAGTCTCCGGTCTTGCATTCGCCAACGAAACACGACAGCACCAACGCTATCATTTTACGTTGATTTTCAGTGCGAGAGGGTAGTACCGCCTCGGTTGAGCTGGCCTGGCTAGTCTTCATAAACCGTTAAAATACTCTTCTCTAGAAAATACTGTGGCAGATATTACTTTCGTAACAAACATGTGTACTTTTTGAATATGCGATGACTTATCAAAATTTACACAAAGCCTTAATGTTTAAATAAAAAATATGTAAAGAAAATGTTAAATTTAAACGGTTATGTTTATACTAGTCAAGCCCTTTCATTTGATAGTCATATTATTATAAAATTTGTAAACCACCATTTTGTAGCGGCGGCCATCTTCAATGTACAATGAAACAAATTTATTTTATTGTATTGTCATCAGAACTGAGGGTGTGTACCAAATTTCAGATCAATTCGTCAACAGGAAGGGGGTCAAAGTGCAGTTACAAGATTTGACCCAAACAACAACCAGGTCAAGCTAATTAAAACCGTTTAAAACGCTTAACTGACTTTATTAACACAATAGTATAGCATATAAGGTAAATATATAGTGGTGTTTTCTTTTTAAGTTTATTGACTAGTAGTACCTTTCAGCTCTTCGGAGTTTGATATTGTGTAAGTACTTAAAAAGTATATACAAGAACATCGTTGAAGTGGGTTTTAAATTGTGTCAAAATTTTATTTTCAACAAAACTATTAATATCGAAAATTTTGATTTTAAAATAGTACTGCTAAACATTCTCATTTAAAGCTTGATGCAGATAAACTTTGCAATACCATTCACTTATAAGTGTTCCACGACGACTCATCGTCTTCAATTGCGTAAATTATTGGTTTCCGTAATGATCTTAGCTGTAGAGCATACTCAAGTTTCATCAGTTATCATGTTATCTATATTATGATATATTATACAAAGTTCCTGTTTTGTTTTTTCTGGCATGACTTGGCATGGTGAGAGAATGAGATGCAAATCACGAAGCAAGCTGCCTTAGTTTAAGTTGTGCGTGCAAGAAAGTGGAAACGGATCAATTTTTTCTGTTTCCTGAATCTAATATAAATCAAAATATTTTCTGCATTGTGTAATTACTCTATTGATTACACTAAAATTTCATATTAGATAAATTATTACTTTAATGGAGTTCTATACGCTACTAACAATAGATTAAATGTTATCGCTTCTTGAGCTACTTAGGGTATAAAATAATGATACTCCTCGTAATCAAAATCTTGAGAGAAGAGGACGATGACAGGAACATAGTAAATCCACACTCATATTGGAAATTCGAAAGTTACTCTGTTTGTCTGTGTGCATGTTACGCTTTCACAGCTAAACTACAGTATCGTTTTTAATGAAATTTGGCACGGAGATACTTTGATTTTTGAGAAAAGACATAGGCTACTTTTAACCGTGATGCCACGGGCAAAAACTTCAATTCAAATTCAAATAAATTAATACTGTAAACACGGGGATTAAATGAACGGTCTTAAATATTATTGACGTAACATACACGTGTACTTTTTGAATGTATTATGAATTATAAAACACTCATACATACTCTTAATATTTCAAAGAGCTGTGGCGATTTTAATTATTGAGATGGTATTAAAACTAAAAGTCACTAACTCAGAGTTGCAGAGAGGCGTTAGGTAAATATAGACGAAAAACTCAACATCATATAAAGCATTGGAACAAATTAAACACCGAGTATACATATAAAAACATAAAGTAAACGTACAAGTAATAGTTAAGCACGTAACATTTGTCGCACCATTTCTCTTGTTAATTACTGACCCGGAATCATTTCAATACTTTACGTCACACGTTACGTTTATGAATTATTTAGCTGAATAAAAATGAAATGAGTAAATGCTGTTATTTAGGTTAAATAGATTGTGAACCTAAGTCAAGTCATAAAAACTTAACTGGAAGATCAAGGTTCTTTAGGAATGGTGGTAACTGGGTAGAAATAATACCTAACGATCAATGACTACCGTTCTCTATGAATACGTATAGATATAGATGTGTTACGATCCTTTTAGTGACTTCCTTCTTCCCAAGAATGGAGTAGAGAAGACGGTTTGAGCCTTCAGTAATTTCACTCGTTTTGTTAAAAGCAATAAAATAAATTTTTGCGTTGATTTTCTGTGCGATCGTGACATGAACCATAGCTACGAGTTAAGCTAATAAGTAACAGATTCAGTTTTTTTTAAAGTCGGATTTTCGTACCCTTTTCCTTAGTTCCAAAGGTAGTTTTACCCTTTAATAAAAAGATTTTTATTTTTTCTTTAACTTGCTGTTACTTAGCCAGCAGTGTTATGGAGTTACGTACTCTAGTATAGGCGGCTCTTAATACCAGAAGATAATACATTTTAATAAAAAACTTCACACATCTCAGACATGACCAGCTTTTTTTTTATGTATGGACCCACTAAAGTGACTCTACTCCACCTGATGGAAAGCATAAGCAGAATCCAAAAATGGTAGTAACCATACTCATTGCGAATACAGTCAATGCAACAAAGCAGCAGGGCGACCTAGGGATGCGTCTGCATCATTGGACCTTCGATCTCACACTCGCCAACGACAGCAGGCATGCTGTCATTTTACATTGATCTTCTGTACGAGGGTAGTACCGCCCCGGTCGAGCCGGCTTATTCGGGCTGAAATGTTAATTTTATAAAACAAAGCCTGTACAGCCAGACTAAAAGTCTGTACAGCCAGACTACTGATAAACATATTGTTTTTTTCTCAATATACACATGTTGTAGATAAATTACACTCAAATGCATGAGTGATTGTTCTCATCACAAAATTATTTGTGCTACGTGAAAATTTTACTCCAGCAATCAGGGTTATTATCTACTAAAACCACAAGCAAATAAAAAAAAACAGACAACTAATATTTATTGAAACTCATAAACGTACGTAATATTATGTCGTTTTAAAATGTATCCTGGTTTCGTCATTATGTCAAAATAATCATTTGAAAGCATTATTCAATCTCGCTGTACAAAAAAAACTAAATAATTTATCAATCTAAGTAATTTCAGGAAAAATTACAGGACGTAATATATTTCAGTACCTCATATGGGAACGTATAATGAACGTATTATTTCGTCGAATCATTTCAAATATTCATTTCAATTTGAATTTAAAAAATTAAGGTTAAAACGCTACCACGTGTACGAGCCCGAGCGGTTGCGTTAAAATAAATATTAGTAGCGTATTTTGGAACGCAGCTTTTTACTGAGGTGGAGGCACGAGTGCGAACAGGACAACAAATGATGGAATGACGGGCGTGAGCGAGATGACACGAGCTTATCCGATCGATAGCCGCAGCCGCAGAGTGCCGCGAGTCTGACGTCACAGGCCCGTCTCGTCATCTTTGACTCTGTTCAAGGAATTGTCACTATACTTTGTATAGAATGAACGCCATTAACAGTTCGATATGAAAACGAACTGTTCGTGTTTTGGACAAGAATTCTCATATTGTGCTCTTGGTAGATTAGTAGAAATAAATGGTTTGTAATATTACTAAAATATTTGAGTAATAAACAGTAAAACAAAGCTAATAAAAGGTCAGAGAGCACTATACAATTTGGTTTAGCAAAAAGCTGTATGAAATGTTATTTAAAATGGTATATCAGACAAGTTTCAACTTTTTCCTTCTACATACTAATAAGTAGTGTTTCTAATAAACGATATAAAAGAAAAACGTATTTTTTTCTAAAAATAAACAGAAGCAGTATAAATGTTTTAGCAGCTGAATGATTAATTCGCTCGCTACAAATATTCGTAGCCCATCTACGAACTACGAGCTTCGGGCTACAGAAAGCGTAGTTCCCAGTATTGTGCAGTGGAATTGCAGAAAAAGGCTAAATACACAGCCGTAGCAATAGGTGTTCCTAGCACAAAATTTATGTTTATTGTACTGTTTATTTTAATACTTATATAGCACACTATTTAAGTTATTTTCCATTTAAGGAATGTTAGATGGGAGACTGAGTTATGTTTACATTATGTGTATTAAGCAATATGTGTAAGTAATCTTGGTTTATTTTAAAGAACATAAATTAGTGAAAAAATGAATAATATATTAAAATGTAATAACTGGGAGTGCAAAAAAGTAATTTAGACATGAATATTTTTTTTTACTTTTACGATGGAGATATTTTAATTCTTAAGGAAGGACTTAAGGCTCCCACAAATAACTACGATGCGGCGTCGCACGATGCGAATCAGATCGGAAGTTCTTGCGGTGCATTTGTGCGAGTTCGCAGCTAGTTGCGATGCGTTGCGAATTCGCAGTTATGTGTGGGAGCCCGAAGGTACAACTATTAACACATAAATGAGAGATAAAATACTATTCTACCTTCACGTCAAGCTTTTTATGATAAACAGTTTTGTAGTGCGATTGTTTCAGATAGGTTGGAAATAACAGATAATTACAGTGAATATATAGGAGGTTTTGTACATCTGGATGAACCTAAGTGATGAATATGTGATTGGCAATCATTCCATCGATTTAAGTATTTATGCAAAATATGCTAATTGGGTAACTTTGGTAAACATCTGTTATGTTAAAAAATACTCGAACTAATATCAAATTATTCATCTGAGTTATCAGTAATGAGATGACTGTTAATAATATTTAACCTGGGTAGTGTAAAATTGAGTAGGTACTATTTACCCTTCCGTATTCATACAAATTCTTAATAGAGATAAAGTGTGCGTCCGGCAGGGTTCAGCGTAAATTGCTTTAAATACGGTAGAGGGCGCCCGCACGCATTTTAATTGGATCGAGAAATTACAAACGGTGTAATTCTGTAATTGTGCTGTGTATGTGCGGTAGTGTGTCTGTGTTGTATTTTGAAATATTGGTAAATATTTGTATTAATGATCAAATATTCGTTCTCTTGTGGGTGTGTTTTAAGTAATAAAAAATATGAATTCATTTATTAAAATACATATAAAAGAAATTACGTTGCTGAACTTGTTGCAGTTTTACACACATACACAGAGAGAAATAGATACTTCTTGATTTGGTGCGATAAATACTTCAAATCGTCGTTTTAAAACGGTAAAATTACATTCGATGTCAAAGGCTTGTTTGCCTTCCATGGGTTCCATTGCTCTAAAAATATAGAAATCGAAAAAATGAGTGTATTACATATCGTTAAAATACCCCAAAAATAAAATAAAAATGCTTTTTAGAATCAGTAACTTCGTTTTGTAATTTTTGTACTTTGTCTAAGTAAAGCACTTGTGTATCCAACGTTATACGGTCATGTTGATAAGTTCTTATCCACCAATCAGCATGGTTTTACTGCGAAAAGGTCCATAAATACTAATCTTGTAACTTACGAATCTGAACTAATAGCAGCAGAGGACCAGGGTCTGGAAGTCAATGCAGTTTATACCGATTTTTCGAAGGTTTACTACTAAAGAGGCTCCAGTCATTGGGCATTATCAGCACAATATTAAAGTGGTGTAGATCATATCTCGAAGATAGACCATGTTCTGTTGTTGTGGATAGTGACGAGTCTTACACTGCGACTTCTGCTGTTCCACAGGGTTCTAATTTGGGACCGTTATTTTTTACATCTTTTTCAATAGCATTTCACTAGTATTTAAACATTCCAAACCTTACCTTTTTGTAGATAATTTATAATTTACACGCACAATTTGGAATGAATCCGATACACGTCTCTAAAATGACAGCGATCACGCTGTCGTGTTTCGTTGGTGAGTGCGAGACCGGAGGCCCAATGATGCAGAAACATAACTAGCCCGCCATAGTGTGGATCACCATGCTGCATTGTTGCATTGTCTGCATTCGCAGTATGGTGACCACCACTCTTGGATTCTGTTTATGCTTTCTATCAGGCAGAGTCTAGAGTCACTTTGGGAGGGCCAAACATAAAAAAAACACCTTTATTACAGCTGAATGTAGACAGTTTGTCTCAGTGGTGTATCAGTAACAAAACGTATTTAAACTGTTACTTACAAGAAAGCGCAATAATAGTCAATCTTCATATAGAATCCAAGATAATACTCTAGCAGAAGTAATGGTAATCCGTGATTTGGGCATTTGCTTTGACAATAAACTCAGCTTCACAGAACATATAGATAACGTATTAAATTCTGCATATCGGTCTCTTGGATTTATAATACAATCATGAAATAATTTAAGAAACCATCTACCACATTACGATTCTACGAGAGTTATGTACGAAGTCAGAGGGTTACTGCAGTACAGTTTAGAATCCCTCATACCAAGTGCACATCAATAGAATCGAAAGATCTTTTCAAGCCAAGGAATTGTAGGTGCTATGAAAATAGACTGAATTATTTTAAATTAATTGACCTAAAGTCTCGCAGAAACATCTCTGATCTGTCATTCTTACATAAAATAGTTAATAATGCTGTAGATCGTCCGTATCTTCTCAGTAGGATAGGTATCAACGTTCCTCCGAGGCTCCCTCGCTACCCTCGTGCATTACTGAGACAACCGCGATGTCAAACAAATTTGGGAAAGCACTTGCCATAGGATTGAGCATCAGTACATCACCTTATCATGTCCTTCTGAAGACATAGACGTTTTTGCAAATACACCTAGAAAGTAGGAGTATCTAATCCGTTTGAAACTCACTGGAATACTAGTATAGCGAGCACATAACTTGTAATTCTACTAATTATGTTATTTTATTTTTGTGTATTCATTATTGTGAGATCCTTAAATAAATAAATAAATTTCAAAAGAAAGAATTTATAGTAATACTAGTTGTTGCCCTCGGCTCCGCCCGCGTAAATGTCGGCTATTGCGGGAAATAGTAGCCTATGTGTTATTTTGATGTATAGGCTATATATATCTGGACATCCAAATCCGGTCAATAGTTTTTGCGTAAAAGAGTAACAAACATCCATCCATCCATCCATCCATACTTACAAACTTTCGCGTTTATAATATTAGTAGGAAATAGGATATAATAATATATAAATAGGATTGTTTACACGTGTAAATTATACTATATGGTGCAAGATTGTTAAAAATATGGTACAAAAGAACTAAAACTTGTTACGCATTCTACAAAGTATGATAAGAACACTTTAAAAAAAATGTCATTCACTAGAATGCATGACGTACGACAACTTTTCAAGTTATTCAGAGAATTTTTCCTTCTTTAAGTACAATAGTCAATTTTATTGTCACCGCGAAAATTTTACTAGGATATATTGACTTCCTCGTATGCATTTCAGTATTCATTCAATTATTTGTTGATCGTGAATACATTATTACACACTTTTGGGTAATGCATTGAAAGGCTCTAGTTCATATTATGTACCTCTTACCAACCTTTACCTCTCCTACAGTTTGTATTTAGTAAAACATGCAAAATTGGGAAGTGTAAATTTAGGTATTCTGTTAATGATACACTCATTTGTAGCAAAAATTATAAACTGATCCTCACTTAATTTATGGCAGTAGTGTTTAGAAAAATAAGAAATATAGGCAAATAAGAATCAATATTGTTACGTGTAAGTTACTGTATTATTACTAGAAACAGGTAAAAGAGATTTTACAGAAAAGGGTCAAATGGGAGTGTTACAGGGGTTTTAGAATCGGCAAGGAGTGAATCCCAAATCAGGGATATAAGCTAATCGTACGTGAATAATTTAGTGGAGTATAACCAAATCTCAAAGTCAAAGGCACAGGTTAGAAGCACCAGAAAAGTAAGTCTATTCTAGAGAGAAAATGTGAAGGTAACGTTCGTATACTCTTGACGATGTTTCAAATATTAAGTAAGCTACGTGAATACTGGTCGGAAATCTATGCAATTTTTACCTTTATTAGCATTGCAGTAAATAATATATTAAATAAAAAACTCGAGAGGTGTCAAGGGACACCCGGATGGAACGAAGTTCACTGTCAGGATTCATTATTTTTATTATTTTTTATTATTTATTATGTACAAAAAACCCGTATATACTCAACAAAAATAATCGTCGCGACACCACACTGTTCAATGCGAAATAGAAATGAAAATGTCTGGCTTGCTTTCTGTAAGAGAGAGAGAGAGACAGAGAAACATGCGCACGCCGCACGGCTTACAATTGCTTACTGTAGCAAAAAGTGTCGTGACTACTTTTCGTAAGAATGTTTTCCGTCTAGCCCCCTTTCACAACACGCGATAAGGAACTTCGTTCCAATAAAACAATAATAATCACATTTTGAATCCATACTCTTTGGAATTAACTATAACTCAGAACAAACACTTTTTTTTTAACAAAGATGGTTCCTGCAACAGATAATACTCTGTATAAAAAAAAGTAAAAGCCTATATAGTACTATGCTCCGCTCCGCTCAATATACAATTTAGGTGCTAGAGTCTGTCTTCAAGAGTTGTATAAAGATATAGGTATTTTAACTGTTGCATCACAGTACATTTTGCAAATATTATGTTTGTTAGGCACAACATTAATGACTATAAGAAAAATAGTGATTTACATAATATTAATACAAGAAACAAGTCTAAACTCGTTGGTACCCATCATGGTTTACACGATGACCTGACGATGATACTATACGATCGGCGATTATCTGAACGACAAACAGTCATGGGCTTAATTAGATACACACTAACTTGTTTGTCTTGAAATTGTGCTAAATTTATTTTTGTTTTGAATTGAATCATGAAATAAAATTTAAAATGTTAGTACTCCAGTATATATTGTTTATATACTATAACATAATGACATCTAATTTCACTTTTTACGTATTGTTAATTTTCTTTGCCTTAGAATTTTTTTTATTGTTTTAATTACAACTGACGCGATGGTACTTTGGTACTTATATATTAATATATTTATATTCCCCATTTATTAAATACGCAATTGTTGTTGTGTGAGCACCTTTTCGACCATAATTATTATTACTTTTTTTATTTTTACTTTGATATGACCTAATGATTTGGCAGGTTGAGTATATCGGCTCAACTATGGTTGAATAGGTCGAGGGCTGATCTATGCGTCTTACTTTATTTTACATTTGTGACATTTTATTGATTATTTTATATTTGGATATATTACATCTTTGGAAATTTGACTGTGAGTGAAAGTGCTATTTGGATTTTATTCTCCAAAAGTGGACCTCACAATATAGAAATATAAAAATCTTACAGTTTTGAGGTGCATGATTTGTTAGCTCATGGCGGTGCAGCAATGATTCCAAACTTTTGTTTTGTTTGGTCGACTTCGTTCTCATTCAAGTCTCATAGTTAAGAGAAAGAAAATTGTAAACGTTATTTTTTTTTAAAAGGAGCGTCAATGGAGTTTTTGCCAGATTCTTCTTCATGAAGGGTAGGCTGCACTTGGAACTGGCAACTAGAATCACTCGATTTTTTTTAAAGTGACTATTCACAAGTGCCTGTAAAAAAGTGCCTATTTGAATAAAATCTTTTTGACTTTGGCTTTGCTTATCGCTGCCATCCTACGCCAAGATTAATTTGTAGCTGGTACAATTTACACCAATAATTATTATCTATTCATAAACATAAAATATTGTATTCTATTCAACATATATCATGCGTGGGAACGAAACCTTCAAATGTACACATGTGGGTTTAAATAGGTTGACAGATGAAGGTAAATTTTTAAGACGCAATGATGCAGAAGCAACACAATAGGCCGTCGTAGTGTGGGTCACCATGCTGCATTGTCTTGGATACTGGTCATGCTTTCCATCAGGCAGAGTAGAGTCACTTTGGCAGGCTCATATATATAAAAATACTATAAAACATTCAACAACTTTTTTTTTTATTATGTACTAGGTGGTTTTTTAATTACATTTTTAACTCATTGTTTTTCTTACTCAATGATACGTACACCTGGCTTCTTAGCATATTTGAAATCTTAGTCCAGAATTTAACACGCGATTATGTGGAATTATCAACAGCCTAGTATGCTGACTCATACTGCTGGATAAAGGCTTCTCTTTAGAAAAGAGGTTTTGGATAATACTTAATCTCTTATTTAAATTTTGTCTAGTCGTAAATATTGTGATCTGTAAATGAGTCATAAACTATATTATAATTCGATTAATAATATTTGCGACGAATAAATATTAACGTTGTTTAGGTCCAGCAATGTTTAGTTTGGATGTCGATAGCGATTTGTGATATGATAAAGACTAGTACCTGGTTGACCAACCGGAGTACGAAAAAATTTGAATCACTTCCAATAATTGTTTATATAAATAAATAAATTGCCCTCAAAGTTGAAATCAGATTACCATTGATATCAATCACTAGAGGGTAAAAATTTAAAAGATGAGGAGGTTGCATTTTTTTTTTTTATTTATCAATATTTAGGCAGAAAATGCTAAAATGGAAACAAACATATTTACGAGCAATAGTAATTGTACATTACTACAGTACAAATAAACAAATCTTCGTCGTCTATGCTACTAACAAAAACAATCTACTATGAAATAGGCCTGCGGGATAGTCTAAACAGTATAGTTAACGTATATTATTTTTAAAAGCTGTATAGTATACGCTCCGTTGAGCGGACACTAAAGCCATATACAAAGCCTTTTATTCGGACAGGGCAGGTTTAAATGAGTGCTACTTATACAATGATTTCCTCGTTTTCGTAAATAAAAATATAAGGTACACGCAATCGCATGACGGAAGGCTACTTCGACATTTGGGCATTAAAAATATCAGATAACGAGAGTAGCTGCATGTTTTGTCAAGTGTAAAGAAAATGTTACGAGAGGTTCGAAACCTTATATTTAGGCGAATAAATTCGAGTGGTAGTTAACTGTTTTTTGTAGGGTTGAAGTTTGTTAATTTTACATTAAGTTGGTTAATCCTGCAGGCTAATAGGAGATTTTATTAACTTATTCAATTACGTAGTCGTTAATTATTGTAATAAAAGACTGTGGTTTTAATAAAACTAAAATCGAGACTTAATTTTTTAAATTACTTATTAAATTGGATTACATGGCGTGCATTATCAGAGGCCTATGTCCAGCAGTGGTTTGCGATGGGCTGATGGTGGTAGCAATAATGATGGAATTATTAGATAGCCCATCTTAAAGTAATATTTCCAGGTCTAGGACTAAAATATACTTTACTATCTAATGATTATAAACATAAAGTAAAATCATGTTTGTACTTTCAACTTTCTAAGTTTCAGAGCACTTCTAGTATTTTAGGGAATATCAACGGCAAAGAAGCCAATAACAGGCAGTAGTGATTTCCGTGGTCAAAACTTGTCAAGGGTATGTTTTGTACATTTAAAAATGTAAATAACATGATTGATTATAATTTGCATTAACATTTAATTAAATACTTAGATCTCTAAAAAAAGTTGTAACAAAAAATGTGAATACTATTCAGAATTTAAAACAATGATTAATATTACCAATGCTGAAAATTATACGTCAAATTAATCTGAACTCAAAAATTTTAAGGTAAAATTAATATGAAAATGTAAACCAATTTCTATTTATCCATGACCAGGAAATGATCCATGACACCTCGCACACATTTACTCGCAAACTATCTGCGTCCTATATCGACAGAACTTCGTTCATTATTAATCAATTACTAAATATAGATAAACCGATAACCAATTCACTGTTAACGTGATACTAATTGACAGATACCACTGCATACGTCACAATGATTACGTCATCGGTGTGTGGCCAATGAAAATTATCAGTGTTTCATACAGCTGTAAAAACAATTAAGTGCTACTATTATAGTTGAGTTGTTATCGCATGTTTGTTATGTGGGCTTGTACTCTGTTAGATAACGATCCATAATCTTTTCGATTTTGTTAAAAGGTAACTATTTACTTTTACACGGTAAAAGCTGAAATATGTATATAATAGTGGGGTTTATACCCATAATCCCATTTTTCAAATACCTCTACCTGTCTATAACTAAGTCTATAATGATTAAAAATCTCTTGAATCAGCTGATTTTACTTATATAACACCTAAGATACTAATATTAACACAAATGTAATAAGGCAAGTCAAAAAACAAATTGATGGTAGCTAGAAATACAAATATATTCGTTGCTAAATGAAAAAAAACGTAGTAATTATGAGATTGATTATTTATGTTATTTAGAGTATAGAGTTATTATAGATTGATTAGATGCATACAAAACTAATTTATATATGTTTATAACTCGTCTGATAACCAAAGTTTAGACCTTGCCTAGCTGGGAATCAGATAACTATGTCAGTTATACATTTGTGATTTAATATTATCCTTCGTAAAACAAACTATCTATAATTTCATTATCTAAAAACCGACCAGTTTAAGCGGTTATAAAACTCAAGCAAAATAAAATAGAATTAAACGACGTTGTTTTCGTTTACAAGCTTTAATGGATCTTGGCTTTAAAAGGTGAAAGCGGTGTACAGTAATCGTATTATGATAGAAAATTGTATACAATACATTAGGCGTAAGCTGTATAAAGCTAGTAATAATTTTTATCCTACTAAATGCAGGATGTAGTGAGTAAAGTAATTTATTATATTTAAATCATGCATGTGAAATTATGCAGTAGGTACATTGGTATACATTTTCACCTATTTCTATAATTCACGTTTATGTGTATGTATTAATCTTTATTATTATTCTAAATACGTGAATAACTCTGTATGTCTGTTACATTTTCAGGGCTACACCACTGCACTGGTTTCATTGACATTTGACATGAAGATGCTTTGATTCCTGATGAATGTCATTGACTATGTTAAACCGCGAAAATCGACATATCCAACGGAGAAGCTCAGGGCATAAGCCAGAATAGTATAAAAGCCTTAGTAAGTCGAGAATTTTGAGTGATACTTACATAATATTCAACAATCCAGAAACTTTTATAGATATTATTATTTAGAGTGAGTTGTAAGATATTTTCGTTGTAATTCGTCGTCATTCAATATATTTTTGTCTAATCCATGTTAGTATAAAATAAAAGTTGGCAGACATATGTATATTACTCAATACAAAAACGAACGGTATATTTGTTAAGAGCCAATATATATTTTTTTATCGGTGATCACCACTGGGCGTTTCTAAACAATAACAAAATTTATGAGTAACAAAGCAAATTGAAAAAAATGCCTATAGTTTCCGGCAAAAACAAATAATATTATGTACCTAATTAGAAACATTGTATACTTACGTATTCTGTATTAATATAAAACAGTAATAAATACGTTACTAACTGAACCAAACTTTAGGGTAATTACTATTTCATAGAACAAAAGATAATTCCATTTATTTATGTGAAGGTAATGTCAGCAATTAATCTCTAGGGCATTTTGATGTGACGATCCAAGCGCCTATAACCAGTGTTTTTCCGTAACAATGAAAAGTTATGTATAGTTTTGCGATCAATGACGATGACGTCATTGGGTGGCCATGTATTCAACTACGTAGACTGCTAACTTACAATATCGTTCGATTACTTGGAATACAAGTGCACTTAAACAATGTTTATTGTAATTTTTGTACCTTATTCATGTAAGGTATATTTAAAAAGCTTGAAAATGTTATCCTTAACTTGCGTGTTTGATGGAAATTTATATAACTATATGGGATTTCAAATGTCCATGTTAATAATGGTTTAGAGTACTTATTTTACAATAATAGTACAAGTACTTTGATTCCAGTAATACTCCACAATATAAACATTAATCTTTTTTAAATCATACCAGTTCTGTGTTACCTGTATCTTGTGCTACCAGATTTTTTATATTGTACTAGCTTTTGCGTGCAGCTTCACCCGCGTGTATATCGATAATCGCTTATCTCCTTCCTCAAGAATCAAAATATCTCTTATACCAAATTTTCAATAAAATTTGATTGAAATCAGTGCACCAGTTCATCCGAACACTTCCAGTCAATATCAGCGGAGGTCATGCAACCAGGATATTTGTAGTTCACTGTTTATATTAGACTAGCTGAACCCCGCGTTATTACCCGCAGTTATTGTCGTACCACGGGTAACGCCGCGGGATGAAGCTAGTCTAAAAAAATTAGCCTAATTTACTCCTTAGATCATCAGCTATCTGTCAGTGAAAGTCCCGTCAAAATCAGTATAGCCGTTCCATATATTACCCGAACAAACATACAGATAGATAGACCGAGAGACAGACAGACAGACAAAAATTGTAAAAAAAAAAATTTTGGTACATGTATTGTGTAAACATACATTATGCATTTATTAATAAGCGGTAATTTCAATATTACAAACAGAGACTCTAATTTTATTTATTCGTATAGATTTGGGAAAATACTGATTCTATACAAAACTTCAGTTAATATAATCTTTACAGGACTTATGACGATATGAGAATTTTTAAATGGTATGTAGTTGTAATCCTTCTTCCTTTTCATTAAGTGCAACTTTGATGACTGAGCCTACGAAAAAAAAAGTTGTGTAAAAAATCCAAATATCACGTGTACGGCATAGTAGCGGGCACAACTAGTAAGTAATAAATTCTTGATTTTATTCTAGAGGTAAATCTATTTACAAAGTGAATTTACATGTTGAAAGATCCTTCGCAAATGAGAGTATCATCGTTATTGTCACTAGTACTGATGACAATGATAATAATAACTAGGAGTGTTTAACGCTAATGCAAGTAATAGTAACTACATATTTATAGTTTCAAGTATTTTATTGTTAAAAGAAACTAACAGGAGATTTAAACGAAAATGTATTTTATTTTCATACACGTTTTTTTAAGCATAGTTTTTCAAAGTTTCATAGTAAATATTTAGATAAAGAGGAGTTTGACATACATGGGTACTATACAGGTGAAAGTACCTATGTACGTCAAACGCTTGAAGGCATGAATGTTTTTCCATGTCCCTACAAACCAGCATTGATCACATTTGATGCTAAGTTTCTATCTATACGTATTATAAATTCATCTAATTAATAAAATAATTTTAGAATCACTTTATAAATAATAATTATATACTCACACAACTCACACGCGGCCGTTTGAACCCAAATTACTCAATATTTATATGTTTCTAAAACATATACAATATAAATATACATCATAGATTAATACCACCCAAACACACAACATATTATAATCGTGCTTATCATCCAAAGATTTATCCTGGATGAGACTCAAACCTACGGTCTTTGGCTTAGCAGTTAGGATCACATACCACAAAACGAATGGACCCTTCAAATATCAAGGCTTTCCTTTTTAAAGTAGCTTAAATTTTTATCCAAGTGTGTTTATCCGTTTAAAAGAAGCCGTACAACATACTCTACTGTTGATCGTGTCTTTCTTATTTAATTGAGCTGAAGCTCAGAAGTAATCTGTTTTCAAAACATCATTGTCAGTTCAAGCTTATGATAATTGTAAATCATACACATAGTAAACTTAAAACCGACAGTGAATGCATTGCAGTGTCGGCTGTAAATCTATTGACCTGTTAATATTGTCCTCAATTGGCTACTGACGTATAATTGCATTAGTTAGAAGCCAGCTTACGTTATCAACAGATGTGGGAACGAGCAAATGATATATGTATTTGATTATCTGTAAAATATGTTAAGTACCGATACTGTAAATAGAAATAATATTTAATTTTGTATTTTTCACCTGCAACAAAAATAAACTACTTCACGATAAGCATATGGGATGATGTCGAGCATATGCATTTCAAAATATCAACAAACGAGTTGATTACTGGTAAGAAGTAGGCACTAGTAGCTAGGCGAAAACTAATAAATAAATACATTTTTAGGGGCGTCAACAAAGAATTATAAATAAAGTATCGTTATGAATCGTATTCTTACTATCACCTTGAAAACAAAAGTACACAATAGTAACTGAATTAATAAAAAAGAAATTGATGTTTATAAATATTAAATATAATGGAATATACAATTTTTTGTGTTTGAGTCTGACTCGTATTTGGTTAGTTATAGCAAATAACTTTTACGGGTTTTCACACCAGTAAATATAATAAAAGCCAAGTTAATAAATGAAGCATAAACATACGTTAAATTAATAGTGGCCTCAATATTAACGGCCTTGATATTGAGGTTTTGTTTTCAATATTCTTGTTGCTAAATGTAATAGTCTAATGTTTTTTTAATGTTCGAATTTAGCTTATATAATTAATACACAACATACGTACATTCGGAATACCGAACCCAAAGCCGTCTGTCCATTTAACACAAATCGATTAAGTTAGGATTATCGCGTCATATATTGCTTACTGGTCTACAGGCTGTGTATATATTGAATGCCCACTCTATTATCGGAAAGTTCCTAAGCAAGGGCACTGGAATAGTATTTTAGTTGCCTGAACTGGCTAACGAAATAAACACTGATCGTAGGAGATTTTCAGCTGACCGTCTGACTTTTCGTTCATGGGGTATAATTTACTTTAAAACAACAATGGTGTAAAAAATGACCGACAATTTGTTAGTCGATAAATCAGTCGTTCGTAAATAAAATAGACTTTAAATGATTGAAATAAGCGTTAATAATACTTGTATCTTGTATATAAGTTGACATTCTACAAACGTAAACGATAATGGAAGACTAACCAATGTATGGGAATGAGACCACTGAACAATAAGTGTATCCACAGGAAACACTTGCATCTTGGCTAAAAGAGCTTATTCAAAAATATCGAAACATATTGAATGAACACTTAGAGTAGAATGTGGCTATTCCGTTTTTGCGGTTTTATAAAATTAATAATGAATTGGGGAAAGAACAGAAAAATGAAACAAGCATAATGACAAAGTGCATACACACATAACATACATGGCTTTTGGCTCTATCATATCGTTAAATATGTGCTAACAAACAATGCAATTAGTTATCACTTATCACATAATCATCCGATACGTACTTATGTACGGTACTAAATTAATCAACAGTTTCAAACAGCTTTATAAAGGATTATCGCCGTTAGTGAAATTTAATATGTTGCATTGGTTTTATGAAATTAAGTTCCTAATTACGTATAAGTAAGTTTGAATTTGTTGTAGTGCTTTTATAAAATAACAAATGCTCAATTTTGCTGCTATTGCTTTGTAACTTGAGATTGTAGTTGATTATATTTTAATATGTTGCGTTATTAACGAAAAGTTAAGATGAATAAATAATGAGATTTCACTGTTTTATTCTACTTACTCGAGTCCTATTAATAACGAATACATTTATCTAGAGATCCTAAAGTTTGTGTTTGATTTTTTGCTCCTAATGCCCGACTACTGTTTAAATTTATATGTATAAATTTTTATTTGAATAAGAAGAGATTTAGGTTGTTTTGCATTTCTTCTTTTTTCAGTACCATGACACTGTATTACTCGTTTTTGTAGACAGAAATCGATTTTTTTAATGTTCTAAATCTAAACCCTTATTGACACAACTTTTTAAATGTAAATAAATAAATAGCTGTTGACATAGACCAATACCGTTGGGCGAACAGGAGCTGAGTAGCCGTAGCGTCTTTATCCGATATAAAACAATTTGTGAAAATGACAGAATATTTCGTCGTTTCATTGTGTTCATCGAAAATGTGTATGTGTGACATATACACATTTTAGATTCATATAAAAAAATAATCACAAATTTCGAGAAAAAGAAAAAAACCGACTCCAAGTACTGGATCAAATGATGAAATGATGATGATGAATGAAATGACACCACACCGGAAGCACTAGCTTTTAAATAAAATAAGAATCAACAAAATCAGTTTACCTAGGCGAAAGTTATGAGGTAATAAACAAAAAAAAAACTGTGGAATTGATAACCTCCTTTCTTGAAGTCGGTTAACAATCACCTGTCACAACGAACTCACACATAACAATTATAACAAAACATTCACAATTTCACACACACATAAACTCATTCTGTGTCATAACATAACAGTGTAATATGTAGGCCAGTTTGGGCTTACTTGGCAGAGGGGAACGCCTGCATATGGCTACTCCCTGTCGTTTTGTTCTATGAGCTGTTGATATATTTTTATATATATATATATATATATTTTTTTTATTTACTAGTGAAACTAAGTTTGTATTCATTTTTGGTATGTTCTTAGGAATTACGAGTAATAAAGCGTAAAGAGATGATACTTGATCGTGTTTGTAAAATTCTAAAATGTATTTCAGGATTTTAAAGATTCGTCATATCCTGGCATCATCAATAAAAATAATAATATCAGTTTCACTTTAATCGTAAGAACACTTATCTATGTATATAAAAATGAATCACAAAAATGTACTATGTAACTTTCGATCAACTGCACCAAATTGAATATTTTTTTATGTGTTTGTTATTGTGTTCTATTCTTAGTCCACTAAGTCCCTGCGGGAAGTTGTGATGGACTTATGAACAAATTAATATGATGATACGAAGTTTGCCGCGTCAGCTAATTGTAATATAGTAATTTATCGATCGTTTGGCCCAATGATGCAGGTGCATCACTAGGCCGTCATGATGTGGATCACAATGTTGCTTTGTTGCATTGTCTGCATTTGCAATGATTATGGTGAACATCACTCTCGGATTCTGCTTTATATCAGGCACAGTAGAGTCTTTTTGACAGGCCTATACATAAAAAAAAACAGTAGACACTTACGGTAGTTAAAGTTCTAAGCAATTTAGAATATTTTTTTGATAAATAGTTGGACTTCAACAATATAAAAGTTGCACAATAAGATGGTAACGAGAAATGTGCAACACTCAAGGTCTTAAGTAAAATAAAATTCAATTATTTCTGATTGCAATACCTAATACGTAATTCACTTACGTATACATACATATACGTGTATTGTATATACGTTTTTCACTATAAGTAGGTTTATCTAAGACATTCCTTATGTATTTTTACCATTTCTAATAACTGCATTGTAACTAATATTGTAAAGTTTATTACTTCGAATACGCAATCATGGCATTAACCAATCACAAATCAAGAAATCAGGATGCATGACACATGCGGTGTAATGGAGTATGACCCAAAGCAGCTACACTCGTTGATAAGTGCAACAATTGGCATAGTTAATACACCAAAGATACCGACAATAATTTAACACGCAGCAGACGAACTCACAGTGATGGGTCACATCCTGCGGTTGCCTCGATTGCCCAATATACGCTGGGGTCCAGCCGTGTTATAGTACTTCTGCATCTGTTTATTTACCGTGGGAATGCTATGGAAAGCTACAAGTAAAAGAGATTTTTATTTAGCTTTTGTTTTTGAACATAAGCCTCCTAATGTGACTCTACTCGGTCTGATGAAAAGCATGAATAGAATCCTAGAGTAGTGGTCACAGTCCTCACTGTGAATGCAGGCAATGCAGCATGGTGACTACATACCTCACTATGGCGGGCTAGTGAGATGGTAATTCAGTTTGTGATCGTCTCTTACAGAGTATAGAAATCTCCACTCCATACTCCATAGCTTTGATCATGGACATCGGTACTGTTATTCATATTTAAGTTGTCGAAATTACAAGAAAGTTTTTTAAGCGTGTAACTGTAATAAAGATAAGTTTCCCAGGGTTTTTAAGGGAAAGTAACATTCTACAATCTATACTAATATAAAAGTTAAACAAGTTTTTTTTAAATAGAGTATTTATTTAGATCGATTAGAGACTCTGTAATGAGCTCATTAAAAGTCCTGTTAGAATCCTACATACAAGTTTAAACTTTTATTATTGCTATAAAGACACATGGTTTTGTAATTCCGTACAAAATTTTACAGACGAAAGATATTTTTGCAACAAATATTACAGTTAATTTCAATCTATTTACAATATTTATTATTATTTATTTGCGATACAATCTCCCTTAAGGTGAATAAACTTTCACCGTCATTCGGTTATCAGGTGATCGCTGATTTTGCTATTATAACTAGTATTGATAAGTAATTTCAGTTACTGAGCTAGAATGTCAATGATCTTAATGAATAATAAGCTTTATTCCTTGAGTGGAAGGGTGATATTTGCTTTTCATGGTAAACAGTAGTTTATTAGCAATTCCAGGTCACAGGTTACTTTTTGTAGGGTTTTCATAACGATCACTTTGAAATCCGATAGATATATCGTTGCATGTATCTAACTGGATCTCGACCTAAATCGATGACATTTAAATTAAGTTACATATTTATATGAACTACAAATCGTTTGGCAGTTGATTTTTGACTATTTTGAACGCTCAATTTTATTTGATTAACCAATAGTACTGTAAATTTCATTGTTCATACTTTTATCGTGAAAGTTTAAATGTAAAGTAAACTTTTTGTAAAAAAAATGTACTTTCAAAGTTGTAATTTTGCTACAATCTTTAACATTCATAAAGTGACATCCCGTATCCACATCACATCCTGTGTATAAGCGTTTCATTAAAGAAGCATAAAATAATTCTCCTCACGTATTAATATTTACTAATAAAACTATCGTCCTCCATGTCAGATGGAGTGTTATGTCCTTACATGTGTAAGTAAGCTTACTTGACTCATATTAGTAGAATATGGGAAATGCTTATATATTCACCCTGAAGAATGTCTTGCAAATAGGTATTAAAATGTTATCTTGTGCCTATAGTAAAAACTTGTTTTTTAATATTTTCTTGCAATTATTATTTATTTGATTTATTTTATTTATTTATTTATAGTTAATTAAAACGGTTTACACCAATTACATTAATTAACATTGAAACAATTGATATTACAAAACAATAACATAAAAATTAAAAGGAAATAATAACAAAATTAACACAAAACATAAAACAAAATTAATATGGCACTGTGCACTATTATAAATTGAGTATATAAATAGAAGGGGTAGAGGTGGCATTTGTTCTACAGTGCAACAGTGGGTCAACCCAGGTTGAAAAAAATATGAATTTAATTACGTTTAAAGAGAGTTTCAGACCATTGATATGTCTTTTTTTCTATTACAAATTATTTACAATCATATTAATTTTTTCGATATAAATACATGCGTAAGCTTTCAGATATTAGTTGCTTATATACAAAAGATAATTTATAATCATGTTAGCCTGTGACCGAAATGGTGGTATTACGCGGTTTTTTTAGTTGTTTTCAGTAGAATGAGTCATAGGATTTACTAGAATTTTGTATTTTCGTCACTGTTCAATATAAAAGATATTACATGGCTTTCTTGGAAAACTTAGTTTCATTACACGTTAAATATAATATTAACATCAACAATAGCTTTAGACTAACTTTTTAATTATGATAGGTTGCCGATGACGATTTCCTTAAAACCTTTTTTAAGAATTAATTGAAGCTTGCCTTAAAAATATGATCTTGTATCGTTTCTAGTTATAAGGCTATCGCTTGAGACTTTTTTTTGTTTAGAGGGTATTATTACAAACAATAATATATTTTCTTTAAAAGTTAAAACTTAAAGTTAAAACGTATTCTATTCTAATTTTCTGGATTTTTTATTTAGTATTAAACATTGTTGTGACGTTATGATCCATCAAATTAATTAACAAATAATTACGTACGAATAATATTTCGAGTGAACATAAATACGTGCTGACCTAGGCTTACAGTCTCGAAGTAAATAGTTCGGCTCTTTCTTCCTGTGCCGAGCAGTCAACACCTGGAACTTACTACTAGCCCATGTGTTTCCCTACTGCTATGATCCCGAGGCACATGAACACGCAAGTCCCTTTAATCGGAACGTGAAAAAGTATCTCACTAGGTCGCTATAGAGTGGATCACCATGTTTCATTGTCCAGATTTACAATGAGAATGGTGACCGCGACTCTTGGATTTTACTCATGCTTTCTATCAGGCAAAATAAAGAAATTCTGCGAACCTAAATATTTGTAAATCTCTTAAGATTTTGTAAGACGTATAATTTAGATTCGAAGATTTTCCGACCAAGTCTATATGCAACTCTACAAATATTTAAAGGTCTAATACTAACTAGCTCAATCTTGTGAATTAGTTTAACAAACGATCTTTCAAAGTTGAAGTAATATATTTATTATTGATGAATGTAAACTGAGCCTACCTTAAGCAAAGTCAGCGCTTAATGTAATATTTGGCTGACCTAATTTCTGTAAGCTGCATCGTGTCCTAATTCCAATGTTAACTGAAATTTGATTTCTCTTCGTTTGGATTGTGCATCTGAATAGATGTTGAACTGTTTATAATTCAACGTAGTGCTTATTGAACTTCAAATTTTGGTTCTTGTTCAATAAGTATTTTAGATATGAATAGAAATGATAATATAAAAACTTTTACTTTTGAGTCTTTGAAAAATTAAAAAGAAATATTTAATTTCTTAAAAAACCGAAACAATAGAAGGTCTTGGGTTTTTGGTCAATGAAATGTATTTTTATTGGAAACCTATGAATGGAAGATACAAACTGTAATACTCGTAGTAACCAACTTTACATCACTATTGTTTTAGCCTGGTAAAAACAATCAGGTAAATATTTAAAAATATGTCAATTGTGTTCTTAAAAACTATAATTACATCGGGAAATGCAAAAGTTAAGTGGAATATAATATGGATTAACCTGATTTAAAGTTAGTATAGTTGCTGTACCTGTTGGCCTGGTGATTTGAGCAGTCGTCACACCACTTTCTACTGAACTAAGTGTTGTGAGTTCAAATCCCACATGGGACAACACTTTGTGTGTTCCACAAATTGTTGTTCTGAGTCTGGGTGTTCTTTGTGTCCGTTTCTGTTTGTAAAGTCCCCCGTGACACAGGATTTATTACTAAATAATTATCTTTAAAAAAGTTATATATCGCAGTCTCAAGACATAGGTAAGTTTGACATGTCATCTCACTACTGGTTTTTACCGTTTATAATTTCATTCAGTACCTTTTAAGAAGTTAAGAAACAATTAACAATAATAGAATAGAATTTAAATACTTGTATCAATCAAGTTACATTAAAACGAAAGGAAATAAATCAATTGATAGTCGGTTCATAAGAATTCAATGCGGGGTCAAAGCAAGCCTACTTGCGCTCAGTGTCAGTGAACTAGCCCATATCCTTAACAATAAACGTTTCCGATATCCATTACATAACTTCACTCTTGTTCTTCGTTTATCTCCTTGCTTAGCATATTTTTCTCTATTTCAGTTAATATCATTTTTTAACCGACTTCAAAAAAAGGAGGAGGTTTCTAAATTCAACCGTATATATTTTTTTTACTTTTAAGTGTGTTCGCGGATAACTTCGTCGTTTATGAACCGATTTTGATGATTATGTCTTAACGGTGATACCATGATTACGACATTAATATCTAATGATGGCATCCAAGAGAAATCGAGTCGGACTTTGAAGTCGGTTTTATTTTTGTTTAAATTGTACTTGTAGAAATATACAAAGCTTTCAAGTGCAGTACCTAAGTAAGTTTTTTTAAGTGCAGTGAAATATTGGCAACATTTAGATTCCCTTGTATTTTGTTGTTTGTGACGAATGTGATCGTTCATTAATTAAATTCATTCAATTTAGTTAGCAGATCAATCAAGTCAATCTATGTATGTGTGTGAATCTCATCTCATCAGGTGTGAATCTTTGTAAATATAATTTTACTTGCAATTCTATTTAAAATAGTAACAAGTAACAAGTAACAAACTATGTAACTAATTCATGGATCATGTTAGGGAAATTAATACTTTAACGGATTTTTATTATTATCATTTCATTTGTAGTTTAATGAAAATTATTTAAATAATATTATTAAAATTTGGGAAACGAATGAAACTATTCCAGTCCGTTGTCTAGAGCTCCAAAGAAACAATTTCTTACTTCGTATCAACGCCATCTTTTGTTCGGTTTTGGCTATATATTACTGAATTTAGACTCATTATCATAGTATGTATTAAATAATGGTTAAAGTGAATTAAAACAAGTTAAGATTATTATTATTAGATTTAGTAAATTTTGAATGAAACTGTTAATTACTGACTAGACTGTTATATAAACTGCTTATAAGAAAAATATCTAGTCGTCAAGGAGGTATTTAGTGTATGCAATGAAAATTATTAATTAATACATTGGTGTTGTATAATATTCATAATAAAAAAAATAAAAAAAATTGTATACTTAAAATAGTATTGTGATAAATTCGGGGAAAAATATTATTCTTAGTTAGAATAAAGACAAATTGCGTAAATAGTATGACACACAGACACATTTAATGATATAAATACAAATACAATAACGTTCATATTGGTTTGGTAGCAACCTAGTTATTGGGTTATAGATGAAAACAACACGTACGCGGTATTCCTCGTGAAAATGGCACGGCAAGAAGCCTTATAATCTACCACTCACCAGACTTAGGGGCATGGGCGCGGCGCGTCGCTCAGCACCCACCGCACTCCGTTAACTAAATGAATCCACGTCTATATATTGCTTCTATTCTTGTCATTTTTATATTAAATTCACCGAACATTAGGTTAAAGATTTAAGGAGATGGTCGCCCTCGCCGTCACGATTGTTGCTAGGTGCAGATCAATTTCCAACCGTTATAGGTTACATGAATGAAACCTACACATTTTCGATGTCCCATGACTATTATGTCGCTCGTACCCGGCGCGAACTTTATTATATGCTATAGTTTATTAAAATTTTTGAAATATTTTGTAAACGTTTTCAAAATTCAGTCGATTGAACGTTAACGTCTCGTTTTGCAACGGGTTTGGCACGTAAGAGGGGCGGAGGGTTAGTGTAGAACCTGACGTGTCAGTGTCGTGTGTCGAGCGAGTTGTAGACGGCGGTGGCGGAAGGTCGGGGAAGCCGGGCTTTCGGCTAAGGCGCGAGCCCGGGCTCCGCTGACGTCAGCGACGGCTCGGCGCCGAGCGGCGGTGTTCACCACCGGCCTGCCAATTATTATTTTATGTACATGAACGGCGCGAAACAAAAGGCGGCGACAGCGACAGCGGGGCGCGGGCGGAAAGTGCTCGCCGCAGGAGCGACCTCCGGCGCCATCTAGCGTGGCGCGCGGCGACCACTCGCGCCTACTCCTTTCGGTCTGCGGACGATCGAATCGAGACGAAACCTCTGCGTTGACCGACCCTCACTGGCTAGCTAGACTCCGGTAACACTGTCACTGATCGGAAATAACGAAGTGTGCGGCGATAGAAGGCGCTATGGCGCGATGCGAGGGATGACCTCGTATGGTAAATACGTTCACACAATGATGCATACCGTCGTCAGAGCGTGGCTGCGTGTGATGGTGGCGGTCGGGTAGGCCATGCTGTCAGGCGGCGCGGGATAGGCGCGGGCCGGGCATGGCGGGCTCCTGCTCGACACTGCGGTGCGGGCGTCCGCGGCGCGCGCTGCACGCCACTGACCCGCGCACCGCCCGCGCCTGCCGCCGCCGCTGATGCGCGCGCACGCCCGCACCGCGCTGACAGGCCGCACCGTGCCGCCGAGCCTTCGGCCTCCGGCCTGCAGCCGCGTGCACCGGCACCACACCGCACACCGCCCACGCACCACAACATACACTACTTACCTATCGATTGTATGCTTTGATTTTGCACCTAATACAAAGTTGACAATGCTGTCTCACTTAGAGACGAGTTCGTCACATGTCAATAAACATGATACACTGACTGGGATACGTAAGATTACTGGTTGCTCCTGTCATAGTCCTAAAAACTCAGACCCGTCATGGAGGTCAGGGGTGGTTAATGTGTATAATATAGGAACTCCTAATAAAATTTTTTAGTTGATATCTCGTAGTTTATATTATATATTTGTGGACAAGGTGTTAGTGTTAGGAGCTTCGTTAGTTGCATTGTAGTAATATCAGAGCGTCATCAAAATTTTACGACGTCGCGCAAGTGTTTCACCCAAACAGATTTCATGTCCATGCAGGATTATTTGTAGCATTTGACAGGTTGACATTACTTTGTGGCGTTTTTTTTATAGAAAAGGTAGCAAATAATAGCTGAAAAACTTAGGCACTCAAGCTAGTTCACTTGAATATGCTTATGGATATGTATGTCTATCATAACGAACCTTAATAACTGTCAACTACTGAGTATCGATAGTTGTTTCTTTAGTATTTTTTTAAATGTTGAAGATTATTTTATTCACGATACTATTTTCAACTTTTTACAAATTTATTTTAAACACCTTATTTAAAGTACTATGTACTAACATAGATTCAATGGTACTTACAACTGCGTTCCACCATCATGTTTATAACCCACGGCATGGCATTCTTAAGAAAAGGCTTAAATAACTGGTAGCACGTTTATATTATGATGATTTAGAGGGAAGACAGCTTAATTTCGTTATGATTAAATTAAAAAGATTAAATTGTATTTCTAGAATTTTGATGTGATTAAAGTAATAAATCATCATCATTAGTATAGAGAGTGTCATCTTCAAAATAAAGTTTGGAGATTAGCAGACGGTATCCCTCACGATCATGAGTGGCCTCTTTCAATTGGTGATATTTTCAAGTCCAGTCCAGGCCATCGATCCATCCATCCATCTATCCATCCATCCATCCATCCATCCATCTATCCACTTTCTTCGTGGTGGACCTGGTGTCTTCTGTGCCAGGTACATGTCATTCTAAAAGAAACCTTAGAAATTCATATTGAGTACCCCTTCAATAAATAGGATGAGAATACTCTCATCCTGTTTATTGAAGGGGTTATAATACTATAACTCCTTCAAGCAAGGTTTAAGGGACGGCTAGTAGAGTTGAACTATGAAACACTTATGCTGCTCATGATAATGTTTTTAAGAAAGAAATGTTTCGGAGTTGAAAAATACCAATATATGTACATTGTGTACAAAGTTTGTCAATGAATATCTTCAACATCAACAGTCTTTAATAGTCCGCTGCTGGATACTGGAATATCCTTAAAAGTGAGGTATTGGCTTACTACACTACGGTGATTAGAAGGTTTGTTATAGACTTGATGGTTGATTGGTCAAGTCTATAACAAACTTTCTGATCAGCCGATGATGTCAAATTTTCCTTCTACTCGCAATGATGTTGTCCTGCTTGGCGTGCAGGAATCGAAATCGGCTCTTAAGACATTTGTATTCTTAATCCCTCAGCATACATAACGTCAAACACTACTAAATTAAATAGAAAAATATTGCTTGTTAAAAACGGTGTTCTAACTAATCTATAAATCTTCTAATATATTTAAAGAAAAAACAATTGTGAATTTTGTCTTCACTGTTTATATATAGGTATACTAAATTATATCTAACAAGTCTTTTATGAAAGATGGATAGGTAGCAAGGTCAATGGTGTCCATGACCTAATTAACGAAGTAGGCAAGTTAAAACTGAAAGGCGGAAAACATCGTTTGTATCATTCTAACCACGATCTAGCTACTTGTACGTCTATAGGAGGAATTTGTATAATTGATTTGAAATTACCATCCGTAGGGCTTGATGGTTGACATCCTACGAAATTTCACTCCGACATATAACGACACGACGACATATAACATTATTCCAGACACACAACGCTATCTAGTCTCAAACTAAGCATAGATTGTAATATGGGTACTAGACAACCTATATAAATACATGTAAACGTTTTTTTTGTAAATGCATACATATGATACATCAAACACATCCAAACTTCAAAACAAATATTTGTAGATCAAACAAACATTTGGTCCGACCTGGAAATCAAACCTGAGACATCAAGTACACTGAATCACTGCAGTCGCACACGCTACCACTGCACCACCAAGGCAATCATATAAGCTTACAGTCGAGTGAATTTAGTAATTGATTTTAATTAACTTTTTGGTTTTGAAACGTCATTGTATACTTAATTGAGAATTAGATATCAACCTTGATCTAAAAAATAACGATGACGAACTATCGGAGTAATTGATAAATGATTTTCATGACATACCATCGAACAAAACGACAAACACACTTTATTAGTTTTCGTCGAAACGTTTTCAAATAACTCGCTCTTTGTTTTCGAAAAGTTGAAAGGGCTCGAACTATCTGGTTACAACCCTTACAAAATAAAAGGTAAAAAAAAAACAATGTACGTAGAATTATAATGAACGATATAATAGGTAATACCTGTTTGCCGTCAATTGTGCAATTTGTCACAAATATGGAAATTGGGCCCATATGAATGGGAAAGGTCGGAGTTCAGTCGATGGATGACTTGAACTCGTTGAACAACGTAATGAGACTAATTAAAAGTCAGTATAAAATTTGTTAATATAATACACCACTGCCTTCTCCATCAATAAACAGGTCTGAACATTATGTATGAATGTATTCAAACTTACAGCAGTTTTTTCAACTGTTCGCTTACTTTGTACACCCGTCTCTCTCTTACAACCTGGCAAAGCACTGAAATAAGTTTGCCCGACCCAGTTATTTGCAGACAGCTTCCAAATATATGGCGCGTGCATTGTAGACACGTATTTAAAATTATAAACTTTCAAATGCAACTATATAACTTTCTTGTTCCTATGAGTCTCGTTTGAAAGACGTCGCTCACAATACCGTTAGTTTCAAGAACTGGGGATTTAGGTGCTTGATTGTAATCGTTAATGATATCTAAGCTACCACTTATAATTGATCAATTTGGTAACTTGCTCATATCAAATGAAAACAATTACTTAAAGGCGATGAATGAATGGCCATTTAGTGTCTACGTGTTGTAGACACAGAAATTGGATATCAAACGTCAATTTCTAGAAATTTTGCTCTGAGTTACTCTGAGTTGAGAGAGTAAGGATTTAAATACATTTTAGAATATTATCTTAAATCTAGTAATTACCAGCTAACTATTTTTTGATGAGGAATAGTTCTAAATTAAATAAAAAGGAAATCGATGCAAGCACACACTATCAAAGAGAATTTCATTTAAAGATTGAACACATTGCAGGTTCAAAAACGAAACCATCCGGAAGAAACTTCGCAATGTACTTTATTTCATATAAACTTACACTAGGGAACTAAATCACGTACCCCAAAGGTACTTGACCACTAGAACGTCGCTTTAAGCTCACGCAAAGTAGAACGGGTCACAAAACACTCGTTCTGTTAGATGCAGGCCCGCCTGCACGATTAAAAGGAGTCCCAGTTTACATTACATGGAAGGTGAAAGATGTTTTTAAAAGGCATGAAAAAAAAATTACTGAAAACATATAGTTTATTATTTGTTCCATAAGGAACACTTAATAATTAATAACTAAATAACTTTGACTAACTATAGTTAGTCAAAGTTATTTACTGTTATTAATGTTATAACATTCATAAGAATATTATAGTTAGTCAAAGTCATAATGGGTGATGATAAGACGATGTGAATAAAATATCCTTAGAGCTTATGCTAACTAGCAAATTGATGTGTTCATGTAAAGATACCTTCGTCTTGGAATATTGAAATTTACAGTTTATTTATGAAATTAACTCATTCATGGAAGATTTCTGGTCTGTAACATCAATTACTATTGTGGTCTTCTAAGGTGCAGTTGAGTTATAAACTTAAAATTAAATCTATTTTCAAAATAGATCACTTTATATCCTGACAAGTTACTTCTGCGACTAAAGCCTATACTAAATATCCAAGTCTATGACACTTCTATTAGTTTTATCATATTGCAGAAACTTTTCTTATGCTTATTAACAGTCAGAACAACACCTAAAGTAGAACAATATAACGTGTAAATCACACAATATTTCCATATGAGACAGGCTTGTTCCACATCCTCCCCCATGCAATTTATTCGTATTTGATGTCTGTCTGTTATTACGCCTAAAATTACTGTCGTTTCTTGTAATAGGCTTCTTAATAACCGCTTAAGATGTTTTCGTGTCCAATTGCTGGTTTCGTTATCATGTACAGTCAAACGAAATATTCGTTTTTATATTTACGTGTTCAACTGAAATATTTCAGACATCTAACACACAACGCGATCTAGTCCCAAGCTAAGCAGAGCTTGTGTTATGGGTACTAGACAACTGATATGAATACATATATACTTTTTTTTTTTTTTTTTTTTGTAAATACATACATATTATACATAGAAAACACCCAAACTCTGAAAAAAATAGTGCAGAAAGTGGTAACATTTTTTTGTAGTTTTGTAGAGGAACGGCCACTGTAAAGCTATTTTGTTACTTTTATTTAAGTATGTATTTAGATACGTTTGTATGTTTTACTATGTATTACATTGTATTTAAGTACCTCATCTTCCTTTCACGAATAGTTTATTAGCTGTTCATTTTTATTCCATAAATTAATGTTGTACAGATAGCAAAAACATTGGCAATTCTAAAGAGACATATTTTATTTCAAACAGAACAATAGTCTCCCTCTTTAGAATATATCTGTGAAATCTTCACATTTTTCACGGAATAATATAACGTAGTACTGCACTGCAGAGTACATAATAGGAAAATAATGCCAGCAATGTATAAATATTTCTGAGAACCGCATCCGCGCTTTTGAAATCCATGTCCGGCGAATATTGCACTTTACTGCGAATGCTTTGTAATGTAGGCTCGCTATTGGACTGGTTTCTGGGTTCCGTAGATGACCCAACTGTTATCATGTAAGCTTAAACTAGATATAGATTAGTTAAGATTTCGGGAAGTAATTAGATGGATAATGTAGCAGTTTCGATGAAAGATGAATGATTTATATGTCGGAGAACAAGTAGTTTCTAAGTTTAATTTAGACTAGTTTTATTTATGTAGTTCATTCGATTATTCGGAACGTCAAACTGTGCATCGAGAAACATGTCAGTTTAAGTGGAATATGTGGACGGTGCATGTCAATGACGGCGCACTGATAATTTATTAATGTCGTGATTATGTGTCCTAAATTACATTATTGTTAAATATCGTCTTAGTTCAATCATAGATTGATTTAATAATTGTGGTTTAGTTTTAGTCGATTTTGTAAGCAATATTAACCGCAACCGCGACCGGCATTCTACAGACAGCTGCCGCACGAGCAGCAGCACTCGTGCTAACCTATTGGCTCTTAACCTAACTTTATCTTATCAATCGTATGTGATTTTGTGTGAACTTATGATACTACTGAATATTGGGACGTTGGACAACACAAGTGTGTTCATATTTGAAGTTTCTGCGGTTGCGCCGCTCACGATGACGTGTAACGTCCACAGGGATCACCACGTTTTGCTGTAAACCTAATCACGTTATATGAAATGTATTGCGTTATTTTTTGTAAAAGTGATTTGTAATTCTGAATAAAACTGATATTTAAAACTGAGGTGATTGATTACGTGCATAATATTGCTACTGTATTTGCATTATTAAAGATTATCTTGACACGTTTTTTATTGATTACCATTTCTGATAATTTATTAAATGTGAATAAACAACAAAAGATCTCCCAAAAACAACTGTGAATAAAGAAAAGTTCCCCCTGCTCTCCTTTCACTTTAATTGTCGCTAGACTTTGTAAAAAAAAATATTACCGTATATACCATATTTACCTAAATTAATTTTGGAGTCACAATATTTTTCTAATGAATGATAAGTGAAAAAGCACTTTGCAATATGCGGTGCATATTGAGAATCAGTTAGTTGCTCACAAATTAAATTGTATAAACCTACTCATAAAACAATAGTTAACTAAAGTCTTTTTTGATATCATAATAGTTAATTATTTTCTCGTCATTGTGCGTTGAATAAATATTATTATATAAACGGTAAAGTACACTCAGTCTTTGTTATTTCTACAAGTGATTTTATCTCTTACAGATTGATTACAAATTATTGATGAATATGCATGTTTTATACGTAAAAAATGTAGAAGGTAGTAATTTTCAATGTGCGTCGATATAAAAAGAAAATATAGAAAGAGAATAAGAAGCAGAAAGCTATTTTTTTTAAGTTTAAGATATTTACTGAAAAGTTACCTCGTTTTAAAATAGACTCGAACTTGACCGTTCTTATATATCGTACGTTGTCTTCGCATAAAATATTTCGATGTATTGCTGGTACATAAACATTTGCTTGAGAGTGGAAAGTTTTCTTTTTAATATCTTAGTTTATGGTGGACAGTAGCGTCTTAGATCTGATTAGATTAAATATTAGAATCTGTATTAGATTGTATCAATTAAAAATATAATCTAAATAGAATGTACAACTTTATCTTTCGTTTTGTGTTAATTATAATATTAATATTTATTTAGTTAAAAGATACAATCATTTACGATACCTTTATTAATTCATATTCAAAATAACTTTATTTATCATATAAAATTATTATTAAGTGATTGCGTTTAGGGGAGACCTTCGTTCAGCAGTGGACGCCGATAGGTTGGTTATAACTGAACTTATTTCTTACGCAATCAAATGATTACAAATGCGTATTTTTTTCACATTTGATTGCAATTGACGATTGAGATAGTATTTGATGGACCAGGACAGGTTAACTTTAACCACAATCCCATCCAATTGCTTCCAGTTTAACCACAACTTTCGTATCTCTCATTAAGTATTTTGGTGCGTTATCTCAGACTTTACATTGCTAATGGTTAAAAGTAGCGGGAAAATCTTGTAAATACCACGTAAATTAAAGTCACGAGATATAGATAAATTAGGTAAATAAGTACTACTTAAAATTAATTCAATATTTTATACACATGTCTACCGTATCTAAGTTGAATAATGTCTAAGTTAATAACATACATTGGGAAGAGGAAATACTTAAAACATTTAAATGTTTCAAATTGTAAAACCGAGATTATTTAAAAGCAGTTACGTGGTAAAATCACGGAAATCAACAAGTAATTAAAATTATATTTGTTTACAAGTCCAACAAAACAACACCAACTGTTACAAAGATGATTTAATAATGAGGTATTTGTTAGCGTACATAGCGTATATAGTCGCCGTAGTGGACTTGTTTAAATACATTTGAGAACTCCATGTAAATGAATGCGAGGGTGTAAATCATTAGAATTTATGGTAATATGTTTGTTGTATCCTATAAAAGATATACTACTTTAATGTTAATACTAACTTTTAAAGTTTCGCGTTCCATGATATATTAACAATTATTTTTACGGGAATTAACGCGATCACTCTTTGACTCGTCAGCCTGTGACCACGGCCAGTGCAACCTGGTCGAAACGTCAGGCAAATCAGAGGTATGTAATACCTTTTAATAAGTGATCGCGTTAATTCCCGTAAAAATAATTGTTTAATGTTAATGTCATTTAAGGAAATATTGTTACGTTATTGTGATTTTCATGTTCAATGAAAAATAAATTTCACTATCATCAAACGCAAATATACATATATATACACACTACATACATACACCGGACCATGGAGTAAACATTAATTACGCAAAGGAAAATCTCATACCGATTAGTAAATAGATAATTTGATATCATTGCACCGTTACATAGCAGCCTATCTGAAATAACCGCCCACGCGCTAAAGAAAAGTTTAGTAGAGTTCTCCTATACGGTTGTAATAAACGTAAAAATTAAATATGAAGTATTTGAGGCTAAGACGAAGATAAAATATTTTTATATAAATACTAAGTAAAACAATAGGCAGTGGATGTAGCATCTGTATTACAGTCTACATTCAATAAAGACCGTATTACATCATTTCGTATATTTACTGTTTGCTTGATGTGATATTGATTACTGCTGTTAAATCACTTAAAACCGCTTACTTGAACAGCTATTTTCTAACCGACTTCAAAAATAGGAGGAGGTTTCTCAATTCGACCGTATATATTTTTTTTATGTGTGTTCGCGGATAACTTCGTTGTTTATGAAACGATTTTGATGATTCTTCTTTTGTTAGAAAGGAGATGTCCCGACGGTGGTACCATGACAAGGAAACTAGGATCTGATGATGGCATCTCACGGAAATTGAAGGGAATCCTCATTTTTTTCAGGCACATCCTATGTTTTGCGTATATTTTCTGAAAATACTCCTGTATTTGAGTCTGGTAGTCATCATTTAATGATGATGAGCTGATGATGTAAGGTACAACTCCTTAACGGTTAGGAGTTGGAGGATAAATATTTAAATGTCATATGTGTGTATGTTACCTTTACTAACTTTTACACTTTCGCGTTCCATGATATATTAACAATTATTTTTACGGGATTAACGCGATCACTTATTAAAAGGTATCTCCTATTACATTTGGCTTGGCGCCGACTTCAAACAGATTTTAGGTACCTAGCATACATTATAATACTACTATTTAAATGAATGGAGAATTGGGTATAGATAAGAATTGGCATAGCAATTTTTGAAGAACCAGTTTATTTTAAGCTTTTTAGTGTTTTTTTTTTGTGGCAGGGAGTTTTCGTCGGATCCTTTTTGGAAGTCGGTATTTTTTATAAAAAGTTTTTATTTAAATACGAAAACCGTTTTACTAAATTTTTGACCTCATCAATAGCAATCCATTACTATAAACAACTCTTCTCTGCCCGAGGGAACTGAAACAGTCCTATGTCACGCGAACTTTATGTGTATTTACTCAATTACGCAAATTGTTTATAATAATTACAACCTCGTTACAAATAAATAATAATGATAATATTAGTCTGGTCTTAGTCTAGAATATTTTAACATGAAAACAACGTTATAAGAACGCGATATAAAAACTATATCAGTACCTTTTGTAAAAAAAGGTTGAAAAATTCTATAAGTTACGTATAATTGTCAAAAAGAACCAAGACTTGAGAGTATTATTAGGTGAAAATATTTTCCCACCACCACAGATGGCGCTCGTAAAAAAACTAGTAAATGTAGTTGTGATTCTTTGCATTATGCAGAGCATGAGGCTCTGCATGTGTGGAGTCTATGTTGAAAAATAAGAAAAAAATGTCTTGTGTTATCTTTAGGTCGAAAATTTTCCAGAGCGTTCACGTACTGATAGGCACTGGCTTCATCATAATACAAGGTTATAGATCCCAAACTATCTTCAAATAAGTTGAGAAACTAATTAAAATTAGTTCAAACAGGGTAGATTCCTGACAAATTAATTCTTCAATGTTGAAATTGTTGAACCATTCAATAATTAATTATCTCTTTTGAAAGCTTATTTTTAAAAATGTGTGAGGACTATTGTTAGATATGATTGTCACCAGCCTTTTGTCGTTAATATGAACTTTTCTTAATAAAAAGTATTTCTCAAAACATCGTAATGAACTGAGTTAAAATTTGAGTCACAAAACTGTCCGACGCCAACAGTACCATTCACCCAATCGACAATAGTAAAAAGCTGGCGCCGAGTTACCGGCAGCAGCGCCAAATGTTCCCATTCTGTACCCGGGTGCAGAGGAATTACATGAGTTGGTTACCTTCTTATTTCATCCGTGATCATTTTAAAGCCAACATATAGCTCAGCAAAAGATAAATTAAATTTTGTAAGTCAGACTTCAAAACGTAGTCGGGTAAAAATATAATAATAGATATACAAATAGATAAAATAGCAGCACAAGTACTATATCGTATCCTAAAGTGGAAAAAACCCCGTCAATCGTAAAGTTCAAGTGTAGGTATAACCGGGCTGCAGTGTGGCCGTCCTGCGGCGTCGGCCGACCTAGTGACCGAGGTCGATGCCCGGTGCACCGGGCACCACGCGCTCTTTAGGCCACGTACACACTGACGAAGTTTAGTTGCTTCAATGTTTATCGAAGTACATTCGGTTTTAAACTAGTTACTTTGTTACTATACCTGTAACTTGCTATGTTTCCAACAGACAGAAATCAAATGATGAATGTACTTAAATATTTATGAGTAAACATCATGTGTTGATGATATTTAAAACAGCGACTATCTGCAAATTATATGATTTTTTACATGTTTAATGTATTTGTTCATAGGTTTGCTTCAATTAGCAATACGTACCTATTCGATATTCTTAATCATCTCAATTAATCTATTTCAGATATTACACCGTACTACAAAGTTTTTAATGCAAAATTACTACAGGCGTGGGTAAACCTGATTTTTGGCGTGGCGAGAATCGCCGTGGCGACGCTCTCCGCTTCGCCTCACCGAAGGCACCGATGAAAACAATTAAGTTGTCGCGACTTCAAATAAATTTAAATATTTAAAATTTTTATATTTAATAAAAATGAATATTAATATATTAAACAGTCATTTTATTTTAGGAAAAAAAAGGTTAAAAAACTATACTTTTTTAAATTATATAACTTATACAAAACAATTTTGATGTTTTACATGTGGCACACTTTTTTTTAAACTTACCATTATAATAAAATTATAGGAAACAAAAAGAAAAACTCTTCAGAAGAACATTTTACTTTGAGTCACATTTTGTAGATTTTGTGATAGCAAAAATATTCTTGCAAAACATGCAAATTTGCAGCAATATTGTGCAACATATGTTTCCTGGTGCGCGAGTAGTTCTACGCCTCACTGCTACTATAGGGCGTTATCGTATGAAGCTTTCGAGAGTGTTTTGTTGATTTTCTATGTAGTTCAAACTTGTTATTGGGTCGTAACCTAAATATTATATATGCAACTGAATTTGCATTTATCTCGCTAGTGTAGTCTACAATAATTATATACTACTTCAGTATTATCAAACAAGAATGTTAATATGTTTATTACACTTTTTTTTTTAAATTTATAACAATACTCTACTCTACCTGATGGAAGAGTGCGTAGAATACAAGAGTGGTGGTCACTATCCTTAATGCAAACGTGAATAATGCAGTATGGTGACCTGCACTATGGCGGTCTAGTGTGATGCTTATGCAGGCCCCGTTTAACTGGGAAGGAAACACGTGCTGGTAGTGAGATTTCTGAACTAATCTTATATATAAAAATAAATTGCTGTTTGTTTATCTCGCTAAAATTCGAAAACGGCTGAGCCGATTTAACTGATTTTGGTTTTGAAATGTTTGTCGTAGTTCAGGAAAGTTTTAAACGATCAAAAATTATAAATAATTTGATTATCCAAATATCACGTCTACAATGTAGTGGGCGCAGCTAGTAAATATCTACTTTCACATTTTTTTAAATGTTTTTTTTTTGCTGGCGATCTCAATATGGGATAGTTAACATCTCTCTCAGACCAATAGAAGCCGAGCATGATTAAATAGAGACTCTGAAAAAAACTTAAATAGAGTCTGCTAGTACTTAGTAAATTTTATATATTCATTGTCAAGGCCTGCCAAAACGACTCTACTTTGCCTGATAGAAAGCATAAGCAGAATCCAAGAGTGGTGATCACCATACTCATTACGAATGGAGACAATGCAACAATACAGCATGGTGACCCACACTATGGCGGCATAGTGATGGTTTTGCATCATTGGCCCTCTGATCTTGCACTCACCAATAAAACACGATAGTGCAAACGCTGTCATTTTACGTTGATTTTCTGTGCGAGGGTAGTACATCCCCGGCCGAGCCGCCCGTTCGTGCTGAAATCAGCGTGGCTCTATTGCATTTACAAAATCTTTTATACAGAGTAATATAACTGATGAAAAAAGAAATTCCTAGTACACTCAAAAGTATACATATATACATAAATAATGAATCTTTAATATAGTGTTTGAATCATGACAATAATTTAATTTAAATTGACAGTAAGGCAGTGGTCCGACGAAACGACTAACTATCGGCATATATTATCCAAGGTTTTATTTTCATATGACAGCGCGTGGTGACAATTGGTACGTATTATATTTCTAGTACTTGTGAAATAGTGATAGAGGACAGCTTCAAAACGACTGCTATAGTAACTGAGAAATAATAAAAAATATGAAACAACTAACTGTGCCCGCTGCTTCGTACACGTGACATTTGGATTTTCAAGTTACATATTTTACATTTTTTACCGTTTAAATCTTCCCTAGACTACGACAAACATTTCAAAATCAAAATCAACCAAATGGGCCCAGCAGTTCTAGAGTTTTAGCGAGACAAACGTAGCAATTGATTTAATATATAAGAAAGACGATAATGTATACGATAATATATAAAAAGATTAATAATGGATAAAGAACAGTTACGTGATTTATTCGTTTAACAATTGAATGTCAAAAGAAGAAACCCTTATGTGGCTTTCAACAAATGTGGCTTTTGATGTAGTACTGGCATAAAACGATACAAATAATTTAATAACTGATTCAGAACTTCGGCGTCAGAAGTGAGACAATGATGATTCTTAAACTGATTTTTGCTTTTGTTTTGTACAAGTACAAAAATAATCACATACACATACGGTGTCGGGGGTGGCTGGAATCAGATTTTAAACTCATCTTAAGCTATTGTAATCATGTAATTTTAAAAACATTTTGTATACACATTGCTGGAAATATAGTTAATAAGTGCATAGGGTATGTCTTATCTATAAAAAAAATACTCTTGAGCAACGGCTTTTTTATACCGACTGCAGTCAAGAATGAAACATCTGGTCTTAGCAGATATTTTTTTTTAAAAGTATTAATATTTTCAATACTAATTTTATTGCAATGTAAAAATTACACAGGAAATGTATGTGTTCATATGAATACACAGTTTCTAAAACTTTAGCTGCAAATGAACAAAGTTCATAAACTCCCCTTACTAAGTAATATAATTAATGCCCCAGCGTTCTCGCTACAACAAAACGTACTAGGAATTTTATTAAATTGCCATACTGTCATATTAAATGCGAACCAGTTAATTAGTAAGGGAATCACAATGTAACATAAATATATTTACGTAGCACTACTTTTAGTAAATTAGACTTTTTTAAATGCTAAAATCACAAAGAATTAATCGCTGACTCTACGAGAACTCTACAGTAAAGTTTTGGTATACTATGACGTAGCACTTCGTAGCTTATTTGCAATAAATAATTATAGTTCTAAAGACCATTGTCCTTTGGAAGAACTGCATTTGCTTTTGGGCTATACCCCAAATTTTCATCCATCGTCTTTATCTCTTATTTGAACTATAGTTCAAATTAGATAAAGACGGTGAATGAAAATTTAAAAACTAGGTCTGTTCTTTTTAACCTTAATAGCAAACTGTCTTGCAGAATACAAATAAATAATATAATAAATAAATAATTCGGACATCACACAACGCCATCTAGACCCAAGCTAAGCAAAGCTTGTGTTATGGGTACTAGATAAGTAAAATGTAATATAACAGTATTTTTTTTTAAATACAAACATATTACACGTAGAATAACACCCAAACCCAAACTATTTGCAGATAATATAAGTATTTGGTTCGGCCCGAGAATCAAACCCAAGACCTCAAGCACAGCAGTAGCATACGCTACTACTGCGCCACCGAGGCAGAATGACATTATATTTATATAAATTCAGTAATAACTGTATTGTAATTTGTTTTGCTCATTCATAAATTTTATTGTTGGCATCGTTGCCGCGAAAATTCTAACGAAATTGAATTAATAAAAATCCTTCACCTCATTTCATTCAGACCGGTGTATTGAGTATCTTTGGTGTGACGCGCAATGGATTAGCTATAAGTAGATTAAGCCTGTTATATAGCTAAGTGTTCGTATACCTTTGTATAATGCTATAAGCTCGTAATGGTTACGAACAATTCTGTAGATGCTCTACGCCGTAGCTCGAGTTCTATGGATTGCTTTAAATATGTTTAAATGTTTCGCTATGTGTTTTTAATAAACTACCTAATGTTTAAACAGCGCTCACTTTTAAATTATGGTTTTAATTTATGATAAATACTTTGTGTAACATAAAACAATATTTTTAGGATGTAAAGATCTCACAAGCCAATTTTTCTCTTGGTGGAAAGCAGCTACCGCAGTTTAGAGATACCTGCAGTTCAGGAGTTATAAGAACGTACGGTTTTAGAGCAAATAATCTTTATTAATTAACTAGCTGACCCGGTGAACTTCATACCGCAATTTTTTTCGTAATGATTTCTGAAAAGCTTGTTTATATTATTTATGCCCGCCTCAGCTTGCCACGGGTAGTACAGACGTGGTTTAAAAAAATTTACACTTTTGGTTTTCTTGTAATTTTCTTGAATACAAACCTTGTGGCAATAGCAAGCACATAACAAAAAGAATTATCCAATTTGGTTCAGTTGATCAAAAGTTATTGGCGTACATACATTTCAGACATTCATTTTAATTTATATAGATACTAGCTTTTGCACGTGGCTTTGCTCACACAGACTTTCATATTCTGGTTTAACCCCTTAGGAATTTCAAAAATTCCTTTACTAATGCTCATTTGCGTTATATATTAAGAACCTACATGTAAATTTCAGGATTCTAGGTTCAGTGGTTTGGGCTGTGCGTTGATTTTTGAGTATGTCAGTCACCTTCCCCTTTTATACATTATACATAGAGAGATAGATAGATGTTAAAAATTAACCATAATATTAAAACAAAACAAATATATATATAGTAGTAGTAGTAAAACAAAAGAATGTGTAAATTCTTATCTCTTTGTAGAGTAGTTACCCAATTACCGCGGTGCTAATCCAACGTATTTATGTCTCTAAGCCGAACGCTGCAGGTGCGTCGAACCGACCGTGGTCGCGATAATCCTTTGTTTTAAGATACACTTCATAACAAATCACGTTGCGGTTAATGATAAAATAATCTTTGATCATTTAATTAATTTGTCCTGTACTCGTATTAATTTTAAGAGTCCGGTATTAGTCACAAGTTTTATTTAGCTTTCGCGTAACCCTATTTTTTCTAAAATAAAAGTAGCGTAAATTACGTCTTATGATATTAGCTATCTGCAGTGAAAATCCCGTCTTAATCAAAATCAGTCTAGAAAAAACTAATAGAAAAACGAACATTTTTTAGAATCGTTATGCATTTTGTGTTTGAAATTACGAACAGGCAGCTCAATTTAATTTATTCGTATAGATTATGGTGTCGACCATAATCTATATTTAAATATCTCTATTATAAGGCACACTTTTGTTTTGCACTCTTTATTTCTATCTTTACAAATAAAAATCATTTATCATAAGGTAGTTATTTGTGAGCAATTATTAAATGACATTTTCTTAAGTTAAAACTATTAGGGATCATAGTGGCAGAGAACCACTTGCGCTGGTAGTTAGGTCGAAGCTTGCTGTTCATCAAACCGTTTAGCTGCACAACCACTCTTAAACGATGATTTTCAAGGCCAGCACATGTTGTCATGTAGAGGAAAGGAGAAAGTGGGACCTCAGTGTTTCATTGACGGTATTATTATAATTACAAATCTAATAATATTTGTAATTACAATCCAAATAAGGAACATATGGTATTTTGTCCAGGATATCGGCGTGTAAGTTGTCATTGTACAGAAGTGGCTTTATTGAAAATTGAGGTTACAAAAAGTACGGGGTACGGGTTCGTTTCACTTAGGCAGAATCAGCAATAGGTTAGTGGCTCAGTATTGTGCGCACTAAAACATCGAAGGTGACATAGCTAGAACTGAACGTCCGAATAATGGAATTAGGAGTGAAATCAGTGCGAAATCTAATCCACTCCCAATGCCATCTATCGAGGCAGTTGAAAGGTGGTTAGAGTTACATGTATGTATGTATCTATCTACACCGTATTCGGTCATGGCGACTTCCTCCTGTTCATCTTGGGTTATACCTACTCTGCGCAATGCAAGCGGATCTTCAAAACTAGGTTTGGTTTTGCTAGCCACATCAGAGCCCATCAAAGGAAGAACCCAGGATGGAGTTACATAGGTATTATTGATATCGTCAATTGATATATAATTGACGAAAATGTTCAATGGTTAAAGATGTGACTGAGTAACAAAACAGTTTTGTTATTAGCTTCTTGTCTAGTTTGCTTAATCCTTTTTCTTACGAGTTACGGGGAGCAAAACCAAAAAAAAATTTTTTGTGTTTTTTTTGTCTTTTGTCTTTGATGTTGTACGAAATAGTAAACTGCAACAATAACGTTTAATACCTACTTTGATTCCCTTTTTTTATTAATTTATGGCCTTAAAGAAATATCAATTACACTCTATAGTGTAATTGATAATAGAGACAATATCGCTTCTATACCGGGCTGGCTAGACGGGTTGATAAACGGTTCGTTTTATGTTTGCCTTCTTTTGAAAAATAATGTACTATTTATGTAACCAAGTAAATTATCATTTCACTTAATTGCAATGACCTATTAATAAAGATATGTTTAGATTATTAAAGAAGTTTGAGATATATTATTGCACAAAATGTGTTAAAACATACAATGTAGAATAGGAAAGAAAAACCATAAGACTAGTCCAAAACACTAATTTGAAATACTTAATATTGATTATTATATTTAAATATGGGTGCCTAATTAAATCGTTTTTTGTTTTCTTTTGTCAAATTGAGTTTGTCATCCATGCAGATTGTTGAATTTACGACTGTATAGATACATACACATACATGTTATAAACACTATTTAGAAATTGACAAAATAAATTTTAGTAATGCTGATGGTAAAATTAGGTTCACTCCTGAAGTTTAATTTGTCAATTTTTATTGCGTTACAGTAGGATAATATGAATAAAATGACAAAGTGTTTAAAGCAAAAGATGTGGACGAAAGATTTGATATTTTTTTTTCCACTAAGCATCAAAAAGAGATAAAGGCGTTGAAATTCTTATGATTGGTCATTAATTTTTTAAACAAAAATCATGTTTAAATAATACGTTTTTTTTCCAATACTATTCGGTTACTCCCAAATTTTAGGCATATTTTCTAAAAGTATTCGATATAAACAATGAACATGATATAAACCTAAATTATGTAAGTTAGAACAAACAATTTCTTATTACATTACAAGAAGTAGTTGTTTATGTGGTTAAATTACTCGAAAGGTTGTAATTGCCTGGTAATTAATACTTTTTTATGACACACTAGCTTTTGCACGCGGCTTCCCTCACGCAGACTTTCATACCCTGATTTACCTCCTTAGCGGTGGAATTTCCAAAATTCCTTTCTTAGTGCTCACTTACGTTATAAAAAGAACGTACATGCAAAATTTCAGGATTCTAGGTTCAGCGGTTTGGGCTGTGCGTTGATCTCTGGGTATGTCAGTCAGTCACCTTACTCTTTTATATATATAGATTTAATTATGTATAGAGAAATAGAGTAAAACAGTTTATAATACGTGGTAGCTTAACGTATTAAGGATATTTTATTTCAAAGTCAATGACATAAATCGAGTACCATTGATTCAAAACACCGCCTCATCGAAATATCTACAAAGGCAACACATACCGACGCTACTGTTTAGATTACATCGCGCCTACCGAACTTTTCACCTAATTACTTAGGCTGTATTAATATAGGAAAAGCGGCATAAAAATAGGTCATATATTGGCTAATGAATGAGACAGAAAATAGTGCAACAAATTGTGGTATAGCGTTGTCTCTTTCTGGCGCCGGAAATCAATAATGGCATCTCGCCACGTGGAGGCAGGAAGCGAAGCCTGCTCCATTTACAATGGGCAAACGTCGTGAACGGACGACTTGCCGAACCTCCATTTATAAAGCAAATTGAATTCAAATGACTCCTATTTTGAATATCAAATGAAAATAGAGTATTTGAATCTCTGTCAAATGAATTATAGTTTAATATAATTATTGGCCTGCCTGAATTTTTAATATCCTAAATTTACTTAAGGTTTACTGTTCTACTGCAAATTAGATTCTTATTATTGTTAAATTATAATCACAATAACTAAAATATTCGAAAATTAAATGATTTATGTATGAAATTAGACAAGAGAGTGATAAGAAACTGTGTATTTCACTTTAACTAGTGCTGTAGAGGACGTATAGAGACATCTAGCGACTGAAAATTATAGGTAACTTCAAAATGAGAGCTAAAGAAGGACCCGCGTTAGTTTTAACGTAAGGACCACTTAAACGCCCTCTACTATCAGGTTTAATGCGAGTATTTTTCAGGTCTGTTTTATCCCTATTAAACTAGATGGCGATAGTGTCGTATTTCTCTTTAGTTTCGACGCTTTCCGTCACACTACACTTGCGCTGTGCATGCCCTGAAATGTTTCCTATTTTCGAAACACGAGATTTTCCCGTAAACCAGGATGGCGCCACAGGCGTTTATGATATCGAGTTTCAACCAAGTATTGGCAGAGGGCGTTGTAAACAAAACTGCAGAACATTGTATCACAAATTCACTTTCAAATGAAAATAACTTCATTTATTTTTTCTTACGAAAACCACATGTTCTAATTTTAAATATTTAACCATTTAATTTATTACAAAAACTATTTTCATTTCAACAGTTTACTCAGTGCATCAGTTTAGTAACAATTAAGTTTTTTAGATTATTATCTATCGGTCGCCACGATCTTAATAGCATTTAAAGGGTACCAGTGGTGGCAATAACAATGATAATGCCAATATGACTACCACTTTTGACATTTAATGACTTTTAAATATATAGGGTAAGTTTATTTACGACGTTAGTAATAAATCATTTTGAATTTAGAATAATTTAAATAGGCACATTCTGATATTGTTGTAACGAAAATTTATTAATGTTCGTCGGTTCCATTGGTCAATGATTTGAATCAGTATATTGTTTGAAAATACCACATCACCAAATATTACAATTCAGTCATTTTATGGTCCCGTTTTACCAAAGAGTAAAACGGGACTCTATCACTAAGACTCCATTGTCCATCCGGCTGTTTATCTGTCCGTCTGTCACCAGGCTGTATTTCATGAAGAGTGATAGTAAGACGGTTGAAATTTTCAAACGATGTATTTATGTAGCCGCTATAACAAAAAGTACTAAAAAAAAGACTAAAAGTAATATTTAAGGGGGTCCCGTACAATAAACGTAGGGGCCAATCAGGCAGAGTAGAGTCATTTTGGCAGGGCCAAATATAAAAAAAAATTTTTTTGCTCGGTTTTGCTCGATATTGGTAATGGCAACAGGTAGACGCTTGAAATGTATAGATAGTAGTACGGAACCCTTCTTGGAATGTCCTATCAAATTCACCTAACGAAATAAATATTTCTGTATATTATTGAAATAAACGATGTTTCTCTAAAGGAACTCTAGTTGCTGGAACCCTCCGTGTGGACCCATTTCAATTAGGTTCAGTTCTTGAAGTCGGTTTTTTTTGTTAAAATTTTGTATTATATTACTTCAGGTACAAGCAAGAACTTCTATATGGTCATTATATTTTTCTATAATTATTACTATATTTATCTATTAAAGACAAAGATTTAGATATTCGACAAAGTGTCATACTTTGTCTAATATGTGATAAATATAAAAGGTAATCGTTGATTCAGAATTGGGAAACTTTACCTGTGTTTAAGGTATCGTCAGTGGTTTAAGGTAAGTTTTTTAAATAAGTAAATAGGAAAATAAGTTCAAAAAGTGTAAACAATTCATCACACGTTTCGTTCAAGTAATTTGAATGCTTGCACAAATAAAAAAAAAGAAGTAGGCATTAAAACTAAATTCTGTGTACCATTATTAAATAGTATACACAGACTTTGATCATTTTGTATCTCTCTTGCGGTATTTTTTGAGAGTATCAAGTTTTTCTTTCACGTGGTTGCCCAATTTTGGTTAAACTGCGAATATACGTATTTTAGTGCCCAATAAACGCTTAATTCGTGATTTTTTTCAAAAACACGACCTCTACTGTCAACTCAACGTCCTCTTACTGAAATAGTGTAATGAAAAGTGTGTGTTACATAAAAATTGTGATAAAATACTTACATAATGTCGCCCAGCTTGAGCCTTGTATGTATAAGGGCGCATGTTTTGTGGTCGGAGGCAGCGAGTGCTGCACGGCGCCGGCGCATCGGGCGCGGGGAAGCCGGCGGTGAGCCATCGCCCGCGCCCAAGGCAGCGTTCGCCGCAAGCCGGCGCACTCCCGGCGAACTGCCGCGCCGGCGCACGGACGCATGCCGCCCTCCCACGCCGCCCAGCATCCTGGAATAAAAGAAATATATTCATTGATATATTTCATATTTTTATACCTAAATTTAAATTTAGATGATTAATTTTGTTTTCTAGTTATATTGTTATGTATTTTATGTTGCTTAATTCGTAAGCTTATTAGTCTGTTGTTGGTGGATGTTGTTTTCCTTAAATAGATATCAAAGGGGTGCCTACACAAACTTTGAGTGGTTCTTACACCAGTAAGAACCACTCAAAATTTGTGTAGGCAGAATCACTTTAAAGACCACTTTATTATTTAAGAAAATAAATAGGCTCGATATCTGTAATACGCCCCCATAATAAAATAATATGACACGCTATAGCATTCCTGAAGTAAATAAAACCTATAATATAATATAAATAAATAAATAAATCAATAAATATTTGGGACATCTAACACACAACGCCGTCTAGTCCCAAACTAAGCAGGGCTTGTATTATGGGTACTAGACAACTGATATGAATACTTATATATGATACGTAATACAGTGATTTAATAGATTTCCTTTACATAATGAAATAAAACGATGAAGTGAACTAATATTTTATTTGCAGAAATAGGGTATTTGCTGTAAAGAGATTTAAAATAATCACACACTCCGTTAGTCTGTTCTGACATGCAAAATTTTAAATGTATATGTCAAACTTAGTCACTTTATTTCTTTGAATTCGATAGATTTAGGTACATTAGACTTTCAAAGCGATATAATTAAAAACATGTTTGATATCTACAATGGCACAATATATCCTACTAATATTATAAATGCGAAAGTTTGTAAGGATGGATGGATGTTTGGATGGATGTTTGTTACTCTTTTACGCAAAAACTACTGAACGGATTTGGATGAAACTTTACAGTAATATAGCTTATACATCAGAATAACACATAGGCTACTATTTGCCGCGATAACCGTCATATACGCGGGCAGAGCCGCGGGCAACAACTAGTCTATTATAATCGAAATTGATTGCATTGTTTTGGTTGGTAAATAATTATTTACCAACCAAGTGGAGCCTAAATAGTCTCATTGGGTTTAGGATTTTTCTTTAAATAAATTATCTTTTTTTAAGTTGGTTAAAAAAGAGCGAAACATAGTTCATTACAATGACAAAATAAAACAAAAGTGCATAATATTATGCAATAATCATGGTCATTTGTTTTGATTTTCTGTAATTAATCTATTATTTTGTTAATTTAGAAATATACGAGTATTGATGGTTAAAGATATTCCTATTAATACATAAATTCATAGTCGAGAAGTTGTGCAAAAGAATTAGACAAGAAAAAAGAAATTTTCTTAGCTCTCAAAGTTAGTTATCTTATGATACCTCTCTACTTACGTTCTCAAACTACGCCAGGTTATGGTGAATTAATAATTTTGATGAGTAGGCATTTATTTTAATTAATATCTAAATTGTTTAACCACTTCGGAGCAATAGTAACATTTTCATAAATTGAAAGTTTTTTGGACTAGCAGTCGTTTAAGTTTAAAAAAACAAACAAGTAAAGTCGAGATTGTGAGTAAAACGGATAAATCCCTTAAAATGTACTGAATGTCTTTTTCCTCCTCATGTTATAATATTAAAGTATCATATTCCATCTCTGGATATACGTAAAGTTGACACCTTTCGTCAGGAATGAAATAAAACACTTCGTGAGTAATGGTGTATTCGTGTTACTAGGTTCAAACTTGTCATTAGAATAATAATAAATAAATAAATAAATATTTCAGACATCTAACACACAACGCGATCTAGTCCCAAGCTAAGCAGAGCTTGTGTTATGGGTACTAGACAACTGATATGAATGTTAAGACTGATTAGTTTTGTCAAGAATCAGGGCACAGTTTTTTTGTATGATATATTATTTAATATCTATACTATATTAGAAATCTAATAAAAATAGAATATTAAAAACCAGGTTACTTTTACGTATTTCATAGCATAGCAGTATGTATTTCTTTTATTCCCGTATTTACATTTATTATGTATTAGCTGACCGGTCGAACTTCGTACTGCCTTTTTTTGATTATAGTTTTTAGATTTCCGATTAACTTGTTTTAGTATTTATACCTTAGTTGGTACAGGAGGTGGGAATAAACATGAAAAATTATAAAATAACAATAAAAAACAGTCGCAAACTGAAAAAATATAACACTGCCGGTTTTTTTCTATACAAACCTAGTTATGAAAATAAAATAAAACAATAAACAATAACGTTTTCCTATCAGTATTTAAAAAAAAATCATTTCAAAAAGAAGTTATGCATGTATATACATTTCAGTGATTCATTTTTATTTAAATAAATCGAATGCAAAAAAAAAACAGTACTAATAATTGGATAAAAGTAAAATACGCGCCAGCGCCATGAATTTTGACCTGATTTTGCCTGACATTAATCTTCTTGAGAAATGTTTAAGTTATCGCTATGAGACGGAATAACTGACCAGGTATATCAAAATAAGGTAAACGAATAAAGCAGGGAGTTACGGATATCAAAGAGTGTTTACACGTAATCTTTCCAAAACTCCAACACGTGTTTTCTTTACAACTCGTGAAGACACATGGTAAGCTTTCACACTGTTGAATTCCTTTCTTATATGTCTTACAACGTAATTTTTAAAGCAAAACAAAACGTTCAAATAAAACTCGTAGTTTAAAAATCTAAATATACACAAACAGACGCACACTGACATTTATTATGTATAAAAAAGCAACAGGCAGTAATGAGTCAACATATATCGTGTGGAAATCTCACATAAGGCGGTGTGATCCCGAATCAACAGGTCGATAAATTTAAGCGAGATTGGAGCTTACTGTCACATCGCGGTCGTTGAGTTTATTTCTACATGGAGCTTATAATATTGTGGAGGCGGTTGGGATTTTATATCAAATAGCCAAGATGAATCAATTTAAGCAGAATGCTGATTTGGAAAATAGTTAGATCGTAGTTGAAACTTCAATTACGTTGAACATTGTGCATTACTATCTAATTAATCAAATTAGTAAGAATTATTTAATCAATTTTTAAGCTTTTATCGTGGGCTTTGAGGCCTTTGAGCGCGGCGACCGAATCAATAATTTTCGTAACTCAAAAAAACCTGACACACGAAGTTCGCACGGATCGAGAGGAGCTGCTCCGAACGACGTGTCGATTTGATCAATAGGTGGAATGACTTTGACGCAGATTCAATCCTGCTTAAAAGCAGGTTTGTATCATATCATCATGATATTTGCCACCTAGTGTAGTTTTAATTTGATTACATTATCATTTTCATCATTTCAGCCGAAAGATGTGCACTGTTGGACATAAATCTTTCCTAAAGTTCACAACAAAAACTGACAATGAGTGGTTGTATATTTATGAAAACAGATACACTGATGTATTGCAATATCGAGTATTTATTTAGACTCGATCATGGGTTAGGTACTAGGTACAATATCGGTTACAGTTTTGTAATTTTTAAGTAAAATTTCGTTATCTTTATAAGGTATTAAGCATCACTGCGGTTATTCCCGGACCAATAAGACCTTTAAACCTTCAAGAAACGAGCGTACTCCGTGTTGCGGGTGTCCATGGGCGGCGGTAATCGCTTACCATCAGGTGATACGTCTGCTCGTTTGCCCCCTATTTCAATAAAAATACATATATAGAAAATGCGAAAGTAACTCTGTCTGTATGTCACGCTTTCATGGCTAAACCACTGCACTAATTTCAATGAAATTTGGCATGAAGATACTTTGATCCCTCAGGAAGGACATAGGGTACTTTTAATCTCGATAACCAACATACACGCGAGCGGAGCCGCGGGCAAAAGCTAGTAGTTTTATATAACGTAGAGTAAGTCATAGAGAAGATCAGAAATAAAATAGATACCTCCAAGTTTCATACAACCAAAAACAGAACGCCTTGAAGTGAAAGTCTGTTCAAAGTTTTCGTACATCTAGGTATTAACTCAAGTCGAAGTGGTAAGGAGGTCCTTAAAGGATAACGTTGACTAGAAGTAGTGTCAAACGATATCCACAGATAGTATTACTACAAATTGAATTTGCTTTAACGTCAACATTTGTCTTGAAATCGTACTAGATAATAATTTGAACAAAATGTTAACTGCTTCATGTTGTTTGGTTTAAGGTTTACGCCTTCTGAATGAAGTGTTAAAATGTATAAAGTGATGAAATGTCATGTTTTCACGTTTCATGTTTCAGAGAACTTTTACCATGTTTTATATTACACGTTTATAAATGGATAGCCGTATGTTAACGTATATACCTATGTAACGTATTAAATCATTATTTTACTCTAAATTTTATTTAATCAAGTTCATTATAAATTTATTCTTGTTTTCTCTCTCTCTCTCTCTTATTTATTAACTAGCTCAGTCCCGCAGTCTTACCCGAGTGAAAGTCCCGTAAAAATTGGTCCAGTCGTTCCAAAGATTAGCCAGAACAAACAGACAGACAGACTGACAGACAGACAGATAAAAATTGTAAAAAAGTTATATTGGAATATGTACCGTGTATGGATATCATATACATCATTTAGTAAAAAGCGGTTATTTTAATATTACAAACAGACACTCCAATTTTATTTATTTGTATACATAACTAAGTGACTGTTCACGACTAGTACCTATCTAATAATCTTATAATCACGACAAGAAATAATCTTGAAAGAGACTTTGATTGTAAAAATAAATACTTACTCATCTACAATCTTATAGTAACTTTCCATGACATAACTAGAATTTGTATTTGAAGCTAGAAAATCCCGTAACTTGCAGCTTTGGAAACCACAGTAGTTACTATAGGAAAAATAAATTATTCAAAGTTGTTCATCAAGAGAAATCTCGACTTAGATATTATCTTAAAATGTAGCTTTAAAGAGTTTACTCAGCTGATGTTCAAGAATTTATATAGGAAACATTTTAAAGCAAAGCAAACTGTACACTGTATCTTGGGTATATTATAAGTAAATTGAATAACATTTAGAATACATTTACCAAAAGCGTTGACACACTTTCCTTTTACTACAAGAATACCTTACCCTAAAGTTAAATCAGAGAATCAATTCACATATTACCTCTGTAAAAGAACTTACAAAACAAATAACCCAAAACATGCTACACTCGGTTACTGAAAGAGCCCCTCCTTTATCAGTCTTTTGTCTAAAGAATAGCCGAGCCTTGCACGGCATGGTGTAACATATCGGTCTGACAACTTCCGACTGTGGACAAAGCTGGCGTTATCATTTTATTACAAACACGGTACATTTTAAGGAACGTTAAATGTGAACACCATTATTATTTTTAGATTTTGGAAAAGCAGTTTTTTGCGTGTCAATCAGTGTCTGAAAAAAAATTGATTTTGTAACACGCGTTTAGACTTAAAACTGAAGCAAATTATTATTACATATTTGCCGAATCAAATTTTATATTTTATTTCGGTAAATATACATACAATAATAATCAGTAAAGTAAAATAGTAATCTAAAAAGTAAGTAAAGGTTAAATATTTTTAATTATACTTAATATTACGTTTATTTAGAATAAGTTCAAAATTTAGTTTTAATTTCACATAAATAGAAGCAAGCAATGTATAAAAAAGAGTATACGGTATAGTATAATAAAAAAATACAAATAACAATGAAATATGAATATAAATATGAGTTTTATAAATGTTTATGAAAACACGGCAAAGCTTCATTTGAAATGTTTATGAAACGAAACAAAACCATCAATATCAATAAAGGGAAGTAGTAAGTAAAAATGGTTGGAATATTTTTGACACGCTTGTTATGGATCAAATCTGTTTTGTGTTTTTATTATGTAATTTAGATATTCTTTTTTTGTTTTAGAGTCTAATGATATAACAAACTTTCCACTTTAATTCTAAAGTAGATTATGGTCGACTGTCAATAAGTCAAGACTGACTGCCAAGAAATCAGTTATGCTAGCCAGTGGACTTCAGTAAAATGATTGATAAGGTTTTTATTAAAATAAGAACTAATTAATACCTAGATTATTTAGGTTTCAAGGTAAAATTTAAGTTTTGCCTAAACTGCAAAGGTTCTGTAATAAATTAAATATAGTTTGTTTCTCTAATCTAATTTCTAATTATTCTCTTTCTTATTGATCCTTGAAAATCACATTAAAGTTTAAATAATCCAAACCACATATAAATAGGAATATTTTAGACAGACAGACATCTGTTTTATATAAAAAAAAGATGAATCTATGACGAATACGTGTTTTAAGTGGCTCTACAAGGAAATGTTTGCTTTGAAGCAGAGCATACATACAATGAAGATATCCATTAGTACGTTATGTACATTGTACACAAACACACATTATTTTTAAAATATGCCTGATTTTTCAAGGTGGCATTGCGGTAAAGCATGACACAATCACTCCATTGCAGACAAATGAATCATTAAACTGTTGCAATCTTTAAACTGACGAGTTACGTTCGTCTGTCTCTTTAATTTACTCCGTGTAAACAAACACTTATGTTGTGCTTTCGTACGAAGAAAAGTGAAAGGTTCATGTAAAAGACTTTCAGAACATCTTTATTTTGTTCGCTGTTTCATAAATCGAACACGTGGTTGGAATTATTGGCTGAACACGATAATATATGTGGGTAGTACTCCATTAATATTCTAAAGAGTAACTGTAACATCTACTTTGGAAGTACTGGTATCCCTTTTTTTAATATAAGTGATGCATAAGTAGGTTTTATTCTAGACGGTATATGTGAGCAATTTGAAATATAATATTAGAAAGAAATTTAAGAAGAAAACAGGTGCTCTATTTTCTTATTGAAATGGTATAATGCTTGAAAAAAGGATTAGGTATCCTATTTTCGTGTATTGGATCGTGACAATTTTAGGTTGAATAAGTGATGTCGTATCTAATGTTATATATATTAAAATACCTTTGTCTTTTTTTATGTAAGTGTAATATATTTTCTTTTTGTGCGACGTTTATTTTCAACTAGCTATTGACCGCGGCTCCGCCCGCGTGTATGTCGGTTATCGCGGCAAAAAGTAGCACTTTTTCCATTTCTATGTATTAGCCCATGTTCCCATGCCCATGTCATGATGACGAGTGCTCAACGCGCGTTTTGCTACCGCGCGTTTACAACTACATGTAATTTAGTTCTAGGAGTACATATGCTAACGCGCGTTTTTACATGTAGTTGTTAACGCCCGTTAGCAAAACGCGCGTTGAGCGCTCGTCGTCTAAACATGGCCTTATTCTCATGTATAAGCTATATTACTGTAAAGTCTCATCCAAATCCATTCAGTAGTTTTTGCGTGAAAAAGTAACAAACATACACACTCACAAAGATTCGCAATTATATATTAGTGTGGTATTAATGTGATAATGTAATACTTAGACTTCCTCTTTACACATCGAAAAAAAATAAACTAAGATATTTGTTTTGTTCTTGCAATCACGACAAAGCATGAACGTCTTAAAGAAACAATTCTCATTATTCAATTTCGAAACTGTAAATTTCTTAAACAGTTGTATGGAAAAAAGCAGTTTTTGACGTCACGGCTATATCCAGTAGTAGACATCCTACGGCTAAGACGATGATTATGATAACAAAAAAAAACAAATTAACGAAACAGAACTATATTACACTTTATAAAATAGTAAATTTCATGAAGGCTGTTCAAAATATGTTACCAATACAACAATGTGATCTTAGATTTATACCTAAATCCGATAAAGGTAGACAAAGCCAAGGAATGTGGGCGCAGGAATCCAGATTCAAGATTTTGTTAGGTGCCTGTTTTCGATAAAACATTCCTACACACCTCACTAAAGTAATTTTGGTTACCTATGTTCTGTTCTCCGTTTCTATTTAGATTACTAAAACGTGTGTATGCGGAAAAAAGGTTTTATGTAGTAATGACAGGTAAATAAATAATTGGTTGTACTAAATTGTGTAATTTTGAACTAGCTTTAAATTCAATCCAGGAAGCTGAAATACAAATGTACATTATCGATACTAGTGGTCGGTATTCGACCATATATCTTTTATTTTTTTAGCTTTCTGTCCTCCTCCATCATGTACCAAATAACTGAGGCCAATTTCATACTCCTCCGTTCACATAATTCTCGTGATAAGAGGTAAAATAATATCGATTAGTGAACTGTTTCCTCTAACATAATGTTATGCAAATATGTATTAGGGTTGGAATATTGACAGCATTAAGACAGCGTGACTTTGTCTACGTATGAACCACAGTAATGTTAACATGAAACAGCGGTAAATAGCACAAGCATACATAATGAGTTTCCGCTCTATCCGTGTTAATATAGGCGGCTATGGCAATGAAAAAATCCTATGTTATTCCGCAAGAATCAAAATATCTCTAAGCTAATTTTCAGTAAAATCAGGTCACTGCTGTAACCGTTCAAGCGTAAACTGACTGGCAGATAGAGATACTTTCGCATATATAATATTGGTAGATATAGTTTAGTTTAGTTCTTAAGTAGAATTTGATGATTAATAAACGTCGTAATCGTAGGGATTATGACAAATACCCTTCAGGGCCTTGTCACCGGATCTAGATCTCATCTACTTGGAGAAACTTTTACATTTTTTTTCAAAATGATGGTATGGTAGAATAGTGGATTCTGTTGCTAATGTGTATCAGTGATGTAAATAATGGATACAGGTATCAAAACACATGATTGGTTGTTCATGAGTCATGAGTTTTATCTGTTGTAATAATTTCTATGAAATATTTTCGATTAAAAGTGCACTTAGTGGTCCATATCGCAATGGCCACTGTGTTTGCGAACACTCTTGTGCAATTGAATATTGCGCTTAGTAAGCGCCACTTAGAGCGAGAGTAATAGCAAATAGAAGTTTTTTATCCTTTACATCCTTTTCATTAAATTTGATTTGTCATAAATAGATAGTCATCTATACTTATAAAATAACATGTCCTGACTGACTGATTCATCATCGCCGAGCGTAAACCATCAAAGTTAGGGCTATGAAATTTGGTGAATATGATCGTTTCATTAAGTAGACGCTCACTAAGGAAGGAATTTCGGTATTTCTACCCCTAAGGGGGTGAAATAGAGGTTGAAAGTTTGTATAGAAGTTTGTCATTAATTAAGTTAGAAACATGATACTTATCTTTTAGTCTACGGATTCAAAATAAATAGATACGTACTTAAGCGTTTCTAAATATTCTACCCTTAAGGGGGGCAAATAAGGGTTTATTTTTGTAAGGAAGTCCGTCATTTTTTAAGTTAGAAACATAAAACTTTATTTTTGGGCTACTAATTAAAAATGAGTAGATACATATTTAAGCGTTTCTGGATTCACTAACCTTAAAGAGGTGAAATAGGAGTTGACATTTTGTACGAAAATCTGTAATTTTTTAGTTAGAAACGTGAAACTATATTAATTAACGTTTACAAACGTGAATAAAATATTCATAGACACTTACACAATTTTAACTAAATACATATAATCAACTTCCACACGGGCAAAGCCGCGGGCAACAGTTACTACAAAATATAGGTATGCCTATTTCTTAATGCCTATTCTTTATGCAACTCATTAGCGTTTATGTCTTCAAAAGGTCTCGATTTCGAGTGTGGGATCGGACTGCTGTTGTTATTTTCTTCATGTATATAAAGTTTGGCCCTTATACCATCAAAAAAAAAATACAAATAATGAAAGCTTAGCCGAGCATAATCATAAGATGAAGCACATTTTCACTTTGATGGCTTTGTTAATCGCCGTATAACCTCTTTGTGACTGTCGAAAAACAAAGGCATCTGATGATGTGAATGATTTTAGGCTATAGGCATCATTGGACCGTACTTTTTTGAAAAAAGGGCTGGTTATGCACTGACTGTTACTGGTGTTCGATATCTCGACATGATAACACAGTTCTTTCTGTCTCAGTTGGATCATATTAATATGGACGATATGTGGTTCAAAAAGATGGTACCGCTTGCAATACAGCCCATGAATTATTACGGAATGAAACATTTTTTGTACTCTCTCGTTTCAGTGATCAGAATTGGTTCCTTAGGTTTTATATGATTTAACACACTTAGATCTCCTTTTATTGGGTTATTTTAAGTTAAAGGTCTATTTCAACAAGCCAACAACCATTCGTGAACACATCGGATTACAGTAGGAAATCAAACACTGTGATCACCATCTCATTCACATATGTGAATGAGGAATGAAAATACCGAAATAAGAGTGCGGATGTGCCAGCCGTGGAGGCCATTTGATCGATGTGCTATTCCATAAATAACCCTATCGTATGTATTTTATGCTTCAATTAAAAATCACAATATGAAGATGTTTTCTATCAAATACAAATCTTGGGTTAATTTTGGGACACCCTATACATGTATAATATATAGGTGTTTATGACCTTTTTCTTTCAAATTGATTAAGTCCAGTCAGGTGTTAGTTATATTGCCACCGTTTCAAATTTTCTCAGAAATTGTTAGAAATGGAAGCAAATTATGTAAAACAAACATCTCCGATCCTGTACAGTTAATTAAACTGGTTTTCTAGTGTGGTGAATTTCACCAGAAATTCTGTCGATCACTTATAGCGGCATTATTTTTCTAATAAAGAGTCTTCCCGACAAATTGCGAGACAAGATCCCCTGAGATCAAAGTCCATCAGAGGCAAACTTATTTAATTTGCAGCCTCTATCAACAAACTGATTACGGTCGAGGCTATTTACACTAACCTCCGTGTTGTAGACATTCTTTTACTGTCTTGTATTTCGTTAAAGTGTTCGTGATGAGCTTTACCGAAAGTACTTATGTTCTATTAGAATATTTGACTGCTCAAAAGAGAATGCAATTGATGAAACGGTTTAATAGATTTATTAAACGACAAATAATAAGACGTGGACACTGACTCCAAGGGCTCAAAGTAGCTAGCGTGCCAAGGAAAGAGCTATGCTTGGAGTTTCTCTGAAGGACAAAATTTGTAACGAAGTAATCCGTCAGAGAACTAAAGTAACTGACATAGCTCTGAAAATTGTTAGGATAAATTGGCAATGGGCTGGTTACACATGTCGCAGCTCAGACAACCGCTGGAATAAGCGTGTTTTAGAGTGAACGTAGTGTGGAACGCTCTCTGTCCGGCTGGCGGGATGACTTACTTAAAAGGGCTAGCAGCGGCTGGATGCTAAAAGCAACAGATTAGGCTCCGTGGTGTTCCTTGGGAAAGGCCTATATCCCGGAGTGGACTGTAACGTTCTGATGGTGAAATAATAAAATGTGGAAGGTAAACATCAACACATTAGTGTTATCTATATATGTACATGCATGGACGGAACAACTATTTTACTTTTTTCCCTTATAATCAGAATAAACTTCTTTATTCATATAAAGTACTAAGGAAATAACTAATTAAATAACGGTTTGAAATCCTTATGTGAAAGTTATTCACGCCAAAATATTTAAACCTGTTTTTATACTTTCAATAGAAGTACTTGCCTAAACAATTACAATTATGTAAAAATAAGAGACCCTTGAGATTTGGAAAGTTAATGTCAGATTTACATAGAACCCTCTACCTGAAACAAGGATGAATGATTTACATAATCTTCGAAACAGACTGACAGTTTTGCAGATATCATGACTACAGAACAAGGCTATAATGAAACTATTCTGACTTATTTAAATAAAATCGATAGTCAACGAGGAATAAATCCTTTGTCAAGAGGGACTTAACACTTAGACCTAGAACAACAAATTGTCATCACCATCACCTACTGAGTAACAAAAAACTCTTAAATTATCCTACAACCTTAGTAAAGAAAAGAAAAATAATGCTGAACAATATTGACTTATCGAAATAACGTATAACTTGCACACAAGGTTACTGAAATTAGTAAATCGGAAATTGTTTGTTCCTGTAATGGTTCAGAAAAATATCAAAGTAAATCGCAGTGCTGGAAACTTTTCCCGAGCGACTACCACAATCACTGAAACATTGAAGAGTTGTAAATATATAGAGAAGTTTGCACCAAGTTACTTAAATAGTAACTTAAGTGGAACCCATTGTCATGAAAGACTGTGAACACAAAAGGAGATTGCGGTTAATTGTTAGAGTAGCATTAAGTTGATATGTTTACTGAACTGAGTGGAGTTTGTGTGGAAAACTTGAATGAATCTGGACTACACAATATTTGAATTAATTCCATCAATATTTTAATTGGGACATTTTATAATAATATTGCGAAACAAAACTCAACGTTCGAACTTCTCTGTCAAATAATCAAACAATCTACACAAATCATCGGTAATTAGTAATTATATTCCTACTTCAACGTGGTATCTTTGGATAAATTCAGTAAATTTTATGTCACACAAACATAATTACGTTACGCAATAGTTAAACATACTACAATAAAAACAATAATAATTGAAATCGCTTCTTCAATAGATTACGAAGCAAGAATAAGGATCACAGTACTACGACTATATCCTGAACTGAGTCTTAAGCTAACGAGTTTAGAACATACAGAGTTTATTATGTACTGACAAATAACTTAGTAACGTTACTACTTTACCACGTTTTATCACCGTAAGAAAGTTTCATATTACACAAGTGTAACAGATTTAAAAAAAACGAAAGTTAAAAACCTAAGCCTGAAGTAGTTAATTTAATAACTTGTGACGTACTGAACTACTTTCTAACTACAAGTTCTGTATTGTGAAATAAAAGTTTATACTATAGTGCCTCGGACAGAGGATTTCGCTTTGTATTTGTGTTAAGAATAATCTACAAGTTTAATGCGACGAATACTTAACGTCAGGCTGTGAAAAGAGATAGTGAAAATCAAGTGTGCGATAAATATTTCTAATTTTAACTAATATTGAGAACATTATAAGCAAATAAATAGGTAGCTAGGCATCAATTTGTTCTTTATTAAATACCAGCTGTTGCCTGCGGTTCCGCCCGCGTGTATGTCGGTTATAGCAACAAATAGTAGCCTATGTGTTATTCTGATGTATAAGCTATCTAATATATAAAATTCTCGTGTCACAGTTTTAGTTGCCAAACTCCTCCGAAACGGCTTGACCGATTCTCATGAAATTTTGTGAGCATATTGAGTAGGTCTGAGAATCGAACAACATCTATTTTTCATCCCCCTAAATGGTAAGGGTCACCCATCCTTAAAAAAAAATTATGGCAAAACGACGTTTGCCGGAGCAGCTAGTTTAATATATAAAATTCTCGTGTCACAGTTTTCGTTGCCATACTCCTCCGAAGCGGCTTGACCGATTCTCATGAAATTTTGTGAGCATATTGAGTAGGTCTGAGAATCGGCCAACATCTATTTTTCATCCCCCTAAATGGTAAGGGTGACCCATCCTTAAATTTTTTATGGCAAATCGACGTTTGCCGGGGCAGCTAGTATTACTGTAAAGTTTCAATACATCCGTTCAGTAGTTTTTGCGTGAAGAAGTAACAAACATACACACTCACAAACTTTCGCTTTTATATAATAGTGTGAAGTGTGATTATTTTAGTAGATGGTTGGATACGAAATTTATCTGGAATTGTTAGTGATATTTGGTAATATTTTAATTTGAGTTATTAGTAAAATATATAAAACTAAAAATAAATTTGTACTACTGATTAGAACTACATTAAAGTTTATATTTTTCGATGAACGCCGGCTGCACGCACGAAAAAGCATGACTCATTGTCACGTTCCGCCTGAGCCGAGCATGCAAGCGAGAGCGCGGAACAAGAGGGACAATCGGCTTAAGCCACGCTCTTAAGCTTTCGGTTTGTGACGCATACTTTTCTTCAATTTTTTATTATGACGTTAACACTTAAAATTATTTTTGGTAAACTGACTTTACACACAACCAATTTTTTTTCTAGAACAAAGCGTCGGCTTTAGTTTTCTTCCTTAAATAAAATTGTAAGTCAAATAGTACTCTTCCCACTGTTACCCTTAGAGAATGGGTTTGTAAATAAGATGGGTTATCGAGATATATTCATCTATCTATCTACTCTGACAAGGGTCGAACTATTATTAAGACTTTGAAACGACATTGAAGATATTTGAATAGCCGATTTGCATTAAAGGCTACGTGCGTAATAAGTCAAATATGTAAACATTTTGATTTATATTTATCAGTAGGTGACCCTGCGAACTTCGTACTTTCATATTTTATTAGTGAATATTTTCAGAATTTCCGAAAAAAATGTTGTAGTACTTATACCCGCCTCAGCTTCCCATGGTTAGTATACAGTGGCAGACTTAGAAAATATAATACTTCTGGTTTTCTTTTATACTAATCTTGTTCTGACAATAAATAAAAGAATCATCGAATTTGGTGACTTGGTGGAAATTATGCATGGTGGAAAGTATATACATTTCGGTAATTCATTTTGATTTAAATAGATTAGGTTTTTTTGTCTATTAATCTGAATATTATTTACATATATATGCAAAAACAGCGCAGTATAACCAGCTGCACTTGGAAAATCAGATGGCGCAAGTTTGAACTGAAGTGGTACCGATCGCTTCTATCTTTGATACGACCACCAAAGGATTAATTTGTGATGGAAGTACACTGATCATTAAGGATTTATAGTGTTGATGAAATGAATAAATGAACTTATAAAAATATGATTTTAAGGATAATACAATTCTGAACTCATTAATGAGATTTACTATCAGAAGAATAATTAGTAAACAAGACTCTGGTTATTAAGGGAAAAAAAAATCGGTTACAATTTAGTTTATATTTTAATTTCTGTCATCTAAGTTCAAAGTTTAATATATTAAATTAGCTTAAATATAGTTTTAAAAAACTATCAAATACACTTACAAAAATCGGTTATGTACAGAGAAACAAACCTATAGGTAAAACTAATGAAACGAGTGAAAACCAAATTTTTTTTTTTATTGTTGTCTATTTCGCTTATACAGTGAAAAAAACGAGCGGCCTATGTAAAACATTGTAATAATTTTCAATTATTTTGGCAATTTTTATTTATCTTAATCATTCAATAAAATGCCGAATAAAATTATAAAGAAAATACCACTGCCAAAAATTTAATGATAAAAGTAGTAACTTGAATATTTATTTTATAACGTTATTGCATCCTTAAAAATAGAAATGATCATTATCATTTACTTATAAATTCTAGAAAGCTACTTGACTTAAAGAACACGAATTTATTGCTATTATATGTGTATTAACTATTTACCTAAATAATAATAATATTTTTGATAATCATTTACTATGATTATTATGATTTCACATCTATTATGATTTGTCACAGTCGATACTAAAAACTCATGATTATACTTTATTCTTTGTTTACTTGTGAGCCTAAATTTGTATGTATTTTTAATTATGTTTAACGGAATTGTATTTAAATAATTATATTATAGTTGCCAAAGAGTCTAATTTAAGGTATGTGTTTCCAGCTTCTGAATAAAAATATTTCTTTCTTTGAAAGTAGGTAAGTTGTAGAATCATTAACGAACATCCCAAATGTTATTCAAAACGGATTTTTATTTGAAACAAACAACTTTTGATGAAGTCCATAAAAGTACTTAATTAAAATTCAGGATTTTTTTACACTTTCGTTGGGAAGTAAATTGGGCTCTAAGGATTTAATTAAATTACTTGTAAAATAAAACTGCTAACTCTGAATAAACACAGTTTTGTTTTTGATGATGATGTTTTGTTTTTGTAATTACTTTTGAGAAACAAAAACATCATTTTCTTTAATTAATTTTAGTATGTATGAGCTAATACTGTATCTACGTGAATTAGATATGTACCTACATTAAGTCATGGTAATGAACAGATCGAATCAAATTTTTAACTATTAATAATCATATTTAGAAAATCTAACACACAACGCCATCTAGTCCCAAACTAAGCAGAGCTTGTAGTATGGGTACTAGAAAAACTGATATAAATACATATATACCTTTTTTGGTGAATACATACATATACATAATATAATTAGTTAGTAGTGCCTACAATACTAAAAATATATCTTGATCTTTGTGACAGATGTCTACGAAACAGTCGAAGTAACTTTAAAAAAGCTATTTAATTTCATATCTCAACTAATATTATAAAGCTGGAGAGTTTGTTTGTTTGATTTGTTAAACATTCTAATCTAAAGAGGTATTTGTATGAGTTAAAAAAATGTTTTAATATTAGAAGGACCACTTATGGAAAAAAGCTATAGGCTATTGCAATAATGGGGTAAAATTATTCCATTTGAGAGCTGCCATTGCGTGCACTGTGTGAACGGTTAAAGTTCCACATAAACAGCAAATGAAACAAATATTTCCTTTTCAAAGTTTTAAAAGAAAGTTCTCAAGATCATAATTATTTGTTAAAGCTGTTATTACGCTACGGGCAATAGGAGACGCAGACCTGGTTGTGTGGATCAACTAGTCACCTTTATTTTGATTAATGACATACTAGTTTCATCAGAATCGAAGTGTAATCCATTCTTATTATTATAAATTCGAAAGTAAATCTGTCTGTTTGTTACGTTTTTACGGCTAAATCACTGAATTGATTTTTATGATTTTAGGTATACAGATAGGTTAGAGCTTGAAAAAGGAAATACGCTTCTTTTTGTCGTACAAAAGCTAGTTTCTATAAATATAAAATAACCTTAAATGTAACTCGTAAGTTCTAAAATAACACTAGTGATAACTAAAGACTTACATTATAGGTATAGGTAGACTGTACCAGCCTTAAAAACTATTTTATTTTCTTTATTTACAAATTTTAGAAATACCGGTTTGACCTTGAAACATATAGTTGTGCAGTGTAATAGTCGTGATACAACTATTGCAAGATCATCTCATACTGTGTAATGTTAATAATTAATTAATAAATCTGTTCATTTACAAATAGCTACGTGGGAAAATTTCTTAACTTTACACATGAAACCCTCATTCGCGTTCGGCATGTTACAAACAGTATCTTAATACTTATCACTTGACGATATTACACTCACACATGGTGTGGTAATTAAGAAAGGAGGAGAGTAGAAAGGGCAAAAGGGTTACTAGAAATAATTTGAATGTTGAAGTTCATTATTTGTTGCACCTTTAATTGTGGCAAGATTGTTGGGTGAAACGTGTCTGTTTATTATACAATTTATTGATTTTTTTAATAGTGGACAAACGAGCAGACGTATCGCCTGATGGTAAGCGATTACCGCCGCCCATGGACACCTGCAACACCAGAGGCGTCACAAGTGTGTTGCTGACCTTTGTGGGATGGGAAGGGGGGATGGGAGATTTGGATATGTGCCTCCGGTATCCTCACTCACTCGGTGAAACACAGCACAGGTGTTGTTTCACACCGGCTTTGTCAGGCCGTGGTATCACTCCGGTAACTTAAGGTCCGGTAAGGGAAAACTTCTTAAGCGGCGTTGTGGTCCTTTCTGAGATGGGTAAAAAAGATCAAACTCGCGTCAGGACACGTCGCGTCAGCACATGTGACCTGATCGTAAGACGGTGCGCTGCTTGCGCGAGTCTGCGTGTGTGTATATACTAAAGCCTGCTACGCGCATGCATGGATGGTGACAGCTGATGGCTCGACTGTCTATGTAATATGACATGACTGGTAATATGTTTATACTGTATAGCATTAACATATTTTTTTATAACATCATTATAAGCTTTTTTTTATATTTTTATCGCCCATTTTATTTAAAGAGCGAAGAGGTTAATTTCAGGTGAGCTTCAACAACTGCTTGTTTAAGTTTTAAGTTTTCCTCATGACTGCTTTGTGTTTTTTTTTCTGAAAATGTAAAGGAAGCATGAGCACCATCCAAGAGTGGTAGAAAATATCACTATTGTGAACGTGGAAAATGCAGCATAGTGACCTATCCATGGCAGCTTAGTGAGATGCTTTTCACGCCCCAATTAAATAACCTGGGATCTTTAACATAGATCACATACTTTGAGAAGTCTTGTCTACTATTTAGCGGTCTGCCCAAATTGCGTAAGTTCACTTCTTGGTCCGTTTTATGTCTGTTATCTGATAACATAGTAAAATATGGCAACAGATTTGTAGTTTCTTGATTTGTCAGAGTTTCAATAATAAGATACAAAACAGGCGAATACACTGTCACTTAGTTTAGTCAGTGGCGGTGTGGTAGGAAGTTTCTCCTTTATACATACACTGATGATGTACATGCTAGATAATTTCAGGAAGTTTTACGACAGAAAAACTCTAGAAAATTAGCTAGGGATCGTAACAAAATCTCGAGGAAAAGTAACGTGATATCATAACACCAAAATAAATAAGGCTATAGAAAGTAATCATTTATTTCCGTACATAATCTCTTCTTTGTGCTCTCAAAGGGCTAATACCGGGGACCTACAATAAGGAAGAAAAGGTATTATTGAATAAGCTTACACGTGTTAAGATAACAACGGATAAACAACCCGCATGTTACACACCAAAATCGACTTTGTGCCTTACAGGCAACTCATTCTTTAACAAAGAAATTAGTGAATTTTAGGTCTATCTAATACCTTTTAACGAGCAATTTTTATATACATATATATTATGTAACTCTCGGAAACGGCTCACGATTTTCATCAAATTTAGTATACATGGGGTTTTAGAAGCGATAAATCGATTTGGGTAGGAGTCATTTTTAGAAAATTTCGTTTTATTCGTGTTTTAAATAATCAACTATAACGATAATATTAATGGCCATTTAGCACTATGTAGCGCCATCTATCGCAACTCGAGCGAACTATACTAGAATAAGATCTATTCACGAAGCAAATACAAAGAGGAGATGGCATAAGCGCATCACCCCCGTGACAAAATACCGACCCCGACGTCATCGCAGTTGACGCAACTTGCAAATTATACTATTAACGTCAATGTTCTAGAACTGCATCGAAAAATCGTAATACTTGAATGTTCTCGGTACAATCAAGTAAAAAAATGAATTGTTGTGTTTTATCTTGTACAAATAACTCAGATAGACGTTCTGGTACCATGAGTGGCATCATATTTCTTTTATAAGTAATTTTATAGCTATTTTTTTAAAAAGTTCTAGAAAAATCTCTTAGTGTTTTATTGAAATGTTATTATATTTACTCGCCACTAGATGAAAAAACTTTGTGTTACTGGAAATAAAAATACAATGGTACGTTGACCTGAATATTAATAAAACATACCATAAGAAGATACGGAAATGAGTTCTACATTCTTACCTAATGATTTTTTATACATCATGGTATTCTTTTTTGTATTTTTCTTAATTATATTGTGAACAGACTGACATCTATCGACATCTATTCTAAAATAAAAAGACAGGGTCGTATTTAGAATCCAAATATTTTATCAAGTTACGACTATATTAATCTTGCATTGAAAGTTGTTAGTTCAAATATTGAAAAAAAAGAAATTTTACTTATGCTGATGATTAGACGGAGTTTTTTAAATTCATTCAAATAATACAATGTACCAGTATACAGGTAATGTTCTAAATTTTCATCTAAAGATAGTATTGAAGAGCAATGGATCAAAAAAATAATAGGCAAAACTGGACTCCTACAAAATACACCAATATTTGTTCTTCCCGTTGTGATTCGAAACGATAGTGATTCATTTCAAGGAAAAATCATAAAAAAACGAAAAAGTAACTTATTATCTAAACCCAAATTAGGCAAGATTAAAAGTGATTAGATGTGGATATTAGAGACAACATTGGTATGACCATTCCATCCAAATCCGTTCAGTAGTTTTTGCGTGAAAGAGTAACAAACATCCATCCGTCCATCCATCCATCCATAGTTACGAACTTTCGCGTTTATAATATTAGAAGGATATTTCATCGGTATGTAATTCGTATTTTAATATAATTTCGAAAGAACACAATTTACCAAAAAAATACAGATTTCGTGAGAAGTGATAGCCGCCACATCGCCTTCATCGGCTTCATCGTCACTCGAGTCCTGACCGACTGCGGCCCATTTGCTGCAAGATATGATTCTTTTCTTGACAACAATTCGACGCGACGAGCTCTCATCAGTTAACTCTTGCGGCATGTTCGACTCGCTCTGGAACTCTAGATACGTGTCCAACATAATCCCGAAACGCGTAAGTTTGAAGCCCTAGATAGCAATTAGAGCTAAGCCATGTATTCCTTTGTATTTTTCTTTTTTTCATTAATATATTCACTTCTTCCACTTTTACCACCTTAGCGAACTTCAACGCATCTTTCTTAAACTCCCCAAGTTGAATGGGAATTGTACTATGTATTGTTTGAGCATTCAGCACCTTGATATTTTACACACCCAAAAACCCATTAAAAGACAAAAAGAAAAATGCGAGATTCAAAGTTTTCGAATTTTGACCCGACACCATCTCCAAGATGGAATCTACACCCTAAAAGAGAGTATCAAAATTGCGCTCAATGCTCGCGCTCCAGCACGACCGTGCAATGTTTTCTGACCTCAAGAAGCACACGTTTGCTTGGAATGTCCGTAATGGGATCGAGAACACTGGGCACCGCGTCACTGTATTTCAGAGCGATTTGCACATTGTGTCTCTTATACATCGGCATTTCAACGAGATACCTCGACCATTCCTTCACGATGCTCTTCGAAACGCATCCGGCCATATAAAAACTCTTTTTTTTATTTATTGCAAACGAGCAGACGTGTGTGATAAAATTACCGCCGTCCATAGACACCCGCAACACCAGAGGCGTCACAAATTTGGGGGATGGGGAAGAGGATGTGGGGATGGGTTGGGGAAAGGGATGTCAGGATGGGTTGAAGACAGATTGAAGAAAATGAAGACGGTATGTCTTACTACTTTGTGAACGCATTGAATGTTTTAGTAATATCATTTAAAATTAGACTTTTTCAGCAAGTAATATTTTTGTATTATGTTCAGACAAGAGAAATTGCTATTATATATAAGGTTTTGAAGGATAACTATATATAATATTTCTAGGAATATAATACTATTTCTGAGTAATAGAGTAACGGTTTGAAAGCTCAGTGATTTGTCGAAAACAGCTTATCAAGTTATACCATCTGGACGTCAGCGAAGGAGAATAATTAATTTACGGTGAAACTACACGGCGTGAAATTTATTTCGAGCTACGTCGGGTTTTATGAAACGAATTCTGTCATATTATGGCGTTATAGTGTTATATAAAATTTGGGATCCGTGCGGCTCGATTGCTTTTGTATTATTATGTTTCCGTGAAATATTTTTGATGTTTATAATTGTTATGACAATATATTTCCTGAAAACTGACTATTATTCAATATTTTATTAATAACACATTTAGGTATTTGTAATGGATATTATTATTATTATTCAATTTAATACATTGTAACAAACCCATGTTTAATAAAATTTCACACCTAACGGGGTAGAGCATAGTAAACTGCATTTTCACAAATCAACTTAATATTTTGGTTAACAAGCGTTCAGAAATGAATGAATTATTATTTATTGATTTGAATATGATCAACTTTTGAATAATTTGCAAATAATATTTGACTTCTATTTATTTTAATCTGTACCTATTGTATGAGTTTAGTTAGATAATCATCATAATTTAAAGCAACTTTAGTTCTTAACTGCGGTCCTAAGTGGTACCAAACTGATTATCGCTGCTATTAAATCGTAGTGGTGAAGCTATAACTTTAACCATTTATTTTATGGCTAACCTTTCTAACTAGGTGAACAACACTAGGGAAAAAAGCTATGTATTATGTTAACGTTGACCCGACATGTTGATAGCTATTATGCAAACTATCCTTATGAACAGTATAAAAGTACAAACAGTATAAATAAATTATTTTGTTTCTATTTTCGACTTTCACACCAAAGTTTACGTTTTCATAAATATTGGCAAAGATTGAAAAGAGCGCTAAATTAGCTTACAATTTCAGGAAACCTATGGCTTTTTAAGAATGCTTCATTTTTTTAATTTTTATGACGTTAACTGACGAAACATTTGAATACCTTGTCTATATCAATTAGTATCGTGCCACGTAATGACGACTGTAAAGAATCAGAATGTGTGTAAAGTTTCATGTAATTCTATAGAACATTCACGAAGGAGAATTACAACATTACAACATAACACTCTCACTAAGTAGACCGATCTAATAAACTTTTAGCTAGTAAAACAACAACAAAACTGTAAAATGAACTGTCGCCTGCGATATTCCCGGACTAATACGACCTTCAAACCTTCAAGAAAAGAGCATACTCCTAGTTATAAGATCGACACCGCACTTGTTACACCTCTAGTTCTACGGTATCCTAGGCGACGGTAATCTCTTACCATCAGGTGATAGGTCAAATTATGTTTAAATTTATATAGCTTTGTCTGAAAAAATGTAATTGTAAAAAAAAAAACAGAATGAAGTTGGTTCGCTCAAGTACTATGTACTTATGAGTGCGAGAACTTTTATTTCTCGATGTCTTCTCTTGATAAAACTGAAGTAGGCACTTTTCTTTATTCATAATATAAAGAAAGACAAAGACATGTGTAGGGAAACAGAAGTTGATTTCTTTTAAATCTTTTTTTCTTTCATCTTTTTTTTGATGCTTAGTTTTAATAATTACAGGACTGCAAAATAACATTTTTCTAGATATTATTACTTTTTAATTAAACATGTATTTATACCAAACGTATGTACTTGCTATAATTACAGTTCAAAACTCCGCATCAAATGTGTGATGGAATTTTCCCAAACAAGACCGCATAGCTCGTATTCTAAAGCTGTTTCTAGAAATTATTATACGTGGCTTTAAACCAACTTGCATTGGATTCTGCAGTTTTCAATTCACAATATTTCAATCGTAGTGCATTAGTTATCTCAAGCATGGAGCTCTCGTGAATTGAATATTTCAAGCACGCCTGAATACTCTAGCCAGAAAATTTCATCAAATTGGTCGTTTCAAAATAATCTGTGGATTTTCTGCTTGTAAAATTCAGATGTAAGATATATATAAATAATTTTTTAAACTGTTTAACTTTTGATCCTTTCATTTCGATTACTTTGAAGTGCACATCAACTTACAATAGTATTTTTAAACTCATACTTTGTTTTTGTGCATCTATGTAATTAGATCAGTCCGTCCGTGTATCATAATTTCTAAATCGATAGATCGATTCGAAATATAATGGAATCTTTTAATAAAGATTACTGCTATTGTGTCAACTAAAGTCTGTTTAGGAAACTGACAACGACAAGCAATAAAGTGTAACAAAATTTGATATAACATTTGTGTCAGACACAATTTACCAAAACATTTCTAAAATACAACCACGGCAGATTCAACAGGCTGTGTGGATAAAATATTGTTATTATTCTTTAAATATGTCAGATTTTCTCGTGGGCTCTCAGCAACTTGATGTATTCTATTGTTTGCGGATACGAAGCAGGCAAATGTGAAATATAGCTCGCGGTGTTCAAACTTTTATATTTTCCCTTACACAGTTCTTATGATGAACTGTATAAATTTGATAAATAAAAACGTATTATATCGTCTATAGCTGCTAAAGTTTTAAGTACAGTGAAACCATTTCTTTTAAACGTTAATGGATGAGATGGATTTATAATTGGTATAACAAGATTTGATATCGTTTTTCGCAAACATTAAAAGAAAACTATCTCCTAATATGTTCATAATATAAATACATAATAATATAATGAACTTCTAATAAGTTATTACCCTGCTTAATGGCGGAACGAAAACTATAATAAAATATAAACATTTCACAACTTTCCTCGTCATTTTACTACTCCAAGAACCACGTAAATTCATCAACAACCCATAACGTCCCACTGCTGGATTTGGGTCTCATCTCAGGAGGGGGTTAAGGCCATGCGACCCCACGCTGGCCAAGTGCGGGTTGGGGACGGGCAAGACAACGTTGTGGCTACGTAATCTCATCGTTGGATGTTTTTAAGCCGTTCAAGGCCTCCAACTAAGCTTCACGACTGTTATCCTATGATACAACCGGGAACTACTGCTTAACGTGACCTCCAAATCACAAAAATGCTCATGGTAATATGCCACTAGAGGTCACCCATTAAGGTACTGACCGCGGCATCGTTGCTTACCCGCTTGTTTCTAATCATTGCGGGGATCGCGGGGATTGTTTCTAATCACCGAGTGCAACTGGGCTATGAGCGCCTCATAATCCAGATGCTAACTTAATAATTTAAATTAATTACGTAACAAAATAAAGTAAATTAATTATAAATGGATGTGTGTGTACTTAGATAGATACTTGTTTCTATCTATTTTCTAGGCACATTATTTGACAAACACTCTTCCAAATGGCAAGTATAAAGGTTTTTCAATTTATTTTATTATAATTACTTCTGAAACATTTATGAAATAAAACGGGGAACAAGTTCTTAATTGGTAAAAAAACGAGTTTGAAAACTGTTTATAAACAAATATTTAAGTGCTAAACTTTTTATTCTATAAAATTAAAGAGATAGTCGACAATCTCTTTGAAAGTTTTGAAAGTCAAAATGCTTACTTTAGGGGAGAGTAACTTAAAGTTTCTTCCTACATATTTTTAAAATAATTACTGTATATTAAAAACTGTTGTGTAGTACAGTAGTAATACAATGTATTCTATTCTTAAGAACCACCAAACTATTATTTGCCAGTCTGTAGGACATGTATTTCGAAGCAGGCATTAACTAATACTCTATAATTTTATATTAACAAGTGCTCTCGAATGTGTCTTTTACTCAAAAGTTGAAATTTGAACGAATAAACAAATGGCTTAAAATTATCTACATAGTAGAATATATCTTTTAAAAATGAAACGTTTCAATTTTTTTGAGCCGTCGGGTGTTCGACACGCTGAGATGCAAAAATAGAAAATATAACTATCTTAAAATGGGACAATTTAACTTCTACACTATGACATTATTACCGGTTAAGATCTATGACTTTGTGTAGTGATTACCATAGTGTATTGTTTATTGTAAAGACTAGCTGTACCCCGCGGTGATTATCATACCATGGGTAACGCCACGGGGCGAAGCTAGTCTAAAAAAGTAGCCTAAGTCACTTCTTATATCATCAGCTACCTATCAGAGAATGTCTCGTCAAACAGACAGACAGACAGACAAAAATTGTAAAAAAAAATATTTTGGTATATGTACCGTGTATACATACACATGCATTTAGTAAAAATAGGTTATTTTAATATTACAACCAGACACTTCAATTTAATTCATTTGTATAGCATTCATTTAGTAAATATCGATTATTTTTATATTACAAACAGACACTCCAATTTTATTTATTTGTATAGATTACAATTTGCAATTCCTCTATCTGTTTTTATCTTTTAACACAACACTCACACTAGAAATATATCTTTTATCGTGGGGGACCTAACTAATGTACTTACCGTAATGTGTAATTCAGAATGTCAATTTGTGAATCACACAAAGTATTGTCTCATGTGGGAATAGTCATGGTCTCCTTTACCGTGGGAGAGCCACACTTCGGCATGAATGGGCCGGCTCGACCGGAGTGATATCACAGAAAACCATTGTGAAAAAGTGCTTGCGCTGTGTTTCACCGAGTGAGTGAGGATAACAGAGGCCCATAACCAAAACCCCCTCCCCCTATCTCCCCTCCCTATTCACCAAAGGCCGGCAACGCACTTGTGACGCCTCTGGTGTTTGCAGGTGTCCATGGGCGGCGGTAATTGCTTACCATCAGGCGATACGTCTGCTCGTTTGCCCGAATACTCCATAAAAAAAAATTGAACCCACAACACTTGGCGAAGTAGGGAGCGGAGTAGCGACCGCCTAAACCTTAGGCCAACCGTGCAGTGCTGTGCAGTTATCGTTCTAAAGCTAGAAATTAGTGTCCCAAACGTGTTCAATATTTAGATTGACTGCTTCGTTGGTCTCGCAGTTGGCGTGAGCGACTGCTGATCATGAGGTCTCGGGTTCGATTCCCGGGTCGGACCAAATGTTTGTATGATCTACAAATATTTGTTTCGAAGTTTGGGTGTGTTCTATCTATTATATGTATGTATTTACAAAAAAAAGTATATATGTATTTGTATCAGTTGTCTAGTACCCCATAACACAAGCTCTGCTTATCTTGGGACTAGATGGCGTTGTGTGTTTAGATGTCCGAAATTTAGATAGATCAGGAGCAAATAACGTTTTGTTAATCATTTATACCACAAAGCCTTCGTATATACTGCACCAACTTTTAAGGAATGAACTAAATTCTAGCAAGGACATCATTTGTATCGAAGTTTGGGTGTTTTCTATGTATAATATGTATGTATTTACAAAAAAAGTAAATTTGTAATCATATCAGTTGTCTCGTACCCATAATAAAATCTTTGCTTAGTTTGTGACCAGATAGATATATATCCGAAAAAATCTTCAAATATCATATTGATCTTTACCGATTACCGATTTTTGTCTGGAAGAAAAGTTATCAAATAATATACTACTCTGTATTTGTAGGTAAGTAAACTTGTAGGTACTTGTAGGTAAGTAAACTTTATGTTAATCGGAACAACGCTACTTCTAATTATTGATCAAGATACCCTTCATAAATTTTTCTTCAACATATATAATATACATATTAAAACATTAACCTTTTACTATTTTATTATACCTATGTATAAATTTCTCCTTGCCTGGTTGGAATTTAGATCACATGCTTTGAAATATTGTTCTACTACTGTTATAATCACTTTACTGGATATCAGGTGTAGAAATAATATTCTATATTATTTTACAAAATTATGATCCACGCCATATTTCATTGGACTTCATCATTTTACAAGCTAATAAAAGCCACGTTTAATTTAGATTTATTTTATGAATACAAGTTTATAGAGTAATTAAATTATTAGGCGTATTACAATCTCCAGAACATGTTTTTTTAGTTATGATACGGATTGAGCACAAATCTTCAAAGGAAAATATAACATTATGCTTAGCGGTACCTTTATATATTAAGAAATTGCGAGGAAAAACATTTTTAGATATCCTATAACTAACACTCATATTTTGGTTTCATAAAAATATATAAGTATATCTCCGCTACACAAAATATTAAACATTTAGAATAATTCTATTTGTATTTGTAATAGTTTTATTACTTTGATTCACATCTATGTTGTTTTAGTCCAAAAAAGAAGTTCAATCCGACTGCGAAAAAACTTTTGATAAAATCAATATAACCCATTTTGCGGCTTATTGTTGCAAATCCATTGATATCTCATTCATTAACGCCGCAGTAGTTTAGATTATCATCTAAACTACTGTGTAGCCCGTGTATGTTTGTATGTTCCACTGTATCTAGTGGAAAATACAAACATTCACGGGCTGAAAAAATAATACCCTTTCTTTTAACTTCACCGTAGCCTGGTAAAAAAATATAAATGACTTATCAATCAGAGCCAAGACACTGAAGCCGTATAAGTGCGTAATTTGTATTCATGCAACGAGTCAATGGACTTATCGTATTTCACTTGTTTTGTGTATCCCTTCTAGTTCTTCCAACAGAGCACTTACGGCCTCTTGCCGAATTACGTTCATGACGCCAAAAGCAGAAATTTTGTAGAAACTATTTGTATAGTATTGTATAAATGAAAAAGTTAAGCAGGATGTATGGATGTCTCTTACTCTTTCACGCAAAAACTACTGAATGGATTTATATGAAACTTTACAGTAATACAGCTCATATAGAAAAACAGGCTATTTTGCCGCGATATTTAAAATAAACGTGAATAGAGTCGTGGACATAAACTTGTCAAAAAATCAAGTAATCAAAATGTTATTACATTAAATTTCATACAACAGCAGGTTACTCATGTTAATCCTCGACGAGGGAATGTGATCTCTATGAGCCATGTCGTGGAACAATGGCTTCGTAGTTACATTGTTGGACCAATTTGTGTGCCAAACAAGATTTGAACGATAATCCTTAGTAGCCTATGTAGTATTACGTCAAAGTGATTTTTTAGTTACTTACTTTGTTTTGGTTTTATTGTAAGTGTAAAATTCTAGGATATATGAAAATTGAGGTACCTTAAGTAGCAGAAACTATTATGGTTATAGAAAGTTATTTCACGTGGGCACGTGTCAACTACTCTGATATAAAGTGACTTACCAGTATAGCTTGACCTTCGTATTATATGAACTAAATTGTCAAAACTTTATACATTTTGTTTGAAATGTGATTACCAAGCCAGCTCTAGTATTACACATGCCTAGTATTATAACTACTGGTCTCACACGTAATAGTTAAGTAGATTATTGTGGTATTACTTACTGCGATTGTGAATCATTATCCTATTACAAAAGGTATATACATTATATGTACATAATAAATAGGTATACGTTATGTTAATAAAAAATTTAAATGTTTTTATTTTACTAGTTTAGAAAAATAGTGCTTACTAAAGTGACAATGGAAAATCGAGAGCTTTAATAGTCCAAATTTTAAAAGAGTTACTACGGTCGCAGTATTTAAGATACGGTGACCTTAAATCATTTTTAGTACATTATAATCAAAATGTGTACCAGAGGGCAAATTATAGTAAAGTTAAAATATACGGTAAGATAGATAAGCTAAATCTTAAAGCAATTATTGTAAAATATTATTTTACCACAAAGTTATCTGATGGTTTTACGAAGGAAATCGTAAATCGCAAACATTTTGTAATCGCAGCGTTATCACGACGTGTCATCTAACAAACACGTCTTTGGGAATAGTTCGACTTTTAAACTTATTGCAGAATTTAGAGTTCAACCTTTGTTTACTGTTTGCAAGTGAAATAATGGAAAAAAATCCGTTGCAGTTAATTTCTTTAAATCTCATAGCGGTACTTTGTTTAATCAATCTGTCTAGAAACTGAACCAGCCGCTACAGAATGTAGTATACAGTGGTTGGTATATATTGAGAATATTTATTTAAAACTTGTTGCACTTATTGCACAAAGGAGGAGTTATGCTATGAGGCATTCCCTCCCATCCTCAGGTGATGTTAAAATAAGATGCGATAGGTGCAAAGGTATTGAATTTTTATTGGTATATAATGATTTTATACATAAAATATATCCTACATTTAATATAAGAAATAAACATTAATTTCATCACTTCTTACTGCTGGGCTCGGGTCTCCTCGCAGAAGAGGGTTAATGCCATACGGCCAAACATTAATTCACTATAACATAAATTAATATTATATATATATATATATATATATATATATATAGATATCTCTTTACGGCCCTTGTTGATCTGACGCGACGTGGCGTCAGTTAATTGTTGATCTGTTGGCAATTGTTGATCAGCAGCAGATTTTGTTGATCTAATGTGTATTCCGGCGTACTAATGTGCCTCCGCTCTGGATCAACAATTGCAACCCCTCTGCTAGCAGAATTACGAACTATTTACATCATTTTTATACAAATCCACACCATCTATTGTTGATCCGATTCAAACGGACCAATCAGAGGCCACCTTCTTCACGATTGGGTCTTTTCGATGGTAGACTGTTTCCACTTTGTTTCACAATTAATGTACGAATTAATGCTTAACGTATTACTGCCTAAGGAGCATTCAAACAAAAAAAGGTAGCTATTCAAATATAGTTAGGTTAAAGTTAAATAGTACCAACTTTACCAAAAGTAAAAAAATGACTTGATACGTATTTAAGCCTTTCTGGATAGTCTACCCCTAAGGGGGTGAAATAGGGGCTTAAAGATTGTATGAAAGTTTGTCATTTTTAAGTTAGAACATAAATCTTTATCTTTGGGCTACTGATTAAAAATAAGTAGATACGTATTTAAGCGTTTCTGGATATTCTACCCCTAAGGGGGTGAGATAGGGGATTAAAGATTGTATGCAAGTTTGTCATTTTTTAAGTTAGAACATGAAACTTTATCTTTGGGCTACTGATTAAAAATTACTAGATTCGTATTTAAGCATTTCTGGATATTCTACTCCTAAGGGGGTGCGATAGGGGATTAAAGATTGTATGCAAGTTTGTCATTTTTTAAGTTAGAACATGAAACTTTATCTTTGGGCTACTGATTAAAAATTACTAGATTCGTATTTAAGCGTTTCTGGGTATTCTACCCCTAAGGGGGTGAGATAGGGGTTTAAAGATTGTATGAAAGTTTGTCATTTTTTAAGTTAGAACATGAAACTTTATCTTTGGGCTACTGATGAAAAATGACTAGATACGTATTTAAGCGCTTCTGGATATTCTACCTCTAAGGGGGTAAAACAGAGGTTGAAAATGTATAGATATATATTGTCCTCTACTCGTCAATTGTTGATCAGGCCGAGATATGCAATAATTGTTGATCCACCTTTATGCTACTATTTCTAAGGAAGTGTCCAGTGTATCGTCTTATAGGCGCAATATAGTATTATACGGCTTGCAACGCTGTGCTTAAGTCTACGGCAAAACCTCTATCTCGATTGACTCGGCAATTGCAGCTCTAATAACCGTCATCTTTTTCATTGATACTTTGTTGATCACTTTTTTCATACTTGATGATACTTTGTTGATCAATACACACAACGTTTGATTAACATATGCCACGGGAACTAATATTTTGAAAAAAAAAAATTTAACTGTTTTGAAGGTCTAGGAAATAAAGTTTAAAAAATCTTAAAAAATTGTTTTTCACACAAACTTTCGGTCTTTATATTACCCCTTTAGGAGTAGAATGCTCATCAATGCTCATTCCTATAAATGCTGTGATATAAGTATTCATTTATTTGTAATCAAAAGTTTACTTCGAGACTAATCTATATACGTAATGTGAACCCCTATTACACCCCTTAGGGGTAGAATCTCCGGAAACTCTTAAATACGTTTTAACATATTTTTAATCAGTAGCCTAAAGATAAAGTTGCATGTTCCTCACTTAAAATGACGGACTTCCATACAAACATTCAACCCCTATTTCACCCCATTTGGGGCAGAATACGCTTAAATACGTATCTTATCATTTTTAATCAGTAGCTCAAAGATAAATATTAATGCTTCTTACTTTAAAAATGACGGACTGTTGTAAAACTTTCAGACCCTATTTCACCATCTTAGGAGTAGAAATTCCAAAATTCCTATTTTTATATTTGGTATTTAAAGAATCAGCCTCCAACTCCAAAAGAATACTAATTAAGGTCTATACGTACGTGTAATATTACAATCGTCTTCTAATCCCTATCTGTTGAAGAGTTTAACCTTCTACCATCACTTCACCTAAATAAGTTGTAACTACACAACTAAAGGTCTATAGATGGATATGAAATCGAAGGATTATCCTCCATCTCCTAACTGTTGAGAGTTATACCTTCCATCATCAGCTTATCTAAATAATTTGAAAGAATACGACTAAATGTAACATACATACATATGATATTTAAAGATTTATCCTCCAACTCCTAACCGTTAAGTAGTTGTACCTTACATCATCAGCTCATCAACATGAAATGATGACGACCAGACGCAAATATCGGTGTAACTATAGAAAATACACTAAAAACATAGTATGTGCCTACAAAAAATGAGCATACCGAATTTCGAACCGCATTTCGAACACAAAAATAATTTTCAAAATTGGTGATATAGTTTCAAAAATTAGGGCTTGTTTATTGGATATTTCCTTGTTTTTCAGGATCTAGTTTCAACAATTCCTTAAATATTAGTATTTTAGAAGTTTTTAACGAAAAACTAAATAACTTGTTTTCCTTTTCTTATTTTGTTAATAACAATCGCAATTTTTTATGCGCTAATAAATCCTTAAAAAACATTTTTCTAGACGTCATGACACTCATTACGAATCGAATGAGCTACGCACGTTATTTTTAGGAGCTTTGGTATAACAATAATATACCTGTTCCTTTCTACCGAGGTTGCTACTCCAGCCCCCGCATTTTAAAATGCTAGTGTACGCGGCATATGTTGATCAAAACGTTGTGTATATTGATCAACAAAACATCATCAAGTATCATAAAATTGACCGTTATCGGAGCTACAATTACCGTGTAAATCGATGACGAGCTAGAGTATTTGCCGTAGACTTAAGCACAGCGTCGAAAGGCGTATAATACTTATATTGCGTGTATAAGACGATACACTGGATACTATCTTAGAAATAGTGCCAAAAAGGTGGATCAACAATTATAGCTTATCTCGGCCTGATCAACAATTGCCGAGTAGAGGACAATATATATATATATATATACGTACACTTACATAAATTTTATTTTATTTTTCCAAGGTAATAGAGCCAAGTGGCGCGCAATTGGAGAGGCCTATGTCCAGCAGTGGACAGCGATAAGCTGATGATGATGATGATGATGAATAGAGCCACGCTGATTTCAGCACGAACGGCTCGAACCGGGACGGTACTACCCTTGCACAGAAAATCAACGTAAAATGACAACGATCGTGCTTTCATGTTTCGTTGGTAAATGCGAGACCGGGGGCCCAATGCTGCAGAAGCATCACTATCCCACCATGGTGTGGGTCACAATACTGCATTGTTACATTGTCTGCACTCGCAGTATGGTGACCACCACTCTTGGATTCTGCTTATGCTTTCCATCAGGCAAAGTAGAGTTATTTTGGCAGGGCCAATCATAAAAAAATATATACAATATACACGATAAGGTACTTGGATTGTGACTGAACCCGGGATGAGTTTATACTTCCAACTCATCTTGACTGGGTGTGTACTCGCAAGTCGTCAGCGTATAGGTGATACGCACACTGAAGTGTTGGGTTAGAAGATTAATGAATATTAAGAATAATAAGGGAGATAAAATACCGTCTTGAGGGACACCAGTGAGAAGATCACACCAACTTGACGAGAAGTCATCAATATAAATACACTATTGTCGTCCCTGAAGATAAGAGGAAAACAATTCCAGAGTTTCTGAGGAGATGATAAGATAGGAAACGATAGCCCATAAGACTAGTCTTTAACAAGTCATAATGGCATATAACATAGGCTCATTATCATCCATCAAAGAATCACAGAATGACATTTTATCTTTAGAAACAATCAGCACTGTTTTTTTATCGGTTATTAGATGAATCATCGTCGAGGAACACACCATTGAAGGACGGAATTTATTTAAAAAAAGACATTTTAAAATTATTATTTCGTTATAGCAACGCTCTGTTTAACTCGATTCCTAGCTATTAATTAGTCTGATACATAAATGACAGTTTTCTTGGTTTTTGCTAAATATTGTAAAGTCATGTGTCCCATACATGAAGTAGAGCTATTATTGTTTGTGAATAACACATTCCAAGCAGCCTTAGCGTGTATGTATTTACAAATGTATTCTTTACATTTTAAAACATTCATGTTCTACAAAAGGAGCAATATTTCCACAGTTTCAATATACTCCGAACACACGCTGTGAGAAATATGTTCGTGGCGCGTCTTCTTTTGAACTTAATTTTCTTCTAACATATTTTACTTGTAAAAGTTTTGTTAACTGTAGCATAATGGTTGAGTTCGAAACTAGAGAAACCTTATAAGCATTCATTGATCACGGGCTGAATGAATCTTGAAGTTTTTTTTCATTTGAGGGCTTCTTTATTACTTACATCTTCAAATCTCTTTTTACGTTCATTTATAAAACATTTAATTTTAATCTACTCAAAGTCTGTTTCTGATGAAATTTCGCTAAATATAGATATTTGATACCATACGTAAATTTAACAACAAGTGTATGTTTGTAGAAATGTCATTCAAGCTGTAACACACAACAATATATATGTAGATCCGATTTTTCATTGTTTGCATGTCATTCAACCACGTATCGCTCGATATCAAAATGGTAATTGAAATGCATACCAAAACTATAGGCGGGAAGCATGATTTGTTTATTCGTGAAACCGAATTGATGCTGACGGGGAAAAGGGGCAATATCGGTGTACATTAACAGAGTTTTGCCAATATAAAACATGGCTACATATTTTCTTAATAAAGTATATAATATATAGAATTTACAACCAAAATAATATACTAAATAAACAAGTCACAAACTCATACCGACATAGATTTACCTGTATTTTTCCATATTCGTACATATGCAGCTTGCATATTTGATAGAATTAATGAAATACTAAAAGGCGCTAATAGCCCAATCGGTGATTGGAAACAATCACCGAGGGTATGCAACTACGGCGCGGTCAGTACCTAGATGGGTGACCGTTGTGGGCATGATACCATGAGTGTCTGCGTGATTCGGAGGTCATGTTAAGCAGTTGGTCCCGGTTGTTATCATAAGATAACATTCGTGAAGCTTAGTTGTAGGCCTTTGGGCGGCTTAAGAACATCCAACGGCAAGATTACGTAGCCACAACATTGTCTTGCCAGTTCTCACTCGGCTAGCGTGGGGACGTATTGCCTTAACCCTCTCTTGAGAGGGGACTCGAGTCCAGCAGTGGGACATTATGTGTTGTTGATGACAATGAAATACTGAGGAATATTAAATTAAGAGTGGCTAAAATGTTTCAATTAAAAAAATGAGTTTTTTTCCAGACCTAATTAGATGGTATAGTTAAAAAAAATACCACCAACCACAGTTGAGTATAACAAAAACACTCTTACTAAGAAAAGCCAGCGATTGTGGGTTAGAACGACATTTAATCTTCTTAGGAATTATCAAGAATACTAGTGTCGTCTAAAGTAACCTATCATATTGTAATGACTCACGTTGCAAGTATGCTTAAAATAGTTATAATTTTGAAAACTTAAAGCAATCACCCCAGAAAACCGGGTTCAATTTGACTAAAATGATTTCGGACTAACAAAGTTTGATTAGCTATAGGTTCAACAAGCAAACTTTCAGGGTCTAGGGATCTTTATTTTACGGTGTGCTAATATAAGGAAGGTATATTTTTTTATGTATGAGCAGAGTCACTTTAGAAGGAAAGGGACTCTACTTTGCTTGATGGAAAGCATGAACAGAATCTAATTGTGGTGGTCACCATATTCATTGTGAATGCAGACAATGGAACAATGCAGCAAGGCGACCCACACTATGACGGCGTACTGAGATGCTTAGGCATCACTCACCAACGAAATACATTTTAGGATGGTCTTCTGTAAGAGTGTACTAGTAGTAGGCCGAGCCGGCCCGTTCGTGCTGAAATCAGTGTTTCATCACCTTGGAAAATTATCAGAATTGGGTTGCCTCCACGTCAGAATATCTATTAGAATATTATCTAATCTATTGACCTTGGTAATTTCTGAATGCAGTAAGGTTTTACCTATTTAATTATGTTTGGAAATCAACATATTCATCAGTTTTCGCTGAACTATTTATAAAAATAAATGAACTATTTATCCCTGGCACAGAAATAAACTTTCTCGTGTGGTAATAACATTGGTAAAAATAAATAATTGCTCAAGAAGCGACCTGTTCTGAAGCAAGTGTTTACACTATTTTGATTATAAGCAGTTCTTACAGCACACGTGTCTATTCGCATGGTAAAATTAAACCTGAGACGGATTTATAGAACTGTAATCAACCTCATGCGTTGACGATGAATTCTTATAAAAACCAATTTTAGAAATGAGCTCGCTTTAGGTTAATGATCTAATCAAACTATATTTATATGTATCTATGTATGCAATTTGTGAAAGAGTTTGCACGTTAGTCTAGCTTAGCTGGTAAATATTCAAAGGCCTTGAAACGCATATAGATTATAGAGTTTGAGAAAAATCTTTCTCACCAAACAAAAGATTTCTATAAGGAGGTGTTTACGTGTTTGTTCAATTCGTTATTCAATTAAGCTGTGCTATATTATATATAGAAACTATATTAGGATGGAAAAGCTACTGGTGGCTAAAAGAATTTATGAAGAATACTGAAATCAAAATATCCATTAAAACAAAACTTTACAATACATGTGTGCTACCGGTTCTCACATATGGGTGTCAAACTTGGGCACTTAATACAGCAAAAAAACTAAACTTAGAACATGTCAAACAGTCATGCAGTGGAGCATGCTAAACATAAAGAAATCAGACAGAATAAAAAACAAACTAATAAGGTAACGTACGAAAACAGAAAATGTAACCACAAGAACAAGAAAACTTAAGTGGAGATAGGCAGGACATTCAGTAATAGGCAATGAGAAATGGGGAGTAAAAGTATCATAGTCTGGTATCCAAGAAACGCTAAAAAAAGAGGAAGAATGACATGATAAAATAAAAGCAATAATAGGAAAAGCATGGACTAGGGCAGCGTTAAATAGATCAAAATGGAAGGAGTTGGAGGAGGCCTTTACCAAAATAGGGCAAACGGACGGAGTTGTCGATGTCGTTATTTCAATAGATTCAACTAGGAGAAAACCATTGTAAAGATATTGTCTGAATAAAGGCTTATATTATATATTAGGATAAAAAGTAAGAACAATTTACAACATATATTTCAGCCAATAGTTCTAGGCCATATTCTTCAAACGTAATATGAAGGCGTAAATAAGACATACTTATCCCTCTCTCTCTCTCTTTTCGTTCCTCATGGTGGTAGGATCAGCTTCCTTTGTTTTTATAAAAAAAATATCATTACCAATAAAATATAGTGTATTTATCAATCTTAAGATAACTAGATTGCTTGCAATATTTATTTCTATAGTCTATACACAAACATGAGGATAACCATGACTAGCTTTTCTTAAACTTAAAAAAAAACTTGTTTTTACATCCCACATATTATTAATAATGTTAGTAGTACTCGCTATCTTTATTTTTTGTACAAAATAAAGTAAAAGAGCATGAGAATCATCATAACTCGAGGAGGGAATTCATAAATTACTTAGAAAATAAGAACATAAGATAAAAGTACATATGATTCCAGCAGAAAAAAAATACCTTGATTTAATATTCCTAACGAACCAGTTCCGCGAACTAAATTGAAAGAGAGCTTCTTCTGACAGTTCGCTCTCGCCAACATTGTTTTTTCTACCGGAGTTGGATCGACGTATTGGTTTTAACGTACACGTCTGGAACACATCTCCTTCAGCAACGATGAGCTTATCTACAGCCAAAGTGTGTTATGACAACAGATGATTTATTAATAGCATGTTTTCATTCCTATAAGTGGTTTTTATTTCTTTTAAATGTTTTTTGTACAAACCAGTAATTGCCTCGGTTAAAATTTATCCGTATTTAATAAATTTTATAACTAATTATATGGAATGATATTATTGGTGACGAGATGGACTAATATATAGCTTAACTCTTTTGCATTTCATAATACTTACTTAAATATGTACCTATAGGTAGTAAAGTTACATTTCGACAAGATGAATAAAATCTACATATATATATAAAAAGGAAGATTTGTCTGTATGTCCCTTACAGAATCGTAAACTATGCATTTCATGATCTTCAGGAAAAGTGTTGTGCATGAGCCCAAAAAGGTTTCTGAGTTGGTTGGCCGAGTTACACGCGGGCGGAGCCGCGGGCAACAGCTAGTTTAATATAAAATTGTTTACACAGTTGAATAATTGATTTGATTTTCATAATCATTATTATATTAATGGAGTAATAAATTTGTGACCATGTAAAATATTTCTCGGAGTAACTGTACTAACTTCAGTAGGGTAGGTTTAAATAGGTTAAATATTCATGAGTTTGAGTAACTCTTAATCCTGTTTTAATTACAGGCTTATTGTGTACATACCTGCCTTAATTGAAACCAATGCGGAACCATTTTCAGGAGTAAAATATGAGTTATATAATAGCACTCCAGTACCTGAAACAGAAATAAATACGTTTTATCTACTGCCATTATTTACTCATTATTGTAATTTATTGAACTTCACAACTCACATGATATATTAATGCCATAAGCAATTTCCATAAATATAGTAATAACAGTAATCAGAAGAATTAATTCAGGATCAATACAACAGCAATTTGAGAAACAAATTTTTTTGGTTATTGATGTTTACTGATTTTGTTTTTTAACGAAAGTAATGATCACAAAAGCATGCTCACGCTTTTGGCTCTATACTAATAAGACATCATTTATTTTGATTCAACCAATCCGTCTATGTACTGATGTAAGAACCGAGCACCTATTCCCAAAAAATACCTAATCCAGAGAACGTAAATGTGAATAATATTCTAATAGTAACAGAATAGTTGGATAACATAACGCTTCTGAACTTAAAGTAAGCGTAATTTCTACTATAGGTTCTAATATACATGTTTGATTACTTAGATACAGTTTCATGAAAACATTAATTTCATAATTAAATACCTAAAGTCCTAAACCAATGCTAATAGACGTTTAATCTTATAGTATTTGCAGTTAAGGCTAAGAAACTCGCCTCCGTAAACATTGTGTTCGAATACATTAAATTGAACAGGTCGTCAAAATTGCAAATATAAAATAAGATGGAGTTTAGAGCTAATTTAAGTATTGAAACACTTAGATCTGTTTAATGGTACGAAAACCCTTCGTTTCACAAACCAAACAGTCTAACATAGTGTACATCCTTACTTAAATAGAATAAGTCACAAGCGGCTTACAGTGTTTGAAGCTCTTGGGAACACAAATCATGTATATTGAAGGTACTTTTAGATTTGTAGTAAGCTAACAATTAGCTCTTACTGTAGCATCAACATTGGACTTCTTAAGCATGCATTACAAAATCGCGTTTATGTTTATCTTTCTTTCATGTTCAATTATTTTGTTTCGGATAATATTCTATGTTTCGGTATCGCTATTTTTTTTACCTAACTGCGCTAGGGTTAAAGAGGACCATGATTTTCTAGTGTATTTAGGTATGTAGCTAAAAAAGTTTGATGGTTTTTGCCTTTTGAAATGGCGTAATACTCATTTTAATTGTGAAACTGAAACTGAGGCGTACTGAAAAGTAAATCGACATGAGTATCGAATATTTAAAAAATACAAAAATTAGCGGTTTCAAAATTTCAAGTATCTTCACATTTGAAACCAATGATTTTTATTTAAAGAAAAACACATTCAAAAATATTGTATTCGATTAAATGAGATAAAAGAACATATACGAGCATACGGGATTATTGCTTTTGATCTGATTGGTTTTAAATTAGGGACTCGGCGTGTATGAAGGTAGAAATGTTCATTCTTGTGCTTAAACAACTCATTCATTACCATCAACGCTTTCAGCATAGAATATTCTCGTGTATGTCATTACATATTATATTAGTTTAAGCCGTGAGCACTGCATGATTAGAGCCCTTTGAAGTGTAATTAGTGTTTGATATTACTGAACTGATATGACTACAATAATTATTGAAATTGAAGGTTCATCCGCCACGCCTGAATATACAATAGTCTTGAATAGCCGACTGCCCATTCATAGATAGTTTTTGGCCTACGATACCACAAAAAGTTCATTAATTAATACTATAATTTACATATCATAGCTATGCTTATAATTGTGTGGGATGTATTTAGCGTACAAACACTAAACACGTGTAACAATAATCGCTTACATTCGTGTTGTTCAGGTACGATGAGCAATTGATCGACCTTTGCCTGGCATTTCAACGTAACCAAAATAGACGCAATATTTTGCAACCGATTTATTAATGTATATTCACTTTATCTTAATATACGTGAGATTTCTTGCAAATACTAAGCGAATGTATTTATATAAATCCATATCTATATGTAGAAGGAGATGAAACGTGCTAAGTACAATGCAATATATAATACGTAGCGTGGCCGTGGCCTATTGTGCGCTCTCTCTCTCTCTTTCTCTGATTGTCATGGCGGAACATGTAACTGTATGTAAAAGTGTGTCTTTGTAAAATAAAAAATTATTACTATATTGTGTATATTATTTTCCAAATATCCATCACTATATATATATAAATGCATCGCCGAAATGTATGTACGCGGCTGCACCAAATTAAATAATTATTTTTTTATGTGTTCATTATTGTTAGGACAAGGTTAGTGAAAAGAAAAATTGAAAGATAACGGGCAAAGAATTTTTTTTTGTCCGCTTCTATACACTGGCTGTGAGAAGCTGAGACAGAAATGTAAATATGTACGAAGTTCGCCAGGTCAGGTAGTAATATAATAAATTCGAAAGTAACTCTGTCTGTCGGTCGATCTGACTATTAATCTTTCACAGCTAAGTCGCTGCACCGATCGTTACTGAGATGCATTAATCTCAGTAACGATTATACATCAATAAATTTAATAATCCATATGAAAACACGTGTTGGCCTTGAAAGTCACCGATTTAGTGTGGTAGATATACGCTCTCAAACTAAACAATTCCTCTCTTTCTTTCTGTGCCACACATACCAAATCTGGAACTCTTTACTAGCTCAAGTGTTTCCCTTTTAATATAATCCCAGATCCTTTAAGCAGGGCGTAAAAAAACGTCACACTGCATTATCACAATAAGTATGGTGGCATTTCTACGATTTTACTCAAGCTTTCGATTAGGCAGAGTAGAATCACTTTGGCAGGCCCTATATTTAAATAAAATTCATTCAAGAAAAAATCAGTCATGTACTTAAATTTTTACCGAGCCAAAAATAAAAAAAACACATTTTACTACCTGTGCTCTCCAATATATCTCAAAATTAATCTAGTCTATTTGATATTGCAGTTAAATTGCAGCTGGAATTCACTTTTTCTATAAATTGAGATTCATAGTAGATTATTATAAACGACGCTGGAATCTGAATAACATACATATCTTTTTACTGTTATTTACATAAATGGCTATTATATTATACATACATACTTATTTTGATACTAAAAGTATTCATCGTGAGGCGAGGCTTCCGCATTTTCTCCTCGATTATATGTTATGTTTACAAAGCGTGTGAATTACATGAACCGTTAATACATTATTTCGGGTATGGCCTTGCATTATGTTTGTAGTTTGATCTATGTGATTAATATATCAGTTTTAGAATTCTAATATATATACGTATAGTTATAATAAATAGGAAATTAACATGAACTAATGAGCCACACAACTAGTGCCTAGTTATGAATATGATACTTTAAACTAAAATATAGACAAAATTAACACTTACGACTAGCTTCACTACTTCCTGATAAATTCCTTGATATACTTATCTTCTGAATAACTAGAGATTTCAGTTTCACAATTTTTTTATTAGAAAAATATATGAAAGACTCATAGAGTAATATTTTAGATAACTATCTGAATCTTTATCAAGAACTAGAGTAATTGCATCTTCAACTTGAATAGTATAAATAAATACACTTACGCCTATTACTGAAGTTGTAGACAGAGTCGCATGCAATTATCACATTTCAAGGCTATAATTTGAAAAGGCATTCGGGGAGCCTATTTATTTCAACCTTGCACTGAAGAAATTAAATAGGAAAATTAGGAATGGGATACTAAGATCGATTAGATCCTTTTAATATGGATTATTTTAACACAAAAATATACTATTTATATGGAACAAATAAACGATATGAAAAAAAAAATAAACAAAAAGATTACTTCGAATATGTCAGGATCTCATAACTGAAACTTCTAACTTCAGCGGTAGAAACTTAAATTAAATTGTTGTAAATTTACTTATGTTAACCAATTACAGGACAAATATATAAAGTCTATTACTGTGGTGATAATTATAGAGATTCATATATACTAATTGTTTGTCTAAACTTGCCTCATAGTAAATAACTTAAAATTGCATTACACTTTGTTTCTTTTTTAGTTTGTTATCTCAGTGCTTTTTTGTGTATTAATGACAAGCTTTTGCCCGCGACTCCGCCCTCGCATATATCGATATCACTGTAATCTTGTATAGATTCGTATTTTTGTCAAATATAAAATATTACATATTTTAGAGAAAAAAGAAAAAAAAATTGTTAATACAAATTACGAAGTTTCAAACCGGCACGTCTAAATATTTACCTTATGCTCTAACAATAAAATTAAGGAGAAAAAAATTGTAAAAAGAATACCTACTGGTTTAAAAATAAAGTATTATATCTCCTACTCTTCGTTTTAAAATATATACTAAGCAATCAATATAACATGCCTCATCTACAAAGAAAAATGTATTAACCGCATCAAATTAGTAAGTGACAGCGATGTATTAAAATATTTTAAACACGTAGCAGCGTCCAAAACGAACTTGTTTGCAAACACAATATTCACGTACCCAGTAATTACTTATTTATAAGCAATCAAATAACAGGTGTGATTTCATATTCTGGACAGCGGTGCCGGTGGGTAGTGACACGTTGACGACTTGATCCTGGCGCGTAGACAGCCCTAAGTCCGCAGCGTGCAGATAGCTCTCCTCATTATTAATTTTGGGAACTTCTGTTTGTTGTTAGTTTTGCTTTATCATAGAAGATAACACCTTTCGTCGGTAAAGTCTTAATTATGTGAATAAATTAGGTACTACATAATCAAAATAGCTTTTATTTCAAATAGAAGATCTATTCAGGCATTTTTGAAAATTATTATTACCAACTCTAGTTATTATTCCTATGGAGAAGAACCGGCAAGAAACTCCATTAACAGGTCACATTTACCGTTTTAGAATACAAACACAGTTTCCAAAAATTCGACATATTTTTAAAACGTTCAATCTTTAAAATTGCTACAAGCTTCGAAATTATTCACAGAACATAAACTCGATCAAAATAAGTATCTACTTATTTTAAATAAGTACTTAATTTTTTTAATGTATAGTTGGCAAAGGAGCAGACCTGTCACCTGATGGTAAGCGATTACCGCCGCCCATAGATACCCGCAACACCAGAGGCGTCACAAGTGCGTTGCCGACATTTGGGGGATGGGGAAAGGGTTGTGGGGAGGGGTTGGGTATGGGCCTCCGGTATCCTCACTCACTCGGTGAAACACAGCGCACGCGCTATTTCACACCGGTTTTCTGTGAGGCCTTGGTATCCCTCCGATCGAGCCGGCCCATTCATGTCGAAGCGTGGCTCTCCCACAGTCGTTTTTTTTTAAGATAGGGACGTAAAGACCTCTTATAAACAAATACACAAGCCTTTGTAAACAGAACGCGAATATATTTACACAATTGGTAATATTGGAGCATCTGTTATTTGAAACAGACACTTTTATTTCATGTACAGATGTCTACCTAAACAAATAGACTAAAATGTCAGCGCTCTGTATCTAAAAGAGCTTATTTATTGATAAACGATGTGGATAGTTTTATATTATACGATCATTTTAGCAGAACATAAAAAGGAATTTGTGTTTTATTTGATTGATGTAAGGATGGTTTTATAACTTCATCTACTGAGGATCAAGGGTGCAGTTTCTTCCAAAGATTCCTATTTTTCGGCTTTTTTGATATGATAAGGGCCTGCTAAAGTGACTCTACTCTACCTAATGGAAAGCATAAGCAGAATCCAAGTGTGGTGATCATCATACTCATTGTGAATGCAAACAATGCAACAATCCAGCATGGTGTCCCACACCATGGCGGCCTGTGATGCTTCTGCATCTTTGGCCCTCCGGTCTCGCACTCACCAATGACACACGACAGCACCAATATTGCCATTTTAAGTTGATCTTCTGTGAAAATATTTAAATACAAGACTGCATACTACAACTAAAAAATCAAACCATAAGTTTTTTTAACTGCATTTCGTTTTAAAATACGCTTTATACAAATAAAAAAAAAAAAAATATTATATGGTCAAGACCATTTAACTACCTATAAAATAGTTTTTAAATTATTTAAATTGGACTTTCCATTCAAAAGATATTACGAATTAAAAAATTCAAACAGTAAACAAAACCGCCATAGCGCCGTGGCCGTTGTTTGCAACAACAATCTGTGTGCTCAATCCGCAAAAACGGTCCGCTGGGGCAGCTCTTACAAGACACTTCGCTGGTCATCTGGGACGAGTGCACCATGAGCCACAGGGCGCACGTGGAAGCCGTGGAGCGCACGCTAAGAGACATCCGAAGCTCAGACCGTATAAGGGGGGCGTGACGTTTGTTTTAGCTGGAGACTTTCGTCAAACATTACCAGTTATAACAAAAGGTACTCGAGCTGACGTTATTCGAGCTTGCCTTAAATTATCAACTTTATGGCAATCGATTGAAACTCTTAATCTGCGCACAAATATGAGAGCACATTTAAGTGACAATGACGATAATAATTTCTCACAGAAACTTCTAAAACTTGGAGATGGAAAATTACCGTCTTCGGTTGCAAACAGTCCCCAGGTATTGTTGGATAACGAATTGGGTCAAATCGTTCAGAGTCTAGAAATTCTTGTGGACACAATATATCCGGACATACAAAATCTTACGGAGAGAAATTTCAATTGGCTCTGTTCGAGAGCGATAGTGTTACCGCGAAATGAATCGGTTAATGAGATTAACACAATTATTATGGAAAAAGTACCCGGTGAATTTAAATCTTACAAATCTATTGACACAGTATGCAACATCGAAGATACAGTGCACTATCCACAAGAATTTTTAAATTCCCTGAATCCTTCCGGCTTGCCGCCCCACGAATTACAATTAAAGGTAGGCACTCCCGTAATGCTGCTGAGGAACCTATGCCCTCCCAACATGTGCAATGGCACGAGATTTCTGGTGAAGGCATTGCGGGAGAACGTCATAGTAGCCACTATAATCACCGGGGCCGCGGCCGGACAGCTCGCCCACATACCGCGGATCCCCATGATTCATACGGACTTGCCTATATCTTTAAAAGGTTACAGTTTCCTCTAAAAACATCATTTGCCCTCACAATAAATAAGTCCCAGGGTCAAACATTTTCGATGGTTGGCATCGACCTAAGAAAAGAATGCTTTTCTCATGGACAACTATATGTTGCTCTTTCTCGAGTGGGATCTCCTGAAAATCAATATATTTTGTTGCCATCTACAAATACAACTGCCAACGTAGTTTACAGTGAAGCTTTAAGATAAAAACTGACAAATATAAAAGTAAAAAACGTAAATCTACCTTAATATTATATCTGTAAATAATGTAAAAGTAAATCTGTAAACTGTAATATAATTAATAAATAATATTTTTTTAATAAATAAAAATATTTGTGAAAAACTGTTTTATATTTAAATTTCCAAAAATAAATAATTGTCTACCCCGTGCGAAGCCGGGACGGGCTGCTAGTTAATTATATATTTAAAAAAACCCCACAGTTATATTTGTATGTAAGTCTATTATTTATGTTCAATTTCTTTGATGCACTTAAATAAGTAATATTTACATAGGATATTATATACATTTTTACTATGTTTTTTGAAGTAATTAGAATAAAAGCAGAGTCGAATAAAATATATACAGTCTAAATTAAACGTTGACAACTTTCAACTAAAAATGTATCTACCTATACATCTAGGTATTTCAAAGAAATTTTTGTTCGTGTCGATAGAAACTTGCCTATCATTATTTAGTATTTTCCTTACAAAACTTTTTTTTTTTTGTTTTGTTGTTTTGTGCTTTTTATTTTGGTTTTATATATTTTTTTGTGTTTTTTATTTTTTATTAAAAAAGGGTTTGTCATTAATCATTTTCATTCTTATTATTACTGAATAATTTACATTTTTAGTATTATTTATTTTACAGGTTTACTTTTACATTATTTACAGATATAATATTAAGGTAGATTTACGTTTTTTACTTTTATATTTGTCAGTTTTTATCTTAAAGCTTCACTGTAAACTACGTTGGCAGTTGTATTTGTAGATGGCAACAAAATATATTGATTTTCAGGAGATCCCACTCTAGAAAGAGCCACATATAGTTGTCCATGAGAAAAGCATTCTTTTCTTAGGTCGATGCCAACCATCGAAAATGTTTGACCCTGGGACTTATTTATTGTGAGGGCAAATGATGTTTTTAGAGGAAACTGTAACCTTTTAAAAGATATAGGCAAGTCCGTATGAATCATGGGGATCCGCGGTATGTGGGCGAGCTGTCCGGCCGCGGCCCCGGTGATTATAGTGGCTACTATGACGTTCTCCCGCAATTCCTTCACCAGAAATCTCGTGCCATTGCACATGTTGGGAGGGCATAGGTTCCTCAGCAGCATTACGGGAGTGCCTACCTTTAATTGTAATTCGTGGGGCGGCAAGCCGGAAGGATTCAGGGAATTTAAAAATTCTTGTGGATAGTGCACTGTATCTTCGATGTTGCATACTGTGTCAATAGATTTGTAAGATTTAAATTCACCGGGTACTTTTTCCATAATAATTGTGTTAATTTCATTAACCGATTCATTTCGCGGTAACACTATCGCTCTCGAACAGAGCCAATTGAAATTTCTCTCCGTAAGATTTTGTATGTCCGGATATATTGTGTCCACAAGAATTTCTAGACTTTGAACGATTTGACCCAATTCGTTATCCAACAATACCTGGGGACTGTTTGCAACCGGAGACGGTAATTTTCCATCTCCAAGTTTTAGAAGTTTCTGTGAGAAATTATTATCGTCATTGTCACTTAAATGTGCTCTCATATTTGTGCGCAGATTAAGAGTTTCAATCGATTGCCATAAAGTTGATAATTTAAGGCAAGCTCGAATAACGTCAGCTCGAGTACCTTTTGTTATAACTGGTAATGTTTGACGAAAGTCTCCAGCTAAAACAAACGTCACGCCCCCCTTATACGGTCTGAGCTTCGGATGTCTCTTAGCGTGCGCTCCACGGCTTCCACGTGCGCCCTGTGGCTCATGGTGCACTCGTCCCAGATGACCAGCGAAGTGTCTTGTAAGAGCTGCCCCAGCGGACCGTTTTTGCGGATTGAGCACACAGATTGTTGTTGCAAACAACGGCCACGGCGCTATGGCGGTTTTGTTTACTGTTTGAATTTTTTAATTCGTAATATCTTTTGAATGGAAAGTCCAATTTAAATAATTTAAAAACTATTTTATAGGTAGTTAAATGGTCTTGACCATATACTAATTTATTTGGATAAGGATTAATATAAACACATAAATAGCATGGTTTGGATTTGAAATGAAAAAAGTTGTTGTAGTGACATAACTACAATAGTTGGACATATGCTACCGCGGAGTTTTTGTAGACATTATGATGTTCTTCAATATTGTTGTACATTATTTTGTTCTATCGCTAATAGTTTCGGCAGCGCATTCGACGAAAGACATTTTAAGACTCATTTTTCTACACCTTCGGTTACATTGTTCAAATTTTAACAATGATCCCTAATTTTTTTCAAAATGAAATGTAGCCTATGTCAAATTGGAAGAATGTAGCATTCTATTGGTGAAAAATTTTTTTAAATCGGCCCAGTACTTTTTGAGCCTATTCATTACAAACATACAAACATACAAAAATAGGTACAAATCTTTCCTCTTTATAATATTAGTGTAGATACTGTCAATTCTCTTGTCCGGGTGTTATTTTGTTATATCGAAACAACTTCCATGATTTCATATTGGTTATAAAATTATGTACAATGCTTAAACATTACAGAGGTAGGATTATAATCAATATGTTTCAACTATAACTAAATTCAGCTTAAGTTCAAATTATTACATATTTGTCATGCATCGATGCTCACTATAACTGATGCTTTACGTGTTCACTCGAACGTTACTTATATTAGCGGTAAGAATATAATAGTGCTAACTAATTTCAATTTAGTGCATTATTTATTATTTGATTTATTTAGACGATGACAAAATCCGATAATTTAATTTTATTATAGCCTGCCAAAGTGAGCCTACTTAGATTGATGGAAAACAAGAGTAGAATCCAAGAGTGGGGATCACCATACTCATTTGCTAATGATGAAAATATGACAACGACGCACACTATGGTGGCCTAGCGAGATTACAGTACGATCTATGCTATATATTGTTTCTCCTGTATTCTCTAAACATACCATTATCTTTTAAAGTATAACCTAAAATATAAAAATACATCATTTTACATCACCACTACCACAAACCCTCATCGGAATCATAAGTACTGTTTGATTATTTAAGTTCCAAACAAAAGTTGCTCAATATTTATTTTAGTATTTTGCCTACCTGTTGCTCTCTCCCGGGAACTTGAATCGAGCAGTCTAATAATAACTGTAACTGTTCAGTAATAAGGTGTAAAATTACATTATAATACCTTCGTAAATAAAAAAACATTAAAGCAAAACCCAATTTGGTGATGCGTCAAATGATGCTACAGCCTAATATAAGAAACTTCAACGTTGTCTTTTGAAACACTTAATTTTATGTTTACAAATTTATAAAAGCTGGTGTTGGATACTGTTTTAATCTTTATATTTTCTTTTTGCTAACCCCGGAGTAATAACGTGTTTATGTTAGGATTACATCATAAAATCTACTTCATAAGTAATTTTATACAGTATATTTTCCATGTTTATTTTGAGAATTAGTTTTCGACATTGGCTCTATTTGTTAGCAGAACATAGTAAAATCCAATTTGTAATAACTGACCAAGTAGGAATTTCCATAGTAATTAAAATCAATAAAATCTACTGGTTACTAAGAATGTTTTCGCCGACAGAGAATTTTATAAAGTGTGTACGAGAAATAAAAACCCCTAATATAATCTAAGAGAATGCAACGTGATATGTAAGTGAAACGTTGATATTTATGAAAATTGTAGTGAAACATAAAGGAGAAGAGCAAGTTTACTTTACTCTTTCATTATTTGGAACCTGGTTGGTGCAAAGAGATATTGACTTTTTTAACTTTGTGTAATTTGGATTCTGTTTCCTCAGCTAAAATTAACTGTCTTTTCCAAAGGAAATCTACTTAGTAATTTTGATCGGCGATCGGCGGAATTATTTTTTTCTAATAGAAATGTTAATTTTTTTATAAATATTGTTTACGTAATTGAACCTGTAACTGATATTCAATCATCATTAGCGTCAATCGATCTATTTGCTACAAACTGATAAAGGCAGATACATTATATATTACGTATTAGCAAATACGAGCATATTGATTGTTTATTACAATTTGAATGAGTTGATTGTGGTACATAATAACACCAGATACGCAGTACCGTATACAGAGACCGTCGTAACTGGCAGCAAACATCTTGGATCTCTTTGTAGTACTTATTTATATTTTTCTTTAGTACTTAACATTCTATTTTGAGGGTTCCCTAGCCAAATGGCAAAAAACGGAACCCTTATGGATTCGTCAAGTCTGTCTGTCTGTCCGTCCGTATATCACAGCCACTTTTTTCCGAAACTATAAGAACTATACTATTGAAGCTTGATAAGTAGATGTATTTTGTGAAAAGAAGCGAAACCCAAAAAAAACTTTTTATCAAAACCATACGTGTGGGGTTAGGTCTTCAAAAATGATGCAAAGGTTTCTAATATCATTTTTTTTCTATACTGAATAGCTTGCGCGAGAGACACTTCCAAAGTAGTAAAATGTGTCCCCCCCCCCCCTTTGTAACTTCTTAAATAAGAGAATGATGAAACTATAAAAAATATTTGATGTACATTACCATACAAACTTCAACCGAAAATTGGTTTGAACGAGATCTAGCAAGTAGTTTTTTTAATACGTCATAATCGTAAATAGCAATTTACCTTTCATTGAAAATTCCTTAAAAACAGTACTATGTAGTTGCATTGAAGAGAACAGTAGGATATTATATTTACTTCTTAGAAACACCTAATACGATTATTACTTTAACAAGTTCCAAAGACGAAGCGTAAAACTTAAGCAATAACTTCCTAATGGATATTGTATATATCCCGATTATGATAGTGCTGTAACGCAATTTCATTTGTTGACTGCCCATCACCATGACAACCTGTTGGTCCCGGAACATTTTACGATAAGCCGTATACTGTTCAAGTGTCAAAAGCACTATAAAAGTCGGACCAAGTCGGCTAGAGCATTAATTACGTTTATAGCATAACTATCTACAGCAAATATAAGTAATATGAGTCTATCATGCGATTCTGAATGAATGGCTAATTGTAGTTAATAGCAAAGGGGCGTCAGTTTAACCAAATCTGAACTATATTTCAATGAAATATTAAAAGGATTTGAGAAACAATGTATATAAAACAAGATGACGATTTTTTTTTATCAACATAAAACTGATGACACGAACAACTAAAATAAACATTGAATAATTGAAATCTAAAAATTTTTATCGACTATATGCGACTTAACTAAATTTCACTGACTTATTCTTGTATTGGTATCATTTTCCTTTTTTTTGTTTATTCCTATCTGATCTTTCGCATGGCAAGTATGTGTTTCAAAATAATAATAAAAGTTGATTTTAATCGATTGTCCAAGAAATAAATATTAACAAAGTGATATTATCGATTTTACAATCAGAAGACTGATTGTCTCAACTGCTTATGCTTGTAGTTATAGTTTATGTATTAATAATAATATTTTCACTAACATCTGCAAGTTATAATAATACTACTGGCAGTGAAATATCAACCTAGAAAATATGAGTTAGATAGGAGAGACCAAATAGCTTCATCAACAACCCATAACGTCCCACTGCTAGGCTCGGGTCTCCTCTTAGGAGAGAGTTAAGGCCAGCACCACTCTGGCCGAGTGCGGGTTGGGGAAGGGCAAGACAATATTGTGGCTGCGGAATGTTGCCGTTGGATGTTTTGAAACCGCCAAAGGCTTCCAACTAAGATTCACGACCGTTATCCAATGATAGCCACCAGGACCGACTTACGTTACTTACTTACTTACTACGTTACGTCTGAATCACAGAGCTGCTCACGGTAATATGACATTAGCGGTCATCCATCCAGAAACGCAGTCAAGCAACGACTCACCCTCGGTAATCGTGGCCAAATGAGGGTGAGCTTTCTAATAATTATCATGTTGTCAAATACAAAGAGTATTAAATACAGTCTCCATAATCAATGCAAATTCTCAAACTGACTGCACGATTGGCCTTGCGTTTTAAGTGGTTGCCACGCCTGTTTCTACTGCGCCAATTGTTGTGGGTTCAAATCCCACATGGGACAACACTTTGTGTGATCCACAAATTGTTATTCTGAGTCTGGGTGTTCTTTGAGTCCGTTAAATTAAGTGAAATTGTCAATGTTATATGCTGCGCTGTAGCGAGTTAGCGGCTAGCTCACTCGCTGAAAGACTCCCATTACTGGATTCGCCAATTCAAGAAATTCTAATTTTTCACAGTTTCAGCTTGCCTAAAGAACTTTCTCAAAACTCATCATCAGCTCTTGGACCAATATAATTTTTGAAGTCATTGCAGTAAATATATCTTGTAGCAAAATATTTTAGTTGTGAAATATTACAATATTGCTTAAATAATATTGACGGACTACAGTGAAACTAATTTACTTACTAGCTAAGCTTCTAAACAAACTTGTTTACGAACTTAATTTAAATTTTAATAAAAATTCACTCATTTAAGAAAAAAACACTTTTTCCACAGATGAGAGAAAATAATTCCGTGGGAGAGCCACGCTTCGGCATGAAGGGGCCGGCTCGACCGGAGTGATACTACGCCTTACAGAAAACCATCTCCCTCCGCATCACCCATCCCCCAAAGGCCGGAACGCACTTGTGACGCCTCTAGTGTTGCGGGCGTCCATGGGCGGCGGTAATCACTTACCATAAAAAAATATTACAATAGAAATTTAAAGTTTTGTAAATAATGAATCAAAGTCACCTTGAATAAAATATAAATGTATAATTAAGATAACAATAATTAAAATGATGTTAATATAACAAAACGGCTATTAGGTGTCTATCTATTACGTTTCTAAATATGTATACCTATTTATTAACAAGACTAACGGCAGAAACTCGTTCCTCTAAAGTCTTAAGAGGAAGGTGTTACGGCTTTTAGATTTAAAATGATGAGATGATACCAATATCACTGTATATTTTAGCTGACCCTATATATTACTTAATAGTTAACAACAACTCAATAACAGTAAGGTTTAACGTAAATATTATTGTAGCGCTGAAGGGAATAAATTTCCTGCCACAGTTTCGGTTTATTCATCGCTAAATCCGTTCGTGCCTCAGGTGTCAAAACGGTTCAACTCTCCTAGAACTTGCAAAATAATAAATGTTAGTTATTTAATATGATACAATCTTTTTATCTTCCTTAATATAGAAAATACAGTCTGCGGGTACTTGTGAACGTTATGAACGAAAGATTTAAACAGCTGTTTCCAATAATAGATGCAGAATAATAAATTATTTTCGCCGATTGATTTACGATTGCACAAGATTTATGTCTTTGTTCGAAACTTTCATAAAATTGAACTATAAATGTCTTTAAAGAAACACAACGTAAAAAACCTGTTTGTAAGCGACGTGGTGACTTAAAATTTAAAATCTTTAGATCGTTTGCAACGTATCGTGTTTTTGGTTCCTTAGTTGTTATTTTTGACAAATAATTAGATATAATCAGTTCTAATTTCTACTAATTCTATCTTCCAATTAAGTTTAACAGTGTCTAATGTAACTCTTGAACATTATTTTAAATGTTGTAGAAAATAAAAGACTGTTATTAAATTTTAGGCGCAAATTTATATGTCCATAATGTTTATATTTTAACCATATTTATTCTCAGTTTATTTTTTCAATAGATATCTTAGTTATATAACTAGCTGAAGAATAGTATCCTATATAATGCAAAGGTATAATATACGCAAATTATAAGGTACACAGGGAATTAAGGTTGAATGTAAATAGATTAAATATACCATAATAAGTCAAATATTGCTTGAGTAGGTAAACTGGGGCATATAATATTGTGATAGGGCACAGAGGTATTTCAAAGTTGTGAGACATTACGATTTTGAAATTTAGAAGTTACTACGTATAGCGTGGTTACTAAGCAATTTTAGTAACAAAAACTTTGCTAACAATTCGAGATTTTCTTTGCATTTGGTTAATAATAAAGTTTGTTAGGAACTTCGCCGACCTAATCGTTAAACTTAGTATCGCTCTCTTATCGTAAGTGTTAGTTATAGTTGGTTAATTAGTTATTCTAGAACTATAGTTAGTAATTTTGGTAAATAGTATTATACATTAAATGTACATTGAAAGATTTACAAAATAACTGTTAAAATAATATTTTATGAATGTGATTTCTAATGGAGATTTTTAATACGAATTCTGTGGCAAACAAGGTTTTTAGTTGTTTAGCAGTATGTATGAAAATCAAGTGTAATTAAATATATTTAGAACACGGCATAGCAATGTGTCGCCTATGTCCAGCAGTCGACTGCGACAAGCTAATGATGATGATGATAGCAATGTGTCATGTAGTGAGCCATGTGCTGATGGTGGTTAAACTACGAGGTTCAATAGAAGATAAATTATATTCTAGACCACAAGAATTTTCACACTATTTTTATTTTAACAAAATAGTAACAATTTAGTTATAGTACTTAGATAAAGAGCGGAACAGACATAGATAGTAGTTCAAGGAGTGGGTCCTGAGAGCTTCGATGCGGTTACCTCCGAGACAAGAGAGGCATTCAAGTGTGTAGTATTAACGAGCGGTAGACGTCAGGCTGGAGGCATAGACCACCAGGCGGAGAAGCGGTGCTGGGCTCCGGCGTTAGTGGCCGGGCTCCGTAGGGACTGGAAAGGCACCTTGCAGAGGCGCGGGACTCGATTTTTCGTTAGTGGCCGAGTCCCGTCCCGAGCCCTAGTTTGGAACTCCAACACTAACGTCGAGTCCTAGACTATGTTGCAGGCGCAGCCACCGAGCAATAAGGGTTGGCAGCGCACGTCCTTTTATAGTGTTCCCAGCTGTAGGAGACAAGCACTGGTAACGCGTGACACATGAGAGCCATAAGTAACTGAGATTAACGCTGCCCTACCCTTCTCTTTACGTCTTCATAAAAATAAAATTATTATAGAAATAAAAACAAATTCTACTTTAAAATCAATTTTGTACAATTACATATTTGAATATCCCCGAAACTATCGCTACCTTGCCATCGTTTCTCAATACGACGATTTTGAAGTACGTTCCATTGCCCAGTTTATTATTTTCATTTGCTTTTATAAAATTGACCATTTCAGTTGTTAATGTGTGTTTAACGTTAATTTCATTGTGATGTTCGCTTGACAATAAACGCTCCTTTCATCCCATAATTGTCTCCAACACCCTACATAATTTTAATCGGCTTAGTACTGATTAAAAATGGCAAAGCTCTTGTTAGGAGTAATTTGATTAAAAAGATCTTTTCTAATCCAGTTTAAAAGGATCTGTTTAGCTTTGTCGTGGCTTCAAATGAGGAGATTAAATAGAGAACGTTATTTGCAGTGGACGGTGGACGAAAGGACCTATCTTTCTTTAAAGAATGTTAAATATTTTATTATTAATTTTTTACCTTACCTTAGTTACAAGAAACCTCTGAATTATATACGATTGACGGCCAACGTGTGCGTTTTTGCATAACAATATATCCCCATAATAAATCACTTTAATTGCCTATCAGCTGTTTTTTAGAGGTGATGGATAAGCTTTCGCTGTTCTAAGATTAAGGAAAATATTTGTCAAGTGATTATACCCTTTTGAATAATATTAATGCCAATTCAAGTCTATTGCTAATATGTATGAAGATATGGTGCGTTAAATAATGATTGAATTCATAAAAGGCAGCGACCAACCAAAACTTAAGAGCGTAATCTCGTGCCACGTAAACTATATTATATCAGGCTGAAAATAGTTAGTACATACTGTATATAACTCGGCAAGTAAAATTGTACCTCGGTACTACATAAATTATAGCTCGGAACAATTTTTTTTTTTTATAGTTTGTATATTTTTTAATTTGCGTAAAAACGTAACAAAAACGTTTAAAATTCGCATCGTGTCTAATGAGAGATCCGTTCATTCAACCACCGTAAGTTCACAAACTTCCAGAATGAAATATGTACAAGATACAGTATTTTTTAATACAAGACCTAAAATATAAATTAAAATGGGCATAACTCAAAATGTATTGTGAATGTATCAATTTAACATTTTCGAAATCCGCTCTGTATATAGTTTAGTTTAGTGTCAAGAAGAAGTTTAAATTATAAATTTTCTTGCCAAGATATTTCTCACGGATGAGATTTAGTAAAAAACCACTGTAAAAACACCTTATTCATATCTTCGGAATTTCGTAAATTAAGTAATTCCTATTGCATGTTTACTTTTTTACATGGAAAATCTTATTTTATTTTATTTTATTTATTCATAACAATTTTTACATTGTATCGAATTACGTCACTCAATAAGGTTTCACATGCACAACATTAAGAGTAAAACAATACAATAAATTAATACAACGGAATAAACCCAATAACAATGTCACAGTATGTTAAAATGTAAAAGTAATGTCATACAAACAGAAAAATAACAATGATTCAATAATTAATACATGGTCAAAAATGATACAAATTGAAAATAAGATTAATACAATTAATTATTAAGATAAGTCTCGATACAACATGCAAATTAAGACAACATACCATTACTAATTATATCTCATCGATAGAATAATAACAACCCTCCAGCAGATAGCGCCTCAGTTTGTTTTTAAAGTCTTCTTTTGTACAGTGATAGCTTTATATCGTCAGGCAGTTTATTAAAGATATTCACTGACATGTGGCAGGTACCATGTTTGACGATATTAAGGTTAGGAATAACTATATTTTTAAAATCATTTCTTACTATGCTATCTAAATAAATACAAACTTTATAGCCTGTCAAGATCACAATTCTATCTCCAGCATTTACGAGCGTTTTCCTGTCTAATCTGTGAAGATTATCTCTAAATGAAAGCGTTTCATCTTGATGCACATCAAACAGTCGATCTTGCTTAATGGACAATGATTAATTTTCAGGATCTTCACTAATAGACTCTTTTAAGAAGAATTTCAAAATGTCCTTTATGTCAAATAAGTTTTACAGCAGAATAAAATAATGTATTAAATGTGTTTTCATCATCGTCGTTACAAGCCTTTATAGTCGACTGCTGAATATGGGTTTCTCTAGAGAACACCAAAATGGCCAGATGGTTTGGTATTGAGTTTATTTCAAGTTTTCCTTCCCTTTCCGGTAAAGTTTTTCTACGTAGGTTGCTCCCTTAGTCACCTCTTACGTGACCCATGGGATGAACAGGAATACTGACACTCAGTAGTCTTAATCCATCACCAGTCATAGACACAGAAACAAATCAGGCTTTATCCTAGATTAGTATATCGATACACAGGAAATAAGATCCACGTAGTGCGACAACGCGACACAAAAAAGATGTGAGCCATCGTAACTTTTTTGAATAAAAGTTACTCAACAGAACATTAATATGCATGAACAGACTCAAGCCTGTGAAACAATTATTTTGGGAGTTCACTAATTGATTAAGTTTACTAATATTCGAGTGTTAAACAACCGTATGTTGTGACTATGATTACATTGAAATCCTTTTGTTCTCAGTTATTATTACAAATTCACTAATTGTGCCAGAATGGGGCATTTACTGTTGACCATTACGAAAGAAAGGTTCTATATTTTTTATTTATTGTTAAAATAAAAGCAAACTAAAAGTGCAAATTTTAATAATAATTTAGATACTGATAGTATGTAGCACACTATGTAGATGTTGATATCCTCTAAGACTTATCAAATTATGATGACATAATAAACTTACATAGTGTTAGCACATTATGGCTACTTTAGATCTAAACAGTAATCGAAGTTATGTCCTTGGAAAAGCATTTATCTAGGTCTGAAACATAATTAAATGTTTTTGGAGTTAGTTTGTCTTGAAGTACTCCACAATAGTCAGTTTGAATTAGGAAAAAAACGCAAAAGTAGTTTTATTTACTTAATTAAATCTTTATTTTCAAAGTTGTTCCAAAAAACGTAAGTAGAAGCAAATGATGATTGACAAAATGTAGACTATTCAGATGGCTGCCTACCCCCTCGTGGGGTGGTGAAAGTGTGAGTGTGGATTTTAAAGTGTTGGTTGACCAAGATAATAGACTCAGAAATTCTTATACCAAGTAAGTAAAGTAAAGCAAATCCAAAATATTGTTGGTTCTATACAATATTATGGTAGTTGGCACCCTCCTAAAATATTTTATTAATTTACCTGGGATTCGACAAAGCACTCAGCGAGAGCTAAACAGCCAATAAAACTATTGACGGGTAAAATAACCCCTTGAAATGAGATTATAAGATAAGGGAGAAACAAATTTGATTGCTCACTACACCATACAACGTTTTATTAGAAATGACATTTTTGGTACTAAAGCTGAGGTCTAGGTAAAACATATTAAGGTAAAAGGATATCAATGTACAGGGATTGTTTTTTGTAATGGATTTATATAATAACTCGTTTTTAGGAACGTAGAAATTTTAATAGCTTTTATCTTTTCCTCTACTTGAAGAAAGAAAAACATGCCAAAGATCAGTGAGTGAGTGTATAAAGATTTCATATTGTTGGTAGATATTGCAGACTCTAGTAGATTGAAAATTACTGCCTCTTTGGTCTAGTGGTTAGCGTAAGCTAGACTGTCAATCAAGAGGCCTTGGGTTCGGTTCTCGGGTCGGACTGCTGTGGGGTTTTTTCTTACAAATTTGTATAGAAATTCTTAATAGAGCCCGCAGTATGGAAGACGATGGTGTTTTCCGCTGGTGCCTCGGAGAGTACGTTAAGCCGTCGGTCCGGTTGTCTTGAACACCTATGACAATCGTTATTGAAAAATCAGTGCCCTCAAATATTACTTCTTTTAACGCGTGGAAACCCCCACAGGCCGTCACTCCATCGAGGTTTGCGGTGGGGTTTTGTGTTGTAATCGGACCGACTAAAACCACAGAGTGTGCCTCTCTGCGCTTGAGACGGGAGGAATTCGGGAACTGCTGTTATTACGATATTCGGATCCGTCCCAGCGTCTGCCCGCACTAATGCCGATGCCATCTGCTGGTAAGACTCACTAATTAGATGACGTATGGCACACGCGTACGTCGCTCCCTCGCAGCTGGCGACTTAAAGGGATGAAGAGGAAAACCACGGAGGTCGTCCTCCCGGACCCACTCGTCGGGCCGGAAATTATGTTTTTGCAGACGGTTGCGACCGCGGAAAAACAGCTATTGCTACTGGCCATGGATTGTGTGACGGTTAGTGGCGAGAGATTGCCTCTGATGACTTCAATGAGGGTCCGAGGCTTCGATGCCCAGGCGGGGTAAACTGCCAGCTGGGCCGAGTCTTCACTGCAGTCGCAGTGTTGGCACGTGGAATTTATTTCCTTTTAGCGACCGAAAGCAGGTACTTCCCGAAGTAACCGTGCCCGGAATGTACCTGCTTCAGTCGGAAGAAAAGGGTCCCGTGCTACCGCCCTGCCCACTAAATATACTGACAACTAGTTAAACTTCGAATTCAGTTAATCCTCAGGGTTGTTGAGGTCCGATGTCAGTCGCTCCATAGAAAAACTGACATTAAGGTGAAACCCGCTGAGCTAGTAGCCGATCCTAATTGATCTCGGGAATAATGAAGGCTAGGAAGAAAGCTGTTAGATTTAAATTACATGCAGACACTTCAATATAATTTATTTATGTCGTTTTCGCAATACACACATCTAACTTAAATTAAATGTAAATCAAAACCTAGATGTTCAAACATCTAGGCATTGATTTACATTTTATTTAGTTTCTATGAGGATCAAATTTCAATCAGATACGGATTTCACATATTGCATCTAGACAGAGACTAAATACATGACATTGTAGCTACACAAATAACGTACTAAAATTCCAGACACACATACATAAATAACAATGTACGTATATACAGCTTAATTAGACTAAGACAAACTATTTCAGTTCATTTATTGTGCCCTCAAATGTCGAGTTGACACACGAAGGGTTGCCTCTTTAGAGTAAGATTGCTATTTTAATTACTCTCTAGTTGATAAATAAGTTATTACTATATCTATAAGTATATGTGGAGTATTCACAGTATCTAAGAGATTAATATATTAGATATATTAATAACTATTTGGCTGAAACTGAATCTTACTTTTACTTCGTGTCCGATTATGAGATTTCCTGGGCTTGAAAGCCAAGTCACGTAGATAGTTATTGAGTTCACATGTTTCTAGCACAAAATAGAATACATACTATATGCTCATTATGCAACTGTATCAGATACAAGGTGTATACAGACACAACATACTTACGTCACATGTGTATCTATTATCACCTACAGTACCTAAGTTCAATCTGCTATGGGATACCTTTTCTGTAAATTTACTCTTGTCATGATTATACTGGGTATTATTTCAGCCACTGTTATTAATGCTTGTCTACAAGTAGGGCACGTAGTAAACTTTTCTGCGTATATGTCCAATCTAATATCGTCCACTCTGTCCGTTCCCAAAGAGCATCATCCAACCCGGTCTTGGGCAGTCCATTGTAAATAGTAGCCATAATTTAACCATTAGAGTACAAACTACGATCAAATCCATATTAATTTAATACTAATTGTGTTTGGTGTATTGCTGTGAGCGATCACATGAAATCGATAAATCCACAAGTTTAACTTTCTTTTTTCTCGAATGTTTTAAATTTAAAAAAGCGTAGTCCTTCTACTGTAGTTATTACCTATTGTATGATGTGATAGGAAAATAAAGATAATTAAATTCAGTTGTAAGTTCAATAAATTATTGTTAAAAATATATTCCGTATCACAACAATACACCCATCCCCTACCTGTACTAAACAAGCGATCGATGTAGACGTCTGTACGGCAACAGGTCCGAACCATAGCAACGGCTTCAAAGAACCGAGCATTGAGAGTAATATTTCCTATTCAGTCCTACTCGTCCACGTCTCCGAGACGCTTTGTACCGTTCTTGTTTTAATGACTTTCTAGACGGTTGGTTTCCATGAAGACAACTTGAAGTTTGTACGTGTATATAATGAATATGTTTACAGACATGTCATATTGAGTTAGTTAAAACCTTAGGTCGTATCCTGTGATCTGTGATGTTTTTACTATGAATATGCATAGAAAGTAAATTAAGCATAGTCTATAACACATCGCTATAGGATTAAAATTTAAGTACTTGAAGTAATAATGACAGCGTGATACCTCTTTCGAGTATTTGATCCTAACAATTGGGCAACTACTAACAGAATACAAATATGTACATACTTATATAAATAAGTATGTGTGTATATGCAAATATGTTTTAAAATTATAAAGTTAATAAGATTCACTACTTAGACGACGTAGTGTAATAAGACACATTTATAAGTCTAGTCTGAAAGTCACGAAACAATCCATTGATGTCTTATCGGGACTTACGTATGGGCCTGCCAAAATGACGCTACTCTGCCTGATGGAAAGCATAAGCAGAATCCAAGAGTGTTGGTCACCATACTTATTGCGAATGCAACAATGTGACCCACACTATGGCGGCCTAGTAATGCTTCTGCATCATTTGGCCTCCGGTCTCGCACTTACCAACGAAACACGACAACACGAATGTTATCATTTTACATTGATCTTCTGTACAAGGGTAGTACTGCCCCGGTCGAGCCATCCCGTTCGTGCTGAAATCAGCGTGGCTCTACTACCTATAGAAGTTAAAATAAAAGAAAGCAAAAGTACAGATATCCACAGAGATACAAATTATATGTTATCAAAATCCATAGTTAAATTTATTATCCCAAAAAAAAAACAAGTTACTATTTGGATATTTAGTATTCCTTTTGGTAAACAAACGTGACGTCATAAGTACAAATTTCGCATTAGAATTTTTTGCTGTTAATTTAGTAGTCTTCTTTAAGAACCACCAACGAAACATGACAGCATGAATAATTTTAAGTGGATTTTCTGTGCGACCACACAGGACAAGCCCGCTCGATAGTGCTGCAATCAGCGTGACTCTACTACCTAGAGAATTGAATCTGTCTATATATCTGTCTATATACCAAATAACTAAAAAGTAATTCACTTTCTTAGTTAATTGGTTAAAGTCATATATATCTTATGCAATACCTTTAAACCAGTAATTCTTGTACATATATAATCTGAGTCTTAAAAAACAACTTCAAGGATTTTCATTTAAATTCAGTATGCCGGGGTTTCAGGGGCAATAAATTGATGGAATATTAATACAAATAGATAACAAGCTAACTAGTGCAAAAAAGAAACAATAACTCGACTCCGTGAAAATGTAGGTATACCTAAAATTAACAAATCGGCGACTTCAGTGTTTATAGTTTTCACATATTCTGTAGTACTCTCACAATCAAGATAGATTAGAATCAAGGCTACAGAGCGTCCAAAATAACTTAAATAAAGGCTATATATATTTAGTCGGAAACAACGCTTATGAGTCAGTCAATTTGAAATAAAACGTCTCTAAAATAGAAAAACTTGCAATAATTCAATCGAACACATAGAAAAAGTGAAATTTGTGTTTTTATTTTTATAATGTTTTGGTTATATTATTAGCGTGTTAATTACCATTAGGAACATGATGTTTAACAATAATGACTCAACAGCCATAAAACTTAGCATTAATCGGGCTATACATTAACGACCTTCGTTATCATTTTCCTGGTATTTCACGTTTATTTGGATTCGTCATAATGTAATTTGTAAAGGATAAAACCATATCTATATACAGTCACCTACCGATTACGAATCTTGTTGGAGTGTAATCCACGGAATCGTTAAAAGACAGGACGGAAGGAGAAGGTAAATAATGTAGATGACACCCTAGTCAAATTAGTTACTTTTTATCATCTGTCAAAACAATTATTCAACCTATACAAATTAATAAAATTGGACTGTCTGTTTGTAATATTAAAATAATCACTTTTTAATAAATGTATATGCATGTATACACGGTACATATATAAAAAAAAAACATTTTTTACAATTTTTGCCTGTCTGTCTGTCATTCGCTACTTCGTACACGTGACATTTGGATTTCCAATTTTTTTTTCGCTGTTTAATCCTTCCTTGGACTACGACAAACATTCTTAAGCATCATACTAACTGCATCATTCAAAATCAGCTAAATCAACCCAGCCTTTCTCGAGTTCTAGCGAGACAAACGAACAGCAATTGATTTAATATATAGATAATGATGTGCTGCACATTCTTGACAGTACATAATGCATGCATGCATTTAAGTATGTATTTGAAAACATCTTAACGTTTGGAAAATTTAAATATTAAACAGTTATTGAAAGGATAATCACACTCAGGGTCCCTAATACGTTTTCTTAATTAGCATACATTAAAAAAATGCATTCATGTATGCAACTTTTGTTAAATTTTATTTATCGTGAAAGCGATAGGAAACCCTTTAAAATATTTTAGTTTTTCGATACTTAATAATGATTAAGTATCGAAAAACTAAAATATTTAAAAACACGGTATTTCTAGGTAAACCCAATGGAAGCCCCATTGGGTTTACCTAGAAATACAGTGTTTTTCAATACACTCAAATAATAAAGCATAAAATTTTACTAAACACCATTAACATTATATTCTTCTAATTATTATCTCGGCTAGTAGCATTAATTCCGTGATTTTAATTGATCTTTCATGAAAAAAATCCCTTAGTATTACGAAGTTTTTCACACAATGGTTAGAAATTATACCTAGTTTTGTGCCTCAAATGTTCCGATAAGTACTCGGAATAACTTTTAACCATTTGTATGAAATTATCAATAACTTCCCCTCAAGTGTGCCAACTGAGAGCAAAGCGGAAAATCAAACCTAGTGTCTCGCTAGAGAACTTTGTGCGAAGTTATTTGTTCTATTTATTTTTCAAATCTAAGAAAGAAGGGCAGGCTGTTAAAGTACTTTTATTATTTATTTCAAACTTTAGTTATAAGTTGCAATATCTATTCTTATATTTTACACCACCACCACCAGCAGCTTCAATAATCTCATCTAGGGTTCGATTCCCAGGTCGGATAAAATGTTTGTATGACTTGCAAATATTTGTTTCGGAATTTGGGTGTTTTCTATGTATAATATGTATGTATTTACAAAAAAAAGTATATATGTATTTATATTATTTGTCTTGTACCCATAACAAGCGTTGTGTGTTAGATGTCCAAAATATTTTTGATTATTATTTTTAGGTTGTATGAAATAGTTATGTTCTAGATTACAAGAATTTATAAATCTTGAGTTTAAATAAAATTAATTGTATATATAATTAAATAACAAGCCAACCAAGCCGTGCCGCGCTAAGTTCAGTCCAATAGTACTTCAGATTTTAGTATTTTGTTAGGAATAATCTCGCTAAACTCGGTTAACCCGTTTTAAGAGTTAGCTGTAACAAACAGTCAAGTAGCTCGAATAACTACGGTCCAAACAATTAGATACATTTATTATATTGTAAACAGACTATCACAGACCGAGGCGCTTTACCTCAGTTGCACTCGGCGATTAGAAACAATCACAAAGGGTAAGCAACGACTGCGTAGTCAGTACCTGGATGGATGACCACTGATAGCATGATACCATAAGCGTCTCCGTGATTCGGAGGTCACGATAAGCACTCGGTCCCAGCTGTTATTATAGGATAGCAGTCGTAAAGCTCAGTTGTAGGCCAGCTTGGAAACATCAAATGACTAGATTACGTACCACAACGTTGTCGTGCCTTTCCCCAACCTGCACTCGGTCAGCGTGGGGACGTATGGCGTAACCCTCTCCTGAAAAGAGACCCGAGACCAGCAGTGGTACATTACGGGTGTTGATGACAATAGACAATTCAATCTCATTTATTTCTCTAGAAGACCATCTTGGATTATTGTGAGTACTTTGTGTTAGAATTCCATATTCAGAAATTTATTTCTTTCAATCTCCTTATTTTCCAAATAGCTGGAAAGCCTTTACGTAATATATGTGTAAAGGAATCTCAAGAAATATTTTCCAAGCTCTTTAAAATATAATGCTGATGCATGATTCACGTTACCAGCTTTGCACGTTCGACTATATCAGAAATAGATTTTGAAGGATTTCAGTAATATTTCTGAGAATTGTACGATAGGTCTATTTAGTTTATTCATAGTGTTTTTATTTCATTTACTTAAGTAAATCATATAACTTGTGATTGTATTACCTGTTTAATAAAAAATAATCGCCAAATGTGTTGCTAAGAGTACAACTCCAGAACAGCTCGACCAATTTGGTTTTTTTTTTAGTATTTTTACTAAGTCCAATAGAGATACAAGAAATGTAAGGAAAATAGTAATAAAAAACACTTATTTTATTTTTTCTCTTGAACTGTGACAGGCCAATAACTTTTGACAGAATGAAGTGTATCGAAGCAGCTACTTGTATATAAAAGATGAGCGGATAATTATTTATTGTTTCTGTTTAGTGGTCATTGTTCGCAACACAAAAACCTAACAAGTCCTTCTCGTGGGGACTGTTAAAAAAAGTCGTGTGGTGTCGTGAGACACCAAATAGGAACAAAGTTTCTTATCATAATTTTTTTTAATCTTACGCTTTTTATTTAACGTTACGGACGTTTTTTGCTGGCTAGGATACCCCTCCGCAACGCCCCATAAGGAATTTTGTTTCATTAATTGAATTGAATAAAACTGTTGTAATAAAATATTAGTTGAAATATATCGGCATATGTTACAAAAGAATCAGAACCATCTAATATACTTACGATGTCTCTTTTATTAATGAAAATCGATAATATTATAAGGGTTTACATACAATACGTGTCATGTTCCCTGTGATCTCAATATAGACGGCGGAGGGACAATAGACAGCTTACGTACGGGCTATTCAATGCTAATAACGAAACAAAGATTGCAAAGGGATGTATCAGTTTCTTAGCCTCGCTTTAATTTCTGCGGTTAGACATTACCTGAAGCTATTTTAAGAAAACAAAAAAACAACATTTATAGTCTCAAAATTTATAAAAAAAACTATTTCTTTATGTGTGGTAGTTGATAATAGTAAAAATTAAATTAAACACTCTAATATAAAAAAAAACAAGTAACTATGATTCATGACTGACTTCTGTAAAAAAAAAACTTTAATAAAAAGGAATGACGTAAATGAAACCTATGACTAATCAGGCTTATCTTGGACACGTGTTTGCTCCTAAATGTTACGAGATTATAATTAGCAGGAAAAAATATACAACCTAATAAATAACTATGTGTGTGTGCTATACTCTCTTAATAGTTTAATATTTGATAATCTTACTATATGTATATATAACATTATTATAACTTAGTTACTCTTTGTATGCAAAGCTAAAACTTCAAACTTAAAATTTATACTCAAAAAACAACAAAATATTACATCAACATGAGAAAATGTAAAAAAAATTAAGACGACCCGCAATAGATTCATTCGATTTCTCACGAGAGTTAACATGTCAATTACCAGCAGATGTCTTGTCGATTTCTCAATAAAAACGTGCCAGACATAACAATAAAATGGGCGAAAATTTGATGTAATGAATGTTGTTCCATCAATTTTGTATTTATATACTTTATGTTAGAAAGCTGGGTATTTTTGGTTGATATCAGTTCACTTACAGTCTCCAATTATTCTCTAGAAGAGATATACATCTCTTTTAATTGGCTTTCCATGTTACATACTTTTTCCAATACTTTTCTTACTACTTCTTCATACACGATTTTTTTTTAACTAAAAATAGGCACCTCTGATAGTAAAGTTGTCGGTTAGATGAAAAGTGAGCAGCATATGCGACTGGTCGTTTTTTTATAATTTTACTCACGGCTTCTGTGTGTTCGTTATTCTCACAAACTCGCATTACCATTTATAATCTTAGTTAGGATTACTGCTAATAAACGTAGATCTGACACATTGATTAGTAGTAATCCTTAGTAATATTACAAATGCTTATGTGAGTTTATGAAAATAAGATGGAGATACCGTTACCTAGAAACTGAATGTGAGTTCGAATATCGCAGTCAAAGAACCCTTAAATACTGCACGACGGCTATTGTACTGTTTCGGAAGGCCGTATTCCTTTATTGTATTGTAAGTCGGCTAGCAACAGGTTGATTTGAAGTTCTCGAAACTTAGTGCACTTAAAAGACTTTACACTAACAAATAATATTGTTCAAACAATAACAAATAATATATTATAATGTACCAAAATAACTAATGTTAATAAAACCAATGTTAACTATCTCGTAAAATTAAGAATTCAAAGCATAGTAAATAAATAAAGGTAGTACTATACTATCCTCCCTCAGATGATCAATCTAAAATTACAGCATTCATGCTATCGTAATTCGTTAGTGAGTGTGAGACCGGATGCCCAATGATGCAGAAGCATCACTAGGTCATCGTGGTGTGGGTCACCATGCTGCATTGTTGCACTGTCAGCATCCTCAATGAGTATGGTGACCACCACTTTTGGATTCTGCTTATTCTTGCCATCAGGCAGAGTAGAGTCTCTTTCGCAGGATTATACGTAGAAATAAAGTAATACGCTAAGAAACCGAATTAATTATAACCACCAAATAAAAAGGTGGTCCCGGACGTAGCCTTTATTTAAAACGTAAAATAAACAAATTATTTTCATACTTTATCCTCTGCCATAAAAAACATCGCATCACTTAATTGAAGTTCGTAAGCTTAATATAAAGAAAGCAAATTGAAAAAGCTCGTCATTGAAAAGTCGCCAGGGCGAGACATTAAAAATACTCACTAATATAATTTTACCTCTCAAAAGAAAATTAAAGCAAGAAGCCTTAAATAAATGTAACAAAAAAAATATTTTCCATAAAGGTAAAGATGCGATTGGATACTTTGAAAGAGATTAGTGATACTGTTCATGCATACTGTAATACTGGTTGCCACAAATGAGATTACGGGACAGCTACCCTTGTAACGAAGAATAAGTTTATGACTAACGTACGTAAGGTAAGGTTTAATATTCAGAATACAATATTCTTCTGTTGTAACGAACGAGCGGTTTATTATAATTTGAATTGAAAAGGGTTGATATTACCTAAATAAATATATTAACTTCACGTTGATATTTTTAAATCACACATACATGAGTCTGTCCCAAATTGGAGATAAATTTCTTTACAGGTATTTTTCTGTTTAAAATATATTTAATAAGGACCTATAGTTTATTATTTTAAAGGATATTCCCGAGCTAGGAACAACATTAATAATATTTTAGCCATCTGTCACAAATTAAGCGTAACTTGTACTATGAGTAACTAATAAAAGAAGAAATAAATACAAATATTTTTTTTAAAAACATGAGATATACAGAAAATACCCAAACTCAATTGTTGTTGTTAGTTGATTCGATGCTGTATACCTATACGATAGAATAAAATCCAGCAATATTCAAGAGTAAAGGGAATAAATTTATTTTAGATAGGTGTACACCTTCTTTGTCATTCGTACTAATATCATTGTATAACATATTGTTCAAAGGTCATGTAAAAAACATTTTTTCACTACATATATTATAAAACAAAGTCACCCGACGCGTCTGTCTAACTGTCCGTTCGCGATAAACACAAAAGCTTCTGCACGGATTTTCATGCTGTTTTTACCAGTAGTTAGAGGGATTCTTGAGTAAGGTTTTCGTATATAATTTGTTAAATTATTGATTATATTGGCTAAAATAAAACGATATTTATTGAAGACGTCAGAAAAAAAATAAGGCGCGTATCTTCTCAGAGCAACATAGGCTATTCGTATATTATACTAGTTGTGGCGCGGCTTCGCCTGCGTATATGTCAGTTATCGGAAAATAGTAGCCTATGTGTTATTTTGATGTATAAGCTATATTATTGTATAGTTTTATCCAAGTCCGTTCAGTAGTTTTTGCGTGAAAGAGTAACACATATCCATTCATCCATACTTACAAACTTTCGAGTTCATGAACTATCATGAATATGAACGGAAAATCTAAATCTATAATATGTACTAACATATTATAGATTTAGATTTTCCGTAAAGAACCGTGTGAAGTCGGGGTAGGTTGCTAGTTAATACTAGCAACGTTTATGTAATCATAAACAAAGAAGATATGTACGCAGGGTTTAGTTAGACAGTTATAGGAAATTCTAAACTCGCTTTGTATAGAAGGTAGTTCTAGTTTATAATTTCTCTAGTAACTTATATTAATACTATGCACTCAGTCCTTTGTGCTGTACACTGTACTGTCAATTCTGATGTATTAGCTATATTATTGTATAGTTTTATCCAAGTCCGTTCAGTAGTTTTTGCGTGAAAGAGTAACACCTATCCATTCATCCATACTTACAAACTTTCGAGTTCATGATAGTACATATTATAGATTTAGATTTTCCGTAAAGAACCGTGTGAAGTCGGGGTAGGTTGCTAGTTAATACTAGCAATGTTTATGTAATCATAAACAAAGAAGATATGTACGCAGGGTTTAGTTAGACAGTTATAGGAAATTCTAAACTCGCTTTGTATAGAAGGTAGTTCTAGTTTATAATTTCTCTAGTAACTTATATTAATACTATGCACTCAGTCCTTTGTGCTGTACACTGTACTGTCAATACCACGAGGAAAATTAAAAGCGACTATGTATAGTGAACTATGTGTTACAATCTGGTGCTTATTTAAAATGAACCACAGAGAGATACTACAAGATAGAAATAATATTTGTTTTAGCAATTAGCATATTCAGCTTTAGTTATGGCAGGGAAACGTATCTGCTCATGATGAACTCGGAAACATTCTAATGGATTTCTGGTTTTATAAAAAACGTGTTTTGCTATAGTGTCTAAGATACGATTACTGTCTAAGTACGATTAGTGTCTAAGTACGAATTTACATCATAATTAGATAAACCACCCATATATAACATTGAAACTATACCATTGAAGTAAATACAGTGCATACTAGATGAGAGAACAGTTTAAGGTACGAACAAAGTTACGAACATACGTATATTTATTACATAATATAGAAACCTATGTATATAACCATAATTAAAGAAACAATAACAATATTTACATATAAGCATCAAAAAACTTCACATCTTCGCCTACTGGTAGCGTTCCCAAAAGACTGCTGATTTTCTCGCGCGAAAAGGGTCAATCAGTTGCTTAGCTAGTTGATTAAACACAGCGCGAGCACTTGGACCACATGAACCTAGCATCCCTACCCGAAACGGTTCAAAATGTAATTACCTATTAAATTTTGATACTTACGTTGTTTGAGGCTTTCCGCAGAAGTAGCAGCAGCGCCGGGATAACCAGCTGTACTTGTATATTATGTACATCATCATTATATATGTTGTTTAATAATATTTAATAAAAATTTGGACATCTAAACACACAACGCCATCTAGTCCCAAACTAAGCAGAGCTTGTACCCATAGTACTAGACAACTGATATAAATACTTATATACCTTTTTTTTGTAAATACATACATATTATACATAGAAAACACCCAAACTCTGAAACAAATATTTGCAGATCATACAAACATTTGGTCCGACCCGGGAATCCAACCCGGGACCTCAAGAACAGCAGTCGCGTACGCTACCACTGCTCCACCGAGGCAGTCATATATATAACAAACAAACATTCATATTCTGATATTTTTTTAACCGACTTCAAAAAAAGGAGGAGGTTTCTCATTTCGACCGTATATATATATATTTATATATACATATATTTTTTATGTGTGTTCGCGGATAACTTCGTCGTTTATGAACCGATTTTGATGATCTTTCTTTTGTTGGAAAGGAGCTGTCCCGGCAGTGGTACCATGACAAGGAAACTAGGATCTAATGATGGCATCCTAGGGAAATCGAGGGGAACCCTCATTTTTTTCAGGCACATACTATGTTTTTTGTATTTTTTCTGAAAATACTTTTGTATTTGCGTCTGGTAGTTATCATTTAATGATGATAAGCTGATGATGTAAGGTACATTTCCTTAACGGTTAGGAGTTGGAGGATAAATCTTTAAATGTCATATGTGTGTATGTTGCCTTTAGTCGTATTCTTTCAAGTTATTTAGGTAAGCTGATGATGGAAGGTACAACTCCTCAACGGTTAGAAGTTGGGGGATAATTCTTTCAATTTCATACGTATCTATAGACCTTTAGTTGTATACTGTCAAGTTTTTGAGGTGTATTCGAAAGGATATGCTTCCGAAGTGGTCCCATTGCCTCCATATCAGGATGTGATGATGGGGTGCCTGGGAAATGGAGGGAATCTCTCATTTTCTTAGGCACGTTCTATAAATTATATGAAATAGTTCTACTTACTGGTAACCTACGATTGCTTGCACTAAAAATGAAAAAATAAAAACTTTTTATAAAAAAAAACCGACTTCCAAAAAGCATCCAACTAAAACTCTCTGCCAAAAAACACTAAAAAACTTAAAATAAATTGGCTCTTCATAAATTGCTTTGCCAATTCTTGTCTATACCTAATATTTGTTCATTTAAATAGTAGTATTAATAATAGTATTATATATGTGCTAGGTACCTAAAACCTGTTTGAAGTCGGCGCCAAGCCAAAATGTAATAGGAGATACCGCACTAAAACACAAAATACCTACTGGCTAGTGCTTTAAAACAAACAACTTATTAGAAAACATAAATTTGAAATAATAACAAGATAATTAGTAGACAAAAGCCATACTGTGATAGGTAGAGGTCAGTGACTTGATGAATGTCTCTTCAGTATCGATTCCATCGTCGTAAAAACGTAACGTTCATATTGTAAAGCAATTTATCGAAAGTTAACGATATTTTACAATCAACCAAATGTCACTCACTGATATGAAATATAGTTCAAATTGTATCTATAGTCTAGTAAACAAGTGCTTTTTTTTGTCAACTTTTTTCAGCAGTCTCCGAAAATTATGATTGAGGTGTCATTCCATTCGGAATGGAATCTAGATGATTAAAAAACCACCACGGTTCATTGATCTATCCTGCAAACGCCTTTTTTTTCTTTTTTTTCATATTTATTAAGTTTAAATAATATTTATTTAATGAAGGTACGAAGGAGGCGTGGCTTGCGCAAGCCGGAGTACCCGTTTTCGGGTGTATTTTCATTCTTTGCTAAAGTTATTAACAATTAGCTAAAACACAAAAAGGGGTTTTTTTATGTTTGGCCCTGCCAAACAATGCCAAATAAAATAAATATTTCGGACATCTAAACACACAACGCCATCTAGTCCCAAGATAAGCAGAGCTTGTGTTATGGGGTACTAGACAACTGATACAAATACATATATACTTTTTTTTTGTAAATACATACATATTATAGATAGAACACACCCAAACTCCGAAACAAATATTTGTAGATCATACAAACATTTGGTCCGACCCGGGAATCGAACCCGAGACCTCATGATCAGCAGTCGCTCACGCCAACCGCGAGACCAACGAGGCAGTCAAAATGACTCTACTCTGCCTGATGGAAAGTATAAGCAGAATCTAAGGGTGCTGCAAATGCACACAATCCAACAATGCAGCATGGTGACCCACACCATGGCGGGCTAGTGATGCTTCTGCATCATTGGACCTGCGGTCTCGCACTCACCAATGAAACACGACAGCATGATCGCTGTCATTGTACGTTGATTTTCTGTGCGAGAGTAGTACCGCCCGGTCGAGCCGGCCCGTTCGTGCTGAAATCAGCGTGGCTCTACTACCTTGAAGTTTTTTGAAAATTTCTCAAAAACTAATTAAGATTTTTCAAATTTGAAAAAAGATTCAAAAAGTTTTTTTTTATCGTAATCATCATAATTTTCGGAGACTGCTGAAAAAAGTTGATCAAAAAAGCACTTGTTCACTAGACTAGATACTGTCAATACTAGAAATACTTAATACTACAAAACCGGGGATATTAATGTAGACTCTAAAGCAAATACTATTGATAAAAGTCTGATGAATAACTTAACTTCATAAAGTCTCACGATCTATCTCCATACAAAATATTCCAACTAGATACGAAAACGCTTTGAACCGTCCTTTATTGAAATCATGGTTATCTATTACACTAATCATTCCGATCATATTACTGATCATCTACCATCACTTCTCTTGCTCTTATTGAAGAAATCTATATCTAGATCAGTTTAATTAAAAACTATACGATAATACTAATCATTAATTATGCCCGGGCGCTGACTAAGTTTTTGTAACTAGATAACTTGGGTAAAAAATAACTTATTATCTGCGTCGCGCAAACTTTAACGCTATAAAAAGTAATCGGAAGTGCAGCCCGCGTCAATGAAAGTCGGGTAGAGTGCTATTTGGTTTTTGCGTTACGGGCTACTTGGGAAGCTTGGGGCTAATACTATTACATTTATAACACCTGTTAGGGGTTGAAAGTACTATGTACGACGGGTGATTTATTTCTAGTCTGTTTTAACATTGCATTTCTCCATGTCAATTTGAATTGACTGCCTCTTTGGCGCAGTGGTAGCGTACGCAGCTGCTGTGCATGAGGTCTTGGGTTCGATTCTTAGGTCGGGCCAAATGTTTGTATGATCTGCAAACATTTGTTTCCGAGTTTGTGTGTTTTGTATGTATAACTAGCTGACCCTGCGAACTTTGTACTGCCATACTTATATAATTGCCTCAGCTTCCCACAGGCAGTCAGTAGAACTCAGTAGAACTTATGGAAAGCATAAGCAGAATCCAAGAGTGGTGTTCACTATACTGCGAATGCAGACAATGCAACAATGCATTATGATGACCCACACCATGGCGGACAAGTGATGCTTCTGCATCATTGGGTCTCCGGTCTCGCACTCACCAACGAAACACGACAGCATGAACGCTGTCATTTCACGTTGATTTTCTGTGCGAGGGTAGTACCGCCCCGGTCGAGCCGGCCCGTCCGTATTTTAATTTTACATTAAAATATTAATTGAATTAAATTATATATTTAATTGTAACGTCTTACTAATTTCATTATATCAGTTCTCAAATATTACTGCTTCTTGTCACTTGAATATAATGAGGACTTTGCTCCCTGATATGTGATATAGCTTCATTACCTTCTTGCTTGTGATAATTCATATATGCGGTTGGAATTTGATTAGTTGTCAATTATTCCAAGTTTCTGTATGTAGAAGGTTCCAATTCCAAGTGCTCATTTGAAATGTGTCACATTCGATGACATCAAATAATTAACTAATGGTTTTCAACAGTAGAGGGGATAAGATATTAACAGTTAATAGGGTATATTAATTACAACCTTTAGCCTGCGGCTCCGGCCACGCGAGTGTTGGATATTTCGGGTTAATATGACACTTGCAAATAATGTGGCTTTCTATTGGGTAAACAATTTTCAAAATAGTTTCAATAGATTCAAAGATAAATCCCGACAAACTCAGAAACTTTATCTCTTTATAAGATTACTATAGATTAAGGCTATCATAATAATATTATTTTTAGTTTATTTTATTGCACAATATGTGAACTTAATACCTTATTAGAGTTGGTTATTTTGCTATTGGGTAGTAATAATTCACATTCATACACATTCCAAGTACCTTTTAAAATTTCTACCATTCAATTTTTTAAATCAGTAGAGCCACGCTAAAACGTATATTTTTAATTTTCCCCGATCAGAACTGATACATATTTTTCTAAGCTTTGCGAATGTCGTTTAAAATATTAGTAGTCAGCATGCTTTATTACATTTAAGAATAATTTTAACAAAGTTAACAGGCTTATACTTAATTTTAATATATTTGTTCCTTGCAAAATATTTGTCTGATTTTTGAAGATTTCTTTTTTATAGCTAAATTCCGCTTTTTTTTAAATATGTAAATTTCAATAAATGAATGATTTAGTTTTTGGATCAACTTTTTGCAAATATACCGATATTGTTGCTTCTAATGAGTATTCATAATCATTGTTGTTTGTTCTTTGTATAAACTCTCATACAAATTAAAATCCTACACTTTCCAACAGACTTCAACATTTTAGTTGCAACAAATTCAATATTTCACTATCGATAAATTAATTTTAAAGCTGGCCATAATTTTGAGAATTATTTTTATTTTCATAAACTTTTTTTTTATTTAAATAATAATAATAAATAAATATTTCGGACATCTAACACACAACGCCGTCTAGTCCCAAGCTAAGCCGAGCTTGTGCTATGGGTACTAGACAACTGATATAAATACATAAATATATATTTTTGTAATTACATGCATATTATTATAAATAGAAAACACCCAAACTCCGTTACAAATATTTGCAGATCATGCAAACATTTTATCCGACCCGGGAATCGAACCTGAGACCTCAAGCATAGAAGTCGCATACGTTACCACTGCGCCACCGAGACAGACGACGATGTGACCCTGCCAAAGTGTCTCAATTCACCTGATCGAAAGGACGAGCAGGATTCAAGAGTAATTGTCACCATACTCATTGCGGATGCAGACAATACAGCAAAGACACTCACCAACGGAACAAAACAGAACGCATGTTGTAAAAATTCAACATAATAATTTTCTACATTGCGATTCAAAGCTTGAGTCTCAATGCCGTGACGTATATAACAGCGGTATCTGTGCGATTAAGAGGTACGGGTGATAAATCGCAGACATTGACTAATAGTTTAGTGATTGGTGCGACCTCGGCCGACTAGAGTAAACGATCGAACGATTCGGCTCAATTTGAGGCACGACGAAACAAAGGCCATGATTGATAATGTACTGATCACGCGCTTAGAAAATGAAAAATCTGCCAGTTTAATACTAACTATAACATATTATAATAATATGCCGACTACAGTATTAATCTACGGGTTATGTTAATATAATTGCTAACTATAAAGTGCAGCCTGAGAAATAAAAAGATTTAGTTTCTAGTTTATATTGATTAACTCGACAGAGCTAGTTTAAATGACATCGCAAGACTTGATATGCTGGAGCTTGGACTATAGCAGTGCAGTCAACAGGTCATACCTACAGATATATATTATGCATACATAAATTATAATGTTCAAATCAGTAGTCTATTGATTAACGCTATTGTCTTTATTGTGCATCTGCGTCACGACGACTTTACAATTAAATGAAGATTGTAAAAGCTCATCTGTAGACTTAGTTATCTTAACATCTATACAGATAAATAAAATTGCAGTGTCTATTTGTAATATTATAATAACCGATTTTTACTAAATGCATATGTATGTATAAACGATACATATACCAAAAAGGTATTCTTTTCAATTTTGTGTCTGTCTGTCTGTCTGTTTGTTGGTAATCTCTGGAATGTCTGGGCCGATTATGACGGGACTTTCATCGATAAGTAGCTGATGATATAGGAAGTAACTTAGGCTACTTTCTAAGACTAGCTTTCTCTGGCGGCGTTACTCGCGTTATGACGATAACCGCGGGTAACACCGTGGTGTTCAGCTAGTATAACTTTTGATTTTAGACTAATGTAAACAGGTAATACACTTAATGAAGTAGCGATTCTGTGTAGATTTTCGTTGGAATTTATACAATCTCGGCAACACTTGCATATAAAATTATTTAGAGAGGTTTCAGGATAGCTGTTATAAGTAAACAGTGAAATGATTTACCATTGCACTATTTGCTCAGTCTTTCAATTTGGTACACAACTGTATATTTACTATGTAGTAAAGACGACTCATAGAGAATTTATAATTATAAAGCCACAACTAGTAGAACCATAACTAGAAGAATCATATTTAAATATTAAATATCAATTTAATGGAAGACTTTGTTAATCATATAAAAAATTAAATTTCACTGTGATTCGTATGGTGTGCCACATAATGTTTAAGCTAATTTGTTTAAAATTGAGGACTTAACTATCTACTACAAATGTTTTATTAAAAGTGGTAGAAATGAAAACATTGATTACAAAATAGAATCTTCTATTTGATTAGAATACTCAGTTTTAATTCATAAATAAATATTTAACAATATATATTCTCAAATAAATGAAGACGATGTCTCCAGGGACCAAAAGCCGACTTCAAATGAAATAACTGAACTATGTAAACCTAAAGCTTACTCCCATGCTGCATCCCTTACCAAAATAGTGCGATATAACGTATTCCCAAATCGACGACGAACACTAAACTCATTTACGAGCGCTCTGCAACACAGTCTAGACTTAAGCTGTCTTGTAGTTTCGTCGACTTACAAAGCGTAAGTACCATATTAGTCCCTGTTCGCAACAGACGAAGCGGACACCATCATCCCCAGAGGATTGTGGGGCGGGAACAGGGATGAGAGGAAACAACCCCGGGCAACAGGTGCCCGGAGCGTTGCCTAGCGTCACTTTTACTAAATAAAACTTCAACAATATCGCTCCTCGCAATTTCCTCCTACATCGAACCACGTAACGAGGCCCAGTCAATCGTACTTTATTAACTGCCAGCGATGGATGATGTTTACAGCGATGTAGTTTGATTAAACTTTGGTACCAACACACTTCATAATTACACTAAAACTGTTTTTAATTACTTACAAATTAACAAATGATGCCGTATTTGTAATGGTAATATCCATTACGGTACATTATTAAAATCTCAAATTCTCTCTTTGCATAAAATTTGTGGACAGTTTTCGCTTAATTTTAATATTGTTTTAGTGTTAATAGATGAAATATTTAGTAATTTTCGAATGATTAACTATATATATATATATATATACTTATTTTGTAAAAATCTTGAACACTCAGAATTTATATCTACGAGTATTCTAGTATCTATTAAACGCAGAATTATCTTTATCATTACGCAGAACCGAGTTTTTAATGTTCAAACATAACTCAGATTGTAATCAAAGGCACACACCTCTGAAATACAGTGAGATTTACTTTTGAATGTTGTTTACATTTTTGTTAATTTAAGTAATTGTAACTAATTAAAGTAAACAAATACTAATCCTAACTAATATTATAAATGCGAAAGTAACTCTGTCTGTCTGTCTGTCTGTCTGTCTGCTACTCTTTCACGCCAAAACTACTGAACGGATTTGAATGAAATTTGGTATACAGATATTCTAGACCCCGAGATAAAACATAGGCTACTTTTTATCGCGAAAAAGGGGTTGTAAGGGGTTAAAAGGGGGGGGGGGAAGTTGTATGGGATTTCATAATTTTTAAAGATAAAACCATGAAACTTTATATTTAAGCACTTGATAAAAAATAATAAAACATTTGTTCTAGCGTTTTTGAAATTTCGACCTGTGAGGGGATGAAATAGGGGTTGAAAGTTTGTATGAAGTTCGTTATTCTTTAAGTTGGAAACCTGAAACTTTACTTTTGGGCTGCTGATTAAAAATGAATAAACACGTATTTCAACGTTTCTAGATATTCTACCCTTAAAGGGGTAAAATAGGGGTTGAAAGTTTGCATGGAAGTTCGTCAGTTTTTAAGTTCGAAACATGAAACTTTGTTTTTGGGCTACTGACTAAAATTGAGTAGATACGTATTTAAGCGTTTCTGAATATTCTACCCCTAAGGGGTGAATTAGGGGTTGACATTTCGCATTTAGGTTAGTCTGGAAGTCTGTCATTTTTAAAGTTCGACAAATGAAACTTTGTGTTTGGGCTACTGATTAAAAATGAGTAGATACGTATATAAGCGTTTCTGGATATTCTACCCCTAAGAGTTGAAATAGGGGTTGAAAGTTTGTATGGAAGTCGTCATTTTTTAAGTTAGAAACTTGAAATTTTATTCATGTGCTACTGATTAAAAAAGAGTAGATACGTACTTAAGCGTTTCTAGATATTTTAAATATGTGAAATAGGGGTTGAAAGTTTGCATGGAAGTTCGTCATTTTTTAAGTTCGAAACATAAAACTTTGTTTTTAGGCTACTGACTAAAAATGAGTAGATACGTATTTAAGCGTTTCTGGATATTCTACCCCTAAGGGGTGAAATAGGGGTTGATATTTAACGTGTAGGTTGGTCTGGAAGTCCGTAATTTTCGAAGTTCAAAACATGAAACTTTGTTTTTGGGCTACTGACTAAACATGACTAGATAACTATTCAAGCGTTTCTAGATATTCTACCCCTAAGTGGTGAAATAGGGGTTGAAAGTTTGTATGGAAGTTCTTCATTTTTTAAGTTAGAAACATGAATCTTTATTCATGTGCTACTGATTAAAAAAGAGTAGATTCGTGCTTAAGCGTTTCTGGATATTCTACCTCTAAGGGGGTGAAATAGGGATTGAAAGTTTGCATGGATGTTCGTAATTTTTGAGGTTAGCAACATTGAACTATATTTTTGAGCTACTGATTAAAAATGACTTGACACCCGTTAAAGCGTTTCTGGATATTCTACTCCTAAGGGGAGAAATATATAGGCATTGGCATTTCATATATTAGTTAGTTTGGAAGTCCATAATTTTTTAATTTAGCAGCCTGAAAACTTTCGGCTTTATGTTTCTGATTACAAATAGACGAATACTTATATCAGCATTTACGCAAAGTCTGTTCCTAAAGGGGATGAAATATGGGTCAAATGTTTGTATGAAAGTTCTTTTGAATGGGCTATTGATCAAAAATAAATAAATAGGTTTAAAACATGAATAAATTACTAATACATACTTTTACACAGTTTTAATTAAATACATATAACAAACTTCCACGCGGGCAAAGCCGCGGGCAACAGCTAGTATGATATATAAACAAGCAACATCCATTTCCTACCGATATTTTTAGGCATGTTTAGGGGAATAAACGCCATCTGTCACCCTAACAGAAGCAGTCATGGTAGGGTGGAGGACGCTGCGGAGCGTGCACGCCCTGGGGATAGTAATGGGAACACCAGAGTTCCCACACGGTAGAGGGCCATCTACGAACCCTAGGTGGCCCAAGGTACGTCAACGCACTATATTAGAAGAGAGAACCTCAATATCATTTTAAAAACCTATCCATAGATACCACGTATGGGTTTGAGGAAAAAAAAAATTGAGTTTCAGTTCTAAGTATGGGGACCCCCAAAATTTATAGTTATTTTTTCTATTTTTGTGTGAAAATCTAATACTGTTCACAAAATACATCTAGTTACAAGTTCCAATATTATAGTTTCGGAAAAAAGTGACTGTGACATACGGACGGACAGACGAATAGACAGACAGACATGACGAATCTATAAGGGTTCCGTTTTTTGCCTTTGGCACGGAACCCTAAAAAGGGGAATAAACGTGCTGTGTACGACGAACTAAATACGACTATTAATAGGGACCTGGTCAACGTCAGGTAAACATATCGAAAATTTGTTATTGGTAATTTTTCGTAAACGTAAATATAATATCATTCTTATGGAACGAGATACATAGTTTTTAAAGATAGAGGTAACAGTTTTAAGCTTATGACTTTTTGTTGTTGTTGATTATGTTACATAGAAAAGGGTTAATTTAAAACTTGGAACTCAATAAAGGGTAATTTTATTACACTTAATTCCTTGTACAATAATATTTTTTTTTTACAATTTACGAAATATCGTGAACATATTAAACAAATATTATTAAGCTCTGTAGATTACAGTAGTTCATTGCATGTTAGCTGTCGTAATTAAAGAACATTGCGATAAGACTACACAGTCTACAAAAGACTACAAACAAGACATCGCTAGAGCACATCGAATAGACCAACAATGTAATAAGATTAGACGCGCAAAACTAAATACTTGAAATGTTGATTTGCGTCGAGTAATGTTTCAATACGAATGCACAAATAACCGCAGCTTGCATGCTCCAGTTCACATAGTTCAAATGAAGGTTCTATGCGATATTTGCAACGTATCACATTTGCTACTGAATACTCGAAGATTCCACGAACTTTTTAACATAATTTGGAATTTTCGAAAAATGCTGATGGAATTGTCTTTTCTTCAGTTTCAAAGTTAACACATTATTTGATTTGAATACGACATTTGTGGATCAGCTTCTTTATAATATGTGTGTATATTTTGGTAAAGGGTGGTATTACCACTTCTTTGGAAAGATAGAATGGAAAGATTGAATTAGGGATTGTTTCTTGTGTTCTTATTAAGAGCCAGTAAACAAATTATGTAATTTAGAGAAGTATATTTCCCCAAAATGGCATGGAAAGGGACCACATAGCAAACAGAGGCCGTTAACTCATCTTGAAGCAATTCAAAGATTGGCTTGCCAAAGTTAAGCCAGCGACCACAGCAATTTCATGCTAGCAGATCTTGGTGCAACAGGTGTAGATGGTTATACAGGGGCAACAGCAGCCACCGCAGCAAACTCCACAGCATCCACCGCAGCAAATTTTGATAAGGTCTAGAGTTACTAAAGTTGAAAATAAATATTAACAGAAGAAAGTTGTGCAAAAGACTGATGAACTATTTTCACTTTTGATACAAGTTTTTTTGAGCTTTTTACAATTGTTGTCTTTTATTCCGGCACCTTTGAGTTGTTAGTTTTGCGTAATAAGCACAGTAAGGACATTTAAATAAACTAATACTTACAAGTATTTGTTTTTAATTTTACCTTAAAATATTCAGTGAAAGGATGTTTCCAGCTATCTGCGCTAAAATATCATAGCTGTCTCGAACGTAACGACATGTAGGTAGAAGTAAATAAAACTCTACTCTATAATGTAATAGTGTAAGTATTTATCTAGTTTAATTATAAATAACATTTAAGACTTGTGTTTATTAAATTCTCTTTGACAAATTTGGCATAAACTTCTGTGTTTATGAAAAATATGATTGAAGTTTATTTGTGTGTAAATGACGATCAGGTATGGTTATGAGAGATTCTTTTGAGTAAAATGTCGTTAAAAGTTTTTCTAACTACATTCTTTCAAGTTTATTTAAACATTTGATTTGATTTGATCATTTAATTTAATATAAAATCTGAGTATTATAAACTTGAAAAGAATCTTTAAGGTAGATATAATTTTGTGAAATGGTTTAGTCGTATAACGTAAGGGTAAAAACTTTCACAACAAGTTTGGGAACATCGAAGAAAACTTACTTTTTCATTACATTTGGTTTTGTATAATATTCAAACTTCGGCTGTGTAATAAGAGGAACCTGGGTATATTGAACTTCTATATGAAGATTCGTTGAATTATGAAATATTTATTCAAAGTAATTGTAATCTTAAAAGTAATACTTATATTAAAGGCTTAATCTCTTTAACCCTTTTAAGGGTATACTCGTAAGATACTTCACAAGTTAAATTTTTCACTTAATCATTGACGTTTTAGGAAACATGATCTAAATTCAATTTTATTCCAAAATTAAAGTTAATTGAAGTACAGTTATTAAATTACTTACATCTGAGGGCACGGTTGTGCCCCCGCCAAGACTAGCGAAGCGCAAGGGCACTTCTCTCGAAGTGTTTCGTTGTTTTTTGGACCTTCATAACTTTCGTTTCGGGTATACCAGATCGTTCAAATTCTGGATATGATGTCAATAATAGACTAATTAAACCCCCAAAATTTCAATTGCATAGATGTTTTCCGATTTCGACCGATTTCGTCACTGACACATTGATGATCATCAAAACTGTTAAGGTACTTTCTGAAGTGCTAGAAAGCTAAAATGTAGTATGTAAGCAAATTTTAGTATACAAACAACAACAAAATCATAAACCTGTAACTTTTGCCACCCAACCACATTGGGAGGTGGAACTTTGTATGAGACTTTCACTTTTTTTTATGCTAGAGGTTTTATTTTTGGTATATGGACTTTTTCGGAAGAAGAAAGAAAATGTACAAGAAATACAACGCGAATAAATAAAAAAAAAAAAAAGAAAAAAAGTACTGCTTTACTACTTTTACTACTTACAAAAATAAATGAAATTCCACCAAAAACATTTTCAAATAAAATGGTGCCAAGACGACTGCATATAGCTTATCCTGTGAAATATATATAGGTAAGATCTCATGTAGAGCCAAGCTTTTGAATCGTCACGCCCTAACTCTACCAGCCCTAACTTCACAAACTCTACATCTCAGTAAAAAGTACAAGGAATTGTTTTTTAAAATAATTACGGTGCCCCTAGTTCGCACACTAGTTCGCACAAGTGGAACTATGCAAATGTAAAGATAGCAGATCGAACACATTACAATACTTCACAATGTTTTAAAAGTTTCCAGAGATATCAAATAATTCAACTTATTAGTTACTAGCTAAACCCCGCGGTATTACCCGCGCTTATTGTCGTACCGCGAGTAACGCCGGGCGACAAAGTTAGTCTAAAAAAAGTAGCCTAAGTTACTCCCTGGATCATCAGCTACCTGCTAGTGAAAGTCCCGTCAAAATCCGTCCAGCCGTTCCAGAGATTACCCGGAACAAACAGACAGACAGACAGACAGACAGACAGACAGACAGACAGATAGACAGACAGACCGACAGACAGACAGACAGACAAAAATTTTTTTAACTACATTTTTGGTATATGTACAGTGTATGTGTACATACATATGCATTTAGTAAAAAGCGGTTATTTTAATATTACAAACAGACACTCCAATTTTATTTATTTGTATAGATTTTAAGACAAGATCATGATTTCTCTGAAATTTTCTGTGAGACAATCACGACTTGAACTACTCACCGTTTGGTTTTTTTTTTCTAGTTCTACAAAATTCAAGGAAAGCAAAGGGAAATCAATTCAAGATCACTGAAAATTATGGTAATAACGCTTTGTTGTGATAATTTAATTGTAAAACATTAAAATATTGTGCATTAATTAATGTATTTATTTCATCACTAATCCAAAACAATATATATATTTATGTTTTAAATCTTATACACACATACTTTCTAAGTCATTCTCTATTCAATCAGCTTTAAGTTTTCTAAGCGTATCTATCCCCTTAACTTTAGAAATAATATGCTTACTTAGAAGATCTCTTAATTCTTCAATATTATAATTTCTATCAACTAGTTTTCCTAACTTATACTTAAACCTCAATAATACAGTCGACATGTAATTTGTAAACAGGGCGTGTATGTAAACACCCTCCAGGTGATGGACGGTGTTCATTTGGATTATTGATTTTATTTGTACCAATACAATTCACTCTGCTATCTAAGAACTGCAAAAACGGACATCTAATTTGGAGTTAATTTGGTGTGTTTATATGGGTATATTAAGGTCTATCCTACTAATAATATAAATGCGAAAGTTTGTAAGGATGCATGGATATTTGTATGGATGTTTGTTACTCTTTCACGCAAAAACTACTGAACGTATTTGGATGAAACTTTACAGTAATATAGCTTATACATCAGAATAACACAGAGGCTACTATTTGCCGCGATAACCGACATACACGCGAGCGGAGCCGCGGGCATCAACTAGTTAGTAATAAACTTTAATATTCTTTTACTTGTGTCTTATGTAAAAAATTTAATGCATGTTTAACTGCACGTTGTACCCATTGTCAAATACCTAATAAATTTTAATACACTGACAGTGTATACACAGATTATAAGGAAAATATTCTGTATTAAAAATATCATATTCTACATTCGATAAATAGTTTGTAGAAATATAGTGTTTTAAGGCAAGTGAAAAGTATTAATTCAATAATTTTCCTTATTAGTTTGTAAAGAAACCATACATCACTTTATTTTATTTGATAATAATATAATCATGAAGGGACATGAATTTACGAAACATTTATGTATTACGTAACAAATATTCATTTGGCTGCACTGGTTAAATTAATCAATATAAAACCACTGCCACAAGGGAACCTTAAAAGTTATCATCCAACAAGTTAATCCAAATCACTTCACATCTAATTTCTGTAATTGAAAGCTGCATTTGCATCAAGCTGCAATAGCCCTAGAGATATTGGCTCATTGCGTTAGATAGGTAAGTGCTGGCCGGCTTTGTGCCGGGTGCATTATAATCTATCTGCGCGGCGCACCGTATTATCTGGATAATTACTACGTGGTATAAACTCTAATGGAAGTGCTTGAGAGCTTTTCTAATTTTCGACAATAAATTTCGAATATACCTTTAGCTATATGATAATACTTTTTTTTTTATGTTTGGCCCTGCCAAAATGACTACTCTGCCTGATGGAAAGCATAAGCAGAATCCAAGAGTGGTGGTCACCATACTGCGAATGCAGACAATGCAACAATGCAGCATGGTGACCCACACCATGGCGGGCTAGTGATGATTCTGCATCATTGGGCCTCCGGTCTCGCACTCACCAACGAAACACGACAGCATGAACGCTGTCATTTTACGTTGATTTTCTGTGCGAGGGTAGTACTGCCCCGGTCGAGCCGGCCCATTCGTGCTGAAGTCAGCATGGCTCTACTACCTTAATATAATACTTTAATATAAAAGTCAAATATTGGTGCTAATTTTACTGTTCTATCACTAAACTAAAATTTCTCTTGTGTGTCGTCGTTAATTTTTTTTACTGTAATTTCATAATTGCTATGTTAATAAGGCATGTCTTATTTTAGTTATTTTTGATATTTGAACAACGTTTGATAGGACGGAACTATTTTTTTGTGATTTGTACTTGGGTTTAGTTTAGAAAGTTTTCTAACTACAGAGGTAGCTACATTCCCCATTCCTATAGTGTGCACCGTCACCATCGTACATCAAAGTAGAAACGTATGCTTTTTTGTTAATATTTATAGTGTTACGTCTATTTGTTATTAAATTGTGTCTATTATTACTTACAAGAATTAAAAATACAACAGTGAAACAAAAATTCAACTTTGCATTTAATTTTAGAACAAATACACATTGTAGAAGAATTGAGAACACATTCCTTTTTAAAGATAATTATAAAGCAAATTATTATCTGAAAAACCAATACTATCAGTCTCACACCAACAAATAGTACTCATTAAAATTAACAATTGTTACATGCGTTTACATATACACATACTATACTTTCTGCCTACTTGCAATCACAACTTTTATCTTGTTATTTAAAATGGCATCATAAAACCCTTGATTTTCACTAGTTCGATGATTAATTTATTAGTTTGGCAAACCCTCAAAAGACGTCTTCCTTCCTTTCTCAATAACATAAGCTTTAATTGACATTAAAATCAATGTTGCTTTTGCCCTTAATAAGTCTATTACAACAATAAACTTCCCGGTAAAACGGGCTTTAAAGGTAGCCTTGAAGGTCATTTTGTGATTGAAAATAGGTTAATTTACTTTAGCAATTCAGTGAAAACTTTACTGCGAAAGTGCTTTTCTTTAAATTATTTGTTTTGTTGTTTACATAAGTTGTCTTCTCTCGGTTGTTACTACTTTAATTCAGCGTATAAGGATAGCCAATGCAATTCAATCAAAAGGTATGTTATTTGATAACTTTTCTCATGGTATTATCATTTATTCATTCATTATTATGTATTATGTAGTGTAACTAGTTATATGTACCAGTTTATACCTTACACTTTTATATGTGTCCAGAACCGTTTAATAAGAATACCGTTGTTATCACAGGCAGTTTACCCTAAGGTAGAATGGGCTTGGTATTCTGTGTGGTAGTATATATGGTAGTAGTAGTTCTATGTAGTTTGCTTACCTTCTTTTAACCTATGCGGTTCGCTATGCATGCCATTCTTATCTCTTACGAAACAAAATAATTACATGCAAATCTTCTCTGTCTTCTGAGTCACGACTCCTTCTTACTTCCAACTTTTCTTTGTTCATGAAATGTCTTCTTAGCCTGACACGGAGTGAGATCTATTTACTTCTTGTATACAGATCTAGTGATAGTAATAGTAGATACAGTAGACCCATTAATTTCTTCATAAATAAATTAAAAATTAAGTACTATTTAGGCTTTTTTTGAAGTGAAAAATTCTTTAACCGCGTTGAGCACTTTTTAGTAGGAGAAAATCTTATGACTTCGCGTCACCGACATGCTGACATAACATTTTCGAAGTGAAAACTTCTTAAGCCACGTTGAGCACTTTTTAGTAGGGGAAAATTTTATGTGTTCGCGTCACCGATATGCAAATTTTTGATGTTGATTATTTTAATTGAAACGTTCTGAAATTTCTAATTTTACACTCTCAATTTAATTTTACAAATTATATTCTAAGTTATAAGTTTTCACTTTTATCGGCAGTTCTTATGACTGCCATTTTTTTTCCAGTACAAGTTTTGCTTAACTTGGAACTAGATTGCGTTGTGTGTTAAAAGTCCGAAAAAAAAAACCCTTTTTTTTTAATACATACATAATATACATAGAACCAACCCGTTTACAACCCGTACCTCATTTTCCTCTAATATTATTTACTGGATTACAAAGAACTAGTACAATATTTTGTTATTATTTAGATCTTTATGCTTGTTTTAATTATGTATGACTCAAAAAATGCAATGGCTATCCATTACACATACACAAAATAAATAAAATATTTACATACCAGCGTCAAAAATTCCTCCGCATCATCGGCACTGGTAGCGTTCCCAAAAGACTGGCAGCATTACCACGTTGAATTGTAATACTAATTCTCTGTGCAAGAAAAAGGCCAGCCTTCTGATCAGGAAAGACGTTAACCAATCGCTCACCTATTTGCTTAAACATAGCGCGAGCACTAGGATTCCATGAACCTAGCGTCTCGACCCCAAACGGTTCAAAAATGTAATTACCAATTACGTTTTGGTATTTACGCCGCTTGAGATTTTTTGAGCAGTACTTGGAAGATGAGATGGCGTGAGGGTGTCGACGCAAGTTGTGTCCCACACCTACCCATCTTCCATGGCAGTAGCGATATACTATCTAGCCTCTTGCCATCGTCTCGTACTAGACCATTTGGTTCACGTACAGCTGAAACACCAGCAGCAACAAAAGCACGACGGATAATGGCGTTAATATAGTTTTATATTTTTTCAATTCATACTTAAGTCTTATTTGTCTACATTATTTACAAGTTCTATTTATATATTGAATACATTGATCTTTGCGTAGGCGACTAGATTATACTGTCATAACACCGCCCCTGTCTCGACTTATAACATAAGTAATTTATAAGAGACTTTCCATATTGAATGTGAAGGTATAAGTACGTTAAAAATATAAGAGATCGCCTCTTTGATCTCCTAAGTCATATCTTAGAGACACTAAGCGAAAAGTATGATATTTGTTTCATCTTAAATTATTATATATATTTAATATAATAATAAATAAATATTTTGGACATCTAACACACAACGCCATCTGGTCCCAAACTAAGCAGAGCTTGTGTTATGGGTACTAAACAACTCATATAATTACACTTATACTTTTTTTTGTAAATAGATACATATTATACATAGAAAACAACCAAACTCCGATACAAATATTTGCAGATCATACAAACATTTGGTAAGACTCAATAATCGAACCAAAGACCTCAAGCACAGCGGTTATCTTAAAACATTTTTATCAGAATTAAACTTCTTAATTTAAATTTGTTCAAAATATTTTTAGTACGTCTAAGGATATACTTCTTGTCGTACTCTCTTGTATCTTTAACAAATCTATTTTGGTATCGAAGTTTTTTTGAACCGTTAGATGCTGGCAGCATAACTGTGCGGAGCCTTGGGGAAGGTCTATGTCAAACAGTTGAGGTCTTTCAACTGAGATAATGATGCTGATGAATGAATTAATTAATCAAATAAATATAATGATATATTGCTCAATTGAGTAGTCTAAAACAGGGACGTCACAAGTTAGTATTGAGTACATTTTTCATACAAAATTATCGTTGTGACAGGTGATAAAAAGTAACTAATTTGACTGAAGTGCCAACTACCCCATTATTCGTGTTTAACGCAAAATAATATTGTCCCGAAGAAAGTATACGACGAAATTTCAATGCCCGCTATGATATTACAACATAAATAAGGTAACTGACATTACCTCATCATCGATTTTCCTCAAAATTTTCATCCTTTCAAATTCACTCTTAAAACGTGACAAAACATCAAAATTAAATATTAAATTGCCATGCAATTAGTGCGCCTTCTTTCCTTGTAAAATATTTCCCCTTTTAAAAATATAAGAAGGTAAAAAAATATAGATCCTTTTGTGTTATATTTGAAGAGTATTATCTTGTTATAAAAATAATTTTTATTAAGTACAATTATAACGCTTCGTTTGTTCCGGGAGTTTGACGAATAAAACTTCCATCATTAATATACTGAATCAGCTCAAGTAAACTTCTTTTAAACTTATATAAGACGCTCTCTACTTAGACACTCATTTTCGGTAATTAATCTAATAGACGAACATTGCTAAATATATGTAAAAGTATCATGCATATGAGATATTATGTAATATTAGCATCTAGATCATGTGATTTGATCAATATACTCGTACACATTATGACATCGTCAAACTAATGTTTACTATGTCTCTTATTGAAATATTTTGGTTCTCGTCATGAATCAACGTGATTTCACTGACTTCAGGATTTAGCTTATCTAGACATAGGAGAGACAGGTTCTCCTAGTGCAGATACGAGTTTCTCACACAGATTTACCTCTCGATCATATAACACTAAATTTATGAACTGATTTTTGTTAACTTTTCTGTGTGAGAGAGAAATATTAAACGATTTTATATCATTATTATTGTCTATCATACAGGGTAAATTGTACACTTATTCATAGATATATCAAAACCAAGCTGTCTAAGCTACAAGGAAAAGTATAAAGATGTCTGTGAAATATAACAAAAATTACTTCAGCATATAAATACACGAATATTTCAATATTCATTTATAAGATTTTACAATGTCCAATATAAAAAAAGATTGAAGAGAAAATGTCTGATAACCAAACTAATTTTTACCAAGATTGACGTACTTATACTTTTGGCCCTGCCAAAATGAGTCTACTCTGCCTGATGGAAAGCATAAGCAGAATCCAAGAGGATTCTGCTTATGCTGATAGGAGGAGGTACTTCTTAGAATTATGGAAGCTTATAACATAGAGTATCATATTTACGTAAAATGACTAGTTTATCTGAAACATACTCCTCTACAATCATATCCATTCAGCATTGATATAAATACTTTAAGGAGCTTGTTGGTCTGGTGATCAATGATTGTGACTGCCAAGTGTGCCTTTGATTTCAATCCAGAACAAGTGATTGTCTGGCAAGCACGATATTTTTCTATATCTTGGTGGGCATCAATGACATTAAGTGCTACTTTCACCGCTTGCTGATAAAGTCCCTAACAGACCAACATCAACTCTGTCAAATAACTAGAGGTTCTGGTTTCACAATTCCTCGTTAGATACAAAAATAATATCGGAAGACATTTTTGTATCAGCGACTGTTATCTGTTTAACAGTGTTTAATTACAAATAACTACCCAAAAACTTTATCAGGAACTGGTGAAACTGGCCCGGGATCAAGGTCAGTAAAAAGTAATAGAGAACACAATATGTAGTAGACTGTGAAATGTACAATACTATTCCGATGATAGTCCATCGAAAGTATATTAAAGTAATATAAAAAACCATATATATATATATGTATAGATATATACCACAAGTCAGGAAAAAAAAGAGAACAGAGTCTCAAGCACAATAGTAAATATAAGCTCGTCTGCTAAGTTTTAATCAGAGTGCCGCTAAGACGATTTTTGGGATGCTGTCTTTGAACACTCAAATCCTATCATCGTACAGATATTCACAGTAGGTAGTAAACAATGTTGCGTATGAAATATCCGCACACTTCAATTGCGTATGTGATTTGATATCATATTTGCTTCGAATCACACTGCAATCTACAATTCAGCTCGTAATTGGCTTTTGAACCACGTCCATATATTCCCTAGTGAAACTTCATACTGCTCCTGTATTTCTGGTTAGAAAGTCATTATAACTTTTTCTGTTGTTCAAACCTACAGCCGTTTTTTTCAACAATGTTATTTTCTATAGCAGGTGTATATGTCGACTAACATTTGAATTCACAAATCATAAACTTCTTAACTTACAAAACCATAAATGTATGTATTAAATAACTGAAATGAATACCCACCTTGCATACGACTTCTCAACATAAAAGCCAATTCTCAGAGGAATTTCTGAGTCGTTTCGCACGAGATTTTTTAAACAAAAACATTAAGTGGTGATACAGAAATCTTGAAGAATGCGCTTTGTTTTATAATAAGTTCCTGCAAAATGCCATGTGTTAAAGTTACTGTTTACTAACTAGTAACCGCAACCGTAATTGGGGTATGCCAAGTCTCAAGTTGGCACAAGACACAACAAAGCTGTTTATTATAAGCCGACAACCTAATAGTGACAAGTTACTGGCTAGCCTCGAAGAGGTTTAATCTCTTAACCGACATCTATGACACCCTTGAGGCGATAAACAGAATGAAGTATACATCATATTAAGTATGTTCTATTGACTCCCTATTCACTGAAAGTCTATTTCATTTGATTAATTCTTTCACTATTTTGTACGTTTTCCTTGAGTTACTTATGTTTTTGAGATACTTTATGATGATGTAGGTATATTGCAATATAATGAAATAAAAAGTTTTTCGATTTTGCGTTATTGTCACAATCGCTATACATATCTACCATTAGTATAAAAAAATTGTTTGCAAATAGAGAACGAAGGATGAACTGTTTTCTGTTCTATGCAATTTACCAGTATAGACTGATTTATCTTAGACATCAAGCTCTTTTCTTAGAGACATTTACATTTAACAAAGGTTATTTCGTTTTGCTTTGAAAAGTTGTGCAATAAATATCATTGTAAATAAACATTTAATAAAAATTGCTATTTATAATTCACAGTGTTATTTGATATCCTCTTTGCCAGTCACTCCTTCACATCTCCTTAGAAACGAAGAAGAAACCCTATACGCCTATTTACGTGTAAATCTCGTGGTGGTAAACGAGCAGAGGCGTCACAAGTGCGCTGCCGACCTTTGGGGGATGGGGAAAGGGATGTGGGGAGGGGTTGGGGTATGGGCCTCCGGTATCCTCACTCACTCGGTGAAACATAGCGCAAGCGCTATTTCTCGCCGGTTTTCAGTGAAGCCGTGTTATCACTCCGGTCTCCGGTCCGTCCAGTTACCCCGGGATGTACCTCAACCGTAGGGTACGGCAAGGAGAACTCCAGAAGTCGCCGACACGTTCCAAGAGCTCTTCCTGACTGCCGAAGTAGGCCGTCGCAGGGTTTAGTGGGTGGACCGGTCCTCCGGGAGTTCCACATATAGTGTGAATAACATTCCCCGCGTAAAAGAGTAACTATAGTTCAATTTAATGCATGTTTATTTTTTTTCTATCTAGATTGTTCCCATAAGGTACTTTTATCAATTTATCGTCGTCCACTGCTGAACGAAGATCTCTTCTAAGGAGCGCCAAATATACCCGATCTTGGACAGTTCGAAATCATCCGCTGCCAGCCACTTTCTTCAAATCGTCGGTCCATCGTGCCGTAGGGCGCCCTACACTCCACGTGCCAAGCACATTTCGGCTCCACCGACCATCAGTTTGCGTGGAATATGACCGACATCTTTTCACTTCAGCGTACGAATAACTTTGGTGAGGTAGTGGATGACCACTACCCTATTAATAAATCTGCATAGGTTTATGTCAAAACTTATAACCAATTCAAATTTACAAAAGAAGGGAAAAGTTGAGAAGTACGATAAGACAGGTAAAGCGAAGCATTGCAATATTTTAGTAAAAGCAATTAACAATAAAACAATTCAGAAATCAATCAATCTAAATACATCAAAAGGTTTTTGTAAATTACATTTTTATTCATAACGACAGTTCTTCTGTTCATCGAAATTAAGTTGTGCCCTTTTGGAAAATATAACACAAAAGAAAATTTAGTTTATGTGTTTTTTTTTGTATAATTTTTAATCCGTAAACAGAAAATTATTTGACGATCAATTGATAACTTTAATATTATATATCAAACTTAATATTATAAAGGTGAATGTAACTTTATTTGTTACGCTTTCACGCGAAAACTACTTACCCGCTCGAGTCAATTATGAAACTTTGTACACATATTCTTCACGTATTAGAAGTAACATAATACATTTTTTAGTAAATGCGAGCGAAGTCGCGGGTGGAAGCTCATCAAAAGCTCAAAGTATCATATAAAATATCGTACATAGTTGAAATCTAAAACTTTTAAAAGTACCGTTTTGTTAAAGCAGAGAAAAAACAACATATATACGTACCTAAATCTGTTCAAAATTGCTTGAAAATTGAACTAAGTTGCCCTTTATCGACATTCCTAGCAGATTCAATACCCACACGCTACATGAAAAAAATATATTCTTAAAAAGGTGAAAATAGCTCGGCACGGTCCACTGGCCACTGAACCACTCACAATGGATACCTGAGTAAAACTTGTGCGGTACATTGTAAAGGCTAATGACATAGGAATAATGGTGCTTATAGTCTGACGCAGATAGAAAATAAATTACATCAGTATTTGTATATAAAGTGTATTTATATTGTATCAACAATTTGCGTGCGTCCACTTGTGCTCTAGCTGTGCAGAACATGATAATAACGTACATAAATAACCCTTTGTAACTAAATGTACACTAAAATCCGAGTCTTTATTAGTTATTGTTTAGTTAATTGTACCGTTTCTAAAATCTCCCTTAAGACCCTTTTCTTACATGTTGTCAATCAATCTGTTTACGTTAATATCTAGGTAGCTAACATTACCTAAATCTATAGAGGTTTCATAACCTACCGAATCTCTTTTAGTCACCGTTTGCCTATCAATATTCTAATAAGACAATTAGGCCTACTTATGCGACAAGTAGCAAAACATGTCAAAATCAAACAATTAGACTTATCTCCTTATAGATAAGGTCATTATCTCGATTTTGGTATGGTATTTATACATTATGGGTTGTTGAAGAAAAAGACGCCTATTTCACCCGCTCCCATTAAATTGGTAGAATTCGATTCAGAAGTTTAGGCGCTACTTTAGAACATAGACTATCAAAACTACTGCCCTATAAAGTAACTGCTATTGTTACATGAAGTTTCTGAACAATTCTATACATATCGAAGAGCCTATCGGATATATAGATAATTCAATGCATCCAGAAACAAAAGGAATTGAAGCGTATTATGTAACTCATGTAGGTAGCAGATTTATTGTTTATGCAGGTTTATAATATTAAAATAGTTGAGCCGCTTGAACACAATAAGGTTATTGAAAAGACAAGACAGAAACAGGTTAAGACTTTAGACATAAAGGGGCTAAGCATAATTTCTATGCAATCTATATATCTATATATTCTATACAATATACATCAATCTAATAAAGGAAGCATTTTCGCAGCACTCCCTTATTTAGTATTAGGCATTTCTGAAACTGTCATATAGACATGACTTTGAAGTTTTGTAATTGAATTTTCATTTTTGAATAATATTCATTAGCTTAACGCTACTTTTAATAATAAATATATAACTTTAGACTTTACTTTACTTTAAATTCTAGATAATTTTACGGTGAAGAGCTTATATTTTAAACTTAGTCTTGCTGAATATTTGTATACGGTGTACGGACTTGCTAACCTAGCATTATGGGTTAAAGTTTAAACTAGCATCAGGTTTAAATAGGACATTAAATACGCTTATGATAGAGGGGTGTGGAGTATCAATTAACACTATTCACCTCTTTTTTATTTCAGAACCTTCTAAAATGAATCTACTTTGTCTGATGCAAGTTTGAGTGGAGATCAAGAGTCACACTCATTGCAGTTCACGATGCTTAATGATTTTTTATTTCGATTAAAACTAATATACTCATTACAATTAAAACAAAAACGATACAGATAAGATAAAAATGAAAATTTATTTCCGTTTTTAAAAGCCCGCGACACATCGTCAATCATTTTATAATACGAAACGTATACTACACACTTTATAGGTCTATTATCAATTGTTCATATTATCAATTTATATATCAAATGATTGTATTGGTATTATCAATTGGTTTCTTGCTGAGATGAGCTCACAGAGCGATATTAAGGTGGCTACTTTTCGACCGATCTAATACCATATAAATGAACTATACAAATAATGAAATATGCTCAATGTAGGACAATTTTATGTACTTCAGATAGTTATAATACAACACCTTTTTACGCCATACACAGAAATCACGATACGTAGAAAAGATAAAGTTTGTGATATCCCACACATATACGTCACTCCTTCACAGGTTTTTTTTTGTATCTTGGTCCGTATCATTTTTTTTTACTAACGTTAAGCTATGATGAATATGACTTACTTGTAGTTAAATAAAATCAAGCACGTACGCTAAATTTGTACACACATACACACAAACACACATGTATTTTTTTTTAATAAAGGCAATCGTGATACCAATAGAGGGTCGGCACTGTAACTCCTTTTGCTTAGTACTATTTGTAAATAAATCCATATATGTAACCATATCTATTTTTTGTCAATAAAGTATTATTATCCTCTTTATACATATAGTGGACCATTATACTGGCCGTGTCAAGAAAGACTGCCTTCTGTATCAGACCCTTGATCCAGCCTTCTAACATGAGCCACTTAAGGTGTTGGTCGAGACTCTTGGCTGCCAATCCGGCTATAATTAGTTTTACTTCGATATTAAAACACTTCTAAAACGCGTCAATTTCCAGATATACGTATCGGTATTCACTTAATTATTTCACCTCCCAACAGAACAAATATAAATTTATAAAACATTTCAAAAGGTAAACCGGATTAAAATGAAAATGTTTGCTTAAAATTATTTGTATCCTGCCGGATATACACCGTCGTCAACTAACCTGACACGTTTGTTTAACCTTTCCAAAATAAGAGTGAAGATGAGACATTATGAATTAACTCCAACACTTTTAATCGTCATTATTAACATATTTGATAGCTCTGACATTTATTTACTTGTGATAATTATATATACCAGTGATACGCTTAATTCCTACTATGGCCTGCCGATTGAGCGTACTATTGCCCTTATAAACGTAAATGCCCGTTCATGAATGTTTCATACATTAAACGCCCGCTTCTTTCCAAATATGTGCGTTCTGCCCTTGTTAAAGTCCCGGAAATCATAGATTAAAGATTGGAAAATTTTCAGTGAATACACCTATATATTTTTACTTACCCTTCCTTTGCAATAGCAAAGGCATGGTAAGTAAGAAAAATAGGTGTGGAGGAACGAGTGTCATGTCCCTCCAACGCAAAGGGAGGATTCTCCGACCAGTCGGGCGATCACGCCTGGCGGGTTTCTGCCCCTTGGTTGATGTTGGGAAGTTGTATATATGTTAATCGGCGCGAGAAATCTTATTGCGCGATACAGGATTGGTAACGTTGTGTACTCCGTGTCGTGAAGTCACACCGTAGTTCGGTGTATTACTGGTGGAAGACGCTGAATATTGCTGTTGCGCTGTATGTGGTCGCCACATAGGCAATAGAGAAGATTTGATAAAAAAATAATTTTATTGCATTCCTTTTGCATTGTTTTCCCGCTAATATGGTGTAACCAGGTAGGTCATACACTTATCTAATATATAAAATTCTCGTGTCCCGGTGTTTGTTAGCAAACTCCTCCGAAACGGCTGGACCGATTTTTATGAAATTTTGTGTACATATCGAGTATGTCGGAGAATTATCCAACATCTATTTTTTATACCCCTCAATGATAAAGGTGACCCGCCCGTAATTTTATTTTGGCAACACATAAGTTTACCGGGTCAGCTAGTTTCTTAATATATTTACATAAATATAGTGTAGATTTTGTTCATCATATCAACGAATACTTGAAAAGTACTCGAAAGTGTTCCAAAGAAACAAATAAATTATACTTTCGCGTTTATAATATTCGTTGGAATAAGCATAAAGAAGTACAATTTATGAGTTATCAGTATAATTTTAGAAACAAGTCTCATTGTTAAAGGTTTTCCATTGTGTAATTAATTTCAGCTAACAATGTACACTTTTTTCATAACAATTTTATAAATTAAAACGATTACTACACAAATATACTCATAATTTACGTAAACTCTACGCAAATGAAAAATTAGGTGTTCATATTATGTTTTGTTTTTAGATTATGGAATAAAGACGTAAGCTTTTAAAACTACTTATTACTTGTGTACCTTTATAATCTCTTTCTTTATAAAATCTTCCTGTGGTGACGGAATTATAATAAGAAGTATCTAAAAGGTGTTAGCCCATTATTTTCTTGCTTTCACTAAATTAGTGATATATTTGTATACCAAACTGCCATTCTCTTGTTTCCGTGGAGAAGGTAGACTCTTAGGCTGAAGATGTCAAGAGTCAAGCTCATTTGCCTCCTACCTTACACTTTACAAATTTGGAATCAAATAATTGTTACTCCATCGAGTTATGTGTGTGTTGGAGGGTATGCATGCAGAATTGACATTTCAAACATAAATAATAATTATATTCATTCTTCTGCTGCTGTAAACGTAAAGTAAGTAAATAAGTTTTGTACATTTTATTTCTCATAAATAAAACACTGAAAGCAACCATCACAAAAGAAGTTTATTAAGCTCGCAATAAGATTTTATATTAAAAACAGCTTAAAGCGGATAATCCATATTATTTTCCTACCTCTAACGGTAAAAATGGGAAACCTCGTCTGCATCAAATAACTTCGTTTATTACTTTAGACTAATCAAGGCGATTTGACTTTCGAATTTAAATTGAAATTCTCGGGTTTTGGAAGCTTGAGTCTTGTGGAGACGAGTCTTATTTTTAGTTCAAATAACTTTTTTTACACAGCTGTCAATAACCATCTTCAAAATCTGGAAAAATAATAAGATATTTCCTGGTTTCTAGGCCAGGTCCGTTGATAACGTATAATATTATTCACACAAATTTATTGAATTTAAAAACTGAATAATACTACAAGCCAGCATCTATCTGATTAGACCTTCATAAAAATATAAAACAGTAGTTTGCTTTGAGTTTATACCCTCAACAAAGCTGATCAAAAGTGGTAAAACAGACAGAGTATAAAATATTCGCCTACACGAATTTCACACATGAATATAAAAGCTAAAAGTATTTTGTGTGGGGAATAAATGGCAAATACTGGCGGCCCTATAAGAAATTGTTTCTATTTCTGAAGGGATATAATATCAATTTCAAGGAGTAGAGGTTTGGCCCCACGGTATACATGTTGTTATACTAGATGAACATGTAATACCAACGACACTTGGCCTTTATGCCATATGGGATTGCGATGAGCTCAAGGATTATAGAGAAAATACGTGACTCCATTACGATTTAGACACAAAACAACATTTCACTGATGCATTTTACGCTTTGTTTAATACCTTTTTTGATGAAGGACGATCATAAAGTTGAGAGCTTTTCAGAAATAAAACGATTCTAAACATTCAAGCCCATCAATCAATCTTTATAGAAGTTTTAAAGACAGTTAAAATGTAATCTTGCGGAGCATCACTCTTGAGACATTTAAATTACATTTGCTTTGTTTGCTTAAATAATAAGGCTATTATAATAAACATAGAGCTTGAATATTCCATCATTATCACTTAAATGAGACAAAAGGTTCCCCTAATGAGTCCATGATTACATATATATATATATATATATTATATATATAAATAGTATTTGGTAATTTATCATTTTTGTTTTCACCGAAGATTCTTGAAACCGAAATCTTTAAGTATTTGATAGATAAGTGGCGAAACTGGTCCTGAATATACTACATCAGGATATTGCCATCATGTACCTACCACAGAAACTTAATAGAAATATACAACAGAAAAATAATAAACACGTATTGTTTCATACAAACGTGGTGTGGTACTCAGGTAGTACAAACAGAATCTCTATGATGCCTGTATTTGATGAAACTAATCCTGAATAATGTTATAAGCATTATAATTTCTTTATGTTTCTTCATTGTATACAGATAACCCACAGACAAGACTCACATTGAAGTTGTTAGTTTATCACTAATTTACTCTTATAAAAATAAGCTCCTGAGTAAAAGATTTCGTTTTTTTTTTTTCTATAATCAAAATAATTAACACTGAAAATGTAAACTACCAAATCGTAATTTTTTAATTGATTGGTTATTTTATTGGCGTCCATAAGATACATTAGTAAAACTAAAACTTTAAAGCTACAAGACCTTTTCAAGTACTGTATACGGAACTATAGTTTTCTCCATAAAATGGGAAGCTGTCTTCGTTCGCTTTATTTCTTACCTCTTACTTTCGTATCCACTAAAAATGCTAAGAAAATCAACAATACTATATAAATAAACCCATAAACTATCAATGCCTTACTTTTTAAAATATAAGTTTTCCGCGACCCTATTTGTAAATAACAAGAGTCGAATGCGAAATCAGCGGTACTCGAGTGAAGAGCCCACGAGACCACGAGAGCGTGCCTCTATGCCCCACTTTACCAAACTACAACCCAATATGATTTATCATAAAATCTGAATAATTCTTATGTCTCTAGTCCCCTGTGCCTTGTATGCTCCGTAATGGAGTGAACATGGTGTAAAAATATACAACAGCTTTTAAAACGCGATTGTAGTTTTAAAACCTCGGTGGCGCGCTGGTAACGTATGCGATTGCAGTGCTGAACTCTAAAATTGATATTATTTGCACATAATTGTTTCAGAGTTTGAGTGATTACTATAAAAACAAATTATAAGTATTCTATTAGCCAATATAGCTTTCATAGTACAAGTTCTGTTAAGTTTGAAACTAGATTATAAATAAATGATTGAAAACCTATTTGAAATTGTGAGAGATTCAAACTTTATTGAATTTTTTAATTGACTCCAAATCACATTCATTAATAATATAATTTAATTAAATAATTATCGAGTTTTACTACGTCAATAGTCTGTACCAATATCATTGTAAGTTATGTAAAATAACAGTTGTCTCTTACTTGGTCACTTATTTCACATAGAGTTAAAGTTAAAGTGATTAGAAGACATAACAGAATAATGTTTCTTACTAAACAATTTACGACAAAACAACAGTAATACGGATGTTTTTGGAAAGAAATCATTATCCATTGAAACTCTAGAGGAATAGGTGTGTGGGGACATGCCCTCCAACAGAAGGGGAAGATCCTCCGACCAGGCGAGGTGATCATGCCTGGCAGGGCGCATGATTAGCATTAGTTTAATTAGCCTGGGTAATAGTAAATTAGAAGTTGGTGTAAAAAGTCAATTATCATGTTAGTAGTTATAGAAAAAATCAGTTTAGTATTTCTAATAATTCTAGTAATTTGAAAATAATGATTGATCCTAAAGAATAGTGGTTTAAGCCCCCTAGTCGTACACGTCATTAGAAAACCAACAAAGGTGGTCATGACATGTGGCACAATGACATCATATCAACGATAAATCACACGGTTGCAACACAGTGTTAGTCAATAATGTAGAAGAATGGAAGCGTCAGTGATTTTAAAAAGAACTGCCTCGATGGTTTAGTATTCGGATCAAATGTTTGTATGATCTGCAAATATTTGTTTCAGAATTTGAGTATTTTTTATCTATAATATGTATGTATTTAAAAAAAAAGTCAAATATATTTATATCAGTTGTCTAGTACCCATAACACAAGCTCTGCTTAGTTTGGGACTAGATGGCATTGTGTGTTAGATGCCCGAAATATTTATTTGTTTATTTATTTATTTACTTGTAGCCATCGCTAAGGGGACTGGACTCTAATGCTATTAACAGTGAATTATATGTCTTATAGATACATGAGAGAGGTTACCTAATACGGAAAATTACTCCGTGACAGCTCCCAAGACATTTTGCAGACACTTGGTTGTCAACATGATTGACTGTCGCACTGTACCTTTGGGAACAGAAGCAATTCTTTAAAAAGAAACGGTAGCTGCGCTGATAAGACGTCTGACTTGTTATCCGAATAAAAATATTGTCATTAGGTACATATAATAACAATAATTTTTCCGAATCACACATTTGTCTTTTCCGTTACGAGATATGGTTACGTAATTGATTAAATTTCAACCAAGACCGTTGACCATTATCTTGAACCGTTACTTATTTCATAGTTGTTTTCCAAATATGATAGTAATGTGTAGATTGATGCAACTATTGTCATCAAATTTGTATATTTAAGTCAATAATTATGTTGTTTGGGAGAAAGGTAACGTATTAAAATTAAGGTAACGTAAGGTCGAATTGAGAAACCTCCTCCTTTTTTTGAAGTCGGTTAAAAAAGAAAGGCTCTCAATTCGCTTCAATCTTTCAATTTTGGTCCAGGAAATCACCATTATCATTAATAGTATTCGATAAGAACCACATTTTTGGCCCAGTAAACCATGCTAGCAAGATTTTGTTTCAAGATAATTTCTAAATCGCTTTAATTCAAGGTAATTCAATAAAAAAAAATAACAAAAATAAAACCGAATTTAAGGTTTGACTCGGTTTATCTGGGATGCCATCATCAGATCTTAGTGCCCTTATCATGGTACCACCGTTGGGATGTCTACTTTCCATTACGAATCCACGTTATCCACGAACACACATATAAAATATATATATATATATATATACGGTCGAATTGAGAAACCTTCTCCTTTTTTTGAAGTCGGTTAAAAAGATAATTGATTTTTTACATCGATAAAATTTAAATTATATTTGTAATGTTACATTTCTTACGCCAACAGCTGATGCTGAATAGTTAGATTCGAAAAAAGTTACGCTAAATTTTCTGAGCTGTTTGTTAAAACCACGTGTTTACTCTCTTCTATTTTCCCGTAGTTAGAAATCCTTTGGTCTTTGTCCCTCTCTCGGTCATTGCCAAACAGCTTAACTGTAGCCACAAACTTTAATTAGGTTCACTTTAGTAGACAAAATACGTAAATTAGGAGTTAAATTTGTATGAAAACTGGTAGATTTTACTAAACTTTTTCAGGATAAACTATCAAATACTAAAAAACATCTCAGTTAAGTATTCCTACCAATTTTAATTTAGTGATCTATACTTTTTGTATTTTATTAATTTCAAACAATATTATTTTGTCTTTTATCTCACCCTCAAATTTTTCAAGTGTCACTTTATCAAATAAAATATTTTGTCAGAAACGCAAACACAAATTTTAAATAAGTACTTAAGATAAAAACATCATCAATATTTTTAAACTAAAAACTTGTGTTGTCTTTAAAAACTTGAATAAAACGTTGTACATAGTGAAATATAGTTTTAAAGATTCAAATCGATTGAACATTGTTGAGGTTTGATTAAAAATATCTACCTAAAAGTACCAAAATGACGGATATTTTAAAATCAGTGAAAAGGAACATAGAAGAGGTTACAAAGTCCCAGCGACGTAATATTGTATACATACATTCTATATGCAACATTCCTTACAGACACGTATAAAGCATCAAAAACGCCAAGCGAAATGTTGTACACGTCCACAAAATTTACATCAAAGTTTGCAAGACAGGCGAAATTTGTCATTACAACCGTTTCGTACGCTTGTCGGATTTCTCTTCGAAATCATTTACCTGGAATTGGATTTCACATCACTGTTGGAAGTTGAACCGAATACTTTCCATTTAATATTTCTCATATTATTATTGAGTTTTTATGGACTGAGTTGTTATGGATTTTTTATTGCTATGTGAAAGATTTTTCTATATATTTGTTTATCTTTTAATTTACACTTCTATTCTCGAACTGAACTTTTACGCATAAATTAATGGCCAATGAGCCGAAAGGTCATCTGTTGGAAAGTATCTGTCACATTCACTATGGAAGTCTAGAAATTAGAAGTAACAAGCACGCTACTGGCATTCAAGGAAAGAGTACACTCTTTTCTTGATTCCTATCGATATTTCAATTTAATTTCTTAATAACTTAAATCTTTCTTTCTTTTGATTCCTGCAGGACCGTTGCATAGGCTGAGCTGTGGCAATTTAGTAACACAACCAGTTTATTTCGTAAATTTGTTTGTTTTGTTTTTTGTTGTTAAGTCTTATTAAATGTTTTATATTTTTCGTTTATGCTTATTCAGTGTGACTAATAAAGGTATCCTGTTTATTTTCTTGTTCTTTAAAATACATCATCTTACTGACTATAACAAGCAAGAAAATCTCAGTGTTTTAATTGATTGGTTGGTTATTAATTGATACGTCGTGTACAATGCTATTTTTGTTATTCCAATTAAATTGAAACTTGATTTGAGAGCCGTATATTCTAGAACATTAAAAACAAACAATGGTTATGGTCTCGGCCTGTTCCTCTCCATATCTAATTGTTTCACAATAGAAAATAAGGTATAAATGAAATCGATAGAAACCTTCACATTTTCCTGACAGTTCAAATACCCATAGTTGTTTTGGCCAGTATAGTAATCGTTTTTTATTATTGTACAAAACAACGAAGTATAAAACAAAGTAAAGTACATTAGTATAAAACGCAATCAAAATTTTTAAACTTTTCAAACTTTAAAGGTCTTGATACTAATCAGTACTGATTATAAACAGTCAGCGTCAAACTGTTCATAGTAAAATACTTAAGAAGGGTATTAATATGGTAATCTGTTATATATATAAATTACTGGCATATACGAAACATATCATCTGATTGTTTTGGATTACGTATGAATTATGAAGAGCCTGCGGGGCAATTAAGCCTGTTCGGTGCTTATAACCTTTTTAACTTTAATGCTGAGGGTGTTATATGAAGTAAGTGACGACGCGAAACCAAGGCTTTGACGCCTTTGAATAATGAATTGTAATCGTTAAGTGAAGGGGAATGAAGACAGTGACAAATTAATCGTTTTTTATTTATTTTTTTGGTGAAAAATTGTTTGATAGTAGACGGTTACCTGTGCTACCTATTCCCCCAGCACTAAAGATTTCAAGGTGAGAAATTTAATTGAAAACATAACGTGCTTTGTGTCCTTCAGATACATTCATGTAAATACTTATAAGCGTGAATACAACTTAAGTGCTTATGGGATTTACCAGTTTGTTCATGTATGTAATTTGAGACCCAACGATATATGCGTCGCAACAATAGATGCCAGAAAGCCACAAATAAAGAAACTATTCAGTTACCTTTGACATAAATTCGTCAGCAAAAGTTTAAACAAACATATGTCGTGTATGTATATATATACACAATAGAGTATTTAGATCTGTTATTAGGGCCACTTGCACTACACACACAGTGGTACTTTAATAGATAACAACTTTAACATTACTGTCCATAACTTTTATGAATAGTTATGGTTAAACCGTTTTATTTAATTAATTTATCCATTATAATAAATACCGAATCCTCGTTCTAAATCCACGTGCCATTATGGTTAAGTACGGTACCTATTCTATGCGTGACTTGACACGCACTTGGCTGGTTCTTTTTATTATGTGTTTATATTCCATGTTATATAATCCGTTACTAAGCTTCTATGTATATCAGTCCAGTCGCTACCTCAAAGATTGAAAGACAACCTTGTATATATAGGTAGGTACACTTTTTTGTATCTATCTGTCAGTGGCTATATTATACCTAAACTCTTCTATTTTTTTGTATATAAGTTACATGTATTGTAATTGACTTTACGTTATTTATATACTTCTTATTAGTATTATTTAAGTATAAACTTTTTGCTATAAGCTGTAAAATAAGAGAGAAATCTTAAATGTAATAGGTATGTCAATATTTTGAGAAAGCAATTTGCAAGATCTTGCTAAGTAGTACGTAAGTGGAGAAGCAATTTAGTAATGAGATGGCAATCCATTTGAATAATAATATGACTATTGTTTCGTCAATTTCGTAACAATTAAAATGGAAATTGAATTGCCATAAAATTGCTTTTAATAAGTAACCGTTTACAGTCCTATACAGATTTTTTTATGGATATTTCTGTCGGTACATAGTCACATTCATCTTTATTGAAATGTATTGTTATTTTGATCAAACCTCGTACATAATCTTCTCTTTAAGTGTTATAGGAAAAATGTACTTCTACTTTTGAAATTATCCGATTGCAAAAATTTCTCTCATTCTTCAACGTCCATTAAAATGCAATCGAAAATCAATTTTTAAATAAACTGAATATAACTATTTATATTTAGGTAGAATACATGATGATTCAAGAATTGTTACAACAATTTTAATATTTTTCTAAATGGAATTGATTAAACTTTTGTTCCTGAACGAAATTTTTATCTCATAAGGTATATTATTCTAAATATTAATTATCAATAGGTAGAACGTACTCATGTATATTCATGCTCAGATTCGATATAAAAGTTACAAGGAATACCTTCCGTAGACAGTCATAACAGCGCTACGGCGTAGTGCATTTACATTTTTCCGTAGCCATGTCAATCGAAACATTAGTCGACACCATGATTACTAATGGTTCTTTCCACAATACATAAACAGTACACAACAGCTTTCAAAGTTTACGACTGGCAATAAACTACATCCAGAACGTTGATTTATTACTTTAGGCCAGGCTTTGGCACTTTAAGACATTATATGGCCTGAGTGCCTTTTTCTTTAGAGCGTATTATAAATTATGCCCTAGAGATTTTGTCAAAATACACAAATCCTAACTTCAATTTGAACAGGTTTGTCGATAGCTCCAATGGGGTCGTTCGCATAAATTACTCAACAGGTAGAACGTTTTCTTGCGGCAAAATGTCTTTGTGAATTGGATTTAAAATAAACGAAAATTGCTTATTTCTGTGACAGTTTTGAAGTTTAAAGTAAGCTTTAAATCAATTTGAACTAGAAGTTTTCTATAAAATGCTATCGTAGTACCTATAACGATTGTTAAACTAATACAATTGCTCTTACTCACATTTAATACTAAAACAGTTGGAGAAAATCGTAAAATTATCTCACCAAGTTACGGCTGCCATTACCACTCATTTCAGACATTTGGTTTCATAAATATTTTTACTTATATTTTCATTGCTCTACATTATTTTCTGACAATGACACACGATATTCCCCAAAATAATTGAACACTGTATTGTGCGCATATTTCGGACTCAACAAAGACTCTTTATCAATTAATAAAGCGAAAAGATAGGTTCCAATTACAATGCTTTTCATTCCTAATGGAAATCGAATAAGGTTTAACGATTTCAAAATTCATTCTTAACAATATCAAAATATGAAGCGTAATTTCATTTGATCCATTACTTTATTTAATTAACTTTAGGAATTTAGAATAGTTCCAAATTAGATTCATAATGACAATTGATATTAAAGACTTTACAATTGAAACCAGGTGCTTTACAATATGAAATACTAACGAATCTCAACTAACATTATAAATAGAAAAGTTTGTTTTGTTTCTTTGTTCAGTATATAGTTTATTATGCTTTGATGCCCTAGATACTCAACCAATAACAGGGAAATAGACCGTGGGAGAGCCACGCTTCGGCATGAATGGGCGGGCTCGACCGGAGTGATACCAAGGCCTCACAGAAAATCGGTGTGAAATAGTGCTTGCGCTGTGTTTTATCGAGTGCGTGAGGATACCGGAGGCCCATACCTACCCTTCCCCCTATCCCCCCTCCATCTCTCAAAGGAAGGCAACGCACTTGTAACTCTTCTGATGTTGCAGGTGTCCATAGGCGGCGGTAATCGCTTACCATCAGGCGATACGTTTGCTCGTTTCCCGCCTACTCCATAAAAAAAAAACTTGATTCAAAAAAATGTTGTAATAATAAATGAAATAAACTAATGCAAAAGTTTACCTTTATTATTCCTTCTGTGTGAAACGTACAGATGCTGTAAGAATATGCAAAACAAATGTATAACCATCATAACCGTTAGCAAGCTATAACGAATGGTACTTATATCAACAATTATATTATGACTGGTGGATTTATTAGTCATGCATTTAAATAGACACAACGGACGAATTAAGAGATGATATCTAAAATGCAGTTGAGCGTAAGGTTTTAATGAATACTCGACAATACTCACTTTCTCACATTTTTTGTTTCTGACTAACCTACTTTTGTTATTTGGATAGAAAAATCTCATGAGACTGATTCTGAGAGAAAATATTTGCTCTCCCTAATTTCAGCTTAAAGATTAAATATGTAGATTGAAGTGGTTCCGTACCTCGGAGAACACGTTAAGCCGTCGCTCCCGGTTATCATGAACATCTATGGGAATTGATATTGGGAAGTCAGTGCCCTCAAATATACTGACAAACACTCGCCGCGGATTGGGTCGTCCAGTCCTCTTCCTGCGAACGCAGAAGGCTGCGACCATGAAGCGTATGACGGCCGTGACTGCTGACTGCACTGCATGACTGCAATGAGGGCCTAACGCTGCGACGCCCATGCGGGGCAAAGCACCAGCGTGTGCTGGGCCGAGTAATTACAGTGAAATATACTGACAGCCTTCGAATTCAGTTCACTCTAAGGGTTGCGGAGGTCCGATGCCAGTCGCTCCGTGTAAGAACTGATATTCAGGTAAAACCGGTTGAACTAGTAGCCGAACCCAAATCTTGAGACTAATAAAGGCTAGGAAGATGAAAAAAATGAATCTAGATTGAAATAGTTACCTGTCGTGTGAGTGGTCGAGCGGCGTGAGGCGCGGCCAATTGCCGTCGTCAACTTAGCGGCATGACGGTGGCCCTCGCGGCCGACAACACTGCACCCGCGTAACACCGCGGCACTTACACACACTACACAACACTAATCAGCCCGTACACATTTTCAGAAACCACACACTCACTTTTAGATGCACTTCACTATGTACCTGCAACAAATTAAGTATAAGCTGTATATTATCTTCTGATTTATCCAAATTGGTTTTGAATTTATGTGTAATAGAAATCGCGTGATAAATTAATTAGATCTTCAATGTTTTATTATTTACAACAATTATTATTAACAATTAATGTACTTTATTCATAAAAATTAATTAAGAATTTCATTGTAAATTATTGCACCTTTTTAACTAAATAAATATTATTATATTATATTATTAAATTTTGTAACCAAAATTTGAAGTTCATTTAAAAAAAAAAACAATACTATGGCAGGTCAATAGACATATTGTTGCAATCTAGGCATTTTTTACCTTAGTTTTAAACCTGTTTAATGCTCTTACTTAGACAAATTTAAATGTTGAAATGTTTTGAATACTCACTTTGATAAATACTACTATTAGTCCGGTCAATTTAGACATTCAAAGTTACCTAAATTCCCACCAAGCTGAAAATCGGTAAGATTGTTTAAAATATCATTAAAAAACAAAATTTGAAAGTTCCCCATCTTTCCCCTGTAAGGAAAAAAAAATATTCAAGGCCAAAGGTAAAAAAATGAGTTTTTCGCGATTTTCAGCAAAACGGTAAGTTTATTATAAAAACATCTCAGACAAAAATTGTAGATCAAAGTTATCTACAAAAAATGATACTTTTTTTTACGAGCCACTGTCTCTGAGATATAACGATTCAAAAAGTTGTATAAGTTGTAATCGTCATAACATGCACACGTTTCCTCGCCACCCGTGTGGTAGTGTACTTAGCGCGTTTTTTTTTTCCCAGTAGGCCTATTCCACGGGTCAGTTTTGATCCTGTTTAATTTGAAACTATTGAAAAATAATGGATATTAGCAGAGATTGAAAAGATAAAAGCAATTTAAGTTAAAGAAAAAGTTGTGAAATTTAATCGTCCGAGTCGTAACTTTCAAAATCTTCTTCTCGTTTTTCTTCTTGATCTTCTTGTTCGTCTTGTTCTTGTTCTTCTTCATTTTCATCCTGAGTGCATGTAAACTGCGTTAATAGCGATGTATCGCATGTTGCCTCGTTGGAATCAAACGGATCCTCTACTGTTCGTGATTCAATATTAGAGCACAACCGGCCTTGACAATGTGTACATGCCGGAGAACAGAGCAGTCCGACTTTTTTGCAACCATATTTAGCACTGCACCCCTTTTTGCAGTTGCAAAAAATTTCAAGAGTTCAGCAGCGAAGGTGGAAGTAAAGTGTGCACTGGTTCTAATGAATTGTCAGTGACCAACTTCCAACCTGACCTGGTGGGAATTTAGATAACATTACTCTAATTTTTTGGTCTGATTTGACCCGACTATATATACTTTGCTACTTTACATAATTATTACATATACTACATTAAAACATAATATAGTATTTTAACGATGGCCATATCTGTGAAGGGAATTATTTCAAATGATATACAAACATTCATAATGACCGGATACAATTTATTACCGGGAAAACCCATTTTGTTTTCTTTAATATCGAAATATAATATCACTGTACGTTTATGTAAATACAAAAACTAGAAATTAAGACACTACACAAAGTTAGTTACGCGCGTCATAATGAATTATATGATCGTAAACACATTTTTATGAATATACGTAAAAGTCTATTTGCAGAAAGGAACATTACTCATTATATGACAGTCGTAAATGCTCCATAAAATGAGAAACACAGGTATAAGAGATAACTATTACCACAAAGTCGAAATGAGCTACAATATCGTATGAAGGAGTGGTTAAAATCAACTTTATTGACTGCGTTTACGGTCATAATGTGAGATAGCAATCGAGTTTAATATCCGTAGTAGGTAGTAACTGAATCGATAAATGCATATGTCTAACATCATCTGCAAGGGCGTTACCTTATTCTGATGAATGACTAAATCGAAAGAAGCACAGAAAACAGATGATAAGATATTGAAGTTCAATTGTTTCCTAAGAAACAAAAATATCATATATATATATATATAAAGCAATTGCTGTTCGTTTGTCTTGTTAAAACTCGAGGCCGATTTAGCTGATTTTGGCTTTGAAATATTTGTCGTAGTCCAGGGAAGGTTTAAACGGTAAAAAAATAAAAATAACTTAAACCAAATGTCACGTGTATGAAGTAGCGGGCACAGCTAGTATATTATATAAATTTACTTACACTACTTCTAACAATTTTTGGTAATATACATGCCTCACTGCTGCCACTTGATATGAATAATATTGTCAGATAAGATAATATGTCAAAGGACAATAGTTTTTTCTTTCTTCTGGAAACTTTTTTCTGTTCTTTATATATCAACTATAATAACACTTTAGAAAACTTTCACACGGGCATCTTGTTTCGAACTTGACAAATTCTCGATAATAAAAATAATCAAACTACTTAAACATTTATATTACTAAATATGCATATTACATAAAAAAACGGGTTGCACTCCGGGAGTGCCGGCAGAAGTAAAAAATTAATATTAACGTTGTGCATTTCTGATTAATTTTATTTCATTTTTTAAATTTCCTTTATTTATTAAAACAATGAACGATGCTATACGAATTATGCATTGCCTTTGATACTTCTTGAAAACCGATAACTACGGAAATGCTTATTGTGATGTTATAAAATATAGATTAATGTTATACAGTATAAGCCTGGAAGAAATTGCTTTTGGCAATAAGGCCGTCCTTTGTACATTACATTATTATATTGATCACCCTATGTACTCTCTTGAAAATATGTAAAACGGTGTACAAATAAAGAGTTTTCTATCTATCTATCTATCTAAACATATTACCCGAGCGAAGCCGGATTTTTATCTAGTATTTTTATAAAGTACTCATTCATTTTCCGTGGTACGGACGTGTGGTACGTGTTGACGGTGGTACGGACATGCTATGCGGTGCGAAAAAGAGCATATGATAAGTTACGTCATGGAATTGAGGAGCCTAAACGAGGTCGAGGTAGACCGCCGACTACCTTGATGATACCTTTTAAAAATGACTGATGAATTGCGCCTGTAATGGCGAAGGAAGACTAGGAAGGCCGACCCCAAAAGACATGGGAAATAACGCAATGGATGGATGGCCAAAGTAGAGAAGACTCACTCATTTTCTTTCACTATTTCTTCGTCACTTTTTTCATTAACAGATGCATTTTGTTCAAGTCGAGCTTTCAGCTGACACCATCCGTGCATGCGCGTATCAGGTTGTAGTACAAACACACACGCATACTTGCGCAAGCGCCCTGCTTTGCTTAAAAGAAACAGCAGGAGCAGGCATACATTTTCACCGCGCTGTAGAAACTATTAGTACTACTACTGGTAGAAACTTCTTCTCCTACGCCACGCCCCCGTCTTACGAATACTGTATCAGGATCAGGTCACGTGTCCTGATGCGAGTTTAACATTTTTTACCCATCCCAAAAAAATGCACAATGTCGCTTAAAAAGTTTTCACTTAAAAAATATTAACAAAGCACTGACAATATTTTTCATTTTTTTCTGTTTAACCTATGTTGACATCAGAACCTCTATTTTGTACATCTTTGCGGTAGCACTCGGCAGTGGGTATAATATGTATTGTAAAAGGACTCTATAGTATAGACTATTATTTCTTTGACCTGCTGTAAGTAAGACGCTTGTTTTTAACGTATAAAATATATATTCCGCATATTATTGTTATATTATATTCCGCAGGTACGTTGAATAATTAATTAAGAATAACGAATTGACTAAGAAGTCGATATACAAACTGTTTCATAAGATTTAATTTGAATATTAGGTTCGAAGATTTTTTATCTTGAGACAAATTTATACTTTACATATTACAGTCACAGGTCTACAATAAAAGTAAAAGAGTTTCATTATATCGCGTTCCCTAAAAAATACATTTATCTAGAATTCATGCTGCTCCTAAGAAACTTGAGTAGCTCAGAATCACAAGAGACACCCCTTCCACGTGAAACACGTCGTCCTTGATAAAAATCGTCAGCCATGTCAAAAGCCCCATTGTTTCTTTTATATTACTATATATATGTGTGTGTAATGTTTAACTGACTCTGGCGGTCATTTTCTGGGTTCTGTTCTGTTGTTCGTCATGACAAGTATTATAATTTTTTTTTTTAAGAGACCGAGACCTTTAAAGAAGGATTTATCATACATAAAACAGACGTAAGAATACTCACGACTCAGAACAACAATAAATTCATCGATAATACTAAGTGTTGTCCCATGAGGGATTTGAACCCACAACATTTAGTAAAAAACGTGGGGAGTGCTTACACCACTGCGCCATCGATGTGATAAATACGAATGTCATTGTTGTGTTCCTGTTTTTACAGATTAAAATTAAAATTAAAAATATTCGATGATTATTATTTCAATTTTTAATTAAGGCTGAACATAAGTTGGAAATATTTTTTTTCAGATCAAAATAAATCAGGTTATCTCCTCATGACTTTGGTTACGTAGAAAACAGCCTCGTATAACTTTTATTTCAACTTCATTCCGCTCGGTATTCTGAATGTCCATGATATTAATCGATAATATACTCATTTGTCAAAATCGATCCGTAGATAAAATAAAACAAAATTTAGATTATGCCCTACCATGTTTTCAAGATAATATTGCTCGGGACGTTTAGTAACATACAAACTACGCCTATAGAAGCATAATAAATAATAATAAAAAGCCAAAATGGAAACTTGACATTAGTGAAATCCGAAAAGGATATTTTAGGACTTTGATTTCACGTTTACTGATAAAAGTTTTCTAAAGGGTTCTTCCAGTTGTCCCACTTTAAACTGTATCTGGATCCTCAACTATTTTAGGCGCCGTAAAGCATACATATTACATCCAAACTTCTGACAGGTACAAAGAATTTCATCCTCAAGGCCCTTACCTGAAGCGCTACCAAATAATAAACTAAAGTAGAATTACCGAATATTTCTTACAGAATCTGCGTAACAATACGTGACAGACGAATGCGTTTAATTTTTCACCATGACCCCTTACTATTTCCGCCCAGGGACGTCCTGCCCCTAACGGACAATGACTTCGTCACACGTAGCCAAAAGATTAATGATACGATGCTCGTGGACAAAGTCAACCCTCTATCTAATCATTTAAATAACTCTCACGAAAAAGGTGACGTTTTTATGATACATTTCTTTCTTTCTTGAAATATTATGTTACTTTTGGAGTAATAAAAATAATCTGTAACGAATAATAAATAAAAGCGATATTAAAAAATGTGACAGTTGAATTGTTGAACATTTTTTTTTATGGAATAGTTTAGTGACTATAATCGTACTTTCTATTTACTGATTTCGAGAAACAAATTAAAGGTTGAGACCGTAACTATCTATACTTTTCCTGTAAAATGTTCAGAATCTAAAACTTTTAAGTTGTTTTTTTTTCTACGCCTATTCTAAAATAATATAAAATTTAAAAATCCTATCCATTCTTTCATACTAATACTATAATTTCGAAAGTAACCAAGTCTATCTTCGCGCACGCACACTGCATTGCAAAACCGCTGCGCCGATTTCAATGAAATAGGCTTTAGCGTTAAATATTTTACCCTATCATAGTACAAAAGTACTATCTAATCACACATAAGTTAAACTCGTTAGTTAAAATTAATTAATGCAATAACAATTATGCCACAAACTATGGCTTATAAATTGGTACTCAAATCTCATTCAAACGCAAATGAGTACGCACCTTTTGGATAAATATATTATTATATTATTACCTAATTCAATAAACAATATAAAATAATACAGTATGTGTTAATTTTCTCGAATCGTAAAAACCGATTGGGGTTATATTAGTCCAAAATCTCACGTTTGGCTTTTCGCCAATTAAACTGCAGTAAAATAGAGATCAGAGCAGCATCCAAGGTCTGCAGATCGTTATATATCCGACCGTGGATATCGTCTTGATCGACACATCCGGAACATAAAAAAATACACCTAATTGACTTGTCTTAATTTTGCATGGGTTACTAGCGGTAACCCTCGGTTTCAATGGTTTTGTTAGTTTTTTTTTAAACGCTACCGGTATCTTAAAAGCCCTCGTTTTATATCAACATATAATATGTTATAAGGTTTTTTATAGTGCAAAATATGTTTCTTAACAATATGTTTTGCAAAACAGCAATAAATTGTAATCTTTCTCAATTCCCTCTAGCTTGACTTTAAAAAAATTACTGTTTATAATTCTAGTCTCCGTTCGATAATGAAACGGATCTAGTTTCAAAAGACCGTGGATGTAAGTGTTGGTTTTAAATTTCAATTAGATACTTCTCCGGGTGCTCCTTAGTAAGAAGAACTTGTATGACTGATAAACGGTTTTAATACTACCACGTTTTAAACAAACAACAACTACATCTAAGTATTTTCAAAGATTAAAAAACTGTCAATCTTAGAACAGCTGATTGATTTTTTCATTCTGTCTAAGAACATATTCAATCTAGTCCTCTTTAAAAATAACTAAAGCAAATCGGTCCATCTGTTTGAAAAGTAAGTTTTAATAAGTTACTAAAAATACACTTACTACAGTTAAAAACTAATTTGTCATCGAACTTGAATAGTTTTAAAGCAAAAAACAAAATCAATGTCATCATATTATTCGACTATTGTAAAACGTATTTCTAATTAAGAAAGGCAAATACTAGCTGCAGATCCTACATGAAAAACTATATTTTAGGAAACAATATTGTTTCTAACGGCAACAAATCTATAAATAGAAATATTATGTAAAGCTCGTATGGAATTAAGAATACATAAATATTAGCTACGATAGAATCTTATACAGATGCCATAAAACGTAATCAGGTTAAAAGTACAAGCGAGATTGGACTAACTAGGTGTGAAGTATTACTGTAACTAACGATGGCATGAAACGACAACATATATTATAATCGCGGAGACAGTATATTTACTAAGTCCCTTCTAAGCTCCTTCTGTTTAGTTCTCAATGATTTGATTGAATAACAATATAAGCTACATGCATTGCTACCTCCAATCAAAATTTATTTGATTAAATTTGTTTTCTTTTTTATCAAAAAAAGATGTGTGCGTGTGTGCGACGATGCGATGTGCTTTAATTTTATATATATATTAAACATCATTGAATACAATGAGCAAGCTTAGATCGTGGTGAATTGTTAAACTGTATTTTTTTAGTCTTAACTTTCCGGCTTTACGTTGTTTTTATTCTTCAAATTTAAAATGAAAACAGAGGCGAAGTACCTACATCATTCTGAATAAATTAAATTAAAAAGCTTTTTAAAAACAAGCTTTTACTGGAATGCCTGGAATACATCAAACGAGTCCAAACTCGATGATGTTATGATGTTGCGACGTTTCTAGACGGAGTACCTATGGCCACCTTCCATGTCATTATAATATTGTATTGTCACATGATATACATATGCTTGCAAAATTTCAGCAAAATCTCTTGAAGATATTCAAAATTGAGTTGCAAGATTCCACCTAACCATACAAGCATATATACATTGCAAGTTAATAAAAAGCTTGTAAAAAAAGAAATATTAGAATTAATTTATTTATAAGAACATAAAATAAGTCACTTCAACAACGGCTTACCGAGGAGTATATCTTTAATGTATTCAACTATATATATATATATATTATATATATATATATAAATAACATTCGTTCACAAGCTACAGGAAACGGATCCTCCATAGAACATAAGACATTAAATAGAAAGTGATTGATTAGTACATCAGTGCACAATATCGCCAAAAGATGGCATCACTAGTTTCATTTGATGTATCACTATCTAACTTTAATTTTAACAAGAAAGTTATTCCCAAATTTGTTAAAGATATCGAAATTCTGAAAAAATAAAAGGATAAGTTCATCAGAAATAATCAATAGACTTTCTTTACACACTAAGAATCACTGCAAAAAGAAATCAGTTCTTAAAACAATTGTGTATCAATCGTCGAAATATGTAACCCAAAATTTACTTTCATTGATCAATATACTCTATTGTGATCCATTAGTTTACAAAATGTACTTCCGTTAATCCACAATTACAGTTTACAATCAATTATTAAAAGGATCTGCAATATACTTGTTAAATGTGTTTCTGAAACATAACAAATTTGTACAGCTTTCAATTTTTAATCTCGTGCACATTTTTAAACAGCTGCTTATTTTAATTAATTTATTTGGTGTCAGCTCTCAGCTCCTAGACTATTCACTCCACGTACTCCATAGATAAAGGCTTATCACAACGTTATAATATTACACGCCTCGTAGTCTCATCACCAGAGTTTAGTAATATACTTTTGCGTCAGTGACTGCTTTAAGCGAGTGCTTTAGATAAAAGCTTCATATGTTTTATCACTGGCCAGTTTATCAATATTGGTTGGCTTAAGGGAATTGACGTTAAAACCTTTGTGCAGGCTATGAGTTTTGTCAAATTTGATAGTCAGTTCGGTAGCCATATTATCTAAACATCATAATTGTTGCTTAAACTGGAAAAAGGAAAAAAATCTAAAATAGTCAATGATATTTTATAGGAATCGGTATTTCAAATAAATATATATTTATTTAAAAGAAAACAAAAAGAAGTACGTGTATGTCATACTCTTGAATTCTGCTCATGCTTTCCATCGAGCAGAATAGAGTCATTTTTGCACGCACACATACAGCAGGTATGAAGTAATATCTGAAAGTAATTGAGTCATTTAATGAGTACGTTAAAGGACTTTCTTTTAAAACTTATGTTTTATTCTCTTAACTTTCACAGTACTCATCGAGCAGCATCGATACTTCTCTCTCTATCTTTTCTCTACAAAAATGGATAGTATGTAGATACTAACATTATAAATTCGAAAGTAACTTTGTCTGTCTCTATGTCTGCCTGTTACGCTTCCATCACTAAACCGCTGCACCGATTTCAATGATATTTGACTTGGAGATACTTTGTCTTTGAGGGAGGACAGAAGCTACTCGATGCTGCTATTTAATATGATTAGATCAGTTAGAATTCAGAAAAAAAAACGTAGAACATAAATAACAAAAAAAAATTAAAACTTTTTGCCACAACAAATTGCAGCGGAGTTCATTTAGTTGAGCAGTCAAAGTACGCTTATAATATCAACTTCGGAAAACTCTTGTAATTTTCACGTCCAAACGTTCATGAAAGTTGTAATGTGAAGCATAGTAGGTAAGTTCATAACGGACGTTTGTTTGAAACTAAAAAATCCTTCGATTTAATTGGCTTACTTAATTCGCTGGTTCTCATAAATACTTATTAGTTTCTACATTATTTAAACACTTAGTTTATACTTAGTTCTACATTATGACCAACGTGATTTCACAGATACTTAAAATAAATTACCATACCCAAAAATGTAAACAATTCAAAGTTTAATTAAAAACTTATTTTATTTAGTGCTACTAAATTAAATTACCTAACTCGATCATCAGCATCATTATCTCTGACGAAAGATAAAATAGGCATAGCTCAAGGCACTCCACAACAACTGGTCCTGTGCCGCCCATATTCTATAGTTTCCCACAACCGCGATACTATACCTTGTAGGGCCTATCCACGCCCCGTCATCGTATGTGGTCGCAATTTCAGAACTTTTTGCCACTAATGGTCATCTTATACCATCGGATTAAGACTTGATGAAAATTTAAAAATAATATTATTCTTATTGTATGTAAATTTACTCATATCTGTTTTGCGTATGGCCACCAAGTTCAAAAACATACTCATTTCTTTAAATTTAACCGGAACCAGAAAAACTCCGTGCTGTTACTGAGAACTAACAAAACAAAACATTTTTTTTCCTGATGCGTCAACTAAATCCCGGAATTACTTAGATCACAGGCCAAAAAAGCTCCAAGTGATGCCATAATATCTGAGAATAATCAATTACAGTCTAGTGACGTATTAAACAACCCAGCGATTAAACATAATTTTCATTGGCAGTTAATCACCTTCTCAGGAACGGTGACAGTTTCTTCAAACGCTTAATAAATGGTTCTAAGGAAAATTGTAAGCTTAAAAAGTGGGTCTATTCTTTAGCTGGAAATGTATGTATGACGAACCGTATAAAGATGAACTTTTGAGCATCTGCAAGCTTATTCCCGGCCCAATTTGAATCTGGTTTTATTTCTAATTTAAAACTAAATTTCATTTGAATTTGAATTAAATTTCCAATAGATCTTCAGTTATTCTTCTACCAACTAGAAATAACACAACTATTTTATTTTGTTTCAAACCACATTTTGTATATCGCAATTAATGCATAAAATATAACTGTAATTTGTTTTGAATTCGTAGTTGCCATTCATTCAAAACAGCCAATAAAGTTTTATAGCCGACTTTCTATTATTTATTTATAAAATACCCCTTTTATTGAATAAGCCTATTAACTTAATAATAGTTAAATAACAAGACTTGGCCATAATTTATAAATAAAATAAATTATGGAAAATTTCTTTTGATTCGGATAACGAATAAAAAATGAACAATAAAAGTTGGAAAGTATGCATATTTTATTATTGCATCGGTGAGTTTCGTTTCAAACCGTTATCCATCTTTAACTTTTTTTAAGCTTGCCATTTGAAAACCGCAGCTTGACTTCTGAATACGAATTTCCTACCTCCTACGTGCCAGGTATGATAGAAAGCTAATTGCGATATGAAAACGAGGTCGTACTGAACTATCAGTTTCTGTTGAAATGGTAATAGTATCGGACGTTGTTTTTTTTTTCTATTAAAAGCTTTTTCTTCTTTGTCATTGATTTTAGTTAGATTATTGTGACTTCTTTGCACGTTTGATGATAAAGACCAGTCGAAGTCTGATCTAGGCCTCTCTTATTGCAGGTCCAACGTATGACTTTAGACTCTTCAAATTGTTGCAGGTTCGCTGTCTTTTCTGGCTCGAAATTTATGAAATTTTAACCAAGTTTCCATGCTGTTTTCCCTACATTAATTTATTCTTTCTTATGTCTAGCCTGAAAACGATTGCATTTCCAAGGTCAATTAGCATCTGGCAGACGGCCGGTCGTAAAACAAAGTTAACTTTACAATATTACAGATTGCGCCGATTTTAAATAAAATTATGAAAACCTCAAGATAATGGTGATGATTTTTTGGGTAACTAGGGGCTAGCTAATTACCATCACCTGATGGTAAGCGATTACCACCACCTATGGACACCCGCAACACCAGAGGCGTCACAAGTGCGTTGCTGACCTTTCAAGAAGGAGTACACTCTTTGCTTGAAGGTTTGAAGGTCGTATTGGTCCGGGAATACCGCAGGCGACAGTTCAACTCACAGTTTTTTTGTGCGAGGCAGAAAGTTTCTTGAGAAGCGCACAGTTGTGAAATGCTAACCACCTAGATGATGGGAATAAAGTTCTACCGCCTAGGACGATGGAGGAAAGAGGCGGCAGAGATTAAATTATATTCGAAAATGAAGTCATTTTTTAAATTTCGATTTGTCCGACTCCATCTGTCGAAATTCCCAACTCGAACAATGATTTCCTCGTAACTCTTCGACGATACAGGGTTACGTATGTATGATTAATAAAATCAAGTCAAATCTTAGAAATCTTAAAATAAATTTCAAGTTTCTTTGAAAGGAAGGTACTTCATTATAATTCACTTAAAAGCTACGCTCTTGTCGCTGCAGCTTTATCCAGCTCTCCCTATCAAGAGCTGTTTCCTTGACCTCCTTATACGTCGCTTATAAAGTTACCGTGATGTATAAGGTGGCCTACCACCTTGCCTCTTTTAATTTCTATAGTAGATATCAGCAGCCTTTTCTCTTTCACTCTTCTAGTCTAGAGACCTTCTTCATTGGTATTTTTTTCCGTCCAACTGATTGCTTCCATTCGTTTCCAGCACCACACTTCAAAATATTTTCTTTTCCTGATTAATTATTGTCCTAGTTTCAAGACCATTAAGAGCAATGCCCCAGATATACGATTTAATAAAGCTTTTCCTAATGTTTACTTTTATGTTATACTTCAAAACATGTTTTCTTTGCATAAAACGCTACACATATATTATTAAATTCCAAGTAGGTTGTGATTTAAAGAAAAGTGACGGCAGTATTTGCGATAGTGCACCTATATTATGTGCATATACAAAGTCGCTTCCAATTACTTTTTGCTACATAGTGTGTTCCTCACTAGGATTTGACGTCATACATTGTACGATACAAAGATTATGTTGTTGTTGTATATAGTGTTTTTTAACAAATAATCTGTAAGTTTTTACCCTTTTAAATACAAATACTGTGTTAGTTTCCTTTATTACGGCTATCGGTAAGTAATTTTATTATATTATTAAAGTGGGTAGGAATAATATTTTGTTTGCATTATTTACTTTTCATCTTTTTTGATTTTGAAGCTATTTTATTGATTTTCTTCTAACTGGTGTGTCATTATTTGACCATGTCGGTTGTTGGCGAGTTACCGGATCCCGGTGGTACAAACGAATTTTCAACACCAACCGGTAAGGGATTGTTTGGTAGAATGTCGCCAACAAATTTATCGCCAAAGGACAGTAGAACGGAAAGAATTAGGGCTTCGGACTCGGGCGGGAGTATTTCGTCTCTTAGTGGTCATGATAGTTGTGGGGCGTCTGACTATGTTGAGTTGGTGTCTCAGGCAACCGAATATTTGGCAAAAATTAACGAATTAGTAAACGATCAAGGGTCGCGAATGAATGTGGGCAATAGGACGGCAATTATGGACATAACCCAGCGGATTACCGGTATCGTCTCATTGTTGGCAATTAAATCTTCTAGCAATGAAACGAAATTAGCGAATCTCGAGCGCCAGGTGGGCGGTATCGCGGTTCAACAGCCGGGATTTACGTACGCGGACAAGCTTAAGCTTCGCTTACCGCCTGGTTCAGCTCCGTGTCCGGTGTCCGCTGAGGCGCGCGTATCTAGGCCGTGTGTTATTGCGTATCCTACAACGGAACGTTCAACGGATTATGCAACTTCGTCGGCCACAAAACAGGCTCTCATGAAGGCTATTAAGCCCAGTGACGAAGGTTTTCAAATTGTAGGCGTTAAAAAAACCTCAAGGGCAGGCGTCGTGTTGCGGGTTGCAAATGAAAGGCAGCTTAAAAAACTAGAATCAGTAAACGCCATTAAATCAGCAGGCTTACGCTTAGAAAAACCGAAAGGCCGAAGGCCCCGTATAATTGTAAAAGACGTACCCAGTTCTATGGAGGATCGTACTTTCCTAACAGCTTTATATCGTCAGAATATCAAGGACGAATTAAAATTAACTGAAAGCGACTTTTTAAAATCAACCAAAATTGTCAGGCATCGTAAACTAGAACACGGACGCCAATGGATAGGCTTAGAATTAGAGACAGAAGTTAGGAAACACTTAGCTAGCACAAAAGATAAATTATACATAGACTGGGCCACTTGTAGGTTTATAGACGACTTAGAAGTAGTTCGTTGCTTAAACTGTCAACAATTCGGTCATGTTCAAAAGTTTTGCACTATTAAAACTCCTACCTGTGCCAATTGCGCCGGCAGCCACGATACAAGAGCTTGTTCGATTAAGGACACACCAGATTTTAAACCGAAATGCGCACAATGCAGCCGGTACAAAAAACCATGTGACCATCGATGTGGATCACAGGACTGCTCCACATATAAACTTAAATTAGAGCAGCTAATCCTAAACACTAATTACTGAATAGTTTTACAGCAGTAGTTTAGTAATTGTAGTACTTAATTAATAATGGATAGTATCTCAATAGGCCAGTTAAATCTTCATAATGACAAAATAGCTACGTCAGAATTAGACAATTTAGTTTTGGAACAAAAGTTAGACATTGTCCTTATACAAGAACAATATCAAAGCGCTCGCTTGCGGAACAATGTAGTACAACTAGATGGCCGGTCACGGGCTGGGATATATGTTGCAAGTTCTACTTTTACGGTAACATCTTTGCGTAACCTTATGACGTCACACTGCGCCGTTGCTGAGATTTCATCCTCCACCTGTAAGGTTTATGTAGTGAGCTGTTATTTTCAGTTTTCACATCCCATTGATCCTCATCTACATCATTTACGTTTCGTTTTGCGGTCCCTCGTGGGACACAAAATTATCATTGGCGCTGATGTCAATGCATCTTCTACTTTATGGTATGGCAAGCTGCGTTCAACTGACATGGCCCGGCGCTGTGCGGTTGAAGATTTTATTGCGGAAATGAATCTTACCATTCACAATACCCCTGATGCACCACCAACTTTTTGCAGCCCCATGGGTGAGTCTTCTATTGACGTGACGCTTACGCGCGGCGACGTCTCGATATCTGGATGGCGTGTCCTACCGGACGCATCCTGTAGTGATCACCGCTTAATCGTGTACGAATTCATACCAATTGTTGCACAACATCCACTAATAACTCCGTACAATTTTAGATATAAAACTAAAGGGGCAAATTGGGCTTTATTTGGTTCACTCTTTGCAGTACATGCCAAAGACTTCACTCGCAGTTGTCTATCAGCTGAGGAAAGCGCAGAAATATTGTCAGACACTTTCACATATTGTGCTGATGTTTGTATAGGCCGCGGATCTATCACTAGCACTCGTAGATGTGATTGGTGGAACTATAAATTGGTCGAATTACGTAGGATCCATCGGAAAGCTCGTAAAAAACTAAATGTCATTAAAAAGCGTAACGTAACAGGAGATATTTACAATAATGCTCTCATTGCTCTTAGAGTTGCTAGGTCTCACTACAGGGCAGCAGTGGAGAAATCAAAGGGAAATTTAATACGCAAACTTGTAGATAAACTCGATAGAGAGGGTCCGTGGTCACCTTTGTATCATGAATTTAAGGCAAATAGATCTATCGACCTTGCATACGTACAGAACATCAAAATTCATAACAGTTATACTACAGGAGTAGAAGAAACAGCAAAATATCTTTTAGAATCACTTGTGCCCGACGATCGGCCGGAGGATGACACTGATTATCACCGACAAATTAGGCAGTGGGCCATCGAACCACCATTGTCTCCAACGTCTGACTTACCATCTTCAGACGAATTTCTTGGTACTGTTAGGTCATTACCACTAAACAAGGCTTCGGGCGACGATAAAATATCAAATAAAATGATAAAAGAAGCTTGTAAACTCTCGGGTGATACGATTTTAACAGTTTTTAAACGTTGCATTGCGGAAGGAGTATTTCCTAGTGTTTGGCGGTGCGGTAATGCCTTATGTATGCGTGTTTGTATGTTCCACAGTAGCGTCTAAACTACTCAACAGATTTTAATGAATGAAGTGTCAATAGATTCCCGATAATGGCACAGGTAATATAAATTGTATCAAAATTTGGTCAGGTTATAGTTTTTTTCGCTTCTTATATATATATATCTACTTATCCTTGTTTTTTTTTTTGCTTCAGAAGCAAAAAAAACGGGGAAATGTCACAGTTAGTATCAAACGGGTTCATGTTTAAGGGCGGCCTCTAAACATGAACTCCAAAAAGTCACATTTGTTTGGTCTTTCAGGCAAAAAAGAAGTAATGACAAAACGATGTAAACATATCTTACTGTTGCCCTAATCAGGGTCATTAGCAGCCAAATACCTTTTTAATATCTGAGTAACAATAGTGTACATGTACGATTTCAACACTCCCTCTTTCTTTTCCCTCCTAACTTATCGCTACTGACACAATGAAATGTTTGTACTTCCTTAAAACAAATACTTTTTGAATACTTACTTAATACTTATTTCATTTGTTCAATAGTTTAGAAGGACGTGTGATAATAACATAAAACAGAATATGTACGTTGGTGATCTGAAATTTCTGGAATCTGTATGCACAATGGAAATGCAAAGATGCACAATTAAATTAAATAGTTTTTATTATGTGATTAATAAGAATTGTAAATCTTGAGTGGAAATGAAAATTATTATTATTAACGAGTGCCGATATCTCTACATTGAGGTCGGAAACTTTTCAGACCACCTGTATGTAAAGGTTATAATAATAATAATAATAATAATATTTTATTTACTCAAATACATGGTGCAGCTTACAATCTATTAGGTAGGTAGTAACAATAATTGATAAAACACAAATAGAAATTGAGTGAAACGACGGTGTCTGAGCTAGTAAGAAACTGTGTGACAGACACCGACGCCATTCCCACTATATAGTTGAGCCTTTAGATTTCGAGTTACATGGTGTTTGACAATATTAATTTAATAACACGTATAAATAATAAGGAAAAGTAACTTAAAGCAAAATATTCAAGAGTGTGTGTGCGTGTGTGTGTGTGTGTGTGTGTGTGTGTGTGTGTGTGTGTGTGTGTGTGTGTGTGTGTGTGTGTGTGAGTGTGTGTGTGAATGTTTAGGTACATGTCCATAATTGTGTGCGTGTATGTGTGAGAGTGTGTGCAAAAGAAACACGTGATTTAACATTTCTATAAAAATTGAATAGCTACAGTCCACCCTCAAGTAGTCTTTCGGTCTCGTCATAAGTAAGTAGTTGAAGGCTCTCCACTAGCACCTTCTTGCATTCATGCTTGGGTAGAGAGAATATTTGTAGTTTTTTATTTAGCTTGTTGTAAAGGCGACAGCTGAGGGTTTGATAGTGTCGGCCCGCCAAGGCAGTTTTAATTCTAGGTGCAGAACAAATATGAGTCTTGCGACGTTTGTCAGCCCGTGGGCAAATATATAAGAGTGACGAGTGTTTACGCATGATAATGTGAAGTATAAAGAGCTGCCTCACGGTTAGTGTTTTGACCTCTTTGTAAAGTTGTGTGGTGGGATGTCGAAATCTTTTATTTAGCATGGTCTTAATAACAGCACGTTGAGCTCTTTCGAGTCGAAGCATTAAGGTTTTGTAGGTACCTCCCCAGACTACTATGCAGTAGGTGATGAGAGGCTGCACCAGCGCAAGATATATATTTTTTAATAACTTGGCGTCAACAGCAGTTCTAAGTTTCTTCATAGGAAACATCAACTTGCGAACACGGGTTGTAGTGAGTTCTATATGCTTTTCCCAGTTAAGTGTTGAGTCTATCTGCACACCCAAGTACCGAATATCTGAAACTCTCTGTATGAAAGGACATTGACAGGTATCAGGTGACATCATCGAGCAGCTATGTGCTTTCAAGTTGATCGTAGTTGGCTGAGATGTGAGGTTTGCCGTGAAAGTTATGAATCGAGTTTTAGATACATTTAAGGTGAGTAAATTGGTGTCCAGCCAATCCATGACAATTTTAAGTGCATTTTCGGCAGATTGGATTACACCACTCCAGGACTCACCACTTATAATAAGTGCGGTGTCATCAGCATACGCTAATAGCTTACAATTTGGGATTTTGAGCATACTAAGTGTATTTACATATACTAGGAATAGCGTGGGGCCCAACACGCTACCCTGTGGCAAGCCAAAAACGAGGTTTTCATCATTACTGATACTATTTTTCACCTTAACACGTTGAGTGCGCCTACTAAGATAGTCATGGAAAATATTTAAGGCAACGTCTCTTACTCCTATACTCTCCAACCTTTTCAGCATGATGTGTGTCGAGACCGTATCAAAAGCCTTGGCCAAATCTAGGAAGATACCTATTGTTTTAGTCCTGCTGTCTAAATTTTGAACAATAGAGTTAGTCAGATCCAGTACAGCATCTTCAGTTGACTTGTTTTTCCTGAAACCATACTGATTTGGGGCTAGGGCATTGTTGTGTTCTAGAAAGTTAAGCAATCTCCTATTGAGAATTTTTTCCAGAATTTTTGATAAGATGGTTAGGATAGATATTGGTCTATAGTTTTCGATACGGTCCCGAGCACCACTCTTGAAAATGGGATGAACAATTGCTCGTTTGAAGACATCGGGGAATACTCCTTTAGTAAGGCAAAGATTGCAAACGTGTGTAATGACAGATATTAGCACATGTCGGGCTGATTTAATAACCGATACTGGTATCTCGTCGTAGCCAACAGCACAGTTTATTTTTAAGCTAGAGATAATTGTATCAATTTCAAGAAAGTCCGTGTCCAATAGCACAAGAGAGTTACCCCGAAAATTGTTCATGTTGTGCATCTGAAAGTCATTGCGTATGTGGCTTTGTTTACCTTGAATATTCTGAGCAAGGTTGTGTCCAACATTTGCAAAATAATTGTTGATGTAATCGACTGACGACTGATGATCACTACGCATGTTCAGTAGATCTTCCGTGGTGTTTTCACATTTTTCGTTCAAGTGACCTATAGATTTTAAGATTTTCCAAGTAGCCTTCGGATCACCCTTCGCCTTTTCGAGCTCAAATTGATCAAATTTACGTTTTACCGCCTTTAGAAGGTTGTTACAGAAGTTACGGTACCTAATATAAATTAATTTAGCAACGTAGTTATCGGGGTCTAACTGAGATTTTTTATGCAAATTATCACGGTTTCGTATGCATCTCAAGAGACCCGGGGTAATCCAGGGCTTAATTATCCTTTTCCTCACAGGTACATTCTTAATGTTGCTGTATTTGGTTACAGCATTTGACAGTGTAGAAACTAGAAGTTCTGCACTCTCGTTAGGATCATTGTTTTCTAGAACGCTGGCAAAATCGTTTTTTTCTAAGTAGTTAACCAGAGACGTCAGATCTGTATGTCTTATGTAACTACTAGGCCTGATACTCGGACGAGCAGTGTCAGTACACCATAGGACAGGAGCGTGATCCGTAACATATGAGTCAAGAATCAGGGTTGTGGAGCTCTTGTTTGATTTTAATAGCACATGATCGAGACAGCTATCAAGTCGCGTGGGCAAGAAATGAGCGGGGAGTAGGCCATGAAATGCGGTCATATTTAGATATTCTTCGCGGTTTTTATCAGAACTGTTTGGGCTAATGTTTATATTAATGTCACCTACAACGACCACAGTTATATAACGGTTGACACTATTTTACTAACTTTTTCTAACTTGTTTTGGTAATAATATACCAGAAAAGGAAACAATTTTGAATATGAAAACGTACCAATAACAAATAAAAGGTTTTAATCCGAGTCACAATCTAAAATGCTTGTATTGTATATACTAATATAATATATAAAGAGGTAAAGTTTGTGGATATGTGGGTTTGTGAGTTTGTTACGTTGTAGAGGGTAATCTCTGGATCTACAGAACCGATTTTGAAAATTCTTTTACCAATAGAAGGCTACATTATTTGATATAGGCTATTTTAACCCGAAAAATGACTTCTCATTTAGTGGTACAAAAAATTAACCCCCAATGACGTGGGCACGTCGGCTATCATAAATAAAGTGAGACCAATCTGAAGCAACTATTCAGACTTTTCTATCTCTTTGTTTGAGCTTATTTCTTTTATCAATGTCATCATATTGACTGCCTGAAATTTCAACGCAATATTAAAAGAAATGTTGTTACTTAAACCAAAACGTAATCAAAAAACCACTAAACAAGTTTTCTCGTAATCCAATTTAGACACTCGATCGAAATCGTTGATTTGGTTTGAAATCGTTCATCTCTTTAGGAGCTATGAAGCTACAGGTGAACTCACAAACATGCGTGGTACACTGAAACTCAAGTTATTCCTCTTTTTATGCTTGCTAAAATTTATGTATTAAAGAGTATGTATAATGCTTTAATTTCATACTTCATGAGACCTTTCCTTGTTTTTCACAAAAATAGTGAGGCGGCAGTTTTCAGTGAGGTACTAGGTAGAGTTGTCATAGTCCGACTAAACTCTCACTTGCAATAAGGTGACTTTAAAATTGAAATATTAGTATTCTCTAAGTGATATTAGTTATACTATTTTTAATAAAGTTAATATTTGATTCAGGAAACCAATATTACTTCATCTATGTATTTATATAACGAAAAATCATTCAAAACGAAGTAAATGTTAAATATCCTACTATGGTCTTGACACAAAAAAAATAATAAGTATTGACCATCAACAGGTGAATTCAAACAAATCAAATCGATAGCTACTTAATTAAAGAAAATCAGTTGAAACATCTGGAAGAGAAAGGTTGTTAAGTGACTTGACATTACCTATTTATTTATATTTTCGTGAGTTAAAGGCTTTAAAGGCCTTCGACTGCTACACCAAAAATGTACGTGTTTAGTGTTTTCGTTTTCTGGTACATTCTCTAACAGACTCTTTAAACATACACAACCATTGCGCGTGCATAAACTTCAATTTTCATACGTGTACAATATTTAATCCAGTTCGAAAGGTAGGACTGAAAGGTTTTCTTGAGCCAAAATCGAACGATCTATTGTTTCGAGTTTTTCATGTGAAATCTTTAAAAAAATGTATTTCTAAATTAAGCAAATGAGCAAAGACAGACTTTAATAACAAACTATTAAATAAAATGAAATTTCATCAAACAAAGAGAATTAAACCTTTTATATACGTACACGGTATTCCAACCTCCTTGGTCCAAACCTTTGCACTTCACACACGAAAAAAGAACACAGACCAAGCCACTTCACTACATGTTCTAATATTCATAATTTAAGATAAACGTCTCATTTCAAATGTACCGCCTTTCTTTTGTATAGTAACACAGCGCGACGCGATTCCCAACCTCACGTCAACAGGTCGCATCCCACACTGATGTCGGCCGCCCCGATAGCGTCCCGTTCGCGCTCGCGCCAAAAATAATACTCTGAGAAGGACATTGGAGGTTTCCAATGACCCTGTTGCTATTGGAAAATGGCTTTCTCTGGTACTCTATTGTCTGTAAGCTCGATGAAATCACATTGATTTATTACGTGACTTTACTGTTTACACAATATGTACATAAGTAGGATTTCCTTTTTATGTAAACAATGTGAATTGAAATTGCAATCACAGTGCTCCGGAATACAAATAACTTTTTCTATATTATTCCTTTTACATGTAGTAGAAAAGTAAGAAGTACTCATTTTTAATATAGCTATTGCCCACGGTCCCGCCCGCGTGTATATCGGTTATCTCGCTGAAGAGTAGCCTTTGTCCTTCCCCAAGACTCAAAATATCTCCGTCGCAAAATTAATTGAACTTAGTGGAGAGGTTTAGCTTTGAAAGCGTAACATACAGACTGCTAGACAAACAGAGTTACTTTTGAATTTTTAATATTAATACTTATAAACACAGACAGATAATTTAAGTAGGTAATGTATTAAAAATGTGCTTTTACCCTTTAAAGTTAAGAAATGAAATGAAAAGAAATGAAATCATTTATTCTGCAATTAAGTTACATGAACACTTTTGCAAGTTAAACTATTTTTGAGCAGATGAGTTCGGCCTTTCCTAACTTTTTTTTTTTTTTTTACGTTTGGAAACCCCCTCGGGCAGTCACCCCGCCGGGGTTTGCGGCGGGGCGGTGTGTCGGAATCGAACCGACTAAAACCACACGGTGTGCCACTCTGCGCCTGAGACGGGAGGGATCCGGGAACTGCTGTTATTAACACATCCGGACCCCTCCCAGTCGGCCTTTCCTAACTAGACTAGCCCTGAGAAGAAAAGACGAAATGAACTCAGGGATCACCGTCTCTTTTAAAGTCCAGACAATATTCACAAATGCAAAAAATTATTTAAATTAAAAATAAAACGATAATTACAATTTGAGTCACAATTATAATAATCAGTAAAGATAATAATTTAAAAAATGTCAACTATATAAATATCAATAATTTAATGTAATAGTTTTTACACCCAAACTCCGAAACAAATATTTGCAGATCATACAAACATTTGGTCCGAACCGCGAATCGAACCCGAGACCTCAAGCACAGCAGTCGCATACGCTACCACTGCGCCACCGAAAAAGAATATCTATAAAAATACAATGTTTTCTCAAATGTAATAAAACAGAATATAAAAAGTCTTGATATAGGTACTGTACGACAAGGTCTAGATTTAATATATAACAGTCTCATTCGTGATAAGAATCTCTTAGAGAAACTGAAGCACTCTTAAGCCCTCTTCAACCACGTGTTAAGTTCAAGATTACAACTCACAAAGTACTGATAGAGTGCCTGCGAAAACCCTGGATATTTTCTCACTGTTTTATTATTGTCTGTATTGAATTGGTATATAGTAATAATATATTATATTACAGAAGTAACATAATCAATGTAATTGGACACTTTAATATTATTAAAATCTACTGTACTGTACGGTACTGTAACTCTACCATGATAAGAATGATAAAAATATTGCCTAGTAATCTATTACGAATGTATTTTCAACTAAAATATACGCCATACCGCTTTAACTGTACCATTTACTATAATATAGTCCGCTCATAGCCAAGTTGCACTCAATGACCAAGGATAAGCAAAGATTGCGCGGTCAGTACCTGAATGGGTGACCGCTTTTCTGGGGGCATGATACCATGAGCGTCGCCGTGATTTGGAGGTTACGTTAAGCAGTAAGTCCCGGTTGCCATAATAGTAAGCCATAATAATATGATAACAGTCATCAAGCTTAGTTGGAGGCCTTTGTGCGGCTTAAAAACATCCAACGGCAAGATTACGTAGCCACAACATTGTCTTGCCAGTCCCCAACCCGTATGGCCTTAACCCTCTCCTAAGAGGAGACCCGAGCCCAGCAGTGGGACATTATGGGTTGTTGATGACTATAATATAGCGTCGCGATGCATGTCGTAGCGACGCGTCGCCATGTTCACAGTCCGTCTGTTCCTCCACATTAAATGTTTCATAATACAGTTTTTTTTTTTTAAATCCACTGAAATTTGTAAAATCTTAATAACTAGTAAACCGATTTCTTGAATAATTTCTATTAACCATTCTTGAGAACATAATCGTTTTTAGAAGGGACAAAGGAAAAAGTGAACTTGGATAAGTAAAACGGATAGGCCGCGAATAGGAGCGAGAAGTATCATAAACTGCGGTTGCTCGAACAGACTGGAGTCGGGTTCACGTATATCCGTCCTATGATTTTATTGACATCTTTTGGTCTTAGTTTTTTTTCACTAATACATACTTAAGATATATAGAATGCCTTGTAAAAATACAAATTTGCACAGATCAAGAATTGAACCTATGACCTGGTATGACAGTAAGTTTACAACCACCACTGCAGTTCATACGATGAAACGTTTTCAAACTCCAAAATTAATTTTCTCTTTGTGATATTTACAAAGCTTAAAATCGTTCAAACAAACATTTACAACCTGTACTAGCAACAATTAATCTTCTCAATTATTCAACATCCTTAATTAAATATAATACATATTTGAAATCGTCAAAGCGATAGAGCTTAATTGATTTAAATCATGACGAGTCTCGGCATATATAAAGGTTGCTTCAGACCACCATTACACCGGCAACGTGCTTGGAGGTAATCAATCAACTGGCGTTGATTCGAAGTGGTTGGCTTTCTACGGAATTGCTACCAGTTCCTGGCTTTGTAACTTTGCTATACGGAAAAGGTTGCATGATAAAAAAATAACGAATTAGGTCTGTTTAACTTTCGTGACCATGGGGGAACACAACATTTTTAGATACAATCATATGTTCTACACAACTTTATATGGACTGCATAATTTCGGAAATATTTAGATAGATTAATTATCTGTAGATTACAAATGTTATGTATGAAGTCCTTCGACCACCTAATTTAGTATATTTTAGGTTCCTTTTTATAGATTTATGAAAAAAATGCCTACATTGCCAATTAAGTCTTCTCAATTTATTTTTCCTCGGCGCCTACTTTTTCCAATAAGAGTACAGTTGGCTTGAAGTCTAATACGAAAAGACTATTAATTCTTCTACTTCATGAGTTTTGGAACGAAAAGACCGCTATGAGGCCTGGCGATATCGAAATTCTGTAGAAACTTGTAATGATTACCAAAGATGTTCATGGAGAAACCGTGACCGACAGCTTAAAGGGTTCTTCGAGGTTCGGAGGAGTCTCAATATGATAGTAATGTTCACCCATCATAGACTGAACTGACAAGCATTACTTAGCTTTGTAATGTAATGTAAAATATCACAAGGTCTTCTCCTCTAAGTTAATATAGTTTCGGACTAACTTACATTACTTGTTTATAAAGTTATATGCAAATGCTTTAAATTTCTTTAACCTCAGAAGATGTAAAAAAAATCTATGTACTAATAAAAACTGAATAAAGATAGAACAAAGTGGACTAAAAGAATATAACACGTTTTTTTTTCTATACAAATCTAGTCCTGAAAAACAAATACATCAAAAAAGAAATTATTCAATTTGTTGCAGTTGATCGATATTAATTTCTTTGTAAAGTATATTTTAAATAGGTACCATAGAAATATCACAATTATCGAATAAATACGGACAAAGTCAAGGAACAAATGCTAAGAATATATATATATATATATATATATATATATATATATATATATATATATATATATATATATATATATATATATATATATATATATATATATATATATACACATACATACATACACATACATAACTTTTCAAATCATAACCCTCCTTTGGCTTTGCCGTAGTCGGGTAAAACTTGAAGTTATTAGATCTAAACTAGCCATCATATAGGTAGGTCTTATAAAAATTCAATGTTTTGTTAGATCAACAGGCTGATAATGCTTTTAGATCATGACAGTGCACTCACAAAGTAGAGCAAATAAAAACAAAGTAGCCTTATCATCCTTGTTTGAAGCTTATTCAGAATATTTTTGTTCCCTTGTAAGTTTCATAATATTTAAAACTAGAAATTTACGGACAAACCTCCAACGTATTCAGTGATCTATTGAGTATAAAATAACTGGATATAATCAGGAATTACATTGATGATGAAAACCGCGGGAGAGCCACGCTTAGGCATAAATGGTGAGGCTCACAGAAAACCGGTGTAAAATAGTGCTTGCGCTGTGTTGCACTGAGTGAGTGAGGATACTGGAAGCCCATATCGCAACCCCTCCCCATATTCTACTCCCCATCCCCCCAAAGGTCGGCAACGCACTTGTGATGCCTCTGGTGTCCATGGGTGGTAGTAATCGCTTACCATCAGGTCATACGTCTGCTCGTTTACCCCCAATTTCATAAAAAAAAATTATTAATCTGAACTTTAAGAACTATTACAAATTGAAGTTACTTTAAAATGTTGCTCACCTACTGACTAATTATTACTATTGTAAAATACCTTTAGTAGATACACAAATATGTAAAACTTTAAATACAATATTAATAAAACGGCCTAATAAAGGAGACAAAACTATATAATATCAGTCACACGCGCAATAAAGAAAATAAAAAGATTCTCTAGCGATATGCTCAATCAAAACGGATTATCTAATCTAAATATGTTGCCATGCAGTGTCAAAATTTCTCACAGTGCACTGGCATACTGTACGGATACTCTGAAATAAGGTTCATAAACTTGACAACAATTAGGTCTTACAACTTTGTAGGTAAATGTAAATAAACCCTATATAAACCCAACAGTCAATGCAAGAGCAGAGTTCGTAAACAGTTAAAATCCTCCAACTATGCTGGTACAGAAAATTTTCTTAGAGTATTTTTTCTGCAATGAAATGCTTAATCATATATATTAACATCCAAACTGTTAAACATACTCACACACTCACGCATACAAATATACTCGCAAATATATTACAAGTATATATCCATTTATAACAAACAGTTTTTAAATAATAACATGTTTATCTTATTGAGGAATCACTCTGTGAAAGTGTAACTAGAGAGCACTGGTACACTTAACAGAAGTAAGATCTTGACATGGGTACCAGAGTTCCAATAAATAAATAAATATTTAGGACATCTAACACACAACGCCATCTAGTCCCAAGCTAAGCAGAGCTTGTGTTATGGGTACTAGACAACTGAAACAAATACATGTAGACTTTTTTTTGTAAATACATACATATTATACATAGGAAACACCCAAACTCCGAAACAAATATTTATAGATCATACAATTACTTGGTCCAACCCCGGAACCGAACCCGAGACCTCATGATCAGCAGTCGCACAAGCCAACCGCGAGACCAACGAGGCAGTTAATGACACTATGACACTACTGTTGTCTTAAATTCATATATTTATGTATGTTAAAAATGTGAGTGTTATTGTACAACCTATGTATGAAATGTATTGTTATTAGAAAATCGATGCTTTAGGGTCTCTAGGAATCATAAATTTCTCAACAAAAACATACAACAAGTTGATACTTGTCAGATCTCTATTAGAGATACATTGTAAGCAGCTGACTAATAAGAAATAAAAAAGATAATACAAAGAAATGCTACCAGTATCCATTTTTTCTCAGGATTAATTACGAACCTTTTGTCTTACCAACAGAGAAACAGGTGTAGTATTACGTCTAGCTGAAATAATATTATTACTTTGATAACTCGTCTCGTCTGCATGTAATTACTTACTTGAATAAAATCTTCTGTGTGACATTCTACATTAACAAATTGAGAGCAAGATTTACAATGCGAATTTACATTAGTGCTTGTCACTACATTGTCTTGAATTTTATATGATGTTCTCCTAGCCGATTACGGCCACGGCGGCCAGTCTCAACAGAGACCAACCAACTACGCAGGAGATATTATAGTGCACAAGTGTGTGCGCAAACACAGGTGCACTCTCTGTTCCCTCACTCTCATAATCCGATGGGACGGTTAACCGACACGATCGGGGAGAGATCAGGCGCAGGACCGACAGCTTAACGTGCTCTCCGAGGCACGGGGGTTCAGACCCCAACTTCCAAACTCCGAGCTGTTACTAAGTATTTATAGAATCAGAAAAACTCAATAACACTTTTGGCCCGACCCGGGATTTGAACCCGAGACCTCTTGATCAGCAGTCGCATACATCAACCGGTAGACCAACGAGGCAGTTTTATATAAATACTAGCTGATCCGGCGAACTTCGTACCGCCATATTTACGTAATATCTGTCTCAGCTTCCCACATGCAGTGCACAGTCGCGGACAAAAAAAAAGTAACTTGTCCCGTTTTTTTTTCATTTATCTTGTACACAAGATAAATGAAAAAATAACGGGACAAGTTAATCGTCATCTTAACAATAACGAAAACATTTTAAATATATTTATTTAATTTGGTGCAGCCGATCGGAAGTTTCTCGAAGATGTGAATCAATGTCAAATTTTATAATATTACTTGATGAAAGTTGACATTTCGGTTAAAATAGAGGCGTAATAACGTATGCATACATTTACCCACTCCTTGGTCACGAATTCCGGCAAGGAAGCTCTTATTCAACTCGCTACTAATATGGTCAGTTCTAGTTGGCTCGCCTTCTTCGCCGCACAGTATTATATTTGCAATTCTTGACTATAGATATTTTTTCAACCCACACCATTTTTCTACCTCATCCTTCCTCACCCTATCAGACAATTTCACACGGTGAGTGAGCGTATTTCAAAACAAAAAAATATAATAACGTTTATTTACTTACATGAGGAGTGTTTGTATGTGGAGATATATTTTGTGAGCCTAACCTTAAAAACTGAGTATTACTGGCTTATATCGCCCATTTTCTCTCAGACGGAGCAAATTATGCGTGTTACAGAGGTGTATTTTTTGCTATAAAAGCAATCAACAAATATTATTTCATGTAGTAATAGGTATATACTAACATCAAAAGGAGTTAAAAAGTTACCATAAAGAGTTAAAACTCAATAGATTCAGGGTAATCTCCAATAGTAATTTCAGGTAATTTTCAGTAATAAGGATCCAATTAAAAAAAATGTTTACCTAGAAAGGTAAATTATTTCTACCTAGGTGCTATCGTTCAGCAAGGGGGCGGTAACGAGCAACAACTAGTCATAAAAAGAGAAGAAATAAATGTAAGTTTCCAAGTTACATGTCACATTAGAAATTTAAACCTTTATTTCCATTTCCCTTTAAGATATTAATCCACGCATACGTGCCTTTTTTAGAAGCTAGTCATTATTTTCTGTAGCTGTCGACGTTTCTTTAGGAATATTCATAAAATCGAAAAATGAACTAAACACAGGTTCATTAAAATACATTTTGCACATGAATAATTTTGAAAGGGTTGTAAATGAGTCTCATCAGGATTGGATTTGGATGATAAAACGATAAACGCCTATTAAGAAAATTATATTGACTTTAGCAAAACACATGGCTAGTAATTATTAAATCATAGACATAATTCCATTTTACCTTTTTTAAATTGGGAATCTTAAAATTCTATTTAAAGTTGTTTTTAAGGTAATATTGACTGGTTTGATCAGCATTTTTAGGAACTGTGATTAAGTGTCTAAAATCCAAGCCATCCTTGGAAGGTTGTATGTTGTATGTTTTTTAAGCATATATAGGTGAGTTATGAAGTTGTTAGGAAAATTATAACATTTAAACGCCCTCTGCGTGTATCTCAGACAAAGTTAATGCGGTGGTATACTGACGCCGAAAAGCACTGTAAAATATATAATTTTTATCATTATTGCTTTGAATTACAGCTGGAAAAGAAAGTAGTCTTAGCTATTGAAGTTGATTTCTTTGTTATCCGATGCATACTTGATTAATAGAGATTTAAATTATGTTAACACATTTAATACGTTGAAAGCAATCTACTAGTTATTCATTTTGTTTAATATCTTATGTATAAAACTGCGATTATAATCGAATCAAAGAAGGCATTATTTGATTGGATTAATCGCGTGGTCACCGTAAACTTGTTGTAAGAAAACTTCACCCTCGTGTAACTGATTCCTTAAGTAATCGAACAATTATTAACTACTGGCGGTTGTATTTATTTACTCTCTGGCAACAGTTAATTAATTAGAAACAAGTTGTTGGTCGTCTACGAACATAAATCTAAATGAAACTGATATCATTAATATCGATTGAAATTGAAACATAAAAGCTCATCACAGATGGTTTTAGCTTTTAAAGATTGGTATATTAAAACGATTTTTATCACCACGAGTTCGTCTTGTACAAAAAAATCATCAATTTACCTGTTCTTAAAATCAAACACGGTCACGACTCCAAACATTTCACGATAAAGTCACACGTTAATTCTTTTTCCTATTTAAAACCGTCTCCATCGAATAATAAATGAGGGTGGTATTCAAAAAGGTCCCATATGAAAAGGGGCAATTCATCGACCTTCGACACCCACGCACACGAAAATAAAATATACTTAACCAAGGCGCATATTATTTTGTAACTCACAAATCAAATCATTCGTGAGTAATTTGATGCTTGTTACAGGTATAATGTTTAAATCTATAGGGAGAGACACGTTTCGGCATGAATGGGCCGGCTTGACCGGAGTGATACCACGGCGTCACAAAAAACCGGTGAGTGAGTGAGGATACCGGAGGCCCATGTTATGCAGAAAGGACCTTGGGTGAGGACTGCAACGGGCTGATGACGATGAATATGACTTTATGAAAATCACTATATTTTTTTCTAATTCTGGGTGTAATTTATTTCGTTAATACATGTTTTTAGATATATTTAAGTTTATTTATCATCATTTCGGTTACTATGGTACAAGCTTTTATAGTTTGGAATTAAATGAGTAAGGTTATTATTACATATTAAACAGTATATAATATTGACTGATTAAAACCACAAATTCACAGAGTAATGAAATTGATTACTGAATCTATATTGTTTGAAGTTCTCACAGATTCTGTTTCGGATAACAACTCTGGGCCTTATTAAAATAGTTACTTTAGAATAAAATAGTCGTAAAGTCTCTTTAATTTTAAACACAACCGACATCTCAAAAGAGAACCTATATACCTGAATTTATTTCTTACTATAAACAGTTCTAATCACATTCAAAACAAACAAGGTTCTGTCCGTGTCGGTTACATTGTGTTAGGGACTCTTACACACAAAATAGAAATGTCTCTCCACTTCGTCACAAAGAGCTCACTTCAAGCTCGTAACATGTCGAGTTCAAAAGATACATTATAATACCTTAGTGTGAGCGTATTATGTATGTACTCGTCATTATTTATAAATATATTGCTAGCGCTAGCTAGCCATTTATATATATTTCATTTTTTTTGCTATTAAATATGTTTTGTATCTATACTAATATATACAGCTGAAGAGTTCGTATGTTTGTTTGTTTGTTTGAACACGCTAATCTCAAAAACTACTGGTCCGATTTGAAAAATTCTTTCAGTGTTAGATAGCCCATTTATCGAGTAAGGCTATAGGCTATATATCATCACGCTAAGACTAATAGGAGAGGAGCACCAATGAAAAATGTTTGAAAACGGGGGAAAATTGTCACGCGACGGGCAATAGGAGACGCAAACGAGGTTGCGTGGGTCTGCTAGTATATAATAATACTAGTGATTGCACGCGGCCCCCCCCTGCGTGTAAATCGGTTATCGCGACAAATAGTAACCTACCTATGTGTTATTCTGATGTATAAGCTATATTAATTTAAAGTTTCAATCAAATCCGTTCAGTAGTTTTAGCGTGAAAGAATAACAAACATCCATCTATCCATCCAACTACCCATCCATTCATACTTACAAACTTTCACGTTTATAATATAAGTAGGATAAATATGTATATATTACTAATGTTTGTTGGTTAACGTGGTGAATAATTGCCTATGTCCTTCCTTAAGTCTCTCTCTTCTCAAAATCTTTAAGCGGAATATTATTGAAATCGGTTCAGCGGTTTAGAAGTGATAACATTACGGACAATGGTAAAGTTTATCCCCGCGTAACTAAAAGTTTGTACGGAACTCTTGGTGTGCTAGTCCGACTCGCACTTGGCCGGTTTTTAGGGTTCCGTAGTTCACGTCTAGGTACCCTAGATACGTCATATCTGTCCTTACGTCCGTCAGTCCATCCTTACCTACCTAAAAATCTGAAAAAATTCATGATGGTAGTCCATATGACTAAATTTGAAGAAAACTATAACAGTTTAGGTATTTTTTCTAGTTCAGGAGTTATAGAGGCCTAAGCTGTAATAAGTAAACATGTAAAATATTCAGAAATAAAATCACAATACATGGATGACTACTGAACACTATTCTAAGCGTAGCTTGATACGCTCTTAGCCAGTTTTCTTGTGTAGGTACGATGTTAATTTTATTTCTCATATCTCATCAATGCAATTTCATTAACTCACATCGAATTTATAATTTTGTTATTGTAAAATTGTTTATTGCTCAAAATGAGAATTATGTGTGTTTTCGAAATGGAAGTAATGCTCCGTAAACTGGAAAATTAACTCCTCGAATGAAAACAGTTTTATTTCTAGCAATTCCCGTTAATAGTTTACAGTCAATCCTACCACGATGCAAGCATTACAATCTCATTTGCGTTTCATTAAGTAAAGCTGGTGAAGTATTCAAGTTACGAATGAGAATAAATTATAGACTTGACTTTAAATTTATTTTACGAGAGATTATTTCAATTGCATTTAATAATATAATGAGTTAAATCATTTAGATTTGCACCATTTTCATTTAATATTTTCAATAAATATGTTTAACTGTTTTAATAATAAAATTGTTTTTGCAATTTCTTCTAAGCAACAGATATTAGTTGAATGAACCTGCTCTCCCTTGTAAAATTGAGGAGTAAATTATCAACGCACCTTCGTACGACCCGTACGACAACAATTATAGTATTGAATTGTCTGGAGAAAGTGTAACACACAAGCTGCAGAGACGTGGAGTACCTACGTTGGTGACAAAATAATATTATAGTCACAAAGTGAGGATAATACAATTAGGTACTTATAATAGTTCACATACAAAAGTATGTTTATGCACCTCGTAATTTAAAATATCGGAATATACATATAAGAGCTAAACAATTGTCTATAATTTGATCAATTGTGCACTCAGTAGACACTCCTTTTGTAAGTCATGTGACAGGCTTAAATAACTCTGGGTAGACATGCACTGAATTTTACTCTCCTGTAAAAAGGGATCTTCTATAGAAGCAATTGACATCGAATTCTTTTAAAAAGCAATTAAAACTCTGTTACGACCCACTCACAACTACCGTCAAAAATAATTTGCACTCACGTTTTTAATAGTAGTGAACAGGGTATGTTATCTTTATTTCCTTTTTGTTTGTTTTTTTGACGTGCATCACGTCTACCTTTTCGTACAAAGCTTTGACAATCTAGGGCACTCTTTGTACCCAACGGACATCGTTTCAAACTATTACCTCAATTATAAAGTTTATGTGTAAATGGTAACCGATATCTTTCATAAAGTTCATTGATACAGCTTATTATATTACTTTAAAAATGGGGCACCTAAGATTCTTAACGTATTTACAAATATATAAAATAATAAATCTCACCAAAGCAAAAAAAAGTGTCCATTAATTTTGATTAACATTAATCGGAATTGCTGATAGAATAAAACCTCAACGCACCACAAATTTCTTGACGATTTTGTGCAGAGCGGACATTTTTTTCGCTACTTTCAAGATAACCAAATTATATACCAGCAGTTAAAAAATATAATTTGATATTTGAAGGTTAAAGTTCAATACGTCAAATGCAAACTTTGGCTTCTATTCGTGAATACGGTACTTAAAATATAAGGATTCTCGACTATCGGGCGCTAATTAATATGGAAAGAAAAGACTCGTTCTAATTAATAAATTATTGGAAAAAAATCACAATACAATCTTCAATGTTCTTAAGTATCCTATGTATAATATAAAGCTTTAAACGTTTTGCTAAGACATATTGTATTTGAGAAAAAAAAAACATTTAAAACTTGTTGCATCTAGTGTCATTTGAGCTAAATTGGTGTAGATTTTATTGAGTTTTAAGGCGTTAGACAAGCCATGTTAATAATTTTTAAGTTAGAATTGTTTACAATAAATGTTTTGTGTGGTTCAAACGTATAACAAACTTTGCGAATAGTATAGTTTTACTCAAAAGATTTGTTTTAATTTAAAAAAATTAGAGATAGACCAGTTTATCTAATTTTAATCGCTTTTTAATGATTCTGTATGTATGTGAAAAACAACATGCGGTTCTTCCCGCCCGTGCCTCGGAGAGCACGTTAAGCCGTCGGTCCTGGTTGTCACCGGTTGTCATGAAAACCTCTGCCAATAGTTATAGGGAAGTCAGTGCCCTCAAATATACTGTCAACTACTTCAACCTTGGAATTCAGTTCACCCTCAGGATTGCAGAGGTCAGATGCCAGTCGTTCTGTGCAAAAACTGACATTCAGGCAAAACCGGTACAACTAGTAGCCGATCCCAAATAATCTTGGGATAAAGGCTAGGGAGATGATGATGTAAAAAACAGTGATCAACTAACAGACTTTATTAAAAAGTAACTGACCCAGAAACTTCGTCCGCATGTCTTTTCATTCATGCTTGACTCCTATATTAGGCTGAACGTTATGTTAAGTATCCTATGTTAGGCAGGCCAGCAAAACATGCATTAAAAAATACTTAAAAATCGGTTAGATATTTTCAGAGTTCATCGTTAGCAACAATACGAGAATTATATATTTATCGCAAAGAGTAGTCTATGTCCTTCCTCAAGAATCGAAGTATCTACATACCAAATTTCATTGAAATCGGTGCATTGGTTTGGCCGTGAAAACAGCACAGACAGACAGAGTTACTTTCACATTTATAATATAAGTATAGACTAATCCTAAATAGCATCCTAAAATATGACCGATGACTAAGAAAAAAATATAATAAAAATACTTAGATAACTTGTAAACCAATAGGTAAGCTGACTGATTTGTTAACTATATTATAGAGACCTCAAATAATTGTGATTGAGTAATTTACGTTTATATTATTTAAATATACACGGTAGAGTAGCGTATGAATTCTAAAGCATTTGAGTCTACTAAGACCGATTAAAGTAATTGTTAATCGCGTATGACGCTACACCTTATAAATGTGAATATTATAGCTGCTAATCGCTTTAGGAATAATGTTATTGTAAGTAATCGTTCAAAACACCGTTCAGGCTTGACCGTGCGTTGAGTTGTATTTGATGTTCAACTGGCAAGTGGTTTTAAGGCATTAAATTTGTTCTCTTCCTTGTATTATTCCTCTATCTCTTGTATTATCGGCAAATATTTTGTTTTGGCGATGTGACTTAGCGTTGAGAGTCGTCTTTTCCTATTAATGTTTTTTATGTATGGCCAAAATGACTCTATTCTGCCTAATGGAAAGTATAAGTAGAATCCAAGAGTGGTGGTCACCATACTGCGAATGCAGACAATGCAACAATGCAGCATGGTGACCTACACCATGGCGGCCAAGAGTTGCTTTTGCATCATTGGGCCTCCGGTCTTGCACTCACCAACAAAACACGGTAGCACGAACGCTGTCATTTGAAGTTGATTTTCCGTGCGAGGGTAGTACCGCACCGGTTGAGCCGACCCGTTCGTGCTGAAATTAGCGTGGCTCTAGTAAACATTGGTAGAATGCAACTTGGCTAGGAAGCAGGTTTGTTTTCGTGAAAAACCGTACGTAACAAACGTTGAAACCAAGTGAGCGTAAAAATATAATTATGTAACTAATTCTTTCAATTCAATATCCTTCTTTTACATAAAAATAGATTGTACAAATGCATAAGTAACAAATGGTATAGGTAAAAACTTTCATGTTGGTGTAATTATTTTATTAAAATCACACATTACCGCTTTAAAAACGCACGTGAGTAAGTAGGAAATTCATGGAAATTAATCTACGGCAGACTGCAAAGTGCCAAAGTGTCAATTATTTATTTAAAAAGTCATTTTCACGTTACATATTTGTTGCAAATAAAATGAATCTCCAGCGCCTGGTTTATACTTTAATCAGCTCACTACTCCGAATGCAAATACGTGTATGGATACGACTTTTAATGAAGACACATTTATTGAGTTTATTTCTGGGAAATTGGACTTTGTTTTTTACGTAATGTACAATATTTTATTTATTCATATATTTTATATAAGGAACCCACAATTATATACTGCGTTACTTTTAAAATTAAATGTATGTAGAATAAATGAGACTTTGAAATTATAGAAATATGGAAACGTATCTACGGTAGCATTGATGTTTAGGTAAATGTTTTAAACAAATATATAGTTAAATACATCTTTGTGGCACGTGCAAAGAATTGGATCACTCAACTTTTTAAATTGCGAAAATATTAAACCGTAAAGTAAAGAAAAAGTTCTTATCTGCTTAAAACAGAGTATAAGATGGACGATGGATCAATCTTTTAATGTTATTGCGTGACTTTCTTTAGTGTCAGTTAAAAATGAAGTGTATTCATAAAATATTAACCGTATTATTTTTTATTGCGTGTCCGATAAAACCTTTTCTTAACTTATTTTAAAAATAGAAAAAAGTTCTAAATTCGTTTTGTATTTTTTTCGGAGACTTTAGTTGGCTAGAATAACCAGGTGGAATAAATACCTTGTCTTGAGATCTACAGTACTTCGACAGTAATCTTAATTGTTTTGAATCTCATCAATATTAATTTTATTCACTTGACGTAAAACAATGTTACCGAAGAACGTCACCTTCTAAGAACTGTAGCATAACCCCTCAAAGTAAAAGGCAGCTATCGGGAGTATCGGGCGGAAATTACGCCCCCAAGCGTTAGGGGGATCTAATCTAAGCGTTGCGTGTACCACCCCGATCATTAGCGCTATCCACTGATAGTTCACCTTTCTTTACTCACTCGCCATTTGCATTAGGTGATCTAAATACACATTTTAGAAGCTTGTCTGATACAAAAGAGTTTTCACCCCTTTCATTTGCAACCTTTAAAAATATTTCCAGTAACACCATTCAGTTGAACTTCAAGATTTCTAACTAATTGGTCGTTACCAAAATTATTTTTATCAACTGATAGCGTTCAAAACAGTAACGCTATACTTATGATTTTATCAATATAATCATAATGCAAACCAAATACGATTCGACGCTATTTTCACACAACTATACTTTTTTTTTTTAATTTTCGTCATCGTACTTATTATACTAGAGTACTTTATTATCAGATCGTAAAAATCAAAGTCAAAACATTGCATATTGATTCAATATGTATGTACCCAAAAAGTAATAATTATATGAAACACGATAAGATCGCCCTAAAGAACATGATTTAACTGATGGAGAACACATTAATAGTTTGGAACATTGTTGGTAACCTGCGCTACATTATGTAGAGTTGTAGAGGGTATTTTGTCGTCTTCGTGTGGTGTCGTGGGACACCAGATAGGAACAAAGTTCCTTATCATGCCGGCTAGGGTATACAGATGACGCTATACTAAGTTTTTAAAATCTTTACCGTTTTTATTTTAATGTTACGGACGTTTTTTGCCGGGTAGGGTACCTCCCCGCAACGCCCCATAAGGAACTTCGTTCCAAAAACCTCACATACTCGTACGGCAAAAAGGTGGCCCTCAATCATCCTCCTGGAATTCTTACGAACACAATAAACAGTACACGTGCCGGCGATTTCATTTCAAGTAGAATATACTTACACATTATGTGAAATGTTCCTTACTTGTGTAGATGGACTTCTTTGTACGTTACATAATATGAAGACGTCGCTATTAACGTAATGCTTTGTAAGCTTACTCCTTTTCTGAGTATATGTCCATGCCTTCATTGTGATGTAAGGTGATTCTTTTTTTGAGCTTTTGTGTCATTGTCACTAATAAAGATGCCGATGCTGATGTTTTTTAATTAATTAATAATTTATTCTGAAATATAAACTTTAAATTCATTATTTGCTATAATCACATGTTAATGTTGTGAATATTTAAATATCCCGTCCCGTGAAATGGAAACTTCATCGTATTAAACTTTTTTTTTATTTTAATTAAAGTGGGCAAGATATTATAAAGTCATATGTGGTACTGCACAAAGACCCAGACTAAAATTAAAGTTTAAGATTTTATCTCCAGCTTAAGTTATATGGATACAGAACGACTTTTAAAAACTATAATTTGATGGGTCACTGAATATATATTTATGTATACTCACATACATCATACACAAACACACACGCGAACGCACATACACACTGTGTATGCTAAAAAAATTATTGTATATGTAATTGATATTGATTTGATAGATTGAGATATTAGTACTAGGCATAAGAAAATCGTATTTTTGATAGCCACGGCTGTGCCTAGTGTGGTTATAACAGTAAATGATAATTATGTGCTTAATTTTTTTGAAAATAAATTATTATTATTATTACTATTCAGACAGATCACCTGGTACATAGTGAATAAATTATATTACTGATGATCACAATACAAGCTTACACAGGACATACAATAGTGATATACAACTTCAGCATTGAATATCACACAGAACAAAATATTATGTCAACGACCTCTTACAAAACAGAAAGCTTTGCTTAAGCGTCACAACACTATACATTATATAAAATAAATAAGAGCAGTACGATACATAATATAAACACAGTAATTAACAGAGCCAACCGCAGCCAGTTTCTGTTGAAAGCACTCATGCCTATAGCGTTTCATCATAATATTTCACTACCATTTGATTTATGGAATATAAATTTTGGGATAAAATGTCATATGAATTTTATCATTGAATTTAAAGTAGAATGGAGATCAGTCGTTCAAAGAGCTTATTGTATTTTAAAAATAAGAAAAAAGTACTTTGATTAAATTAATATCCGAAAAGTAAATAAATAATTTGGAAAATGTTGAAGTCACAATATTGTGGTTTCACTAATTAAGGTTACAATACACTCAAACATATATAATACATCATAATAATTCCAAAAACAGTAAATTACAAGACGTACAAAGACCAACATTGTTTTTTTTTATGGAATAGGCGGGCAAACGAGCTGACTTATCGCCTGATGGTAGGCGATTACCGCCGCCCATGGACACCTGCAAACACCAGAGGCGTCGCAAGTGCGTTGCCGGCCATTGGGGGATAGGGAGGGGAGATAGGGGAGGGGGTTTGGGTTATGGGCCTCCGGTATCATCACTCACTCGATGAAACACAGCGCAAGCACTATTTCACACCGGTTTTCTGTGAGGCCGTGGCATCACTCCGGTCGAGCCGGCCCATTCATGCCGAAGCGTGGCTCTCCCACGGTAGACATAATGCGTTTCCAAAGAAAATTCGAAGTTATGAAATAAACATAGTATAGTTTAGAAACTTCTAAGCATAAAATCAATGAAAGTATTGTAAAGCACCATTACCAAATGAAATTTAGTGTTTATGTACGTTTGGTCGACGTGAATCTTATATCACAATGTTTTTCAAACGTTACGTATCATGTAGCTTTAAAAATAGTTTACCTTAGTGAGCGAGTAACGCATTGGTTAGTTGTTTGATACAATATCCTACTAGTGTTTATAGATAAAGATGTTTCAACAACTTTTATTCTTGAAGAAATACTAAAACTCATGACATTAATTAATACATAGTTAGTTAGCATTGCAGAAATCTGCTCAAATAAATATTACCATGAATAAAGCGTCTGTATTTTCTTATAGAGGACTAGCCGACCCACGCAGCCTCGTTTACGTCTATTATTTGCCCGTAGTGATAATTTTCCCCCGTTATTGTAATATTCTTCATTGTTGCTCCGCTCCTGTAGGTCTTAGCGTGATGATATATACACTATAGCCTTACTCGATAAATGGGCTATCTAACACTGAAATAATTTTTCAAATCGGACCAGTGGTTCTTGAGATTAGAGTGTTCAAACAAACAAACAAAGAAACAAACAAACTCTTCAGCTTTAAATATTAGTATAGATTAAAAAATGCGTTACTTTCATATTTTAAACATTTGAATACCTTTCAGAAACTGTCTTGTTCTAGTGAAATATGTTTTTAGAAATCAAATATAATTGGGGTTTTGTTAGTTGGATAATTGGAGGACATAGATAACTGACGGTTTATTGTAATCTTCCTCACAGTCTGGAACCCCAATATGTACGTCAGAAGTACCAAGATACACAGTAAGTAATTCCTTTTAAAAACACAGTTACTGTAGCATATTAGGCACGAGAGTACTTATTGCAGAAAACATTTTTGGATACAAGTACAGAACCCACTTAACATAAACATAAACACATACTTGATATTATAAATTTGAAAGTAACTCTGTCTGTTACGCTTTTACGGCTAAATCACAGTACCAGTTTCTATAAAATTAGGCGTGAAGATTGTTGGCGCACGAGCACCGAGCATCGGCGGGGGACGAAAGGACAGCGGCGCTGGGAGGAGATCTTTCGGTACAACGGCACTCCACGCAACACCTTAGACAGCGACGCTCGCCTTATATGTGTATTTGGTTGTACATAATACAAGCATTAGTTATACAGTCCACTATCTTTTATTTACATACCGAAGGAATAGCAAACAACTAAACTGCCGTAGACAAGATACTTTGATTGTTGTGGAAGGACAGACTACTCTTTACCGTGGTAACCGACAAACAGGCGAACGAAGAAGAGGGCAAAAGGTACTTTAAACTAAATAGCCTATTAGTCAACTTTATGCTTCATTTCTTATACGTGGGAGAATTAACATTATGAGAAAAGTAGCAACTTATACAAACTAAGATAACCACACTGATACTTGAGTGTATAAAATGTGTGACACCATACATCGATTTACCGCAAATATTATCTAAGTCTTAACATTTGTCAGAACTAACACTATTAAACGCAGTCACGCCAACTACTTTCGGAGAGGAATCTGTCATGTTACATTATGTTCCCGTTAAAATCACTGAATATAAAATCAATATCACCTGAATCTACTCCAACTATATGGGATGTTAAGCTGCTTATACCTTTACGTATGTACATAACTGTTATTCGTAAAAATATACTTTAGCCTAAGAAAACTGAACTAGAAATTATACATAGCGATAATAGCTTTCTCACAATGTGGATTTTTTTTCTTATGGGAGGATATAGGCCACTCTTTGTCACGATAACCAACATACACACAGTCGGAGCCGAGGGCAAAAGCTAGTATTAGTAGTATAAACTAATAACGTCGAGACATTAAAAATGTTTATAATATGGTGCTGTATATAATATTGTACAACTTGCCTGATAATATCCGACGAGCGAAAGCCTTGACTATGTTTAAAAAGCTGGTAAAGGATTACTATTTATTCCTGTAAATACTTTTGGTTTGATTTTATATGGTATTTATGTATTAGTCTGTGTGTATATACTGACTGTACCGTATATATATTTCAGTGTATGTATGTATTTGTGTAGGTATGAGTATGTGTGTGTAGTATGAATAGTGTATAACATTTGTATATGGATCCCTACTGATATTTTTTTATATATTTGTGTTATAATTTGTTACCTGTGTGTAAGCTACCTTAAATTCTGAAACACATAATGTCTGCATATGTTTGTCTGGAAGAAATCGCCGTGAGCGATAAGACCGCCAATTGAAATACATACTGTGTAACTGATTTTGTTGTACTAATTTAATTTGTGTATACAATAAAGATAGATAAATAAATAAATAATGAATGAAGTGTCACGAACAACGTGATGAGTTTTTAAGGAAAATTCAAAGTTATAAAAAACTGATTAGTTGAGAAATTTCTAAGTATCATTATTGTAGAGCACCATCAAAAAACGTAATTTGGTGTTTATGTACGTTTAGTCTGAACTATACGTAAATCTTACCGAGAAATATATCAAATGTTTTGCAAACATTACCTGACATGAAGTTTAAAAATAGTTTATCTCAGTGAGAGAGTAACGCGTTTTGGTAAAAGGTGTTACTCGTGTTTTCATGAACATCACTATCTGGAACACCTAATATGCACGTGAAAAGTACCTTCTGGATGGATGGATAAATACATGGTAACTCATTCTTCCTAAGGACACAATTTGTGTACCATATAAGTAAACTGAATTTCAAACTCATATCTAACCCATTGCAAAAAAAGTTACTTGGATGCAAGTACAGAAGACTTTATCATATCAACCGATCGATTTCTGATACTGCTGGACGAAGGTGTCACCCTAGACGCACCAATTATATTGATCTTGGGTAGTCGATATCCGCTGCCATCCACTTTCTTCAAATCGTTAGTTTTTTTTTCATGTCCAAAGGCCTGCCAAAATGACTCTACTCTGCCTGATGGAAAGCATAAGCAGAATCTAAGAGTTTTGGTCACCATACTCACTGCAAAAGCAGACAATGCAACAATGCAGCATGGCATGGCGGCCTAGTGATGCTCCTGCATCTTTGGGCTTCCGGTCTCGCATTCACCAACGAAACAAGACATCACGAATGCTGTCGTTTTATGTTGATTTTCTGTGCGAGGGTAGTACCGCCCCGGTCGAGCCAGCCCGTTCATCCGTTCACGTGGCTGTATTACCTTTACCTTTGGTCCAACGCCCAGCAGGCACATTCCACAGAAGTCTAACTTACTTATTAAAAATGTAATTTGAAAATAAATCACGTATTAGTCAACTAAAACTACGTATTGTTGCCTATCCAAAGTGGATTAATATTATGATAAAAGTAATAACCTGTTTTTTTGTATTGTATGTCTTAAGATACTTCAGTATATAAAATATATTCGTTCATACTTCGATTTACCACAAATATTTACAAAAGATCATAACTTAATATTTGCCGGTACTAACACTATTAAGCGCAGTCACGCGGACTACGTTTCGGGGAAGACGTTACGTTTCTGTCATATTACATATTGTTCCTGTTGAAATCACTTTGAATAGAAAATCAATATCACCTGAATCTACTCATACCACATGGGATGTTAAGCAGATTATGCCGTTACGCACATAAGAAAATGAAGAAGAAAGTAGTCAAAAAATTTGAAGCCCGTGGTGCTATCCTACTTTAAAGATGTCTGTCTATTTTTATTTCATCTTATCTTCTGTTTTGCTAAGGAGTGAAGTAAAATTATTATATTCCGGGGATCTTTTGCGTGTATTAATCCTACATAGTAAAAATATTTTTCATTCATTTTAATTCACGACGCAAATGAGGGGTGTTATAAGTTTGACGTCGATGTCTGTCTGTCTGTGTGTGTGTATATCTGTCTGTGGCATCATAGCTCTCAAACGGGTAGACGGATTTCAATGCGGTTTTTCCATTTGAAAGCCAGTTTCCTCGCGGTGGTTCTTAGCAATATTTGGCTAATATCGGCCCAGCAGTGTAAGAGGATCAACTGATTATTACTCGTTTAAGTGCTTGCGTAGGAGATTTTTCTATTTTTTTATTTCAGCTTGTAAGTAGAATATGTCCCTTAATTGAAGACAAAATACCTATATAATTTCAATTACCTGTTGAATATAAGAAAAACCATTTCAATTGAATGAAATGATATAATGAAATGCCCATCCCATGAGTAATATTGATCTAAAGTTGCCGCCCAATATCAGAAGTAAGTGACGGAAAAGCTTTTATAAAATTACCCAAATCACATCCTAAAATCTATCAAGCTACTAAAACAGCAATATTTTTGAGGACACTCTTCTAGAGCTTTATTATTAACAAACTTTACTTTTATTTTGACCAAGATGTAATTAGGTTTACTGCCCACGCAATATTTTATCTTTTCAATCTTGTTCAGGTCCCCAAGTAGCATGGAACGTTTAAGATAAATAAACTTCAGAGGAACAACTTTTAATAAGGACGTCAATATTGACACCAATTAATTTAGAAGACAGTAAAAAAAGACTAAAGAGAGGTTTAATTAAGAGGAAGATATTTAAATTGCAAATTATTTAAGATACGGATAATAATGGAGAGAGAGAATTACCGGAGAAATGTTAACTTTTTCTCGTCAGTATCTAAGCTGATGGATTGGGAAAATCTTGATGATTGGCAGAGAAACTATCACCAGAATTTAAATTGGCTTTATTTTTTTAAGAAGGAACCCTACTAATTAAAAATTATGACTTGCCTTTGCGGAAGATAATCTTTTAAAAAAAGTTTTGCTTCTATTTATTCAACCGCTGTGCAGCACAGTTATGCCGTGTAGTAGTAATAATATTGAACTGAAGTGTTACTTCTTCTCATTACTAGTGAAACTTATGACGTAGAAAAATCATGACAATGAGTGGAAAACCTTTATCATCACGATTAACTTATCCCTGTTGTAGTTGTTATTGTGAAGATTTTATTAGATCTAAGATTAAACCTTATTGATAAAATGTATCTACTCACCCTTGGTGTGACCGTTTTTTTCTGTTTATTGAACTGTGCATAATTTTATTACTTATTTAACCTTTTATTCAATGGGCTATAATTTAAGTATTAAGTTTCATTCACAGCATGACCTCTCCGCGTGCTACGAAAATACGAATCAAAAACAATATAATGTAAATGTAAGGTTAATAAATTATTAGAAACTGATTTTTAATATTATTTCTAACCCTCAAACTGCGATCGCGTGGTCAATTATATCCACGCAGACCCTTACACTAAGTTAGGAACAAAAGGAAGTGAATTAGAAACTTTTTCGATGAAATTATGTTTGTAGCTATTTCACATAAGTACAAGCAAATTTAACACGAACTTCACCTGAGTCTGATGTCAGTTTATTGGATTATATAAACGATAAACTTAACGGATATATATTAATACTAGCATTGGCTCCCGGCTCCGCCCGCGTGTTTGTTGGTTATTGCAGCAAAGAGTAGCCTATGTCCTTCTTGAAGAATCAAAGTATTTACACGCCAAATTTTATTGAAATTCATACAGCGGTTTTGCCGTGAAAGCAGTGCAGACAGATAGACAGAGTTATTTTCGCATTTATAATATATAGGTAATAGCTAAGTTATATAGGTATGGGTTTAAAATGATTCAGAAACATCTCAATAGGCCACCATAGTGTGGGTCACCGTGCCGCAAGGTTGCATTGCCTGCCTTCGCAATAAGTATGATAATCTCCACTCTTGGATCCTGGTTAAACTTTCCATCAAGAAGAGTAGAGTCACTTTGGCAGACTCGTACATAAATAATAAAAATATATTAAAAGACAAGATGACAATTTTTTCATATCGTCGTGTAGCCTTATTTCATTTCAATTACGATAGTAATATTATAACATAAGAACATCAAAAGTCTAATTTTTTAAGAAAAACTGAACACCAGAAAAAAACTTATTTGCATACACATCTTACATTCTACGTTCGTTCATTTATAAACGTCTGATTCCCTATGGAGATACATACGTTAGTGTTTGTTACACACACATGTGGTCTCCATTATGTTTTTATTACTACGAGTATATGCATTTAAATGTTGTTCAGACTGCCTGGTTGGTCTAGTAGTTAGCGTAAGCGACTGCAGATCAAGAGATCTCGGGTTCGATTCCCGGGTCGGACTGCTATTGTGTTTTTCTTACAAGAAATTCTTAATAGCAGCCCAGAGTATGGAAGATGGTGGTATTTCCCGCCGAATTGTACAAATAAGTCATACAATTGCAGTTAATAAATTCTTTTAAATATTATAATGCACATTCAGGCATTAAAAGTCTTCTAAAAAATTTTGTTCGCTCGTGAATTTGAGTCCAAAATTGCTCCAAACCAATTATGATAGTAGATCTTTCGTCTTGAGTCAAATATTCACATTACCGTATAGTGTATAACCGCCTTTATCATAATATAATGTGTGTGGGAGTAGTATCGAATAGGCATAAATAACAATATGCTCAACTTCGAAGAATTTCAGAAAGTGTTAGAAACTATTTTCAATGGCCATTATTCAGCACTATAATATTTATTATGACGCATGACTTTTAGACAAAATGAGGTTTATTTTTTCGTGGCCCTGACGGGAGTTATGTATAGTGGCGATTTAGGTTAGCAGGCAGATTGGAAACAGTCAAGATGATATTACACTAACGCACATACATATTAGAGGTATAATGTGATTCTAAAATATTGAAATTATTATTATTTTTAGTGTTACTCTTGTAACTACATAAGCTGGTGAACAATGAAGAGATTTATATAGAGAGCATACCCTAATGGGGTAAAGGTCCCTTAAAAATAAAGATAAAAAAAAACATATTTGATATTATTGTTGTAACCTACTACTAGCTTCGCTCCTATATTTATTTCTCGTTTTATGCCTCCAGGCATGATCACCTCGCCTTGTCGGAGAATCCTCCCTTTGTGTTGGAGGGATATGACACCAGTTCCTCCACAGGAGAAGCCTAAAGGGACGGTAATATTTTAGCTTAAATGAGTGTATATGTTCCACTGTAGCGCCCAAACTACTAATCCAAATGCTAATTAATGGAATGTCAATAGATTCGTAATTGTGACCCGAGTGACATATTCTAGTAGTAATAGTATCCGGGTATGGTTTTTAGACTTTTAGTGTTTGTCATTGAATAGATTATGCTAATAACCCTTTTCTGTTTTTACGACATCTGAGTATTTGCAACTTTTTATGCTGAGTTGCAAAATTATCCCGATATATTTTGAAATAATTGTACATATTAGCAGCTAATTCTATGATGAAGTCGTATTTTAGTAACCAGGTGGGTTCTGTCAATCACAATCCTAAATCACCGCTTTTGATACTCAAAGCGGTGTATTCTGTTTTGAGTGGAAAAAATAAATAAATGTTCTTCATAGAGATTTACAAAAATAGCGTAGTGTGTTAGTCTTGTTGGTATGACAGGAATTCCGTACCAAAACGCGAAAAGTATTTCTTATAATCGAAACATTAATGCAAGTCACCTAGCATTATTGTCAGTACTATCAACTTCTAAATAACAGATGGTTGTGTTTACCTTAATACTTCGAGAAATAACTTTTACTTTTAGTCTCCAGAGAGATCCCTAATGCAAATATAAAGTATCAGCGCGCCTTGAAGGACAGTTTGGTTTTTCGAAATACATTGAAATAAAACGGCTTTGCTTGTGTAATAATTTATTTTTCCCTGTTTCTAACTGTATTTCTAGAGAGTGGGATGAAATCACTAAAAAGTCTTTCTTAGTGGGTGCTTGCAACATTAGCTGCCTAAATTTGCCACCACAGTCAAAGAATACAAGTAGTTTAATCGTGAAATGTACATAATCCGTATAATTGTGTTATAGTAATTACTTTAAAAAAAGGCAGGAGCTAAGATTACGTGGTTCTCACATTAATACATCCAGACAGCTGGTTTTAGGAGTTCCTGAAATCCGGATCATATAATTTCAGGTCTTCTACTTAATCGACGACATACGAGCTATCGGATATTATAAAAGTGAAAAAAAGGGATACAGGAACTCATAGTCACTCATGAAATAAATACATTTTATTTGTGGTGAGTCGTATGTCACCATAACGACATAGCCCATACTTTCCACAAATTTATTATGCTCAGTGGCATGTGGTTATCTCCTATGTAATTTATTTAGCGGAAACTTTTTTTATTATACAAAATATTTAACTTAACTGTTATTTTAACTTAACTTTTTGAACGGTTTTAATACAGTGGTAATATATTATATCATCGAGAATATTATTGATGTTGTACTGACTTATTCAAATTGTATGTGTTCCAAATTTGAACGGGAGTGTGGTAAAACTACGAGTATAGTCATGTCATGTTCTAATTATTAAGGAATTAATGCTATTGTCCAACTGTCCATTGTCGTTAGTTGATTAGTTTTCACTTAAAAAATGTCTGGATCAACAATAACAAACCGTAATAACATTCATAATCTAAGTTCTTAAGTCAGGATTGACGTGACGAAAAGAATGTCAATCCTCCTTTAAGACCACAGATTGTAAATGGACTCTTGACATACATTCTTAAACTATTAAAGCATTAAAAATAAAAAAAGAACATTGTGGTATATTTTTAGCTTTTCTCATTATTATCTTCATCTATACTAATATCTATACTAATATATAAGGCTGAAGAGTTTGTTTGTTTGTTTGAACACGCTAATCTCAGGAACCGCTAGTCCGATTTAAAAAAATCTTTCAATGTTAGATAGCCCATTTATCGAGGACGGCTATAGGCTGTATATCATCACGCTAAGACCTACAGGAGCGGAGCAACAATGAAGAATGTTACAAAAACGGGGGGAAATTATCACGCTACGGGCAATAGGAGACGCAAACGAGGTTGCGTGGGTCGGCTAGTTTTCAATAAAATGGCATGGACTCTACGAAAAAAATTGATGACAACAAAAATATGAAAGCTTTACATGTTAATTTATAGTTAAATAGTTATAAGGAAACTAGCGTTACCCGCGGCACTGACTGAATAATGTCGCTTATTGCGGTAAAGAGTAGCCTATGTCCTTTCTCAAGACTCAAAGTATGCAAATTTGAATTGAAATAAGTAAAGAGACGAGCCGTGAATTTAACAGACAGACAGACATGGTTACTTTTGAATTTATAATATTAATATGTTATGGATTATTGCACGATCTTTTTAATATGGCACTAAAAATAGTAAAATACCAATAGTAGTCCCGCGGGCTCATGTTGTTGTACAAGTGTAATAGGTTATGAGTTCTGCTTGACCGTAGTTTTTGCCTCGGGGAAACGTAGCAATCGAAAATTGCGTAAATACACTGATGAAACACGTAGACCAAGTTTGTTTACTAGTTCAAGGGTTCGATACCCGATTAATTCCTTCGTAATATTGAAAAGTTATACCAGATTCAGAATATACTTTTTCCCAATACAGAATAATTGTGTTAATGTGGAATTTCTTGCAGTATTTTAGTACCACCTATATCGTCTTGGTGTACACTCAAAACAGTATGTGTAAGATTACTTTAATGGAATGGATTTCAGACTTTGTCAGAATAAACAAGTGTATAATAGTATGAATGATACTGTCGTTATTAAGCCCTGTTTTGGATACTATTTTATTTATGAATGCATCAAAAAGTTCTGAATAAAGTTTGACTACTAGAACCTGTTTAACATTAGCTCGGTCCCGTAATGTTTGAGAGTTTGTAATCAAAGATTAGGGAACATAATTAACTTGGTAATGAGCATATATGCACCTTTGAGTTCTACGTTTAAAAAAATTATTCAATCTAATAATATCATATGATATCTATGGATGTTCTGAAAAAGAAAAGATTAGACGGAACGGATCTCCGAATGATTGGCAACCTCTACTGGAAACAAGAAGCAGCAATCCGGATTGAAGGGACGCCATAGACTGGAAATCGATAGCTAGATGTGTCAGACAAGGATGCATATTTTCCCCTCTTCTATTCAACTTATATTCAGAGAATATTCTTCCAGAGATACTACGCGTCAAAAGAGAGGAAATATGCGTATCATAAGATATGCAGATGTCACGGTGTTTATCACAAACTTAGAAGCCGGGTTACAAACTCTGTTAGACGAAGTGGCAACTGCGAGAGAAGAAATAGGGTTGTTAATTACTGTTGGTAAAACGAAGACAATGGTTATACCGAAAACATCAATGCCCACTCCAAATATAAAACATCTGTAATCGACTACATGCCTTCGAGATATGGTAATTACGAAGGATGTTCAAAATACCATGGACTAGCTTTACATCCAACATCAAAGTGCTGAAGCGAGCCAAGTGCAACAGAAAACTGATTTCTAATTTAGTGAAGAGGAAAGTGGCCTCCTTTGGACACATACAAAGGGGCACTCATCAACATGAAATCAATATGAAATATAAATACCGGCAGGAAGACACCAGGTTGGCCAAGAAGGAAGTGGATAGATGACATTAAGGCCTGGACTGGACTAGAAAAATATCACTAATTGAGAGAGGCCGCTCACGATCGCGAGGGATACCGTCTACTAACCCCTAAACTTTATTTTGAAGATAAAACCCCATGATGATGATAATACTATCATAAATTGTAATAGTTATTTATTTGATCCTAGTCTTACAAGTGCTATAAATCTATTTATTACTAGCTGAGCCCTGCGGAATTACCCGCGTTTGTAGTTGCAACCGCGGACAACTCTGCCGGGGGAAGCTAGTAAAAAAAAAGTAGCTTAAATTACTCCTTCTACCATCAGCTATCTGCCAATGAAAGTCCCGTCGAAATCGGACCAGGCGTTCCATAGATTAGCCGGAACAAACGGACAGATGGACAGACATACAAAAATTGTATGCATTTAGTAAAAAAGCGGTTTTTTAATATTACAAACAGACACTCCAATTTAATTTATTTGTATAGAGAATAGATTAATAGATTATTAATTTCTTAATTAATTCTTATCAATTATGTCCTAGTCTTTTAATTTACTTTTCTTAGAATGAATTAATTAAATCTTCCAAAAAACATATTACGTCAATACTAAAATTATACAACTTCAAATTCTATTCCGATACAGAAACTTGACATTAAAGAATATCGAATTAGATCGAATCTAAATCCTCCAAATTGGTTATGTGCTTGACCACTGACTAAAGAAAGGAAAAAAAATTAATTAAACCTCAAACCTTTATTTTCTACAAACAAATACTACTCATATGTAAATAATTATCTGAAAGAGATCGCCGTGAGCGATAAGATCGCCTATTGTAACACCAAATGTCGATTTCCATCTAGGTCTGTTCAAAATTTATATGTTAGTGATGGGAAATGAATTGTGTAAATAAATAAGTAAGCTTATAAACAACTATCCATAATCGCATTTTAAGATTTATTAATACAACTTATTTTTCTTCATTTTCTACTTTAATTCTTAACGTTTTTATGTATGACACTGCCAAAATGACTCTAGTCTGCCTGATGGAAAGCATAAGCAGAATTTAAGAGTGGTGGTCACTATACTCATTGCAAATGCAAACAATGCAACATTGCAGCATGTTGACCCACCTATAGTGGCCTAGTGATGCTTCTGCATCATTGCCAAACAAAACACGACTGCTGAAATCAATGTGGTCTACTAACTGTAACATGGATTTCTGATAGTAACGTGGGTGCTGTAACTCCTGTACACAAGGAACAACAGCCGTGACCCACGAACACATCGAGTAATGACACTCGGGAAGTCCCAGAAAAAAATTAACTGTCTTGGAACCCGCAACAAAATTAATCAGAAGAAAAAACAGGAGGAGTTGGAAATATGATGAGTACACTTCCCTCCTTTTCAAAGCAGTGGACAAAATAAAGTCAAAATAGGCAGACACCTTTTTGAAACCGGCAGTACTATACTGTAAATTTTTTTAAAACAAATAACATGGATTTATAAAAGGTCACTCTATTGTAACAAAGTTAGTTACCTTTGAGTCTGTTCATCACATGAAGTCGATACTAGATCACACGTTAACTCAATATACTCTGATTTTAGCAGCGCTTTTGACAAAGTGAACCATACGCTTTTATCGCAAAAATGAAGCACTATTGGTGTACTATTCGCGTTACACTTTTATTGTTGAATGGCAATGTTTACTGTTGAATCATAATCCACGCTTATATAAATTCTAAAGTAACCCTGTCTATCTGTCTGTTACACTTTCACCGCTAAACCACTGCGCCGATTTCAATACTTTGATTCTTGAGGAAGGATATAGGCTCATAGGCTACTTTTTTCAATAACTCACACACACGCAGGTGAAACCGCGAGTAAAAGTTATTCCTATTATAAAAACAACAGTAAAAATACTTTAGTGTCCACTCGGTCCCTAGGCTTCGCTGTGGTTCACTAGCAAATAAGTATAGCATTCAGTTCTATAACGCTTGAAAGCGTTTAAGATTATCAAGGTGATACATGGATTATAGTTTTTACATATATTTAGATACTTTTCGCCGTCGCATACGCTACCACACCGCCCTCGAAGCAACTACATTGACTTACGTTTAGAGGAGAATACCGTTTCCATATTGATCTAATAGATACAGATATAATATTTATGTGAAGTAATTAATGCACATAATTAAGTACGCACATAGGTTATGCATACGGTGAAACGATGAGTTTGATATTTTATGTGAATAATTTAATTGGCAAAATTGCTTTGTATGTATTTTGAGTTTTCTCACCAGTTGAAATTTCTCATCACTCCAAACTCTGTGAGGCATTAAGGGAGGGCAGTAAGAATTGATAGCCGAGATATTCGAAATGCGGTAATCGGCCCATCTTATAAAATTACAACAATGTCATTGTCTTACCCCAGTTTTTTAAGCGCGTGTGGTCAGAGAAATTCAAAAGGTAACGTCACTTTTGGTATGGCATCGCCATGTAACTCGAATGCTTTTTGGCTCTTTATATCATAGACAAAGAAATATTAGGTGTTGTAAAATTATTTCTACATGAAAATAATATTTTAGTATACGATTTTCATGTAAACTCAATAGCAAAAGCAACTTCAGATTCATATGGTGCTTTAGATTCATATGGGTTCATTCAAAAGTATGTTGAAATATTATTACAACCCGGAAATGCATGTATCTACACTACAAAGTTCACTGACTTGAAAAAAAGCTTTTCGGTAGATGCGAAATAATGTTTATAAAAGAAGGCACACTGCTTTCGTGTCGTGTAATGAAAGGTTCAGGGGTGTGTCTCCATTTACCATTTATTACCACCGGCACTTAATCGGAAATCTTCGGGTGACATCGGGTTTTTGTTCCGTCAATCACCATTAGTTATTATTGGAGGGCCAATAAGAGATTTTAGGGCAGGGTTACGTACCTACTATATTTTATTATTTCATTAATAATTTTATGAGCATTCCTATACTTTAAATATCAATAGTCTGTAATATACTACATATTAAATAATGTAAGCAGGCTAGGAGTACCAATTGGATAAATTAATAATGTCACTAAATCACTAACTTGTGATATCTTTTTAATTAATCACTATTTGAGAGTGATTTAGTATTCTATCATATTCTTCTTATAAATGTAGCTTTAAAACATAGATTAATGAAAACTGTGTTTTTAATCGACTTCAAAAAAGGAGGAGGTTCTCTATTCGACCGTATATATGTTTTTTTCTTTGTATGTTCGCGGATAACTTCGTCGTTTACGAACCGATTTAAATTATTGTTAATATTTTAATGGAAAGGAGATATCCCAACGGTGGTACCATGATAAGGACACTAAGATCTGATGATGGCATTCAAGATAAATCGATCGATTTAGTCGTTCTTGAAGTGGGTGTTTTAGTTTGTTAAATTTTGTTGTTTAATATTATTTTAGTTTTAAAAAAGCTTATGACAGGCAGAAAGTTTTAGGTTTAAGAGTTAGGGTAGTGAATTCTATAAAGATAATAAATTAAAAGTATATCGTTTTAAAATATATAATATAAATAAATAAAATAACAGAAATTTAAACCAACAATAAATATAATATCAAAACAGTTCAATATAGAAGAATGAACTAGTACTTAAATATTTTTGAATTCTTCAAAGGATCAATGCAAATTGTCTGTAGCAGCCCTGTAACACACAATTATTTCCAATATGTACATACTACATACTCTTTGTCTCAGTTATTGACATTTGCTCTAATACTCGTACTTCAACATTCACATTATATGTCGTTACGGTAACTTCATGGAAATATAATAATAATAAAGTCCTTAATTCAGACAAACCTAGTATCAATTTTCAAAGTATTAAGAACTACAACTATGGGTAAGGATATACAAATACAATTTATTTTTGTTGCTAAACTAAACAATCTTTTCTATTCTAGGCTAAACTAAATTAGGCTATTTTATTCGAATACATAATTAGGTTTATTAATATTATTCATATATATATTATCCAACTCATTTGAAATGTTCTAGCGCATATGTTAATTCTGTTAAGTTTTCTTCCTTATTCAGAGGGTATTTAGTGCTACAATATACATTTTTTCTTTTCATTTTGGAATGATGGAATGTGGAATTGTCTTCATCCCCCACGAATATCTAGAGAGATAGTGTTTTTATATTTTGTTGATTTTCGTAGTTTGTTTGAGTTTTCGGTGTTCCGAATGTTAATTATGTTAATTGCTATTGGTTTTTGCGTGTGGAAATATTGGTTAGAGGATTTGGTTTGATCCTCATTGCATCGAAGGCGTTTGTTCTGTTGTTTTTGAGAAAGCTCAGTGTTTGTTGGTTTTTGGGCCGAGATTTTGACGGTGGCTGTGGTGAGGTACATTGTTTTCCCTTTCCCTTTTCCTTTTTAACCGACTTCAAAAAAGGATGAGGTTTCTCAATTCGACCGTATATATTTCTTTCTTTTTTTATGTGTGTTCGCGAATAACTTCGTCGTTTATGAACCGATTTTGATGATTCTTTTTTTAGTGGAAAGGAGATATTCCAACGGTGGTACCATCATAAGGACACTAAGATCTGATGATGGCATCCAAGAGAAATCGAGTCAAACCTTGAAGTCGGTTTTGTTTTTTTTAATTTTACTTATATCATTGTTGGTGTTAGGCTTTTTCATTATAATTTTATCATATTAAGAAAAACAGTTTTTTCTATAATCCTCCGATACAATAACTCCGTTTAGTTTCATTTTGTTTTTCCTAATTTCATTCTTCTTCCATTCGCTTAAAAGGGAACATAGTATACGTCTCGGTTTGTTCTCAGCAATGAAAATAGTAAATAGAAAAAAAACTGTTATATTTGTTGTTTGTGTAGTCGGTACATACAGAGCCAAGGCAGCAAAATAATTCTTATAATGTTTTGTAACATTTTGAAAACTTATATCTTCAACAGCAGCAAAGGTAAAATTGATAATTCCAACAAGAGGGCATTTAAATGTTTTTACAAAAACAAATTATTGACATGGAGAAAAATATGTGGAGGATAGAATTAACATTGATCACTGTAGAATACTAGAATAATACCCGTAGACTGATTTTTACCATAGTTTGGGAGTATTAATTACTATTACTATGCAAAGTTTTATAAAGCAATGCCAGACCCATAATGTTCCTTGTACGTCTTCTTCCTAAGCTTTATTATTCCTAAGATTGTTTATATCGGCATAACTAAATCAACCGGTTTTATCTGAATATCAGTTTTTCCACGGAGCGACTGGCATCGGACCTCCGCAACCCTTTGGGCGAACTGAAGATTGTACTAGTTGTCAGTATATTTGAGGGCACTGACTTACCACTAACGATTGCCATAGGTGTTCTTGAGAACCGAGATGGACGGTTTAACGTGCTCTCCGAGGCACAGGCGGGAAACACCGCCATCTTCCGTACTCCGGACTGCTATTAAGAATTTCTTGGAAAGAAGAAAAACCCAACAGCAGTCCGACCCAGGAAACGAACCCGAGACTTGATTGACAGTCGCTTACGCTAATCACTGGACCAACGAGACAGTCTAAATTTAATCTAGAATATTCGTTTTGTAGAGGAAAAATATCAAATTACTTGCAGTATCTTGTGCAAGCGCATGAGTAAAATTGTACGCGATATTTACTATAAATATCTCATAAATCTCGTTGAAACCCTAAAAGTGGTTTATGTAGATGTTACAGAATGAATTCCAGTGAGTAAACACGAGTGAACACTCCGAGATTTCGATAGTTTAGAAAATTCTGAAAATCAGCTTACACCGCTTATGATGTCCGGTCAACTCGGTCTAACTGTTGTGACATTTATATTATGATAAATAAATAAATAAATATTTCGGACTTCTAACACACAACGCCATCTAGTCCCAAGCTAAGCAGAGCTTGTGTTATGGGTACTAAGACGACTGATACAAATACATCTATACTTTTTTTTTGTAAATACATACATATTATACATACATATTATACATATGATACTAGAAATTGACAGAAGAGGACCCTTTTAGGTATTAGTGAATATCTAAAAATAAATTTAGCTAGAACGACTCATCGCCCCCGAAACCCCCTTCATTCGAATAATTTCATGAGAATCGTTTGAGTGGTTTCCAGGACTCAGTTTATATATTTACAAGAATTAGTCGTTCAAAGGTATTAAATACCGTTATACACTTTGTGCTTTTATAATAGGGCAATATTCGCAATGGCACAGTACAACCTCAAACGGTAAAATTGCCCTAAGAATTTTATCAGTGCTACTTGGGCTATAAAAAAGATCACGTAGCCTGCCCGCGGCTACTATCCCGCAAGCTACGAATTGGGTGAAAATCTTTATTGCTCTGTCCCATACAAACACAACTTATGATAACTCGTATGGCATAAAGATACTGGAATCTTATATTATGAGCACAAGTTTATAAAATAACTAGTAAGTAGTAGACTAGAAGTAGTTAAAAAATAAAATAATATAACTGACTTCATTACACTCACCGAGTCACTGATATCCTTATTAAAAAATAAGTAATTAATGTGTCATACGATCTCACATAACAAGGTTGCTTCCCAATTTTGTTACGTTAAAATAACATTTTCATCACATCAAATGTATCAGGTAACAGTTGGGTTTTAATTAAATTAAATACGAATATGATTACCCTCGTATTTTCATCACTAGCAGCACTTCATCACTTGGCTAATATTTTAATATTGTTACAAAGAAAGATTATTTCAGAACAACGCTCGAGGTGTCTAAATATTGGAAAGTTCTCGTTGATTTCTTAAGGCAGAGAATATATAGCGTCGAATGTAGATTGATTGTTGCGCGGTTGCTTCGAGCGCTTTCGCCGGCGGGCGCGTTCTTCGTATTGGTCAACTACCTCGTATATTTGACTGTGCACTAATGTGCCAGTAAAATCGAATGTGGTTTAAAAAGGACGTCTCGCGGGCCATAATACAGTTTCGTGCGATAAATATTGGAGTGACTTTAGTGATACCTAGTGACCACGGCGATAACTATGCACTGTTATTCTAAGTGATATTGTGATTTTAAGAGTGTTTTTAATATAGTCTCTTTTACATGTCAGAAGGTTTATATCTCAAACCCATCCAACCCTAAAATGTAACAATATCATTGTTTGTGGAATTGGGTTAATTCTTTACACGAGCTTTTATATGGACACGAATATTGCATTTCAATATGTGATATTATTTATATTAAATTACCTGTCATTAATATCAGGATGCAATCATTTAGTTCTTAACAAATAGAGTCTACCATAATTATAACTTATGATCGATATCATTTGTGCATAAACATGTTAGTGTTCAGTGTGGTGATGTTAGAAATATAAAGTGTCACCAACCCCATTCATTCCAAAGGTGTCATAAAACGCAACTTAAAGAAGAAAATTATGCAATTCAACATAAATTGGAAAGGGAAGGAAAACTTGATTTAAGCCCAATAAGACTGCACGGTTGACTCTCGCCACACTGCTTTCTACTACGCCTAGTGTTGTGATTTCAAATTCCACATGGGTCTAGGTGTACTTTGTGTCCGTTTCATGTATGTTCGTAAAGTCCCCCGCGACACAGGATGTATATTCCTAATGCGGGACTTGTCTATTATAAAAAAGAATATCAACCCGTCTGGCCACAGTATCAGAGTAAGCTAAAAACCTGCTTTTTAATGAGAGGTCTGTGTATAGCAGTGGACTGAAAGACTGATTCGATGATAACAATAATTATTGTGTTAATGTTGAACATCACGTTGGTGGTATCAACCAATTTCAAAATATTACCAGAAAGGTAATTCGTCTCGCACTACCGCCTGGTCGTTTGAATTACGGTCGTTACGCATAATTGAGATCATAGTGTTCATTGTCCCGTAAAGGCATACAATTTGATTGATGTTACATTTTTGGGACATATCATGTTGATATGATATATGATGTTTTATTAGCACTAAAATTTAATACCATGATATTTCATTCCATGGATGAGATTTCGTTTCAGTATTATTTTGTGTTCAAGAATTAGCCTATGGAATTTTATATTATGATAGGTCTAAGATTTTATCTGGCTGTATTAACAAACTTTAGACTTGCGTACTACTACTAAAATACTAACGTTAAGCATCATGTGTTTTTACAAGCTTTTTATTAACTTGCAATGTAAGTATGTTTGCTTGTATGTTCGGGTGGAATCTTGCAACTAAATTTGGAAGCAGATATCTTGAATCAATTTTGCAGAAATGTTTCAAGCATATGTATACAGCGTGACAATACAATATTATAATGACATGGATCTGATCTGATGCTGGAGCTAGAAGGTGGCTATACCTACGTAATATATTTTAAAATCAATATAATTTATATTATGGATAAGACCGACCAGTTAGGTCAGCAGATTACAGTGTGAGATGTTATCGATCTCGTACTATTAAGACACGACTTATCTCGTTGAGAATAAGACGTGATTATATGTTATTGACCAAAATAATTTAGGATATACAATTAGCTGTAAGTTGGTATAAAAAGGCCAGACGTCACCATGTAACAATCAGAGTATTATTAAGTCGTGGCGCCTGCATAATAAATACTGCTCCCAACATTGATCATCGCCGTTGTTAATTCTTCGTACTCATAAGTTCGCTATAGTGGCCATAGGAACTCTGTAAAGAAACATTGCAACATCATCGAGTTTGGGCTCGTTTTATTTGTCTCGAGGCATTCCAACAAAAGTTTGTTTTTTAAAAAACTATTTAATTTTATTATTAATGTTTGGAATGCCAGACACAATATGTTGAATGAGGTTGATGCAAAATTTAATATTATAAACAAGCTTTAATACATTTTGGACATTTTTTAGTACCAAGGCACACACAAGGGTTTATCCAGTTTAGTTAAGATGTTCCTATTGACCTCTGACCGCCTTTCATAAGATATGTTTATGTAGATAAAGATTCTGATTTAGGTGATATGATTTGTGGCTTGGAAAAATACATACAAACGTTGTAAGTCAGATATATATTTATTTTATGGTATGGGGGCAAACGAGCAGACGTATCACCTGATGGTAAGCGATTAGAGCCGCCCATAGACACCCGCAACATCAGAGGCGTCACAAGTGCGTTGCCGGCCTTTGGGGGATGGGGAAAGTGATGTAGGGGGGGTAAGGGCCTCCGTTATCCTCACTCACTTGGTGAAACACAGCGCAAGCACTATTTCACATCGGTTTTCTGTGAGGCCGTGGTATCATTCCGGCCGAGCCGGCCTATTCATGCCGAAGCGTGACTTTCCCACGGCAACTTGTAAGAAAAAGGATTGGTATAGTTACGCATGCTCTTGAAATAAGTTTTTAGCTAAATAGTTACGTAATGTCTTATTAAATAAGAGGACATTACCTATTGGTCATTAATACAACTACGCTTTTATTATTGCAACGCGCTCACAGAATCGGGTAGCAAATTGAAAGAAACATTCTCAATAAATAACGTAGTACAAAAAGAATCTGAACTAATGGATGATAGATTATCGCGTTTAAAAAACAGAACTAAAAGATTTATCATTTCAGTTATAAATGATCCTATTAAACGCAATGCAAATATCTCCGATCTGTTTCGTTTTTTGAAGTTGGTATCGCATAAATCAGATATTGGTTATGAGTTTCTTAGAGTTATAGAGAACATTATTGATCTTAGAATCCAATAAAAATTCACTACATTTTTAATCTACTTCAAAAAAGGAGAAGGTTCTCAATTCGTCTGTAATTTTAAAATGTTTATACCTCAGAACTTTCGACTGGGTGAACCGATTTTGATGATTCTTTTTTTTTTAAGCTGGTGTTTCCCGTGTGATTTCATTTCAATTTGGTCTAGTTCTAAAATTAGTTGTTCTATCGTACAAATATAGTTGTTTATAACTTGTCCGTTAAACCGTGGGAAGGGTTTTCCTAGAAACTGTAAAAAATTCCAGTATCGACCTCCTGGGTCCATCATAAGACTAATTTCTAAAGAAACCTTTCGAATACTATCAGTATTTGTAATTTTGCAACAGTATATCACACCGGCAAAGTTATCAAATGAAATTAGGAACATAAAAAGTTGTGTCGGACTCGAACCGACTCACCGTCTCCTGTATCAGTAGTCGTGGAACCAGATGTAACTTAGAAGGAAAAGTCCTGGCCCGAATATCCATCTCGGTGAACAGGTGAACCCCTCATGTGTGAGAACCATGATGTCTTCTTCTTTCTAATGAGTGCGTCGTGCCGCCTAATAAAATAATAATAATATAATAATAAATATTTCGGACATCTATTACACAACGCCATCTAATCCCAAGCTAAGCAGAGCTTGTGTTATGGGTACTAGACAACTGATACAAATACATATATACTTTTTTTGTAAATACATACATATTATACATAGAAAACACCCAAACTCCGAAACAAATATTTGTAGATCATACAAACATTTGGTCCGATCCGGGAATCGAACCCGAGACCTCACGATCAGCAGTCGCACACGCAAACCGCGAGACCAACGAGGCAGACGTAATAAAAGTGAGACCAAAATGTGAAACTTGAAATTATATATATATTTATAGTTTCAAGTAATTACTACACACAAATAGGTGTGTTAATAATTTTATCATTATTCATATCTTAATATGTCTAAGTTTTCATTGAAATGATTTGTTTATGTCCAGAATCTCAGTTATCCTAGGAATTAAGGCTAGGGTTTAAAAGTTAACATATGTTTTAGTTTAGAAAATTCAAGTTTGACTAGAATAATTTCACTTCTTTATAATCATACAAATCTATTAGCTCTTTAATAACCTACAACAAATATGGCCTATACGTCTGTATGAGAAACACTATCTTTTAATTAACAATATGGTAAGGGTGTATTTATTACAGGTATTTTATGACGTCTAATAACTTTTCCCACTGAAATATTGGAGAACAGTAACTCCATATCAAAGGTCATACTGCTGTCATTAGTTTGGTCATAAGGTAAATCAGGTCAACTGACGAGAATTAGCCACCATTTCTGTTAATTAAGCTAAGCTAAAACTTTTTCCTTTTTATGGTATAAGTGGGCAAATGAGTAAATGGGTCACCTAATGTTAAGTGGTTATCACAACCCAGAGATACTGGACTGCTGTGCACTAGAGACTATACATATTACCTAGATAACCGGTATTTTTTTTAATTTTCTATAAATGAATTCTATCTAGATCGATTTATCATCCGCGAAACCCCCTGCATACAAAATGTCATGAAAATCGTTGAAGCCGTTTCCCAGAATCAGAATATAAAGGATATTACTATATTATATAGATAGGCACAACCCTTCATATTAAATAACCACTAACAGACTAAAACGATTATAATGATAATATGCTATTGTAAATTAAACACAAGCACTACAACGTTGTGCAAATAATTGAAGTTCTATGAAGCTTTCCCTTACACAATAATTACTTTATTGCAAGAGTTTGCCCTAATGTATTTGTAGATTGAGGTCAAAGTTAGGAATTCTTGTTACTTACAAATTTGTATTAGTTGTTAGAGGGATGTACTTTACAATCGAGTACTTTTGTACTCTTTAGAGTGGCACGTTTTCCGGTATGCTTTATTTACTACAATCACCAACCAGGTGGACTACCAACTATCATGGGAAGTAACGCCCTAGCGTTACTTCCCATGATAGACACACTTATGTGAGGGCTGGCAGCAACTGGATCCAAATAGCAACAAACCGGGCTCTGTGGTGTTCCTTGGGAGAAGCCTATATCTAACAGCAACGGGCTGTGTTAAAGTGGTGTACTTAGAGTATCTGGTAACGCGTTATTATTTTACTATTTCGAGTATATAATAGACATATATATTATGTATACATCTAACCGACTACACGTGTGGCGCAAAAATAAAAGTTCTCTCCCCGCCCGTCTTTTTGTTTGATTCTCAAGGAATCATTCTATTATTATTCAATCATTCATTTCTAACACAATGAGAAAATAGTTGTTTAAAACATAAAGATTCAAGACTCAACTTCACCTATATAGTTTTTTTCATCAGAGAGATTTCTTACCTCCTTATATTACAATTGTAATACAAATAATTATGTATTTAAAGTACATAGTGTTTTAATTTATCGCTAGGCTACCTTCTAGCTTATCACATCAGACTGTAAAGGTATTTAAGGGGCATATCAAAACTGTACCACTTTTAGATGATTGCTAATGCTTCTTAAATGACTTCAAAACTTGTACTTTTTTATTTGCTCTCTCAGAATTTTGGTATGCAAGAACTAATTTAGAAATATATTGCTAACTGCTGCACCCCGCGGTATTACACGTGGTTGTTGTACCGCGGGTAACGCCACGGGGAAAAGCTAGTCTAAAAAAAAGTAGCTTAGTAACTCCCTGGATCATAAGTTACCTTCCAGTGAAAGTCTCGTTAAAATAGGACTAGCTGTTTCAGTGATTACCCGGATCAAACAGACAGACAGACTAAACTTGTTAAAAGAATTACTTTGGTACAAGTATCGTGTATATAAATACGTATGAATTTATTAGAAAGCGGTTTTTTTTATATTACAAATGGACACTCGAATTTTGTTTATTTGTATAGATAATTGAATTTTTCACTTTAAATAAAAATATATTTCCAAGTTAGTTCCAAATTCTAAGAATAGCCTTCATCATAGACTAGACGCATATAAATTATTATTACTTACATTATAGTCTAATACTTTGTTACTTTTTATATAAATTCAAGTCACCCAGTTTTATAATTTAATATTTGTTTATTTTTTAATATTTTTATAACGTATACTCATACGTATATTTATAAAATATATCATCTCAAATAATCTGCACCCTTCCAATCCCATTTACCGAGAAGGTTGTTAAAACTGCACACACGAGTTTCCTTTCTTAGGGAAGCTTTTGAAAAAATAATCCTATCAAAGTATGGCGGGTGTTTTCTTGAGAAATTTTTGGCATTATATTTAAGGTATACCGTATATAAAGCTTGTTTTCCCAAGAGATGCATCAAACTCGCTTCACTAGGATTTACCTTCTGTATTTTTATCTCAGCTTTCGTTACTTCAGTATTGAGATACTGTTTTGGTTTGTCACAAATTTCTAGTAAAACGTCTTGAAGCGTCAACCACGTCTGTGCCATACTATCAGTCTCTAGTTAGCAACGGATACTTTAAGGGTACAAACAATACGACTATACTAACTACGACATAAATCAGATTTTCCCTATATATTCAAAATAAGCGTACGACAGAAAATACATGTAGGCAAAATACGCTCCACTGTCTATGCACAGTCAGGTCGCTAGCAGTAATAATAATTATGATTTATTTACTTTCAAGATTGCAGACGATTAGATTTCAGGAACATTAAGTAGACACAACAAATTCAGTCACTCACGACTTTAACATCTTCAAATCATCCGTCACAAATAATCAAACATAATTCACCTTACCGTCCCCATGACCTTTGGTAAGTCATTAATCATAATAAGGAACCGGGTTAGACCCACCTTACAGCCCCCACTCATGACAGAATATGTCATATACCGATAAATAAATACATACATTAAACATATCCTAGATTAACATGTAATAAGAGAACAGTTATCAAAGGACTTGTATATAGAACATAGAAGACGTATAAATATTTATTTTTAATTATAGCATCTTGAAAATAGCGCTTATATCTTTACATTATACGGTATTTCATAAAGAAAGTAAACAACCTGTAGAAAAAGAAGTTGTTTGATATTTTTCCAAATAATATTCTTAACTGTTGTCATTTCAAATATTCATTAAAATTACAGTTTTTCTGTCGTTATGTCATCGCGTCTGTGACTTTTTTCGCCACTTATATTAATGCTGAGAAAACCTATAGTCGTGGTTAGACACACCATTACTACACTCTAAATAAATTTAAAAAAAAACTGTTCAATATGTAAATACTACAAGTGATAAAAATCAGTATTTATCTGCAGGGAGTTTCTATTTGATTAAGATCATTTATTAATGACATTATCAAGATAGACTGTTAGATATCTTTGAAGAGGGAACAAACATAAATTTGTATTAGTAATAATTTTTTTCTGGGATAAATTACATAGCAGGTACTAACCATCACATATACAAATGAATAAACACATATTAATCTGTGAGTCTACAAGTTATTTCACCTTTCTAATGCACAAGTTATACGATGAATTTTGATGTAAAGCGTAAAAAAAGATATTTAAATAAATATGTATATAAATACATATTTATTCTAACTGTTGAATATGATTACAATCAACAAAAAATCTGGATGTTTCAAAATGTTTTAATAGCTGAATACGATTATAAATTATAAAAATATGTATTTATCGGTCGATAGATAAAGATTATATTAATAATGACATTATCACGACAGTTAATTAGATCTCTTTGTAGACGGACGCAAGCAATCATAAATCTGTTGTAAAAAAATCGAACCTGAAGAAATTATACAGCTACGAATGAATGAATAAATATATATTAATCAATGCACACATGTTTGTGGGTTTACTTATTGGCTGTTTAGCTTTGTGATTCCTTTCTACAGATTTTAAAAACTTTCTCTACGGACAGACCACTTTGACTCAATTAATAACAAATCTATTACTTTGAAATCTAGATTTTATTGTACAGGTACAGAACTGATTTATAGAAACCACCATTTTGGCATAACATTCGGAAAGTTGCTACTAAATATCGTTACAATTAATCTTTTCAGTGTTTTCATTTTTTATAGCAAACCATCAACGTAAGTAACTAATTTCACTGCATCTTTTAATATCAAGATATTGTAACAAAACATCCTCTACGGTCAATATCATTAGTGCGAAGAAGTTTTCGTAAAATATAAATGACTAGCTTTTGTCGACGACTCCACCCGCGTGTATGTCGTTTATCGTGGTAAATAGTAGCCTGTATGTAGTATGTCCTACCTCAAGAATCTTCATTGTAAACTTCTTCCAACTAGGTTCTACCGTGATAGCGTAACTGATAAGGTGACAGAGTTACTATTGAATTTAAAATATTCTAGAACGGATTTAAATATTACGAACGTTTAACCTCTGTTTGATTTTATTTTTCTAAGCATGTTGGTATTACCGGACAATCGAAAATTACTGGTCTGTCTATGTAAACAACAGTATTAAAAACCTTTTTATAGCCTGAACTTAAAAGTCAAATCAGTACTGCTGTTTCTTTTTTCAAAACTTTATTTAATGTAAACTCTCGTTTACAATTAAAGTAAAATAAAATAAAGAGATTTTACATTTATTAATTCTGTTGACTTTTAAGTTCAGGTTTATAGCCTGAACTTAAAAGTCAAATCAGTGCTGCTGTTTCTTTTTTCAAAACTTTATTTAATGTAAACTCTCGTTTACAATTAAAGTAAAATAAAATAAAGAGATTTTACATTTATTAATTCTGTTGACTTTTAAGTTCAGGCTTATAGCCTGAACTTAAAAGTCAAATCAGTGCTGCTGTTTCTTTTTTCAAAACTTTATTTAATGTAAACTCTCGTTTACAATTAAAGTAAAATAAAATAAAGAGATTTTACATTAATTCTTTTTATTTTAATTAATTCTGTGACTTTAATTTAATAATGTACTCTACAACTCAGAGGTAATTTTACTGATACTATGAAATAACAAAATGTGCCTCCGGAATCCAAGTAGCAGGGAAAAACAACACCGTAAGTAAAAGTTTTAATTTCAAATATATTATTTACTAGCTGGACCCCGAGGTGTTAAAAAAGTAGCCTAAGTTACTCCTTATATCATCAGCTACCTGCCAGTGAAAGCCCAGTCAAAATCAGTCCAGTTGTCCCAGAGATTACCCGGAACAAACAGACAGACAGACAGACAAACGATTTTTAACTACATTTTAACTACATTTTTGTTATATGTACCGTGTATACATACATATGCATTACGTAAAAAGCGATTATTTTAATATTACATACAGACATTCCAATTTTTTTGTTGTATAGATATAGATGCATGTGGCCTCAAGAACCTCATTTACGAATACACTGATTTTGTGTGTTGTTTTAATGTTTTATGAAATTACTCACTTGAAACTATTTATTAAATAATTTATTTATAATTTTTATATTTAATTAATTAATTTAAATAATTAGTTTCAAGTGAGTAATTTTCACAGTAGGAGAGCCACACTTCGGACCGAAGTAATACCACGGCCTCACAGAAAACCGGTGCGAAATAACGCTTGCGCTGTGGTTTACCGAGTGAGTGAGGATACCGGAGTCCCATACCCAAACCCATCCCCACATCCCTTTCCTCATCCACACACAAGCAGGTGATATGTCTGCTCGATTGCCCCATATACCATAAAAAATGCAAAAAAAAGCAATGTTCATGTATTTGCTTCTAAAACTAATATTTACATGAAATCATTTTTTTATTAAAATTACTGAAATTAATAAAAAATACTTATCTTGTATACGTCTAATATTTTAGAGTTTTAGGACTAAGGAAAGTAAACAAGTAACAGTATATCATACCATCATTTCTTTAAATAATTGATTTAATTATTTAAAGTACTATGGTTTGTATTGATTATCTTTTACACATTTAATTATTAATAAAAATACTAATATATACTGATATTTTTTTAAAATAAACATACTTATCCGTCACACAAATCCCAAAATGTCGCTGAAAACTTCACAAGAAAAATCACTTCACCACAAAACACACAGATAAAAAACATCCAATTTAAAATATATTATTCACAAATTTTAAATTGTATAACGTTAAACCTACGTTTTTTTAAATATTCGCGGTAAAGCTAAGGCGCCGTTCCGTTCAGCCTGTCCGTCTCAATCGGGCGTCCTAGCGTTGGTAAATCGCATCGCTCACTGTTTCTCGCGCACGTCTGACGTCGCTTCGTACACAATACAAGCTCTTCCGAATCATCCAGTGCAATATGCTATCACTACGCTATATATATGTACGAAGCAACTGTTGCTTTGGCTTTCAACGTTATAATAGTATTCATATATTATTTTATACTTCAATATTTAGTATTTTCTATTTAAAACTTTGAGAACTAACCTTCAAATATTGTAATAAAATTGTAATATTTGATTTATTTTTTTATGTGCTGTATTACTATAATACTAACAAGTAAAATTTTAACAGAAATAAAAATGACTTCAAGTTTCGACTCGTTTTCTTTTGGATGCCATCATCAGATCTTAGTGTCCTTATCATGGTACCATCGTTGGGATATCTCCTTTCCATTAAAACAAGAATCATCGAAATCATTACATAAACGACGAAGTTATCCGCAAACACACATAAAAAATAAAATAACGGTCGAATTGAGAACCTCCTCCTTTTTTTGAAGTCGGTTAAAAAGACTTAGGGATTCTCCATAATTTAGTGGAATCACTTACAAAAATTCATTGAAGAGAAACCAAATTTTTTCATGGCCAAAGCCGTAATACCCAAGTTTATTTTTGTTCTCCGGTTTCTGTTCAGGCGTGAAATAGCGCATACCTGACCTGAAACATGTATTTTATTGAACACATAATACAATCAAAGTGCTGGTAAAACCGTTTTTGAGTCCTTATCAAGTACACATCTGTACAAATAAATAAAATTGATTGAAGTGTGTTTGTAATTTTAAATTATCAGCTTGGTAATGAATGCATATGAAAGTATTTTTCCGTGGAAGAGCCACGCTTCGGCATAAATGGGCCGGCTCGACCGGAGTGATACCACGGCCTCACAGAAAACCGGTGTGAAATAGCGCTAGCGCTGTGTTTCACCGAGTGAGTGAGGATATCGGAGGCCCATACCACCCCTCCCGACATGCCTTTCCCCATCGCCCAAAGGTTTGCAACGCACTTGTGACGCCTCTGGTGTTGCAGGTGTTTATGGGCGGTGGTAATCGCTTATCATCAGGTGATACGTCTGCTCATTTGACCACCTATACCATAAAAAACCCCATAAACAAATTTAATAGTTTTGTTTGTCTGTCTGATTGTTTTAGCTAATCTCTAGAACGGCTGGACTGATTTTAATGAGACTTTTACTGCCAGATAGCCGATGTTATAAGGTATAAGTAACATAAACTACTTTCATTTTAGACCAGCATTGCCCCTCGGTGTTACTTGCGTCAGTTGTTGTAAAGTTACAACAACAACCCGCAACGCAACTAGTTTTATAACATAATTTGTGTACCCCTAATATTACGAGTTACCATCTAAGTTAGCGACGAAACCTAGGTGAGCATTGTAGAGATTTGCAGCTTACAGTTCCTAAAGTTACGAAACAATGCCGTTAAACATTAAAGTGAAACAATTTACATAATCTAATACCAATCTATATTTGTATCTGGTATATGGACCACTTCCAATTATACTTTTGTATTACTTAACATCGGTTCATAATTATAAATACATACGAATATGATACCTTAATCATTCTCCTCGATTCTACTGATTGACTTTAGCGATTGACCTATTTCAACAAATTGAACGGGAGGAGTGTTACGCTGATAGCGATATGGCTTTAAATGCCAAACATACCTGAATTATCTACATATAAAACCCGACCTATATTTTTTCGGACATATTTAACATAATAACGCATAGTTTCTACCGCGATCGAAATAAAAGATAAAAATAAACTCACTATCAACACAGCTTTTGGTTTATGAGCTTGTCAGCACATTTATCACAGTTGCCGGATTCAATGTATAGTGTTTTCATCTTGTAAAATATTTGTACACACGTCAGTGAAAAAAAATTTACAGAGTGTAATAAAATAAATAAATATGCTGTTATTTATAATAACAATTAGTTGACTAGTACATACTAATACTTCAAAGTATTGACGTCCACTACTGAACAATGGTTTCTCCCAAAGATCGCCAACTATCCCCTTCTAGGGAAGTACGCATTCATCCGCTGCCGGCCATTTTCCTCAAGTTGTCAAGTCGGTCGTCATCGCGGTTCCCGTTCTTACAGAAGTCAGCTACATCCACCACCTGTCTGTTTGGAGATATAACCGGTTACTAGTACTTAAGTGGAAATACTGTGTGACGAGATGTGACGTCTTCCACATACAGTACAAACAAAAACATACTACAGCTCCATCTATCAAAAACACGTTGAAATACAGAGTAACCAACTACTAATCCTGTATCGCGATAAAGAAATTCTCGCGCCGATTAGGATGTATACAACTTCCAAACATTAACCATTGCATGATCCGCCAGGAATGATCACCTCGCCTGGTCTAAAGATCCTCCCTTTGGAGGGACATGACACTCGTCTGTCAACAACTGAATTAATAAGACCCATCTTGGTACCCAATATCGTATAAGAAGAAGTAAGTATAAGTACCTACCTAAACAATAATGACCCTTATGTGTCTGTTTTTAAAGGTGACTAAATAAAAAATATATCTCTTAATAAACACGTTTATGGTAGATACGTATTTGACTAAATAATATTGCGACGCAAAGTTCACAAGCATTCAGAAATAGCAAAATTGGGTAGGCCATAAGCACCCATAAGTAGTAAAGTTGTACAGAGTGGGAGGAAAATGTTCCGCAACACAATTAGTTTATTTTCAGCCTGCGATGAATACCGACAAAGTCAGTAAATATTATATCTGTAGTACTTCTTTTATTTGTTCTAATAATTAACATTGCCTTTATCATTCATTAATATTAAAATACTAGCTGAACCCCGCGGTGTTACCCGCGGTTATTGTTGTACCGCGAGTAACGCCGCGGGACAAAGTTAGTCTAAACAAGGTAGCTTAAGTTACTCCCTGGATCATCAGCTACCTGCCAGTGAAAGTCCGTCAAAATCCGTCCAGCCGTTCCAGAGATTACCCGGAAGAAAACAGACAGACAGACAAAAAATTTTTTTTAACTACATTTTTCGCATATATATGTACCGTGTATACATACATAGGCATTTAGTAACAAGTACAATTTTAACAAAAATGAAACCGACTTCAAGGTTCGACTCGATTTCTCTTGGATGCCATCATCAGATATTAATGTCCTTATCATGGTACCACCGTTGGGACATCTCCTTTCCATTAAAAAAGAATCATCGAAATCGGTTCATAAACGACGAAGTTATCCCCGAACACACATAAAAAAATATAAATATACGGTCGAATTGAGAAACCTCCTCCTTTTTTTGAAGTCAGTTAAAAAGCGGTTATTTTAATATTACAAACAGACACTCCAATTTTATTTATTTGTATAGATATGAACATCTCAACCGTCATAAAGCATTACTACTTAATTTCAAGTTTCTCGTCCAAGAAAATAGGTCAGACAGATGCTCATTAGCAATGGATCGATAATCGAATATGAACTTTATACAATCTAAACGTAGGTATAAAATTAAAAAAACTAAGTTTCGTAAATAGATATACCATAACTCTGTTTACTTGAATCTTGAAAAGAAATAATTTACTATAGTCAATAGGAGAAATTAACTATTGATGACTTGAGTGAGTGACGATTTCATTTTATTTATGACAAGTTGGCTCAACTCTACCTAATGGAAAGCATGAGCAGAATCCTTGAATGGTCGTCACCATACTCATTGCAAATGCAGAAAATTCAACATGGTGACCCACACTATTTCAGCCTGCTATATCTTGAGATGCTTCTGAATCATTTAGCCTCCGGTCTCGCACTCAGTAACGAAACACGACACCATAAATCCCATAGATTATGATAAATCCTGTCATTTTAAGTTGATCTTCTGTAGGAGGGTAGTAACACCCCGCTGAAGTTAGTGTGGCTCTACCACTTTGATATACTACAAAAAATCTATCATTTTGGCTTAAGAAATAACTTTAAAGATTTTAAAATAATATTTTAAAATGTATTGATTCATTTAATCTGTGTTCAAAATCCTTCATACTACTATGGAATACTATTTATTCAATGGAATACATGCATTTTAAATACAAAAAATTACCTTTTTACGAATGTGAAAATTTTAAAGTTACAAATAACTACAACGCAAGAAAAACGTAATTGAAATCAATTCCACCATTTGATAGTTTATTACAAGCTAATATTAAAACAGACAAACATATAACTCGATACAAAATACTCTCGATTTATTTATAGACCAGTGACTAATGATCCGAACAATTAAGTCAAAAGTTGTTCGATTCTCACCCAGTAAACATATTGTGTGATGAGCAGCAGTAGTAAACTTTACATTTTACTATTTTATTTTAAAAAGGACTTTTTATATCAGCCACCCCGTATTTATGTAAGAGTCACCCTCACGTTGAACTGTTATCACTAAAATATTGATTTCGTAAATTTGAGTAATGAAACGATGTTTACTTTACAAGACATGTCAAAAATCCGACATGTATTGTTGAAGTACTTTTTTTATTCATGAAAAGAGTTACACAATCTACTCCATTAAATGTTCAACATTATATTATGTAGTTTTGATTCTGTAGCCCACAATGAAAACCATAGTGATTAAAAGTACTCAATTAGAAAGTTTATTTTAAATCCAAGTAGTAAGTTTTTCTTGATAATCCATAATTGCAACAGATAAAATATGTAACTTTTTGTGATGGCATATCTCTAATTTACTCAAGTAAATGTACTAATTACAGTACACATAAAACCTAGCACAGATAATTAAGAAATAAGTTAGTAATTAATCATTTTAAACAAGGCTTTGTTTTTATTGGTAAGACTTTATTACCTGACAACAGCAAAGCCAAAGGAGGGTTATGATTTTGACAGGCTATGTATGTATGTATGTTCATTTGTTCCCTCATAGCTCCTTAACTACTCGTTAGAACTGGACAAATGAGGTGTTGTTAGAAGCGTCATGATCGTTTTCTGGTTATAGGCTATCTGAAATGTCACTGAATCTAATGTGGCGCCCTCTAGCCAACATAAAGTACTGCATTAAAAAATAAATTTCAGATAAATATGTCGTGTTTGGTATCATTGGAAAGGGCGTTACTTGTACATTTCAAAAATATATATATTATTAGCATTTGCTTGTGACTTTGTCCGTATTTATTCGATAAGTGTGGAATTTCTATGGTATGCTCGTTTGTTCCCTCCTTTCTAAGCTTCTAGTCAGAATAAGACAAATGAGGTATCGTTAGAAGCGTCTTGATTGTCCGCTGATTATAGGCTATACGACGTGTCATTTAATCTTATGTGGCGCCCTCTAGCCGACGTAAAGTACTGTTTCAAAAAATAAATTTGAGAGAAATATACCGTGTTTAGTATCATACGAAAGGGCATTACTTGTACATTTCAAAAATATATATATTATAAGCATTTCCTCGTGACTTTGTATTTATTCGATAATTGTGAAATTTTTATAGTACCTATTTAAAATATACTATGCAAAGAAATTAATATTATAGAGGCACCAAAACATTTTAAATAAAAAAAAAGTCAAAACTAAAACCCAACTACGACAAAAAACGACGTTAAAAAAGCATGAAACAAGTTTCAAAAGCCGTAGTCACGCGTTGTTAAAGTGTTATGAACTATGGTACATTATACTACATGGGCTACGTTTTTTGAAACTTAGCAATGAACCATAGTCCAACTTCGTAGTAACGTCGTTTTTTGTCGTAGTTGGGTTTTAGTTTTTACTTTTTTTTTATTTTAGTCAATATATTGATCAAGGTAAGCATCTAATAGATCTCCAAAATCTGACACTAAAGAAATTTAACAAAATGAAATGTATTAAATAGTTATTTACAATATAAACTGCTTAAAGTAGAAGTTGGAAATCTTAAAGCTAAATTATTTTTATCCGACTACGACAAAGCCAAAGGAGGCTTATGATTTTGACAGACTTTGTATGTATGTGTGTTCATTTGGTCCCTCACAGCTTCTCAACTACTTAGAACTGAGCAAATGAGGTATCGTTAAAAGCGTATTGATCGTCCGCTGGTTATAGATTTTATGACGTGTCACGGAACCTTATAGCGGTCATAAGGTTCTGTTTTAAATATAAATTTGAGATAAATATGCCGTGTTCAGTAAAGGCGTCTTCGGAAAGGACGTTACTTGTACATTTTTGTGCGTATTTATTCGATAATTGTGATATTCCAAGGTAGTAGAGCCACGCTGACTCAAGGCAGTAGAGCCACGCTGATTCCAGCACGAACGGGCGGTACTCGCACTTAGAATAAAATTAAAATGACAGCGATCATGTCGTCGTGTTTCGTTGGTGAGTGCGAGAAAGGAGGCCCAATGATGCAGAAGCATCACTAGCCCGCCATGGTGTGGGTCACCATGTTGCATTTGCAGTATGGTGATCACCACTCTTGGATTCTGCTTATGATTTCCATCAGGCAGAGTAGAGTCATTTTGGCAGGGCCAAACATAAAAAAAACCAAAATAAAAATTAAATGTAACGGCACCAAGACAGTTTAAATAAAAAAAGTTATGACTAAAAATCATTTTTCAGCGTCGTTTTTTGTCGTAGTTAGGTTTTAGTTATTACTTTTTTTTATTTATAACTAATATTAAAGCTAGCGGACCTAGAATAGTACCCTGGATAACACCTTAAGCTAAAGTGACTTCTTGAGGTCTACTTTTTAATATTTAAATGAAGAACATAGAAGCAGAATTTAATGCTGTAAATACATCTCAGAACTATAAATCGGCAGTTAGTACTTCACTATCTTTTTGTAATATTATTTTAGTTTTTTATCTTCGTTATAGACGGTGAACTGAAGCACGGACTAGCTTGGCTTAAAGATCAAACACCGCTGATAGTTCCTTGTTTATTCTAAAAATTTAATTTCTATTTTATTTTTTGCAACTTTATAACCAAGGTAACAAAAACACATTAGAAATTCTTATCACGTTCTGATAATAGACCAGAAATATACTTAAAAATACTATCGCTATAAATTAAAATCATTTTATGACCTATCGTTATAGAAGTATTCGATAGGGAGGAAGGGTCTCATGGGTGACATTGTAGAAAAACATCATGAAAGAAATCGTTGTTGTACTTACTTAACGAAGAGATATACGTATGGTTCTATCCGTATTATGTATATTAGCTTCATAGCTCCAAACTTAAATATACTGAATGTCTTTTGATTTAGAACATCTAATGTAGAACAGCAACTATCAACATTTATTATGAAGCCAAACTAACAATCAAACGCCTAATTTACCTGAATGCCTTTGAATTAAAATCCTAATAGTAAATTGTACAAAGGTCTAAGAGTATATAATTAATTTAATAATCACTTAAAGAGATAGCGTCGTCATGCTAATAATTACTATTTTCTATTACCTAATTGTGCTTTTTCTTTTCTACCTACCTACACCATTTTCAAATAGTTTTGATTGTAAATTAAGACAAAATTTTTCAGACATGCGTTAAAAATTAACAGCATACGGTCGATTGTGACATTTGGGACAAAACTCGAGTCCAGCAGTTTAAGCTTAGTTGATGATGAATAAGTAACGTAATACACTATTTATGTGTATTTTAACGGACTTAATATAATTGCATGCATAAAGATATAGATTCTGATTAGCTATGGCCGGTTATCAAAAAACTTTATCCATATTATATATAGGTAATAGATCCACACTAATTCCAGCACGAGTGGACCCGGCTAGACCGGGGTGTTACTACCCTCGCACAGAAGATCAACGTAAAATGATGGCGTTTGTGCTGTCGTGTTTCTTTCGTAAGTGCGAGACTGGAGGCCCAATGATGCATAACTAGGATGCCATAATGGGGGTCATCATTCTGCATTGATGCGTTGTCTGCATTCGCAATAATTATGGTGATCACTCCTGTTGGATTCTACTTATGCTTTTCATTAGGCAGAGTAGAGTCATTTTGGCAGAGCCATACTAAAAAAAAATCTCTAGGTATAAAGTTGTTTAAAACAACCTTAACTAATGTTTCATAACCCACATTAAAACTACACACATACCACATACATTAGACTTTATAATCTAGTTTCGAGTACTAAAATAATTATGGTATTAAAATAACATAACGATATAAAATGCTATATATATATATAATTGGTATTATCTTTGTTATACTCAACCGGTTCCACCTCTGAAATCTGAAAATGAGAATTCTTTCGTTCCATTTTTTTAATAACTGCAAATAGGAAGAGGTTTGGAATTTTAAAAACTTCAAGTAACTTTAAGATCTTCAGGAAACGTGAAAATTAAAAATAAATGTTTCAATTTACTGTTATATTAAAAAAATATATGTCACACATTTTGCTCTTAAAATTTGTGGTATATTTTCTTCTTGGTATGGGTGGCTAAGAAGCAGAGGGTAAGTGAGTACCGCCGTCGCCGTCGCCGCCGTGTAACGGTGGATAGCCAAGACGGCAGCAAAGCAACCACTTTATATTACGAGTATTAGTACAAACTCAAAATACTCTCCAGTGCACCCAAGTAGAACGGCCAGAATATGAATGCCCCCGAATTACTGGAACCGAAGGTGTATTGCACAGGCTTGACTCAAATAAATACTAAATTCACATATTTAGTCTCTTAGTCGGACACTCATGACAGAGTGGTCGTGGCCGTTGATGGGCAGTATTGCGGCTCGCCGTCGCCGCCCAAACTCAGGGCTGACGTCTCGCGATGTCCCTCCATTTGTGCTGGTTTATCGTATTGCGGGCACATTGTACTGCAGTCGATTTGGTCGGAGATTTAATTAGATCAATCCATTGGGTTGGGGACCAACCCCGTGGTCTCGTGCCCTCCATACAACCTGGCACGACAAGTCTCTCCATCGAATCCTCTTTTCGAGAGATGTGCCCAAAGAACTTCAGTATGTGCAACTGCACAATCGAAGATAACCTATATCTTATCTAAAGTTCTCTGGGGATGGAGTGATTGGTGCGGAACGTTGTCCAGGGAATCTTTAACAGTCGTTTCCAGCACCAATCTCTAAAGCATCGATTTTTTGGCAAGCGTGTTTTCTTAGTAACCAGGTTTCAGCCCTGTATAATAAGATTGGAAATACAAGGCATTTCAATCAAACGGACCTTTGTGTTCTTGGCTATTTTCCTGTCTTTCCAAATATTTCCCAACCTTTCCACTCTGCTGATCTACTGATGGGGCCATCAGTAGATCAGCATCTCTTATCAGCTTCAGCATCTACGTCTTATCTCGTCTTCACATCCTCCAATGTTCGAGTTAGTGGAACCAAGGTAAATATAACGTTGTACTACTTCGGAGTTGGCTATACGCACTACATCGGTATCTCTTATCCAGCTCGGTCCACTATCATAACTTTCATTTTGTCTCTGTTTAAAACAAGTCCATATCGAAGGCTTGTTGTTTCCAGACGATTCAGGCGCTCCCTCAGATCTCCCTTAGACTTGGAAAGAAGGGTGGTATCATCAGCGGATCGTAGGTTTTATCACGCGACCTCCAACCGAAACACTACCATCCCATCCATACAATTTAATGCGCATAACGTACTCGATATAGATGTTAAAAATTAGAGGCGACAGTATACACCCTGGCGGACACCGGATTCTGTCTTAAAAGTAGTCGAAAGTACGCCGTCCACCTGTACTACCGCTATGCCGTCTTCGTAAAGTCGTTTCAGCAGGAATGTTAGATGTTCCCATCTCCCATCCCCGACAAGACTTTCCAAAGACGCCCCCGAATGACAGAGTCGAACGCCTTACGGAAATCAACCAAGCAGATGTAGAGTGGCATGTTAAATTCTCGGGCCTTTTCGATTATTTGACGCAGTGCAAGTATTTGTACATATTTAGTAGATAATATGAAAAATTGTTTATTATAAATATTTTAATGATCATATTAGCATACTTATGATGAAGTATAAGTCGCGCCGGAAGCTGACTAGCGGAAGGCGTCAAGATATTAATATGAATCAACTATTTACTTGTTTATTAGATGACCAATTGAATTATAAGGTTATAATATTTTATTGTGTCATCATCATCATCATCATCATCAGCCTATCGCAGTCCACTGCTGGACATAGGCCTCTCCAATTGCACGCCACTTAGTTCGTTACTTATTGTGTGCCTAGTAATTATTAAGATTGAAACAACCAAGGCGTTTATGCGAGGTTGAAATCGTTATAACACATGTTAGTTTATAGAAGTTTTTATTACAGAAAGTGTTATAGATTCAGTTCTCATAATCATGTCTTCATAACTAGCTCTGCACTGCGGTGTTACCCGTGGTTGTCGTTATATCCCACTCATCCTACTGAAACACATTTTTTTCGCGATAAACTACCTATTTGCGAGTCTATTGCCGTGCCAGATTTCATTTAGAGTTTAAAACAAACATTTCGTACGAAATGGTTTTTTAACGAGATAAAATTAAAGAAATATACAAAGTACCTATGTTGGTTCAAGAAATTGACTTGTTTTGCACTTAGGATTGATTGATGAAAACTTTTATTAATTTAGTACCAATTCAGTGACAGCTAAAATACTTTTTGATGGATACTATAAAACGAAATAAGGGAAAAGAGAAACGTCAAAGAGAATAGGTGTATAGACAAAAATAAATGTACCGCCTCGGGATCTCTAAAACGACAATATCCGTTTTTGTTGCTATTTGATGGTCTTGTTTAATTTTATTTCTCTTAGTAGAATAAATCCTATTTTTACAAGCTTTTATTTAGTTTCACCTCTCCCGATGTTTGTCTGTAATCAAATCTTGCAAGCTGAATTTGATCCACTTCCCGATTTTCGATTGGGCTGAAATTTGAAACATAACGTAGTTCTGATGACACTGTAATTATATATAATCGGTATTACTATTAATCCAAAATAGCCGCCGTAACAAAATGGCGGCGTACATCTTTCTGAACAACCTACCTAAAATGGGTATCAAATGAAAGGGCTTAAAGTTATTTTTAATACGCTTTTATTTTATTAACAAGAAACAAAAGCTTGTTTTGTATTTTTTTTTTTTTTACTTGTTTCTGCTTGACTCTCCACTGCTAAGCTTAGAATGGTTTATTTACATAAATTCCATTTAAATTTTTGTTCGCTAAGTTTTCATTGTGAAGTACCCACTATGAAACAAGAAAGTGAGTCATCAGCATAATGGGATATTCTATTATTAATCAGTATTATTTTTAAGCTGAGGGCTTCGTGGGTTTTCAAAGTAGTAGATACCGGGATAGTACAACCCTCTCGCAGAAGACTAACCTAAAATGGTAGCACTCGTGTTTAATTTGTTTGATTATTTACATAAAAAATTCATTGTCATCAAAGGATGCCAATGAATTTGTTATTTCAATAGTTAAAACATGAAACAAGTCATTGAAAATTATGTCATAAAATGTAATGTACCTATTTATAATTTATGAGTAATTTGTATGATTATGAACTCTTAGTTTTACCTTAAATAAACAACAATCAAGTTAGTTAAATGAATAACGAAATGAATGACAAAATTAAGTATGAGAAGCCAGAATATTCATGAAGCGCCCGCTCTAGCGACCTACGCACTTCAATTTGGAAACTTTCTGGAAATAGAAAACGATTCACTTTTCAAATCTTCTCTGGCAAAATTTAATTTTCACAACTGATATTCGCATATCCTCCGAACAGTAGCTTCACTTATTTTTTAACAATTATAACGTCTATGAACAAAACTAATGTGAACAAGAGGAATATAGTAATCTTGTACCGCGGGATCTTACAAACACACGTGAAACCAACACAACGAATACCCAGACTGAGAACAGCAATTTTAATCGTGTGAGGGACGAACCCAAAATACCTAACTACTACCTACGTCATTCATGAAGTCAATTGACTCAATAATTGAACCTTACTTCCTAATTTAAACTGACTTAAATAAAACAGTGAATCTGAATGAATGAGCTAACAACTGGAGGCGCTCATAGCCCAGTTGCACTCGGTGATTAGAAACAATCACCGAGGGTAAGCAACTATGGCGCGGTCAGTACCTGGATGGGTGACCGCTGCTGGCATTATACCATGAGCGTCTCCATGATTCCAAGGTCGCGTTAAGCAGTCGGTCCCGGTTGTTATTCTAGGATAACAGTCGGGAAGCTTAGTTGGAGGCCTTCGGGCGGTTTAATGACATCCAACGGGAAGATTACGTAGCCACACCGTTGTCTTGCTAGTCCCCAACCCGCACTCGGCCAGTGTGGGGACGTATGACCTTTTTTTTTTTTTTTTTTTTACGTGCTCGGGCCGTCACCCCGCCGCAATGGGGGGACGTATGACCTTACTTAACCCTTTCCTGAGAGGAGACCCGAGCCCAGCACTGGGACATTATGGGTTGTTGATGAGCTGACAACTCCCCAAACCGTCGTAGTCACTTTTCTTGTCATTACTTTATCAGAACCAACAGGACAGTGAGATGTTGGAATCGCATTGAATAAAACAGTACGATGTTTCATTCATAGGTGGTTCTATTGCAAGAGCCTGAGTGTAGCCTTGAGTGTTTTAATATAATAGTCTCTTGGAAGTCGATTCATCGTAGGTAACATGTCGTGAACCCGTCTCCGACCTAGCAATATGATAGTAAAATAAAAAAATGAGTAATACCCAAAAAATACAACACTAATTTTTATTTACAGGAGGTCGAATTATTCGAACATTTTTGGGTCTTAGTTTATACATGTGGCTAAATCAGTACATTTTAAAACTATAATAATAATTATTCCGACTCATTTACTGTAGGATCTCACAGGCCATGAGACATTCTGTGCTTTTCTGCATCTGAAGAGTATGTTGTTAAGTTCCTGACTATTATTGAATCAATCAAAATACAGCACGTTGTATCTAGATCAGGCTTTAACCTATTTTACTTCATGAAATGAAAACTATCATATTGATTATTTTATTACAAATATCAATTTAGGGAAGAGTAAAGTATCCCCCTTTTCAATCGAAATGTCGAGCCCTGTTCATAAAATATGGCATACAGAATGACATCGTCTTTGAGTAATAACGACACAACATCAAAACTGTCTTTTTCAAATCCCTTTTTGCAGCATGTTGTATGATCACGTCAATATTTTCTCGAATCATTGAACATACAAAAGCCTACGTGAAACTTTTCATATGTTTCTAATGTTTTTAGAACAAAGGAATAAAAATTTTGATATTAATAGTAATACGTATCAAATTAAAAAGTTACCCTGCTCTGAGATTTGAATGACTAAACTGTAGTAATATAACGTATAAGAGATACCTAAAACTTGCTAAACTATAAAAAAAATTGAAATGTGCGTTACACTCATGCGTTGAGATAAACCAAGTAGTGATAAAGGTGTGTATCGAGCACCACTGGATTTATTACACTTGGAAAGGGAGATTAGTTAGTGAGGAGATAAGAAGCCTGATTGATTTTGTTATTTTGTATTATCGATTAAACAACAAGGTGATGAGTATTAGACTCTAACAGTCGCTTACTGTAAAGATAACTCTCGTTTAGTCGTATTAGTAGAAATAATATTAGTTGTAAGTTTAGTAAGTGTGTAAGGTGTGATGAAAATTCTCAGTTAGTAGAAAAAGCAATGTAAAATTAGGTCGGTGAAAAAACAGACATCAACAATATAACAAATACGAAGACAAGAGAATCAAGAAGAGATAAAACTGAGTAGAAGAATGTAAATTGGGGAACACTCAAATAAAACAAGATGAAAAGAAGTCATAAAACATGTCGTACAATTTTTTAAATGAAAATGCCTTCGAATGATAATTATCATTATATGCTTCAAAAAATACGAGGATTAATCTATATATAAAAGTTATCTGTTTCATTTTAGTCGTCGGAAGTATGTCGTCTTCTTAATCGTAATTGATTCTTAAACGATTGTCATGAAATTTGGCATGCAGTGGGTTTCAGGAGCGATAAATCAAACTAGCTAGATCATACTAATAGAAATAGGAATTATTTTTGTATCTGGTATATTCATAAACGCACAAGAAAATCGAGATCTAAGCAGAATCTATACGGGTTGATTATTATCTTAGGTAATTATTTAAATCTTATTTTACCACACATGGCCCCAGAAGATTAACAACATTATATATATATATATATATATATATATATATATATATATATTAGTTTTGATGTTAGTATTGGTACATGACTACATTATATTACAGTAATTATTGTATATTACATATTAAAATTTATTGTAAGAGAATGCTCTTTATCCATGAAAGCCATTTAACTTCGATACAATAAATATTGGCGTAATTTAACGATACTTAAAAAATATACAAATATATGTACCTACTAAAATTTATGGAGAGTAATATTTCTAAATACATAAATAGAGTTTCGTCTCATCGTATGGCAGAAGCGGTGGCGTGGCTAGGCACTGGCGAAGTGGTCCCTAACCCACGGTCTCAGACTTGAAGGGGCCTCGTGAAGGTCCTATATATATATATTTATTAACCGACTTCCAAAATTAGGAGGTTCTCAATTTTATTAGTATGTTTTGTAGTGTCAATGAAAGTCCCGTCAAAATCCGTCCAGCCGTTCCAGAGATTACCCGGAACAAACAGACAGACAAAAAATTTTTAACTACATTTTGGTATATGTAGCGTGTATACATACATATGCATTTAGTAAAAAGCACCTATTTTAATATTACAAACAGACACTCCAATTTTATTTATTTGTATAGATAGTATAGACTATCATGAGTAGATAGGTATTTTATGTCAATGTTTTTGTAAGCAAATTTGATAGATGTTGAGAAAGAAAAGTGATGCGAATTCACCTACGTCCATGCTACGCCTCCGCGCACAATAACACGGACTAAGGAAAGAAAGTAAGAAATACTGTAGTGTAATATTTATAAATGTTACACTGTATTTCTATGGGATAAAAAAAGGAAATAAATCATATGTTCTTAGGCTAAATTTAAATCTAATAAATGTGAAACATCAATAAATTTGGATGAGTTTAATAGTATTAGAAGTTACAGTATTTGCAAAACATAATAAAAATCCAGCCAAGTGCGAGTTGGACTCGCGCATTTTTTCCTTTATATGTGCTATAAAAACGTTGCTTCGTACCAAATTTCAAGATACTGAGTTCACGTGAGTGTCGAAAATTTTCAGCATCAATGGCTGTATTTTTTTACTGCATTGGTTTAGAAGTATGATGTTTTCACAGCTCCAAGGCACAGTAGACCTGAATATATGATATAAATTTCAACTTGGTACCTCCACTCGTTCCTCAGAAAAAGGGTCTTGACAGACAACAAAGTGATCTTATAAGGGTTCCGTTTTTGTCTGTTGAGATACGGAACCACAGTAAAAATGATGTAATTGATACTAAAATATTTCATTACCGTAGAAGAGCTAGGCTTCGGCATGAATGGACCGGCTCGACCGGAGTGATACCACGGCCTCACAAAAACCGGTGTGGAATAGCGCTTGCGCTGTGTTTTACCGAGTTAATGAGCATACCGAAGGCCAAAACCGCTCCCTACATCTCCATCCCACTCCCCATCCCCCAAAAGCCGGCAACGCACATGTGACGCCTCTGGTGTTGCGTGTCCATGAGCGGCGGTAATCGCTTACCATCAGGCATTACGTTTGCTCGTTTGCCCACTATATAATAAAAAAAATGAGCAATTAATCTTATAATCACAGTAGTTAGAAAAATATAATTCACTTTTTCTTGAAAATTCGATCTTTCAACTTGTCAATTGGACAAGTTGAAAGATCGAACTAAGATTTTCGCAAAACTCAATTAATTTTAATTTAACCTTTTATTTTTTACTCATTTCAATAAATTCGTCAGTTTATGCAAAAATTGTCTGTGTTCCAGAAAGTTGACGTTTAAATTACATGTGCACTCATTTTAACCTAAATGCAATGCATTTTAGCATTTAATTCTTCGAGAACGACCGATAACATGAACTTAGAACTCACTTACAAGTCAAATTGTGCAATAAGGACTTGTAAAGTGTTTCATTTTGATAGCAACATGTGTAAATATTACTTGACTATCTAATTAGGTTGATATGAATAGGTTGAGATGTTCCATTGTCGACTGCCTGTTTTTGTATAAAAAGCCATGTAGGAATGTGCGAATGCTCAGTGTGGTTGTTGATTGTAGACACCTAACTATGGAGTTTTACTTGTTACTTTTAAATACGGTGTTTATCGCAATTGCAGCAGAGCCCTCTTGTGAAGAGAGAACTGGTGATGAAGTTGGTAAATATTGCTTTTATAAAACTTATGTTTGCCAAATTTCTTTTACTGCGCTACTGTTGCACATTTGTTATTGTCGGTTAAGAAATCTTTTAACAGCGAAGTAGGTATCAGTTTAGGTAACATTATTAAATAGCTACGATTTTTAACTTCATAACCTATGATGCACCTACTACAATGTGTTTACGGTGTTCGCAGGTAAAAAGTAAGATGTTAAAAAAACACAGTCAAGGGTCTTAAATGCAGTCCCACCGTAAGGTTCATATTTACACATCAGTACATAACCTAATTCGTTTTATTTCGTTTGACTGCAATACCAAACTTTTTTATGCTCTCTGTTCGACAAGCATCGATAACTTGTACCATACTGACGAAAAGTAGCGTAAATCGTAAAGTTAAAAGTCCGTCCGTATTTCACAGCCACTTTTTTCTGAAACTATAATGTTGAAATTTGGTAAGTAGGTATCACGGAGCAAATACAAAGAGGAGATGCCCTAATGAGATTTTTGTATGAAGCAATGCGTGACAATTTGCGGGGGTGAGGGGGTGTTAGTTTACACTTTTCCATCTACCAGACAATAGCAAAACTACTTGCATCGCTGTACGAGTATATTGCTATGTAGTTTAGCTAGCTGACACTAGTGTGGACGTACTCAGAATTTTAAGGAGTAGTTTTTTCAAGGTCAATTTTGTAAGCATCTTGATCAAAAAACATCATTAATAACGTAAATAATTTTGCAAAGGTGAACTTTTTTTTTTTCTAATAAATAACCCTAAATAAAACATTGTTCAATATGTTTGGTTTACACGTGGATTATGTAGAACAAAAATTAATATATGTAGTGCAAATCATTTTATTTAAAAAATAAATAAATTTATATTTTATTTCACTTCGGAATTGGAATGCTTAAATAACGCCAATCTCAGAAAATCAACTAATCTAAATCTGAATTGAATGGTCATACCAATGTTGTCTCTAATATCCACATCTAATCACTTTTAATCTTGCCTAATTAGGGTTTAGATAATAAGTTCTTTTTTCGATTTTTTATGATTTTTCCTTGAAATGAATCACTATCATAACAACGGGAAGAACAAATATTGGTGTATTTTGTAGGAGTCCAGTTTTGCCTATTATTTTTTTGAACAATTGCTCTTCAATACTATCTTTAGATGAAAATTTAGAACATTACCTGTATACTGATACATTGTATTATTTTAATGAATTTAAAAAAAACCCGTCAAATCATCAGCGTAAGTAAAATTTCATTTTTTTTTCAATATTTGAAGTAACAACTTTCAATGCAAGATTAATATAGTCGTAACTTGATAAAATATTTGGATTCTAAATACGACCCTGTCTTTTTATTTTAGAATAGATGTCGATAGATGTCAGTCTGTTCACAATATAATTAAGAAAAATACAAAAAAAATACCATGATGAATAAAAATTCATTAGGTAAGAATGTAGAACTCATTTCGGTATCTTCTTATGGTATGTTTTATTAATATTCAGCTCAACGTACCATTGTATCTTTATTTCCAGTAACACAAAGTTTTGCCATCTAGTGGCGAGTAAATATAATAACATTTCAATAAAACACCAAGAGATTTTTCTAGAACTTTAAAAAAAAATAGCTATTAAATTACTTATAAAAGAAATATGATGCCACTCATGGTACCAGAACGTCTATCTGAGTTATTTGTACAAGATAAAACACAACACTTCATCTTTTTACTTGATTGTACCGAGAACATTAAAGTATTACGATTTTTCGATGCAGTTCTAGAACATTGACATTAATAGTATAATTTGCAAGTTGCGTCAACTGCGATGACGTCGGGGTCAGTATTTTGTCACGGGGGTGATGCGCTTATGCCATCTCCTCTTTGTATTTGCTCCGTGGTAGGTATATTCTGTGAACCGCATTAAGATTTTCACACAAAAATAGAAAAAAAGAACAATAAATTTTGCGGGTCCCCGAAACATAAAAATTGTTTTTTCATCAAACCCATACGTGTTAGGTATCTATGGATAGGTCTTTAAAAATAATATTGAGGTTTCTAATCTCATTTTTTTCTAAACTGAATTGTTTGCTGTTTGCGCGAGAGACACTTCCAAAGTGGTAAAATGTCCCCCCCCTCCACCTTAAACTTCTAAAATAAGAGAATAATAAAACTAAAAAACTTGAGAGGTGTCAAGGGACACCCGGATGGAACGAAGTTCACTGTCAGGATTCATTATTGTTATTATTATTTATTATGTACAAAAAACCTGTCAACAAAAATAATCGTCGCGTGTCGCGACTGTCACACTGTTCAATGCGAAATGGAAATGAAAATATCTGGCTTGCTTTCTGTAAGAGAGAGAGAGAGAGAGACAGATAGAGAAACATGCGCACGCCGCACGGCTTACAATAGCTTACTACAGCAAAAAGTGTCGTACAACTTTTCGGGAGATTTTTTCCGTGTTTTCACAATGCGCGATAAAGAACTTCGTTCCAAAAAATAAATATGATGTAACTTTCAAAATTAAATATGTGATTTACATTACCTTGCAAACTTCCACCGAAAATTGGTTTGAACGAAATCTAGTAAGTAGTTTTTTTTTAATACGTCATAAATCGTAAACTGCAATTTACCTTTCATTCAATCAATACAAATATAAAAACAAAGTAAAAATTATATTATGTTACTTGCTGCTGCGGAACCCTTCATGGGCGAGTCCGCCGCTTTTTACTTACTTGTTTACTTCATTTTCCAGATATCTAATTTTGCATACATGCTAAAAGAAGAACTTGTTACTGTACTATATTTTTGACTATACTTAAAATGCAATGTTTTCAGAATGTAAAACAGAACTTGAGGAATTAAAGAACGCAAAATATAAAGTGGTACAAAAGTAAATTAGAAACTACCGTCAGTAAAGTCTAACTCAAGCAACGTTTAACAACTATTATTTTTACTTTTTTTTTTTTATATGTTTATTATTTAATTATGTTTAAAGGGGAATATGGTGAATACTTTGAGGGTGATATGATCTTAACTGAGGCGCAACAGAAAGCCTTCGAAGATGCAAAAACGCCCCACGATGACAACGACGACAATGATGTCAACGATGACAATGACGAAGAGCCTAATAAAAATGGACTGCTTGATGCTACTGCACGCTGGCCAAATAAAACTGTTACGTACAATATCGAAGAAAGAGACTTCGGTGAGTACTTTATTAAGTATTAATCAGACTTGAAGTCTGACGGGTACCGTTTAAACTTATGTAAATCGAAACAATAACCGAATTTTCAGACCGTCCATGATACAAGAAAAGAAAACTAGTTTTTATATTCTTCCATGGCATGGAATGTCATAAGGTAGGGTTATTAGAACAATTAGGGTTTTCCTAGATAGTATTTTGACTGATCAAACCACGAGGGCCCATCGCCTTCCAGGCCTTGAAGGGAGACTCCATCGCCTCCTACAGCTTTCCGATGCTTCATGCAGCGAAGAGCAGCCTGATCTTCTGCAGGCGTTATCGGTGGCACTATTCTTTGATTTGGAAGTATTAAAGAGGGCTTTCTTCACCTTAGTCTCCTTCTAGACTGTGCCGTACTACTACCAAGTTTCCCTATCACAATTGTGCTTCCACCTTTGGACACACCCAGTACCGCCCTCGCCGAACGAAGAATAGCTGTCTAAATCTTGTCCCAACTGTTTTGAACCGGTTCGCCCTCAGCACCAGTGCACTTGTCGATAGTCGAGACGAACTTATGAGACGTGACTTCAAGCTAGTGACGCTAGTAGCGCTCGACGAGTTTGTCTTTGGACTTCACACAGAGGTGCATGACAAGGATACGATGTTGTGTACTCTCTCCGCGTATAACCTTACAGGTGGCTACTTTGCTGATGGTGTGTCTCCTTATGAGTTTTTAATAACGTTTTTTTATTTTATGAACAAAGGTCCAGTTTTTGTAATAAAGCTTTATTTTGCAATGCAGCAGTTAAAATTATAGTGATAGTAGACATTACTTGACAGACTTTCGATCGTCATACCAAAAATAATGTCAATCTTTTATAAAACATCAATTAAAAATGTTACATAGTTACAAATGATGTATTGCTAAACCACGAACTACTGAACTTGTGACGGTATATCAAACTCATCTTAAAAAACTTTGTATTTAAAATAATTTTTAGCAGTCAAGATTGAGGAGGATTTGAAAAAATGAAAAGATATTACATTAGACCTGGATTGTTTTAACTAACTGTATTTCTGTCATGAAGCACGTATGGGTAAAAGTTTATTGCTAAATCTAGAGACGGCGAGAGTTTTTATTTTTGCGTCTATGATATGCTTATTCGCGTGTTGTAGCTTTACCATTAGATGAATCTGGTATCATTAAATATGTTAATACTTTTATATTAAATAAGAACATGTACTGTAATGTTTTATGTCACAGATAAAAAAGAAAAAAAAATGATTGAAGATGCTATAAAGGATATAGCGAGCAAAAGTTGTGTTAAATTTCGCAAGAAGCAGAACAAGGAAGAACACGCTGTTAATATAGAGGTATATTTAATCTATACAAATAAATAAAATTGGAGTGTCTGTTTGTAATATGAAAATAGCCGCTTTTTACTAAATGCATATGTATGTAAACACGGTACATATGCTAAAATTGTAGTTAAAAATTTTTTGTCTGTCTTTCTGTCTGCCTGTCGGTCTGTCTGTCTGTCTGTTTGTTCCGGGTAATCTCTGGAACGGCTGGACCGATTTTGACGGGACTTTCACTGGCAGGTAGCTGATGATCCAGCTAGTATATTTATATGCATACTAGCTGACCCAGCGAACTTCGTACCGCCACATTTTTTTGTAAATGTTTTCTAAATTTCAGTAAAACTTGTTTTAGTAATTATACTCACCTCGGCTTTCCAAGTTCGATAAATACAAAATACAATCCGTTTATCTTTTTAACCGACTTCAAAAAAAGGAGGAGGTTTCTCAATTCTACTGTATATTTTTCTATTTTTTTTTATGTGTGTTCGCGGATAACTTAGTCGTTTATGAACCGATGTTGATGATTTTTCTTTTGTTGGAAAGGAGATGTCCCGACGGTGGTACCATAACAAGGAAACTAGGACCTGATGATGGCATCCCAGGGATATCGAGGGGAACCCTCATTTTTTTCAGGCACATACTATGTTTTTCGTATATTTTCTGGTAGTCATCATTTAATGATGATAAGCTGATGTTAGGTACAACTCCTTAACAGTTAGGAGTTGGAGGATAAATCTTTAAATGTCATATGTGTGTATGTTACCTTTAGTCGTATTCTTTCAAGTTATTTAGATAATCTGATGATGGAAGGTACAACTCCTCAACGGTTAGGAGTTGGAGGATAATTCTTTCAATTTCATACGTATCTACGTAGCTATCCGAAAGTATGCGGATGGGATATTCCGTTACCTTTCTGGAGATGAACGCATGTGCTGCCATTATTAAACCCATGCACTCTAACTGGAAGACTGTGTTGTGGGCTCCGAAAGGTGTCGAGATGTGTATGTTTAGGTCCTCAGAGAATACTCCCGAGCCAGAGTCTGACCTTGTTTTAGATCCGTCCGTGAAGATTCTTAACTCTCCTGGGTTAAGTCCTTCTTGGGGATACTCGTACAGTTGTATCTTGCATTTCTAGTCGAAGACGAATTGCCTGGGTATGGTGTTAGTCACCATGAGCGGTTCCTTACCTATGGCCTCATAGAGGATTTCGGTGTGTGGTACTCTAGGCGGTCTCCAGAGATTTTGTTTCTTTAGCCGTTCTGCTGCGGCTAGAGCCTCCTGCCTTATAAAGAGGTAGAGTGGTGGAGGTGTTGTCCTCATACAGCCCGTGGCCGCCAGACATGACAATCTTTTAGCTTCGGCTGTGGATAGTTTGGTCCGTGGCCACCATACTATCGCGCTGTAACATACCATTTTCAAGGTAGTAGAGCCACGCTGATTTCAGCACGAACGGGCCGGCTCGACCGGGGCGGTACTACCCTCGCACAGAAAATCAACGTAAAATGACAGCGATCATGCTGTCGTGTTTCGTTGGTGAGTGCGAGACCGGAGGCCCAATGATGCGGAAGCATCACTAGCCCGCCATGGTGTGGGTCACCATGCTGCATTGTTGCATTGTCTGCATTCGCAGTATGGTGACCACCACTCTTGGATTCTACTCATGCTTTCCATCAGGCAGAGTAGAGTCATTTTGGCAGGGTCAAACATAAAAAAAAAAAAAAAAAAAAAAAAAAATTGGTCGAATTACGGCCTCGTAAAGCCATAGAGTGGTCTTGTGGTATAGTCCCCAGGTTTTACCTGCCATTCTGCGGCACTGCCAGAACACGACTGTTGCTTTTTCTATTTTGTTGTTGAGTAGTAGTCTATATATCAAACGTGTTTTTTTTTTGCGGTTTTTGGCTCGATATTAATATCGGGCATCGGTAGACGCCTAATAGTACATTATGGTACAAGTGTGTACTGGTAGCGCCATTGAGACGAGCCGATAGGTGAGGGTCTTAAAATAGTCGACGACGGTAATCATTAATACACACGTGTATCATATATGACGTTTTTAACACACTTGTAAAGAAAATAATACAAAAAAAAAAGTTTCCGCAATGGCGGGAAAAATTAATCAGTTTTACTATGCGCGCGCATCTTACAATAGCGATCGGCCATAGAAAAAAAGAATGAGGTTTTTTTTTGGCTTTTCGCGGATAGCGTTATATATATATATATATATATATACTAGCTGTCCCGGCAAACGTCGTTTTGCCATAACTACTAATAAATTAAAAATTAATTAAAAAAACATTGTCCAGCGGACAAAATTGTGAATCTAAACCATTCCCAGATCCCCTTGAACACACACAAAAAATTTCATCAAAATCGGTCCAGTCGTTTGAGAGAAGTTCAGTGACATACACACTCACAGAAGAATTATATATATAAAGATAAATGTATATATATATATATGTATATAATACAATTTTGCTGGATCAAACAAGTATTGGAAAACGAATATATGTATATACGAATATAACGAATATGTGTATACAACATATAAAAGGAAAATATGCGATTTCAAGTAAGATCGACGTTCCATCGTTAATTAACTGGTTAGTTACTTTTTGCTAGATGACAAATAAAAAAGTAAGGAGAAGAAATTTATAGGAATATCGCATCGCATATGTATATTTTTAAATTAATTTAAATAACTTGGTTTTTAGAAAAAGAGGAGTGGCTGCTTCTCTTTCGTGGGGCGCCTTAAGAGTAAATATAAGAAATATCAAGTGCTTAACCTGGCTTCCAATTGTTTCCTACATGGTATTATAGTACATGAGATGCTACACACTCTTGGATTTTACCATATGCAGAGCACTTACGATAGAGATGATTATGTCACAATTTTTTATGAGAATATTCAAAGGGGTAAGTTTTTAGTTGATTCTAGTACAAAACAAACAAAAAAAAAATTTTGAATTTTAAACCAAATGGAAATTTTTTTTTTTTCATTATTTAGATAAATCTAGCACCATATTGCAAAGTAGTGTAATTGGACTGGGTTTACCCTTTTGCTTGATGTTGGGTACGCATTCTACTGGTGTGAAAATTTTATTACTTAGTTTATTTCTGCTTGTCCACCATTTGCAACTTTTCTATTCCATTCAAATCCAAGAACATAATTGACAGCCCAATTTTATATGCCCCTTCATTAGAAAACGACGTCAGTGCTTGTTTTAGTGTGGCCAACACATGCCAACCTTATATCCCTGTACGAGTATGTAGAGCAGTTCGCCAGAGAAAAAATGTGCTCAGTATATTGCAAAACATTATTAACTCTTTACATTAGCAGTAAATAGCAGGGTATATATTTTTAAATACATTTTAATGCAGGTTATGAAAACAATTTCGATAAGTACAACAATAGGACTGTGACAGATTTTGGAGTTTCATACGATTATGGTAGTGTGATGCATTACGGTGAGACTGCATTCTCTAAGAATGGAAAAAAAACCATAGTTCCAAAAAAGGTAATTATAAATAACTTTTTCAAACCTCTAAAATTTCAAACTTAAATAAACGGTTTACTTTTATTCCTAACACACATATAATATGCTTAAGGTAATCGAAATACGAACCTTAGAAATACCAACACACTCCACAACTTTTACTGTTAAATCGTTCACAGTGCTAGCTGCACGCCTGTGGAAATCCTTACCAGAAGCCGTAAGGCAGGCACAGTCAGTATATTTCCATAATACATACTTTTTTTTATTGAATCCAGGAAAAAAAATCCAAGATAAAAGTGCTTTGTTGGTCTAGCTGTTAGTGTGTGCGACAGCCGATTAAGGGCTCTCGGGTTCGATTCCCGGGTCGTGAAAAAAGTGGTGTTGAGTTTTTCGAACAAGATTTTTTTAAAGCTTATCTCACCCTAACCCCGAGAGCACGTTAAGTCTTCAGTCCTACTTGACATGATCGCCTACAGCAAGCGTTATTAGGAAGCCAGAACACTCAAGTACACTGAATAACTGACATTCAGATAATGCCGGTTGAACTAGTAGCCGAACCCAAATAATCTTAGGATTGAAGAAGGCTAGGCAGATGATGATCTTACATAAGCACTGCCAGAGAGTAATGGACCTGTTTCCCTCCCAATATGATCCCGGTTCCTAAGCGGGATGTGAAAAAGTATCTGCATATCGTCTTCATTCGTTATGAGTATATGGCCTCTACTCTTGGATTCTACTCAAGCTATCTATCAGGCTTAGTAAAGTGACAAACCTTCAAATAATAAAAAAATACAAGAGATGTTGAGATCAGGAAATAGTAAATAGGCCATAATTTTAACACTAAGTAGTAGAGTCATGCTGAATCCAACACGAACGGGCCGACTCGACCAGGGGTTCTACTCTCTCTCAGAATACCAATACAAAATGACAACATCCATGCTGTACCGTTTTGTTTGCGAGTGCGAGACCGGAGGCCCTATGGTGAAGAAGCATCTAATAGGCCGCCTTAATGTGGGTCACTTGGAGATGAGATGGGAGAATACTTTCAATAAAAAAGAGTTAACTTTGGAAGGTCTATATTAAATAAAATATATGCTAAAAATATTTTTGAAAATGCATCCAGTTTCAATACATTAACATCGTCATCATCGCCGGCTTCTAATAGTTTAGTACTTGACATAGGTATACTCACACTGCTATTGCTATTCAATGGTATTTAAAATTTGTAACAAGACGTGTTCAAGAAACATGCAATAAAAAAAACTAAGTATTCTAAGCAGTTCAATAGAAAAAAAAAAATTTTGCTGTTTTCACAGTCTTGAAGCATAGATTGGCTACTTATTTAAAGTCAAGTTAGTCAAGGTAAGTAGGAGCGGTCCCCCAACGCGATGTATTTTTTTGTAGAACTATTAATACTCGTACATACTTAGGTACTTTAACATTGAGTTTGTTTCATATTTTTTTACTTCTTAAAGGGAACTCAGGTGTCGGGAGTTTTTTTTTAAATTTTTAATTTAACTTTTATTTTATAGTTTTTATAGGTACACACTTATTACAATGTAGAATTTGTTAAGTTGTTAATACATAAATTCTTATGGAAATTTTTCAAACTTATATTTAAGGTAAAGATCAAATTTAAGGTCAAGCTTGTTCGCTTTTAATTTACTTACTTACTGATTATTTTTTTTTGTTTCTATAAGTAATATTGTAACTTAATGGTTCGATTTTCACCATTGAATATATTATTTTGCAATGTTCACCTGATGCGCTTTCATTTGAGACCCCACTCGATTTTATTAGCAGACGTTTGATTATTCTTTCCCACTTTCACCCCCACAACTTTTAAACAACTTTACCGATTTTCATCAAACGTGTCTAAAAACACTTGCCCGTGACTCACCTTTCATACAAAAAAAACTAAATTGAAATCGCTTCATCCATTCGCGAGCTACGAAGCCACAAACAGACAGACACGTCAAACTTATTGTACCCCTCTTTTTGCGTCGTGGGTTAAAAATGATCCCAATATTCAATACCTTCAAGTTCTTTGCTAGGTCTTGAAACATTTCATAGTAGCTGCTAACGTCATATGTAGAAAGTACAATATTAATATTTTGATACCGTATTCCTACCTGATTCTAACAAAATAAGTGACTCCTTATGTATATAGACTCATTTAACTATGTTTGTCACTAGCGTAGAAATTTTTCAATTTTGCGGAAAAACTGAGATTCATTATTCCGAATAAAGATGATAAATAAGATTCTACGTATTTTTAGAAATAAAATTTAACGACTATTCTTACATTTAGTTAACACTCACATTTTCGGATTTCAGGAAGGTGCAAAGATCGGCCAAAGAGAAGGTTTATCAAAAAAAGATATCTTGAAGTTAAATAAAATGTACAAGTGTCCAAATCAAGACAGGGATTGTGATTGGGATTTCTCTGGATGATATACCAAAACCTTAACCAACTTTCTAAACCAATCCGTTACATAGATAAATTCGTTGATATATTAAAATATCCTAGATAGTATTTCATTTTGATGTAATAATAGTAAGTTAGTGGTGTCTAAATCGCAATTTTATTATAGTTTCAAACTTTAGGTGGCAAACTACTGTCACGAACGGTCTCTTGAATAAATTCTTTTACCAACAATTATTATTATCAATAACAAAACAATACATTTTGTGTGCAACTTCAGTACGTATTCAATAAATATGATATTTGTTTAACCCTTCGGTCTTACTTACCTTACTTGCCTTATTTCCCGTCTACGTAAGTGATTATTTTTGATATTTAGAATTGATGAGTACACATATATTTTTATCATTGGAGACCTATGCATGCTTTATTGATCCAGCTTTGACGGAATAATGAAGTATTACTCAAGAGTAACAGTTTTGCCGCGGTAAGAACAGGGTCTTTCAGAAAATCAGTAGTTAAGCAAAACACGCATTTTTTTCGTCAATTTTCTCACCATTACACACTTGCGTCTAAAACTTAATCATTACTCCAACGCCATGTCGCTTGTTATAGGACTCCTGATAAATAAAATTGTTAGTTACTTGATAAATGTTAAAAGCATATTTGTATTTGTTAGTTATACAAAAAAAGTGTTCGATGAACTGTGCTCTTTTCTTACCCCATACATAATTTTCATTAACAATCCCGAGGATGAATTGAATTCTAAAGTTGAACTAGTTATCAATATATTTGAGGGCACCAACATCCCAATAACCATTGCCATAATGTGTTGGAGACAACCGAGACCGATGACTATAACTTCCTAACTCCGGATTGCTTTTAAGAATTTCTTGTAAGAAAATCACAACCTGACCAGTGAATCGAACCCGACACCTCTTGATCGGCAGTCATATACGCTAGTCGCTAGACAAACGAGGCAGACGCCTAAGGTATTGGTCCGACCGCCGACAATTAATGAGAAACGTGTATAACTAGAAAATATAAACGAGTTGGCGATCAGCGAGAAGCGAGTATGATTTCAATAGTTTTATCGCTGAGCTATAAGAGAGTTTGCAAATACGATGAGCGATTATTCGCACCACACGCCCGCGGTCGCTTAATCCTGTGCAAACCTGCGCACGCAAGACACGCGTGCACGCACGCACGCAAGCATGTACACGTGTTTCCAACTGACTTTAAATTTTGTTCCTAGTTCCAAGACACTTTAAACAATAAATAATAATAATAAATAAATATTTCGGACATTTAACACACAACGCCATCTAGTCCCAAGCTAAGCAGAGCTTGTATTATGGGTACTAGACAACTGATACAAATACACATATACTTCTTTTTTCTTTGTTATATACATACATATTTAACATAGAAAACATCCTAACTCCGAAACAAACATTTGTAGATCATACAAACATTTGGTCCGACCCGGGAATCGAACCCGAGACCTCATGATCAGCAATCGCACACGCCAACCGCGAGACCAACGAGGTAGTCTATGGATGAGTTTTTTATTGAATGCGTCCGATAATATCCATATCGTAAAATAAATCATTGTCGTCGTCTGAACTAGACAACAATGAGAGTTGTAATAATTTGTTGATATTCATACGTGTACTTTAAAAGCCGCACTGTATAGAAAGGATCAAGCAAGCGATCGCTGAGCCAGTATCGCTGAACAAGTTTATCTTTGAAAGCTCTTGTCGCTCAACGACAAAAATAGTAAAGCGAGTCGTCGCCGGCAGTGTGAACAGTCAGAGAGCAACTATTAATATATGCATCTCTTTCGTTTACACGGAATGTATATTTATTGTACGTTTCTTGAGCGAGAAAATCGCCGATAGCTAGTCGTTTTCTCGCTGGCGGTCGGACCACTGCCATACACAGAGGTGCATTAAGAGCTCTCGTTTAGCCAAATGTAATTTTAGTTCCACTGAAATGTAATGTGGGATAAACCTCAAAAAGACAGACAAAAACATACATATCGTAATAGTATAAAATATTAACAAAAATAAAACCGACTTTAAGATTTGACTCGATTTCTCTTGGATACCATCATCAGATCTTAGTGTTCTTGGTATGGTACCACCGTTGGGATATCTCCATTCCATTAAAAAAAGAATCAACAAAATCGATTCATAAATGACAAAGTTATCCGCGAACACACATGAAAAAAAAATGTACGGTCGAATTGAGAAACCTCCTCATAAATACTCCGTCTTTAGTTATTAGGGATTTACGCCTTTACGAATGTTCGTAGATATTTCAATTATATAGTTGCAGGTCTAAGCATGTTTTTTACCTGACTTGTGGCTTATACTAATTGAGTTCAGGAATATTTCAAGGCCGCAATCCTTCAGTCAGTTTATCAGCTAGGTTCTGGTGGTATAAGCAGGTAAATACTTTTTGTTTCTGCATGGCATTTCGATAACTAAAACTCTCGGTTTCTTTTTATGTTGGTCGTCAATGATAAGACCGGAGTTCGTAAGCTGAACTGATGGTTTTAATTTTTCAATATCTCTCTTCGTATCTGTGCTGATTATGACGCCACCATTCTTTGTTTTTCGCAGCCTTGGTAACATCGCTTGAGATATCTTTGTTATTGGGATAAATGGCCACTGAATTCAAGTTTGTCTTAGGTATAAAATTATTGGTACCTTTTTTAACCATATTGGCGAATGATGTTCCGGGTGTATGTATGCATGGTTCATTAATGTTGCATTTAAGGTCGTAAATAGACAGGTCAAATTGGTCTTTTATTTTTAAAACTTGATATTCTACGGCCATATGGAAGGTACCGCTTGCCACTTTTCGGCACAATGTACTTATTCGTAATTTCTGTTCCGAGTTTAGTTTACTCTCAGAAGCAATAGTACATACCTCATAAAGAGTTTTCTCTATAAGGGTCATCCAGTCCTGAATCTCAGAGGTAGATCGCATCTATTCGGTGCTCTAGTTGGCTTTGGATAGTACGGCGTGGTGTATCTGTAGACATCAGGGCGGGTAGAGGCGTCGGTGCCGGTGAAGTCGACAGCGGTGGTGTGCGGGCGATTCTGTTACTCCTGCCAAATGGACTGCGGTCCATAGTATGTTATAGTATTTTTTGTATGTATGTCATAAAACGATTTACACAAAATATGTAGGTACTAAGCATTTGACACACTTTCCGTTACTACCGGTTACTGGCAAAAACGAGGTCACGACTTAGCTAATTAGTCACTATTGGTACTATTGTTATTTTAATATTAATTAATATAAACACATATCTGATCGCAATGAAGAGCTAACGTTGAATGAAATGGTCTACGTTCCGACTACTTAGAAACTTCAATTTATTTTTTATTTTTTTGAAATAGGCGGCAAACGAGCAGACGTATCTCCTGATGGTAAGCGATTAGCGCCGCCCATGGAAACCCGCAACACCGAAGGTGTCAAAATTACGTTGCCGGCCTTTTAAGAAGGAGTACGCTCTTTTCTTGAAGGTTTGAAGGTCGTATTGATTCGGGAATACTGCAGACGACAGTTTATTCTACAGTTTTGTTGTGCAAGGCAGAAAGGTCCTGGAAAAGCGCACAGTTGTGGACCGCTAATCATCTAGATGATGGGGATGAAATTTCTATCGCATAGGACGGTGGCGGATAGAAACGGCAGGAATCAGTCCAAACAATTCCTCAGACCATTCCCCGGTAAAAAAAATATATATAAAAATGCGATAGAAGATGCACAGCGAAAACACATATCTACGCAGCGCCTAAGAGTCTAGCCGAATTGAAAGTTCTTAGCAATCGACGATTCGAATCTCCCTCCGTTGAATGCGGTTCAGAAGGAGGAGCTGGCATTGGGGTATCCCCAAAGGATGGGGACAGTATTCCATGTGATGCCAAACCCGCGCCTTATAAAGCAAAAGGTGGTGGGCCGGGGTGAAATACTGTCTCCATCTATTAAGCACACCAAGCTTCTTGGAGGCCAACTTAGCCTTACCTTCCAAATGGCCACGAAACTGGACTGCGCTCGATATGTCTACGCCAAGTATTCCAATATTGCCTGAGGCCGATAGGGGAATGTCTCCAAAATAAGGGCATACGACCCACGGCAGTTTTTTGGACTAAATTAAGTCTACCCTAATCTGAGAACTTTTTCAAAGAGGTCTCAACTTCAGACACAAGTTTGTTTCGACTCCCAGTTACGTTTCACCGCGAAACGTAGGCGCGGCAAGTATAGAGAGTATCGCCGGAACTGTCACCCGCATAAACAATGAATGCCGCTAATGTTTATAGCCAAAAGAAAAATATGTTAATGGTAAACTTTTGATAATGTGTTGTTTAGCTACTTTTCAATCCCAAAAGTAGCTAAGCAATAGCACACTTACTGTTCAGCTAATTTTAAACTTTATAATGTAATCTTTCACTTCTGGAGCTAAACTTAGTGAGCCCTTTAAAGCTAATGCTAGATATAAATTTTTGAAACATTAAAATTGTCAGCTACTTTCGAGGTTGACTGTACGTACATGATATAAGCTGAATGCATTTAGCATTGAATCCTTCAAGAACGACTGATAAGATGAACTCAGAAGTCACTTACAAGTCAAATTGTGCAAAAAGAACTTGTTAAGTGTTACATTTCGATAGCAACATGTTTAAATATTACATGACTATCTAATTAGGTGATCGATTGAGAGGTGTCAACCGCCTGCTGCTACATTTGTATAAAAGACCATGTAAGAATGTGCGAATGCTCAGTGCGGTTGTTAGTTGTAGACACAATAACTATGGAGTTTAGTGTGTTAGTTTTAAATACGGTTTTTATCGCAATCGCTGCAGAGCCTACTTGTGAACAGAAACCTGGTGATGTTGGTAAATTATATACCTTTAATAGAAGTTATGTTTGCTTTACTTCGCTATTGCAGCATATTTGTTCTTGCTGGTTAAGAAATCTTTTGACAGCAAAGTAGGTATTAGTTTAGGTACAAACATCAAGTAGCTACGATTCTTAACTTCATAACCCATATTTACCAACCTCAATGTGTATACGGTCTTTGCAGGTAAAAAGTAAGATGTTAAAAACACAGTCAAGGGTCATAAATGCAGTTGAACCATAATGATCATGTTTGTACATCAGTACAGTACATAATTGGTTTTATTTTATTTAACTTTAATACCAAACTTTGTTATGCCCTCGGTGTACTAGTTCGACTATGGATCTTATACCAAGAAAATCACACCCACCTACCTTTTCAAAAGAAATTAACAGTGTATATTAGAAACTTCATTTTAAGACAATTAAGTTTCTAATACATACTGTTAATTTTGTTATTCAACCTATTTATTTGGTTTATTTTCCAGCTTTGTAAATTTTTCACATATACTTAAAGAAGAGCTTGAATCTGTCCTCCATTTTTTACTTTACTTAAAATGTAATGTTTTAGAATGCAAAACAGAATTTGAGGCATTAAAAACGCTGAATATAAAGTGTCCTAAAAGTTGAAAACTACTGTCAGTAAAATCTATTTCAAGCAACATTTAACAATAAATACAATATTTGTAAACAACAAACAAAGAGAATGGATATGTTTTATATTTTTTTTAGTATTTAGTCATGTTTATAGGGGAATATGGTGAATACTTTGAGGGTGATATGATCTTAACTGAGGCGCAGCAGAAAGCGGTCGAAGATGCAAAACAGCCCCACGATGATAATGATGACAATGCAACTAAGAATGGACTGATCGATGCATCTGCACGCTGGCCAAATAAAACTGTTACGTACCATATCGTCGAAGGAGACTTTGGTAAGTATGTATTATCAGACTTGAAGTCTGACAGGTGGCATTTAAACTAATGCAAGTCGTAACAATAAACGAATTTTCAGTTGCTTAAAATTTAAGAAACCAAAACTAGTTTTGATAGAAACCCATAGCATAGAATGTTATTGGGTAGGCCTTTTTAAAATAATAAGGGTTTTCCGGCAATATTTTTTGTAGAACTCAAACTAAATCTCATGAAACGTCGCAGAGGCAAGTGGTCTTACCAAAATTTATCAATGCTACAGTAAAAGCGCAGTTGTTACGTACCTATTCGTTCGGAACGACGCTCGAGCGCTGTCCAATTGATGCATTTATAAGATTGCAAATGATTAAATAATAATACAATCACGATCAGTAGTCGACTAACTAATTCGACGTTAGTCTCTTAATAGACTCAGTAATATTTTCTTCCATAACATATTGAACTCCGTAATGTTGGTCACTCAAATCCTATTCAATAATTAGTATAAATAGTGGTGCAAAATTTTGTAACCCTCCTAATTGATCATCGTAAGAATACAAATATCTATCAATATATTTTTTTTTTATATAGGGGCAAACGAGCAGACGTATCGCCTGATTGTAAGCGATTACCGCCGCCGCGATTACACACCGGTAACGTAACACCAGAGGCGTCACAAGCGCGTTGCTGGCCTTTAGGGTATGGGAATGAGGGAGGGGTATGGGCCTCCGGTATCCTAATTTACTCGGTGAAACATAGCGCAAGCGCTGTGTCATACCGGGTTTCTGTGAGGCCGTGGCATGAGTCCGGTCGAGCTGGCCCATTCACGCCGGAGCGGAGCTCTCCCACGGTAAATGCCAATATTATAGGTTCTGTTAAACTTCCTTTCAGACCTAAGAGGCACTTTACCAAAATATACTTGTAATTTGTACGCAATGTATGAGAAGCTATTGGTTCAATGTTGATAAATTCCTCGAGTCCTTATGTACATTCTACACGCGTTTTGGTAACCCGGTACATGTCCTCAATTACTTTACATGTCAGCGGGTAGATAAGAATCTAATTATAATTTTAAATGCGGCACTTAATGATAAGCTTCTGAAATATTGTTTACCGGCTCTATTTATGTAAAAGGTTTTTATTAGTGCCCGACCGACACTGATACTTCAGCCGAAACCGAAACCGAACTTTCGGCCTGGCCGCCGAAACCGAAACTTGTTTAACCTTGAAATATATGCGAGCCTGTACGCATTTTGTCCAAAGTTGCATTTGTATTATTTGTAATTAGGGCCCCCAATTCTGTTATTATTATTAAAATCTAATAAAATAAGGTTATATAGTCTCGCTGGTCGTTGGTGGCGGCAGCACGACCAGCCGAAAAAATTGAGCCAGTGGTAATGGCTCAATTTTTTATTTTATGTTTGGCCCTGCCAAAATGACTCACATCATGGTGTGTGGCTAGTGATGCTTCTGCATCAAGGAAACACGACAGCATAATCGCATTTTACGTTAATTTTCTGTGCGACGTTAGTACCGTCCCGGTCGAGCCGGCCCATTCGTGCTGAAATCAGCGTGGCTCTACTACCTCAATAAACGAGGGCTGGAATCGCATTAAAGTGGCCTATACAGAGACCAGCTCTAACGTCTTACATTGTCCTTGGATGATGTTCATCGTCTTGGATTTCACAATCTATATGGGAGCTGATCAATGAACAATGAACTTCACGTTAAACTGCTAAGCGCTAGCAACGTGTCACTCCAAGCCTATCCGAGACAGAGATACTGTCAGATTTGAGGAAAGTTTATCACAACTCGCAGAAAAAAAGGAGACCACTTATGGATGAGCTTTTGCCTCTCAGACGATTCCAACTTATTATACAACGGTTGTAAGTGGTTCAGCCGAAGACTTGAGAAAAAATGGCTCGCATATATAGTTTGTTATGACTCCGCAAAATAGGCACAACAAAGTCGTCGAGTTGCGGAAACCCAGCCCGCGAGTTCAAGTTCAAGTTTGTTATGAGCCGTGTGGGTTGTTGAAATATAGAATTATTTGTCAAACTAGGTTTTGTGGCCGTTTTGTTACAGTAATCGGAAGTATCGTCGCTCCCTCGTATGGTCTAGGTGTTACGTGGCCGTGTGGAGCGCTAAAATAGAATAGCGCAGACCCCCTCGATCGGCACGTTCGGATAGCACATGTTTGACTTGTAACTCGGAATCGTGTGATTGTGATGAAGCAGCGAAATCGGCTGAGGTGACCGCCAACTCGGAGGGTAGCTGTCATCGCGCATCGGATGAGTCAACCTAAATAATATTATTAAGAGGTGTAGCGCCTCATGATATCTGCTCACCGGGTGAATTGGTTTGCGACTTGCTGGCTGCTTCTATAAGCCCGTATTGGCTTTGCAAGGGTTCCACGGTAGGAACGCAACCCTGGTGATTGGATACATTTAGAAACACAAGTATCTCCATACATGCACATATACACACACATACATAAACCATACATCTGGATCATGCATCACCATACAATCTGGAAGCGGCGATAGTTTCACTTTTGCATCTATGATCTGCTTATTCCAGTGTTCTAGCTTTCCCATTAGTAGATAGGGCATCATTAAATCTATTAATACTCTTTATAATGTATAATAGCATATTTTTTCTAACAGATAAAAAAGAAAAAACAATGCTTGAAGATGCTATAAAGGATCTTGCGAGCAAAAGTTGTGTGCAATTTCGCAAGAGGCAGAACAAGCAAGAATACGCCGTTGTTATAGAGGTATATTTTATAAAATTATTTGTATATTTAATAAAATTATTTTCATTCACAGTAAGGCAAATACTTATAATTCCAACATTTAGTGAAGGTAAGGCTCTGTTTCACCGGTTACAGATAAGTTCCGAATATTCTATTTGACAGATGGTTTGCCACAATTTATTTAGAAGATACGTCAACTTATCTGTCAGATAAGCTATTTGAAAGTTATCTGTAACCAGTGAAACAGGGTCTTAAAGTACTTATTTAAAATATGCTTTTACCACAATAGTCAGAAATAAAGTATGAATACATTGAATGTATATGTATCAGGCGCCCAGAGACGATGTGACGGCACCACAATGAACTGGCTTTAGAAAAATCGTCTTTCTCGTATGTTCAGTATAAATAGCACTAAATAGTTGGTGCTTTGGGTGTAACCATAGAGTGAAAAAAACAGATTGGGAATAGATTTGTAATTCAAGTGTAATATAATTATTGGATAGATAGATCATAGAAATATTTTAAGAGAGTTTGCCTTACTTAGCAGTACACTATTAAAGATTACATCATACAAAGTATTGCGTTGAGCAAAAAGTTGGCTGGAGGAGAATGTCTATGCCATTAAGTCGGCTTTATGCAGTCTATGTGCAGTCTTTAGGAGTATACTCCTGAAGTACTGGCTAGAAGTTATAGTGAGGGTAAATATTTTGTATATTATAATATTACTTTTTTTATTATATACGATTACAAGCAAGATCTATGTTCCGTCGTTTTTTACCTAATCGCTTACTTTTTGACGGATCACAAATGAAATTGTAAGGAGAATAAATTTATAGGGATATCGTATCGTATATTTTTGGATTAATTAAAATAAATTTGCATTTTTAGAAAAAGAGGAGAGGCTGCTTCTCTTACGTGGGGTACCTTAAGCGTGTCTTTAAGAAATATCAAGTGCTTAATTTGGCTTACAATTGTTTCCTACATGGTATTATAGTACATGAGATGCTACACACTCTTGGATTTTATCATATGCAGAGCACTTACGATAGAGATGATTATGTCACAATTTTTTACGAGAATATTCAAAGTGGTAAGTTTTAAGTTCATTCCAGTATAAACACACAAAAAAAGTTAAACAAAAATTTAAATGAAATTCGCACCAAATCAGAGAAATATTTTTTGTCATTATTTAGATAAATCGAGTACCATCTTGTCAAGTAGTGTTGGTTGACTAGGCATAGCCTTTTGACTGATGTTGGGTATTAGTCCAGTGAAATTAGACATTCAGGTAGCGAAACGCAATTTTGATTTTTCTTTGTGTAATGGGTGCTTAGAAAAGCTTATTTTCGACTTGTCGTATTATGAGACCTTGAGGCTTTTGGGGGGGAAGAGGGAGGGAAAAAACTGATATTTCCGCTATATTGTAATGGTGTGAGAATTTTATTTCACATAATAGCTCCAGTACACGTTGGACCACGCGCTCGGCCAGTGTGCTCGGCAGATTTTCGTGGTATTGTTCACACGCTGGCCTGTTTCATTCTGCATTGGTCGTTAGATAAAGATGGACATCGAGGCGATACGGGCCGCTGCAATAAATTGTATGTACCAGTACAACAGCGAAATTTTAGTGGTCTTATTAACATTATTCTGAAATCGCAACTCAACATGTATTACTTATTGAAGGTAGGAAGGCAAGTTTACCCATCTTAGTTGAATATAACTGATTCATTCCGATAACAATCAATGAACCGAAATATTTCCTCTTAACTCCTTGTCGCCATGTTCGTAAAATAATGAAGCGCAACATGACCGTCTAATCTGACGCGTAACTATTTTTTTATGGAATAGGGAGCAAACGAGCATACGTATTACCTGATGGTAAGCGATTACTACCACCCATGGAAACCCGCAACACTAGAGGCGTCACCAGTGCGTTGCCGGCCTTTGGAGGATGGGGAGGCATATAGGGCAGTGGTTGGGCGTAATATGAAGTGAACATGCGGCCCACGTGTAAACTCTGTTTGCAACTTGCGCCAATTACTTTGATTTGTGCACGAAACACCGTCGGCTAAAGTTGGCCACAAACGACAAATACAAACAAAACGACCCAGTACACTTTGGTCCAACGTGTTCTGGGATTTTTTCTGCTTGTCCGCTATCTGAAACTTTCCTATTTCATTCAAATCCAGTAAAACATAATTGACGGCGCAATTTTTGTGTGCCTCGTCATTTGAAAATGACGTCAGTGCTCGTTTTAGTGTAGCCAACATACTAATGCCTACATTAGAAAAAAAAATGTGACTGGCATGGACTACAAGATAAACAGCATGTATAAATAAATACCTGTCATGTCAGCAGTTCTTTGGAAAACGTGGTCAATCGGTGGCAAAATTTGTCCAACTTCCGATTCCGCTAAACATCTTAAATAAACTTGGTATATCACAGCCCTACCACTACTTCGTACTTTTTATTCATTTTGTTTAAGTACAAAAGCAATGATGATTAAAAAATATTACGAACAATGTAAATTTTTTCTCGGAATGAGTAAAACACTATCACGATAACAGAGAAGCTACTCGCAGGTGACAAATAAAACAGTATTGCCACAAATAAAGTATTTGAGTTTCAACTGTCTCCATGTCAGACTCTTTTTTGCCAAACTGTATATAATAGGTCTTTACCTATGAAATTGCCGTTTTGTATGCAATAAGTGAAAGTACCTATATTTTTTCAAACTTTTTTATTTCTGTTATTCGAAGTAATCACCCATGCAATCGACGCATCTTTGCCAACGCATTGGCAGTTTATTGATGCCCTTCTTGTAAAAATCTGCTGGACGGGAGGCAAAAACCTCTTCAAAGGCATTTTGTACTGCCTCTCGGGAATCGAATTTTTACCCACTAAAAAGTTGCCTAAATTTTGGAAAAAGTAATAGTCGGTAGGTGCAAGGTCTCGTGAGTATGGCGGATGAGGGAGAGCGTTGTCACAAGCGATAGTTTCTATGTAGTTCTAGTTTTTCTCTTTAGTTTCTATGTAGCAGATTGCCGGAGTAACATGTGCTCGGTATACTGCAAAAAAAATTTACAGTAACTTTGACTTTGCATTTGCAATAAAAAGTGAGCAATTAATTTTTGAAAACATTTCTAATGCAGGTTATGAAAACAATTTCGATAAGTACAACAATAGCACTGTAACAGATTTTGGAGTTCCATACGATTATGGTAGTGTGATGCATTACGGGGAGACTGCATTCTCCAAGAATGGGAAAAAAACCATAGTTCCAAAAAAGGTAAAAAATTAATAAATTTTTCAAACCTCTAAATTCGTTTTACAAAAAATAAAATATTTCCAAAGAAATAAGAATATGCAAAACACTGAAGATCAACCTAAAATAACAACATTCGTACCGTTCTGTTTCGTTGGTGAGTGCGAAGCCGGAGGCCCAATGATGAAGAAGCACCTCAAGAGGCTGCCATAATATGAATCACCATGCTGCAATGTTGCATTGTTGGATTCTACTCATACTTTCAATAAAGCAGAGTATACTTTGGAAGGTCCATATAAATAAAAAAATTGCTAGAAATATTAGGCTAGGCAGATATTTTTGATATTGCATCCAGTTTCAATACATCAATATCATCATCATCAACGGCTTCTAATAGTTTATTGATGGACATAGGTATACTGTTACTGCTAATGCTATTCGATTGTAAACATCGAATATCATTAGTAATAAGTAATCAAAAAGAAATTCTTCAATTTTGCGTGAACACATGGAGATGAGAAATAAGATTCCACGTATTTATAGAAATAAAATTTGTTGCTATTGTTGCATACCTATTTTAGTTTACACTCATTTTTCGGCTTTCAGGAAGGTGTAAAGATCGGCCAAAGAAAAGGCTTATCAAAAAGAGATATCTTAAAGTTAAATAAAATGTACAACTGTCAAACGCAAGAAACTACTACGGAAAAAGATGGAATAGTGGATTGGGATTTCTTGGATGATATGCCAAAACCTTAACTATCAAATTTCTAAAACAATCTGCAACATAGATAAATTCGTTGATATATTAAAATATCCTCGATAGTATTTCATAGCATTTTGATGTAAGTATAGTGAGTTAGTGGTAAGCTACTTGACTGTCAGGAGCTCACTCTTGGTAAAATTCTTTCACCATCAATTATTATTATCAACATTAAAACTATTACATTTCATGTGCGTCTTCATTAAATTAAATGATATTTGTTTAACTCTGACTTGACTGTTATTTCCTCTACCTAAGTGTTTAGCCATAATATTTAGAATCGATGAGTACATGTATATTTTTTACTATCGAAGACAGCTGGCTTGAGCCAGCTCCGACGCCGGAGTAATGTGTCGATCTTGCAGAAAACGAGTAATTATGCAAAAAACGCATACGTATCGTTAATTTCTTACCATTACACACTTGCGTCTAAAGACCGATCATTACTCCTGATAAATAAAAGTTGTTAGTTACTCTAACAATGTGAACAGCATACAAAAAAAGTAATCGACGAATCGTGCTCTTTTCTTACGCCTTGCCTTCTTTATTATTATTATGTGGGGTCGTCTACTAGCCCTACAGGTTTTACCTAAATATCGGTTTCTCACGAAGCAACTGACATCGGACATTCACAACCCTGAGGACGAATTAATTTCAAAGTTTTAACTAATTTTGAGTATATTTGAGGGCAATAAGGGCGACTTTCCAATAACGATTGCTTTAGGCGTTGATGACAACAAAGACCGATACCCGCGGTACGACAATAAACGCGGTTAATGCCGCGGGGCGAAGCTAGTCTAAAAAAAGTAGGTTAAGTTACTCCTTATCATCCTCCTTAGCTACCTATTAGGGAACATTCCGTCAAGATCAGTCTAGGAGTTCTAAAGACTACCTGGAACAGAGAGACAAAAAATTTCAAAACAAAAAAAAAAAGGAAGTATCGTACATATTATGCTTTAATTTTCATTTAGTGAAACGCTGTTAATTTGAAATTACAAACAGACACTTCAATTTTGTTTATTTGTATAGATAGTAAAATGAACATTATTTTGTTTATGTATAAGGGAAAGTGGCAATCAATACCTACCACGGGGTATTTCTTATAGGAGTTGATTGATTATTATAAGATGAAAAATAAAAACAAATATCTTTATTTTTCAAAAGTAGTTCAACTTCGTAATGTTAGTATAAATAAAATTAATTACTATTATATTACTTTATAAAGAAATTTAATAAATAAATATGTGGCGACCTCCAAATACAGCGGCAACAATATCATATGATAGCGCCATCTACCGCAGATTATTCAGATACACTGAACTACGACGTAACGCACAACACGGAGTAACTTCCAATCCTGAATCGCGCAATAGAAGTTCTCGCGCCGATTAGCATATATAACACATCCCAACATCAACCGTTGGGCAGAGGCCCGCCAGGCATGATCACTTCGCCTGGTCGGAGGATCCTCCCTTTGTGTTGGAAGGACATACACCCGTCCCTCCTCAAATATAATATAAATAAATAAAAAAATGGCTCGAGAGGCTCAAGATTGTTTACCTAAGAGGTTTTTGCAGAAAGGTCCGAATTATGTATCTAATGAACTAACTGAACGAGCAAAAGAAACAATAAAATTTTGATAAGAACGGTCAAAATTAACTATTTAAAATACCAAGAATATTGACGTATCGATAAGTTAGATTTTAGTTTTAGTTAGTCCTAAAATCTAGCATCATCGTGATCATTGTTTACCAACTTCAAAAAAGGAGGAGGATCTCAATTCAACTGTATACATTTTTTTTTACGTGTGTTAAGAACCGATGATTACGTTTATATTTTTTACCGTCGAAAACCTATGCATGCTTTCTTAAGCCAGCTCTGACGCCGGAAAGGAGATATCCCAACGGTCATACCATGATAACTACAATAAGATCTGATGATGGCATCCAAAAGAAATTGATCGATTTGGTCGTTCCTGAAGTCCGTGTTTTATTTTGTATAAATTTCACTTGTTATATGTACATTCATACATCAAAATCGTGCTGTCGTATTTCGTTGGTGAGTGCGAGATCGGAGGCCAAATGATGCAGAAGCTTCACTAGCCCACCATGTTGTGGGTCACCATGCTGCATTGTTGCATTGTCTGCATTCGCAGTATGGTGACTACCACTTTTGGATTGTGCTTATACTTTCCATCAGACAGACTAGAGGACTAGAGTCATTTTGGAAGGGCCAAACATTAAAAAAAATGAATGAAGTGATATATTCCTAATTTTGTTATTTTATTAGGTTACTAACATTATCCTAAAATAAAAATATATTTTATATTAAATTCGCTCGTGACTTAACTTTGTTGAATTCTGATGTTACTTACCTACTGCTATTACCTGCATTTCCAAAGAAATAAAAGGAAAAATTATAAAGAATAAATAAATATTTCGGACATCTAACACACAACGCCATCTAGTCCCAAGCTAAGCAGAGCTTGTATTATGGGTACTAGACAACTGATATAATTACTTGTATACTTTTTTTGTAAATACATACATATTATAGATAGAAAACACCCAAACTCCGAAACAAATATTTGCATATCATACAAACATTTGATCCGACCCGAGAATCGAACCCGAGACCTCAAGAACAGCAGTCGCGTACGCTACCACTGCCCCACCGAGGCAGACTAGGTTATTCACCGTCTATTAAATACGTAGTACACGTGCCACCCTAGGACACATTATTCTTTCCCCGTCTAATCTTTTTCCTCTGTGACGGAAATACAACATTTCGAAGAATCTTGTAAGTTTCTCCGCGCACCTGAACTTCAAAGGCACTTTATTCTAAACAGATACTATTATAAGGAAAGTTATAATGAAATTTGGAGGCTCTGGCCGTAAATCTAGCAAGATTGACATTATCGGGTCGGAAGTGAATCTCATTACGACTTCTACTGAAATTACTTTCTCCATAGAATTTGCTTTTACAAAACAAATGACGCACTCTAAGACCCTTATTCAAAAAAGTAATGAATATAGAATAATGTAACTACAATACCACACACAAACATATACCTATAGATATACACACATATAGGAATTGACATGGCTACATAAATTCACAGACTAAACTTACAATGAATCACTTATTTCAAAATGCTTGTTAATTTTTCCTAGTCTTTGAATCTTAATTTTACTGCATAAAATTTAAGTTTTATGAAGGCTACAAAAGGGCGAAACCCTAAAACTCGACTACTAGTAAAGAAAATGGGACTAATTCCGCCTACACGCCCTCCACTGTAACTCCTGTACACCAGGATCAACAGCAGTGACCCACGAACACACCGAGTTATGACACTCGGAAAGTCCCAGGAAAAATTAAACTATCTGGAACCCATAACGAAACTAATCAGAAGGAAAACTGGAGGAGTTGGAAATACGATAAGTCCACTTTCCTCCTTAGCAAAGCGGGAGACAAAATGAAGTCAAAATAGGTAGACACCTTCATCTCATCTTCCTAGCCTTTATTATTCCAAAGATTTGGGGTCGGCTACTAGTTCAACCGGTTTTGCCTAAATATCAGTTTTTATACGGAGTGACTGGCATCGGACCTCCGCAACCCTGAGGGTGAACTGAATTCGATGGTTGGACTAGTTGTCAGTATATATATATAGTTGTCAGTGTATAATAGTAACACTTTGCTGCTGCTCCAGCCGTGCGCGCCACTGTGCCAGTGCCTGTTGGTGAGCGTTCCGCCGCATTTCGAGCTCGTCCGACTCTTCCCCGCTCTCATCCTGGCGAATGACACGAATCTGGTCATAGACCTTCGCATCCACCAGGATATCGAAAGGCGGGCAACGAGCCAGGACTGTCGCTGCCTCCAAAGAGATGGTATGGTATCCCCGTACGATCCGAATGGCCGCTACCCGCTGCGTTTGATTGAGCTTGGCTCGGCAGCGGGAGCAGGCCGATAGGCGCTTGGCCTATGTCGGCGCTCTATATAGGGCCATAGATCGTATTACCACACCGTAGAGGCGGCGAACTTCTTCCTACGGACCCCCTAAATTAGGTAATAGCGTCTGTAGGGAGCCCTAGGAAAAGAAATTATGACAAACCCTATTGTGCCATTACAAACGACATGTTACTACTATCGGTATCAAACATGCATTTACAAAAATATTTATGTATATATAAATCAGTTGTCTAGTACCCATAAAACAATCTCTGCTTAGTTTGGGGATAACATGGGGGAAATATTATCAGACATCTAATACACAATACCATTTAGGGTTGTGTCAGAAGTCCGAAAATATTCTATTATTATTTATAAACCGATAAATGTGACCGATAAATTATACCCACATACCAACCTACCAATTTAGTTGCTTCTTACAAGATTTTTGTCCTGATGGGAATTGAAACATCATTACTAATCAGGCCAATCTAGAAAGAGTATACCTCACACAACGAGTAGAAAGTAGAAAAGAGTAGAAAGAGTATACCTCGAACAAATTCGATAAAGTATTCGAGTGAATTTCGTCGTGCGTAGATATATCATTTTAAAAATGCAATTTTGTATTATAACTTTTAATTTAAAACTTCCATCAGTTATAAATTAGCTTAACTAATGAATAATTAAACATCAATCTACATGAGACTGGAACAATAGAATTTGGTCAAGTTCCATTACAAATATTCAATTTAAGAGGATAGTATAGGCATTACCGAAACAACTGAAACATAACTTTTGAGGTGAACCCCACCAATCATTGGTGATTCCACCAACCACGGTTGGCCGTAGTGAACCCACGGCGACTTTTTGCAGCGATGCAGCAGCGACGCTGTCGTGCGATCGCATCAATACAGCCGCGATGCGTTCGCAAGCTGTGTGTCCTCGCCCACATAACCACGATTGAGTCGCGATGCTGTAGCGCGTTGGCATCGCTGCTTCGGTAGCGTGTTGCAAACGTGACTAAAGCGCGTTATATAGTAGTGATGCGTTTCTTAAACACGCGACAGCATCGCTGCAAAAAGTCGCCATGGGCGAGCGCCCTAACCACTCCTGCCCCAAGCCAATTTGCAAGCGTTTTTCTTCTATGTCTTAGATTAGATTAGATAATCTTAGATAAAGTATCTTAGACAAAGTATTAGCCAATGACACACGAAAATTTAGGCGTTAAAGATTGCAGAAAGAAAAACGCTTGTAACTTGACTATGTTCCCTGTACTCTTAGCCGACATAAAACCTCTTTCTACAATCACCAACGACTCTATTCTCTTATATTATTGACTAATAAATGATCACGAGACTTAACATTGAGATGACATCATTCCGATTGATTTGTGAGTTTTCTATTACCGTTTACGTTTGCGGAATTTCAACTTGCGTAGGTGGCTGGTTTGAATCTTTATAATAGATTATTTTACAGATATAAAATGTATTTAACACTTCAAAAGTGCATGAAAACAATAACCATTATTTATAAAAACGTCAAAATATTTGTATTACAAAGTTACATCACTATCTAATTAGGTAAAAGATTTCAATGTCGCACTATTAACCACCTGCTGATATCATTTGTATAAAAAACTGTGTAACTTTAATTGAATCCTCAGTGCGGTTTTTAATTGCCATAAGTGTGACTTACAGCTATGAAGTTACATGTGTTAATATTAAATCTCATTTTGTTCACAACCGTAGCAGCGCGCGTTTCAAACAAAATATGCTCTGGTAACAATGGTAAATAATATTCCTTTTAATACACTAGGATAAGGCTCCAATACATCAAGCTTTATTGTAAGAGTTTACATTGATACATTATAATTCTGTTAGAAATAAGAACCTATGAATTCGAAATAATAATTTTGAATAATCTTTTTTTCTGAAAAAGTAGAAGAAGATCGTCCATTATTTATTTCAATAATAAGAACTGAAAATAGATATTGATATGAATATAAAACACTTTGTATTTGCTTCGTGATAAAACAGCAATGGATAGAGTTTCTTACAATATAGACTTGGCTTTCGGTCTACTATTAAGTAGGTACCTCAGCTATAGATACCTTATACTAAGAAACTTGAACTTATCGTTTAAATATATACTTAAAATATTAAAGGTTTTAAACCATGTTTTAAGACCTACACTTCTGATTTGTGTTATCGTTACTTTAAAAATCTTTCGTTTTCTCATCTAGTATAAATAAATAAATAAATATTTCGGACATCTAACACACAACGCCATCTAGTCCCAAGCTAAGCAGAGCTTATGTTATGATATAGTATGTCTCTAGGTACATACTGTCCGAAAGCCGAACTATATTTTTCTCTTAAAACAACAATTTGTGGATCACACAAAGTGTTGATTGAGCTCACAACACTTAGCACAGTAGAAAGCGGCGTGGTGGTCGCTTAAACCACTGCACCATCCATGGAGTCATAATATGGCAAGCGATTCCTTCGAGCGAGTTTTAATCCTTTTTACAAAAAAACTCTCAGAGTTTGCAGGAAAGCCAAAGAGTCGTAAGGTTACAAACCTTTCTAGAAACTAAACTAAGCAACTATGCGTCTAAAGTAGTATAATACATAACTACTATATTTACCTGGTCGGTATCTTTAGCAGTATTAACTGATATTCAGATAAAACCGGTTGAACTAGTAGCCGACCCCAAATCTTGGGAATAATAAGGGCTAGGAAGATGATGATGGTAAATTTAGCAGTATTCTTATAGATGTTAGGTACATCTATAAGAATACAGCTAAACCATCACTATTACCGCGAACCGCTAGCTTTACCCGTTTTAAACCTTCAACACAAGAATAGCAAAAGAAAAATATGGTCTGAGTTGAGTATTTTAACTAATTTGGGTTAAGCTAAAATAAATTTTACTTTTTCCAATAATAAACAAGCGTGTTTCTGATTATTGTGTATCTATACTAATATATAAAGCTGAAGAGTTTGTTTGTTTGTTTGTTTGTTTGAACACGCTAATCTCAGAAACCGCTGGTCCGATTTGAAAAATTCTTTCGGTGTTGGATAGTCCATTTATGGAGGAAGGCTATAGGGTATATATCATCACGCTACTACTAATAGGAGCGGAGCAACAATGAAGAATGTTTAAAAAACGGGGGAAATTTTCACGCTATGGGCAATATAAGGCGCAAACGAGGTTGCGTGGGTCGGCTAGTTTGGTACAAAGCTAAACACAGTAACAGCTGAGATATGGGATATTGAAAAATGGACTGTATGCTGATGAGATTAAAGTATATCATCCAGCAACAAATTTTAGTGAATTTTAGTTTAGTGATGACAACAAGAGAATCACCACCAATATCAAAGTATTATATTAACCGCGTATGTTATTTATTTAATCATGTTTACAGGTGAATATGGTCACTACTATGAAGGTGACATTATGTTAACACCCCAGCAACATAAAATGTTTCTAAAAGCTAAAACACCCCAAGATCCGAAAAAACTACAAGTTTTAAATGGAATGGTCTCAGCTACCACACGCTGGCCAAAAGCCACTGTTGTTTATTACTTAAACTCTCGTTTTGGTAAGTGGTAAACTAATTTATTAATCAAAACTTTCTTCAGTTCTGTTTTTGCTTTCGCCAGGGTTGTACCTGTATCACTAAATGAAGGAGATCTATTTCTTAATTAATTGATTGTGTAAGATTGTATCTTTCAGATAAAGACGAGTTAAGTAAGATTAAAAATGCTATGCAAGATATTGAGAGCAACAGTTGCATAAAATTTCGCGAGAAGAGATACGGTGAAGAACATGCCGTGGCTATACAGGTATTCATTGGTTTTACATTTCCGCTCAAGTATGTAAATATTGCCGTGTTATAGATATTTGCTATTGATAATCTAAAGTGTTAAAACCCGAATAATAGTTTTAGTGGAATTATGTCTTAAACTTGGTTTAGACGGTCCCGATTCCTACTCTTATCATAGCTGACCTAGTATAAGATACTAGGTCAGCTAAGGATCTATTGGGTTCTATGGTAGATTATAAGAAAGATGCCAGTTCGATGGACTGGTGAAATGGTATGGTAAGGTGGATCCTAATGGAGAGAGGGATGTAATAGAGGTCCTCTAATGGTGACCACAGGCTGGGAAAAGCAGCATTACAATTGTTAAGGGACCTACCCTTAACAATTAGCATGAAAGTAGAATTGTGCGTATTAGGTAAAATATAGCAAAAGAGTATCGAACTTACTAAATAACTGGATCGTTTGGAAGGTGTTATTTCTGCAATTTGACGAGAGACAAAGATACGAGGTGGTAAAGTTGAAATATGGAAAGACGACTGCAAAGAACTTAAATAAATATATTTTTAAATGTGGCATATTCGGAAACAAAGGGTCACTTTTTTATTTTTAAAACTATTTCAGGTATTTTCTTATTTTAACGGAATAATTGTACTAATACTTAATATAAATATATTGCATTTTCTATGTTTACTTCACATTAAAAAAATCTTGCTTTTTAAGCGTGACGGTCGATTATGCCGCTCTCATATTGGGTACCTCAAATGGAATAAAAATCAAATGTTAAACCTGGCTCGCGGTTGTTTCCAACATGGTAAAATAGTACATGAAATTATGCATACTCTAGGATTTTTACATATGCACAGCAATTATAACAGAGATGATTATGTCAGAATTGCTTGGGATAATATTAAAAGCAGTAAGTATTTTGTTACTTAGGAGTATTTTTATTCTTATCTATACTAATATATAAAGCTGAAGAGTTTGTTTGTTTGTTTGTTTTAACACGCTAATCTCAGGAACCGCTGGTCCGAGTTTAAAAATTCGTTCAGTGTTAGATAGCCCATTTATCGAGGAAGGCTATAAGCTATATATCATCACGCTAAGACCAATAGGAGCGGAGTACCAATGAAAAATGTTTCAAAAACGGGGGAAAATTATCACGCTACGGGCAATAAGAGACGTAAACGAAGTTGCGTGTGTCGGCTAGTATTCTTATATAGGGTGGGGGAGGATTTAACATTTTTGACCATTTGTAACGTTAAGGTTGCCATATATATTTTGGAAGAGACCTATGCCCAGCAATGGCTTCAACCAGCCCATTGGCTCGACACATTACTCTCCGACGATAGCGTAAAAAATCAAACACGGCAATGAGAGTTGTACTAAATACTAGAAAAAATCAATCTTTTTTAAAAAGCTCGGAAAATGCAAAATTGAGCACGCGGTTAGAAAGCAACTTTGCACTCTTTTTATAACAAATAACTATTTCTAATAATTAAAGTGTGTACACGAACTAAAGGACTCTAACTAGTGAATTGATGATGGCTGAAGTCAATGCGTTAACAGAGTGTTCGCTCGGCCCTACAGATAATATTGGCCAGTTGTTTACACTTTTCGCAGGATGCAAGAGAAATACTATTATTTTTAATTATTCACGGTTTGAACATTTTCTATTCCATTTAAATTAAGGAATACACAATTTATAGTCCGTCATTTTTTTGCCCAGCTTTTTTATAAAACGAAAGCGGCGTTTATTTACATAAGGCACGGGACAACAAATTACATAAGGATATATATATATAGGATATATATATATATCATATATATATATATAGGATATATATATATCCTTATGTAATTTTATCTGTTAGATTGTCAGAGCAGGAATATGCTCAATCTAGATTTTTTTTAATTTGCTGTAATAATGAACTGTATATTTTCTAACTACATAATTTTTTAATGCAGATCGCACACACAATTTCTATAAGTACATGAATTCCACGATAACAGATTTCGGATTACCGTACGATTTTCAGAGTGTTATGCATTACTCTCCGACGGCATTCACAAGTAATGGACAAAACACCATTATTCCAAAAAAGGTAGGTAATGAACATTTGATTTACACATGTTAATTTAAATATTAAGGAACAATTTAATTCCCACGAACATAAAGAATGATCTATTATCCCGATGTTTTATAAAAACAACAAATATTTGGTACCTAAAAGTATCATCACTTTTTTTTACAAATATTTTTCTTTTACAGACAAATGCAAAGATTGGTCAAAGAGAACGTTTATCGAAAATTGACATCATGAAACTGAATAGAATGTACTGTAAAAAATAGTAAACTACTACAGATGAAAAAACTATAGTGATCTTAAATTATTAGTACCTACCTGCCTACCTTACCTTCATCGATTCAAGAAAAGTGCTCGAAAATATTATAATTTCTTTTGTGTAAATAAGTATCTGAATTTAAACGTTCTCTCCTTCTCACTTCAAACGCCAAGCCTTAGTCGGTAGTGCAATCGTCACTCCTCTCTATTTCCTGCGCTCTGTTTGTCTTCTTGATAGGCCAGGACTCTTACTTTCTCCTTCACTTGCTGCATGTATGTCGATCTAGACCGTCCTCGCTTTTTAGTTGTCTTCTATTTTTCCCCAGTATTATCATGAAGAACTTGTACTCAAGTGGCCTGGTGTTTTGAAAGCTCACCCACTTGTGCCTGCCTACGAGCCAGCATCTCCAACCTAACTTCGTCATGGGTTAGAGGCCTTTCGAGGTGACTCTTCTCCACCAATTACTTCTCTTTTTAGTACATCTTAGTAGTCTCTATTTAATGTGAGAAAAGTTAATATCGAAGGAAATCATTCCGTGCTTCCCGTTACACTTAAATCTGGCAAAAGTTATTGCCATAAGGTTTAGAGTTTTTCTAAAGATTTCTCAAAAAAAGAAGAAAGAAGCTTTTTTTAAAGAAACAATTTGAATGATTTGATTTCAAACTAGATAACGTGGGGTGTCCACAACGTTTTCTAGTTTCAAACTAAGCAGAGCTTGTACCTACCTACTATGAAAGCTAGGTTTACTGATAGAGTACTTACATGCTTTCTTTGTAAATATATAAGTAATAAAACACTAAAATACATTAACATATAACTCTAACTCTACACATATATTATACATAGAATACACCTAAACTCCAAATGAAAATCCAGAACACACAAACATTTGATCCGAACTGAAAATCAACCCGTTGAACACTGCAGTTCCACATACGCTACCACTGCATCACTGAGGCAATCAATAAAATTGAACCAAAATCAGTGTGTTCGTTTACGACCTCTGATGCCACAAACAACCACACAGGTATATTGTCACAAAGTATAATTTTTAACATATCTCTGGATGTTAAGTAGTATTATTATTATATAATACGAAATCACATTAACGTCATTTTTCTACCTTATAAGGTTTCATAATGCGAATAATATTACTTCAAACATATTGGTAATTTAATATACACTCTAATATTAATGCCAGGCCACACCTAACTGATTTACTTTCAATCCATCGCGATAGCTGTTTTATATCCCCGTTGGTTATTCGACCTAAATTTACGTCCTTATTAATGGAAGTTAGACACCATTATCTTAACTCCCACGATGGGTGGCCTGCTATTGATGTGAAACATCTATAGGCGCGGGTAAACCTGATTTTTGGCGTGGCGAGAATTGCCATGGCGACGCTTCGCCTTACCGAAGTCACTGATGAAAATAACTGAGTTGTCGCGATTTCAAATAAATTAAAAACTTTGGAATTTTTGTATTTTGTATTAAATAAAAAATAATTGAATGTAATAAACATTCATTTTATTCGTATAACAAAAATTTCGATGTTTCACATCTGCCAAGTATCCTTCCATTCGTCCCAATAAAAAATTTGGTATATGTGTCACACATAAGCATTTAGTAAAAAGCGGTTATTTTATTACACAAAGTTGGAGTGACTGACTCCAATTTTATTGTGACTGCATACATTTTTATGTGTACAGGGAGTCCCCATAAGAACGGATAATCCTGGAGGGCTTAGTAGTGCAGCTATCTGGCGTACAAAAAAAAACCCAAAAAAGAATCCGATTGGTGCCAAAATTATGAAGTTTTTAAAAAAAATAGTTTCTTGTTGTCCTTACTGTACTTACATGTATACCACGGCCGCAAATAATGTACAAAAAGCTAAGGGCCAACTATTTAAAAAAAATGCGCAGTTAATGCAGTTTACAAAATGGTATAATACATAATTTTATTTAACGAAAATTGCAGTAATTGTTATTTAGATGCAAAAAGAGTTAATTCGACTGAATAAATCTTGTCTTCAATTGTAATAATAAAAAGCTTTAAGATTTAGATTAATTCATCTTTATTTTATAAGAGGTGTTCGATTTGTCTGCCACCAACTTGGATAAAAGCTCGACATCTCCTGATAAATGCTCTTTTAAGAAGTCGTGCGTAGCGCCGTTCAGTTATTTTTGAAGCAGTCTCCTAAACATGACTGCGTAATTCCTCCTAACTTGAAATGGGCTTAAAGTACACCTATTCTTTTAGCCAGCCCCAGTATAAAAAATCTAGTGGATTTAAGTCCAGTTAAGATCGTGGAGGCCACAAAATAGGACCCAAACGACCAATCCATTTATTTGGATATGTGGTATTTAAATAGGCTCGGACATTTGCAGCATAATGTGCAGGACAACCATCATTTTGTAGCCAGTGGGATTGCCTCACCTCCTCAGGTACCTCTTCTATTAAATTTGGCAGATTATTTAGTAGGAAACGTAAATAACTTTGGCCAGTTAAGTTTCCGGACAGTTCAAATGGACCCATGATTTTTTCGTTTAAAATACCAATATAATACAAATACCTTGAGCCTCTGCAGTTGTGTAGAGATATCGCCTCTATGGCAGTCCTCTATCGCTTTTATTATGGAAAGTGTTCTGAAGAGGTCTTCCAACTAGTCGCTCTCCCTTCCTTAACAGGACAACACGTTCCGGCCTTGGAAGTCACCGCTGCAGAGTAGTAGACATACGTTTTCGTATTCATCGCTTCGGTTCTTCCTTCCTGTGCCGAGCGGTCACACCTGGAACTCACTACCAGCATACGAGTTTCCTTCCCACTATGATCCCGGGTCCTTTAAGCGGGGCGTGAAAAAGCATCTCACCAAGCCGTCATAGTGCGGGTCACCATACTGCTTTGTGCTTATTGGCAATGAGGATGGGGACCACCACTCTTGGATTCTACTCGTGCTTTCCAACAGGCAGGGCAGAGTCATTTTGGCAGCTGACAAAAAAAAAAGAACAAAAAAGCAGCCCAAAAATTTATTTTGAACTGGTATTGCGATTTTTCTTCTCGCATTAGGTGCGGATTCGAGAGTTGCCAGCTGTGCAGATTATGCATGTCATCTTTTATAAGAGTGGATTCATCGCTCCACAGAATGTTGTCAAAGAATTGTGGATCTTGTTCTATTATTGCAAGCATTTCTCGACAAAAAAACAATCTTGCGTTGTAATCTCTCGGCTGCAGGGCTTGAACCCGTCTAATTTGGTAGGGATGATTTTTTTTTTTTCTTTACACGTTACTCGGTCGTCTTCGAGATTCCAGTACGGCCTGCTATTGCTCTAGTAGAGGTGGACGGGTCATGCTGAATTTCGTCAAGCACAATGTCTTGTGTATTGATATTTGCTATTCTTCCAGTGCTCGTACCATCTATGCGGCTGCCAGGTATTCTACCTTCCGAATAACATCTGTACACTCTTATAAATACGCGGTAATCTGGATGACACGCTGTAGGGTATCTTTCCCTATAAATGGCTGCAGCAGCACTTGCGTTACCTCTACATTCACCATAAATGAAGTGCATGTTGGCATATTCTTGAGCCGTATATTGAATACGCGGCATCTTGATACACAAAACCAGTCCAGATACAAGCCAAGTCGTCGTAAAATCACCAAACAAAGTCCAAATCAGTAAGCAAAACTCAATGATATAGCCAGAAGTCGTCGTTTTAACACTGATTGAAAATCACAGAGAACTTCAAAAGGAATGAGCACATGCGATACCGAATAAGTCAAGCGACGCATTAAATACTTGCCATTGTTATGTGCCCTGGCGCGAGCGAGATAAGGTACAATGTAATAATAATTTCTTCTCTCGCTCGCTCACACTATACTAAATTCATCTATCTGTGTCTATTAATAAACAAAAAATTACTTCGGCCACTCTCAGGTAGAAAATAACGAAATACGAATATCACACGATCTTTACTACACTAAAAAGGAAGCTTTAATTTTCTCTCTTTAGATAAAATTATGTATTATACCATTTTGTAAACTGCATTAACTGCGTGATTTTTTTAAATAATTGGCCCCTTATATTTTCATACATTTTTTTTTACAAAAAAGGCTCTCAAACTTAGTCATAATTTTTTTTTGATCAAATTTCTTGTTAAAAATTGAAGTAGATTTTTTTTCCTAAGAAAGTACTCCCCCTGGAGGCATGAGCCAGACGCGGTTCCAAAGGGGGGTCACAGGGACATGAACCCCCTCCCCCCAAAATCATACATATGTAATTTTTTCCAACTGCTACCAGAACCTGTTTTTTTTCTCCTCAGTTTTCATAATTTAAGTTTAATCGAGATACGAATTCAAATCTAATGATTGTTTAACACCTAAAAATTAAAACTAAAATAATGTGAATTACAAAACTTTGCCCTCCAAGGCCGTCTTGATTCAGGCCTGCTCTGCCATGGAGACTCAGATGACACTACTAGTCTGGACTGGAGTTTCTAGGAAGATTGCTAGACAGACACGATCTTCCCAAAGGTCCAAGACAGTCCCTCGATCACTACGACGCTATCGGACCGGCAATTCTGGTCCGACGAGTGTGAGGTACCGTAGGAAGAGCTGAGAACACCGTGCCTGGACCTGATGGTGTTCCAGGTCGGGCGCTGGTGATCACTCTTTCGGTGCTGAGAGACAAACTGAGGCAGATTTTCACTGAGTGTTTTGGCCTCGGTGTCTTCCACCTCGGCTAAAAAAAAGCGAGACTGATACTCCTCAAAAAGTAAGGAAAGGCTGCAGATTCTCCCTCTGCGTTCCAACCGATATGCTTACTGAACTAGTGGAGGAAACTCTTTGAAAGTTTGTCGCGAGCGGACCTTGATCTATTAGACTGCCAATTTCTATTCCGACGGGGACACTCGACAGTGGACGTTATTAGGTGTTTTCGCTCCATGTCAGGGTCGGCGGTCCGATCGGGGGATGGGATTGACAGTTAGCCTTGATATCCTTCCTCGATTATCGTACCGTTCCCTGGCACGCGATTAGGTCAACCCTTGAATATTATCACCTTATCTGCATGCCGTTATAGAGGCATATCTGCGCGACATGACAGTGAAGTCTGTCGATCTAGAGGGTCCCTCTTTGGTGAGGTGCTTCTGATCGCCGAGCAAGGGGTGGCTTGTGTCGTGGATATGATTCGTGAACTGGGCTCAAGCCAAGGGTGGCACTTCCATGGCTTACGTAAGTGCCAGGAACCATTCAGCTCATGCCTTCAGGTAGATGAAGATGAATTGAAGTCCAGGTAAGCCAGTACACGAAGTACCTAGGCCTCATCCAGGACAGTCGGTAGAGCTTCGCAGAGCGTTTCGGGAGACTAAGTCCCCCGAGTACGAGGGATAGCAGAGGCGTTACATAGTCTGCTGCTCAATCTCGGGGGACCACGGGAAGAAGTTCTCTGCCTCTATATGGACGTCGTGCCATCCTTGGTTCTCTATGGGGCACCGATGGGTTGTTCCCACGGTTGAATCGTACGATCTCGTACGAGGCGGCGACGATTCTGGTGCATCTCCGCTCTTCGACATGGACATGGTCTATGACAAAATTCGTTCTGTCGATCGGAATGGCGAAGATGCCGCGACGGATCATGAGCCCGGAACAAGCTCTTCGGGGTTCGCGGGCACGACACTCAGGTTTGTGCCAGCCAACGCGCTGTCGGAGCCATTCTGCCGAGCTTCGAAGCTTGGATAGAGAGAACCGACTGTGTCACCTACTAATTCACTCAGCTGCTGCAGCCACGGCTGCTTGAGGCTCCGGCACTATGCCACTACTGCGGTCCCGACCGGGACCTCGGACGAAAAGTGTCACCACGAGTATTGATAGATGATGGCGAGTACTGAGGGATGGCAGGCCGCGGTCACCTTTTGTGGAGATTTTATGCTCCAGGACGAGTCGGCAGAGCGGGATAGCGAAAGGACCGATCCCGCTCGAAAGAGGCGACAATGGGGGTACAGCAGTGGCCGCTAGCTCCCCAATCGTCGGTTAAAGGTCGTTGTGGCCACTTCCAGGGGAGATGTGGTCACTGCAAACGACCCGAGACCGGAAACACCTCGGTGCGGTCGGCGGGTGTCGTCTAAGGCGGGTCGGTGTTCCGACTCTTACTGCGTAGCTGTGAGAGGCTCCACAGCGATCGGAGCTCCGGAGGTGCTTCTGGTTACACCGGGATGTACTTCAATCGTGAGGTACCGCAGGGGGGACTCCAGAAGCCGTTGTTGCGTTTCCGGAGCTCCTCTTCGACCCCATTCTTCCCCCCACGGAGCTAGCTCCTCTAAATATTCATCCAAAGATGGTCCCAGACGTCTCAAATATGATCATCCCAATAGATTTACCAATAAAGACAAAAAACATCCGTTTGTTTTTAATGTGTGCAATTAAATTGTGACCTGGAACAGGCCCAGGAGCGGTGTTGCGGCAAGCCAGCCGCCATACAGCTCGATTCAGCTCTCCCTCCAATACCTCACACTCGTTGGACCAGAATTGCCGGTCCAATTGCGTCGGAGGGATTGGGGGACAGTCCTTGGGAAGAGCATGTCTGTCTAGCACTCTTCCTAGAAACTGGTCCAGACTAGTGTCATCCGAGACTTTATGGCAGAGCAAGCCGGAATCACGACAGCCTTGGAGGGCAAATTTTTGTTATCTACATTACGTTACAGTTTTAAACAATTCCTATCCTTTGATTTCTTATCTCGATTGAACAATTATGGAAACTGAGGAGAAAAAAAAATAGGGTTCTAGTAGCAGTTAAACAAATTACATACAATTTTGGGGGGGTCATGTCCCCTGTGACCCCCCTCTTGGAACCGCGCCTATTATAGTGATAGGACACAACATTAGTTAAGTCTGTTGGTTGTTACGTAAATTAAAATACCTCTGTGAATTAGTCAAAAAGAAATAATGAGACAGAAACCAATTGTTTAGAAGTAAATAATAGTTGAATTTTACTAAAACGTTCGAACTGAGGGCCCAATGTTTTTCGTCTTTACTGATTAAAGTCAAGATTAACCGAAACTATACCAAGTTTTTTTACTATTTTTTAATAAAACTTGTCAATTCATACGTTGTCCTCAATGCTATATTTTAAGAGAAAATTGGTTTTATGTTTTTTGTATGAGAATATTTTGTAGGGCGGCTATAATTTTTTATATTATCAGCAGGACAGATGAGTTTGTATTTTGTATTGTTAGCGCAGTCAATAAAAAAGCATTTGTTTCTTACTTTCTACATAAAACAAATAGAAAAAAACAGTAACAATATACAAATGTGACAATTAGGATCTCTGACAGAACCTTTAAACGGATATTATGACAAGTGACAATAAATTAATAGGTAATATTAGTAAAGCACACAAATTTTAAATTTTCTATGTGAATAACCAAAATAATCACTTGTCTTTGAATGGTACCAAAATTTACACCTACATTATCTAAAAATATAATGTTACTACGCCATAGTTAACTAGAAACTTCTAATCGAATGAACGTTTCGCAAAAAAATTAAAAATGGGCCCTCAGTCCTGATGCACACGTCATATTCACCCTGTATATATACAGCTGCCAAAATGACACTACTCAGCCTGATGATATGAAAATATGTATCTAATGGTACATGATTAAAAAAAAGAGGTTAATAAAAAACCAACACATACAACTACTGAATTTTTATTTTATTATATCCAACAAGTACTCTTAAGCGAATTTTTAAAATCATACTTAACTAAAACATAATCGCTATAACTTGCTCATTTGTATGTCAGATACAAAAATATTTATATCTTATATCAACAGAAAATTCACTCATACCAACTGTATTACACTAAACTTATTAAAATAATACAACGCACTCATAATTTTAGCGTCCTTGTCCATCTAGATACGACTAGTATCTTAGTATAAAATTTATTCACAAAAGGCGCCGGCTTTCAATATGAAGCCAATTTATACAGATCATCGTCTGCAGCTAGCTGCCTGCAACAAACGAAATAATAAACTTAAGCATGCAAACACTGATCTGAAATATCTACTTTAAGGAATTATCAGTTGTGGTGGTATGCAGTTATAGTTAGTTTCCAAAGTAAGCAAGAAGTCAGGCTGATTAATTCTTCTATTGGACTGCCAATCGAGGCTATGAGGGCCGAGTTGGATAGTTTGGCCCAGATAGATGTTTTCAACCAACCCGATAGCAGCACCATTCCATCACCGAACTTGGGGATACATGCCTATTCTATGTCATGATCTTGGACTTAACAATGTTCATCCCATGTCCAGCTCGTCTTGAATAATCGTTGACCATGACCATTTTTACTTGTCAAAAGGGGATTTAGAAACTTTTTTAGGATTTAGAAGCGGGACAAAGTGAAAAAAAATACACACATATCACACGTTACTTAGAAATGTACCATAACACTTGAACAACGCGTGAATACTTTGGCTTTTCAAACTTGTTTCATACTTTTTCAGCATCGTTTTTTGTCCTAGTTAGATTTTTATTTTTTTACTTTTAAAAAAAATGTTTTGGTGCCGTATATGGCCAAAGTCACGAGCAAATGCTAATAATATGTATGCTTTTGAAATGTACTTGAAATGTACGCCCTTTCTAATGATACCAAACACGGTAAATTCTCAAATATTTTTTTTAATACATTACTTTTTGACCTCTATCGGGCCCCACATTAGATTCAGTGATACGTCATATAGCCTACTAGCTTAACCCGCGGTCATTATCGTACTGCGGGTAACCCCATGGAGCTAGTCTAAGAAAAAGCCTAAGTTACTCCTTATATCATCAGCTATCAATCATTGAAAGTCCCGTCAAAATCGTTCCAGACGTTCTAGAGATTAGCCGGAATAAACAAACATACAGACAGACCGACCGAAAGACCGACAGACAGACAAAAATTGTAATTGTTATTTTGGTACATGTATCGTGTATGCATACATATGCATTTATTAAAAAGCGGTTATTTTAATATTACAAACAGACACTCCAATTTTATTTATTTGTATAGATAAAGCACTACGGCTAACTAATTTCACTTTCGGCGTCCGGCCAGTTATTCCCAAAAAGATTTTATACCAAGACATTTTATATCTATTGTGAGTGCGTTGATTTCCGTAACCTACCTACTTCTATTCTATTTTACTATTTTTCCGTTATAGTGTTTGTAATTAATTATTTGTACGTGAACTTACGTCAGCTTAATTTTAAGTATCACTTTTCCAAAGTTTAATAGTCTTGTCGTTCTCGAGCGCCGCTGACGCGATGATGTTTTCGGTGGGATGGCAAGCGGTACACAGCACTGTGTCCGTGTGACCCGACAACCGCTGCACGATCTCTTTTGATTGTAGGTTCCAGATATACACCATATTGTCTTCAGAGCCTGATACGATCCACTGTTGATAAATGACAAAATCGTTGATTAGAAAATACGTAAATACTTATAAATAAAGACTAGATTAGAAAAAGTAATGTTGAAATTAGGAACAGTAAAGGCATTAATTTTGTGATGTTCACAAACCGGACACAAAGAACTCCAGATTCAGAACAATAATTTGTCAATCACAAAGTTTTGTACCATGTTTGGATTGGGGTTGGAACCCACAACACTCGAACACAAAAATTTCACAATTCCCACAATGGCGTGCAAAGGTGTCATACCCTTAAGATTTTTAAAGACCGTGTATACTGACGACTTTTTTAAAATTGACAACATCAAATTTTTATTTCTTTTTATGCAATGCTTTTTTAAATTACAATACAATTATTACGATCAATTTCAAGTAAACTAATTTCGATTTATCTCTCAAGAACTTTATCAATAAAAATCGAATTTCTATTTAAATTTGACAGTTATACATAAGTGTAAATAAACCGTTAAATTACCTTTCCTCCAGTAACACTGAAGTTAGCAAAGATACAGTATTTTTCATTCTTATGTCCAGTATACGTTTTGAGGCATTTGCCTCTACTGTAATCCCACAACTTTAGTGTGTTGTCCAACGTCGCCGCCAGGATGTATTTTCCATTAGGTGAGAACTTCACAAACGATACTGGAGGGTTGTCATCGTCAATCAAAGTCTTTAGACATTGACCTGATGCTGTGTCCCAAATTCGACTGCAGAGTAACCAAAGATTGATTTTAGCATTTATTGAAGAATAATATGAAATACTAGTTGATTTCTAGTATGCTGCTGGCTTGATTTTTACGAGCCTCTAGGAGACAAGATGATAACATGTCTAAATAACTAACAAGATAAAAATAATGCATGCATGAAAATAGAATATGAAAGAAAAGAGCCTTATCTTGTTTTTAAATTTTAACTGATTAAAAGTTTGTAAATGTAAATGTAAAGTTGTCCTCTTAATTCGGAACTAAGTTTTTTTAGAGAAATAGATTTAAATAACCAATAAAAAAAAATTACCATAGTCCATCATAACTTGAGGATACGATTAGACTGCCATCTCTGTTAAAATGCACTGCTGAAACTGGATCAGAATGAGCTGGTAGAGTCTTTAAACATTTGCCTGAAAATATAAAAATCATTAATTGATTTTTAAGTCACTATTAACACATTTTATATGCATACAAAGACTGCCCCTATTAAGAAGTACAAAGTTATGTACCTAACCGTATGTCCACATAAAAACAATAGCTTGCATGCTCAATGAATGGAAATTTATTTATTTTACTTTACAGTTGCATATTTTACTGAACAGTTCAAGTCCATAGTATATGTAAAAATCTATCTGAACAATTGGTTTTGACATGGCTGAGTATGCTTTTTTTATGACAATAATTATAGGTATTTTGGGCATCTAACACACAATGCCATCTAGTACCAAACTAAGCAGAGCTTGTAATATGGGTACTAGGCAACTGATATGGATATATTTATACTTTTTTGTAAATACATACATAGAAAGCACCCAAACTCCAAAACAAATATTTGCAGAATATACAAACATTTGATCCGACCCGGGAATCTAACCCAAGACCTCAAGTTTCAATGTCCCAATGTCTCTTATACTTATAAACTACCTTACTCTATCAAAATAATTCTATGTCCGTAATTTTTAAACCGTTTTTTCACATAAAATGCTAAGAAGACGACAATTGGCTTGCCTCTATTATGTGACTGCTAAGGTTAAGCACTATTTTGATGCTACAAATATAAATGAAATTTTAGTGTAAAAAAACGAAGATAGTAAAAATATGCATTCTATTAAAAAAAAAAAAATTTACCTGTTCTAACGTCCCATATCCGAACACTTTCATCAAAACTGCCTGATACAATAAGATTACTTTGTGGGTTAAAATTACAGCAGAACACATAATTGCTATGTCCTTTCAGAGTCTTCAAACATTTGCCTGAACTTAACTCCCATACCTGTAAACATAAAACAAAAAGGCTCATTGATTGAGCAAGTATTCTATTGATTTCTTTAATCATATAAAAACGGATAGATATTTCGACCTATCAGAAAAGTATGCAATGCAAAAAAAATAAAACATTTCAAGCTATACTGGTCTGTGATATAAAACGAGTCATTATCACACTAATATATAAAGGCGAAAGTTGGTGAGTGTGTATGTTTGTTACTTCTTCACGAGCAAACGACTGAACGGATTTGGTTGAAACTTTACAGTAATATAGCTTATACATCAGAATAATATATACGCTACTATTTTGTTAAGTCTAAATTCGACTGCCGCTGCCGGGCGATCTCTAGTTCAAATAAATTTTCTAATCCAATGAGGTAAAAAGTGCTACTAGATGACTTGATTTAGTTACAGCAAACTATTTTCAGCTGAGCATTTGGTTTTGTGTAGGCTGGCTAGATGTCAGGCCGACATTATTATTATTAATACTGGTTTGGTGCGCAAGGTGTCCTCTAGGCCAACTAGTTGAGAGCGGTGAACCAAATCGGACCTTGCGTACGGTCGACGGTCGATCTTACACTAGCCAGTGTGTGTACGTATGCCGTTAAAAGTAGATATGCGTAACACTGAATCAAAACAACATGTAACGATAATCACACTCACTTCACATTATCACACTGATATATAAAGGCGAAAGTTTGTGAGTGTGTATGTTTGATACTTCTTCACGCAAAAACTACTGAACGGATTTGTATGATCCTTTACTACTGTAATCAAATAAAAAAATAAATAGCTTATACATCAGAATAACACAGACTACTATTTACCGCGATAATCGACATACACGCGGTCGGGCCCGCGGGCAACAACTAGTATGTCATAATTATAGCTTGGGAATTTGTTAAAAGGAAGGAAGGAAAACACATCCGGACCTCCATCGATCACCCTCTAACCTCACAAACTTTAACTGAGTATAACATGAGTAAGTATCGATAGATGAAATGAATTAGTAAAAACTTTTATTCTAGATGCTGGTTTTAGCTTTTATATTTCGTAAGTGATGAAATATTGCTATTTGCTAAAATCTTTCTATTACTTTATACAATATTACTTGAGTTGAACGTGTGGCCTTTAACAAATTCCCAGTATATAATGTGATACATACTAGTTGTTGCTCGCGGCTCCGCCCGCTTATATGTCGGTTATCGCGGCAAATAGTAACCTATGTGTTATTCTAATGTATAAGCTATATTACTGTAAAGTTTAATTCAAAGCTGTTCAGTGGTTTTTGCGTGAAAGAATAACAAACTACCATCCATCCATACTTACAAACTTTCGCGTTTATAATATTAGTGATTTAGATTATCTCTTTTAAGCGTTTTGATAGGCCCAAATCGAGTATCCATCAGTTGTCATCTATAAATAACTAAAAATATTATAAATACCTACTAAATCCGCTTGAAGAAATAAACGATGGAAATCGATTCATGTCTGAGATATATTACAAACTAGCTGACCCACGCAACCTCGCTTGCGTCTCCTATTGCCCGTAGCGTTATAATTTTCCCCCGTTTTTTAAACATTCTCCATTGGTGCTCTGCTCCTATTGGTCTTAGCGTGATGAACTGATGACATATAGCCTATAACTTTCCTCAATAAATGTACTATCCAACACTGAAATAATTTTTCAAATCGGACCAGCGATTCCTGAGATTAGCGCGTTCAAACAAACAAATAAACTCGCCCGCTTTATGATATTAGTATAGATAGATAGATGGGTGTGTTAAAATTTTTACACGTTTTTTTGTATCAGAGCGGTTTTGCACTACGTCCGATCCGAGCCCGTGAAAACATTGATCTAGGAATGTCGATGTTCTGATTCGTGATCACTGATTCGGAAGGCTGAAAGATTGACTGAATATTATATATTATTTACGCACTAGTGCAATCTCTGACTAATCCACGAGACTCAGTGGTGACCTTTAAGCATACGTGATTTTATGAGGGACCATACCAAAACGTTCAATCGTTGATCATGGGTCCTTTAGATCAGTTTCAAATTTAGACAATGCTATTGTATTCGACTGCCTCTGTGGCGCAGTGTTAGCGTGTACGACTGCTATGTTGAAGCCTCGAGTTCGATCTTTGGGTTGGCCCAAATGTTTGTATGATCTGCAAATATTTGTTTCGGTATCTGGATATATTTACAAAAAACATATAGGTAAGTATTCCACCAGTCAATCTAGCTGTCATTCATAGTACAAGTTAGATGGCGTTAGATCACAAGTCAGAAATATGTTTCATTTACGGATAATGGAAAGAAATCCGATGTCGGAAGTTAGATTTACTGCGTGAACTACCATAGAAATAGTCATTTCTATATTTACTCTTTACTCTACCTACATTACTGTTTTTTTTAATATTGCAATTTGGAAGACTTCATAAGTATTCTGCAAACCATAAAATTGTCTCTATTGCATTTTTAATGGAATAATTCCAAGTTACGTAGGGCTTTACAAACATACAAGAAAAAACGGCACTCAAAGCAACAACTTGTGGAACACAGTGTTCCATGTATCATCATATACCAAGAGTTACTAACTACTATGGTGATAGAACCCTAAAAAACGGTTACCATATGTCCTGAACAGTTTGCCGGTATATATTAGACAAGAACCCAATTTACCCAAATTCTTGTTTGATAGCACAAAAATATATAAATATATGTATACATGGATGTTCTTAAACATATTATACCCATATATAAGTTTTATGTTGATTGTTGTGTTTTGTTTATCGCATGTACGTAAATATGTAAATGTGACTGAGCATTGTGCATAGGACTGCACATGCGCATGTATCATGTATCTAATGCATGGGTGTGACGTGTGCAGTGTTACGTACAAGCATGTTGCATATAGAGGCTCAACTGAGTCCACAGACAAACTGTTTAAAACAGTTTTGTGGACCTATGTTTTAGAATAAGGTTTTATTATTGTGAGCAATAAATTTTAAATTTAAAAAAATGTGGTTTTGAACCTACAATACTAATCGTAGTAAAGAACAGCGTGCAGACAGCTCTGACTACTACGCAATCCGTCGAAAAAAAACTTATACTATTGTAGGAGCATAGGACGTGTTACATATGTATGTTTGTATTAATACAAACATACATATGTTTGGGGACGGGACGAAAGAAAGTAGTTAACTACTTTCTTTCGTCCCGAAAGAAAATTTAGGAAGATAGTCTGAGAAAAGTAAACTGATACAACAGCCTAATACTTATCTAAAAGGGCTAATAAACTCTTATCAGTTAAGAGAGTAAACAGTTCACCAACCGGCACCGATTTTATCAACATTCTCAGCCTATTTCGACGAGAACGAAGCTCTCAAAATTGTTCCTTATCAAGTGTACTAAGATTTTACACTTTACAATATTTTGTATATTATCATATCTATTTTAAGCGTGTATTATGGTTGTGATAAAATCAATTTCAAACAGGTAGCAAGATAAATCAGTTTTTTATTTAATAACTAGCTGACCCGGCGAACTTCGTACCGCCATATTTATTTTCGTGAATATTTTCTAAATTAATTAAACTTCTTTTAGTATTTAAGCCCGTCGCAACTTCCCGCAGGAACGCACTGTATACGACTAAACGGACTAAAAAAATATAACACCTCCAGTTTACTTTTAATTTTCTTGTATACAAACCTTGTCCCGACAATAACAAACATATACAAAAAATAATTATCCAATTTGCCGCAGTCAATTGAAAATCATGCGAGTACATACATTTTTGTAATTATTTTTTTATATTTTTATAAAACGTAGTCTGGGGTAAAGTATAATTGAACAAAATGTATCACATCTCTCTTTAAAGGTACTATGGGTACTAAAGTAAATATGGGACTTTTACTGGTTACTAACTAACTAATATTTACTTGTGAAATTTATGTACAACTAGAGATTTTAGCTGACTAGAGAATGCGTAAATTTTGAAGAGTTCAATGGTATTTTTCATGTAGTTGATAATTGAGTTAATAATGTATAGGCTCTAATATACCTAAGTTGCAACGGTTGGTATGAAATCGAAGTATGTCATGAACGGTTACGAATAATGGGATATTGTCGCATCTGCATTGCATGTGTACTAATATTAACGAAGGCCATGAGTGACAGGAAAAATCTCAAACGTAGATTCATATTAGACGCAATTTTAATAAAAAAACGCACAAAAGTCTGTGAGCGATATATTAAAGACTGTGCCCTTGGGCTATACCGCATTTGCTCTAACAATGAGGTACGCGTGCGCGGGGGAATACAATACGTGTAATGTATTACCTACTAAATTCAGTGCTGTCCACCTTTCTGCTACAAATAACGATATCTATCACTATTTTTTCTAGTCTTTACTAAAGACAGCAGTGTTATTCATTTGTACCGTATAATAAATACGCAGAAAATTCAAAATGTAGTAAACGGAACTTTACACTTAGCCCGCGTCTTTAAACGGTTTCTATAAATTTCAACCGACGCTGCCTTGTTTAAAAAGGTCCCACGTGGTGTTTCACTTCCCTACATTCCCATAAACGAGTCTTTGGTTCGCCCGCGCGAATTAGCACCTGCACGAGTTTCTGAACCATAACTGTATTTATTTTAACTATTTTATTTGACTCAAGTCATGGTTGTATTCTATGGTACTAGTAAGTGGTGTGTTTAGTAGGTCGAGATATCTATTATAAATAATGAGTTTGACAATTTTTCTTTGTTTGACGAGCGCCAAGCAACGAATTAATACAGCTGAGGCTTTTAATTACGTTTATCGTTAAACTAACATTTTATAGGAAACGCTCCCGGAAATGAAGGCACGCAGTAGTTGATACTAATAGAACCTTTGATCTTGGGTCAAAAAACAATCAACTTGGAAGCATGCGCACACGCGGTCGTCGAACCTTGCCTGCTGAGATATTAATTTTTGTAACATTATATACTTTCCGATGTTTTGTATTGAAATTCTTTTAGTCCATTTATCGAGAAAACCTATAATATACAAGCCAATATCGATGAAATGACAATCTATTCCTTTTGAGAGATGCGGTTGAAGTTGTCTGGGTCAGCTGGTTTAAATAAGTTAAGATTACATAAATATACACTATACAAAGCTATACAAATAAATAAAATTGGAGTGTCTGTTTGTAATGTTAAAATAACCGCCTTTAATAATATGCATATGTATGTATACACGGTACGTATACGAAAAATGTAGTAAAAAATGTTTTTGTCTGTCTGTCTGTCGATCTGTCTGTCTGTTTGTTCCGGGTAATCTCTGGAACGACTGGAACGACTGGACGGATTTTGACGGGACTTTCACTGGCAGGTAGCTGATGATCCAGGTAGTAACTTAGGCTACTTTTTTTAGACTAGCTTTGTCCCGCGGCGTTGCTCGCGGTACAACAATAACCGCGGGTAACACCGCGGGGTTCAGTGAAAGCCAGTGAAAGTCCCGTAAAAATCATTCCATCGTTCTAATTGTAAAAATGTTATTATGATACATGGATCATGTATACATACATATACATTTATTAAAAAGCAATTTTAGTATTACAAACAGACACAGACACTCCAATTTCATTTATTTGTATAGATGTTTTGTTAATATAAGTAAATAGTGTATTTATGGTTGTGAAGAGACTGAACTGAAAATGTAGTGAATAATAGCAAAATTACCTTTAGAGTCTTGTCGTCACTGGCACTAACTATCAACCTGCTGTCTGATGACCATGCCACATCACTAATGCCCATCTTGTGTCCTGATATTGTTTTTTCGAATTTGCCATCATAAGCACCCCACACTTTGATAAGTTTGTCAGCAGCTGAAAATTATAATAGTTTGTCAAATTATTGAAGTGAAAATGTCTTTAGCTGCGTTCAGCACTTTTTGTAGGAGAAAATTTTATCGGTTGGCATCACCATAATCACCAACATGCTGACATGACATTTACGAAGTGAAAACTTCTTTGGCTGCATTATGCATTTATTGGTAGGGGTAAATCTTATGGGTTTGTGTCACCGACATGCTAATGTTTGATGTTGATAATTTCAATTTAAACATTTTGAAATGTCTAATAAAATCTAAAATTAATGTGTAAAACATTAATTTTACAAATAAAATTCTAAGTTATAAGTTTTCACTTCCATCGTCAGTCCTTATGACTGCTATATTTTTTCTAAATTATATTTGAACTAAAAGCCGATGTAAGAGAAATGCCCCCGGATCTGTCAATGGAAAAGTAATCACATTTGAAGAAATATTAATAACCTGACCACCTTACGGGTCCACATCTGATTTTAAATTAGGCAGGATATAAAGGTGGCTGATAAAAATACTCATAACATTCTTAAAAATGATCATGATGAGTAGATATTCTAGCTGGAAATTGAACCCACAACCTCTGGCTTAGCAGTCAAGATATCTAACCACAAGATCAACAGTGTCTATTTAATCTAAGTAATAATATGTATTTTCAACAGCTGACATGATGAGTGTGTTTAAAATACTTTAGTTTCATTTCCATTAGGTAATACATTAGAACTAACTCTAATCACAATATAAAGTAAATAAGTAAGAAATATCTATAAAAGCTTCAGAAAATGTCTGCAATTGAACATTTACCTACATTATGAACTTTCAGAAGTTACAGTTATTTGTAACTATAGGTAGTAACAACTTTAGACATTTAAAAATATTAGTAACACTTTTTGTTTTTAAACAAACAGTTACATCATGAAGAAAACAAAAAACTGTGTATGTAAACCACAATAACTTGAGTCTATTGATAATTTATACACTCTCAAGGCCAACTTTTGTATGAGTTGGCATAATGCTGAGTGTTTAAAATATTAACATTAAAAATACTTAGTGTGGGTTTGTTACCAGGGCAACAAGTGACTCATTGTATGCTACTAATTGAAAGTGATTATTATTAAACACTCAAACAGTAGGTAATGTACCGCATTAGTAGATCTGGCATTTAAATAATGTATGTGTATAATATGTGTATGTTAAACCCACTAGTATATTCTTACACAACATGATGTAAACAGTTAAAAATATCCAAAAATATGTGACAAGCATTGCACCTAGCAACAAAAGATTACCGAAGTAGCACATGCTCATAAAATGAACACTATGCTTATCCAATAAGGTCTAAAACAATCCACGTCTGTCATTTTAAAAATAACTTGACGATAGTTAGCACCTGATAATTAGCAGTCATTTGATATAGAGATAATTACGATGTATATATCAAATCAAATAAACAAACTAAAATATGGAATTATCAAATGTAAATAAATAACTTAGTCAAAACTAATTAAATATTCAATGAAATTATATACTCACAAGAACTTGCCAACCATTCGCCATTTGGACTGAATTTGACCGACGACACAGCCTTCGTATGTCCTGCTAGTGTAAATTTGAGCGTGTAATTCGGCTTCTGGAAACCGACAACAAAATTAGCGCCAAATCGCACGTGTTCAATCCAGTTGAAGTTACATAAACATGTGCCGCCCGCCAGACTGACGCAAACCGACGAAATACAATGACGGAACGATACTTACCGCCACTGACGACTTGTTAGATTGTGGAGTCGTTTGTGATAACGAGTTTGGGCCAGTAAGGTTGGCGGAAGGTCCGCCGTGTGTTTGATGTGCAGCAGGATGGCCAGGCCCGGGACCTAGCGGCACCATGTTTCAACTTTCGACGCACTTCGCTTTAGTTTGTTCGTCACCCAACACAGTCACTAATACACAAAGAACAACAATCTAAATTAAACTTTGGAAAATGCAACACCCGGAACTCGTCACACACTACGGTTTTCACATTTATTTTAGCGTAGATATTCAAAGAACATTCTAAATCCGGGCGTCTCAATGCGTGCATATTTCGCGAAGAACAAGCAATGCTACCAACATAATTTTAAAACTTTACCTCCCGCGACACTCTAGCTGAGTTTGCTATTGTCTATGGAGTGATACTTGTTATTAGCGTGCCAGGCGTGCCTAGTCTTTGGGAAAAAAAAAAAATTACGTTATGGTTTATGCTACGTTCACACGCCTGCGAGATTTATTTATAGTCTGTGCCTGCGAGGACTTGGCAGTCGCTTACAAACGCTCATGCTACGCTTACACGACTGCGACGACTAGTCGCAGTCGCTCACTAACTACAATCCTTTCTTCACAAATGCTTGTGCTACGTTTACACGCCTGCGAAGACGCAGTCGCTCACAAACTAGAACTACAATCATTCACAAACCCTCGTGCTACATATGCACGCCTACGAACATGGGCGTAGCCAGTCATGGGCTCAGGGTGGGGCACCCAAAACAAAAAGATAAGTAGAAGTGTTATGTGTCATAATTTACAGAGGAACGACTGTCGCCAAACTCAGACAAATGAAAGGACTATTTATTATTGCACACTAATAACGAATTGCTTTCATTTGATGTTTGTATTTTGCTCAAAACTAGCCTACAATCCATCAAGTCACACGTTTAATAATATTTCTTCTCTCGTAATGTTGAGTTATTTTACCATATGGAAAGAAGAACTTACAACGTTTCGTAATCTTGAAAGTAAGAATACTTCTTTGTAAGCTACTCAATAACAGAGATAATAACATTAATCTCTATAGGAAAAAAAATCGATATTTGTGTCATTCTTCGGCATGAATAGCCTAAGAATACTATCAATAATATCGATACCTAACTTCTGTTTGGACAGAGCAGAATATAAAACATGAATTGAAGGATATCTGAGGAGGTAACATTATAAAGGTAAGGAAGCTAAAAAATAAGTACTTGCATAATAATGTTTACTAATTTTAATAATCTGTATTAGAATCGTAATTCTTCTAATATTATAAATGCGAGTTTGTAAGTATGGATGGATGGATGTTTGTTACTCTTTCACGCAAAAACCACAGAGCGGATTTGGATGAAACTTTACAATAATATAGCTTATACATCAGAATAACACATAGGTTACTATTAATAACCGATGTAAACGCGGGCAGAGCCGCGGGCAACAACTAGTAATATTAAGTATAATAAATACTGTTTAGGCACATAACAAAATTCAAAACAGTGGTTCCTATAAAATTAATATTTGGCATAGTATGTACCTATATTAGTAGATTTTAAAATGTTTAAAAAATTACTATATTCGTTTTTCATTTTTTAGGAAATATATAGTATCAATAATCATAAATCGATTGCAATGAACAAATGCAATATGTAGTTATAGTATAATTGATTAGTTTAACTTAAAGTTATTGGCATGTATGTGTATGTATATTGATGTATATGTATGTGTATATAAATAAGTATGGGTGTTTTTAGTTATATTCATTAGAAAATGATCTAATATAATTCTTCAAAACTACCGCACCGTCAAATACTGTCTCTCCAATACATTTTTATCCATCCTAAGGTTGCCTGGAACAGATTGCTTTAGGCAATAAGGCCGCCCTTTGTACATTACACTTATACGTATTCTATAGCCCGTTTAAAAGTATGCATATCGATAAAACCAAGAATCTACCTGACTACATGTCTAATCGAGTAGCGTTGAAAATTTATAAAACCCGATCATACTAAATTGAGCTTTAAGTGAATGGGATAAGAAAGAGTTAAGCTTAAATCTCTAGTCGATTAATAGTTAAATAAAATTTTATGATTATATTGATAAACTATTTAAAATTGTACCAACCGATGGTAAAAAACAGCTCCATTAATCATGTTTTTCCTTCTGCTACCATTTTTACACTATAAAGCAGAGCCGTACGGCATTGTGGCGTAAAAAAAAACTTTCAATCGACGACTTATTCGACACAACGTTGTAATACGACTATGATACAAAATACCCACAACTCATAGAGGTATGCGTTACAACGCTTACTAGTGGCACGCGCATCATGCTTATTAGTCATTTCTACTTATATCGCTTTGTTCTGTGGTTTTAACCTCATAACTTTCGACTGGGTGAACCGATTTTCACGATTCATTTTTTATTTGAAAGCTGGTGTTTCTCGTGTGATCCAATTTGGTCAAGTTCTGGCTACATTGCCATCCATAAGAAAACCATATAAGACTTCAATTTGCATTAAGACAAATTGACGAATAACTCAATATCGCGCCAACCGATTTCGATTATTCTTTTTATATTTGGAAGCTAAAAGCAGGTGCTTCCCGTGTGGCCTCTTTTCGATTTGGTGCAGTTCTTGATGTCGGGTATTTATTTTATTAAAATTTTGGTAAAAAAAATGAAGTGGGCGAACGCTCAACCCTGTTTTCCAATTACAGCACTAGAGCGCATTATGCGGCATAATGCTTAACTTTGAATGATTCAACTACAGCAACGCTTCGCACAATCGAGCACTCTCAAAAGTAGTGTTTTTGCGTGATGCGTGCAATCGATACCAACTGTGACAAAAATTAACAAGTGTTTTTTCTTTAAGGTGGCATTGATCAAAATGTTTTATTTATATATTATCGTTAGTAATATTATTTATTGTTGAAAAAATTTTTAAAGCTTTCGTTTCGTTGCAGTTTTTTCGAAATAATCAAAGTTAATTCAAACTGTGTTAAAAAAATAAATATAAGTATGGATGAAGGTAGAACTCATTTAAAAAAATTACTCAAATCAAACAAATGTTAATGTAATTATCAAAATCCAAATTACTTAAAATAACCGTAAATAGTTTTCAACCAATTTTTATGTATACCACTTTGCTTACAAATTAATGAGGTTATTGCTAACTCTGAATATTTTTTTTTTTTCAACACTGAACTTAGCGCACTCTGCTGGTGCATTTGAAAACTAATTCACGTTCCAATTAAGCTTCAGCATAATTCAGCATTGTGCGCCAATGAGTCGCACTATGCTTTGTAATTGGAAAACAGGGTTGAGATTGCTGTCGGGAAAAAGCGATTTACTGACATATAAAATCATGGCAAGAATGTTTGACCTCTTTGACATTAAGAAGGTTAAAAATGTCACTTTTGAAGTCGTTCTTTTCTTACCGCTGCTGCCTTGTGAAGTAAAAAGTAAAATATTTAATAAATTACACTCATAATGGCTCTAAATAAGCTTAGCATTGATGCTTTGAACCTCAGTGGTAAACGTGTTCTAATGAGGTAAGACTTCGGTTATTGTAGACAAATTATGACTTCTGTTAAAAAATTCGTTAACAGTTTTGTTATTTGGTATTATAACTAGTGTTCTATTTAATTCCAGGGTAGACTTCAATGTTCCACTTAAAGAAGGAACAATAACCAATAATCAGCGCATCGTCGCAGCCTTGGATTCTGTTAAATATGCTGTTGAGAAAGGTGCCAAGTCGGTTGTTCTTATGTCCCATTTGGGTAGGCCAGATGGTCAAGCAAACTTAAAGTACACATTGAAACCAGTCGCTGAAGCATTAAAAAAACTTCTTAACAAGTAATTACTATTTCAAAATACATACTTAATAATTTTGTACATAATAAACAATCAGTCTCCAACCAGCACTCGGCCAGTGTGGCCAGTTCTTGGAAAATGACTACTGGTTATTGATAAAAAGATAATAAAAGTCTAAATTTAAACTGAAATTTTGTAGCATTTTACATGATATTTTGTGAGAAAGTTATGCCAAAAATTTACACAAGTCCTTTAGCTGAAAAATAAAATGTTTCGATTTATTTATTCGCTTTCAGAGATATTACTTTTCTTCCTGACTGTGTTGGTTCAGAAGTTGAAGCTGCCTGTGCTGATCCAACACCTGGCTCCATTATTTTACTCGAGAATCTTAGATTCCATATTGAAGAGGAAGGAAAGGGAGTTGATGCTTCTGGTGCCAAAGTTAAGGCTGATCCCGAGAAGGTGAAGGCCTTTAGAGCAAGCTTGAGGAAGTTGGGAGATGTTTATATTAATGATGCTTTTGGTAAGTTGGCAAAATTTAAAGTAACAAGTTACAAAGTTTTAAGACTAGTGTACACTGAAATTTCCACATTAGGAAATATTATAAAACAAAAAAAAGACACTTCTAGTAAATAGAATACCAATTCATATTTTTTTAATTTTCTTATACAGTACTAGCTGAACCCCGCGGCGTTACCCGCGGTTATTGTTGTACCGCGAGTAACGCCGCGCGACAAAGTTAGTCTAAAAAAAGTAGCCAAAGTTACTCCCCGGATCATCAGCTACCTGCCAGTGAAAGTCCCGTCAAAATCCGTCCAGCCGTTCCAGAGATTACCCGGAACAAACAGACAGACAGACAGACAAAAATTTTTGTAACTACAGTTTTGGTGTATGTACTGTGTATACATACATATGCACTTAGTAAAAAGCGGTTATTTTAATATTACAAACAGACACTCCAATTTTATTTAGTTGTATAGATTAATATGTGTTAAAATGGCCTGTATATAGTATCACAATCTGCCACAATGAAGACTCCTTGGAAATTTTAGTCCTATGACTATAAATTCATGCAAAGGTGAACATAGGTCTAACTCTTTATCTATGTTCACTAGAGATGCGCCGAATATTCGTTTGGTATTCGGTATTCGGTGTATTCGGCGTCTTTTTATCTATTTGTATTCGGCCGAATTATTCGGTTTGAGTGCCGAATATATTCGGTTCGAGAAGGTACTCCTATTTCTTTGGCTACACGACACTGTATAGAAATGAAAGACAAAACTTCTTATGTAAGACTTATGTTAGATTATAAGTCAAAGAAATTCTATGAAGAATGTGTTGAACAATGCCAATAAAATAAAGCAAAATCTCTCTCTAATAAAATAAAATAAAACTCAAAATCAACATTTATTGAATGGAAGAATGGGCCGGCTATATACCACGGCCTGACAGAAAACCGGTGTGAAATTGCGTTTGCGCTATGTTTCACCAAGTGAGTGAGGATACCTCTTCTAATACAGAATGTATGTAATCACCTGAGTGAGACGCAGTAAAATGTTTTATTTGTAGAACTCTCTGTTGTAGATCAAAGTCCTCACTAAACCAGTATACAGTGAAGTCCACACATCAGATGTAATCGAGCCGTGACTTTTGAGATTTCGTCATTGATAAATTTTTACATCATCATCATTATATCAGCCACAAGAAGTCCACTGCTGAACGTAGGCCTCCAGGAGGCTGGAAGTCATCAAACCTGCGTGCGAGACGATTCGTGACCACCCTCGAAAACAACTTATGAACATGGCTCTCCATTTTTTACTCTCATAAATTGTGGGAATCACCACTTCACTAATATACTTTCTTCCAGGCAACCTATATTTAGGCTTCAATAAATGCAATAATCTATTAAAGCCTTCGTTTTGGAGTATTAAATAGGCTGCGTGTCAGTTGCGATCATTCCAGCGATGGCTGTATAAATTTCCATTGTTTGAGGCTTTGTTATGTTCCAATTGGTAATATAAGTTTCTAGAATTTGTTGTGTACCTTTTGAATGGACCAGTCTATATTGGATCTTACACTCGAAGTTGCAGGCAACGTGTCTGAGCTATATTAAGAAGCACTTACAGAAGTAGAGGTGTTTTCTGGCAGTTGTTCTTTATGCTTTAGCCTCAAATGATTTGTCAGACCACCACTGCGCTTCGAAGCACTGCGCTCTGTTCCCGCGAGAAACAACCCAACTGCACAAAGTGCAGTTAACTTTTGCATCATCTCCCATTTCGTCAGAAAGTCCCAATGTAGCGGACGGTGAGGTACTACTCGCTCGTCATCTAGCCAGCTGCGACACGTAGCCTACATGTTAAAACCTGTTTACGCGGCAAAACAATGATATGGTTAACCGAATAATTCGGCCGAATAGCCGGTTCGGTAAAGGTTAAACCGAATACTATTCGGTATTCGGTTATTCGGTGAAACGACTATTCGGCGCATCTCTAATGTTCACCTTTGAGTAAAGAGATTTTAAACAAATCATTTCAGAGTCAGTCAGGTTTCTAAGATTTCACATGTTTTTAATAGGTACAGCACATAGAGCTCACAGTTCTATGATGGGTGAAGGCTTTGACCAGAGAGCTAGTGGCTTCCTTTTGAAAAAAGAATTGCAGTACTTTGCCAAAGCACTGCATGAGCCTGAAAGGTGAGAAAAAAATATTTTACTACAGTCATATTTTTTTATATAATTCGGCCTTAGAAATTAAACTCATTTTATTGTTGGCCTACAATGTATTACCTCTGATAATTGGGGCCAGTTGAACTAGTGATCCTGACTGCTAAGGCAAGGATCATGAGATTGATTCCCGTGGAGGACACATTAAGTGTGCTAACTTTTAAACTTTCACGTTCCATGATATATTAACAATTATTTTAACGGGAATTAACGCGATCACTTATTAAAAGGTATATTACATACATTAAGTGTGATAAGCATGATTATTTCTTCTGTGTCTAGATGTAATCTATCTATTATTTGAATAATAGAGCATGTTAAGCTGACAGTTCTCCTTCTGATCTCTCCCAGATCATGTCAGTTAAGCATCCCATTGGATTATAAGAGAGAGGAAGCCTGTGTTTGCGCACACACTTAAGCATTATCATATCTTTTGTGAAGTTGGTTGGTCTCCATGACAGTTATCGGCTAGGAGAACATTATTTGAATGATTTTAGAAATAAATGAGTATGAGTATGTTGTGTGTGTCTGACTGGTATGATATAAGTGCCTAATTTAGGATCTGACTCCTATATGTGAGATGTTCATAGGTTGAAGGTTCTTATAATTATAAAAAAATATTATTGAGTGTTTTATAATTTTCTAGACCATTCCTTGCTATCCTGGGTGGTGCCAAGGTAGCTGATAAAATTCAACTAATTGAAAACTTGCTGGACAAAGTCAATGAGATGATCATTGGAGGTGGTATGGCATTCACTTTCCTTAAACAAACTAAGGGAATGGCTGTAAGTATCTCATACTTGTAGAAAAACTTAATTTAACATTGAATTGATTAAGAAATTTGGTATTGAGAAATTAAAACAAAAAAAACCATGAAGATTAGAACATAGTAGGTAATATAATTTTCAAAAAATAATATAGAGATATCTTGATGTTGTCGCTTAAAACTTAGTTGTTTATTTAAATGTAAATTTATTTATTCAGGTGTAACCTCTACTGAACTGAGTCAATAACTAATATTGTAAATAAGAATATTTTAACAAATAACTACTTCGATTTGTGTATTCACATCTAGTGACAACCGACAGTTTCAAAAAGTCAATTCACCAGGCTAGTTTACCAATGATAACATGTCTTAGTTGTTTTCTATTTACTACATTTAGCAAATTATAATTTTAGATTGGCAGTTCATTATATGATGCTGAGGGAGCCAAAATTGTAGAGAAGTTATTGGAGAAAGCTGTGAAAAACAATGTGAAGATTCATCTACCTGTTGACTTTGTGACCGCTGATAAATTTGATGAGAATGCTCAGGTAACAAAACATTATTTTGTCACCATTGTTATAATTAAACAGTTTTATGATATTAAGAACTTATAACCAAGATATGGACAAAATAACCATTGATAGATATTAAAAAAAAAACACAAAAATATGTATTTGAAATAATAATAAGTTAATGATATCTCAAGACTGCACGGTTGGCCTTATAGCTTAAGCCGTAGCCACGCCGCTTTCTAATGCGCTAAGTGTTGTGAGTTCAAATCCCACACGGGACAACACTTTACAATTACATGAGCCCCAAAATGTTGTTCTGAGTCTGGGGTGTTCCTTTTCCAATTCATGTATGTTTGATAAGTCCCCCGCGACGCAATATGTAGGTATATTCCTAACACGAGAGTTGTCATTTATAAAAAAAACGATATATGAGAGCTTAGGCTCATATTATTTATCATCATTTTTCCCTCGACGGTGAGTACATTTGGTGTAAGGAGTGGTGAAGATTTTACTGCGAGAAAATTACATCATCAAATGTGGTCACTGTGACAAGAGTAATATAAGTAAACTCGCACTAGGCCTTAAGAATTTTTAATTGTGCAACTAATATTAACAATAATTTTTTTTTAACCGACTTTAAAAAAAAGAAGGAGGTTTCTCAATTCGACCGTATATTTTTTTTTTATGTTTGGTCAGGCATAACTTCCTCGTTTATGAACCGATTTCGATAATTCTTATTTTAATGGAAAGGAAATGTCCCAACGGTGGTACCATGATTGACTGCCTCTTTGGTCTAGCGGTTGGCGTGTGCGTCTGCTGATCATGAGGTCTAGGGTTCGATTCCCGGGTCGAACCAAATGTTTGTATGATGTACAAATATTTGTTTCGGAGTTTGGGTGTTTTCTATGTATAATATGTATGTATTTACAAAAAAAAAGTATATATGTATTTATATCAGTTGTCTAGTACCCATAACACAAGCTCTGCTTAGCTTGGGCGTTGTGTGTTAGATGTCCGAAATAATTATTTATTATTTATTTATTATGATAAGGACATGAATGTCTGATGATGGCGTCCTAGAGAAATCGAGTCGAACCTTGAAGTCGGTTTCATTTTTGTTAAAATTGTACTTGTTAAAGACCACTCTTGACCTGCTTTAGGAATATACAACCTATGTCGCAGGGGACTTTACAAACATACATGAAAAGGACACAAAGAACACCCAGACTCGGAACAGCAATTTGTTAATCACACTAAGTGTTATCTCGTGTGGGATTTGAACCCACAACTCTTAGCGCAGACGAAACCGGCGTCGCGGACCGCTTAAACAACTAAACCAACTGTGCAGTGCTATTTATTTTAAACTTAACATATAATTATTAATCTTACTTTCAGGTTGGCGCTGCTGATATTGAAACAGGCATTCCTGATGGCTGGATAGGTCTTGATGTAGGACCTAAATCTAGGGAACTGTTTGCTGAGCCCATTGCACGTGCTAAAGTTATTGTGTGGAATGGGTAAGTGTATTTATGTAGTGATAAAGATTCATATTATAATTTGAATTTATTGTATGGATTGAGATATTAAAGTCTTATTTTGTATTACAGACCGGCTGGTGTGTTTGAATTTGAAAACTTTGCTGGTGGAACCAGAGCTTTGATGGATGGTGTTGTTAAAGCTACTGCCAATGGAACAATCACTATTATTGGTGAGTGTTAAGAATAAAATGTGCACGTTCCATATTTGAAATTTAAAAAATGATGTGCTATCCATGGTCTAAGAAAATAATGTGCTATCTATGTTCGCTAGAACGACGCAGTTGTTCTGCTGCTCTGATAAACTCATAGAGCATAGAGTAGCAAAGTACTTGTAATTCTTGAGTAAAAGCTGTCTATAGGTGGCGTTAGTCACTATTAAGTGGCCTGTTTGCCCCTGTGCTGTGTTAACTGACCTATTTTTAAGTACAACGAGAACTTAATACACATTTATTTACTCTTCGGAATAGGTGGAGGTGATACTGCCACCTGCTGTGCTAAATGGGGCACTGAAGACAAAGTGTCTCACGTGTCTACTGGCGGTGGAGCCTCCCTAGAACTGCTTGAGGGTGAGTGTTACTAATATTATTCTTACGAATTATCTATGTTTAAAAATTGAACAACAATTTGAAGCTAAGATATTGCTTTTGCCCACATAATTAATACCTTGACCTAAACTTTAGTCATCGTCAGCCTTTAGTCGTCTTCTAGCTGGATATAGGGATCTCATTTCTTCTTCCTAATCTTTATTATTCCCAAGATTTGGGGTCGGGTACTAGGTCAACCGGTTTGATCGGAATATCAGTTTTTACACGAAGCGACTGGCATCGGACCTCCGCAACCCTGAGGGTGAACTGAATTCGAAGGTTGAACTAGTTGTCAGTATGTTTGAGGGCACTGACTTCCCAAAACGATTGCCATAGATGTTCATGACAACCGGGACCGACGGCTTAACGTGCTCTCCGAGACGCCGATCGGTTATAGGGATCTCTTTTAAGAGCAAGATTGGGCTTCTATACACAACGAACGGAAAAATAATTACTATGTTCTTCAAGTTTATTTGTTAACTATATGTATACTTAACTTTGGTATAGCCAAAGTTAAGTATACTTCTTATCGTCATCTTCCGAGTCTTCCCAGACTCGTTAAAGGGTCGGTTTTTGAAATGAATTCATTTCATCATTTATTCTGCAATTAGTTTGTATAAACACTTTTACAAGTTAAACTTTTTTTGAGCAGATGAGTTCGGCCTTTCCTGACTGGAATAGCCCTGAGAAGAAAGGACGAAACAAACTCAGGGATCAACGTCTCTTTTAAAATCCAGACAATTTTCATCAATGCAAAATACATTATTTCAATAAAAAAAGGGTTAATTACAATTTGAGTTACGATTATAATAATCAGAAAAGATTATAAATTAAAAAAAATGACAGCTATAACAATACTTTGAGAAGAATTTATTTCAAAGTATAAATTATCGTCACATTAAAATAAATTTAAAGATTCAACATAAACAGCACGTGCAGAATGGGCAGCTCAATCCCAGGCAGTTTTATCATCAAGATATTCTGCTATAGTATAATACCCCTTTAAATTTGTGAATGGAAAAGTTTAGGTAAATTGACTTACCGAATATCTACAACAAACCGAATAAAGATTTTCGTTTAAAATCCTAATATTTTAACAATTATTTTTACGGTAATTAACGCGATTACATATTAAAATGTAAAAAAAAAACATACCTCTGATATGGCTTACGTTTCGACCAGGTTGCACTGGCCGTGGTCACAGGCTGACACGTGCGTAAGGACGTAAAAATAAATGCTGATATATATTGGAACGCGAAAGTTTAAAAGTTAGTAAGACCCTAATGTTACGGTTTGCACAATATTTGATCGCACACTGTTGCATTTCGACGACGCGGTTGCGTTACGTTTTCTTGGCTATAATTGGCACACACTGATTCTAGATAAGACCACTTTAATAGTGTTAATAAAACATAAAAATGTAGTATTTCAGACAGAAGTATATTCTTGATCAACCTATATAAATACATTGGTACTTTTTCCGAGCCTTTTACTACGATGCAACTTCTATCAGACTTCTAGAACCCAAGTGGTAGACGAAATCGAAATTCTTTGGAATAAGTTGTCAGACTTTTTGGACTCTAATTACCCGTAAAGATTGCCAAATATTAGCATGCTTTTCGAGTCACGGAGAGGTTTCAATGTGTTCATAATGGTCACCCATCCATAGGCTGACCTGGCTATGATTGCTTAACTTTGCAATTTGTTTACCTGTGCGGTTACCACTGAGCCACGAGCCCCCCATCTATGTATATAAAAGAGGAAGCCTAGCCTAGCCTAGAGGCACAGCCTAGCATACCGCTGAACCTAAAATTCTTCTTTCCTTATATAACGTAATTGAGAACTAAGAAAGGAATTTTTTAAATTCCTCCCCTAAAGGGGTTAATAAGGGGATGAAAGTCTACGTGAGCGAAGCCGCGTGCAAAAGCTAGTTCATTTATATAAAAGCCACGTTTTTGCCGATGCAGCTTTATCCAGCTCTCCCTATCAATTTCAATCTTTCTAGAACTTCTTCGTTGAAATTTTTTACAAAGGTGACCCTCATACATAGGAAACTCGTCTGATGTTTAATATTTTTAAATGTTTTCAGGTAAAGTGCTGCCTGGAGTCGCTGCGTTGTCTGATGCGTAAAGAACGATTTAACAGAACCAATAAGTATTTACACAATTTCAACAGTAGCAAGATAATTAACATAAAATGTTTTTGTAAAAAAAGTTTAGTGTTAAGGAGATCATGACCATATTCCACATTTTTAAAAAGCTTTACACTTTTTTTACCTTAATAAACATCGGGGAAACGTTGCAGTTGATGTAAATACTTTTTGTTTTACATATTAATAATATGTTGTTATTTTATATCGAATTTATATTGTTATTTTGTATGATTATAATTTGCAAGTGAAATCATTATTTTGTAGGTTCGAAATTATAATTTACAAGTATAAGTGAAAAAAGAATGTGCAATTTCAAACATATACAGTTAAGGAACATTATATTCAATCGATTAGTAATTATTTATTAGAACCGAAATAAATGTTTTTTATTATTTATCATCTTTTTGTTTTTTCCTATAACCTTTTTTCCCTCGACGGTACGGGGTTTAGGGTGACAGGATATTTGTGCAAACCAATGTTCAATATTGCCATTTATCTCCTAAAGTACTAGTACGATTTTGATACGGTTTTCACCGATAGCTTCTGGTTTGATTGCATGGTGAGGGCACTGTAGTAAAATTAATTTTGTTCAAAACTGGAGGTCCAACGATGCAGAGGCATCACCAGGCCACCATGGTGTGGGTCACCATGATGCATTGTCTGCATTCGCAATGAGTATAGTGAACACCACTCTTAGATTCTGCTTATACTTTCCATCAGGCAGAGTAGAGTCATTGTGGCAGGCCCATACATAAAAAAGACTACTTGTCCGATTTGGATGCGATTTTCACAGATAGCTTCTGGTTTGATTGCATGGTGAGGGCACTGCAGTAAAATTAATTTTGTTCAAAACTGGAGGTCCAACGATGCAGAGGCATCACCAGGCCACCATGATGTGGGTCACCATGATGCATTGTCTGCATTCGCAATGAGTATAGTGAACACCACTCTTAGATTCTGCTTATGCTTTCCATCAGGCAGAGTAGAGTCATTGTGGCAGGCCCATACATAAAAAAGACTACTTGTCCGATTTGGATGTGATTTTAATTTTGCCTTATATCCATGCTTAACGTGTAAGGAACATAATATAATTAAAAAAGGATTGTGACGTAGATACCTACCTCCTACTAAAAACAAACTAGTCTAAACCAAAATTAGCCTAAGTTAACACGTTATATCATCAATCAGCCATCTGCAAGTAAAAGTTGCCTGAAAACCAGTCCAGCTGTTCCAGAGTTTAAGCGGAACAATCAGACAAAACTTAAAAAATATTTTTTATGTAAGTACCGTAAATACTTGCATTTACATGTAGAAAAAAACTGTTAATTTGAAATTACAAACAGACACTTCAATTTTATTAATTTGTATAGATTATTATTTTCTCTATCGATTTGTACACACTCCAACACCAAAGTATAACTGGCAAAATGAACCTTTCAAAATAATTTTACTACAGGCAATAATATTTTAAAATCGTTAAGAAGGATACCTATATAGACTTATTTTAATAAGATCGCGTTTGTTATTTAAGTTTAAAAAAACTAAGTTCGAAACTCAAGAGCCTCTAGACTTCTCTATTATTATTATTTTTAATATGTACTTATTAATTTAAGTTTAAAAAAACTAAGTTCGAAACTCAAGAGCCTCTAGACTTCTCTATTATTATTATTTTTAATATGTACTTATTAATCCTCAAATAAGGTTCTTATGAAATGAAAAAGTAAAAATTGCGAGGAATTGTAAAAACACTTTTCTTTGCTCATACTTAACATAACTTAAATTGATGGCAATCAAAACAAAACAAAGGCGCGTTAGCATTTTCTTTAATATCCCTTCAAAGTAATTAGGCTGTTATTATATAAATCTACTAGAGCCATGCCCACTTCGTTGGGCGTTACCGCCCGCTTTTCTTCGACTTGATTTGATTTGGTTCAATCATAGTAAAGTGAGGCCTATATCACTCATGAATAGTGTTGCTTTCTATTAGTGAAATAATTTTCAGGATCGGATCAGTAGTTCCAAAGAGTAATCCCTACAACCATACAAATAAAATTAGAAACTTTACCTCTTTATAATAATGTATTAGTATAGTAGATTACCATTAGCCTGTTGCAGTCTACTGACATACATATTGAACTGCTACACTGCTGAGCTCTCACAAGGCACGTAACAACGATGACGGGACGACTTGCGTAAGAAGGCTGGCGGCGACTGCATAAAGCAGCAGGCGGGGCTCTGTTCATTTTCATTTTATTATATAACTAGCTGAACCCCGCGGTGTTACCCACGGTTATCGTCGTACCGCGAGTAACGCCGCGGGACAAAGTTAGTCTAAAAAAAGTAGCCTAAGTTACGCCCTGTATCATCAGTTACCTGCCAGTGAAAGTCCCGTCAAAATCCGTCCAGCCGTTCCAGAGATTACCCGGAACAAACAGACAGACAGACAGACACAAATTTTTTTTTAACTACATTTTTGGTATATGTACCGTGTATACTTACATATGCATTTAGTCAAAAGTGGTTATTTTAATATTACAAACAGACACTCCAATTTTATTTATTTATATAGATTTTTGAGAGAACCAAATCTGTTCGCAATGGGTATGGCGACCACTGTTCATATATTCTACTCCTGCTTTCTATCAGGCAGGGTAGAGTCCATTTGGCAGGCACAAATAATTTGACCAAAATTGACGAATGGACATGACAAAACTGTCAGGGTTCCAAGACGTGAACTACGGCACTCTAACACAAACGAACCCCCATAATGTTAGATAGTTAAACACTTTTTGACTTAAACTGCCTCATCTATACAAATAAATAAAATTGGAGTGTCTGTTTGTACTATTAAAATAATCACTTTTTACTAAATGCATATTTATGCATACACGATACATTTACTTCTACAATCTTTGTCTGTCTGTTTGTTCTGGGTAATATTTTCTTTTTATTGTTACTAGGCGGGTAAACGAGCAGACGTATCGCTTGATTGTAAGCGATTACCACCGTCCATGGATACCTGCAACACCAAAAGCGTCACAAGTGCGTTGGCCGGCCTTTGGGAGTTAGGGGGAGGGGATGGGGGAGATTAGAGGAGGTGTGGGGTACGGACCTCCGCTATCCTCACTTACTCGGTGAAACACAGCGCAAGCACTATTTCACACCGGTTTTCTGTGAGGCCGTGGTATCACTCCGGTCGAGCCGGCCCATTCATGCCGAAGCGTGGCTCTCCCACGGGTAAATTTCTGGCACCGCTGGACAGATTTCGACGAGACTTTCACTGGCAGATAGCTAGGTGTAACTTAGGCTACTTTTTTACCCGACTACGGCAAAGCCAAAGGAGGGTTATGATTTTGACCCGCGATTACAATAACAGGTACTTTCAAGGTAGTAGAGCCACGCTGATTTCAGCACGAACGGGCCGGCTTGACCGCGGCGGTACTACCCTCGCACAGAAAAACAACGCTGTCGTGTTTCGTTGGTGAGTGCGAGACCGGAGGCCCAATGATGCAGAAGCATCACTAGCCCGCCATGGTGTTGGTCACCATGCAGCATTGTTGCATTGTCTGCATTCGCAGTATGGTGACCGCCACTCTTGGATTCTGCTTATGCTTTCCATCAGGCAGAGTAGAGTCATTATGGCAGGGGCAAACATAAAAAAAAAAAAAAAGCAAACGCGGGTAACAGCGCGGGGCTCAACTAGTAACAATTGCGAAGCCCTTTTTCACTTACGATATTACGCGAGTCAAAGTGAATTAGAAAGCTATAACTCAATCATAAGCCTATAAAGGGCTGATGCAGTCGTAGTATAAATAAATTTACTGACTACGTTGACGTTAATACGACTTATAATGTATTTAGATTGGGAGTGATGTGCCTTAAGTAGATCTTTCATCTGCTGTAACTTAATATGCTGTCTTGATCTGCACCGAGCCAAGACTATTATAATAGCTAAACCACTACAATCGGAAACGTCGACTCTCATGCCGAGGGATAATTTCTTAATCGGTAAATCGAATAATTAATGGACTATGGTATATTACACTACATGGACTACGGCTTTTGAAACTTATTAATGTACCATAGTCCATAACACTTTAACAACGCGTGACTACAGCTTTTGAAACTTGTTTCATGCTTTTTTAGCGTCCTTTTTTGTCGTAGTTGGGTTTTAGTTTTTACCTTTTTTTATTATCACTGAATTGCACGCTGCAGATAATTTTAAACCATCTTTCAAAAGGTCGCAGTCTTGATAAACATCTATTATCGTTAACATGTAATCTAGGTACAAAATTAACTATACACAGAACTTGCTTTTATTTCATGATACAGTTAAATTGATAAAAGAAATATTTTAGAACAAGAAATCGAGTTCGCGGTAAACTTCATAAATATTATATTTCTTCGCTTTATGAAGATTTTATTCAAATTGAATATGACTGTCTTCATAGACTTCTTAAAAAAGACATTTCAACTTCATCTATACAAATAAATAAAATTGAAGTGTTTTTTTGTAATATTAAAGTAACTTTTATACAAAAATCACTGTCGAAACACCAAAATATGTTTATTTTCAATTTTTGTCTGTTTGCCCGTCTATGTGTTTGTTCCGGGTAATCTCTGGAACGGCTGAACCGATTTTGACGGAACTTTCACTGGCAGATAGCTGATGATATAACGAGTAACTTAGGCTACCTTTTTTAGACTAGCTTCACCCCGCAGCGTTGCCCGCGGTTACCACTACAAACGCGGGTAACACCGCGGGGCTCAGCTAGTTATCTATAAAGTTGAAAAAAAAAATGTATAGTTAGGTGGTTAGGCTGAAAAGAATAATGAATTTATAAATTATAGAAGCAAGTCACTCTTTTCAGTCCATTACGTGCCATTAGCTTAAGAATTCAATTATCTATTCAAATATTAATTTCAATGGATAATATGCCTTTGATTCAAGTCCACTTACTTTACTCAGTTATTCGCTTCGGATTCGTAATGACCAGATTACGAATCCGAAGCGAATAACTCAGTTTTGAAGGCTCTCATAATTAGTGCAATTTTATATGGTAAAGATACAATAATTGCTTAAATTAGTTTCAATGACATACCGAGTACATATATCTATAGTTAACTTTTATATTTATATATCGTAATTATTTTGTTGGAGATAAGTTTTACCTTTATCATAGTCCAACGTAATGTCATATTATCATGTGTTGTCGGAAAACTTGTTCGTAAGGCCTCCCGTATATTAAAGGTACGAATTCCTATTGTTATTAGTTACAAGAAAACGCTACGCAGCGCTACGAAACTTGTAGTTCTATCTACACTCTACACTACTCGTAGGAATGAAACAAATACGAGTTTTAACTATAGGTACATGGAGCAAATAGGTCACTTTTTTTTTTAGTTTTTTAGGCAAACGCCGGCTGAAACCTAGGAGACAGATGAAAATAATGTACTACAGGATTGTGCACCTTGAAAAGGTTTGTAAGGTTGTATAAGAAAATCTCTGGCTCGACTGATATTGTTTTGTAATTATTTTACCAATAGAAAGCAGAATTATTTGGGAGTGTCATCTTCTATTACTATAAACGTGAATGTAAGTTTGTTTGTTACGCTTTCACGCGATAACTACTTAACCGATCATCATGAAACTTTGTACACATATTCTTGGAGGTATTAGAAGTAAAATAGAATACTTTTAATTAAATGCGAGCGAAGCCCCGGGTAAAAGCTAGAAGGCTATACATTAACCCAAAAAATTTAAAGACTCGTAGTATTCGAATTTTCTTGAAAATGTTGAACCTCCTGTGAAGTGGGTACGGGTCAGTTAGTTAAGTTATAAAGTTATCTTCTTCCTAGCCTTTATTAACCGACTTCAAAAAAAGGAGGAGGTTTCTCAATTCGACCGTATATATATATATTTATATTTTTTATGTGTGTTTGCGGATAACTTCGTCGTTTATGAACCGATTCGGATGATTCTTTGTTTTATGGAAAGAAGTTGTCCCAACGGTGGTACCATGATAAGGGCATTAATATCTGATGATGGCATCCAAGAGAAATCGAGTCGAACCTAGAAGTCGGTTTTATTTTTGTTAAAATTGTACTTGTTATTCCCAAGATTTGGGGTCGGCTACTAGTTCAACCGGTTTTACCTAAATATCAGTTTTTTCCACGGAGCGACTGGCATTGGACCTCCAGAACCCTGACGGTGAACTGAATTCGAAGGTTGAACTAGTTTTATCAGTATATTTGAGGGCGCTGACTTCCCAATAACGATTGCCATAGATGTACATGACAACCGGGACCAACAGCTTAACGTGCTCTGGGAAGCGTTATAAGTTATAAAGTTGTAATTCAGATATTTGTTTTGTAAGTGATTCACGTACTTATCTACTATACATTAGTATACAATATTATTTTATAGTCCTTTTCAATTTAATACCAGCTTACAAACACCTCAGAGAAATGCTGCAATTGAGTCTCTATTTTCAATGTTGAAAAACAATTCAAAAATATATTATTATTATGTCACAAAAACTCTTCAACCATTTTTACTCAGAATACAAGCTTTTATTTAGCTTCACTTGTCCCGATGTTTTTCTGTAATCAAATCTTACAAGTTCAATTTGACCAACTTCCCGAATTCCGATTGAGCTGAAATTTGATATATACCTTTAGTTCTGATGACAATGTAATTATATTTTTTTTATCAACGAGCAATAAAATCTTTTTTTTTAAAGCTTTTTAAATTAATTATTTGTTAATAGTATTTCTAAACAAACGAGTAGTCACATCGTAAGAGATCTTAAACATCTTTGCTTATTTTATGTCTCCAAATTCCCAAACGACCAAAATCAACCGCCCTACATTATTCTGACTTTGCTACTAAAACGAGACTTGAATACAACAAGAGGTTAAAAACTCTACCTCATGTTTAATTCTACCCGTAAAAGTGACCTAATCTGAAAGGTCAGCCAAGGGATTACTTCGATAGTAAATATCAACATGTCCCCCCAACACAACCTAACTGAACTTTATTGACATTTGTCATCTAAGTTAACAATTTGTTTTACTTTCATGAATGAATCGCTGTCCGTTTTAACTTCAGCAAACTATTTCACACCTTATGCCTTACCCAATAAGTTTGACAGTGAATAGTGCATTGGTTACCGGATGTATTGCAGTTGTACATGTCGTGGATATCGATCGCTGCCTCGCGCAAGCGTCTCTTTGCATGTACGCCGATACTATGAAGAGAATATAGAAATGAAGAAACAGAGCAATGTAACAAAAGGAGCAGCTTTTTATTTCTTTGGTTTTTACTTTTAGACTAGTTAAAAAACATTTTTGGACTAAAATACAGATGTTGAGCCGCTGCACACCAATTTGAGAATAATACTTTCTAATAAGAGAGCTCCGGCCTAATTGGCGAGGGTACGCGCATGCCCAGTGAGACAATGGTGCTTTTAAGGAAAAATAATATTTTTTCTAAGTGTCAGTGATGTAAAAGGCATTTGATGCCGCCGGGCGGCCCGGCTGGCATAAAAAATGTAGTGTCAAAGTATATTAATATCAAGACAAAATACGATTAGTTTGACCATCGTTTATGTCAATTGTTATAGTGTATTTCGATTGTACGTAGAAAATATTCTTTGTTTTTAGCATTATATATAAAGAGGTAGGTTAACAAAGGTGGATTATTCGTTATTATTTAGTAATATGTCGTTTTGTTAAATGAAATAATGTTCTATATTTTTCTACCCATGATTTGTTTGAATTTTGAATGTTGTGACACATATTTGAAAAAAAAAACGCTTTTGATTTCGAATTAGACAATACTTTAATAACATAGTCATCGTTGTCTCATGGTTAAAAAATATTACTAATGTGCTTAAATTCTCCTCTATATTGCTTTCTTAAAAATATTATTTGACTAAGCTGCCAGTGCTAATAATGTATAGGTAAGGGAATCTACAGGTATATCGTGTTGCGTGTCTTTTTTCTTTATCGATGTTCAAATGACGCTGGCTTTTGAATTTAGTTCTTATACTTATAACAGAATATTCATATTTCTATGAACAACTTGTATCGATTAATAATAAAAAAATAAATACAAACCTTTGTCGGAATTTCCTATTTAAGTCAAAAAAATTCAATTTGATTTCATGGTAAAAACTTCATAAAGCGTATAAAAAGATATCGACATATATGAGTAGTTGGACTAAAGCATTTATTTCTTTAAAACTAATATTAAAAGAAAGTGAGAGTGATAACATCTAATCAGTTTAGTTTTATTTGTGATCTGATTTTAAAATCATTATTTCTTAGAATAGAGTAATTGACACCTTAGTCAAATTAGTTACTTCTATTATCTGTCATATCAATAACTTTGGATGAAAAATTTACTATATACAAACCTGTGACGTCACTGTTTTAGACTACTCATTTGAGCAATATATTTCAATGTTTATTTGATTAAAATTTTTAATACAAATGAAAAGCAGTAATAATTATACAGTCCGACATGTCTTGCAATATTCGTTTCAAGGAAGGAGGAATATTTGTTTACGACTAGCCGACCCACGCAACCTCGTTTGCGTCTCCTATTACCCGTCGCGTGATAATTTTCCCCCGTTTTTTGAAACATTTTTCATTGGTGCTCCTCTCCTATTGGTCTTAGCGTGATGATATATAGCCTATAGCCTTCCTCGATAAATGGGCTATCATACACTGAAAGAATTTTTCAAATCGGACCAGCGGTTCCTGAGATTAGCGTGGTCAAACAAACAAACTCTTCAGCTTTATATATTAGTATAGATTATTGAATATGGATACAGTCTACTACCATATTTTACGCTAATTTATGGTGCATTTTACCTTTGTCCTACACTTACTCCACAAGTGCATACTACAACCCACAGAAGAGGAGAATTCTTTTGTTCTGTGCTACAACCAACCACATAACTATAATTATGTTGTTAAAAATAGGTAGGTACGTCATTCATTTTACTTGAAGCATATTAACGTGGTGGCAGGTTCACATAAGCAACAGTGGTCTTTAAATTAATTCCAGCATATGGTTGAAGTCCTAGATAATCAAAGTTGTGTTTAGGGTTAGTTTCATCAGTTCCTGATAAAATATCAAATAGATAACTGCTATTTGACACAATTTGACACATGAAAGCTACTGATTTATATTTACGTGTATCTGACACATTTGTTTCTATCTAGACTTAAAAAACTGTAGTTTGACAGATAAGTACATAATTGTAGATTAGTACACTATGTGCCAATTTCAACACCACTTGATCATACCTGATCTATCAGGCATGATCAAGTGGTGGTAACATACATACTGGTAACGTAGTTTAGCGGTCACTGAATAGAAACTTCTTAAATATTTTTAAACTAGCTTTTCACCGTGGATCCACCCACTTGTAGATCGGATAAGGTAATAAAAAGTAGCCTATGCCTCAAGAACTAAAGTACCTCCTTGGAAAATTTTAATAAAATCGGTTCAGTGGTTTTGTCGTCAAAACGTAAACGTAAGAGGCAGTTACTTCCGCATTTTCAGTTTTCGAACGTCGGTTTCTTTGTTAAAAATTGTGATTATTATAGAGGCATAGAGCAAGAAAATAATAATAAACATATGATTACATTTACAATAAAGTTAAGTTTTCGAAAGCGTATAAACTATTCTTTTTCATGACAGCTCCCGCAATAGGAATTTACACCCCATATCGCGGAGGACTTTACAAATATACATGCAACGGACACAAAGAACACTCACACACAGACTCAGAACAACGCAATTCGAACGAATTCACGCAAAGTGTTGCCCCATGTCGGTTGGAACTAACAACAGTTGACGCAATACAGAGCGGCGTGGCGACAACTTAAACCACTACAGCAAACCGTGCAGTCAAATTGAATTTGGCATGTGTGATAATAGCACTAACTACCATAGCTGATTACTTACTTCTCTTTTTCTCCCTCTAAATGACATTAACTGATAAAATTACATTTCTCCCGTAAGTATTCATATGCTAGAATTAAAAAAAAAACAGAACGTGGCAAAATAAAAAAAAGTATTGTCACTATTTACTCCTTGATTTAGTTGGAACTCGTTTTTGAGTCCAATTTATTAGAGTCGTCAAAACAAATAACAAAAGACCAAAGTTGGGTTAATACTAATCCCTCATGTTATCAGTTTATCTCCTCTATAGATGTCCAACTACAGTTTTATCATCTTAAGTTCAAATTTATAAAAAGTTTTCGTTAGTATATGATAATTACAAGTATTATGTACATAATTGTTTCGATTGTAATCTGTTACCAGTGAAGTTAATAAAAATATGTTAATAATTTTATCAATTGAGTTAAAGCACTGTGTTTTGAATAAGCTTAATAGGTATAGACAGTGAAACGTATTAGTTAAAATGGATAGATGGAAAACTCTTGGGCAAGCACTTCCCTTCGCGGCACCGAGCGGTTAACGTGTGACGTTGCGTTGTGATAATTTAAATATTGTTTTTTTGTGTATTCTCGCGACTGTTTCCCGGTTTGTGGGCGGTTTAAGGTTGTATATAGTGTTTTTAACAAATAATCTGTAAGTTTTTACCCTTTTAAATACAAATACTGTGTTAGTTTCCTTTATTACGGCTATCGGTGAGTAATTTTATTATATTATTAAAGTGGGTAGGAATAATATTTTGTTTGTATTACTTACTTTTCATCTTTTTTGATTTTGAAGCTATTTTATTGATTTTCTTCTAACTGGTGTGTCATTATTTGACCATGTCGGTTGTTGGCGAGTTACCGGATCCCGGTGGTACAAACGAATTTTCAACACCAACCGGTAAGGGATTGTTTGGTAGAATGTCGCCAACAAATTTATCGCCAAAGGACAGTAGAACGGAAAGAATTAGGGCTTCGGACTCGGGCGGGAGTATTTCGTCTCTTAGTGGTCATGATAGTTGTGGGGCGTCTGACTATATTGAGTTGGTGTCTCAGGCAACCGAATATTTGGCAAAAATTAACGAATTAGTAAACGATCAAGGGTCGCGAATGAATGTGGGCAATAGGACGGCAATTATGGACATAACCCAGCGGATTACCGGTATCGTCTCATTGTTGGCAATTAAATCTTCTAGCAATGAAACGAAATTAGCGAATCTCGAGCGCCAGGTGGGCGGTATCGCGGTTCAACAGTCGGGATTTACGTACGCGGACAAGCTTAAGCTTCGCTTACCGCCTGGTTCAGCTCCGTGTCCGGTGTCCGCTGAGGCGCGCGTATCTAGGCCGTGTGTTATTGCGTATCCTACAACGGAACGTTCAACGGATTATGCAACTTCGTCGGCCACAAAACAGGCTCTCATGAAGGCTATTAAGCCCAGTGACGAAGGTTTTCAAATTGTAGACGTTAAAAAAACCGCAAGGGCAGGCGTCGTGTTGCGGGTTGCAAATGAAAGGCAGCTTAAAAAACTAGAATCAGTAAACGCCATTAAATCAGCAGGCTTACGCTTAGAAAAGCCGAAAGGCCGAAGGCCCCGTATAATTGTAAAAGACGTACCCAGTTCTATGGAGGATCGTACTTTCCTAACAGCTTTATATCGTCAGAATATCAAGGACGAATTAAAATTAACTGAAAGCGACTTTTTAAAATCAACCAAAATTGTCAGGCATCGTAAACTAGAACACGGACGCCAATGGATAGGCTTAGAATTAGAGACAGAAGTTAGAAAACACTTACTACAAACTGCTACAAGGCCAACGACTTGCATTAATCTTCTTATGCAAAGCATATAGGACGGTTAGTACTGAGGCTTTACCGGTGTTGGCGGGTGTTCTTCCGGTCGATCTCGAGGTGCAAAGACGTGCAGCCATGTACTATTCTACAAAACAAAACATGGAATGCGATTTTTTGGGCGTACGAGACCGCGATAAAATCATAAGATTGTTTCAACAGCAATCCAATGTCTATGACGACCTAATGGATGAATGGCAACAACGATGGGACGAATCATCTAAGGGGCGCCACCTTTACCAGTTCTTTCCATCTGTTCGCGAACGGATGTCGAGGACATGGCTCGAGGTAGATCACTGTGTCGCTCAATTTGTTACGGGCCACGGTAACTTTAAGAGCAAACTACACTCATTTAAATTAGTCGATTCACCATTGTGTCAATGCTCAACACCCGATACTAGCTGTGAACAGTCGGCTCATCATGTTCTCTGGGAGTGTAGTCTTTGGTACAATGAACGTAACACAATGCTAAATAGCTTACAAATGACATCTGGGGCGGTATACTATGGGGATCTTGTGTCAACTGCGGTGAATTTCCGTGCGTTTAGGCGATTCTGCCATACATACTATAGTAATCAAATATAGCTCACTTAGGACCCCTAATACTTTATCCGTGGTGCTTCCCGGTTTAAAAAAAAGGTGTCTGCCTATTTTGACTTCATTTTGTCTCCCGCTTTGCTAAGGAGGGAAGTGGACTTATCATATTTCCAACTCCTTCTGTTTTTCTTCTGATTAATTTCGTTGCGGGTTCCAAGACGGTTAATGTTTTTTCCTGGGACTTCCCGAGTGTCATAACTCGGTGTGTTCGTGGGTCACTGCTGTTGATCCTGGTGTACAGGAGTTACAGCGGTGGGCGTGTGGGTGGGATTAGTCCCAAGATGGAAAACTCTTAATTTGTTCATCGTATTACAGAGTTTCAAAATATCAGATATATAAAAGGGCGGCCTAATCGCATTGCCTAAAGCAATATCTTCTCTCTTTTGGTTGTAAATAAGTTTAATTTTTAGAATTTATCTTCTTCAAACGAAGTGATTATCTTATACGAGGATCGCCATACCTATCCTACATCTGTAAACGAGCATCTTCTGTGTTCAAAGAAAAATAAATTCAAAAGAAAAATATTATTTCGTCAATGAAAGCAACAAAATTTCTCTCACTCAAATATTTGTCCTTTACCTCGTCGAGACGATCGTCCTACAGCTCACCTTGTCCGTAAAGTTAAGAGATAAAGTACTTTATCGTACTCTAGATAAAGACAAGGTTTTTTTTATTGGAATCGGTTTTTTATAAGTGTCAGTTCCATTGATGGGTATGCTGTGACGTTATATAATAATATAATACATCAAGAATGACCTAATTGGGTCTTACTTTTTTTTCTTTAATGGAGTTTTGGTGACTGATACAGAATACTAAACTAAAGACTTTAAGAATAAATCAATAAAAATCTAATAATATCGTAATTTTCGCATTATTTCGCATTTTATAAATGCGAAAAGGAGTTTTATGTTACTATGCTTTCACGTTATAAATAAAATAATGAATTTAACAACCTGATATGGTTCATACATGTAACCTGGAGTATAGAAAAAAAACAGGGTAGGTTCTTTTCAACAGGACCGTAGTAAATGGAGATCAATGGTCTCTGTCTACCCCTCTAAAAGGAGGAGGTTCTCAATTCGACCGTACATTTTTTTTTGTATGTGTTCGCGGATAACTTCGTCCTTTATAAACCTATTTTGAATTTTCTTTTTTTAATGGAATGGAGATATCCCAACGGTGGTACCATAATAAGGACACTAAGATCTGATGATGGCATCCAAGAGAAGTCGATCGATTTGGTCGTTCTTGAAGTCTTTTTTATTTTATTAAAATTTTACTTGTTAATACATATCCTCAAACAACCTCAGGTAACTTATAGCTTTTCAAAATTTATTTTTTTTTTAAATTCTAATAATCAAAATTATCTTATACTAGTTTTTGCTCGCGGCTCCGCCCGCGTGTATGTCGGTTATTTCGGAAAATAGTAGCCTATGTGTTATTCTGATGTATAAGCTATATTACTGTAAAGTTTCATCCAAATCCGTTCAGTAATTTTTGCGTGAAAGAGTAACAAACATACATACTTACAAACTTTCGCGTTTATAATATTAGTAGGATTTAAGGCTATTACAAAATTAATAGGTACCTGTCTATTTTAAGCGACAGCTGACCTCTAAAATGGTAATATAAGACTAAAATCAATAATAATGAAATTAATAAATAAACATTTTACACGACGCTTTTGGCCAATTTAGTCCATTGGTCCCCGTTGTCATAAACATCTATGGTTATCGTTATTGCGAAGTCAGTGCCCTCAAATATAGTTCAATCTTCGAATTCAGCTTTCGAAGCCAACAGCTCCGTGGAAAAAATAATATTTAGGTAAAACTGATTGAATTTGTAGCCGACCCGAACTAATAATTTCATTTCTTTTTAGTTGTTTAATATACTAGAGCTAACAATATTATGACTTAAGCTACTACTCTTTTGACTAGCTTTTGTTGCAACAAAACCTCCTCGCTACGGAGAGACGTAGCCAGCAGTGTACAAATAGGTTGTTAATGAGTATACTCATTTATTCAATGCCACCCCTTGGTGTACCAAGGGCCACCATTAAATTTATTCAAATATAATGTTATTTGAATGATTTAAAGACGACACGAAACAAATGCCAAATCAAATTGTTCAAAGAATAATTTGTATCTTTACTAGTTCGAAGATACCAACCCACATAAATTGGGTTTAGAAAATAGGATAAGTCAATGAAGCATTTCAATATAATTGTGAGGGGCGGTATATTTCGAACCGCCTGGGAATATTTTGTTCACCTGGTTTTTTTTTTCTAGTTAAATGTGGTAGCGAATTTAATATTACTAAGAAACCAGTCATGTCATAAATGGCTGAAATTCCAATGCTGAGGTGCTTTATCTCACATTTTGTTTTGTAATTTGTTTTACTTGCAATTTTATCCACAGAATCAGTTTCTGAAGAAACTAGAATTAGGAATGTGTACCACATTTTTATTTATTTATTTATTTACATATTGGATTGGATATGTTATATAGATATGGATACAAATAGTAGAAACCTTACTTGTTTAGCTAAGGTCTAATGTAAATATGTACACGGTGCATATATACTTAATTATTTTGAATTATTCAGCTGATAGGTTTGTAACGAATATTAAATTTCTCAGTAATGTCTGCGTACTGCAGTTACTTAACAAGAGAGTTCTTTTTAAGCAAAGTTCTTAAATAAGTTAAATTGAAATGAGCAATTTTAAAGTTTGGAAAAAAATAAAATAAAAATCTTTTTTTAAAGAAAAAAGTTATTTTTTTTCAAAACTTTATGTATTCATATGTATTTTTTTTCTATTATATTATGATACGTAAGTCCATATCATGCCAATTAAGATAAAACGTTGATATTTAAAATACATCATTTATAAATTAAATATTTTTGGCGAAATTCGAGCTCCTGGTGAACTCCGATGGCGAAGGTAAATTTGTTAATTAATATTTCCAAAACATATGTTCTTGACGTTAATTAGTAACTAATTAAACGTGTATTGAAACTGAACTTTGTAAGATTTCGTATTGTTAATTATGTGTTACATATTTTACGGAGTTAAATTAAAAGTTATATGTAGGCTGGTTTTGTTACTCACTACTTCGGTTGGTAATTTATTTTATGATATAAATATGTTAGTATACTAAAGCTTAATATGTTATTATTATAACAGTAAGGTTAATGCTTCGCTCACATTTAATAAAAATTATCCTATGTTACTTCTAATACCTCCAAGGAAAGTAAAGAAAAGTTGAAAAAGTAGTTTTGCCGTTAAAGCGTAACAAGTAAACTTACTTTCACCTTTTGAGTCTAAACTCTTTGGTATAACGGTAAAAGTAAAAAAAATGGTAACAAACTGTTGCTATATAAAATATAACAACATATAGCTATATAACAATACACATCTGCAGTTCAAGCGTCACAAGTAAAAGAAAAGAAAGAAACCTATTTCATTTTCCGTTGTCAATGCTTAAATTCTCCCTTTCCCCCATTACACAACCTAAAATAAGTAGAACTATAACAATGAGATGGCACAAATTGCAAATAAGTTGAACCATGCACGTACTTAAAATGCATTGTGCTATTTAATACTGCCTGACAAGGTGTTTGAAACTTGGTGCTCAGGTCACAGCCGTATATTGCGTACTCGAGGGACACAGGGAACCGCCCAACACCTCTTGAAAGCAGTACAATATGCTCCTATACATATAAGTAGCTTTGGGTTTCGAATTAGGCCACGTCAACGTGTAGGTAGACACACATATTTTGATATGAAGCTGTGCTACAAACCATTCCTATGTGCCATTCTCCTAAGTGTAATAAGCAGTTGTGAATGCATGCACTTAGTGGTCTTTTAATGCTAATTGACAATAAATACTAAATTAATATCTTTTGTAATAGGTTTCTTTTTTTTAATTTTACGTATGGCGGCTAGAGTGATTGATATGTGAATTGTATGACTTGAATTTTTTATCATTTTATTGATACGACACACTCCGTAAAAGAAATACTTGCGGATTAGAAAATAGAGACGACACAAACATTGTCTATGTGTTCTATGTATAATGTGTATGTATTTATAAAAAAAGTATACATGTAATTATATCAGTTGTTTAGTACCCATAACACAAGCTCTGCTTAGCTTGAAAACTAGATGGCGTTGTGTGTTAGATGACCGAAATATTTATTATTTAATATCATTAATTGATGTTGATAAGCAGTGAACTCCGGCAAAAACCTTAGTAGTTTAAAGTCCTGGGACTCCATAAAAACCACTTTAGGAACGTAATTTTTTGTTCCAAAATGCTCTCCGACTCGGCGGCAAGCAATACAGCAGACGGTTGTTTCTTCCCGCTTGCACTTCTAGCTCTCTAGTTTGTATGGGACAGGGATAGAACAAGCATGTGTGCCACTTGCATCTAGCGAATAATTTCATTGCTATCAATTTAAAAATGTGCACGTGTAAGTAGTAAAACAATTGATTGTTATTATTAAACTAGCTGACCCATGCAACCTCGTTTGCGTCTCCAATTACCCATAGCGTGAAAATATTACCCCGTTTTTGAAATATTCTCCTTTGGTGCTCCGCTCCTATTGGTCTTAGTGTGATGATATATAGCCTATAGCCTTCCTCGATAAATGTACTAAGCAACACTGAAATAATTTTTCAAATCGGACCAGCAGTTCCTGACGTGCGTGACGTTCAAACAAACAAACTCTCTTTAGATATTAGTATAGATAATAACAACACCCCGACTCAGAAAAACTATTTGCGGATCACACAAAGTGTTGCCTCATGTGAGATTTAAACCCAAAACATTTGGCGTAGTAGTAAGCGGCGTAGCGGCCACATAAACCACTACACCAACCGTGTAGTGTTGTAAGCTAAGTAAAAAAATCATATAAGTTGAATTAACTATTCTCCGGATTGCCACGAAGTAAATTAAAAAGTCCCATATGAAAAATCTATAACAGTTTTAGGTACCAACATAAAATGTGCCATTGTAATCTAGTTATGGCCACTATGCCCGCTGTACCACACGTTATATAGAAACATACCATAACACTTTAACATCGCTTTTTAAACTTGAGTATGTGTATCTCTGTACAGTCTGTACACTGATAATTGTGTACTATAGTATCGTATGACATTATTGTCAACTTGCAACGAAGGTACCTGGTAGAGTCTATGTGTTATCTTGCTTCTTGAGTAACGTTAAACAACGTTACTTAAGAATCCAGTGTCCTAAAAATTTGTTTTATACTTTTTCAGCGTCGTTTTTTATCGTAGTAGGGTTTTGTTTGTACATTTGTCATCCTTATTAAATTCAGTTTTTTAAATAAAACATAAGTTTTAAATATATTCGTAATTACCATTAAAAATTCTTTATTTTGATACCACACACGATGTATTTTGAAAACATTTCTTTTTAGATTACTTTTTGACGCCAAAAATGTTTTTTTTTTTTTAATTTTCGATATACGCAATGCTTAGAGTATACATAAGCTACCTTGCTTATGTATACTCTGAGACTCTAAGACCTCTAAGCACTCTAAGACCCAGTGCCACTCTCACGACTAAGACGAATCTATTCACACCACCCTCATAAAAATACAACAAGCTATTTAGGCTCTAGAGCGTGTCAAAGAAATGTACATACATACGCTCGAAAAACATAACATAACTCTCCTTTTTTTGCAGTCGGGTAAAAAGACTATAAATGTAAGTTACCTAAGGCCGTTCGAATTGATTAAAAGTTATATCTTCTGTGTCCTACATTAAAAATGACCTGTATGATGTTTTCTTCTCTGTCTATATAATGTTCTTCTTCTTCTTTGATGAAATGGCAATCAGCCGGATCTCTCGGATCAGCTATTTCTGCCAATGTCAAGTGTTTATAGTCTTCAAATCATAAGTCTTCAAGTCGTTAAGTCTTCGTCGTGATGAAATTAATGATATAAAATATAAAAAATGTGGAAGAGATGGAATGGAAACCGTCTTCCGAAAAAACAATTATTTTAGTCTCAAGAGATATAGTGAATGAAGTAATGAACAGTCAGTAGACTGTCAGTCAGTAGACAACAGACATGAGCTGTGTCAGACGGGGTAAAGAGGTTAATGGATTACGCTAAGGGATGAATAGTATGAATAGTTATATTACTCCTTATTTGTTTGGCTAAGCCTCAAATTCTGTAAGGTATCTCCTCCGAGGATAGGATTCTGGATCCTCTTTGATTATATATTTGTTTGTTGGTTTAAGTGTATAGGTAGAGGTATTTGTTCAGTTTTAGTGATCCTATTAATATAGATAAAAATATTGCTAAACATTTTTTTCTCTACCTTTCTGAAGAGACAATTTCTTTAGCAGCATTGAGCACTTTTTAGTAGGAGAAAATCTTATATGTTCGCGTCACCGATATGTTAATCTTAATTTTATATCTATATCGAAGTGAAAACTTTCTAGCCCCGTCAAGCACTTTTTGGTAAGAGAAAATGTTTTGGATACGCATCACCGACATGATCATGTCAATTGAAATTTATGTAAAAAAAATCCCACCAAAACATTTTTATATATAATGTTGCCAAGACGACTGCATATGACTACCCTGTGAAAAAGCTATCAGATTTTATGTAGAGCCAATCTTCTGAATCTACACGGCCTAACTCTACTAACCCTAACTTCACAAACTCTACGTCTCAATAAAAATGTATGGCTTCGCCATTTCGCTACCGACACGAAGTTGAAACGAACGCCATTCTTATTTACAAATATCTCGTTTTGCGAATATTTAGTTTCTGAAGTAACGAAACATCCAAGCACAAATTTTTCCTTATTTTTCTCTACAATTACGTAGAGACATATAGAACGAGGTTGGGTACAACGTTATGTCGTACACTAGCAACCCGTCCCGCCTTCACACGGATGCAACTTGCACGGAAGCTCGGATGGAAATCGAAGTAAAATCCGCTGTTAGTAAAAATTAATAGTACAGCAACAAGAAGGTAAGTTATGAAAAAATAAAACATGCCTTGAGATATAATATTTCTTCTCCGATGTCTTAGTCTTAGGCATAGATTTATTTTTCGTTTGAATTATCTTATCCACACCTTTTCATAGCAGATAATCTTGATTACGATAAGTATTATGAGAAAATAAATCAAAATCAAAAATATTTCTCACCCGTATTTATTACTAAGTGGTGGTAGTAACAAATAAGTTTGATTAATAATTACTCTATATAATTATGTTTTTTATCTCAAAAATCAATAATCTGCCAGTGAAAGTTTCGTCAAAATCAGTACAGTCTTTCCAGGGATTAACCGGAAAAAAAACAGACAGACAATAATTTCAAAAATTGATTGTTGTATTTAGGTAAGTACCGTAAGTACCACGATATGTAAAGCTGTTAATTTGAAATTATAAACAAACACTTCCATTTTACAAACACTTCCACTGCCTCGGTGGCGCAGTGGTAGCGTACGCGACTGCTGTTCTTGAGGTCTCGGGTTCGATTCCCGGGTCGGATCAAATGTTTGTATGATCTGCAAATATTTGTTTCGGAGTTTGGGTGTTTTCTATCTATAATATGTATGTATTTACAAAAAAAAGTATATAAGTATTTATATCAGTTGTCTTAGTACCCATAATACAAGCTCTGCTTAGTTTGGGACTAGATGGCGTTGTGTGTTAGATGTCCGAAAATATTTATTATTTATTATTTATTTGAATAGACGTGAATAGTATACGTGATTACGATTCCGTCTGGGTGTTTCCTTCTTAGGTTCATGCAGAGTTTTAACATCAAGAATTGAAACTCATTTAACGATTGAATATTTTGCCTACTTAAATTAGATGAGTTGAAGAGGGGACAATAACTATGAACATTAAACTTGAGCTCGGGTCCTCAGTAATTTATTAATGATATTCCCTTTTACACTCATCAATATTTGAGTAGGTCTTCATTATTTAATTTTACTTTTAAATAAGTTATAAGTGGCACCGGAGTCTACTCTCACGGTTTATTTGTTTGTTTTGGAGATTAGTACTCTTTTTTACGTATGGTCTGCCAAAATGACTCTACTCTGCCTGTTGGAAAGCTTATGCTTTCCAACAGGCAGAGTAGAGTCATTTTGGCAGACCAGCACACCAGTACACTTGGACTCTGCTTATGCAGAGTCCAAGTGTGCTGGTCATCATACTCATTGCTCGTACAGACAATAAATATATATTTCGGACTTCTAACACACAACGCCATCTAGTCCCAAGCTAAGCTGAGCTTGTGTTATGGGTACTAGACAACTGAAACAAATACATATATACTTTTTTTGTAAATACATACATAGAAAACACCCAAACTCCGAAACAAATATTTGTAGATCATACAAACATTTGGTCCAACCCGGGAATCAAACCCGAGACCTCATGATCAGCAGTCACACACGCCAACCGCGAGACCAACGAGGCAGTCTACCAACGAGGTAGTACAATGCAACAACGCAGCATGGTGACCCATACTATGGCGGCCTAGTGATGCTTCTGCATCATTGGGCCTCCGGTCTCACACTCAGCAACGAAATCTTCTGTGCGAGGGTAGTACCGCCCCGGTCGAGCCGGCCCTACTACCTGAAATTATTTGATAAGATATAACTTGGGTATATATTGTTTGTTATACTTGGGTATTCAAAGCAATATATATATATAAATTGCTTTGAACCAGTTTCCACAGTTCCTTGTAAAGTTTCAGTCAATTATCTACCACATAAACACTATTAAACAGATAAAAGTTGTTGATATACCGATAAACATAATGTGTTTCTGACATATTTCTCTCTATCTAAGGGCTAGTTGCACCAATTTCTGATAAAGTTTCAAGGTTGTTGCTATCAGGGACTTTATCAGTAAGTGGAACACCAATACCTTATATGTATCGTAGCATGATTATGGATTTAATAAATATTCTACCCAATACAAAATGGCATTCGAAGAACCGTTCATATCCGATGGATGCTTATTGCTAAAAAAAGTAACAAAAACGTTTCGGTTTTATAATATTTGTCTCTCAGAGATAGTTTCACCAGTCCCCAATGGAGATCCTGGTAATCTATTTTAAACTTATCTGCCAGATAACTACAGATATCGGTTTCAGAAAGTCTCGGATAGAGACAAATATGTAAATTTTTATCTGTTAATAGTGTTCTTAGGCGGATAACTATCTGTAGCTTTATTAGGGACTGGTGCAACTGGCTCTTAGTATAGATTTTAGGTATATCAGTGTATGTTTGTAAAAATATATTTTCATGTAAGTGTAATGTAAATTTCCCTTTGAGTAAATACTTTATTTGCTCACAGATTTACAAACCTTCACTCACTGGTTTGCAAAAATTTTATCCTTGTGTAGCAGTACTATTTTATCCTTGTGTAGCAGTACCTACCTACTACTGGAATAGAATTGCGTTAGATAACATTCCTTTGGGATTGATATTCATAGATTTCGTTAGGTGGGTTTGATCATCTGGGTTCTATATTCTGAATATTTTACATCCAGGCAAAATATTACCTTGCGTAACACCTACCTCCGAATGTCATTATTACATTATACGTTATTCTTACTCTAAGGAACACTTATGTTACTTAACTTTTCAGGGACCAGATAGAATAAGATAAAAGCACGAATAGAGGCCAATGTGAATCACATAAACGGCGATATCAATTAAGGTGGTAGGTTCGTAAGCGTAATAAAGCTCATCTTAAAGTTAATACTAAACCTAATGAAGATAAAATAACATTGTTTAAGATATTTAATAAATGTTTACTTAAATTTAAAGTTCATTATGATATTAACAACTTTTGTATTTACAAGTTAATGTTTACACAATGTCATTTGTTTTGCGCACACGATTGTAGCGTCTAAGTAGGTATCTATTGTCTTTATTACAATACTAGTTGACCCACGCAACCTCGTTTGCGACTCCTATTGCCCGTAGCGTGATAATTTTCCCCTGTTTTTGAAACATTCTTCATTGGTGCTCCGCTCCTATTCTTCTTAGCGTGATGATATATAGCCTATAGCCTTCCTCGATAAATGTGCTATCCAACACTGAAATAATTTTTCTAATCGGAACTTATAACAACTAACAACAATATTTAGTATAGATAATATGTTGTGTGGTGTAAAACAAAAAATCGGTCAAGTGCGAATCGGACTCGCGCACCAAGGGTTCCGTACCTATAGGCATATAAGTAAAAATTATGGTATTTTTATTGTTAAATGAAATCCTTAAAAAATAATATGCTTTTTACATTTTTTTCTTTATTTGTTCTATAAGACGTTACTTCGTATCAAATTTCAAGATTCTGAGTTCATGGGAAGTGAAGAGACTTCCTTGCGGGTGTCGAAAATTTGCAGCATAAACAACTGTATCTTTTGATTGCGTTGCCTTAGAAGTTTGATTTTTTGGCAGCTGTAAGGGACAGTAGATCGAAGTATTTGACATGAATTTCAGCTTGATACCGCTACGAGTTCCTGAGAAAGAGGGCCCTGACAGACTGACAGACGGACAACGAAGTGATTACAGGATCACTCTGTTTTCCCTTTTGAGGTACGGAATCCTAAAAAAGAAGTAGAAAAGGAAAGATAAGCCAAAAAGACTGCAGGGTGTACAATAACTGATATTTATTAAATAAAATAAAGTTAATAAAATAAAAAAATACTTGCATTACTATTGATAAGAGCTTTTTTTATTTCAAATACTCTGAAACGGATCATATTCGATTTTACGAGCAGATATATATTATAAGTACGAAATCCTTTGAACTGAGTATTGTGAAATAAAATATTCAGTATATAAGATTAATAGCAGCAATTTGATATCGCTGTCTTGTAATCTTGTAAAGATTTACTTTATCGCTATTCAGAGCTTTCATCGTACCTTATTCTTCTATATGAAAGCAAAATAAACATCACATTCGTAACAAATATATTTAAGTATTTAATCTTTATGTTTGTTGTATTCTTTGCTTTGTACATCTAGATGTCTGCTACTTTATTTTGGCTGCCATAAAATTACTTTACATGCCTCCCTTAATGTCCAACGTGAGTATTATTTATTTATAGCACATTTTAAGAGACCACTAAACTAAGGAGAATGTGGACAATTCAAAGCAAAAATGCGCTAGTAGATATTAGTCTGCAACAACCATTCGATCAATCTATAATAGAGAAAGCAAAGAAAACTATTATAGAGATTTAGACCAAAACGTAAGACAAAATACTTTTCATAAGTCATTAACTATTAGTTTCTTGTTAAGCTCTTTTCAATGAAGGATTCAAACTTTTTCATGATAAAAACCTGCTTTTTTTTCTTTTGCAGTTACGAACGCTAGATCAAAATGCCTGATTGGACATGGCTGTTGATGGCGGCAGCATTAGGGGCTATATCAGCTCTATCCATACCGCTAGTACTCATGATCTACTACCTACGCCCCTTTGAGAAGAAACCACAGATTCAAGAGGATTTAACCTTACCTGTCACATTACCACCGGTAAGTTTAATATTTTGGTGTTAATTGAGTTGTTGCATCACTAAACTTATTTTTTTTACTAATTTTAGTTATGCCAAAGTAATTTTACTTTTTCAAGTAATAAACAAGTGTGTGTCTCTGATTAACTCAACACAGTGACAGCTAAGATTTGAGATATCAAACAATGGACTGTAAGGAACTGAAAATAAAGTATATAATTCAACAAAAAAAAAATAGTTTAGGAATAGAGGTCAACAACGGAATTAGCATTATTGTAGTTCATATTAAATGGTATAACAGATTAAAAATATAAATGACATTTGTATAGAGAGTCTTATAGGGTGGGACTCTCCTAAATCATCCGTATAGGTATTGTCCCCTTTTTTCCTCTTCTTCTCTTAGTAGGTAGATGTATATTTTTATTATCGTTGTTTGCTCGTTCAGAATAAACCTTTCATTTTAGTTTCAAATACAAGCCAGTTTCATTCATATAAAATACACTTTTTCTAGAAAAATATCTTATCGCCCGGGGAGTCGTTCTGTCGATTAACATTAGTTTACCGACCAGAAGAGACGATAAGTAAAGCCAACTCCAATGTGCAAATATAATACGAAGACAGGTCATCGAACTCACACATTACAGTACTAATAACGAATGCCCTGAAACCAAGTCGTGGTAGTATAAAGAGTAAACGAGTTGGATAATAATAATAAAGTTCAGAATGTTGATTTGACCAATTGATAAGCCTGTTGATTGATTAATTTTACAGAAAATGATATATTTTACTGCATTTTCTGTTTATACTAATTACGATGTGGCAACTCCATCTGACACCCCATCACCAGACCACCGTAATCTGGCCTGTAATGCAATAATTCTGATCTATAGTGCAAATCAAGGCGGCTCTAGCCCAACAGATGTCTATCAACCGATAGAAAAGAATACCGTGCTATCAAAAATGCTCTTCTTCCTTCAGTCTTGTTGCCAAAATTCTGCCCTGCGTTCAGCCACTTAAATTGATGTGCTTTTATGTTACTGCTTTTAGGACATGGCGCAGATAAGAGGGTCATATTACATGAAAAAGTTGATATAGTAGTAACTCAGTCTAGGAAGATTGGTCTAATATTCTTAGATTAAAAAAGAGAGATAAAAGATTACAGTGTTATACAAATATTACCTATTAGAAGTAAGTACGGGGTAAATAGTCCAGAAACGTAGGAACTTTTCTCATTAAGAACGAAAAACAAGAGAAACATGTTGCTGAAAACTTTGTTACCGAGTACCGACTCGTGCGTATGTTTAATCAATGCTCTGTTCATTGTCGTGTTTGTCTTGTTTGAACCATCTCGAACATTGTAAGAGGAGTCTAAAACCACAAGGTGTGCCATCCTGTGCATATTTATATCAAAACTAGCTGTTGCTTGCGGCTCCGCCCGAGTCTATGTCGCTATATTACTGTAAAGTTTCATCGAAATCCGTTCAATAGTTTGAAGAAGTAACAAACATACACACTCAGAAACTTTCGCCTTTATATATTAGTGTGATAATATTGCTTGTTATTTATTTCATTATTTTGAGTCCTGACGATTTCATCAATCTATTCATAGGCATTTTCTTCTTTATAAAATAAGCATTACATGAATATTGATTAAAGCCTTTAATATTCAAAGATACACGTACAGCATTGCCATATTTAAATGGATCTTTTATTAAAGAAGAGTAATTCAGAACTCAATGACGTATACATTTATTCGGAGCACCTACGTAAAACATCCAACAAAAAATTTTTTTGTCAGTATTTACCATCGACAATATTTAAAAAAGCACTACCTACTAACAATGGCTAAAGTAATGTAAAAAGGTCATATTATTACTTTTGATTCCTATCAATAAATACAACGCAATCCATCTATTTTGACGTGTCCTATTTAATTCTTAGAGCGTTAAATTAATTACTTTGTGTAAAAAGTACCTAGTAAAATATTCCTATTTCGAACTGAGTACAGTATCTAATAAATTAAATTAATTTATTATGAAGGACATATGATGTATTTAGGAATCCACAACCACGCGTATTGAACTATTGATCAATATTATAGTCATTCCTGACGTGAATTACGTTAAGTATATGTTTGTTATATTTACCTAAATTATAGCTATTAAGTAAGTAAGTAAGTAAGCCTCTTTATTTCCCATAAATTAATTAATTAATCCCTTTTAGTACAAATATTTTTGTAGTATACACAAAAAATACTCTACAATGCATTCTTGAAGTGATTGCTTTTTCATGGCATAAGCTCCTGAAGTATGGACATGTATGAAACTCCGTCCACGACATCCCGGGCATTTTCCTCGAGCTTCATATTTCTAGAGCATCTCATCATCATCAGTGTCCACATTTCCGCGGCGAGGGCTGGAGCTCGTATTCCGTCTGTATGGACAGGCCGACTCAATACTATGGTATATAATGGCAGTCCTCTATTTTTATAACAAATCGATGTTAATTAGTAATGTGTTTGAACGTACGTTGACGTGTACTGATTATATCTTATCTTAACTACGAAAAGTTTTAGTACTCATTTTGGTATGGTATCCTATATCTGAAAATTGACGTTAGGCAATACCTCCTCAACATAGGGAAGATACTCGCTTGTTCGATAGGTACTCCTGAATTCTACAAAACTTGTTCATAATGTATAGATTCTTGTATCACCATTTACCTCGTTTTCAATTTATACGCAAACTATATAAACCATAACCTTACCTAGAAGACAATCATCCGTTACCAATAAAATATTCATAACGACCTTAAATTTCTTCCTATATATGTTTAAAAAAAATGGACACTAATATTTTCAGTATACAGAAAGTTATTAGAAATATTGTTACGAATTATAACAATATATATTTCATTTATTAATATTATGACAACCAAATATTAAACTTCTCTTACACAATAAAATATTCAACTTCCCTTATCAAGTAACTTGATCGAATACGAAGGTCGGATATAGAAGCCAAGCCTAGCATTATTTCCTCATTCCTGCCACGTGTAATATTAAATTACATTAAATTATTAATCGCACCGTGCCCCATTTTAAGTAATATGTTAGGGAACGCCTAAAAGGTAAGGTTCAATTAAAAACCTTTTCAAGAATACTTGACATATTTTAAGGTTGCCTTATTTTCTAGTTTTACCTAAAAAATCGATTTATTAATACGTACAGCGTAAGAATTGTTAGTTGTAACACAAAGCAATAAAATTGTCAATTTGAACTATTAATGCTGTAATGAAATGTTCATGAAACTACGGCTATGGCTATCATTAAAAGCGATACGGGCAACACATAAGGCGTATCAAAGCCAAATAAGGGAATAGAAAATTTTATAGATAGATAGAAAAAAAGAGAGCTATTTGCATTTAAAGGGTATTTTAATACTATCGGGCTGATCAAAAAAGTCAGCTACTCGAATTAAAGCACTCCATTCCTAATTCTGATAGATCCAAAATACTAATGACTGCACCAGGTTAATTATTGTTAGAAAACTTAGGTACAACTATAAACCCATTTATTTTAAAGCCATCAACCTATCTATTTCTGATTACTCTCAAAATAACTTTACTCGTTTTTAGAGCGGATACACATTAGCTTATTGCCCATATTATATCGACACCATTCGTTCCGTTTTAGCGTCATAATATGAACTAGGCATATAGTCTGAATTGAATACGATCTGATTACGAATAGTCTATTTACTTAAATATATAAAATGCCTTTTCAATACACATAGGGGCTCTCGCTGCCAGACAATAAAGTTTACCAGTTTAATGTCTACCATTTTACTATTGACGAAAATTCATTTTGGAGGATATTTCTTTTGGAGGAGACAAAAGCGATTGACTTAAAGGGATATAATTCCTTGTTCGCTATTGGGAAAGCAATGGAAAGTAGGTATAAATGATGATGGTGAACTACTTTCATCTTCAGTATTAATATCTCTCATCTGAAAGACTAACACATGCCGTTCTATTTTAAGCAAATTAGAAAAAAATTACGAGCGACTTGCTTTTAAGCTAATTGGCCACTACGAGCAAGTGTAATTATGTACCTATTTATTAGCAGGTGGAAAATCGTTCCATCGGTTTTTTTTTGTATTGCGTTCTAGTCTTGACGGACAAAATTTAAATCAGTATCGTTTAGTCTCTCGTTGGAGGTAGTTTGAATTTTTCCCAACAGTAATCCTTAAAGAGGAAGAAGGGAAAAAGACGGCAGTTTTTGTTTTTGTGTGGGGGACCATTTATTGTAACGCTTTTACTCAGTTTTAGTCAGCTTCAAACAAGTTATTTGTTATACAAGAGTGCAAAGTTGCTTTTTAACCGCGTGCTCAATTTTAATGACCGAGCAAGCACAGGAATAAAAGAAAGAATCCTCAGGGAATCAAAAGAGCACGAGGTTTAAAATCTTTGCACTTGAGTGCAACACGTAACTTTTCATTCCACCTCAGCGAAGAAATGAGTAAATGCAATAAAAAAAGGAAAAACTAAAACCCAACTACGACAAAAAACGTCACCAAAAAGCATGAAACAAGTTTCAAAAGCCGTAGTCACGCGTAAAATGGTACATTGGTACATACACCGTGTATACATACATATGCATTTATTAAAAAGCACTTATTTTAATATTACAAACAGACACTCCAATTTTATTTATTTGTATAGATTAAAACAGCACCCTCATAGTTTACGAGTATAAAATAAATAAAGAACTACATGCTACACCGTCGATATCACTTAAATTACTCCGAATTTCAAATTTTCTGCACAGTGGAAAACTGCACCCTACTCGAAACTAACTGCACTATCATTATAATTTCATAAATGCATTAGTTATTGCAACAAACGAATAAAACGTAAGTAGTCCGTTTGCGCATGCGCAGGCCAAACATCTAGGGTTTTTATTTTCGAAGGTTCGTAGCAAGTTCCCACCCATAACCTTATCTGTGTTAAAAAAAACAATTTCTTTAAACAGCTATAAAGTATAAAGTACAGGGCGCAAAGAGACTTTTTACGCAGATAAGAGTTTGTCAATTTGCCAAAACTGATATATTTTGGATTCTTTAAAATGCATTGACTTATTAATTTATCAAATTGTGTGTTCTGTTAGAAATTATCAATTGATCTGTTTATTCTTTAGTGAAGCATTTATAAGATGCAAGACTTGGTTTTAGGTACATTTGTAAAGCTTCTAGATAGATATACTTGATAACTGAATGAAAAACCAGGCTTTTGATTTGTTCACTAGTGTTTATGTTCTTTTATATATCACTGATAACTTTCAACATCATGGCGATCGATCTTCTTCCCGTCTTCCCTTCTTAAGTTCAGTTTAAAGTGTACCACAAATATAAATTTTCAACATACTGACATGGGAACGAAATGACAACGTATTGTATAAACATCAATTGTAATCGGTCTAAAGAATAAATAATAATAATAATAAATATTTTGGACATCTAACACACAACGCCATCTAGTCCCAAACTAAGCAGAGCTTGTATTATGGGTACTAGACAAATACTTATATACTTTTTTTTTGTAAATACATACATATTATACATAGAAAACACCCAAACTCCGTAACAAATATTTGCAGATCATTCAAACATTTGATCCGACCCGGGAATCGAACCCGGGACCTCAAGAACAGCAGTCGCGTACGCTACCACTGCGCCACCGAGGCAGTTAAACTTATTATAACTTACTATAGTAGACATTACAATGTATTTAAGAATTCATTTGAACTACCAAACAACAGTTGTACCTACAATACAGTCAATGTATAGGTCTGTATAGGTACATATTTACGTAATACGGAAACCATATCCGTACTTTCGGCTATATATCTGACCGGAGTCCACAATTTACGTGGCCCAAATAAAAGCCTTTAATTACGCGTGGCCCCAATTACCACCAAAATATAATTAAATACAACTGTATCGTTGTAAATTGCGGTTGATGAGGTACAGCGTATTCATTGACGCCTGTTGTGAGGTCAAGAATCTGACTTATTTTTTCTGAGACGTAATTTTCAGGCATGGTCATTTGAGTGCGGCTATACAACTGATTGGACTGAACTGGTAAATATAGGTGTTTTTGTCAAATGCTCACAGAATGTACAAAATTTAAATTTAAAAAAACTTGTTCGTATTATTGTGACAGAATTTAAGTAAAAGTAGAGTCAATGGGTTTACCCTGATCATTTTCGTTACTGTTATAATATTGCAAGGTGGTACTAGGCTACCACCTTGCAAAATTGGAGTATCTGTTAGTAATATTAAAATAACCGCTTTTTACTAAATTCATATGTATGTATACACGGCACATGTGCCTAAATAACATTTTTTACAATTTTTGTCTGTCTGTCTGTTCGGGTAATCTCTGGAACGGCTGGACCGATTTTGACGAGACTTTCACTGGCAGGTAGCTGATGATCCAGGGAGTAACTTAGGCTATTTTTTTAGACTAACTTTGTCCCGCGGCGTTACCCGCAGTACAACAATTACCGCGGGTAGCACTGCGGGGTTCAGCTAGTATATTATATATTTTACGGTTATTACCCAAAGGTCGGCATTAATTTAATAATACAAAGACCATAACTCTCATTTAAAAAAGTTTTCTCACTAAATCCGCCTTCTAGTTATTCTTTATAAAGGTCTGAATCTAATCTACGTTAACTTCATAACTTAAGCAGACATAATTACGTCACATTAACCCTTTACACACCAAAATATTTTCTGCTATCCGAGTATCTACTCACAATCCGTTTTAGGCGTTAATCTGTGGCTCTTTTGACGAAATATGCTTGTAAATCTTCTAATTAACCTGGCAGATACGATGGTAATGCCGTCAGCTCTCAGCCTTTAAATTTCTCTTTTCGATTTTCCTGGCGTATTTTTCAACTTCCTTCTAAGCGGCGAATGCCACCACTGCTATATTTCAAAATAAGTTAGAAAGTCTAATAAACAAGTTTGAAGCTGTTAGCACTGTTTGGGGACAGGAAGCTGTTAGAAGAGGAAATGTATGTATTTCATAAATGTTTGTAAACTCTTCAGTATTAATAATTAAATACCAACTTTTACTCTTCTTAGATGTTTCTATCTATACAAATAAATAAAATTGGAGTGTCTGTTTGTAATATTAAAATAACCGCTTTTTACTTAATGCATATGTATGTATACACGATACATATACCAAAAATGAAGTTAAAAATTTTTTTGTCTGTCTGTCTGTCTGTCTGTCTGTCTGTCTGTTTGTTCCGGGTAATCTCTGGAACGGCTGGACGGATTTTGACGGGACTTTCACTGGCAGGTAGCTGATGACCCGGGGAGAAACTAAGGCTACTTTTTTTAGACTAACTTTGTCCCGCGGCGTTACTCGCAGTACAACAATAACCGCGGGTAACACCGCGGGGTTCAGCTAGTTAGAAATAATATTAAATACATCTATTTACAGTTAATTTTTAGGTTTATGATATTGATGCTAGTTCCCAATGTTATTATATTTATAACTGGCTGACCCAAGCAACTTCATCAGTGTCTGTTTTCTTTGATGCTCGGCTCTTGTAAATCGTAGCACGACGTTATATAGCTTATAAAATTCCTCAATAGTTAGGTTATCTAACAGAAGAAAACGATTGAAATTAGTCTAGTCGTTCGCGCCTGATGCGGTGACCAAGAGAAATAGAAGTTCATTTCCATATAGATACTAAGATAAGATTATAGGTTATTAACTTGTTTAATAATCTAAACTTAAAAAATATAAAATTAATCGGGCAGTTTTATTAAAGTTATAAAGGACACAAAGTTCAGATTGACTTGTTGATAACCATGGACTGTGCTGTAGTTCAATAAGATTTCTCTAATAATTTTTAAAAAAAAAGTACAATACAGCTGAACAGAATTAAAACGAAATCATGCGAAATTAATGTTAATAACATCTTATCTTTTTACTCTAAACTGGAACTGAGCCAGCGCTATACCAACTGTACCTACCTGTCTTAGTGGACATAAAGGAGTCTCATTTAATACCCAAAATACTTGGAATGTTGTTTAATTACAAATAATATATAAAATTATTTTTTTTCGCTAATAGTGCGAAGGTTGATTCGATAGTGAAACAAGTGAGCAGGTAGTTGACAAATAAAATAATAACGCCTATGCGTTTTGGAACGCAATGTGTCATGCTATTAGGAACAATTCCTTTAGCAGGCACTTGGCCTGAACAGTACCTATTACTTATACGGACGAAACAGACGCAACAGAGTAAGCAAAATAGGATCAGAAGGTACTCTTCTTGTCTTTTTAATGTAGGTTTTATTAAATATTTTTATATCGCCGTAAAGATTGATATAAATATTATGGGAGATCTTTGAGATGTTGTAGCTCAGTTACATGGTATTCTGTAGACATTTAGATTGTTCCATTGGGTCTAAATTCTATGAGTTATTTTTAAAAACAAATTTTTATTTATAAACGTAAGCCACGGATAAAAACGTAGAGATAATTCTTTTAGCCCGACTTTTATAGCTCTCAGCGTGTATTGGAATTAAATAAATCGCAGAGACGACGTGACCTTACCAAGAAATAAAATGAAGGAGGAATCGCATTAGTTTCTCAAAAAGCAATTAGGACTTTATGTTATATAGGGGTACTGTAACTATTGAATGACATGCAAATCTCATAAATGCCTTACCGCCATTTGCATCCTCGGATAAGAATCAGGTGAAGAGACCACTGCACTCATCCGGTAAATAAAAAGAAAGAATTACTTGAGTATAGTGTGGGTCGCCATGCTGCATTGTTGCATTGTCTGCATTTACAATAGGTATGGTGACCACCACTCTTGGATTCTGCTCATGCTTTCTACCATTAGATCCCGAGTAGGAAGATATATTATTACGGCATCATTAACAGTTATTTTCCAAAATAGCGGAGGAAGTCCAGAGAAATTACGTGTTCTTGATAAAGTTTTACCAATATATACTATACCTCCATACTAGATCTCTACACCCCCCAAAGGCCCCCCCCGTCAGACGATGTGCATAAGTGCACAAAGTTGTAAATAAATAAATATGCAGTTAATTTAGGTACAACAGTTCAATATTTCTCTAAACAAGTGTCTGGAAAACAGAACTATTAAACTAGTGAGTATGATGTAAACATGTTTTTCATTTGTTCGCTAAAAATTTTGTTTACTTTGAATAAAAATATCTCAGTGATGGTCTCAATATTCTTTTGTCTCTAATTTTATTGTTATTGCCGTTAGGTCAAGCAAACCAAATGTTGTTGTTGTTGAATGTATTAAAAATCCTCTGTAATTTTAAAGCTACTTTTTTTTGACGGAATAGGGTGCAAACGAGAAGACGTATCACCTGATGGTAAGAGATTATCGCTGCCTATAGACACACTCAACACCACGGCGTCACAAGTGTGTTGCCGACCTTTGGGAGATAGGGAGAGGGATGGGGGAGGGGTTGGGGGTATCTGCCTCCGGTATCCTCACTTACATTACTTACAACACAAGCGCTATTTCATACCGGTTTTCTATGAGGTCGTGGTATTATATTACATATTATTAAACATAATACATACATTAAAAAAAAACTGAAATTGTAGTTTTGGAAAACAATAAAGGAATTGTTTTATTTTGTTTTTTTATGAGATCATGGTATCAGACGTGGCATTAAACTCAGCTTCTACTATCGAAACTTTGCTTTATATGTAGGTAATTTTGGAAACAATTAAAATAATAGTAATTAATAATAAATAAAAAATTGAGTAAGAAGTAATAATCCATAGCGTATATTTACCTATCAAATTGGTGATGTTCTAACGAAGAGCCGTGTAAAAAGCACCAAGAACAAGCGAGCACGCTTGCAGCGATTGATAAATGTGGATGAAGTAGAAGAGGTGTCGGGACTGTAGTACGCGGAGATCAATTGTCTCGACCTACCTCTTTGGGAAATAGGCGTGTTGTTTTGTACGTTTGAGTAATAATACAAGTAAAATTTTAACAAAAATAAAACCGACTTCAAGGTTCGACTCAATTTCTTATCATGGTACCACCGTTGGGACATCTCCTTTCCATTAAAAAAAGAATCATCAAAATCGGTTCATAAACTACGAAGCTATCCGCGAACACATAAAAAAAAGTAAAGAAATATATATGGGCGAATTGAGAAACCTCCTCCTTTTTTTGAAGTCGGTTAAAAATAAAAGATTCATGTTACTGTCTCGTAGCAGAGTTAGGGACTAAAATAGATTGATAGCTTTCCTCAATCAACTTTCCAAGGTATACTCGTAGTATAGGTATACTGAATACGGTAATAAAATATTCCCATTTTTTGTGTGTAATAGTAATAATTCTATTTCACCTTGGTAGGTAGAACTGTAATCGATCACAGGCACATCTGTTCCGGAGTTATCGCTACGTAAGACTTACCTATTTATGTTTATACATCTATATGTATATATTTACGCAAAACCTTTATTAATTTTAGTTTAAGAGAACTATTTCGCCTAAAACTTAATTAAATTTAATTGTGTTATATAACTACTGTTTATTATACTTCGTATGGTAAATAGGCTTATTAACTTGAAATCAGACGGCTGTGTGTAAGATGTAGTAGTTATTATGATTTATTTTATACAGATCGGCGAGAAAACCAGTTGAAATTTAGAAGGAATTAGGATTATTATCTCTAGACTATTAGTTATTTATTAATGTACTAGTATTTAAAAGTGTACTTGGTGTCTAATTGCAGAATAAATGATTTCATTTCATTTCACTATACAAACGCAATATAATTATTGTCTACTAGCTGTTGCCAACGGCTCCGCCCGCGTCTATGTCGGTTATCGCGGGAAATAGTAGCCTATGTGTTATTCTGATGTATAAGCTACTAGCCGACCCACGCAACCTCGTTTGCGTCTTCTATTGCCCGTAGCGTGATAATTTTCCCCGTTTTTGTAACATTCTTCATTGTTGCTCCGCTCCTGTATGTCTTAGCTTGATGATATTTAGCCCATAGCCTTTCTCCATAAATGGGCTAACTAACACTGAAAGAATTTTTCAAATCGGACCAGCGGTTTCTGAGATTAGCGTGTTCAAACAAACAAACAAACAAACTCTTCAGCTTTATATATTAGTATAGATATTACCGTAAAGTTTCATCCGAATCCGTTCAGTAGTTTTTGCGGTAAAGAGTAACAAACATCCATTCATCCATACTTACAAACTTTCGCCTTTATAATATTACTAGCCGATCCACGCAACCTCGTTTGCGTCTCTAATTGCCCGTAGCGTGATAATTTTCCCCCGATTTTGTAACATTCTTCATTGTTGCTCCGCTCCTGTAGGTCTTAGCGTGATGATATATAGCCTATAGCTTTCCTCGATAAATGGGCTATCTAACACTGAAAGAATTTTTCAAATCGGACCAGCGGTTCCTGAGATTAGCGTGTTCAAACAAACAAACAAACTCTTCAGCTTTATATATTAGTAAGTAAAGTATAGATATAGATAATAGGATTCTGATTTGTAGTACTAAAGAATAATTCGCGATACTGTCGCGACTTCCACATACAACACAAACAGAAAACACATTACGTTTTCTGCTATTCAACTGTGCTTTTGTAAATATTATATTTGTCCTGCTTAAATATATACCTTAGGGTTCTTCCACTGCTGCTTTTATTAGTTGTTACTCGCCTGCCATACCTTGCTTCGCACGCGTTTAGTAAGTGTCAACATAAACACTTCGATACTTATTCAGTTGAAGTCGAAGCACGATGTTTTTAAAATTACAGAGTTACAAGAGCATGGATTATTTTAAAGTATAATCAAAATCTAAAATCAAACTTATTTACTACCACTCATTTTATTTAATTCATTATATATAATACTCAGAGGCTACAGAGCTAAGTATTTACTCAAATACTAAAATAAGGCGCCTGCTGTTCGTTTATCTGCAGAAAGAAATAGGTCTTTTCAGACTTGATCATCGATGAAAACATTACACCAAAGAGTATTCATGTAGAAAATATTTTAAACTCAAATTATTTAAATATTTATAATATTATTGATTTCTTCTAAGTTATTTTCTGAAAGTGATTTCAATAGGTTCTTATCAGTTAAGATTAACACTCTCAATATTTTTTATTCAAATATAGAATGGCAAAAATCGTAATCTACATTTTAACGTTGTTGAGAAATCGACTGGTGGGAAGATAGGGGAGGAGGTTTCGGTTATTGGCGGCGTGGTGTTGGCGGTGTCTTTGGACATCGCCAACGCCTTTAATAGTCTGCCATTCAGCTGCATCGGGGAAGCACTCCAATACCACGGAGTGCCAGAGTACCTGAGGCGGCTGGTGGCAGACTATTTGCAGGAGCGTACCGTCGTGTACGAGGATCGAGATGGCGCCTTGAGACGGCGACCCATGTCGTGCGGCGTTCCGCAGGGGTCTGTCCTAGGACCACTCCTGTGGAACGTGGGATACGACTGGGTCCTAAGAGGTCGTCTCCCCCCCGGGCTGGGCGTAATTTGTTACGCCGATGACACTCTTGTCACAGCCCGGGGGGCGAACTTCCAGGAGGCGGCGCGCCTGGCCACCATTGGTGTTTCTCTGGTGGTCGGGCGCATCGAGGCGCTGGGCTTACGGGTGGCCCTGGACAAGACGGAGGCCCTACTGTTCCATGGGCCCCGTCGTGGGCCGCCCCCCGGCGCCTCCATAGTGGTCAACTCGGTCCTCGTACCGGTTCGGGCCCAGATGAGGTATCTGGGCCTGATCCTCGACGGTAGGTGGCTCTTCGACGAGCACTTCCGACAGCTTGGTCCCAGGCTGGTCGACGCTGCCTCTGCCCTTGGGCGACTTTTGCCCAACTTGGGCGGAGCCAGCGTCGCAACGCGACTCCTCTACACGGGGGTGGTCCGGTCGATGGCGCTGTATGGGGCACCGGTGTGGGTGGCGGCTCTGACCGCCCTCAATAAGGCCCGCCTCTGGCAGCCTCAGAGGGTATTGGCGGTCAGAGCCATACGCGGATACCGCACGGTGTCCACCGAGGCGGCGTGCGCCTTGGCCGGAACACCACCGTGGGATTTGGAGGCGGAAGTGCTCGCCGAAGTTTATCGACGGGTGGCTGAATTCCGGGCGGAGAGAGGCATTCGCCCTCCGCCCGAAGAGGTACGCGAGTGGCGTGAAGCCGCCCGTCGAGCCACGATGGCTCGCTGGTCGTTCCGGCTGGAGACTCCACGCGCTGGCTTTGCCGCCGTGGAGGCTCTCCAGCCGGTCATCCTCGAGTGGGCAGGGCGGCAGCACGGGACCCTTTCCTTCCGACTGACGCAGGTTCTTTCCGGGCACGGATGCTTCGGAAAGTACCTGCACTCAGTCGCCAGGAGGGAACTGAGTCCCGCCTGCCACCACTGCGACTGCAGTGAGGACTCGGCCCAGCACACGCTGGCGATCTGCCCCGCATGGGCGTCGCAGCGTCGGGCCCTCACTGCAGTCATCGGAGGAGATCTGTCGCTACCGGCCGTCATACGCTCCATGGCCGGTAGCGACAGCAGTTTTACCGCGGTCGCAGCCTTCTGCGAAGACGTAATTTCGCAGAAGGAGGCGGCGGAGAAGGCCCGGGAGGATGATATCCATTCGGACCCGATCCGTCGCCGGCGAACCGGGCGGCGGAGGCGCGCCTATCAGCGCCTCATGCCGCCCTGAGTGTGGCCGCGGATGGTCGGGACGGGTTTTCCCCTCCATCCGCTCTAGTGGCTACCCGCGAGGGGGCGACGTTACGCGTGTGCCGTACGTCGCCCAGATTGAGAGTTTTTACCAGCAGACGGTGCCCGCTTCAGTGCGGGCATGCGCTGGGAGGGGTCCGGATGTGTTAATAACAGCAGTTCCCGGATCCTTCCCGTCTCAGGCGCAGAGTGGCACACCGTGTGGTTTTAGTCGGTTCGATTCCGACACACCGCCCCGCCGCAAACCCCGGCGGGGTGACGGCCCGAGGGGGTTTCCACACGTTAAAAAAAAAAAAAAAAAAAAGGAGGTTTCGGTTCACTCAGTCGGTGAAACACAGCGCAAGCACTATTTCACACCGGTTTTCTGTGAAGCCGTGGTATCACTCCGGTCGGCCCATTCATGCCAAAACGTGGCTCTCCCACGGTAAAAATGATGCGTGTATGTGGTGAATGTTTGAATTTGAGACTAACCAAATATTTTTTTATCGACAGGAAATACTCAACGAGCTTACTCGTGGAGCGGGCAGCACCCCAGAGGGGGCGCTCAACGCAATGTTGCAATTCATCTTCCAACAGAGCACAGCTGACACACGTTGGTTACGTCGACGCATGGCCACAGAACTCGCCGAACTCCTGGCAAAGACATCATCTGGAAAGATATTTGAATCGTTGACGGTAAGATAAAAAAATCTTATCAAAATCTTCATAAAATATAATTTTATTTCAAATTGGTTTTTAAATGTCTGTTTAAAATGTATTTTAAAACCTATTTGAAAACGACTTTTTTAACCAGGGCGTTTTTTATGATGAAAGTGGCATTACACCTTATTAACTGATCATTATTTCCTGCATCCCTATTTATTATTATTACAGATGAAGTGTATATCACTTTCCGCTCAGTGGATAAGTGATTCAAGTGCGTCTAGTTTGACGATGCGATGTAGATATAGACGTAACGAACATGCTTCACTCGAGAGAAAACAAATACCGTTAAAGTTAAAGTTACCAATATTTCTATATTTACTTCTACTGATTGGATTGCTTTGAAAAAAATGGAATGAAGAAGTATCAGTGTATGATTTTTGATTGAAATTGAATTGAATTGATTGAAATTCAAATTTCTGATTGAAAATTTTAAAACTCCACAATCAGAGATTTGTTTTCATTTTATCCATCTCTCCACGATCGTAAAAGTATTAGCAGAGTTCTTCTCAGACTGACTATAAAAGCCACTAGAAATATATGATTTCGACTTCAAATATCATTTTATCGATCTCTCCGCGATCGTAAAAGTATTAGCAGAGTACTTCTTGACGATAAGGGCCACTAGAAATATATGATTTTGACTTCAAATATAAAATTACATTTATTAAATAACTAAATAAACTTAATACACAACTTTGCTAGTTTCTCCCAAGTTCAAGAAATGCTGAAGAGATGTAATCTTTAGGAACTCTGTAATCTGTAGGTAGTAGAGCCACGCTGATCTCAGCGCGAATGGGCCGGCTCAACCGGGGAGGTACTACCCTCGCACAGAAGACCAACCTAAAATGGCAGTTTTGGTGCTGTCGTATTTCGTTGGTGAGTGCGAGACCGGAGGCCCAAAGATGCAGGGGTGACAGTTATCGCGGTAAGTGTGTGAGCAGTGGAATGCTCGTAGAGTCATGTTGAGGGTGACGTGGATCGAACCGTCGGCCAGGGAGACCCGTAGAAACGGTGGTGCCGCTGGCCGCCCGCGGCATAGAGAGGGGCCCAACCGCGGCTAACCACCCTGGGAGGCTGCCCCGTCAAGTCGCGCATAATCCACGGAGTGGCTCGTCGTGCCGGTTGGTGACCGGACGGTGGGACCAGGCGACCACTTCCGGGAGGGTACGGGGGCCCTTCCGTCCGGCGGTTCGGTCACCGTCATGCCTCACCCTTGTATGACGATACAGCATTCCGAGTCTCAGTATTACACTGCCGCGATGACTGTCATGCCTTTTACGCTCCCAGTCCCCTCCTACTCTTTCTTTTCATGGCAGCACAAAAAAAGTACACACGATGCACAGCGGCACTCCATTCTCCCACCAACCCGCTCTTTGAGGTGGAGTTCACAAACATCCGTGGACTCCATGCAAACCTCAATGCCGTCCACCAGCACCTTGAGACGGCACGGCCGGCCATGCTTTTTTTGTCGGAGACTCAAATACGCCGCCCTGCCGACACGACATATCTTCATTACCCCGGTTACGTGCTTGAGGAGTGCTTCCTCGCGAAGGCTGGGGTGTGTCTTTTTGTCAGGGCGGATGTTTGTTGTCGCCGATTGCGCTGCCTTGAGGACCCATCCTTCTCCACCCTCTGGCTCCACGTGGATATTGGCTGTACGAGCCGAATCTACGTATGCCTATACAGGTCCCACTCTGGAGACTCTGAGACAACTCGACTTTTTGAGTATCTCAGCCAGGCAGCGGACAAAGCGCAGGAGCAGTTTCCGACCGCTGAACTGGTGTTTCTGGGAGACTTTAACGCCCACAATGTGTCCTGGTTGGGATCTTCCAGAACTGACCACGCGGGTCGGACTGCCCATGCATTCGCTCTCACGCATGACCTCACGCAGCTGGTACTCCAGCCCACCAGGATACCAGACGTATCGAGTCAAGCGCCTTCCTTGCTGGACCTACTGCTGACGAGTCATCCGGCGCAATACAGTGTATCGGTGCTCGCTCCCCTGGGATCCTCCGATCACTGCCTAATTTCCACTACGGTGCCTCTTGCTGCCCCACCACGACCAGTGGCAGTAAAAAGACGTTTATGGCACTACTCGTCAGCAGACTGGGATGGAATGCGGGATTATTTTGCATCCATCCCGTGGGCTCAACGTTGCTTCAAAGACAAAGATCTGTCTCAAAGTGCGGCCGCCGAGGCTGACGAAATCACTGTCGGAATGGAATACTATATTCCCTACAGTGAGGTCGCCAGCCAGACTACCCGTCCCTGGTTCAATCGCGAGTGCGCCCATGCTGTTTCACAAAAGCAATCGGCCCACCGTGCATGGACCAGGGCTCGCGCTAATGGCTCACTTGACGTGGATCGACTTAAAGCAGCGTTTAACAAAGCCACTAGGGAATGCAAGAAGGCTTACAACAGAGCGGATGCCCAGCGCATCGCGCGGCTTGGCCAAGAACTCGTCGCATACCCTACGGGTAGCCGAAAGTTCTGGCGATTGGCTAAAGCCGTGCAGTCCAACTTCTGCCAGCCCTCGCTACCACCGCTGAAATATCCTGACGGATCACTTGCTCATCAGCCGCAGGAGAAAGCGAAACTGCTTGTTGATCTCTTTGCGGCTAACTCCCGAATCGATGACCGCGGCAAGCACCCACCTACAATTCCGACCTGCGACTCTTCAATGCGGGATATTCGCATCCGGCTGAATGATGTCCGTGCGGAGCTTCGGTCACTCGACGTCCGGAAAGCCAGTGGACCCGACGGTATCCCAGCGGTGGTTCTTAAGAACTGTGCACCAGAGTTGTCTCCGGTATTGACGCGTCTGTATCGCCTGTCATATTCCTCGGGAGTTGTTCCGGAGGCTTGGAGAGAGGCGAATGTTCAACCTATCCCCAAAAAGGGCGACCGCTCTGACCCGACCAACTACCGTCCGATAGCCATCACCTCCATTATCTGCAAAGTGTTTGAGCGGATAATTAACAAACAACTAGTCCACTACCTAGAGGATCACTCCCTACTAAATGATCGACAGTATGGTTTTAGGCCGAACCGATCTACGGGTGATCTTCTAGCGTACGTCACACACCTTTGGGGTGAGGCTATTGACAGGCATGGGGAATCTTTGGCCATCAGTGTCGACATGGCCAAGGCCTTCGATAGGGTTTGGCACCGTTCGCTTCTCTCCAAGCTACCGGCTTTTGGTTTGCCCCCCAAACTCTGCAACTGGACTGCCGCATTTCGGCACCAGCGCCGCATCAGAGTCCTTTGCGACGGTGCGGCCTCCGATTTCCAGCCGATTAACGCCGGAGTGCCGCAGGGCTCTGTCCTGTCGCCCACACTGTTTCTTCTGCATATCAATGATATGCTAGCCCTTGGCAACATTCATTGCTATGCAGACGATAGTACAGTTCATGGGCGATATTTCGGACACCCTGCGGCCAAACTTGCAAATATCGAGGAAAAACGACAGGAGCTTGTCGTTCAACTCGACCATGTTCTTGGCCGCATTTTTCAATGGGGCTGTGAGAATCTGGTCGAGTTCAACGCCAAGAAAACACAGGTGTGCGCGTTCTCTGCCAAAAAGTCTCCATTCCTTCCCCTTCCCACTTTTCAGAACACTCAAATGCCATTACAAGGTAGGCTCGATATACTGGGCATGGATATCTGTCGAGACCTCAACCCACGAGAATACGTTGAGAGCGTCACTAAAGCGGCCTCGCGGAAGCTAGGTGTATTAAACAAGGTGAGACGGTTCTTCTCGCCCGGGCATCTGTGTCTTCTTTACAAGACCCAGGTTCGTTCGTGCGTGGAGTACTGTTCTCATCTTTGCGATGGTGCCGCACAGTACCTGTTTGACGCTCTCGACCGGTTGCAGCGACGAGCAATCCGCATTGTAAACAGTCCCGAAGCCACCGAGTCCCTTGAGCCCCTGCAGTTGCGTAGAGATGTCGCCTCTATGGCCTCGTACTCTATCGCCTGTATCACGGAGAGTGTTCTGAAGAGCTCTTCCAACTAGTCCCCCCCGCCCCCTTCCTCTACAGAACAACACGTGCCGGCCTTGGAAGTCACCGCTTCAGAGTGGTAGACATTCGATCTCGTACTCATCGCTTCGGTTCCTCCTTTCTGTGCCGAGCGGTCAAAACCTGGAACTCACTTCCAGCGCACGTGTTTCCCTCCCACTATGATCCCGGGTCCTTTAAGCGGGGCGTAAAAAAGCATCTCACTAGGCGGCCATAGTGTGGGTCACCATGCTGCAATGTCTTTATTCGCATTGAGGATGGTGACCACCACTCTTGGAATCTGCTCATGCTTTCCATCAGGCAGAGCAGAGTCATTTTGGCGCAGCCAAAACATAAAAAAAAAAAAAAAAAAAAAAGAACTACTAAAAGGAACAAGCTTTATCTTGCTTGTATATGATGCATATTTTACACCTTGTTTTTGTATCTTTTGAAAATTTCTTCATATCACAGGAGCCAGGAGTAAGTGGCGTTTCCACTAAAACTATCCCGACGGCGTCCTTAGACAAAGTACTCTAGGAAGAACCATATTATTTCAGGCCCTCCTCAAACCGCTGCATAACCTAATTAGGTTCTATTCCGGAGGTTGCCAGTAGCTTCCCCGTGCCAATCAGTCTATGACCTTACATCCTACTTCTTAATGTTTTTTACCTCTATGCTTTTCTCCACAGCTTCGCTCCTTAGAAGTGGGCACGGAGTTTCCCAGTATCACCAACCTTCGGCTGTCGACCGGCGAGTTAGAAGAGGACGGAGCTAGGCTAAGGTCTTTGGACCTGACATTCGATTTGACGTATGATGGTAGCTTCAGGATTGATGTGGATGCAGTCATGTTGCTGGGGAAAATAGCTAACATATCTATAACTGGTGTGTACAATTAGAGATTGAATGTTTTGACCCAGCTTTAAAGACAGGCAGTACTAAGTACAGTACCTAAGAGTTATTTAATTTAACTTAGTTACCTATTGCATATTAGTATGGTCATATATTAGACTACAGTTACTATGTCTATATAATAACAACACGTATATCCATATTCTGTCTTAAAGATCAATTCAGTGATTACATTGGGGAATTCTAACAATCACATTTTCACGTTTATAACATTGAGTGGGAAGTTAAAATGATTTTTTAAATTTAAGCATTTTTTTTCAGCTTTCATTTTTTTCTTCTAATCCAAACATGTCATTATTTCATTGGACATGCCTATTTGTTCGAAAAGCGTTATAAAAAATATCTTCACCTATTAATAATAGACTACCTACATTTTAACATTATTTTTTTTACAACTAGAATACCTCCATATCGAGTACCTCTTTCGAACATTTATTAAAACTGCCATTTGCACCTAGATAAAGATACCTCGCCGAACCTTATTCACTTTGTTCAAAGTTTTAGTTATTTAATTTATCAACCGTGAAAAAATCTGACGATGTCTTTAAAATATTCAGATATATTTAACATCGCACATAAAGAATTTACAAGAAGTAAACATTTTCAAGATTATATCAGGTATTTATTACATATTAATCTACATTTTATATCAGAGTTAAAATCACATAGCTTTTCAAAGCGTTACATTAATGATAAGTTGCTCGGTTCCAAATGTTTCCAAAATTCATATGGAGAACAATCGGTAAGAAATTCCTAAGAATAAATTATTCTTAAACGTGGTGTCATGTGACTTTTTAATTTTTATGCATAGTTTAGTTTTGTTAGTTTTGTCCAAAAGCACGTATTTGATATCGACGTTGTAAGCTAGGATAACTATTACAAATAACGTAAAGAATTTCTGATGTATTTTCAGTGGAAAGCATAAGTGGAAATGTAAGAGTAATGTTTCGTCGGACACCGTATACTCACTGGGCTCTTGCATTTGAGTCACCACCGAAATTGGAGCTCCGCGTGCGTGGACGATTCCAGGGGAGGCAGATCAAGCCTAGGTTGGCTTCTTTAGTCGCAGCACACATTAGAAGAGCAGTCGCGCAAAGGCATACATTACCAAATTATAAAATACGGTAAGCAAGACTTTACTCATCATAATCGTTTAATAAATAAATAATATAATAAATATAAATAAATAAATATTTCGGACATCTAACACACAATGCCATCTAGTCCCAAGCTAAGCAGAGCTTGTGTTATGGATACTAGACAACTATAAATACATATATACTTTTTTTTGTAAATACATACATATTATACATAGAAAACACCCAAACTCCGTATAAAAATATTTGTAGATCATACAAATATTTGGTCCGACCCGGGAATCGAACCCGAGACCTCGTAATCACCAGTCGCACACGTCAACCGCGAGACCAACGAGGCAGTCAAATAAAATAAGAAACCTAAATCTCGATCTGTCATCAAAAATTTTCAAAGTTGTTAATAGGAAACAAAAAAATATTTTTAAGTTAAAATTTGTAGTTGAATTAGTCTCTGCTTTATTTTAATTCATCTGGGGACTGACTAGGGTGGTAAGTCTCCCATAGGTAGCCCGAGGTATCAGTACCTGGTTCCCCGGCTTCTAGTAGTCTAGACGGCGCGCGGTTTTTAGTCGGTTCGAGTTCGACATAACCACCAGTCAGTGGTATCGGAGGGGACAACCGCACACTTAACAACATAGGTTAAATTAATTGTTAGTAACCTTATATATAATGCCCTTTAGTTCTCCGACGTCGCCGTTTTATATAATTAATACTTTTATTTCAACTTTATTTTCTTTAATTTTAAATCTAAAGTACGCATTTTTTTAAATACTTATAGCTTTGTTGATTCGTTGCTGTGGAATGACCCTGGTAACGAGTAACTAAAGATTTTTTAAATCTATTAGAGGCACCAGACTCTTATGAAGTTGCCTGAATATTCGGCATTTTTTAAATTACCTTAGGAAAACTTTGTGAGAGTTAATAAAGAGATTTATTATTATTAAAAAGTTTCTTCTAAATCTTAAAAGTAAAAGTTGTAAAACTTTAACACGGCTTGCTCTGAGAGGCTTGTTTTCTCATTATTACAAACAAGTAAACTTTGTATGTAATAGGAAACAAAAAAATATTTTTGCAAACGAGCAGACCTATCGCCTGATGGTAAGCGATTAACGCCGCCCATGTACACCCGCAACACCAGAGGCGTTGCAAGTGTGTTGCCGACCTTTGGGAAACGAGGGGAGGGGTTGGGATATGGGCCTCCGGCGTCCTCACTCACTTGGTGAAACACAGCGCAAGCGCTGTTTCACACCGGTTTTATGTGAGGCCGTGGTATAACTCCGGTCGAGCCGGCCCGTGCATGCCGAAGCGTGGCTCTCCCACTGAACATGTTATGAATTCTCTGGTATTGCAATGACTAATTGAATTAGAAACGTTAACATTAAAAGTAAACAATATTAGAACCAAGTAAGTATGTGTTTGTTCTACAAACCAAGCCCCCAAACAGTTAAGAAATAAATTTTACTTGAATTTTCTAAAACTTTGGCATCATTGTACGATTACATTACCTCACAAACCAAAATTAAAATTTTTAAAACCCCTACGCAAGCACTTAATCGAGTAATCATACGCCGAAAATTTCCTTACATCATTTTGGCAAAGAGCTGATACTCTTAGACAGATGTACAGGATATTAACCAAACATAGCTAGAAACCTCCGCAAGGAAACTGGCTTTCAAATGAAAAAAACTGGTGAATGAAATTGGTCCATCCGTTTGAGAGCTACGATGCCACAGACAAATACACATACACACACACACAGAGAGAGACAGACAGACATAGACGTCAAACTTATACCGCCCTTCTTTTTGCGTCGGGGGTTAAAAGTTAAAACAATAAGATCAGTTTTTACAAACTTTTTGGATTCTCTGTTGGTTCAGAAATTGCAAAAGCAAATTTTACTCCAAAACCTACCTCCACAAGTAACTTTTATTTTTAAATGGGTTCTAAAAATGTGCTTGAAATGATGTGATTAAATGTGCCAAGGTATTGATAGACGATACCATCGTTTTTGTACATTATTGTTATACAAAACTTTGTGATTATTACCTACAACTGAACCTACTTTTGAAATACTGGGTCTTTATTAGTTTAAATAAATGAATAAACGAATCTCGCCTAGACTAGGTGGCGTTGTGTTTTGAAAAAAAAACAACGCCATCTAGTCCCAAACTAAGCAAAGCTTGTATTATGGTTACTAAGGAGTCTTTAACTACTCATTAGAACTGGACAAATGAGGTGTCGTTAGAAGCGTCATGATCGTCGGCTGGTTATAGGCTTAGCCTTCCTCGATAAATATACTATCCAACTCTGAAAGATTTTTTTAAATCGGACCAATGGTTCCTCAGATTAGCGCGTTAAGGAAACAAACAAACTCTTCAGCTTTATATATATGCATAGATATACTTTGCAAAAAAATTAATATTATAGAGGCACCAAAACATTTTAAATAAAAAAAAGTAAAAACTAAAACCCAACTACTACAAAAAACGACGCTGAAAAAGCATGAAACAAGTTTCATAAGCCGTAGTCACACGTTGTTAAAGTGTTATGGACTATGGTACATTACACTACATGGACTACGGTTTTTAAACTTACTAACTTTTTAGATTTTACTTTTTTTTATTAAATAAACTGAATTGATTTCGTCAAAATCACAACCTAAAACGATACTGTTCCAGTTTTTGTATTTATTTAGGTTATCGGAACATTTTTTGAACGATAACTTTTTATCTATAGCTACCTACCTGTTATTTACAAACGATAAAAATAACTGATAATTTACTTATAAATGTCCACTTTAAAAATCGAATACTTCATTCGCCAGTTACAAACCCTTCTTCCCGAAGTCCGACCCTGGGAGCACAGAAGGTGAAGATGGGCCAACTCCAAATGGACGACTCACGGTGCGACTCATGGAAGTCACCAGACTGCAATGGTCAGGGGGGCCGGCGACTGTTCGGGCCGCCTTAGCAGTTGATTCACATGGATGGGTATGCACAAGTTACTATTTTTACTTGTTTTTTTTTTAACTATATCTCCTAATCTACTTGAATGATGAATGATGAATGCGAATAAATTGCAGCAAGCTCTGTAACTAGAGGGTTTACGAAGTCATTAGTTAATTTGCAGAATCCTTTATTCAATGTGATGGAATTTATTTTATACTGACGCCAATTACCTACCTGTTTCGTTACTCTATTGCCTACTAGTATCTAATTCGAATATACCAGCCTCTAAATTCCAGATAATAACTCATATTGAAAATGTCAAAAAGTACTTCATACATACACATTTCGACTAGAGGTCAGTCACTCGAAATTTGTACAATAATATTAAAACTGATATATGATCGTATGTAATACAAATGATCGAAGTGAAATGTAAATTAATGCAAATTAATTACATAATTCATTTCAGTAATTAAATTTACCGTATACGGAAATAGAACAAAAGAAACAATTTAATTCCTATTTTATAAAAAAATATGCCAATGACATCGTTATGTATTGTAAATGTATTCCTTTGTCTTTAAGAAAGAGAATCAACCTTTATATTACATTGAGTTGGAACCACATGGAGAAACACACATACTAGTACCTGAGACGACGTACGGGTTGGGGTCGGTTCAAGTCCGACATAACCCTAGTGGTTAGGTGGCATCCGAGGGATTTCCGCACAAAGAAGGTTTTGACTAACCATCATTATCTTCGCTTTGTTTTTCCTGTGTTAATGAAACTGTGGTGTTGGATCAAAGAGTACAAATGATTTCTTCTTTAGCTGCTTTTTTAAAATTTTATTTAAATAAGTATGGTGTGATGAGCACTATCTTTCAGTTTTGTGTCTGGGTGTATGCATATTGCCTATAGTACGCATATACTTAGTAGTAGTAGTACACATGACTCCATGGTTGGCCTAATTGTTTAAGCAGTTCAAATCCTACACAGGACTACACTTTGTGTGATCCACAAATTGTAATTCTGAGTCTGGTCAGTTGTCTTTTAAAAAACTAATTTTATAAAAACCCTCAACTATGTTGATCAGGATACTGGTTATTAGGCACAATTTAATGCTAGATCAGCCGGCCGGCGCCGCGCCTGTATGATGTGTATAGTTATTAAAAACACCTTATTACTATAAGGTTTATTTCACAGGTATCATTACGCCGTGGTATCTTAGTACTGGACGTGGTGTTGCCAGCAGTCACGGGGCCGTTAGGACTCGTGTGTTGCCAGGGCGTAGGTGCAGTGCTGGTAGATACAGTGGTGCCCATGTCACCTGCGTACCGCGCTGACATAAGAAGAGATGACGTTGTACTGGCTATTGACAACAAACCTGTTAACAATGTTGCACAGGTTAGGTTACACAATTTTTATTTTTAATAGAACGAATGACAATTCGATTATAATTATCAGTTACGGGAAGATTTCATTAAAAGATATTGCAAAATCCTAAAGAACCATAAGAGTTGAGTCATTCCAAGATACCTAAATTGACAATTGTATTGCCAGGTTGGAAAGTTACTTCGCCTAGTAGAACGCCGCTCAGTCACGGTGCGTGTGCGTCGTGGTGGTACTAGTGCGGCTGCCAAAAGAGACGAATCCAACGAGCCTAAGAGAATAAAGCCGAACTTCTCCTTCCGAAGAGTCTCCGAGGTAATGGAGGGAGTTCGACTACAAGGCATACGAGCAGCAGCGTCCAAATCCAGTCTACAGGTAAAGAAAATTAAGTCTGATAGATGGCAATTTTTTAAATTGTTACAGTTATTAAAGATCTATTTACTGATAATACTATAATATAATCATCAGGACTCAGAAAGCAGTCCAGCTAAAACAGTTGAACCACAGAACGAAACTGATGCACAAACGAAACAAAAAATAGAACCGGCGCGACAACCGAAACCTACGGAACAGCTACCGTCTGGTAACTTTGGACTACGAAAACGTCGATGCTCAGTAGAAAATAAGTCTTCCGACAGTTCAGCAGGGAGCACGCCACCAGCATCAGGAGCTAGTACGCCTCTCAGACAAGCGAACGCAGCAAATAAGATAGTCAAGCACCCTGATATCCCTATTATCAAAACAGATTCCTCAGAATGCAAGATACTTGAAAATGAACGCGTTGAAGAAGAAGAACAAATATTCGAAACAGGGGGCCCCAGACAATGTGAGCATGTTGAGATTTGTCAAATGTTCTGGACTAAAAATACGCCCCTTAAACCAATCATACCCTTTGATGAAGAAACCGAATTTAAATTAAATGAGAATCATAAATATTTGAATATAAATGTTTGGGCTACAGTAGCAGGGGAGAAGGAAGAAATTCTTTTAGGATACTTAAATATACCGTTAACTGCGTTACTGGCTGAATGCCAGGACTCCACAGTTCCGCATCATATGAAGAGGTACCAGTTTTTGCCGCCAGATGTCGATATAAAGTTTAGGTGAGAAATTGTATTACGATTTTACACCGTTAGATGTCTCTACCCTAATAATTACCTAATCCTTCTGTAATGTAGTATCGAATTTAGATTTCTTAATTCTATTTCTTCCAGCTTTTCTAATTCCACAGGCTATATTTCTTCCGGAAAAAATTAAATAACAAAAAAAAACTTTTCTTGCATGTCTTCCATTTAAACTACAAGTAAGCATCTTCTTAATAACAGTATAATCTTTGGTGTAATGATGTCTATTTAAATGTTTCTTTTGTTTTTTATCAATTTTATAAGTAGATGTCTATTGTTTACAAATATAGTAGTGCCAGCTAGAGTACTTATTATTAATTAGTAGTAGATATGCTCATAATTGGTTAAATATTAACTGTAGTGCTCTTCTAGTATTAATCTAAATGTTAAACATCGAAATTCTAGTCTTACAGTGTAAACCTTACTTGACAATTTCCTGAATAATTCCCTAAATGATGTCATCAAATAAAATTTAATGAAACAATGTCTGATAAAAGAACTGACGTAAACAATACTAACTGATATTTTATCTGTCACCCAGAAACTACTCGCTTAAAAAATTCTACGATTAATGAGTTTTGTTGATTTTCAGCAAAAGTCATAAGCTATCGTCTCATGCGGGTTTCGAGCCCTGCCTCTGCTTCGGTGATGCACTTGTGTGGTGGGAATGGGATGGACAAGGAACTGCCCGGACGGCATCCAGGACATCCCGAGACCCCGTGCTACCGAAACCTACGAAACCATCCAGAGCAACACATGACTTCGTTCGAACGCACTTCCATAGGTCAACGCAGTGCGATTTTTGTAATAAAAAAGTGAGATTTTGGCATTTATTATGCATGTTACGTTAAAAAATTAGAATGCGCCGTTTTACATACTACTTAGTAGTTAATTCCACCTTTTTTATAAAAAAAAAAGATTAAAGGAAAATCAGTACGCGTGGGTTGATTTAGAACTTGTCCCTTTTTAAAGTTACGGGACTACAAACTCTGTAATTGTCGATGTAGGAATAAAATTTCTAACTACACGGCACCACTTATTAGTGGTGCCGTGTTGTTAGAAATTTTAATACTACTACTACTACTAATACTACTACTTGTAAATGAGAAATTTAAATTGAAATGTGATAAATTTACGAACATTTAGGAAAATACTAGTACCTAAAATAATTCGTATTAACAGATATGGTTGAAAGACGCGATGCAGTGCCGGAGTTGCGGTCTATCGTGCCACAAGAAGTGTGTTACCAAATGCCAGGAGTCATCGCCCTGCGTTCCAAAACACAACCGAGGTTTGTTTAACAAATTATTTGTTTCTGAACAATCAACAAATTTTATTCGTCTGGTTCGCTTACCTATTTGTGGTAATGCAACAAGTATCTAATAATACAATGCATACTAGGGATCTTTATTAGTCTGACATCAAAACCTTGCAACCCGCGTAAGGAATACAGATTTGAACAAAAAAAGAACGGTACTTTATGATTCAAACATACTATCTACCTACAGCAATAACTGTGGTAGTTGTTCCACATATACTAATGCCAGCTCTACCTTCCTTAGCCATTGGTAAATACATAACACATTATATAGGCTAGTAATAAATATACTCCGTAATAAACTGGTCACTTAGCAGCTACTAGTTGGTTACCGTGTACATTTAAACTTGAGCATTTCCTTGAAGTAATTAGTGCGTGAAGCTATTTAGATACCTGTGTTCATTCGTATTAATGAATTAAGTAGATAAATAGGTTTGTCTACTGTATTAATACATTGCAAATTTTAGAAAGAAAGCTGATAATTTAAACGGGACATTTGATGAATTTTCAGAAATATAAGTAATTCAAATTGTGAATTATAAAATATTAACATGACACCTTTCATCAATTTATTATTATAAATTGATAAGTTTACATATATATTTAATAAATCACTTACGTACTTGATGACCTATGTTTGTTCAAAAGAGGACGATTTACATTTGAAATTATAAATCGCTTGTGATTGATAGAAACAGTTAAAAAATACTGTAAATAATACTAGTCCAGTAACTGCTACACGAATCGTAATTTTGAACAGTTAGATAGGTTAGTTAAGTAGTTCGCTATACCAAATCATAATGGGGTGCCATCCTCAAAATGAAATTTGGAGGTCAGGGTCAGCGGACGATATCCCTCGCGCTCATAGGCGTGTACGAAATTCAGGTAATCAAAATAATATTAACCAAAACTTACATTTTAATTCAATAGGATTGGTCCACTTTGTTTGAAAGTTTGTTTTAGTACGAACGACTCGTTTTAAAAGGAAATAGTATTTTTGATACGATCATGAAGGTTGCTACAAATGCGGAAAATATCAATATGCCAGTTGACTGTCAAATCGAATTAATTTTAAATACTTTACAAAACATCAGAATGTTAAGTAATATTTTTTGAAAGTATTTCATTCATTTTAGGAGATCTAGATCGAATCAAGTGACCTTGGCCGTATATTTCAAATTTATAATAAGTCTATAGAATAATGGCTAGTCCACTCTGACTAGAAACACATTGCTTTGAAACAAGCTTCCTTATTATGTGACGTCGATTTAATATGTCTCAATCTTCTTACATATGTTTATTAAGGAAGCTAATAGGTATGCACAAATGCAATCCATCCGTGCAATAATTTTATATAACTGTTGATCAATATTACGTAATTAAATAATTTATGCATAAAACATCCAAAACTTAAAAAGAAATTGGAGACAAACTACACGCAATGAGTAAAACAATTTGTTTTCGTCAAACCCAATATTATTGTTAGATAGATATTTTCATTAAATTCCTTTAAAAAAGTAGGAATGTGAACCAGACTTGCCTCCCAGCTAAGTTGCATTCCACAAAGGTAAACGTAAATAGAAAAGTAACTAATATAAGGAAATGAAGTCATTCGATCGACGATCATCAATTCACGTGTACAAAACAAAATATTAGCCATTAGTACAAAATAATAGAAACGTTAGAGATTGTAGAAAGAAAATCGACGCAAAACACTTGAATCTTGGCTAAGGAGCCGTATATTAACGTCGTAATTCATTGCGTAAAACTCCAACTACGTCTCAATGACTTAAATGATGATTCCTGAGTCTTATCCGCCCAATGATGGCACAGTAGCCGTCATGTTTGAGTGGCGACGGCGACATTATGTCTTGTCATGAATAGGTACAGTTGTTTGCCAACCGTTAGTCATACTAAACGAATTTCCTGAAATGCGTAAATTTCTTGCAACTCATAATTTTGACATTCGTGAAAGGTCGAGTGCGGTCATCCTTGTAAATATGCAGCATCATCATTCAAATTTGCATCTAGCGTTTTAATACTTCTTTAAATGGAACATGAGCGCATCGAAGGATTTCGGTATTTGATAGAAGGTATACGAGTATAAAAAAAAACTTTCAAATGTATCACTAACATAAATCATCTACAATACTATTCATTGTAATAAACTACACTTAACCCATAATGTTCTCATAATGTTCTTTCTTCTTATTTTCCTTTGTGGGGGTAGATTTTTCATTTTCTAATTTCGTGGGAATCAAACAGGTTTATTCTTTCAGAATTATTTTCCAAATTCATTGAAGTTACTGCGTTCACATCACATCAACAGCTTTTTACAGTCTACCGTTATAGTGACAAATAACTGAGTATATTTTTTTTATTTATGTAAGGTGACAGCAGCCACGTATACCTACCCTTTCATGTTAGGGATTTGTATATCCTGTCAAAATTTGAGCTTCATCGGCGCAGATTTCATTGAATCTTGGATGCATACAAGAACTAATTTAACATATATATAATGTTACCGCAAAATTGTCAAAACCGTTAGATTGTAATCTATCTCGCGAGATTGCAAACAGTCGACAGATTGTGAAATGGTATTGATGCACTGATTGTTTGTTAATTCGACTTTATTACCGAATGTAAAGTATTTTTGTGATTGTAAATTGATTTTATGTTGAAAACACCTCACAGCTTTAGAATTAATTACATTAAATTGTTGAGACAATAATATTAATTTGTAATTAATTAAAGAAGTTCTAACCTAACTTATCTCTATGGCCATTGAACGGCCTACTGTAAAACCCCACCAATCAGGGACAGTTGATAATATGACGCCCGTAAGCAGTAAGTATATCACAGTTGACAATCTTTTGATAGTTTCCAATCTCGCTAGGTAGATTATAATCTAAAGGTTTTTACAATCTTACGGTGCCCATAAATGTAGGTAGATAAGAAAAATACTCACTCTTACATACTAACACATTTTACTAATGATGGAAACATACATTTTTAAAGATATCTCAATTGAGGCTTGCCTGAAAGTGTTTATCGTCATAGTTTGCTATAAATAACTCCGTGTGTGTGATCCAACTTGGAATATTTGGCACCTCTGGTATATTATGTTAAATTATTTTAGATTTATGATATCAGTCATATCTCAGAGACATAATTATGTCGGTATTATTAATCAGTGCAGAAAGATTTTTTTTTAAATGGTGCTTAATTTTTTAACAAAAATTAAAAGAAGTAAGAAACAAATTGTATCTGTACTGGCTTGATTCTACAAGAATTTCAAAACATCTGAAGGTCGTCGACCGCATTAGCCGTTTACACATCTGATGGTGATGAAATTATTTTGGCGTGATTTCAAACACCAACTGAAGAAACAAATATGTTCCTAAGTATATTTAATTCCTTTAGCAGAATAATTTTGATATAAACATCCCGAGAGCCAGAATTCAACTTTTTATTTTTTTTTCATGTCAGAGAGAAGAGAGGAATTACTTTGTTTTTCCACGTCGATGAGGAAAAATATTTTCTTAACCGTTCTGATATTCACTCTAAAATATTACAAGCAGTATATTCCAATGTAAACACTATTTTATAGCGCGTTGCAAATGTTGGTCTACATTTTTAGAAAACAATTATAGACAGTTTGAATCTACTCCGTGAGAGTTTCAAATCAAGGAAAAGTCGTAATTATTTACACAATTAGAGATCGTTTATAATACCATCAGATTAAAAAATTTTGGCAAAGAAACAGCTGACACTTTCGCTATATGCAAACAAGTGAAGGTGAAAAATAACATCTACAAACATCAGCTAAATGCTGTACCTAATGATAGCTCAGTAGTTACGGAACCGAACCCTAACCATTGTTAAAGAAAATAAAATGTTGGTACTACGTAGCAGTATAATCAAGTATACAAATAAATAAAATTGGAATGTCTGTCTGTCATATGTATGTACACTGTAAATATACCAAAATGTAGTTAAAAAAAATTGTGTCTGTCTGTCTGTTTGTTCCGGGTAATCTCTGGAACGGTTGGACTGATTTTGACGGGATTTTCACTGTCAAGTAGCTGATGATCCAGGGAGTAACGTTGGCTACTTTTTTTTAAGCTAACTTTGTTCCGCGGTGTTACTTGCGGTACAACAATAACCGCGGGTAACACCGCGGGGTTCAGCTAGTTATTAAAAAAACTGTATAATACTCCTAAGGAATCGATAAATACGCTAGTAGGTATGACACCTTCAGAAACTTACAATCTAACAAAGGGATCAACACTAAAATTAACTTATGAAAGGGTTGTTGAAAATAAAAGTAACTAGTATAATTAACATTATAATTAAAAGTAATGACCAATAACTCCTAGCATAGAGCAAAGTTAAGAACACTACTTAGTTTAGAACACAGCGACACTTCACCAACACTTTTAATTACTTCTGTAGTTCAAGAATTTAGAAGTAACTTTGAGGGCAGGTACTCAAAAGTCGACACTTCAGACTCTTTAGTTGCAGGTGTTAGGTAGTGTAGTCATTTATAATCAAGCGATCCGTCTTTTTGTCAACCCCCTATATATTCTTCTTCCTATCCTATATTTATAGAAAGATTATTTGAGATCGGCTAGTAGTTTATATAGTTAGGTTTTACTTGAATAATAGTTTTTCCACGGAGCGACTGGTATCGAACCTTCGCAACCTTGGGAATGAACTGAATTCGAAGATTGAATTACTTAGTTGTCAATATATTTATCCACACTCTATCACTATCATCTTTATGTTCTTTCATCTTCCTATCCTATTTTTATAGCAAGATTATTTGAGATCGGCTAGTAGTTCATTAAATAGTTCGGTTTTACCTGAATAAAAGTTTTTCCACGTAGCGACCGGTATCAGACCCCTCCGCACCTTCAGAACCAACTGAATTCGAAGATTGAATTACTTAGTGGTCAATATATTTGTCCACTATCATCGTTTTTTTGCGAATTCATTGTTGGCATAATTCGTAACTTTGTTAATAATTCGGCTGGTTATTTTTATTACTTAGGTAATTAAATAACGTAAGAGCCGTTTTACGTAATATAGTTGAAATTTGTCTAATCTACTGTTTGCATTTGATAAGTTTTGTAAATGTATACATGTATGTATGTACATATTATAAAATGTTGTGTCTATGGAATATTTACCTACTCTGTCAATACTCATTCTGTACAGTATGATATCTGTATGGGCTATATATTTCTATCAGAAATAATCAATTTCGTTACATACATTTATTAGAATGAGTAGGTAGCCTAAAGTGTTCAGGAACATCGGATAAAATGACTTACATCACTACGTATTATGCAGTTGTTGAATTGTTACATTAGTATCTATCTATTCATACTAATATATAAAACTGAAGAGTTTGCTTGTTTGTTTGTTCGCACACGCTAATCTCAGGAACCGCTGGTCCGATTTGAAAAATTATTTCAGTGTTAGATAGCCCATTTATCGAGGAAGGCTATAGGCTATATATCATCACGCTAAGACCTACAGGAACGGAGCAACAATGAAGAATGTTACAAAAACGGGGAAAAAATTATCACGCTACGGGCAATAGGAGACGCAAAAAATATAAAAAATAATTATAAGAAAGGGGCTTTTATCGCGAACGCTTTATGATACGCATATTACCCTCAATATATCTTAACATGTAACAACACTTAAAGTAACTTCTTATTACGTGGCCTATTACAATTTAAACGGCGAATGCACGTAGACATATTCGTACTAATGTGCAATAAATACAGTAAGATATATATTACAAACGGACATTTTCAAGACGGCAATCGTACAATGTTTAAGGTTGCGTGTTCGTTACGCGGAAGAAAAATGTGCCACATTCTAACTTTAGTGAGTAACAGAGCGAACGTTTAATATGCTTTGGCGGTGTTAACACTTCATAATGTAATTACGAAAGCCATAATTTTAATATGATTATACGTTAAGTTATAGAGTTGTTCAAAAATATTACACGTAAAATTAAACAATCCTTGTTCCAATCACTTGATCCAATGATCACCAGCTACACAGGTCTGCATAACCCAAAATCGACTTGAATAAATTGCCTGTAGTATGTATTTACACGAAGCATAAACAAAAGAAATCGACCTTAAGAAGAAACAATCACCGAGGGTAAGCAGCGGTCAGTACCTAGATAGGTGACCGCTGGTGGCATGATATCATGAGCACCTCCGTGATTTCGAGGTCACATTAAGCAGTCGGTCCCGGTTGTTATCGTTAAGATACCGTTCGTGAAGCTTGGTTGCAGGTCTTTGGGCGGCTTAAAAGCATCCAATGGCAAGATTACGTAGCCACAACGTTGTTATGCTAGTCACCAACCCGCACTTGGCCAGCATGCGGACGTATGGCCTTAACCCTCTCCTAAGAGGAGACCCGAGCTCAGCAGTGGGACGTTATGGGTTGTTGATGAACTGAGCTTTTGCAATTATATCCACCTATCCTACCATCGAAATCTTACGGCTTACAGCAATATATTCACCGCCAAATTTTGTAAATGGGACTAAAATTGTAATCGGTGATCTGTCTTAGAGGATATTGCCGATATTGTTGTCCTTCACTATGAGTTAAGTCTTGTCTAGTTTTAACTTTTACAAAACCCTAAAAACTAACAAGACCTCACTTTTTACCTTAGTAAAGAGTAGTTAGAATTGACAAATAATTCAGTGGAATAATTTAGTGTTACTTTGATTGCGCAGAACCATCAAGCTCACTGAACTGTTCGCCGCCAGAGTTGATCATGACAGAAGCAGAATCTAACGTCGATCAAGATTCTGATGAAGAACCTGAAAGGAAAGATTCTCTCGATGTCCACGAAGAGGGTAAGTAAAAAAATAATTAGACATACTTTAGAAGTCCTGGATATATTTAAATGTAAGAGGTCTGTTTAGAATATTTCTACGTGGGTCAATTCCCATTAAATTTTATCAGACATGTAAATCATATTCGGATAATACCATACTTAAAAAATAACTGAAAAACAAAATTGACAAATGAAAGCATATCGCACTACTTATTCATTCGAAATTCAACAGTTTTGACATACCATAAATAATAATTAGGAACTATCTAGTAGCGCAAATGATTTTCATAAGTTTTCTTTTTGTTTGTGCGCAGAAGAATTATACGAAAGCTGACGAATGGAGAACTTTCGCTATTTTAGTTCCTCCGGATTCACCCAACACGTATCCACATAGACACACAGGTTATTTTATACTTGTTTCATGTGTAGTCAGTCAGTTTGTCCAGCTACTATAATTGTATTTTGTTAGTATTGTCCATGCTATTAAAAAACTTATTTATTCCGAAAATCCTGTAACCGTTCCTGCATTATAAAGAACTAACTATTACACAGTATTTTACATATATTTATTTTTCTGGCCAGTGTGTAGGTAAACCAAAGACTCCTTTCTACAGAGCATCGAATGTCCAGTAGTGGACTGATAAAGGCGTTGAGTGTTGACGACATAGTTACATTCACAAGTTTTCTAAAAAGTGTCATATCATAACTCTAGATAGAAGCAAGTTTGTTCGCCCTCCATTAAAACTCTCTCTATTTTAGGTCAATTAAAACAACAATAAATAACAAAGATAAACATACCTAATTATATAACCATTATTGCAAATGAATCTACGATACATCTAAGTAAAAGTAAAAATAGCATTAGTCTTCGTACATACTGTATTACGTCACTTTTTAGGAGGCTCGTAATATATGTATACTTGAGAGTTTTAATTTCCTTACGATTATAAACAAAACACAAAATGCACTTACAAAGTTCGCCTCCGTAGCGCTAAAGAACTAACGTGAAGAGAAATCTCGGTGTTATAACAGTTTACTTCGATTTTTTCTTAAACGAACGACGCATCGTTCCAAATAATTCAGTGCAAAAAAATACATTTTACAGGAAAAAATGCATAATTACTAACATATTACTACACTAACTGTTGTACATATAACATCTAATTATGATTTGTAGCACTTATTGCACATACACACGTATATTAAATTATTAAGTTACGTACCTATTATTTAACATTTCTACATAATTTGTTTTCAGTATTCTATTGTCTCTGCGTGACCCAAAATAGGCTGAACATAAATTACATGTTTTGTAGTGTTTAACACGATCTGGCTGGATCTGGAACATATTTCATTACAACAAAATTGTGTACCTAAATGTAATAATTAAAATCGTCCATTAGTACAAATTTACGACTACCTAAATAAATTAACAGTGACCATACATTGGGTTAGTCTTTACGTAATCATACTGTTTAATATTTCCGTTACTTAATGATATAAAAAGTTGGCAAAACGCATCTATCAGTGTGAAACACAACTGAGAAAGAAGTAAATCATATAACATGGTGCAATACGGTACCACTCCCATAAATGTTGACTAACAATTAACGAAACCGTACCATTGACACTGATTCACAAATCCGTCTCTTTACATTAACCAGTTCGCTTTACACAGTTCCTTGTGAATGTAGCAATTTTTTCACTTGTCCTTTAACGCTCTGGTTAAGATTGTTACCAAGGATTTCAAATTAGTTATCTAGTGTGGGCAACAAAAAAAATATTTCCAAAACCAAGTGAAATAACTCATTAAATATTATAACATCTGCATTCATTATTACAGTGTTTTTTGCAACGTAATTAATGTCGGGCTAGTTGAATTACAAATGTTAGGAATAATATATTCTAACCTATGTATTTGATAAAAAAATCATAACTTTGTTGTACATCGCTACATTATATCATATGCCAAAGCAATCCTGAATTAATGTTATTATTGTAACCATGTCTTTAGGCCTTTCCTATTTTATCTAACACCTTACGTTTGCCTAACAAAATACTCAGGAGTTTCCTTCTAAAGCATGTTATAACTAGTGAACTTATTGTTCAGGAGGTGGTGCAATGAGTGCGCTGGTAGCTGGACTTCGACGCGCCGGCTCCGCTCATTCCCTGTCAGCGCCTAAAACCAACGCCTCTTCAAGATCCCTACCACCCTCACCTAGTCATACACCCAGGTTTGTTCCTCATACAGCATGTTCGTTCTTGTGGGTGTGATGGAGGAGCGTAGTATCTCATGACGAGTCAAAATAGTTGATGAATGAATGAATAGGAACTTGTTATGACAAGCTTAGTGATCTAGCAGTAGAATATATTTAGACAAAGGCCAATACGTATAGGTAAATGTGACATGAACAATTATTCGTAAGTTACCGCAATTTTTAGGCATTACATACTTTTAAATTTGCATGCAAGCTGATTCAGAAACATTGATCATGGATAGATTTGCCAGGTCAATCTAATCCAAACGAACCGATCACATTAATTCCTAAACAGTTTTGAAAAATATTGCAATACAGACCATCAAGTACTTACTTCTATTATAGGCAAACCCAAACATTACAATGATCCTCTTTGCAAATATGATTTGAAATACGAACGTTGCTTTTTATTAAGGTAATTGTTACCATTAGTAGCAATATTTTCTCATAAATGTCATTTGTCCACATTCGACCATGAACATTTGAAGCTGAACTTCAGTTAAGGTATATATTCAAAAAGAAATTCCATTGATGTTTTTACTTAATTACGAGTTAGACTCACTAGACCAAAACACTTCAAATCAGTATTCATCTCGATTTAATGTATACGTACATGAAGCCGACAGCCTACAACGAGTGACGCATATCCACTCCATTCTACTAGATTATCTGAACAGTGATACAGAACCATCTCAACAGGCCGCCATAGTGTGTGTCAGTATGCTGCATTGTCGCATTATCTGCATTCCCAATGAGTATGGTAGCCACTACTCTTGGATTCTGCTCATCTTTTCAATCAGGCGGAGTAGACAAACATTGTCATAAATAAAAAAACCGTGCTGTTAGCTGGCGGCTTCATATATGAATATTACAAGTATAGCTACTCCCTATTTTTTTAACTGTTATTTAAATTATGTTTATGAATGAAAATCTCGAAATTTGTGCTTCAATGATCATAGACTTCACCGATTTGGAGTATGAGAAATTTAAGAATTTGGAATGCAAAACTAAATGTTATTTTAGGATTAATAAAAATCGAGGTTTTGAATCAAGAACGTACTTTGTTTGATACGTATTATCATTACATTGATGTATTAGATGAAAGTGAATACTTAGTTTTATTTAAACTTTTTTTTATTCATTCCCTAAACTAAACCAATCGTTGTTGTGTCTACCTATACCTATATTTTTAAATTTCGATCCCAATTGGCACTTGTGGTTTTTGTCTATGTTTTTTTTGTTTTTGAATAAGCTAGACTATTTTTGCTATTTCATTCAGGGTAAATCCTACGTAAATAAATTGGTAAGAGCAATAAGTAATCAATCGTAGAATGTACGTCTGTGTTCCTACCAAGTATACAGACTATCAGAGGTCATGTTAAAAGTGATGATTATAATATTAATTTTCCTTAGATGGTTTTATGTACAGTATAATGTATAGAAAAATTGTTCCTACAGAAACGTGTTACTAATATTTATAGCTGGGCAGCAAAAGATTAATATTCTTGTTATAAAAGGCTTGTTAAAGGCCAGAACTACGATTATGGGAATCCCGTCACTGTGCCGTGTGTTCAGTTATGTTCAAAGTGAAGGTTGCAATAAACCTTTCCAATTCAATATCCTTATGGTTGTTTTTTGTTGGGATTTCTGTTTTATCGAATAAAAAACACGCCTGTTTGTTGAAAACCCTGAATACTGTACTATTTGTGTGGTGATGAGCTGTGATTGTTTCTATACTTTACATTTCTATGATCTATATGTTTGCTGTCTCGTTACACTAGTACAGACTATGATAGAAAACAAAAATATGATAGTACTAAGTTAGTATGATAGCAAACCCCATCACCTTTTACCAAATACATTTAATTGGCTAATGTAATAAGTTACATGGAATGTGTTTATTTATAATAGAGACTCAATATATTTTAAAAATAAACTTAATTTTATATAGATGAACGCACGTATGACGCATGAAGACTGTTAACTGTACTTTAGTTGCTTTCTTGAGATCCTTGGATTGTATAGTTCCTGAATGTACTAAACTCCATTTTACCAACTCTTTGTGGTTTAATCTAGAAACTACGTAACGTTTCAGCATCTGCCAATTTATATAAACTACTAATGGGATCTAATCTAAATAGGTTCATTCCAAATACCAGTTATCTACTTTGAAAATATTCATGTTTACTCCTAGTAATTGAATTATTTGATGCTACCGGATCAGACGCTCCTTCTATCGCCTACACAATTAATTACATACTTTCCAACCCATATCAGTATCTAAATCTTTCTTGACCTTTCAAGTCTCATTCTCATGCGCGTTCGCATTTGACATTTCCTATAGTTCTTTCTCACATAATGTGGTAAAGAAAGAAAGAGACGGTACACTTTGTTGACGAACAGCTGTGACGTAAAGGAAGCAGTCGCTGGAAGCGTGCAACCCGTTCGGCGGCTGCGGCGTGACGTGGCTGGCGAAGGGCGACGTGAGCGCTTTGCTGGCGCCAGCGCTGCACAGCGCGTTACCTCCGGACGCGCTACTCGCAGCCGCACGGGACTCCGCGCCTGAACTAGCAGCTAAGCTGACTGCCCAGCAAATACATGAAATGGTAAGGATACCACATTGCTTTTTTTTTGGCCTTTCCAAAATGACTCTACTCTGCCTGATGGAAAGCATAAGCAGAATCCAAGAGTGCCAAGTCACCATACTCATGGTGACCCACACCATAGCGGGCTAGTGATGCTTCTACATCATTGGGATGTTCCTAAATTTATTGATTAATATATTAATAAATTTGTTTTTAAAATTGCATTTCCCTATGACTCTAGAAACTTTGACTTAAGTGAAACTTTTATCAATTTTTAATTTAAATATTCACCTCTAAAGAACCCGAACAAATCACATGTTCTTGTTAGGAATTTGCACGTTTGAGCTTCCTAAAACACATAATTTAACTAAGGTTCCAATTACATTATTAGCTTCAAGCCGTTCGCGAGGAGTTATCTGCGGAAGATGCGAGTAACGACGCGGGCGGAGGGGAAGGGCGTGCTTACGCGCTCACGGCGCTTATGCTGCACTGCTGCGCGGCTGCGCAACTTGCTCAGCAACGCGCTGACCCAGCACCCTCTTGATCAGATTAAACTAATTGTTCATTGTCAACTGAATTTTATTTTAAACACAAAATCATACAAATCAACATTGTAAGTATACACGTTTCTTTAAGATTCTATAAGTACCGATGGTAGCAACATAATCTATACGTATAAAAGAGGAAGGTGACTGACTGACTGACTGACATACCAAGAGATCAACGCATAGTCCATACCGCTGAACCTACAATCCTGAAATTTTGCATGTAGGTTCTTTATATAACGTAAGTGAGCTCTAAGAAAGGAATTTTGGAAATTCCACCCCAAAGGGGGTAAATCCGGTGGTGAAAGTCTGCGTGAGCGAAGCCGCGTGCAACAGCTAGTCAATACATATAATAAAATCGTAACTGGTACTCTCTGTACATGGAACTTATTATAAGAAAAACTATGACGGGTATAAGAACGTATTGCGTCCAAAACAATCATTTTTAGAATTTTTGACTGTTTGTCTGTACGTTTGTGTACGTTAGTCTCAAGAAAGACTATTCGACTACTATATATAACCGATTCGAATGCGGTTCAATAGCTAGTAACTAATCTCTGTGATGTTATAGTAGTACATAGATCGCATATTCTTGGATCAGCTTCATCAACAGCATTTAATAGACCATTGCTAAACATATACTTCACCTTAGAAAGGTGGTTTTGAGTTAAAGTCTAATACAGATAATACATTAATACAGATAAGTATAATAAAGATGATCTAGGAATTTTATAAAATAAAAAATACATATTTTGGACATCTAACACACAACCACAACGTCATATAGTACCAAGCTAAGCAGAGCTTTTGTTATGGGTACTAGACAACCGATATAAATACATTTTTATTTTTATATATGGCCTGCCAAAATGACTCTACTCTGCCTGATGGAAAGCTTAAGCAGAGTCCAAGAGGGTGGTCACCATACTCATTGCTCGAGCAGACAATGCAACAGTGCAGCAGGACCTACACTATGGCGGCTTAGTGATACTTCTGCGTCATTGGGCCTCCGGTCTCCGGTCACACTCACCAACGAAACACGACAGCACAAACGCTGTCATTTTATGTTGATCTTCTGTGAGAGGGTAGTGCCGCCCCGGTCGAGCCGGCCCAACCGTGCAGCATCAGCGTGGCTCTACTACCTGGAAATATACTGTATACCTGTTGCTCGCGGCTCCGCCCGCGTATATGTCAGTTATCGCGACAAAATTGTAGCCTATGTGTTATTCTGATGTATAAGCTATATTACTGTAAAGTTTGATCTAAATCCGTTCAGTAATTTTTGCGTGAAAGAATAACAAATATCCATACATCCATCCATTCATCCATCCATCCATCCATACTTACAAACTTTCGCGTTTATATTAGTAAGATATACCTAATTATAATATTTTTTTTGTAGATACATACATATATGCATAATATAGAAAACACCCAAACTCCAAAACAAATATTAGCAGATCATACAAGCATTTGGTCCGACCCGGGAATCGATCCCGAGACCTTAAGCACAGCAGTCGCATACGCTACCACTACGCCACCCAGGCAGTTCAAATGCCGATGCTATGCTTTCTATATATTTTGTTGACACCTTTAACATTAGTAAATAACAAAACATATACTACAAAATATCAAAACAGTTGTAAAAAACTGACGGCTATTTATGATTACGACCTTCAAATTAATTCGTTGCGTTGAATCTATGATAAAAACAAACAACTCTAACTAAATTGGCTACCTCATATCTGTTTTGTAGAACGTGAACGTTATAACTATAACGTATTCTGGTAAACATCTCGTACTACGCAAAACTCCGTTCGCATTTCATAAAAAGTATCCTATGTTACTTCTAATATCTCCAAGAATATGTGTACAAAGTATCATGATGATCGGTTAAGTAGTTTTTGCGTGAAAGCGTAACAAACAAACTTACATCCACATTTACAATATAGGAGGGTATATTGTTTAAGTTTTAATCGTTTTATATTATAGCTACGGACGTCAAATTAAATGTAAACTAATTACTTTCAAAAATAAAACCGTAAAAATGACATTCTAAATTTGTCTACCAACAAAGAAAACATGAAAACAGATATAATATTATTATGAGAAGCAACAGCAATCCTTATCTCTTTGATCAATTCAATCTTTATCTAAACGCAATAAAGACTATATTGGTCTGTAAGGACAAAGGGAGGGAGCAAAGAACCATGTGCTTGCTTTGTAAATACGTCGAACGCTCTCCGAACAGGGAACTGGCCCATGTCCAAAACTTCCTGAAATAGCACAAAGGATCGACCTCAAGTTTCGATGAAAAAACTTCTGCGAAATGTCAGCGGTCGGTGCGCTTCGGAAAATTTTGTGCGTCATCATCGCGTGCGCCGGTGATCTAGATAAACCAATGATTACCGACTTAGCCGATGTAATGGTTGTGTGGGAATATAATTCATATGTATGTGTACAAATTGAGTATCATTAAACCGAAGTTGGTGGTATGATGATGGTACTTTCCATTATGTCAATGACGACAAGAATGGATTATATTAACTGTTAGTAAAGATGTTGGTCTACATTTACTCCAATCATCTAGTCTTCATCTCTAAAACTTAAAAAAAATGGAATTGTTATCTATAACTACCCATAATATGGGCCTTCGTGGTGATTTGATAGTTTTTTACTATGGAATAGGTGGCAAACGAGCAGATGTATCACCTGATGATAAGCGACAACCACCGCCCATGGACACCCGCAACACCACAGACGTCACAAATGCGTTGCTGCCCTTTGGGGGTTAGGGAGCTGTTGGAGTATGGGCCTCCGGCATCCTCATTCACTCGGTGAAACACAGCGCAAGCGTTATTTCACACCGGTTTTCTGTGAGGCTGTGGCATCACTCCGGGTTTCTCCGTGGTATCGTAGTATCTCCCACGATTTCTGTCTACAACTTCCATTAAATCCTTTGATTTAGGTTTTAAAATGATTAGTAATTTAAAATAACTTGTTTTAATGAACATTTAAACGATTTGCATTATTATTTTATTTTGTTAACCTATGGTGACTGAATACAAAACATTTTTTTAGGTATCTAATATTCTTAATTTTTACTACTTTATTACTTTTATGATTCTCAACCACTGTAGACATTTTCTTAAACTACAAGAGAATTATTCGATATTTAAGGAGGTAGGCGGTTGTATGACAGGAGTATGCGAACACTTAACCTTTTTTATATGGGGGTCAAAAATAACTCCGGGTTCGGAGTCTAAACCGGTGATAGGAATAATCTCAACATACGAACATACAACTAGAAGACAAAACTGATATTCAAAATTCGTAGACGATCTGTCCTCTAAAACAAACTAATTTTCTTCTTATGGAGATTAATATATTTATCTATCTATATATATATATATATATATATATAATCTAGTGAGCACTAAGAAAGGAATTTTGGAAATTCCACCGCTAAGGGGGTAAATCAGGGGATGAAAGTCTGCGTGAGCGAAGCGAAGCAAAAGCTAGTCTATAATATAATTAATATACTACAATTGTATCTAAATATATTACGTATTCTAATCGATTAAATGATAATGATCTGAAATCGCGTACTACTACTTAAGTAACAAACAACTTGACAATTAGGTTCTTTAACTTCATTTAAATTGTTCAATTTAAAGTTATTTACTATCAAAGAAACTCTTCTAATATCTTAAAATTAATCTTAATTTTTTGTTTATCATTTTATTTGACTCTTAAATATATTTTTGATGCACATCATTTGATACACACTCTATCTCTTCAAATGGCGTATAATGTGCATTCGCCTATAAAAACATAGTACATTCATACTACTAGTACATAATACTACTATTTATAGCTATGAAGTCGAAATGCCGATGGAAAAATTATAGGTTAACCCATAGGCCACATATTAGTGTTTTTAATCACCTACTTCATTTCCAAGCCGCCATTACCATCACAAACACTACTTAGTCAAAAATCTTTTTTCGTATATTAAATCGGCATACTCTCAATTTTCAAAAGCTTTGTCCTGCATGAATCAGGGATATTAAACACTTTTCTCTCATTGTCTCACATTTACGCATTTATTTTCTAAGAAGTACTACAAAAGTTAATAAACAAGAAATTTTCCGTGTTTACGTAGGAATTAGGTAACGAATGTCACATAAATATAAATGTCTAAAACTCGGCCATGACCAGAAATATAAATCCACATAAAAAACATTTCTTTTTTGAAATACTGATATGATCATGGTGACAAACATGAAATAGCGAAAGTAGTAAAAAGGTAGTAAGGTTTTGGAATTAGTGTAAGTGCAGTGCAAAATAAAAGTGGCACTGACCTGAAAAATATAAATAAACATGCTGGCAACAAAGAAATGATGATACGTGTTATTCAACTGAAAAATAGTGCAATTAGTTTCATTAATTTGGATTTAAAGTCAGCAGAACGTTGATTTACGATTCAGGAAGAAGCCTTATCCCTTTGTAATTATTTGAATCTATAACAATAAAATAATTCAAACGTACGAAACGTCTTTTAATACGCGTATAACGACAATTCACGTGTTTATAATACGCAATGTTTCAAAGTTCCTTGTTTATTTTCCTAAAATATAGTTTAGTGCGAATATTAGGCGAGGCACGGCGGTCGGGAATATAGTTTCTGGCACATGTTCAAGGTTACCTTTGGCGATAATCTACGACTCTCTTTGGCCGAAACATCAAGGTAGTGCGTTGAACGGACGTCAAATTTTTAATTGTTGCTGTTATTTGCACGCACATGTGACATAGGAGTAGGTATATTTTAAAAACGTCTTTAAATAATTTCCGTTCGCTTTCGAATTCGTTCTGTTTTCGTTTCTTGATACATGATTGGTATTTCTAATAAAATAAGAGTTATTTAAAACATTGTGGAAGTTCTCTGTCTGTTTACAGCACTCTAGAGGAGTATTATGATGACTTAATTTAATAGCCGTACTTCTTTATGGTTTCCTCAGTCGCTAGAAATCACAATCTAATATAAATAACAAATCAAGATAGCAGTGAAATTGAATGAAAAGTTTAGCAATTTAATGCTTACTTTAAAAATTTAAATTATAGTAAATTAACTTAAAATTATGTCTGATACATGACTGGAAAAAATAGTTTATACATATTTCATCATAATCAAGTTTGCTCATCGAATGCGTCCGCAATAAATTGCAACATACACTAGTGATGGCACCTTGTGAATTAGGCTGGAAAATCATGTTCAATCGCAGCGCCACTCGCCGGAGGCCCGGCCTTTCACATTGAGTTGATTCACAACGCATGCATTCAAACGTCGATATTCATACAAACAATATGATCAGATAACAGGGACTGTGATCACAATTAAGTATATCTGTCATTGATGACGTTACAATACTCCCACAATAAATGAACCATTGTTTATCCATGCGGAAAACTGCGAATCCTTTGTGACATGACCCGTGAGCAAGCGTATTCCTATACTTATGTTTTTCTCTGCGTGTTTCCGCTTTCCGCTAACTTGCGTCAACTGCGCAGCAGACAGTGCGACCGAGACAACTGTTTGTTGTTATTGCTCTCCCTTTCCCGTACCATGCTTCTTTGTTTTGGCAACGATATAAAGGCAAGCTGCGAACGCGGCGCTCGAATTTTACCAGAGTGCTACCGCTGAACTAGGCGCATCGCGTTTTGCTGCGGTGGTAGATGACACGCGATTCTTTCAGCTCGTGAGAGACTCATCGACGAGACTTATAGTGACATTGACTAAGGGATTGTGCAGTGACTGTTGATATTCAAGTGCAGTGATGAGGCCTCCTACGGACTACGACGGCGGTGCGAGGATGCCTACTGAGGCGGAGGAGCACGACGCTCGTGCACCAGCAATGATGATTTGTGCGAGACTAGCCGGACGTGCTATCATCCGAGTAGTGAGCCGGTGTGAAGATGCCCAGGAAAATAGTCAGCTAGGTACGTTGCCACTACCAGTAACACAACAAGTACAGTACCTATTTACTGAGCTAAGAATTTACAACATAAAAATATCAACACACAACACAGTATTAATATTCCTAAATATCCATAGGGCTCATGATTGCAAAGCATCAGACCTAGGTAATATTCATTATAATGACATAAAAGATTGTGTAAATACGAGTAATCATAAACTAATAACTATTTCACAGACTTTTCTAAGCCATTATAACTATTAACGAATAATATATGGAATAACGTCAAGGACGTAGAAAAGCTTCTTTTAAATAATTGGCACAATGCGTAGCGATCATGAACAAAGAAAATGTATAAACTAGTTAGAAAACCTAAATACGCTAGCGTCTAATAATGCTATTGTTATTGATAATATGTATATGAGTAATATCTCTCTTATCAATTTACACAACAATACAGTAAAAGACCCATCATATACCTACAATTCAGCATAAAGTACATTAAGAGAGTAGAGGTTTTAACTATAAAAAAGTAGGTGACAGTTTTAAAGTAAACAAAAAATAGTGAGTGTTAAACTCAAACGATAAATCATATTAATAATTCTATAATTACTATATAAATGTTATTACTTATGTTATTACTATACCAACTTTTACTTGCATACATACGATCTCGGCTAATCAGTTTTTCTTTTATATATAACGGGAAGGAAGAATAAAAATGATATACGAGTGTCGTGGTATTTTAATGTTATCTTCATAACAATAAACAATACTTTTTGGATTTATAATCGTTATCGTTGCTTTAAAAATCTTCGCGTTCATGAATAATAGAATTAATATGTTGATACTACTACGATAAAAAGATAAGTTGCTTCATGAATAATAGAATTCAGAATTACTTAATACTAAATTATATTCTTTTGCAATTGGACTTTGGCTTTTTAATGACCTTAATTTAATAAGGCCACGTAAAGTTTCTAAGCATGAAATGATAATGTGTAATGAAAATATTTTGAATTTAGAATTACATAATTTATACGTAGTAAATGCAGTTTTTTCTTTACTTATAAAAGTACCAGCTTTAACCCGTGGCTCCGACAGCGTGTTTGTCGGTTATCGCAGTAACGAGTAGTGTATGTCCTTCCTCAAAAATCAAAGCATCTTCATGCTAAATTTTACTGAAATTGGTACAGCGGTTTAGCCGTGACAGACAGACATAGTTACTTAGAAATTTATAAATTAGTATGGATCAGTAAACCGAAAAGTTTTTTGTCTTACCGTTGTTTGAACGCAGTTAGCCCTGAAATACCGGATTCGGAAAAATACCTTTATAATGGATACTAAAGTCTTGAGACAAGTTTTACTACTAATGTAACATTATGACGCTGTATGACCTGGATGACTCAGGTTGTTGCTGTCTTGAAAACTTGTTACCGAAATTCTGATGTGATGTAAAATCGAGGAGGATGTGTTGAGGTGTAACAGTAAATATCAGAATTTGTATATGATATTCTGACCTTCTCGAATTTAGAATAAATTTCTTTTCATAGTAGATTTTACAGATCAGTATGTATGCTCTTTGTAACTATGGAGTAGTGCGATGGCGCGGGGCGCTGGCAATGTGACGATGAAAGCATATGAAATTATTTTTCCAACTCTTAGGTAGTCAGTAATATAAATTGGAGCCCGGGGATTCATCTGCGTGAAAATAGTAGGTATTTTAGATGGCGGTTAACTTAAAATCAATGTATAAAAATAGGTCTATTTATTTAAGTAGTGTTTGTAGTGCAACCGTCCTAACCTGAGATTTCTTTGTGACGTTTAATGACTTCTTTTCAAAGGGGACTATTATTTCTTAAAGGTACATAAAAATCAGGTAAACTTACTTTGGCTTTATTGTTATTGACGTATTTATAATAATACTGGCTTTCACCAGCAGCTTCGCTCCAAGCAAACTTACATTCACATTTATGACATAAGATTAGATTTTTTTATTAAATTAATTTATTTCTTTTGTAACAGAATTACACAAACGTCAGGAAATGGAATTAATCCAGATACTGATTTAAATATCATTTTTTCATTTCCATGTTAATATAAATTACAAACAATTTTTTTACCAAAACATTATACTTGAAACTTAATGAAATGCTAACAATAATACACGTGAATTACCTACATCCATCTGTCAAATCCACTTAAATCATATAACATAAACACGACGAAACTAGCTATTGTGTCAAAAAATTATCTTAATTGTGTGCAAATAGTTACAGTGTCATATAATTAACTGTTTTCCCAAGTAGAACAGCTAAATTAAATCCATAGAAACTTTGTCAAATACACACTTACTATAAAATATTAAAGTTAACAACGCAATCAAAATGCAAAAACCTTGTTTCAACAGACATCAAATATTATGTCCAAAGAAGTCATGTCTCTTTTGAGTTCATTGTGCGAGGTTAAACTATCTTAAATATTAATGAGTTTTAAATAAAAGTAGAAGATTAACTTATGACAGAGCTAATAAATAATATACCTAACTAGCTGACCCACGCAACGTCGTTTGCGCCTTATATTGCCCGTAGCGTGAAAATATCCCCCGTTTTTGAAACATTCTTCATTGTTGCTCCGCTCCTATTAGTAGTAGCGTGATGATATATACCCTATAGCCTTCCTCGATAAATGGACTATCCAACATAGACAGATAAGTAACTATAGTAATTAGAACCGATTAAATTTTAAGTTTAAACGGTAGGTACAACTACCGTTTTTGTGTAGAGCATAATTTTTATGTTAATTAATACCTCGTTGGTACTCGACAGTAGGTAGGTACTCGTCCAAGGGAAAAGTTCCGTTCAAATTGTAATCACGGTAATTAGCAATTAACTAGAAAGCAAAGTAAACTTCATAAGTACATCAGTACCCTTCTTGTTTTTCTACCACAAATCGCACCATTGATTTTCACGTAACAGTGTTTACTTTTTGTTTAACTGTTACGTTTTTTACGCTTATCTTTACTCTAGGGACATAATCTACCAACCGCAGAACGTTGATTTACCTCTAATGATCCGTTCATTCCGGTTCTTACAAAACACAGCCTTATGCCTTGCTAGATAGCGTAGCGAATGCTATGTGGTGTCTTAAATTAATAATTACACGAAATATGTCTTTACGTAACTTAATGTTAGGTAGCTCAAATGAGTGTTCTTGCATTTGACTTTCGCAAATGAAGATATAGTGTAAAAATTGTGAAACTTATCCGAGGCCACGCCGACTTATAGCAGTATTACTGGCTTTTTGTTACATAGATTAATTTCAAGTGAATAATTAATTCCTCATACAATCACTTTTTTGCAACGAAGTCTCGTTTACGATGACTACATCGGGGAGCCTCCTAAACAGATAATATATGTTATCTATCTATACTAATATATAAAGCTCATGAGTTTGTTTGCTTGAACGCGCTTATCTCAAGAACTACTGGTCCGATTTAAAAAATTCTTTCAGTGTTAGATAGCCCATTTATTGAGGAAGCCTATAGACTACCTATCATCACGCTCAGACCAATAGGAGCAGAACCAATAATTAATATTACAAAAACGGAGGAAAATTATTAAGCTACGGGGAATAGGAGAAGTAAACTTGTTGCGTGAGTCAGCTGTAATAATATATTTCTGACAGCACATTTTTTTTTAAGATAATTATTTAATTTTCTTATACAATACCGTTTTTAGGGTTCCGTGCCAAAGGCAAAAACCTATATATATAATATAGCAAAAAGTGTCGTTACAGCTTTTGGTCAAAATTTTTTTCGTCTAGCCCAAAGGTCGCAGTGCGCCATAAGGAACTTCGTTCCAATTACATTATGTTACTAATTACAGTTCAGGTATCTAACTGCAAATATGATAGGAATACCCCGGAGTACCCCGTACTTATGTAATGTCACAAGAAAACAATATTCAAACAACATCTAAAAATCGAACATGATTTGCTCAACTGAGAGTCCCCAGCCACTTTATCCATCACTGAGTCCGCTGTGAAGCGATCACATGGTAGACAGCAACACTGTACGTTCATTGTACTGCTTCTAAGGGTCTAAGCACTTCTATATTGTTACCAATAGTTTTGATCTTTTATCTATGAATTGAGAACTTTAAAGTAAAAGTAGATACCTGTGCTGCCAGTGGTTGACAAATAAAAAAAAACTGTTTATGTACTGTCATAATATCTACCATGCCTATTACCGCAATAAATGGCTGTTAGAAACAAATAACTACGGTTTGAATCACTCGTCACTAAGTGGTAGATATCCTGTATCTGCTTAAAGTTGCGAAATAACTTGTTTATTACAATTTCTCAGAAGCAACAGCCAACATTGTATGTGTCACAGATCACAGCTACGTAAACATACATGATGTAATAGTAGGTACCTATCTAGCTTCCTCCTGACTGTGCAGAATTGGTTGAGCTCAGTTTTGTCATGGATTAGAAATAAAGCAGTACCCTGTGACTTCATAGTACGAAAATTAGTTGACATCTGTAGTATGTACTGTGTCAACATGGAGTTTAAAATTTTCAAATTCAACAACTTAGCTGTCCGTTTTTCAGACTGCATTTTAAATTTTTCCAGGAATATAAATGGAGTCTTTTTTCTACACCTAGAGTTTTCAACAATACAACACCAGGCGTCAGGTATTCGCCGATGAGGTAAACATGTTCAGAGTTTTATTTAGGACCTCTAAATTTTTTGTTCAATTCGGCCTATGTTACTACTGAATAGTGTCGCTTTCTGTTATTGAAAGAATTTTCAGGATCGGATCAGTACTTTCGAAGATTACCTCCTTGAATCATGCAAAAAAAGGTAGAAACTTTACTTCTTTTTAATGCTGGTATAGATTAAATGAAAATGAGGGAAGCAGTAAACGAAATATTTAAATACTATTTAGTGAGAGAGAGAAGTTAACAAGCAAAGTAAAGTTTACGAAAAAACTGTTATTGATCTTAACAATTAACTCCGTATTACCTCATCTGTCTTTTCTCAACCTTCCCTTTATTATTTTTTATGCATCCGATCTCATAGTTGTATATCTACTTTCGTTTGGTATCCATATTTATCAAAATTGGAAATTCACCTCTACGTTTAAAAACAATACTCTTACAGCCCATAGTAAGTCGCAACAGCTAATATTCGGTTATAAATAATAAACGGTGGTAATAGTTGGTTATTTCGGAGAAGGAAAATCTTTTGTGCAGTTAGACGCATGCGAACAAATGTATTGGGCAACTAAAACGTACAAACTAATATATTCTTAGGTGTATTTTTAACTTATAATAACTTGTTTAGTTAGATACCTTTATCATATTAATATAATACCTATTTATTTAATACCTACGTAGCTGTAATATCCCTCAGGTGTCACGTCACTTTGACATAAGCATAGCTTGAGTGTCACGTGGTTTGTGGGATAATTCCATTATTATTATTAATAATTCCCGACTCCCGGCCATTGACCGGCCAGTGGCTGGCCGGTGACACAATAGACCATGTTTTAATACGGCCAATGAAAGGCCGTGGACACCTTAGGGGAACACTATTATCTTTATATATATAATTCTTCTGTGAGTGTGTATGTCATTGAACTACTCTCAAACGACTGGACCGATTTTGATGAAATTTTTTGTGTGTGTTCAAGGGGTCTGGGAATGGTTTAGATTCACAATTTTGTCCGCTGGACAATGTTTTTTTAATTAATTTTTAATTTATTAGTAGTTATGGCAAAACGACGTTTGCCGGGACAGCTAGTCTTTATATATAGAATTCTTCTGTGAGTGTGTATGTCACTGAACTACTCTCAAACGACTGGACCGATTTTGATGATTTTTTTGTGTGTGTTCAAGGGGATCTGGGAATGGTTTAGATTCACAATTTTGTCCGCTGGACAATGTTTTTTTAATTAATTTTTAATTTATTAGTAGTTATGGCAAAACGACGTTTGCCGGGACAGCTAAGTAGTTTCTTAATAAATCTCTTTTAGAACTGATGAAAAAAGAAATCGTAAATGACTTTATTTTTACGAATAGACTTCACGTATGGCGCAGTGGCTTAAGCGGTCGCCACGCCACTTTCTAATGCGCTGAGTATTATGGGTTCAAACCCCATATAGGACAGCACTTTGTGTGATGCACACATTTTTGTTGTGAGTGTGGGTGTTCTTTGCATTTATAGTATGTATTTTTGTACAGGCTCCCGTGACACATGATTTAGGCCTAATACGGATGTTTTCTTTTAAAATAATCTGTTTGTTGTTGAGCTTAGTTTGTTGAGCTAAACTACCGTAGTATGGTTGCCATTCGTTCGGATTTTCGCGGGTTTGTCCTAGATTAAAGAGCGTCAGGAGACCGTAAGGGCGAGGGTTTAATATTTGTATGGGGAATCTATTACTGCTTAAAATTTGGCATGGAGGTGGATTGAGTTCTGGGGAAGGATATAGAAGAACTTTCGCCCCCAAAATCATGCGGAAGTAACTCTATCCCTCTGTTACACTTTTACGGCGAAATCTCTGAACCGATATCAATGAAATTTGGTTTGGAAATACTTTGATTCTTGAGGAAGGGCATAGGCTACCTTTTACCTCGACAGCAGATTTAGAGCGGCTAAAGTTGCGAGCAAAAGCCACTCCTAAATAAAAAAAAATGAGATTAAAACTATCCTATGGCCATATACTCATAGACAAGTTACTTGAGTACAACACAACAGGTAGGACTAATTTTGATTTTGTTACCATTGTTGTCTATTGTTTTATTATATGAACACATAAGCTAGAATTATATGCAAACCCTTAGTATGTTATGTATTTAATCCTTATAAACCCCGGAAAACTTAGTAGGTGCCTACAAATAAGAATGCGTACATACATGCGGAAGACACGCACACATGTGTAGCATTCGCACATTTATCGTTAACGCAAGCGCACAATTGAAGGATCGATTTAGAACATCTCGCGTGCACGTGCGCATTGACTTCAACATCTGAACATGTTGGCCTTTGCTAACCAATTTATTCCATATACAGAGCTACTGACTGATAGAGAGGTCACTGCTCGTTGATACACTTCCTTGTATAATACGTGATTCATGTTATTATGATGGTCGGCATTACGGTAATCTGTTCTGTAGATACCTATCCGGAGAAAAAATTTATCCTTAAAAAAAACTTCGGTTTTTCTGCGAGTTGTCATCAGATAAAAGGAAATACGAAATACGCAAAAGAGAAATAGATTGGCAGTTGGGCATGCACAGTATCTAATGGATGGCCGATGTGGACAAGATTCTGGATTGAGCAAAACAGACGCAAGAGACCAAAAAGCGCAGTGTAAGACGTACTATACTCTATGAGGACGTAGTGTGTAGAAAGAACGTCTTAAATGACTCTATAAAGTTCAGATATCGAGGCAGTTATTGAAATACACACAAATAGGCCTTCTCTAGTGTTTGTAATTTTACCGAATTATATGTCAACTTATACCGTTACTTTGGTGATAATATTTAAATGCAATTATAGATACGCTTGTCTTTTTATTACCCGACTACGGCAAAGCCAAAGGAGACTTATGATTTTGACAGACTATGTAACTATGTATGTTCATTTGTTCACTCATGGCTCCTCAACTTCTTATTAGAACTGGGCAAATGAGGTATCGTTAGAATCATATTGATCGTCCGCTGGTTATACGCTATATGACGTGTCACGGAACCTAATGTGGCGCCCTCTAGCGGTCTTAAAGTACTATTTAAGAAATAAATTTGAGATAAATATTCCGAGTTTTGTGTCATCAGAAAGGGCGTTATTTGTACATTTTGAAAAAATATATATTATTAGCATTTGCTCCTGACTTTGTCCGTATTTATTCGATAATTGTGATATTTAAATTATAAAGGCACCAAAAGTATAAAACAAGTAGAAAAAACCGTAGTCACACGTTACATAGAAACGTACCATAACACTCAACGCTTGACTACAGCTTTAACAACTTGTTTCATACTTTTTCAGCGTCGTTTTTTGTCGTAGTTGGGTTTTAGTAATTACTTTTTTTTTAAGAATTTTGAAAACCCTAATATAATCTTAATCATACTTTATACTTATACTTAATCGCACTTCACACTTTCACACTTATATATAAAGGCAAAAGTTTGTGAGTGTGTATGTTTGTTACTTCTTCACGCAATAACTACTGGGCGGATTTGGATAAAAGTTTACAGTAATATAGCTTATACACCAGAATAACACATAGGCTACTTTTTGCCGCAATAACCGACATACACGCGGGCGGAGCCGCGGGCAACAGCTAGTAATATTATAAATGTGAATGTAAGTTTGTTTGTTACGCTTTCACGCAAAAACCACTTAACCGATCATCATGAATCTTTGTACACATATTATTGGAGGTATTAGAAGTAACATGGGATACTTCTTATTAAATGCGAGCGAAGCCGCGGGCGAAAGCTAGTCTATTATAAGTAATAGTAGATTTCTATTAGAGGATGAGTAAATACCTAGAGTGAACAATGGAGTAGAAAGCTTATAAAAATTATTGCCACACTGAGCAGCCCGTATATTACTTTACTCTTTGCTGAGCAGTCATGTCCTTACTGTTGCCAGGTCAATCAGGTCATTAACTTTCCTGTTCTTTGTCTTCATTGTCCACGGTAGATCCACTACTCTGTAATGAAATTTTCCCAATTCAGATTTCTTTTGATTTGCTTTGCCAACTTTTTTGAACCTTAGACCTTTAGAACCTTGGTCTTCACGTTGTCCTGGGTGCACATTGTCCTTTTCATGTGTTGTCTTCGAGCATATATATCTGGAGTGGCAGCCGCACGGGCAGAAAGCGTGATCTGAGTAGAGAGAAAGAGACTGAGTTTGGGTAGTCTCTGTCTCTCTCACTCAACCTTCTGATTGGTTGGTATATTTCCCGCCAAACTCAATCTCTCTCTTTCTTTACTCCGATCACGCTTTCCGCCCTTTCGGCTGCCTCTCTAGGTTTATATGCTCTAAGGTTGTAGGGAATTCCTTACATCACAAATGTTTTACAACATTTAACAATTAAAAATACTAAATATTATTTAAATAAAGTATATTAGTAGTACGTGAGTCATAAAAGTGAAAGAAAATAAAAAATCCAAAAATTTGCATTTAACGGTTGAGGGGTTAAAAATCGCATTCGGCTTAGCTGATTTGACACTGGTGACAGTTTACTCAACAGTCAGTGACGTGTTTTCAGTTTCAGTACTTTCAGTTTAGCTGGTGAAGTCTAATCATATGAAACAATTAACAACACGAAAGTTTTAAACTGAAATGAATAAAATATACACGAAATTTGATAATGTTCAAAATTGTATCTGATACAAGATCCCAACCCGGAATTTCCAAAATTTTCAACGAAACTCAAAATTAATTCAATATAGTTCAACGTTCTATTCCGGAGTAGTAGACTCGTAGAACATAGTTTAAAAATAAACACGAATACGCTGCACGCACTTATTCTCGTGTTTCCTTTGCCGTATAGCAACTGTAGTGTTAAGACGGCGAAGTTTAAACTAAACTTGTGAACTTTATTATAAAATGGCTTTAGCCGTGACCCGAGTAGTATTAAAATGCGAGGACGCTCAAAAAACGCAAATATTAGGTATGTGGTATTAAATAATATTTAAATATGATACTATTAACAGTAGATGATGTAACTTAAAATTTCTGCATGACTGAGCGTGTTGTAATCTTATAAGTAAAGAAGTTTTGAAAATAAAGAAATACATATAGTCAACGACATCTTTTATATTCCAGAAGTACCTTTTTTGAGTGTATGTTGTAAAGTTCCTTTTATTCATCTATAATAAAATTTGTTAAATATTCAACAAATTTGTACTCAGCAGAACAAATTGCCATTTCAATTAGAAACTTATTCAATGAAAAATATTGGTTTTTAAAAACATGCAGGTTTGGCTCTACCTTTCTGTGCCCCGCAGTTAAAACCTTGAACTCACTACCAATGCATGTGTCTCCCTCCCACTATGAACATGAGACCATAGGGATTTTAATTTCATCATCATCATCAACAGGGTCCACTGCTTGAAATAGGTAGTACTCTCCTTAGTAAGGGGATATTGGCCTTCTATTAAAATTTTTCCTTTGCTCTGCAGTGCTGTATACTTTGCTTCCATAGTTGGTTTTTACCAGTATCACACTATTTGCTGGTGATTGAATTAAACCTATCTAACAATAAATATTCTCTTTGCCTACAGATTTATCAGAATGTCAGCTAATGCAAGTACCTGATGCTGTGTACCACTTAATGCGGCACACAGAGCTCAAGAGCTGTGATCTCAGTGGGAATGTTATCACGAAGATACCTCCTAAGTTTGCAGTCAAATTTAGTTTAATTACAGGTATGTTTAATATATCCAACCTAGATAAGTTGCTAAAGAGCCTTTAGAACTAAGATGAAGTGTATCGAACAAACTATTATTTACATTTATATTATTTACTTTTGTCTATTTTACACCTGTCAATGCATTTCATAAGGCAGAATTCTCCATAGAGACACAGAATAGCATTTTGTCCAGTGAAACTTGTAATCAAAGTATTCAAATCACATAATAATATTATTAAACTTGCAAGCTATTACAGTAAATTCTTTTGGCTGCCACAATAGTTTAATTAGATATTTTTTTCTAGACTTAACCAAAAATACCTAATCTTAATAAATCTAATTATAAAATTTTTTTTTTTTGAATGTGTATTAAAAATAAATATTTTATGATTTCAGATTTAAACCTATCAAACAACCAGATGGCGAAGCTGCCAGATGAGCTGTGCACACTGGCATGCCTGGAGCGATTGGACATCTCACACAACTCATTTGTAGCGTTGCCACACATCACTTTCCAATGTCCCAGTCTCAACACATTGCTGGCACATCACAATCAGATTATTGGTACTTGACATTTATTATAAGCATTATATTTATTTCAGGTAATTGGCAATATGATTTATCGTTAACTTTCAAATATAATGTATGCTGGACTTAGTATATATTGCAATGTCAAGAAATGTCTTAAAGAACCAAAATAATGAAGAGATTTTATCGTGAATACGTTAGGCTGAACAACATGTGTAAATGTGTAAAAGTTGCGACAGTCATAATATTAAAACAGTAAACACAGAGATTAATATTGACAACTGTACTAGGTGGAACTGTGTTACAGTTAACTCATAGTTGATAGAATTTTAATGTTAATAGAGACTGTACTTGAATTTTCGTTTGTGTGTCTATACTATCTATAATCACACTTCACACTAATATATAAAGGCGAAAGTTTGTGAGTATGTATGTTTGTTACTTCTTCACTACACTACACACTACACACAAAAAGCACTGGACGGATTTGGATGAATCTTTACAGTAATATAACTTATACATCAGAATAACACATAGGCTACTATTTGCCGTGATAACCGACAGACACGCGGGCGGAGCCGCAAGCAACATCTAGTATGAAATAAGTTTCTGATATCTAGACATAACATCAAAATTAATTACAAATTTCTCATGGTTACAGAGATCGATGTGGACAGATTGGCACGATCTCGCGCCCTCGAATATGTAGATCTCAGTGACAACCCTATTCCTCCCCGGATGCACGACGAACTGCAACAGCTAACGCGGCCAGCAGTCACCGTATCCGAAAGACAGAAAGAAGACTGGGAAGAAGATCTTATACTATAAGAGAGTTCATTATGTATAGACTTTAGCATTCAGGGTCAGGGTTTCACATGAGACTGTAAGTCGACTGCTAGAACTTATAGTGTGAAGCAATTTAGAGTACATTATTGATAAGGGCAGCCTTTGTGACTAGCATAATAAGGGTTTTGTGCAATATTCATGTGAAGAGTTCAAACAGCTGGCCCCACATAAACTGTGATCTTCTCTGAAAAGAGGACAAAGTGATTTGTTAGTGTACACTTTATTTTTAGTTATGAATGACGTCGTCAATTGAGATTTATAAGAGATTAAATATTTTAATATCTTTTGACATGCTCAAAAGTTATTGTACTTAATTATTCTAAATGTTTTTATGGTTTGTAATGTCCTTGAGCCTATATAGTTCTCAATGAAAGAAATTAACGATTTTATACAGTGTTTTAAATATTTTTGATACAAAAATTGGTTGGATAGTATAACGATGATATATCTCACTGTATTTAATACTAGTCCATCTTTAGATAGATAAGTTTTTATATTCCAACCGGAATTAAATTATATTGTAAGTAATTTTAATAAGTACACGAAAAAATAATCAATTGCAATGTATGTACTGAAAAGTACTCTTTCTCTATTTGTTACTAATGAAGTTGCTACCACATTTGTTTTGCTTGTACATAATGTATTTACACAATTATATATACAAAGATTAGTGGCAGATAAATTTTATTCATTGATAAACGGAATTGATAAAACATAATTTAGTTGTTTGTAAGGTGTTTTTTTACGAAATACAGTCATAGCTATATAATTAAACGCATTTACTAAATGCAGATATTGCCGCCTTTTTTTACATTTATCCAATCAAACTATCATTTTGTCATGTAGAACACAAGAAGCGTGACTTAAGTTTTAAAATAAGACTTCACGGTTGGCCTAGGCCCTAGTGGTTTACACCGCCCCGCCGAAAACCCCGGCGGGGTGACGGCCGGAGGGGGATTCCACACGTTAAAAAAAAAAAAGAAGTGTTGTAGGTTTAAATTCCACACGGGACTACACTGTGTGATCGACAAATTATTATTCTTAGTCTGGGTGTTCTTTATGTGCGTTTCATATATGTTTGTGAAGCCCCCCGCGACACAAGATGTATATTCTGGAAATTGAATTTTAAAAGAATGCGGGGTCTATGGTGCAAAATTCCAATGTATACAATATTTATCGACGAATCGGACGATTTTAAACCGACTTCAAAAAAGGAGGTTCTTTTTAATGTTTGTTATCTCATAATTTTCGACTGGACGAACCGATTTTGATAATTCTTTTTTATTTGAAAACTAGTGCTTCCTATGTGGCCCAATTTCAATTTGGTCCAGTTCTAAAAATTTGTGATTATTTACTTTAAAGTGTGGGATCGACATAACTTAATTTACGTGATCTGAGAATAAAATATTTGAAGTAACTCTTATAAAAATTTCAATGTAATAAATACTATAAACAAAATCTAAGGACATAAAAGTCTCTTATTTATTGGTTGACGTTTTCTGTCGTAATGACGGAGTAATTACGTAAATACCTATGGTAAATACACACACCTTCTGGATTTAAATTTTTAAGTATGCTAAACTGAGATGATATTGAGATCATGGCGGGCCACGGAGTGGATGATGATCCAAGTCTAAAAGGTCTTAGTCGTTACTTTAATTCTCAGACAAACAGAGGAAGAGCCAATGTAAGTATTTGCTATATAGCAAAATATAGTTCATTCTTGGAAGCGATAATTCTATAAATAAATTAAATGAATATTTAGTAAAGATATTTCTGATTCCAAAACAGCTCTTTCTTGGGAAGTACCAAGCTCGTGTGAATGATTTTATGCCTGAAAAAATCAAATCAAATTGCATGAGTCATAAAGCCAACACTTATTTCAATTCATAGAGCAATACTTCAATCTCAAGTTAAATTTTTAAATGTAAATCTATTAAATATTCTCCTATAGCATTTAATGCATATGCAACTAATAGTTAGATTAATTAACAAGATAAATTTAATAAATTTTAGACATCAAAAGTGACATTTGCGCTAGTAGGAGCATATATCATTTACCGCAAGTTCCTGAAACGAAAAAATTAAAAAAGATATAGTTGTTGGCTACTTCTCTATAATCAGCCGTAAGTATTTTTTTAATTTTCATGTTTTTAGTCTTAAACTCTATTTTAGTTATCATACCAGCAAGATAAGCTTTAATTAAACTTTCACTACCAGAATTGTTACGATTCTTCAATCTACCTAATCGTTACCAAGTTCGTATTTATTTGCATAAAATTGTCGATCTTTTTTATTTGCTACGATATATCTATACAAATAAATAAAAATGGAGTGACTGTTTGTAATATTAAAATAACAGCCTTTTAATAAATGCATACGTATGTATACACGACAAATATACCACAAATGTAGTTAAAAAAAAATTGTCTGTCTGTTTGTTCCGGGTAATCTCTGGAACGGGTTTTGACAGGACTTTCATTGGCAGGTAGCTGATGATCCAAGGAGGAACTTAGGCTACTTTTTTTTTAACTAACTTTGTTCCACGGCGTTACTCGCGGTACAACAATAACCGCGGGGTTCATATATTATACATATAAAAATATATTATTATGTGTAGTGGTAGCGTACGATACTGCTGTGATTGAAGTCTCGGGTTCCATTCCCGTGTCAAACCAAAATGTTTATTTGTATGATCTGCAAATATTTGTTTCGGAGTTTAGGTGTTTTCTATGTATAATATGTATGTATTTACAAAAAAAATATATCTAATATCTTTAAACGAGCAATTATTGTATATAAATCTATATATATAAAAGAGGAAGGTGACTGACTGACTGACATACCCAGTGCGCACAGCCTAAACCGGTGAACCTAGAATCCCGAAATTTTGCATGTAGGTTCTTTACATAACGTAAGTGAGCACTATTACAGAAATATTAGAAATTCCATCCCTAAGGGGGGTAAATCAGCGGATGAAAGTCTGCGTGAGCAAAGTCGCGTGCAAAAGCTATAAATATTTAAGCTGAATCTTGGAAGCGGCTCCAACAATTTCATGAAATTTTGTATGCAGAGGGTTACGGGGATAATAAATCGATCTAGTTAGGATTCATTTCTAGAAAATTTCATTTTATTCGTTTTTACAAAAATCAATGTACATCTATCGCAACTCGAGTGAACTATACTTGAATCAGGTGCGGAATAAACAGTACCACGGCGTACCAAGAGAGGGCACTACTATAAAACTTGTTTAAAAAAACACCGAGCAACGCTCGGTTATCTAGGTACCATGTAAATCAGTTGTCTAGTACCCAAATACAAGCTCTGCTTAGTTTTGGGACTAGATGTCGTTATGTGTTAAATGTCCGAAAATATTAATTTATATAATTAAGGAGCTATGCTGAACGAGCGGCAAGCGCGATTGGAGTAGAGAGAGAGAGAGACTGAGTTTAGGTAGAGTCTATCTCTCTCACACAGTCTCTGTGATTGGCTGGTGCATATATACCAACCAATCAGAAGTTTGCGTGCATATATTGTATGCTCTAAGTCAGTCTTAAGTCCATAACCGACCCAGAGTTGGAATACTCCATTCCATTCCTGATTAGCCGTACGTAGGAGGAGGCCATAGAGCTGACAAATTCGTTTGATAAAAAAAATCTAGGAAAAGTTAGTTATTATTTCACTAGTATTTTTCATCAAAATTTGAATAGTTAGTTTTTACACCTGAGAAGTTTAAAATATAGTTGTAAGTTACTAAACGAGCCTTGACCTATCACTATTAAATTTTGAACCAAGTTTAATCATTCTTTGAATCAATTATATCTAAAGCATATTTATTATTTTTCTCTTTCTGTCTAAGCGAAACAGTACTTTACTATCCTGCTGTCAGATGCGTAGGCTACAAATAAGACATTTTCATGTTACACACAATTTGTACGGAGGAATATTACGGATTGTGCTGTGCCTACTTTGCTGCGTTATTACATAAGCCTAAAATATTTAATTCAGGTAAAATTCTTATTAGTATGAAATGTACAAATTATGTACTGTAATATTAGTATAGTATAGTATTAAGTACTGTATTGTATGAAAAATGTCCAGATGATATTGAATTCAGTATAATGTTTTATTTTTAAGTATTTTTTTATATTTTTGCTCATAGAATGGCCGGTGACAGTTCCGTCGATGAATCCCAATTGAAAGGCTTGTCGAAATATTTCAACAGCCAAACAAATAGAGGCAGAGCTAATGTAAGTAGTAATTGTTTTATTTCAAACCAAAGATTAGTAGCAGTAGAAAACATAAAAGAGGTTATGTGAAGAAATTGTTCTTTTATTTCAACGAGCAGCGAGTGTTGACCTGCCTGTTTCTATATTCTTACCAGCGTTGCCAGACGTCCCGATTTTCGCGGGACGTTCCGGTTTTTGAATCAGAATCAGAATTGTAATATCCCGCGCGGGACAGGTATTGTACCGCTTTTTGGGGATAACTGGCCGGATGCCCAATGTGAAGTTAGTTACTTAGCCGTAGTGCTTTATCGTCAAAAACATTGGCAGGCAATAAAAAAAATCCAACATTACATTACAAATAAGAAATGGCACTAGTTCTTTCACGAATTAGGAATGATGTAGCAGAAAAGCAAGAATATTGCGAATGATATTTTCATTATTATGGTCACGCTTATTCATGTGTCGTGTAGGTTTTTTGCTTTGTCCCGCCTTCGACGAAATAATCCCACTTTTTTTCACTAAAAAGTCTCAAAATCTGGCAATTCAACATCAAATTCAAAATCAACTAAAGAAATCTGGCAATGCCAATTCTTACTTATATGACACTAACCTTCCAATTGAAAAAAATACCTTAGATCTGCAATGTTGCTATTGAAAGCCAAGAAATCGTCTGATTAGATTCCAAGTTTAAAAGAAGCCTAGTAGGAACTTGTCTTTATCTAATTTTTCAGTTTTCATAGATACTTAACAGACATTCAGTGAAGTTGTGTTAGATGAATGTCAATGAGGTTTAAATACTTTGTGCATTTGCATTAGAACAGATCAAGTTCTTATTTTTTTTAATGATACTAGGGTACTGCAAACATAAATCAGATGGAGCGCCCTAACTCTACATTTATAGCACTCCTTACAGAACACCAGTCTTCCTCTGCATGATCAAGCTACTAAAAAGAAGAAATTCTTACATTAGAAATATTGATTTGATGTAATTATGGAGGTATTCTCAAATGAAAAAAAGGCACTGACACTTTTATTATCATCATTTTGTAAAATTAGAATGTACTATTGTTACTATGCTGTATTAAAAATATTGTATGTAGTGTGAGTGTAGACCTTTATTCAGTGGAGAGTGATAGGTTGATTTGATGCAATATTTTAAACATATTTGGGGTATCAAACCTTTGAAGTAACTATTTATATATCTAGATATCACTAAGTAATCTTTTTAGAAAGAGTAAACAAGTTATTTCAATAGTATCTTAGTAGTTATTTTGAAGTAGTGTTTATGGTGATTTTTAAGGTAATATTCTAAGTTTTTTTCATAGACTTACAATTCTCAACAAACCTAAAATCTATGTCACTGTGAACCAATACTTTAATGTGTAGCAGTAATTATCTTTTTGTAGGGGGGAACTGACAAAGTAACAACAAGAAGTTGGTATATCCTTCCTAATATACATGTAAATCATTGCTACATATATATGTACCTTGATTATTTATTATACATGACAAAGGACAAAGAAATGGAAAATAAATGTTCTTTCCTGTTTCTATGCCCTTACTCACAAATTGAGATGAAAAATGTGCATTTGAAAAGTAGTACAAATTATTGTTTGTTTAACATTAATATCTCAAAAGCTAGCTAGCTATTTGCACTAGTTTTGAAAAGTGAATGATGTTCTATAAAATTTTATTAAATTTACTTAAATGGTTTGAGATTTGACTAAAAAAAAAAAGATGTGTAATCTATTCTGTAATGTACTAAGTATATACTTAATTTTGTTACAGACAGCCAAAGCCACATACGCAGTCATGGGTGCCTTTATTTTATACTTTACGCTTAAACCCAAGTCAAAGAAATAATATCACGATGTTATCATGTCCTGTTGTTTCTAATGAGTTGCAGCCTTATGGACAAGTTCAATAAGGACCGTGTTGTAAATTATTTAGTGAATTAAATCATATAAAGAACAAATATATATTTTATTTATCATTCATGCTAAAACATTAATTTATTAATCATTACTATAAAATCATAACTGATTTGTGAAAAAATTATAGGTATCAGCACTTATTAAAGAATTCCATTTTATTTCAAAAATCTTGTGGTTTCATTGATATCTGTTTATTTTATTTTTTTTATCAAATTCCGAGTTCCTAGAGATCACTTATTTTAGGCATTGAGGATGGTGACCACCACTTGGATTCTGCTCACGCTTTCCATCAGTCAGAGCAGTCATTTTGGCAGTAATATTTGTAGCTTTTTCACTCAATTAGCATTGAGTTCAACTGCTTAGCCCAGATGCAAGTGTTTCGTCGAATCTCTTTCTACAATCGCTAACGCCTCTGTTCTGTTGGATTATTGGCTATATTTGGTTTTGACCACGTGACTTAGCGTTGTGAGACGTCATTCCCTTACAATTCTTAGTTTAATTTTTTCGTTTTAGAAGTCAACTTGGCTAGGGGAGCTGGACTATCTGTAAATAAAATTTGACAAGGCATGTTACAAGCCCAACTCCGGTTAAATTGAAATATATGGCACAGAAGCAACTTCAGTAGCCATCCAATGTTGATAACTATGTTTAAAAGTAGTAACGGCAGTCGTTGACGTGGGTAACGCCCGTAGGTCTAGCTTCAACACAAATTTACCTATTAGCATTTGTAAGTGAAATTTGCAACGAAGAAAGGACGGTCTGTGATGGCGTTGATTTCGTTGTATCAGATACAGTTTTCTGAAGAAATTAAGATTTAATTTGAATTAGTGCTGGATTAGGTCCCGTTCCCACGGAAATATCCAGTTTTTTGCAGGATGCTGCTTAGTAGTAGTATAGATGCGCGTTTTAATGCTTGCTATTCGGGTTTGTCACTGAACTGCACCAGTAAAAAAATTGTATCCAGTTTGATAACAAGTACTATTTAATAGAAGTATTCCCACTAACAGCTTGCTGCATACATTTTTGCTGTATGGTGAACGGGGAGAGCCTCATTCGCCCCGCTTCGCTTAAAATGATTATGTAATTTACATTCATCTCCTCTCCAATTGCTCATTAGATTACGAAAGACCCCAATTTATAGCAATATATATATATACCAATACAATATCATAAGCGTGTTCATGTCCATCACGTCTCAATTTCCAGTCTATTCTGCTACGAGCAGGATGCAAACTCTCGTACCGCAATAAACCTACTTAAGTACCTACCTGCACAAAAAACGGGATTACCGTGTGAACACACGAGTGCCTTCTGCGACATCCGGTAATGCAGTGATCCCGCAGAACTGGACTGCCGTGGGAACGTAACCTTAGTCTCTTCGCCGGCACTTCGTCTGTCGGCGTTGACCCATAAGGGCCGGATTATTTTACAGTCATACCTATGAGGTATTATGCTCGTGTTTTGTACTCTTAGATTAGTTATATAAACACTTGTAGTACACACGTCGGTGTCGCCATCTTCACTGATTTTTGAGAAATTTCATCTTTCTCTACCTCCTTTTTTTTTTTTTTTTTTTTTGTTGTTTGTCACTCCTGCCAGCCGCCCGTTCTCGCCTCTTCAGTTGGCCATCATTCGCATTTCAGTGCTCCGCCACTTCGCACGTGTGATTAAGGCGCGCGTCTTATCCCTACTATTTAAACAACTAAAAAGATGGGAAAACGTAAACGTCTTAATACAGACAGTTACGAATATATTAATATATTGCTAAAAAGTGCAAAAATTAGAAGAAATGCTAATGCGCGCCAAACATAAACATCGACCTTCATCATCATTGAGCTCGGAGTCTTCATCATCGAATCATTTATCGCCGCTGGAACCGTTACCAATTCAAGGTTAGTACAAACATTCAACGCACAAGTCTTAAAAATAATACTGCGGATAACTAATTGGGTTATCACTTATTGTACGAAAACAGCATTGCAAATATTAATTGGAATATTATTTTGCCATTATTACTATGATAATATTATAAAAATTGACAATGTGGGTTATCTTTTCTCTCTCATGAGATATTCATGAAATAATTGCATACGTCAATAATAATATTGCGGATATCCATTTGGGTTATCACTTATTACTTATTGTACGTAAATAGCATTGCGGATATTCATTGGGAATATCACTTTGCCATTATTACTATGATAATTTTATTAAAATTATCAGGACAGACAATGTGGGTTATCGTTTCTCTCTCATGAAATATACATGATATAATTCATACGTCAATAATAATATTGCGGATATCCATTTGGGTTATCACTTATTACTTATTGTACGTAAATAGCATTGCGGATATTCATTGGGAATATCACTTTGCCATTATTACTATGATAATTTTATAAAAATTATCAATACAGACAATGTGGGTTATCTTTTTCCCCCATGAAATATACATGAAATAATTGCATGTCAATAATAATATTGCGGATATCCATTTGGGTTATCACTTATTGTACGAAAATAGCATTGCGGATATTCGTTAGGAATATCACTTTGCCATTATAATATTATAAAAATTATCAAGACCGAAAATGTGGGTACCCACATTTGCAAACAAAAACTTGGTAAATAAGTGAACAATAGCAATTGCGAGTATTCAGTGGGAATATTACTTTGCTATATTTACACTTAAATAATATAATGCGGGCATTTCATGGGAATGTCACTTTATTACTCTGCCACTGAGAATGGGAACCTTACTGTTCCAGACATGCCAACCCCACGCAGGGTTGACGGCTGAGCCTCTACCACTTTATAATAATTGCATATGTCAAACATAATATTGCGGATATCCATTTGATTTTCTTGATAATAAACTATTTTCAAACTATTTTCATTTAGACGAAAATAGCATTGCGGATATTCATAAGGAATATCTCTTTGCCATTAGTATTATGATAATACTATAAAAATTATCAAGACACAGAATGTGGGTTATCGATATGGGTACCTACATTTCCACATAAAGATTAAATCGTGGCAAATAAGTGAACAATAGCAATTGCGAGTATTCAGTGGGAATATTACTTTGCCATATTGAAATTTAAATAATATAATGCGGGCATTTAATGGGAATGTCACCTTATCACTCTGTCTCTTGAGAATAGCACCTAGCTGTTCAAGACATGTCAAACCACAAAGGGAAGACAGCTAGGCCACTACCACTATTCAATTTTATCGTCGAGTCCCAGACTTCGATAAGCGCTGCTAGTGACCCGCAACCGTTAACCAGCATCCCTACCGCTCCACTGCCATCAGTCACTGCAGCAGAACTGCCTTGTATATCATCTGAAATATTTATTAGACGACCCCTCTCAACTGAGAGTCGATGGCAACAAGATTCAAGCGGATCTTGCTATTCCGTTTGAACATAGAGCCATTTGTGGGCTATCTAAAGAAGTCCGTAAGGAGCTAATGAACAGGTACTTACCTCCATTGAATTGCCACTTAATTGACGCACCTAGGTGAAAGCTACCATTTCAGAAGCTGTCTACAAACCAGTTAAGAGCATAGAACAAAAACAGAAACAACTGTCTTCTGCTACGTCATATTTAACTGAAGCTATGACCCTGTTGTTGGAAGAATCAACAAAATATAAAGAACTCGTGAATGCCATTAACCTGCTCTGCGATACTCAATATTCGGATTCCAAAACTGGCGAGCTCCTCCCCCACGTCAATACAGGTAGAAGGGGAATCGGAGGAGGAAGGAGCCTGCCTTCAAGCATCGCCAAGGGAACTCCTCGAAAGAGTCATCGCGTATAGCGCCAAAGCGCAACCGTAACTATGGCAGGTTCTCTTATTTTCGTAAAGAATGGTCTTTTATAAACTAATACAAAAATATATTATCATGCATCAAGGGTATAAGGTCCCATTGCTAACTAACTAACTAAATTTCTGTATCACATGTCGAGAACATGTGACACAGAAAGTTAGCCCCCAAAGAAAATCTTATTCTCCTTTTAATAAAGCTCAATTCGAAAGATCCGTTCAGGAACTTTTGAACATGGCAGCCACAACAGAATGCTTAACCTGCGATGATCAATTCTTATCACCTATCTCTCTGATATAAGAGTACAGTATAAAAAAAAAAAAAAAAAAAAAAACCGAATGGTAAATCAAAACTCATACTAAATTTAATAAAAGTTAAACACATAGACACGAGTCACGAGCACAAAAAGTTATTTCAAGGAACTGTTTGAGAGTACGATTGATTTAAAGGACGCTTATTTTTCAATTCGCGTGCATAAGGAGTCAAAAAAGTATCTCCGTTCTCGGTTTTACAAACGATCGTTTGAGTTCAGTGTTTTACCATAGAATGTGAGAGCAATCAGATTCCAAACACTTGTTTTAGATTTTTACGGTTTATTATCAACTCTTAAAGCTTCTACGTTAGCTTGCTGCTGAGATTGACCGGTTCCGCAATGTAAGTCGTAGTAAAGTTAGAAGGGTCGCTCGTTTAGCAGGACTACTGACTTTCGCTTGTCCAGCTGTGGAGTATAGCTGGCTTACAAATCCAAGTACTTAAACCTATTATATAAAGATAATTATGACAATTATATGACTGTATCTCCATCGGTTGCACCCGATCTCGAATGGTGGGCTTGAGCAAATAATCCTACCTGTACAATCAAACTCAAAGAGTATGTATTAGAAATATATAGCGTTGCCTCAAGTATGGGATGGAGTGCTGTATGTGGTGAGGAACAGGCAAGTGGCATGTGGATAAGCAAAGAAAGTGCGCGACTTATCAATTATCTAGAAATTCTTGCCGCTTCTTATGCATTAAGAGTTAATGCCAAGTCTCACTACAACCGCCAAATCCTATTACGAATAGATAATACCACAGCTACCTCTTATATAAACTGCTGTTGCCTGTTAAAAACGCATAATAATCGTTTTTGCTTCCTACATACGCTCTCCTAATAATATCATTGCAGATGCAGAATCTAGGCGTATTCACCCAGTTTGGTGTGGTGTCAGTGGGAACTGTCAGATCAGGCTTTGTGTACATTTGTCAGACATTTCAGGGTGCCTGATATAGACTCATTTGCCAGTAGAATTAACAAAAAATTTAAAATGTACGTTGCTTGGCACAGAGATCCCGATGCACACGTTATAGACACCTTAACGATCTCTTGGTCCGCTTTTTGCTTTTAAAGCTTTTCACCTTTTGCTGTAATTTAAAAAGCCATTAGCAGAATTGTCAACGACAATGCAAAAAGAATCTTATAAGTGCGATTTTGGACCACGCAACCAAGCAATCGAGATATACACCAGAAGATTGTCGTTGATTTATCAGGACGGCCTTCTTACGAAGAAATACTCCGTTGTTAGCCTCGGTTTCCGACAGTTCATTGAAGCAATACGACACTTCCCTCATTATATGAAGCCTCTGTGCCTATGTGCCTATGTCATTACTTTCCGGATTCAATTGTACGAGGCAGATGCTCAGTACGGCGCCTTAAATGGTTGTAGGTCGGCGTTGTCATTCATTCTATTCAAGGACATAGATAATGATAATTGTATAAAGCACTTTTTCAAAAGGCATCTTTTGACTAACGCCTCTATTACCCAAATTATGAAATTAGTTACCCTACTAGCCTTAACAGCTGCTCAGAGTTCAAACTTTTACTAAGATAAATGTGAATAACACAGAACCATTCACAAAAAAAAAAAAAAAAAAAAAATGGATTCCAGAAATGATACGAACGTCTTGTCTTGGGACGACACAACCACAATTGGTGTTACCACTTTTTCATGAAAATCATGAAAAGGCCCTGTTAGAACCCTGATAACGTTCCAATGATTATCTTTTTATAAGCCTTAAAAAACCTCGTATGTCACCTCAGGTGCTTGTGGTATTGATGTCTATCTTTACTGCACATAGTCGGCACGCGTCTACTTCTAAGGCGCATAGCCTCGGAGTAAACTTGGACCTTAGTAAATTTTACAACCGAAATATATCTGATAATCAAGATGATTCCTATGCAGGAAGCAATTCTAAGACATGATTAAGAAGTGTTAATTTTCTCATGTAATTGTGTATTCCTTAAGTAATAAAACGGTTAACTTGCTTATTTTTAATTATCAATTATGATATTTTCACAAGGTATTCTCAACATCTACAAGTGTTTATATAACTACTCTAAGAGTACAAAACACGAGCATAATTAGTGATTAAACGAACTTACCTTAAGTGAAGTTCTATCATAATTATGCGAGGGTTTTGTACGAATTAGATTAGTAACCCACCCTTCCTCAAAATAGCCTTACCCATGTAGTGAAAATATCAACTCTTCTCTATCTAAACTAAATGATGGCCAACTGAAGAGGCGAGAACGGGCGGCTGGCAGGAGTGACAAACAACAAAAAAAAAAAAAAAAAAAAGGAGGTAGAGAAAGATGAAATTTCTCAAAAATCAGTGAAGATGGCGACACCGACGTGTGTACTACAAGTGTTTATATAACTAATCTAATTCGTACAAAACCCTCGCATAATTATGATAGAACTTCACTTAAGGTAAGTTCGTTTAATCACTAATTATTATTGCGAGGAGTAGGTTGCGTTTTAATCGGCTGAAAAAAGATCCTTCTTTTGTATTTGTTATCATTTGTACTCATTTGTGAAGAGATTTGAATAGTAAGTGACTTTTTTAAAGTTTATCGAAGGTCTGCTGTTGACTTGGCGAATAGTTGCAAAGGCAGGATTTGGCGTTTTTGGCAAATAAATTAACCGCAATTCTACTTATTTATATAATAATTCCTGAATGACTGACCTTTACTCTGTATTTATTTTCTGGTTATTATTAAAAAAAAATGAGTTCTAGTCTATGTATTTATCGCCCTCGAAACCCTTTGCCTACCAAATTTCGTGAAAATCGTTGGAAGCCGATCCCGAGATTTAGCTTTTATTAATAAATACCAGAATTGCTTGTTTATATATATTAGATTCATGACGTTTGGTGACTGTTTAATTATACTACTATACAGGATCGTTGATTACAACAAGCTGTCGTAACCACTTTGTTCTTTTATTTATATTCACGGTTTAAGGGGGGCTAATGAATAGACGGGACATTCACACATAGACTTGCAACTATAGAATTACAAGTACGTTATAAACCTTAAAGAAGGCTTCAGTCTATTCCTCCAAATATTCAAACTTTTTTCATGTATTGCCATGGCAAAATATGCAAGAAATAAAACACGGTATTGAAATACATATGTATATGTATAAAATAAATACTGCTGCACAGGATAGATCACAAAGAAAGCTTTACAGTTTCAGATCTCAAGAGTAACAGTTATCTTATATAATACTCTTTGGTGTTAAGGAATATCTGTAAGTATACATTGTCAACAGGTTAAAAAAATTGTAGGAGATGAGAGAACTAGTTTTATAAATTTCGCTAGTTCTGCAGTATTTACCTACTTTAACTCTTGTCTTTGTGAACACGTTTTCTTGGTCTTATTTAATGATATGGTTCAGAATGTTGTGAAATATTTGCAGTGAAAAAATATTACAATCGATATTTTTAAAACATTAAAATTTTATAATAAAATATTATACTAAAACGACTATCAATAACAAATTAAATTTTGCAGGACAGAATACAATTTGCATATTTTTAAATTATACAGACATTTGTGCATACTATATTATAATTTCAGTATAAAAATGTAACCCTATTCGTGAAATGCTAGCACCAAAAGCCTACAGATTATTAACTAGCAAGCAACTATTCAGTAAACATCTATGCAAATATAATAGTGAATAAATAATGAGATTAAAGATTTTAACTTATTTTCGACCTACTTCACTAAACCTTACCCAATAGACTACCTCATGGAAGCTTTTAAACTATAGTGTAAAAATAGCTTCAACTTACAGATGAGCCCCTTACAATTTCATGATAAATAATAATTATGCAGCATTTAAATTTTAAATCATCTAGAAAATGTAAGTAGGATGCTGAGTGATCATAATGAATAAAACAAATGCTTTATATTAAGCGTATATATTGAGGATGATCTGTGTTTTTAATGTACCGTCTTTAGACAAGTATTAAACCAATCCTCATGTAATAATGTACATTAAAATAATTTTGTTCTGAAATTTATTTTTAAACGACCATCAGTAACCTTAGAGAGTAATTCATATAACAGGCTCCAATTATATAAAACATTCATATTTTGGCAAAATGTAACTTTTTTAAATATGTAACAAAGCACAATACAAATCTTAATTTTCATAAAAAAAATACATGGAGTGGAATATAGAACCTCCTCCTTTTTTTGAAGTCGGTTAAAAATCAATGCGTTTCTAGAGTAAATTCGTAGATATAGATATAATGTTCTATGAGAAAAGTTGCCAATTGCTATGCGATTAGTGTTGCTATATGCTATTATTTTGTTAAGATTCGTTTCTAATAAATATGCATTTAAAATTAATAGCGGCATTCACCTACATGGAATTGTAGTCGTATAAATACATTTATAAATAATATCATTTCGGCGTCTAACATACAAGCTTCAGCATCAATGACTAGCTTTAGTAATGTTTGATCATTGAACATCTCTCACAAACGCTATCTAATACAACCGTTCGTACGTCCCCTCGCTTTAATTCTCGTTTAAAAACATCACAGTAGCCTTCATTCAGTCATCCTTTGGGTCCTAATAATACACGACCCCTATGATCGTTTCATAAGCTTTGATCCATAGAGTTTTGATGAAAAGCCAGGCGGTTTTAGTAACATTATACAAATGCGCGTATCTTTGGGGCTTCTTATGGTTCAGTAGAATTGTTAAGTTTATTGGACTAATTAAGGTGTTTAATACACTGAGCCACGTAGTTTATGTAAATGATATTTGTATAATAACACTCTTTGTAATTTTAAAGTGAAGGTATTCAAAAGCAATAAATAATACATTAAGTATACATTCATAAATGTTGCCGATGCAACTAGCTTTATCCCTGAATAGCTGAATAGGTAGAAGTTATAGGAAGGAAATTTTGATGTTAATAATCAATTCTTAATTCAGTAAAAATATGCAGTTTATAGAAATCTATTAAATTACCATATGCCTAGATTTAATTATAACAATAGATATTTATTATTACAAGGTAGTCTAACTAGGAACACTTAAGAATGCAGACTCATAGAGGTGATTACAAAGAGTGTTACATGTCAACATAAAATGGAATGTGGCAGTTTTACGCATCGTTGTATACAATATTCGTAGTAAACGCATTCACACGTACATAACAACCATTGTCGCTCGTCAGCGACCTAAGCTATGGATGGAATGCTGTAATTGAAAAATCGCTCGTGTATAACGTTAACTTATATTGCTTGGACAATATAAGGAAGTATAAATTTTAGAGTACAAAATTGTCATTTCGGTTAAATATCATGATTTCGTAATAAAGTCGTTTGCAGAGTATTCGCAGTTTTAATATCCAATTTCCGTGAATAAAAACTAATGAAGCGTCATTTCTCGCCATGAGAATTGAGTGCAGTATGCACACGTGAAGCATTGCTGGCGAATATTACGGTAAGAAGCACTATCTCTTAAGAGAAATGTATAGATGTACCGTCTACCGTGGTAAACAGTGTCAAAATAACATATAAATATTATGTAAATTGGAAAACAACGATGAAATATATAAAGTAGTAATGTGTATTAAGACATGCCACATTTGTTTTCCAATTTTTCATTAGACACTGAATGTCCTTTTATGTAAGTCATAACATGATAATAGTTTATGACCCTATCATGTTGAATGAACCTTAAAATTAACTCAAAGTCGAATGTGATGTAGATCAGCTCTCAGTTAAGACCGGTTTCCTCAACATCTACGGACCCTCTATCTTGTGTTTTGACTAATCTAATAGCCAAAAACAAAATCAAGTAATTCGTAAGTACTCTAAACCCTTTTAATTGCCTCAAGAGGGTGCTCCTTACTACTACTCTTCATACTAGCGAGGTATAGTCCCCATAATATATAAACAAAGCGGGTGAACCTATAGCCAAGTGGGTGCTCTTGTCAAGGAGTAGAGAGGGGGTGGGGGTTGGGCCGAGGTGGGGGCGGGCGCGACTTCCGTTTCCGAGTCCGACTCTTCAGACGACACGCGTTCCGCCGCGCTTAACGCCACCCGAGCATACTCGTCCGTGTCTATGCTCTTGCAGAAGTGGATTGCATACCTGGAAAAAAACATGATAAGGTTTTGTGGTTTTAGTACTAATGTAATTATTAACCGGACAATTATGATTAGAAGAAGGTACTTATCTAAAGTTTTATGATAATATGTTTAATGAGAAAGTAAGTACAATGTTATATTAAAATGGCTAAACGGTGTCGCCTGAATATCATTCACAAGGATTTCGAATCAAGTAAAATTCGAATCCAGTGTAAGAGCGTGACTTGAAATTTATTTTATTTATTTATTTACTCAGGACAACAACAGTCTTTTACAAAGATACTTTATTACTTTATTATACTTTTTTACTGGAGATATGAGATATTGATACAATTTTGAATTTGACTCTATTCCTCATCTATACAAATAAATAAAATTGGAGTGTCTGTTTGTAATATTAAAATTACCGCTTTTTACTTAATGCATATATATGTATGTATACACGATACATACACAGAAAATGTAGTTAAAAAAAAATTTGTCTGTCTGTTTGTTCCGGGTAATCTCTGGAACGGCTGGACGGATTTTGATTGGACTTTCACTGGCAGGTAGCTGATGACCCGAGGAGTAACTTAGGCTACTTTTTTAGACTAACTTTGTCCCGCGGCGGTACTCGCGGTACAACAATAACCGCGGGTAACACCGCGGGGTTCAGCTAGTTTTTAGCTATATTTTGTTTAAACATGATTATTAATGGATGGAAGAAATGGATTAGCATTACCTAAGTTTTTCACGTAAAACAGACTTGCACGAATATCTTGGCATCTTGAGAAGGAAGAAGCAAGTGTAGCTTTCTGGCAAGAAGTGGTCCGGCGGCTGGTACTTATCCAATACCTAAAATATTTCAAATTTATTACAACTAGGACACAAAGTTAATTTTAAGACATTTTTGAAATGATTTTAGGGAGAAATGATTCTCATCGTGAGGAGTTTTCTATAAAATCAGCCAGCAATTTATTGTTCGACGGCGATTCAAATTATTTTTAAAAAGGCATTCCACTTACTCCTATGCCAATAGCAACCTATGATTTCTAATTTGACATTTGAAATACAAGCAAGAAATAAGGTCTAAGACAAACATGGCATATTTTAAAATTTTACAATAGATTTCGTATTTAGATTTCGACAGTGTAAAAAATAATTCTGTTTCAATTCGATGAGCCATCTCACCTGTAGCACGAAGTCTCTTTGGCGGGGGTCTTGCGGTGCGCGCGGCAGTCGAGTCCGTCCCCACACGAATCGTAGGAACAAAGCTCGCTCACTACCTGACAGCTCCTCCATTACCTCCCAGAACCATTGGACGAGAGGAGCATTTGGTTCGACACCTAGAAAAAAATCTCGATCAAACAATCTTTCAACTAGTACACAAATAATTCGTCGGTTTCCTATTTGAAGTCTTATATTTTAGTCTTAAGATCTAAGATCCTGTTTATTCAGATAATTGTCAGTATAATATTTTTTTATATATATTGTAGTTTTCATTGTACCACCTCTGCTTAGTTCAAAACTAGAGATCAGGTCAAGTCAGTTGTCCGCCTTTACTAATTCTAATGTTATTCTTGACTATTTAATCTGCGCAATTTCATCACTCAGAAGGAATGAATTTATCTCATTTTAACAGACTTCCAAAAGTAGGGGGTTCTCAATTTGATCGGTTTTTGTTAAGTATTTACACTGAATACTCTGTCAATTGTTGACCGATTTTGAAAATTTGTAATCGAAAGTGTATGCTCCCCACGTGGTCCCATTGCCACTATATAGTGTATATCAGGATCTGATGATGGGATCCCAAGGAAATCGTAATCGTTATTTACATTTGTTATTTACATTAAATGTTATGTGTATTTATGTTACCTTTAGACGTATTCTTTCAAGTTATTTAGGTAAAATAATGATGGAAGGTACAACTCCTCAACAGTTAGGAGTTAGAGGATAATTCTTTAAATTTCATACGTATCTATAGTTGTATAGTTTCAAGTTATTCAAGTGAGCTGATGATAGAAGGTAAAAGTAAGAAATAAACGGCATGAAAAGCTATCAAACACTTTTATAAAAACATGAAAACAAAACTTTCTGCCTAGAAAGACTTAAACAGCAAAAATTTAAAAATTTAACTAAGTTTAAAAAAACTGACTTCAAACACTAAAAAGTATAAAATAACTTAATAAAGATTTATTTAAATACACCTCATATGCAAACCTTTAATATTGATGAAGCTATTATTTATATGTGCTATCTATTCATAGAATTGAAGTTGGTGCTTGTAAAATCTAATAGTATCTAGGTACCGCAATCGCCGCGCGTGACTTTGAGCGGGATAGAGGCTTTCCATGTAGAACATAACAACCGAAGCGGGCAGACATCGAAATATAGAGAGTGCGGTACCTACTATTACATTTGGCTTGGCACCGACTTCAAGTCTATGAATAGATAGCACATACAAATAATAGTGCTTCCTCAATATTAAAGGTTTGCATATGAGGTGTATTTGAATCGAGTCGGTTTTTTTAACGAAGTTTTTTTTTAAAATAACAGCTTCTATTCTTTCTATTCTTCTTGTAATTGGACGCAATTAGCGCGTTCAAACAACCAAACTTTTATAACATTAGTATATACAACCTTATGTGGCAAACTGACCTTTATAAGTTGCGGAAGCTCTAAGCGTGTGTACAGGTATATCAGGCGATCCACACACGAGCGTTTCGATCTCGGCCGCGCTGAACAACGCCAGTAACGGAGCAGGAATCACTCGAGACATGCCATCGCGAACTGCCCGCACTTGTTCATCGAACTCGTGTAATCTGTAAAAAGAGGAGTAGAGTGTGACCAACTATCGTTATTGTGCTTCTTTTAAATTTCGTTTGTAGCGAGGAAGTCAGCGGTGAACACTTAACATTAAATGGAAGGTGTACACTTCAGACACAAGTAGCAAAAGAGAAGAGAAACTGTTAGGAAAGGAAGAATTAATGCACACTATGCATATAATTATTTCTACTATCTATTATTATATTTATTTATTTAAGTGTGCATTCATCCTTACTTTCCTAACAGTTTCCCTATATTCTAGGACAGAAGTTATAGGTAAAAGTGCACATTATTAGTTATATCTACATCCCCATTTCAAGTGGCCGAGCCCTCCACTCTCCTTACAAACAAGGGTCGTTGGCGACACAGTTGTGGCTCTTGTGTAGTCAATGGCCGGCATTTCTATATTTTGTACTATAAAAAGCTAAAGGAAAATGAGTACTATACCTGTAGTGTAACGCTAACTGCACGTATTCATCTTTATTGTCAGGTGTTACACGTTTGTGTCGTGTCGAGAGAGGCACCTCGTGTCCCGCCGCAGACGGAATAGAGAACGGAAGCTCCAGATTTTGTAGTTCCTACACATATGTAAATATATCTAAAAACTTACAATGAAAATTTATCGACACACTTACTAACAAACATGCATAACCATTACATGTAAACTTATAACTTTATTGATTGCGTTTTGTTGATTTTGGAAATATGCACATAAGTTAATCGCAGGAATAAAAGACAAGCTATTCTGTTTCGTCCAATTGGCTGATTTGAAATAACAAGTAGGGATAAGTTACAGATTAAAAGAAATTTTCCCAATATTTCAAAAATTATGGGATTTATTTTACCAAAACCAACAACTGGACTATTTTTATCCACAAATATATCTCTATAGACCTATATATTTCAGTATCAACTTACCTTATTGGTAGGCGTCATGTCCCGAATACACAACAGAGCTGGCAAGAAATCCTTGTCAACCTCTGCCAAGTCTTGTGGCCTCAGTGGCTGTCCGGCTAACTGTCGCCAGACACCTTCCGCGAGAGACAGCGAGAGGGGAGATCCCGTACGTATTGCGATCCCCATTAGGACACCTGGTTAATCAAATTGTGAACATTATTTGATAACTTCTTTATAGATAGATAATTAATTGTGTATTTGACAATAAGGGAAGATTCAGATTAGACGTAATTTTAAGTACTTCACACAAAATTTATGTAACATTTTAAATCAGTGCCACGTCCAAGCCACGTACCATACTTACATGGCACGCCTCTGGCACGGTACGGTCTAACATAATTCTTCCCTAATTCAGAAGTAGGAAACCTAATTTTAGAAGATACATATTTTCTCTTAATTTATACAAATAAATACAATTAGAGTGTCTCTTTGTAATATTAAAATAACCGCTTTTTACTTAATGCATATGTATACACGGTACAAATATTTTTTTTACAAATTATGTCCGCCTGTTTGTTCCGGCTAATCTCTGGAGTCACTATATTCTTAAGGCGAATGGACTATTGTATCAAATATTATACTTTTTCTTAATCGCATTAATTTTTAAAAACAAAAGGTGGTGTCAGAATGTAATATTGTGCCAATAATACTGTACCAAGAAATCGGAAGCAGTTCAAGTGAAGTGGCGTGTTGGCAGTAGGGTTGAGCAAGAACGCGTCCCGCGAGGCACCTGCGTCCCCACGTCCGTTAGGAGTCGCCATCAGTAGCGGGAGGGACCCGTTTTGTAGTTCCTCACACATCTCTGCTATACTCTCGCTGTAGCCACCTCCGCAGTCATCAACACTTTCACCTGAATGTAAAGTAAATTAGTGAAATTAATTTTGTAACTTAATTTATCCTTTTGGTTTCATATGAGCCTAAGCAGAATGCAGCAACTTTACTGAAAGTGTAGTGACTTTCACATACGATAAAACAAAATAAGACCTCATTGCCATCTAGCAAAAACACATCGAACTACGGAGTAACTGGCAATTTTGTATCGCGATATGGAAAGTTCTCATATGGATTGACATATTCCAACATGAACTCGCATTCACCTCTTATGTTGAGGGAACGTAAAGCCGTTTCTCTTAAAATGATTGAATAATTATTCGATGAATAGTTATAATTTAATAAATTAATTTGATTTAGATTATAAGAACGGACAAGAGTCTTTTTACAGCGTAATATATCTTTAGGAAAATCCAAAATTATATAAAGAAATTCCGAAATAATTTTGTGCAGTAACGGCAAACATATGATGAGACAACACAAAATGCTTTAAGGTGAAGTATGGTTCATAATAATATAATAAATCGAAATATTGCAAGTACTGACCCACGAACTTGACTTTCCAGACGCGGTGTGGCAGTGCGAGTGCGTCCTGCGTGAGTGCGGGCAAGCGCGCTACCATTTGGCCGAACACTGAGCGCATGCCGGCCGGACCTGCCAGCCCCGAACCTCCCCGTCTCGCACGACGCGCTCCAACCCGCGACAGCTCCACCACTGGCCCGTGCTGGCGCTCACGGACCATCGTGTTCATTATTGCCTATGTGGACACGCAAATCATAGATCAACTAATGTAAAACACGATCATGTGTTCTCTACTATATTCCTAGAAAAACAGCCGTGTGGTGGTGGATTAATGGAAATTAATGAAATATGTAATTTCAGCACCCTCATTTATCCCAGGGGTTAAACTACATAGAAAAAAAAAACACTGCAAACAGTTTTAAATAAGGAAATCGTGATATTTAATTAATAATTTTGATATGAAATATAATCTTTACAGTCGATACCGATAGTAATGAATATTGCCGCTAAATAAGCCGCCAAAAACGTTTCCTGGAAAAAACATAATATACGACAACACGAGGAAAGAACACAAACAAATAATCTCTCATCATAAATAATCTTACCTTTCTAAATGCAGCTTCTTTTACGCTGTAGAATAATAAAGTCCTCAAATGATCCAGTGGTCCATCCAGAATCAATAACGGTAAGTTCGGACACACTAGCTCAGAAAACTGGTGTAGTAAAACCTGAAATAACAATAACAATGTTACATACAAGAATTTGCATAAATGTGTTAAGAAATGATAAATTCGTTTTCCAATTGATATCTCTCGGATCTAGTGACCTTCGCATTTTTTCTTCTTTGCCTGAACAATTATATTTACAAGGAAAGTTGGTGTTACCAGTTATTTGAAATAATACTCTATTTTACTCAATGGCGCAGTGTGCTTGAGGTCTCGGGTACGATTCCCAGGTCAGAGCAAATGTATAATTTCCAAATATTTGTTTCGGAGTTTGTGCGTTTTCTATGCATATACGTATGTACTTACAAAAAAAATATCTATATATTTATATCAGTTATCTAGTATTCATAGTACTAGATAGTGTTGTGTGTCATATGTCAGAAATATTATTATTATTTAACAGGGCGAACATACCAATCTGTTGCAAATTAGCTGCGGCGTCAAATCCCTTAGTAGATGACATTCGAGCGGCGGTGGAGGCGGAGGGCGTGGAGCTCGTGGGGCTTCTACACACAGAGCTACTGTGTGGGCGCTACCACACGCAACTTTAGTCACGCGTTTACCCTACAAAACCATAAGAACATATAATGTCAACTATTTCTGTGGTATATAAATTACTAGCTATGCTTGTGAATTCGCTGGCGTTTTATTACTCAATACTTAATTTACACCACAACGCTGCTAAGACAGTACACAGTTTACAGTGCATCACGGGCCCCTTAGAACTTGGCATTGGAGAAAAAACTTTTTGATAATTGGTATCTTTATATATATAATTCTTCTGTGAGTGTGTATGTCACTGAACTACTCTCAAACGACTGGACCGATTTTGATGAAATTTTTTGTGTGTGTTCAAGGGGATCTGGGAATGGTTTAGATTCACAATTTTGTCCGCTGGACAATGTTTTTCTAATTAATTTTTAATTTATTAGTAGTTATGGCAAAACGACGTTTGCCGGGACAGCTAGTTTTATATATAATGACGTGCTCTTTGCGAACTCTTAAAATGATGAATTTTATATATTACCTAGCATATATATTTAAATAATAAGTGAATACATATAAAAGCTACCTGTAAAGCCATCAGTAGTCTGGGTCTCTGTGCAGCGAGGGTAGTTCCATCACCGAGTTGTCCCTCGTCGTTGTCACCCCAAGTATAAACTTCGCCGTTCTCCGTACACGCCACGCAGTGGAGGCTACCTAATAATTTTATTAACCATATGTTTGATACATATAAACATTTCTTCTTATAATAATTCATCCATAATTTTCAAGACAAGACAAGGTGAAAGTAACGTGTTACATATCGAAAACATCAAATGCAGTTTAGCTAGTCAGTAGATATATATAGTAAACGTACATACAAACGAAAGGCATATTGTAGCGAGCCAACCTTAGCAGAAATATTGCCGAGTTTTTTTAGAGCTTTTAAAGGGAAACAATTCTTAGTTATATTATTTTTGCAAAACTTTAACCGTATAAGAAGCGAACCCAATGGAAGCTCTCAAAAGGATTATTAGATTATGATATTGCAAAACTTTTCATTAATACTCTGCTCCTTTTGGTCATAGCTTGATGATATGTAGATTTCCTCGATAACTGGGCTATCTAACACTGATATTTTTTTTATCGGAACAGCACTTCTTGAGATTAGCGTATTCAACCAAACAAGGAACCCAAACTCTTCAGCTGTGTGTAAATTCTTTTTTTTTGTCACCGAATATTTAATGATGATGATCAGATTAATCATTTTACTAACCTGTTGCAATAGAAACGATAGTTTTTCCTTGCATTCCGGTGACTCGCATGGGACGCCTAACATGCTCGTAGCTGCCATGGCCCAGTCTATGGTAGTCGCCTTTGCCCCTACATAGGAAACAAAAAAAAATGTTAATAAAGAATTTAATATAAATCTTGCTTTCTAATGCTTGCTTTAAAAAAATAATTTTCAATTGCGTAAGTACAAGTTATCACCTATTTTTAGGAGATGTCGTTACAATCGATTTAAATAAACTTGAAAATAATGACCTATTTATTACGCTAGATGTCACATTTATAAGTTATTGTTATGACATACAAAATACTAAATTCGCTGGATGCGCGATGATAGGGCCACCTAGTGGCTACAATTACGTCACATTTTGAAATGTCAAATGGTTGGTTGTCTTACGAAGATTAAGTAAACAAGTATCAAATAATTTCAAAGAAACATCTTAAAGAGGCGTCCATTAATTACGTGAGGCATTTTTGAGAATTTTTCGATCCCCCGTCCCGCCTTGGTGAGATATCGTAAGATTTTCGTAAACTCCCTCCCCCGTCCGCTCACGTGAGATTCATCAAATTCATGTTTAGGCTGTAAACGTGTTGGATTATTGAAGTTGTTCTATTACTTTTATTGAAGACTAGCAAAGCAAAATCGAGTGCTACTTCGCTACTCTGCAGAGTTCGAACGAATAAGAAATATATTCTATTCGATCACGTATATGGTGTAGATAATAACGTTGAGCGATTTTATTGCCTGCCTGATAAGGCATAATCCATCAATTTTAGGTCATTAAATGTAATTTTAATAAAATGATCAAACTGAAAAGTATAATCTCTACTTCTCATACATATTTTAATTTGTACAACAGGTAATATTAAAATCACATTAAATCAGTCAGGAGATCAACAAAAAAATACTATTTGTTATACACTTTAAAGATTTTTTTTTTTATATTTGGGCCTGCCAAAATGACTCTATACTGCCTGATGGAAAGCAAAAGCAGAATCCAAGAGTGGTGGTCACCATACTCATTGCAAATGCAGACAATGCAGAATGGTAACCCACACCATGGCGGCCTTGATATGCTTTTGCATCGTTGGGCCTCCTGTCTCACACTCACCAACGATAGCTTGAACGCTGAAAGGTCGAAAGATTTCTAGAGCATTGGCATTGATGCAGCTATGAACATCATGGTTACGAAGAAGATGAAAATAAATTTAGCTTGTCATTATTATACAAATATAAAGCTTATTTTTTCCTAAGGCGGCAAGGTGTAGTACTTGCCGTTCCAAACACAATCCGAAACTCCGAAAGTGGCAAGCAAAATCTGATTGTTTGCCAGGTTTGTGCCCTGATCTATTTAAAAAACTTGAGAGGTCTCAAGGGACACCAGGGTGGAACGAAGTTTCAGTTCGTACCTCAGTAGTCGATGCTTTAGTTGATTCGCTGTTGAAATAATAAAAGCAAAAAAAATAGGCAAAGACTGGGCGTGTCAACCAAACGAGGTAACCTACGCGGCCGCTGCTAAGGTGGGCTCAGCAGCCCAGCTGGCAGTTAGGGGGACCAGGCCAGCAAAATACCCGAGAAGGTCAACCAGGGTATGCGAAAGGGGAGTGCGAACGGACACACTAGATGTCGCGGGTTACTAGAAATGAATCCTTTCTGCTGTATTGAGCCGATTCGGTGTGCCATTACTTGAGCATCGCAGCGTTGGATATAGAATGCCTTACGTTATGGGAGAGTATCTCTCGCTCCCAACCATGTTATGCTCCATAGTAGATAGCAACAGAGTTTTACCTTCTGCGAAGATAACATTGCACAGAAAGAGGCGGCGGAAAGGACCAAGTACGAAAATTTCTACTTGTATCCAATTTGCCGCCACCCGCTGAAACGGACGCCGCTGTGCATTCTAGCAAATCATGCCATCCCACCAATCTAATCAAGAAAAAAAATAGTTAAAATTACTAATTTAACTAGTAATATTTAACTGATATTGAGATGTTTTATAAACAGATATTTACAAAGATATATATTAACAAGTATTTAGACTTTCTCAAATAGTAGTATTAATACATTATGTCTTTTTCTTAAACTGCCAAGACTTATTTTCTCCATTTATATTACAGTAATGTAGTTTTTTCAAATCGTTTAATTTGCCGCCCCCTAAAATGAGCCGCCCTAGGCTTCAGCCTACTGAGCTTTCATCACTGAATAATATGCATTTTTTCAACAAATTTTGATTATCTTAACACAATGAACAACATATTATAACATATCTTTAAAAGTTAGAGATAATTATGGTATCGTGGACTTTTTTGTGTACATTATTGTCTATACTAATATATAAAGCTGAAGAGTTTGTTTGTTTGTTTGAACACGCTAATCTCAGGAACCGCTGATCCGATTTGAAAAATTCTTGCAGTGTTAGAAAGCCCATTTATTGAGGAAGGCTATAGGCTATACATCATCACGCTAGGATCAATAGGAGCGCAGCACCAATGAAAAATGTTTCGAAAACGGGGGAAAATTATCACGCTGCGGGCAATAAAAGACGCAAACTAGGTTGCGTGGGTTGGCTAGTCTATACTTATAAAATAGTAAGTCCTGACTGACTGACTGACTGACTGATTCATCATCGCCGAGCGTAAATTATGATAGTTAGGGCTATGAAATTTTGTGAGTAGGATCCTTTTATTGAGTAGACACGCACTCAGAAAGGAATTTTGGAATTTCTACCCCTAAGGGGGTGAAATAGGGGTTAAAAATTTGTATGGAAGTTCGTCATTTTTTAAGTAAGAAGCATGAAACTTTATTTTTGGGCTACTGTTTAAAAATGAGTAGATACCTATTTAAGCGTTTATGAATATTCTACCCCTAATGGGTGAAATAGGGGTTGACATTTCGCATATAGGTTAGTTCTGAAGTCTGCCATTTTTGAAGTTCGAAACATGAAACTTTGTGTTTGGGCTACTGATTAAAAATGAGTAGATAAGTATTTAAGCGTTTCTGGATATTCTACCCCTAAGGGGAGAAATAGTCATTGGCATTTCATGTATTGGTTAGTTTGGAAATCCGTAATTATTTTTAATTTAGCAGCCTAACAACTTTCGTTTTTATGTTTCTGATTACAAAAAGATGAATACTTATATCAGTATTTATGCGAATTCTGCTCCTAAAGGGGTTGAAATATGGGTCGAATGTTTGTATGAAAGTTCTTTTAAATGGGATAATGATCAAAAATAAATAAATAAACACGTTTAAAACATGAATAAATTACTGATACATTCTTTTACACAGTTTTAATTAAATGCATATGATCAACTTCCACGCGAGCAAAGCCGCGGGCAACAGCTAGTCCTGTATAAAATTGAAGGACATAATTTTGCTCTATTGTCAATAACAGATCATTTTGATGTTTTTTGTTTTTTTTTTTATTTTAGTTTGCAAATTTATATGATCAAAAGTTACAAGACTTACAACTTTTTTATTATTTCATAGATTTTTATTTCCTTTTTGAATCCATTGAAGAAATAAAAAGTTGCATAGAAGCTCATAACCCCTATTTTACCCCGTAAATAGAAATTCTAAATTTATTTTCTCAGTCCTTACTTAAGTCAATTGAAAACCCTACATAGAAAGTTTTAAGTGAAAATTTAAAAAGTTTCATACAAAAATTAATTTAAAAAAAATATTCATGTACCGTATTTACTAAGAAGCATTTATTACGAAGCTGTTTATTTGAAATTATAAATAGACATTTCAATTTTATTTGTTTGTGTGTATAGGATGGCTCTTTGACGATTTAATAAAATATCACATAAATTACTAATATAATTATTTGGAAAACGACATCTAGTGGTACATTTTGCATGACAATAAACTTGTCAGTTGACTTTTGGGTTCGTACTTTGGTGTAGGTCGGAAAATATCCTTCAAATTCACGATTTGATGCACTTAGTGACATCTAGGGAACATTAAGCTTACTATCAATCCGCGTACAGGTCTCTCGTAGTGAAGGGAAAGTCTATAGTATATACTTCGTCAGTGATAGAGTTAAGGAATAAAAACTCTTACCAAGTATAAACACTGCCGCATTGGCATAACGCCACAGAGAATTGCGAGCCACATTCAACTTTGATGACTCGTAATCCCTTTAAACAGTCTATCCTCATTGGCAACTTGCAGCCCTCTGAACCACCTCGACCTAGAAAACAGAATATATTTAAATATTTTGTATTAAAAACGAAAACCACAGTTTTCAACATCAACTTTATCAAACTTTTATAGAGAATACTTTATAAAAAATATATATATAATTTTCAAATAAGGAGTCGAAATTTGTAAAAAAAATGACAATAATAGTCTACCCAGTTTCCCGTAGTCTCCATCTCCCCAAGACCACACGTTGTCGTCATCAGTGATGCACAACGTTTGCGCATCTCCCGACCCACAAGCGACATCTATCACTCGATATGATGACAGTGCGTCAACCTAGAAATAATTTTGTTTTATTTTCAAAACATCCTTATAAACTTTTTGTAATAAAAAATAAACTACTACATAAGCGTCATCATTAACCGCTCATCACCGGCAACGGGTTTTCGAAATGCGCATGGTAAATGTTAGTCACATGCTTTTTGCAATTCACAAATAACTTTCAAATTAGGAATGACCATTAGCGGTCTACGTTAATCTTAGCTATATTTTATTCATTTCACATTTGACTGTTATTGACTACTATTGTAAAAAAAACCTGAATAAGAAACATAAAATAGCACTAATATTCGCGTTTCGTTGAGGCGACACCAGTTAACAAAGGGTTTAGGTTTAGGGTTAACAAAAATATTTATAGATTAGCAGATTATAGTTCACTAACTATGCAATAAATAAACCTTTAGTTTTAGTTAAAATTCGTCAGTCCCGCACTGCACTAAGGTGTGAGGGAATCATGGTTGTGTGAGGGAATGATTTATTACAGAATTTCACGGTTCTTTTAGAATTTTATTAATTTTTTGCAACTTGTATTTCATGGAATTTTATATAAAATAGTCGGATAATAAGTACATGTATGTGGAAGAGAAGTGTCGCGACCAAATAAGCTGAGTTATGCGAAAAAAGAGTATAATAGAAAATCGAGAAAAAATTAAAATTGATACTGAATCTTTAGAAAAATTCCGGGAAAAAGAAAGAATAAACTATTTGAAGAAAAAGAGAAGAGTCAAGTTAAATCAGTTATACAAATGAATGCTGGAGAACTAGATAAAAGCAAATACAATGGAAAGACACTTTACTATTAGTGAAGTGTAAAGGAATAAAATAGCACACAAAAATTTACTGGCTGGCTCTTCTGTACGCATCGGCCTACGGATGAACTTAGACAAGAACGAAGTCATGTTCAATGAACATGTACTACCGGAACGGTTTTTAAGTTATAGGCGCCCTTGTCGAAGTTGCTCTAGAATAGATTTTCCTCGAGCAGACTTTTCAGTTAGGTAGAAACAACTCTGAGAACGAGGTGAACAGGAGAATTCAGCTTGGTTGGGCAGTGCTTGGGAAGCTTCGTTAGGTCTTCTCATCTTCGATTCCACAGTACCTAAAAACGAAAGTCCTCAAAGACTACCTATAATGACGTACGGAGCCGAAACGTTGACGCTTACGGTACAGCTGTTCTACAAGTTCAAAGTCGCTCAGCATGTGCTTGCCGTTTCTATAAGAGATCGTATCAAAAACAGGGTGATCCGACAGATAACCAGGGTCATCGACATAGCACATAGGATTATCAAGCTGAAGTTGCGGTGGCATGCCATATTTGGCTAATTGTAGGGATAAAAGGGTTCTTGATTGGAGACCGCGTCTATGCAAATGAATTGAAGGACGTTTACGGCTAGGTGCAATGATAATTTGCGCAAAACTGCCAGTAGGAGTTGATGCGAGAATCCGAGGATCGATCCAAGTGGCGTACAATTAGAGAGGCCTATGTTCGCCTCGTTCGTATATATACATATATACGTACGAGGCGAACATATATAATAACAAAAACACATGTACATTTTTTATATTATATTATAGTAATAAATAATTCCCTCACTCTGTTAATCATTACCTCATTCTGCAAAAAAATATCGAAGTGCACACAAAAAAAATCATTCAAATTTCGGAATTTGGTGAGAATTACCCAATTAATGTTGAAATAATATAATAATAATCCACTTCATATACTAAACGTAAATATACTTTAAGGAGCTAAGAATCTGCATGAAAGTTAGCAATTCGTCAGCTGCATTATAGACAATGATTCACCTGTTAAATGTTTCTATAACGTTATAACAAGATTCTCTTAGGTGTCAGTTATTATCTTATTACAATTAGCTGTATTATTTACCAATTTCGGCACCAATTGATCTTCAGAATCACCGTGTCCTAGCCGGCCGTATCGGCCTTTGCCCCATGTGTATATACGACCACGAGCCGTCAAACATGCTGAATGAGCACCTCCACATGCTATTGCCACTATCTCCAGTCCTGATAGTACTGTTATCAGTTTTGGTCTATCATAGCTCCTGCAGAAATCGACAATTTAATATTAATTAATTATTAGTAAGGAATATAATATGTGTTTGTGTACATATATGAATATGCGTTTTTACAGTCGATTTGTGAGTCCAAAGATTGCCTGTAAGAAATTGCTTTTTAGCGATAAGGCCGCTATTTGTATATGGTTATTATAGTGTTTAGCTTATAAATATAACTGTATCAATAGGAGTACAATAAAATTTATTATATTCTATAATACAACATAACCCATAAATCGGTATCGTTCGATTAATTACAATTAATTTAACTACATCCATCATAAGAAACTGGGATCTCAGCTCCAACATTAAATACGAATAAAAACAGTTATACAGGTATATTACTCTATTCTTTTCATGTTACTACTTCTGGAACTAGTATAGTAAGTAGATCTGGACCTATATCCATAAAAGCAATATTTTTAAACTTTCGCGTTCCATGATACATTAACAATTATTTTTAAGGCAATTAACGCGATCACTTATTAAAATGTATTACATACCTCTGATTTGCCTGAAGTTTCGACCAGGTTGCACTGGCTGTGGTCACAGGCTGACTTCTGTCAGCCTGTGTCCACGGCGGCTGTGATCGCGTTAATTCACGTAAAAATAATTGTTAATAAAGCAATATTTGTTTAATGCAATTTCCTCCTAACACTATACTTTTACATATTTGTATATATAACATCCCAGCTCTATTATATCTTTAATTTTTCAATTCTATTATTTTTTCTTATATACTTGTACATTATACTTACATCTTTGCAATTAAAAAAAAAAAAATCTATCAAATACTTACACTCTATTCCCATGTCCTAATTTTCCATCTTCACCCTCTCCCCAACTGTAAACATCACCATCAACCGAAAGCGCTAGACAGTGTTTGCCTCCAGAATTACAAGCGACCTACAAACAAAATTACGTAATTAAAATAATTATCTATATAACATTATTAAAAAAAATAAAAATAAATCCATTGCAAGCAATTAATCACCTTTGTTATAAAAACGTGTTGAATGGACGCCAGAAGAGTTGGTTGTGACACGGAATCAATGCCACCAATACCCAAACGGCCACCTGCTCCATATCCTGTGTAAATAGTACCGATTTCAGATTATTCCTACAGTCAGTGACAATCCAACATAATATGAGCCGATTAATTTGTATAATTATTCGAAAAATAAAAGAGCTATTCAACAGGAATGTAGAAAGACATAGAAAGCATACCAAATGTAGCCTAGACCGTAGTCCATCAGATGATGATTACATACAGTTATATGATAACGTGTAAGTACTATATAATGTAACAGAAATACAAGAATTTCCACTAGCAAAAACCCACCCTTAAAAACATCTCTTGTACACATACTATCAGCTATTCAGTATCAACGGTAACCGAGTGTAGTCTATGACGTTAGAAGTGCTTTTCTTTATCTTTCGATATAATTTGACAGCAAAGGAGGGTAAAATGTTAAGTTTTTTTGAAAAACTGCCTTTTCTTGTCTCCAATTAACAATGATGACAAAAATTCGTAATAAATCTTTAACAAAATATAAACATTTTATTAATTAAATTTAAACCTCACCTGTCGCATACACCTTGCCGTCGGGTGTGACAGCAAATAGCGTTTGTTCTCCCCCCACTAGCTGCACAGGGTTGAGCGCAGCGAGAGCGTGGCAGGGCGTTGGCGTCCGAACCTTAGCGCCTTCCACTCCGCCCAACTGACCGCGGTGGTTGTGACCCCAGCCGTATACTGCACACCCACGAGATCCTCCGCCCCACCAACCACACCAATCCTCTGGTCGCCTAGTCAAATACACAACAACCTTGAAGATACGATTTGGTGTCATTTAAGATAATCTTGAAAGAACCAAACACAAGAGAATGCTCAGTAAGCCAACGTGTTTTAGGACGAAAAGCTTCTGTCATGACTTTTAAACGGCAGATTCTAATGTTTTTCATAAGAAAAGAGTTCAACAAAGCAAAGACATGCGTGTTTGAAAATGCATTAGAAAATTGGATTAGTATTCAAAACAACCTTGAGAAACTTACGATTTCTTAATATTTGAGAATAATTTTCTCAGGTTAGCCACGGCTACTTACTTATTAACCCAGTGTAATAACTGCTCATCGTGCTGCCTTGTAAACTTGGTATTATCTTCCCAGGGGTAATGCGCTTCACTGGTTGCTTCATCACCGTTGCATACGCCTAAATCCGCCAGACGTTTCCTCACGTCGGATAAGAATGGCATTGGCAAAGCAATTCGGCGTATAAGCGCGTCGGCTGTCCGCATGCAGAGGCAGTAGCGCTTGAACCACGCCCAACGTGCTGCTTCAGGGCCATTGCATACGCGAGAGTCCATTCGTAGACCACATGCTAGCCAAGCTAGTTCCTGTTAAAAAATAACATTTTAGCAATTTTCTTTTTCGGTTGTAACTGTTGATTGATAGAAAATTTTGAACTTTTTTTTTTTTGACTTTTTGCAAAAAGTAGAACTCATTTAAACATAAAATTATACGACTAACGACGATTCTGACAAACATATTGTTAAACTTATTGTTGAACTTAACATAATAATTCTGGGTCTGAGTTTCTGCATACTTTTTTGTTAGGATTTTAAGGCCCCAATTAAAATAGCTATAACCTAAGACACGTGGCTTATAAGCCATTAAATTTAGGATTTAAGTTTTTACTGAAACATTATACGTAAAAACTTAAATCATTATCAATCATTTCTATTTAAAATTGTCCTAAAAAAGTACACCAGCTATTCAGCTGACCTTGAGATAATGCGTGTGCATTAGATGAGTCGGTGTACGTAGTGCGGGTTCTTCATGTTCATACTGCGCGTGAAGCAGCTGAGGCAGATGCTGCAGCGCTGGCGGGGTGCCAGTGCTGGGGTCGTTGGATCCCACGCCCCCACACCCACTACCACCGCAAACTACACCACGCAGTCGGCGGACGCACCAAACTCGAGCCCGCCATGCTGTTGTAAATGTATTAAATACAAGATTTACCTAATTCATAATCTCGATTCTTACTTCTTTCTTTATTTTTCTTGTAATAATGTGTAATGGCAAATAAATTTCGTAAAAATCAATCACATGAAATTAAATGTCATGAACTTACAGAGCGTAGGCATCTGTGCGCATATAGCTAGCGCTTGAGCCAGCCGTGGTGCTAACTGATGGTCGGTCGATATAGCGGCTAACAACGGACCATCAAGTAACCGCCATGCAAGCTCTACCGACGGGCACGATAGAACGTATCTATCGGACCCAATCTCCTGTAACATTTTATAAAATTTTAATGTCATAGTAATAAGGTATTAATATAGAACTATTACATCTATCTGAGTTTATAATTATTCTTAAATTAAATATAGGAAATTTGAAATTAATCATATTTGAAACAATGTATATATTGAAATATACGTTATACTGTTTATAGAAATATTATTTTTACAAGGAACGTCAGTATTATTTTAGCTTGATCCTGGCCTTTACTTTGGAAAAAAATTGGTTGCCTGTAAAGTCGGTATACGGGCGAAAGTTTTACGTGACAACGACTTTGAGTGGTAAAGTGGACGCGTGCCTTTCACTTTTTATGTCTGTCTCTCTCGCTCTTAGGCGGGCTAACCATGCCCGAGTGGAAGGGACGCGTGCCTCTCACTCGCTCTCATTGTGAGCGCATAACGTGAGCGGAGCGTAACGCAGTTTCTTGAAGTGTCACCCGGCAAACCAATTTATAAGACGTTGTCACGTCAAAAGACATTTTAATTCACTTTTATTTAATTACCAAATGACATTATTTTTCTTTTCAAACCAAGCCGTGGTATGACCGTTAAAGGTACCGGAATAGGTACTGGCCTTGTAAAATCTAACAACTTAATATGTTTTGGTATTACTGAAGAGTAAATTTAGAAAAAATATGACATACGGTAAGAGAGTGAGACGGCAGTATGGGGTGAGCGGTGAATCTCCAACCCCATCCGTTGACTGAGCCGTCACTTGTAAATCTCCAACGTAGTTCGTCACCTGAATGAAATGAATACAATTATATGTTAATTCTGTTTGATCATAAAACATAAAATTTTATTAAGCCTTAAACAAACATTGAATTTTGTCTGATAATTTAAATTTATAGATGCAACTTTAAATTGAAAGAAAAACTGTGAATGTTAGGTAGTTTCGAAATCGGTTTTTTTTATATAATTACATGCACAGTTATCGCCAGACATCGGAATTCAACCTTTCTACCATACTTTATAAAATTAACAAGAAATATTTCTGTCAATGTTAGTGTTTAAACAATGTTTTAATCTATACGACTCATGGTCTAAGAAAACAAGGTCTCGCGTTCTGAGAGTTACACAAGCTGACGTCACTATCCAGTTACCACTTTAAAGCAACATAAGACAAAATGAACCAACCAGAACTAGCGATATCGGTGAAGACATCAGCTTGTGCTGTGTCGCCTGTGTCTCGGAATGCCATACCTGGCTAAGTATATTGTTATATCATGATACGACTGAAGCTGTTCAATAACTATGAAACTAAATATAAAACAGAGATAATATAAAACAGAGATAAAGAAACTGCTTTGTGTTTGACTTAGTATAAACTTTGATGTATTTCTAGAAGGATTAGCTGTAAAATTTTCCTGAGACGAAAATCATATTTCATTCAGAACTCACCGTTCACAACGATTTCCTGTGCCCAGTCAGTAGGCTCGCGACCTGAGCGAGTGGCGAGTACGCGGCCCGAGCTGTCTGATATAGTGAGAGGGTCATTACGTCGTTCTGTAGAACATCCTTGCTCAAATACCACACGAAGCGAAGAAGCACCAGGAATTTTTACTACTCCTGTCGAATATTTAAATACATTTATGTACTGATAGTCATAGATGGCTGTGCGATTTTAACAATACATAACTTATTTTATTTACCTGTGACGTGTTCTAACGTAAAGAGTCAATCTATGTAAGTAGTGTACCGTGATTATTTTATTTTGTTGTATTATTACGTTTAATGGAATTAATTGATACAGCGAAATATGAGGCGTGCTTTTGTTGTTACTTGGAGCATCCAACCGTTTTTAAATTATGTAATAAGTTTAATCCAATTAATAAAAGGACATCATTTGCAAAAAAACTTTTTATAAAAAAAAAAAACCGACTTCCAAAAAACAAAACTCCCTGCCAAAAAACACTAAAAAGCTCAAAATAAACTGGCTCTTCATAAATTGCAATGTGCCAATTCTTGTCTATACCTAACTCTTTATTCATTTAAATAGTATTATTATTATGTGTGCTAGGTACCTAAAATCTGTTTGAAGTCGGTGCCAAGCCAAATGTAATAGTAGGAACACATTCGCTATATTTCGAGACAACCATAGGCAGCCCGCGCGGGTCTGCCTGCTTGGGTTGTTTTGTTCTACACGAAGAGCTGCTATCCGGCAGCGGCGAGTGCGATACCTTAGTACCTACTATTACATTTTGGCTTGGCACCGACTTCAATCAGATTTTAGGTACCTAGCACACATAATAATAATACTATTTAAATTAATAAAGAGTTAGGTATAGACAAGAATTGGCACATTGCAATTTATGAAGAGCCAGTTTATTTTGAGCTTTTTAGTGTTTTTTGGCAGGGAGTTTTGTTTTTTGGAAGTCGGTTTTTTTTTTATAAAAAGTTTTTATTTTTACATTTTTAGTGTAAATAATCATAGGTAAGTAGTGAGTTAAACTAATTATTTAATACAAATCGCGTGAGCCAACCTACGTAAGTGACCACCTACAAACGTTACTCCCGCTGATGCGAATAACTGTAGGAGATGGAAGCACGTATTAAAACTGAGCTTAAGCAACAAGCCAACAACTCATACTGAGATGAACAATTTATACAGGTTTATACATACGTATGAAAGTGAAAGAATTATCCTCTAACCCCTAACCATTGAGGAATTGTACCTTCCATTATCAGCTCACCTAAATAAATGAAAAGAATACGACTACCACGCAATAATATAGGTAACACGCAAACATTTGATATTTAAAGAATTATTCTCCAACTTCTAACTGTTAAGGAAATGTATCTTCCATCATCGGCTCATCATCATGAAATGATGACAAACATATGCAAATATTGAAATACCTTTGAAAATATGTGATAAACATTATGTTTTCATCAATATAATTGAATAAAGTCGAAACACAATGTGGCTACTCTAAATCGTTGAGAAGTTCCCTTAACTGTTCTTCGTCTTCATTATTAGACCGCTAATGATAGTTACAACTATTCTAGGTGTGAAGTTCTCATCAATACAAATTAAACAAGCCCAAACACAAGGCAACTGCTATAAATCGTAGAGGAGTTCCCTCGACTATCTTTCGGCTCCATCATCAGATCGACTCCAGACTTCCATTAAATTGTAGTGCTTTCAAATACTTTATTAAAAAAATTACAAATGCACTAGTCGCCCCTACAAATTTCGAAGGTTCCCCTCGATTTCTCTGGGATGCCATCATCAGATCCTAGTTTCCTTATCATGGTACCACCGTCGGGACATCTCCTTTCCAACAAAAGAAAAATCATCAAAATCGGTTGATAAACGACGAAGTTATGCCCGAACGCACATAAAAAAAAAAAAAAAAAAAAAATATATATATACGGTCGAATTGAGAAACCTCCTCCTTTTTTTGAAGTCGGTTAAAAAAAAAGATTTAAAAGAAATGTCCCACGTATTCATCCAATGGAAATCTGCATCAGTGTTTATGTATGTACAACCCGTCGGAAATATCTGCGAACCTAGCTTAATGACGTCATGCCAACTAGAGAGATAGCAAAACAATTCGAGACAGGAAAAAAGACGAGATGTAAAATAAAAAAAATATTTTATTTATGTGTATCTCTTTTTTATACAACTTTTATATTAATATGTACTATGTACTAAAGTACATGTTTGCAGTACAGTAAAGTACAAGTGTACATTGATGTAAATGTTTAATCTATAAATAGAGTAAAAAAAAAACAAACAATACACAGAAGTAAAGAGCAGGAGATAGTGGCGAAACTATTCTGGAAGAGTCTCAACACCAGACATCATTACGCTGTCAGTGTAGATAAACCAGCTTGCTGCACACGCCCTTTTTATTGCCTATTCAACCGGCATAATGAAAGAGTCGTGATTGTTTTCATTTTCAAAGAGTTGGATTACTTTGAGCACTTAATTCCGCTCTGCACTATGTATAGTCCTACCTATTTTACAATACAACATCTAAATAGGTAGGTAGTTTATTAATAGTAGCTGGATGACTGACTTTGCTTGGCATTTTTTTTTATAAATTTTATAAAAATTGATCCTAGCTAGATCGATTTATCGCCCCCGAAAGTCCCTACATACTAAATTTAATAAAATCGTTGGAACCGTTAACGAGATTCAGATTGTTTAAGGTATATACACAATAATTGCTCGTATAAAGATATTAGATTTCATTAAACAGAGAAACAATAAACAAGAATGAGATTACGTCATCATCATCAGCCTATCGCAGTCCACTGCTGGACATAGGCCTCTCCAATTGCACGCCACTTAGTTCGATCCACGGCTTCTCGCATCCAGCTCCTGCCAGCCGTCTTGCGCAAATCATCACTCCACCTGGCCTGTGGACGTCCTACACTACGTTTGCCGAATCGCGGTCTCCACTCAAGAACACGTTTACCCCAGCGGTTATCGGTTCTACGGCAAATATGGCCAGCCCACTGCCACTTCAGCTTGCTAATCCTCTGGGCATTGTCGATGACTCTGGTTCTCTGCCGGATCACCTCGTTTCTGATACGGTCCCTTAGAGAAACGCCGAGCATAGCCCTTTCCATAGCACGCTGAGCGACCTTAAACTTGTGAACTAGCCGTACCGTAAGTGTCCACGTTTCGGCTCCGTATGTCATTACGGGTAGGACGCACTCATTGAAGACTTTCGTCTTTAGGCATTGTGGGATCGATGATGAGAAGACCCGACGAAGCTTCCCAAACGCTGCCCAACCCAGCCGAATTCTCCTGTTCACTTCGTCCTCAAAGTTGTTTCTCCCTAACTGCAAAGTCTGCCCGAGGTACACGTATTTTTGAACAACTTCAAGAACGGCACCGTGTACTGCAACCGGTTCCGGTAGAACGTGTTCATTGAACATGACCTTGGTCTTGTCCAAGTTCATCCGTAGGCCGATGCGCACAGAAGAGTCAGCCAGGTCATTCAGCATCTGTTGAAGGTCCTCCAGCGTCTCTGCCATGATGACGATGTCGTCTGCAAATCGCAAGTGAGAGATGTATTCGCCATTGATGTTGATGCCGCGCCCTTTCCAGTGCAGCGTCTTGAAGAAGTCCTCCATTGCATTAGTGAACAATTTCGGGGATATAACATCACCTTGTCTCACTCCTCGATGCAATGGTATGGGTCTTGTATGCTGATTCTGTACTTGGACGGACATAGTGGCGGCTTCGTAAAGACATCTCAACACTTGGATGTATCGCCAATCTACTTGGCAACGCTGCAGGGACTCCAGAACAGACCAGGTCTCGATCGAGTCAAAGGCCTTCTCATAGTCCACGAATGCTAGACACAGGGGCTGATTATACTCTTCGGTCTTCTGTATAATCTGCCGCACTGTGTGGATGTGGTCTATGGTGCCATATCCGCTCCGAAACCCAGCCTGCTCCGGTGGTTGGAATTCATCGAGTCTTCGCGCAAGACGGTTCGTGATGACTCTTGAAAACAGTTTGTAGACGTGGTTTAGAAGGGAAATGGGCCGATAGTTCTTCAACATGGTCTTGTCACCCTTTTTGAAGAACAAGACGACCACACTCCTGCTCCACGCTTCTGGAGTTCTCCCTTCGAACAGGACAGCGTTAAAAAGCTTTTGGAGCTCCCTCAGTACGGGCATACCTCCAGCTTTCAACAGTTCTGTTGTAACGCCGTCCTCTCCAGGGGCTTTTCCATTTTTCAGCTGTCCAAGAGCCATCACGATTTCATCAGTACTGACTTCTGGCAGATCTTCGGTGTAGTGGCGTGTTAATGTGGCTCTAGGGTCCTTATTTTCGGGATCAGGTCGAGATGCATGCGAAGCGTATAAACTGCCGTAGAAGCCTTCGACTTCCGAAAGGACGGCCGGCTTAGAAGTAACGACTTCTCCACGTGATGTGGTCAACTTCGTCAGGTGACTTCTTCCAAGAGATTGTACGAACACTTTTGACCCCCGATTCCGCTCGATCGCTCTTTCGATCGAAAGAGTATTGGAGCATCGGAGGTCGTGTCGTACAAGCCTGCTGATCTCTCGGTTAAGAGTCCTCTTGGCTAACGAAGTGACAGGTGGGTTCTCACGTCGTTCCCTCATTAACCCTAGTGTCCTCTCTGAAAGCTTCGACTTCCTGCTTTTACGCTGCATTTCACAAAATCTCGTACCTTCGTCCCTGAGAATCCGAACCACATTTTCAAGGTTCTGGTTTACGTCTGTTGTGGTTTCCATGGCAGCAAATCGGCTTTCCAAATTTGACTGGAATTTTTCAGATCCCATCGTGACTTGAAGCAGAGTTGGTCGGAGCCTGGATTTCATCAAACGGACACGTTCAGCCTTAAAGTTGATATTCAGAGAGCCTCGGACAAGTCGGTGATCACTACCGGTGTTAAACCTATTGATCACTGAGACGTCTCTGAATATGTGCTTTCTGTCCGCCAAGATGAAATCAATCTCATTTTTTGTCATAGCGTCGGGGCTTTGCCACGTCCACTTTCTTTGGGGCCGCTTTTTGAAGAAGGAGTTCATCAAGAACAGCCCCTCCCGCTCGAGAAAGTTGACAAGCATTTGCCCCCTATGATTCCTGCTTCCAAATCCATGAGATCCTATTACCGATTCGCTGCAAGTTTGTACTCCCACTTTGGCGTTGAAGTCACCCATAACGACGTTGTAGTGGGTTTTAGTAGTGAAGTGCAGGGCCCTCGATATGTCATCGAACATATCCTCCACTTCATCGTCCGAGTGGGCCGAGGTCGGTGCGTACACTTGTACTACCTTGAGGCTATACCTCTCGGTAAGTTTGATAATGAGGTACGCTACCCTGTTCGACACACTGGATATTTCCACTACGTTGTCGGAAAGGGACTTGTTTACCAGAAACCCCACGCCACCTTGGGATAGTTGGTCTCCCTCGCGGAAGTACATCAGGTGGCCTGAGTCGAGGGTTATGGTATCCTCCCCCTCTCTTCGGACTTCACATAGCCCTAGGATATGCCACCTAATCTTCCCAAGTTCCACCTCAAGTTGAGCCAGATGCGAGTCTAGCCGTAACGTGCGGCCGTTATAGGTTGCCAAAGTCAGTCGCTTATGGTGGCCTTCCGTAACCCGGTGATTCTTAGCACCCCCCGTCCCGCCGTTACCGTGGTCGCCACCATGACCAGGAATAGCGGGACTGCCGGGAACTGGGGGCCGTGGCTTTTGTAGCTTTCGCATGGAGGATTTTAGCCCATAATCGAGATTACGAAAGCAAGAATAATACACGTGCGTCAGTGCTTGCGTTGGCAACCGTACTAAATAGGCGAAGGCGGGGCGATGCGTGGGGAAGCGAGAGGTGAAGCGCATTCCAGCCGGGTGTGCAGATATGTCCGACATTGTATGGGGAAATCTCTGAATCTTGACTTTCACTGACATGATACACTGCCACTTTTATTGCCTTGTTTTCCTTTACTTCTAAAAACCTTGTTTTTTTATGTATACCTGAAATATCAGTATCATCAGCATAAGGATGTGGGCTGTCAACAGTTACAGGTTGTGGAGGAGCGCGACCTCCGCCTGCCGCGGCCTCTTCAAGTTCACAGACACACACTTCTACCACCATGTCTGCTACTGCAGGCTTACTTGAGCAAAGGGCTGGTAAGGAAATAAGAATAAATCAATGACAACTTTGTTTGATCGATATGTACCCATTTTTTTAGTGTCTTAAAACTTATAATGTCGACGTTAAATATCGTAAACGAAAGTATATATTATACCAAGTATGAATAAAAAAATAACATAGTAAACGATATAACGATTAGAAAAAATCTTAATCGGACAAGTCATTTCACAAAAAGGCTAAGTCAACGGTTTAGCTACGACCAGACAATGACTGAAATCAAAACTTTATATAAATATAGACTTTATAAGTTCGTTCGCATTTATCCCACTTTCTTAAGTTAGGTTCACCATTTTTAAGAACTTTTGTAGCAGTTTAATCTAGTCTAGACTTTACTATACAGACACATATATTTTACTGCACTTACCCATAAGAACATCAGTTATAATTTTAACAGCATTATTGGCATCCGGTATTCTTCCAGCTGCAGCTAGTTTTAATAAATCCACTAGAGCTCTTGCATCGGATTCACCCAGTTGTGACGTGAATTCATCAAGTGCTAACTGCAATATTTATTAAACATTTTTACAATCATAAGGTATATTATTTAATTCTTATGATGAAGAAAAGTCATGCTTTAAGTGATACGGCTCATACTGTATTATGCATTCGTGGTTAAAATATAGTATGTGTCCTTAAAATACAGCGCGATATCTATGATAGATCATTACGACTCCACTATTTTCATATATTTCAGATATTTTCATTCTTTACGTGTCAGTTTTATCACAAATGAATAATACATATAATAATATACACCTAAAATGTACTTCGTAAGTTTTAAAATGATACTAAAGCGTGATAACTGTAAAAGTGACACTGACTATATATGTAACACTATACTTTACTAGAGCCCTTCATTCCGGAAGAGGGGAAGGGGGGAATTAAATACTTATGTAACACACTTATATCTCTTATGTTTCATGTCCATGGGCAGTGGTAGTCAGTAGGTAGGCAATGGAAGCATATCATTTGTTCCCTATGTTATTAACAAAAGCTTATTTTTATATTATTGTAGAACCAACTGTGGGACTTACTTTAGGGGCGTCAGCCTGCTGCACAGTCATAGTCGCGGCAGCCACTGAGACAGCGCTCGATGACATAACTGCGGAGTGTCGCGACGATATCGATCCACTCAAAGGGCTACTTGCACCACTCTGATAAAAAGAAAGATTTTTTTATTGTCCCTTTGAGACATATGACAGATGATAGAATAATGAATGTTAAATTATAAAAATATTACGACAATGTAATTTACACTGCAGTTCAATAGACTGAAGATAAGCGAAATTATTACTTTATGACACACTAGCCGACCCACGCAACCTCGTTTGCGCCTTATATTGCCCGTAGCGTGAAAATTTCCCCCGTTTTTGAAACATTCTTCATTGTTGCTCAGCTCCTATTAGTAGTAGCATGATGATATATACCCTATAGCCTTCCTCGATAAATGGACTATCCAACACCGAAAGAATTTTTCAAATCGGACCAGCGGTTCCTGAGATTAGCGTGTTCAAACAAACAAACAAACAAACAAACTCTTCAGCTTTATATATTAGTATAGATGTATGACTGTATACTTCTATGACTTTTTTATATTTCTAACCGTAAATATAATCTTATTCTATAATTTCGATCGATCGGGATATGACATTTTGTATCCAATGTATTATAGATATACATTTCATAGTTCTTCAAAAATTTAATGTATTTACTAACCGGTAAGGTAGCTCTATCGGCGGGTGCTTCGCCCCCTCCAGTCCGGGCGTCTCCTTCGGCATCTTCGTCTTCAGTGTCGACTGTGGGTACCACTGGCGCAGCTGTAGAACTCGCTTCATGTGCCCGTAAAGCTTCTACCAGTAAACTGCGGGCCTGCGAAATCATGTGATGAAATTATGAACAAGAAAGTAACGTTTTTAGCACGAAACATCGTTTTAACTTGTATAACGATTAACGATGTATGTATAAGGTGTGTAAAATGCGTGCATATTTATCTTTTTTATTTCTTAGATTTTTTTTTAACTTTTGTTTAATATTTAAAATAGCCTTATTAATGTTAATAACAAAACAAATTATAATTGGTAGAAATCAAATCTATGGCAGCATATGAGTTTTATTGAATAATAACTGTTCTCACCTGAGTTATATGTAGGGCCAGTAAAATAAGTGACAATGCATGCTGTACAGCCACGGGGGGCTCCAAGGCTAACGCAGCCACAGCTAATGATGACCGAGGTCCCTGCGGCTCTTCGACTATACATTCTTCAGAATATAAACCTAAAATCAAAGAAAAAATGCTATCCTTTATTCACTCAGGGTTTGCTGTAAGAAAACTCAATTTTGGGTTAAGCGTCTTTGTACTTTTCTATTTATGTGTTGAGTGTGTACAATAAAGAATAAATACAAATACGAAAGTCAGTTCTGTGCATTAGCGCATAAAATTTCACAGCATATTTAAGTATATAAAATATCTTTTAATTTTTTTTTTTCATTAGCAGTGGACAACCTAGACCTTAAAAACTAGAACAACACAACACACAACAAGGCCTTCAGATTTAATGTATTGGTATAATAATTAATAAATAAATAAATATTTCTGACATCTATTCACACAACGCCATCTAGTCCCAAGCTAAGCGGAGCTTGTGTTATGGGTACTGGACAACTAATACAAATACATAAATACTTTTTTTTTGTAAATACATACATATTATACATAGAAAACACCCAAACTCCGAAACAAATATTTGTAGATTATACAAACATTTGGTCCGACCCGGGAATCGAATCCGAGACCTCACGATCAGCAGTCTCATACGCCAACCGCAAGACCAACGAGGCAGTTAAAGTAAAAAAAGTAAAAAGTATAAAGAATGCTATATTGAAAATTAACAACTTACCAAGACTTTGGGCTCCTAAAGGATCTTTAAGTGAAGGGAAAGGTAGCGGGGCTATATGTGGTGAGTGGGTGTCAGCTTGAAGAGCTGCCGGTCGTAGGGACCAAGCTGCCGAGTGTGATGACCCAGCCGCTGCACGCTGTACGCCTTCCACACCCGCGACTAAAGCTGGCCGGCGATTCACGCAAGTAGTACCGTTGCCTTGCTGGCCGTGATCATTGTCTCCCCATGCCCATACCTGTCATATAAAAAAACCAGACGGATGTAGTTAAAATACACAATAAGGTACATTCTAACCGACTCGATTCGCAAGACATCTATTACTACAAATAAATACAATGTGAGTGTCTGTTTGTAATAAATAACAGCTTTTTACTAAATACACATGTATATTTATATATTTTGGTATGTATACATGGTATACATACCAAAATATATTTTTTTACAATTTCTGTCTGTCTGCTTGTTAATCTCTGGAACGGCTGGACCGATATTGATTTCACTATTAGGCAGTTGATGATATAACTTAAATTATTTTTTTAAACCAGCTCAGCCCAGTTTAAAAAAATATTTTAAGCCCTGAAGTAAAAGTATAAAGGGTCAAGATAGTGCAAATTTTGTATTTGATGTGGTTTAAGAAGCATACCTGATGTTCGCTAGTGACAGCGAGACAGTGCAGCGCTCCAACAGCCACGTGTATGACGCGGCGTCCACGTAAAGCTTCCACCAGTGTCGGTCTGCGTACGTGTGCGTCACAACCGTGACCCAGGCGGAAGTAATCGCCTTTGCCCCATGTCCACACCTGTGAAAGAAGTTAATTTAATCTTTTAAATGCTTAAATTCATCAGTTTATCAGCACTCATTTGTAACACCTATATACATTTATCTTGTTTTCTTAAATACCTTTAATTTTTTTTTGGCTGAACAGGTATTACTAAAATAAAATCATTATCACGGATTTTAAGGGCAGCCGTATAAATAAGCTTTGTCTTTTTAAATCTACTATAATTAACCAACTTCGAAAAAGTAGGAAGTTCTCAATTCGATTGTATTTTTTGTGTGTCTCATAACTTCTTAGTGTGTGTACTGATTTATTTTGAGATTGTAAATAGACCAGAATTATTTTTTTAGCTTAAGCTACGGCTACTTACAATAATCAAAATTGGTGTAGTTCAAAAGTCGACCGTTCAGACCTACCAACTTAATTGCACATTTATTCCACATACCTCGCCATCTCTAGTAAGAGCCAAACTGAATTGAGCTCCACATTCCACTTGAATAACGCCCAGTGTGTTCAGCCTCTCTACGTTCATAGGTACCGCGCACCCATCAGATCCTCCCCGACCTGGATCAAAATAGGCTGGTGTTACATTCATAGTCGTATCTGTATCCTTGCATCAATGATTTATAAGCAAAGAGCATGGGGGTGATTATTTACGATACCGAAGCAAAGACAGCAGGTTCGCTTCATACGTCTAAACATACATTGAGGCTAAGTACAGAGCATGCAATCCATGGATTATACTACTGAGGTATCGACAGATAGGTTTTTGTAATCAGTAGACTTATTAAAAGAACATTTGTTAAACAAAATGACTCAGCGCTATCTGTTGATACCCCAGAAAATAAATACCTGTACAGATCAAAAATCCTATCCTAAAATACTGTTAGCCCACCGATTGCTATCACCATGGAAAGTTTTAAGACAATTATTGTTAATAATTGTAGCAATAATATTCCCAAGCATTAAGAAATAGAGTTTGGAAAGAAAATATTTTAAGTAAAGCTAATTTTCCTTTTTAACCTGTTATGCTCGTGGTAAGAAACAAAACATTGCAAAACATAAGTTATACATACCCAATTTGCCAAAATCACCATCTCCCCATGAAAATACTTTGCCGCAAGCAGTTAAGGCCAAGGTTTGTGCATCGCGCGACCCACATGCTACTTGAACTACTCTGAAGCTCGATAAGGCTTCCACCTAAAAGCATATCAGTTCCTTATAAACAATAAAATATACACTGTAGTGAAGGAACTTTTTGTTGCGATTATTCTTAATGGTGAAACTGGAATCCAAGTAAAGCATTTGAAATAATGGCAAATAAATACTTTTAAACTATTTAATATTATAGATTCTCAATCGATTTCATGAGGACATTTTTTTTTATGTCAATATTTATTAATTTGGTACAACACAACATCCTATAAAAGTTTCAAAATTAAATGATTATGTTATCATTGTAATAGAAATGTATCCAATTATGACTTTAAAACCAAAATACATCTGGTCAATAAAAGGATTATACAATGCTATAAGTGTGTCAAATAATAACTTACCATTTTAGGTAGCAATTGCGTCATATCATCTCCATGTCCCAGCCTGCCGTACTCCCCCAATCCCCACGTATACAAATGTCCCCGAGCGGTCACGCACGCACTGTGCGCAGAACCACACGCAATGCTGACGACTCGCTCCCCCGATAGAGACTCTATCAGACGTGGCATTTCTAGGGTGATTCGGTTGCCTTGACCCAACTTGCCGTCTTCGCCTTCTCCCCATGAATAAACCTGTAAAAATTATAACATTAAAAGGGCATCAGGACGTTTTCAATTAGCAATATAGACATAATAGTTTCACGGAAGTACACAAGTAATATGTGGTTCACTAATATTTATAATCTTCATACGTGCCAGTCTGACAACAATCTAGTTAGAGCCTGTGTTTTGATAACCAGACGACTGACAAACATACCTGAATATTTCCAATTATACATATTTAGTAGAAAAATTATAAATCTTTATGCAAAACTAATGATCATGCTTGTCATAGAATTATTTGTCCTCGATGAGAATCAAACCAATGACATTCGGTTATTAAGTCAGGGTCATTAACCATTAACCTGGTAGACCAAGAAGTCTGTGGTCGGTTAATTTATTCTTAGGAATTTGTATTACAGAACTATTTTATTGCAGAAGTACAACATAGCAGTTAAATAAAAAATGAAGTTAATCTAAGATACCTTGCCATCAGCTGTAAGCGCCAATGCGTGTTTGCCTCCGGAATGTACGGCTACGCGCCGTACGAGCACGTGAGCAAGGTACGGGTTCGCACGTGGGTTTGACACGTTGTTACTGTGTCCGAGTCCGAGCCGACCATTTGTACCCTCTCCACAAGCATATAACTAAAACCAAAGAATATATTATGTGATAATTTTACTGCATTTTTCGCAGTTTTACCTACGTTAACTATCCACAATTATTCTAATGCGAGATTTTTTTTCAGATTTAGGGGGATTAAAATAAAATAAAAGTATTTCGGCTTTAATATATTAATATTACTGTACTTCTCAGAACTAACGTACATAAATATTGTCACCTAGATTACACTAACTTCTTTAGGTACTTATTAACTTTTTTCCTGCTCTCAATCTTAAAAGCATTGGGTATCATTTAAATATAATCTACACTGGTACATCAAAAATTTATCACAATATATCCTAAAAATCATTACCTTGCCATCATGCGACACAATAAACAGTGTCTTAGAACCGCCTGCAATATGGACAGGCCGTAGAGCGCTGAGGCTGGGCGAGAACACGGGTACCTTCACCTTGGATCCCTTTACACCACCTAATTGGTCTTTGTCGTTTAGACCCCAAACGTAAACCTACAAAAATGTAAATTTTACACTGTATAACGATTAATCAAACATTTAAAAAACACGTCGATACCAATACGTTACAGTTACTTTTTTATAATATAATATCTACAATAAAGATTTCTGATCCGATACAGAACGTCATCTAGCTTCAAACAAAGCTTTGAGCTTTGATTAGCTACAGCTAGATTGACTGATTTAAATCATTAATATATCTACTTTTCTTTGTAAATACTTACATATTATACATAGAAGACATCCAAACTCCGATTCAAATATTTGTAAATAATAATAAATCATACAAACAAGATAAGATAAACAACATTTTATTAGTACAAGACACGGTTAGACTCAACCCACCTTTGATGAGTCAACTGACAACGCTGGGGCATTATTATCAGCAGCTAAAGCACCTGATAAATTATCTTTTTCCATCCAATCTTCAGCTACAAAGTTCATACTCTGAAATTAATCAAAATGGTGCCTTTATTTCTCATTAATTATCTTCGCTGAATGTTCTTCGTTTTATTTTTTTATCTGACATTACCTGTAAAATTTCTGAGTAGAGAGGATTCGGTCTGAAGCCAGTAATATATAAACCATGTACGCGACAATCGGCATTCACGTTCCGGTTTTGTTTAATGCCGATTTCTATACAAGGATAATACTGTAACAAGACATGTTATGAATTAAAATAGTGTTTTGAAAACACTACGAGTATTCAGTATTAACAGATATATAAAGAATATTTTTATTACAGAAGTATTTGAATGCCGTAAATAAATAAATTTTATTTCGAATATTGGAATATTTAACAACGAACTTAGAAAAATATATATGCCATAGTGTAAATTACCATGCTGCATTCGCAATGAGTGTGTTCCAACACTGTCTTGAATTCTGTATATGCTTTCCATCAGGCAGAAAGCCATTTTGGCAGCGCCAAACATAAAAAAAAGAAAAAAAATTTTCGTCGTCCACTGCTGAATGCACTTGCGCGTGGATACGAACTGCCCAAGACCGAGATAGTTGGCGAACCTTGGGGAAGACCTTCGTTCAGCAGTGGTAGAAAAATACATTAATGAAATTTTATTTCACGACTCCAATAGTTCTATAGGAATATAATAGAGACGAACAAGGTTTTTTCCTGAAAAATATATCACCTGTTTGCAATCGGCGAGTAGTTGTATCTGCTGCAAGTGCGGGGGAGGTCGTTCGCGGGGTGCGGGGGGCGGCGCACAGGGCACGGCAGCGAGCGGCACGAGCGCGGCGTCGTCGAACGTGCTCCCCGCCCGCACGGACAGAGCGGCCGGTCCGTGTGTTCCGCCACTCACACCCAACCCCAAGCGGCGCACGCGCACGCCGGTACGCATCTCTACGCGGATCCAATGCTGCATACAACACATCAATCAGCGTATAAATACCAGACCAAATGAATTTAAAAAAAATTCAATATTTTTCGTTAATCGTTTAAAATAATAGGTTTAGTTCAATGTAGCAAAACAAAATTTTAAATAAAAAACCCGACTGACTGACACTCGGGAAGCACAAGTTTTCAAATAAAAAAGTGAGCCGTCACGAGACGTCCGGCAGATGTGAAACATAAAATTACTGTAATAAACAATTACTGTTTATTAATATTCATTTTTATTAAATAAAAAAAATTAAAATTTATTTTAAATCGCGACAACTCAATTATTTTCATCAGTGACTTCGGATTTGAAGAAAATACACCGCAAGTTTTGCGTGCACCTTATATCCCTTCTCCTTTTTAGCCAAAAAAAAGTTTTTGTATTGAATACGTTTTATTTCTAGCTTTTCTTTTCGACTGATGTGCAGCCAAACAAATTTAACAAAACGAAGTTTAGACGCAGCTAGTAAAGTTCCATAATTATATTGGGAAAACATACCTGTCCATTTCCACTAGAACTCTGCCAGTAAGTGTGCGGCTGCGAATCGAGCAGACGCCTAGCACCTGCACCAGGTCGACAAGATGATACACGAACGGCTCGCACAGCACCGCGCCACCCAACCGCTGTCCCGCCCGCACTTTCACCCCATTCCGCTATGCAAACAGGAGGTAACCAAATATATACTCAGATTCATAAAACATAGGTCTCTCATTGGAAAGGAGGTAAGCTTACTAAGCACAGACGGTGTGTTAAGTTTTTCTTATCATTGCATTGAAATGTTTGTATGATCTACAAATATTTGTTTCGGAGTTTGGGTGTTTTCTATGTATAATATGTATGTATTTACAAAAAAAAAAAAGTATATATGTATTTGTATCAGTTGTCTAGTACCCATAACACAAGCTCTGCTTAGTTTGGGACTAAATGGCTCTGGGTGATAGATGTCCGAAATATTTATTGCAGTACTGTTGCTTGCGTAGCTTGTTCGCTCAGTTAGCTTTTACGATACTTACGAGATGGATAAATGTGGTTAAATTCCGTATTTTTTAATCTACTATACGAATATCAACATCATTTAGTGGTCCAATTCAGCTGGACATAGCAGAGGCAAACTTAACAAAATTGTCACTTAACGGATGGATAGATAAAATAATATCGCAATAAATTCTTTTACGTCATAAGGTCAGGTTAAATACTAACACTGATCAGTTACGAGTTCCATTTCACTGACTTGTCCTGTCCAGCCAGGCTGTTGAGGGAAATCCACTGTCAGATCACGACCGTTGCTGGAAATCGCTGTAAAAAAATTAAGGAATTGTAATTACTATTGATTGCACAAAGGTCAAAATTCGACCATATGTAATTTATTCATTTTTTTTTTTGCATTCTGCCCTCCTCCTTCATGGAAACTTTAATTGTGTCAAATTTCATACTCTTCTGTTTGCAACACTTAATACTTACTTACTAAGGGGTACAAAGTTTTTGCTTTATATTTTAATATATATATATATATATATATATATATAATCAATTAAGTTCCTTTCCTATCATTCGACAGAGCGTAACAATCGGATTGCCGCATGATAGAAACGGATAAAGTACTTATAAACAAAAGTGCGAAGATAACTATAGCGATTATTAACTTTTATTACAACGCTATATACGCGTTTGCAAGTAAACTTTGGATTTACGCATATTTATTATATCACAATTTAATATTTTTATTATAAATAATGGTACGAGAAATTTATTGAAAAATATAACAACATATTATATTGTAAGATTACAAATCCATGATGGTTACAACAGCTTTGTTGAACATGCAAATATTATTTTCACACATTTGTATTTTTAACTTTTTTTTAGAAAGCCTTGCTATTTGCTATTATCAGGAGACAGTTCATTTTTGAGCCATTTTTATTGGTAAACAAAAGTAAATGTTCGGATGCTTGATTAATCCATAACCCGACCACATTTCCAGAATTCGTTCGTTGATTGCCAAGTCAGTATTGAATAGCTTTAAACTAAGTAGTAACCTAACTTATTTTTTTATTTTGCAATAAACATATGTGTAAAAATACATACATGTAACAGTGCCGACACTGGTGTGGTCGATACATCCCCATTTGTATCGAGGTTGTGTAACAGCTGCGCGGACTCTTACACGGTCCCCCACCGTGAATGGAGGCGTGCCTGATACTACTTCTGCATGCATTGCTCGGACTCCAAACACTCGTCCTAAACCCCTCCATTCAACCTGCGCAATGAAAGGATACTTATTGCTTGACTGTGTTCAAAAGAAATACTTAGATTTATTACCAACATTTTCTTACGCATCGCAAAATATACAAAACGCGACGAGATCGTCTTATTGTAGAGAGATTGCGGATAACTTTATATTTAAAAAGAAATTTTATACTTAAAATTATATTTAATATAGACTATAAGAACAAGTTTACTTGGGAACTACAGAATAAAAAAAACAGACATTATGGTTGTGTCGTGCTAAGAATGTATGTTATCAACATGTTAAAATAAAACTCTTACATGCAGAAATACATTTTGTTTTATATCACGTTCAACTTTTTGTACTTGTCCAACGTCACCTAATGCAACCTGAAAAATAAACGAAAAAGATCGAAACTGTCGAAACGAAACGTAAATAAAATTACTAAGAAATTAAAAGAAAGTCTGAGTCTCTTACAGATTCGATTGCCTTACAACAGCGTACAGTCATTCCTGGAGTTATGACTTCAGATAAGTATTGCCCATATTCCTCTTCAGATGCAAAGCAACTTCGCCATCTATACGGTGTTTGTTTCTTTTCTATTTTCGAATGAAGTGGCCTCATTTCGAATACAGAATCGTCCATGCCATGTTGAGGTAGTTCTAGTAAATACGCTACTAGTGACTCCACTGACGGTAGATTGGTACCACCTGTGATAAATCTTTATTATAATATCGTCTTTATCTTTTTCGATTATATTTTCTATCTCAAAATTTCTAAATGCACATTTTTACATTTATATATTTGTTCATATTATATCATAAATTCGAAAGTATTAGCGTCCTTTACACCGCTAAATCTCTGAACCGATTACATGTATTAATTTCGATAAAGAGATAGATTGGACCTTGAAGAAGGACATAGGTTGCTTTTTATAGCGATAACAGATATACACTGGGCATATTCGGACAAAAAGCTAGTTATAGAGTATATAAAATCTTTTACCTAGTGCTTGGATAGCAGCATATACGGCATGTCTTGAAAATCCCATCTCAATAACATGTTGAACTTGTGCAGAATTTGCCCATGTATTGAGATCTTTCCTTGCTGCAAGGCAACAATATATACGAAAAATAAATACAAAATACACAAGACAATATAAATAACATGCACATAAAATATTTCCCTGATGTCATTATATTTTAGTACACTTACAGAGAGACGCAGATGCGGTGCTTGTAGATGGGCCCATAGATAGCTGCATGACATTGCTTTTATCTATGATTGGCATTTCTGGAGGTAATTCATGATCTCTCTCATCTCCTGTAAATTGTATGCGTTATGAATGAATATATACTATAGCTTAAAATAATGGGACCGGATTGATAAACGGGTAAGAAATGCCGCTGAAATAATAAAAAATATCACTGTTGGTGAATTATTTATATAATTCACCAACAGTGATATACAACAATTCATCATCATCAGGTAAATGAATGCATCATACACAATAATATCATCGCTAACATAAAGATTATACATACATATAGGTAAACATATAGATAATAATTTATAATGAGTATTCCAATCTAGTGCTATTAGGCCCTCGAGTTTTTTTTTATAATTTCTTTGATACTTTTCTACTACTATCTATACATATCCGCACAACTGAAACGGTAAATCTGTTTCTTGATAAGCCTAACACTTTCGTATTTTACTCTTACCATTAATGTGTGCAGCTAGCTGTTGAACTATAGTCAACGCAGCTGCTTCGAGTTCCCGCGGCGTGTGTGACGCGGCGAGCGGACTGGGCCGGGTCGCCAGAGCTAGTAGACGTCGAAGCAATGTGCCTTCAGTGCCTAACGTAGTGCCCCTATCTATGGTACCTAGAATAGACAGGATATAGCAACACGCGCTTTATAATGATATGTGACATGATGAACAAGAAGCAATAATGATAATACTGCTTTTAATAAAGATGAGTATTCAATTATACATGTACATATGTAGTATTATGTCCGTATTGTCTTGTTATTCATACTGATATTATACATTCAAAAGTAACTCTGTCTATTACGTTCTCCGTGTTATACACCGATTTCAATGTTCAGCATGAAGATACTTCGACTCCTGAGTAAGGACATACGATACTCTTTATTGCCATAACTTATATACAGTATACAGGGCGGAATCACGAGCAAAAGCTAGTAATAAATAATAAACCAAACAGTTTGAAACAAAGAGATCAAATCAGACAAAGACAACGGTCCTTGAAATAAGAACACTTTCTTGATTTGAACGCCATAGCGTCACTCGTATCGCGTTAGTATTATTTTATTCCTTATCATATTTATACCTGACAAACTAAAATATTTGTACCAAAACATTGGTTTAATTATTTGTAAAGTAATTCGTATTTTCGATACATGTTGGTGTTTTTGGATAACTTTACTAATTTCATTATTACCTGCATTATCTGGTGGTTGCATCATAACTTTCCTTAACCGCGTCCGAGTGGTCAGTAACCCACGAACAGCACAAAGAGTTAATAATTCCATTTGTTGTTTTCGTAGCCCATACACGTCGATTTCAGCTGAAAACAAATTATTCAAAAATAGTAAATTTAGCAGAGCTCATTCAAACTTTCTTGTGCATATGGAAACTCCCTCGGGCAGTTACCCCACGTGGGTTTTCGATAGTGCAGTGTATCGGAATCGAAGCGACTAAAACTGTACATAACAATATTTGCACTGTCCTGCCAACTCACGGCAAAAAGAACATATTAGTTATTACAGGTTATGTAGAAAGTTGGAACTAAGTATCATTTATATAATTTAACTGGCAAATTATCCTATAAATTGCGTGGTACGTTATCCCGGTCCTACGCTCAAAAGTTTTTTGTCCCTGCTACCCCTGTTAGCTACTACAATCTAAAGTTTTTGGAAGATGAAATATGAAAATGATAGCCGATGGGACAGAAAAGTTCTTGACTGGAGACCACGTGACGGCAAACGCAGAGCGTAGGAAGGCCTTCTGCAAGATGGACGGACGACCTAGTCACGTTTGCAGGGACTCGTTGGATGCCCGGTCGCTACCAGCCGGTCGAAATGGAAATCAAAGGGTAGGCCTACGTTCAGTAGTAGACTTCTTACGGCTGATATAATGATGATGATGAGAGTAGGGTTTTTGAAATTAATCATCGTTTTTTTATAGAATAGGGGCACCTGATGGTAAACTATTACCGCCGCCCATGGACACCGAAAACACCAGAGGTGTTAAGATTATTTGAATTACTTTAGTTTATAATATTTTTAACTAATTAATCGAATATTGAAATTGTAATGTAAGAACTTGAACTATGAAAAACTCAAAATATGTGTAGCATGTGTTGTAGGGATGGCCTGTTCATATCATCGTTAATAATATTTTATAGTCATTAATGGGCATTAGTGTCTCCTTAGTAAGGAGATTTTGGCCTTCTACACCAAGCTGCTCAGACAGATTGGTTTTCGGTTTGTTTCACATTACTCATTCTCTTTGCATTGCTGTTGTCCTTATTTGATGTAAGTCTATAAGGTATACATAGGGGTGATGACACACTGTATTCTTGATCCCTCTACACACGGCAATGGCCTGATCACACAGTTGGTGAGAATAATTTATCAAACAAAATAACGTCGTGGAACAATTTGGTTTGACCCTAAATATCATAGTTTTTTGGACATACCAGGTAAGTGGTGAGGGTGCATGGGAGAGGCCTGTGGTCCGGCGCCTAACAGTGCAGCGCAGACCCGCAGCGCGCTCTCTCCACCAGCGAGCGGCTGGGCCAACCGCTCACTCTCAGCACTCTGTACACTGCCTAACTCACACTGTAATGATGGAAAAGTAATGTACTGAAAAATGTGAGAATTGGATAAAGGTATTTTTGTATGGTAACATTTTTAGTGTTATTATGATGTTGCTTGTCGCGTTGAGTTTCAAGTATTGAAAGAAAATGAAACATAAATAAACCTCAATTAAACGAATCAAACGAGCAGTAAATAAATAAAATTAAAAAAGTGAATGATGTGGCGCCACAGGCTTCTTTGCTTTTGTACGTTGCGCACTAATATTACGTTACATAAAATACGTAAGCGCCATGTATTCCTCAGCGTTTACGTCATTTTGGTCGCGAGAAAACTATCGATAATAGTAAGCGTTCTAGCGCTGTTTTATTTAAATGATTAGTTAGACGATATAACTAATGACAAAGCACCGCAGCAAAACGCCTTAATTTTAGTTGACTTTCGATTTTACTGTTACATAAAATGTTAAATATGAAGATGGTTTCTTAAGGAGCAAACTCCAAAATATATTTAACAAGTTAACAAAGCTATTAGAAAACTCCGCATCTGGTTCAATTACCTGTACCTTATATTTTGTTACAAATTATTAAAAAAATACCTTTGTAGTGGTATTGTCGTCGTGTACAAGGGTTATCTTTGCTCTGGGCGACAGCTGGGTCACAATTGCGTTTCGCGGTGGAGATCCAGCAGTCACCCGTTGTCCCAGTCTTATTCGCCATTCTACACCACCCACCACGCCGAGAGCGCCAGCTATTCAAACAATTTATAAATATATTACAACTGTTTTCTTTGCTAATCTTATATTATATACGATAAATAAGATAAACTTTTAGCCAATTCCAACACGTACTTTGGTTTGGAGCATTTAGTCCTATTCTCAGCTAATTGACCATGCGATAATTTAAGACACCGGTATTTTCACCCGGTTAGAGTTAGGCTAATATACAGGCCTTAAATAGTGTATCTGATATTCCCGTACATAATTATGCTGTTATTATATTTTGATGTTACAAAAGTATTATTATTACTACTTATTATTAAATGGCATGAAGTTTTTGGTTAACTACACTTACTAATTTTACACTTATTTAAAATTATAGAAGCTTTCGCTTTGTAAATAGACGTAAGTCCTTTTTTACCTATAAGACAACTCTCTAAGCTTGGAGGAGCAGGTTTCATAGTCTGGGTCATGTCCTGTTGACTAGTATGAGGCCACCAATGCCAGTCGCTTGTCACCTGAAACAAAAAGTACATCATGGACAATGGACACCTCCAACTTAAGAAAGACTACTGCACTGTTACCCTTTGAAGCTCTTCCCAAAAGAACGGAATGAAATGAAATTCCCCCAGTGAAAAGTGAGTAAAAAATTACTTAATAGCGATTTTCTGTGAGGTCATACTATCATTGTGATAGAGCTGGCCTATACATAATTATGTGCTAATATAAATACAAATTATGTACTACTAATGAGTTTATTCTATTCTAAAACTTTATTGGAGACCGCGTCTTGGCAAACGTAGTTTGGGACGACATCCGGCCAGATGGCGGGACGACTTGCGTAAGAGGGCCGGCGGAGACTGAATGCAAAATGCAGCACACCAGGTTCTGTGGTGTGCCTTGGGAGAGGTCTATCTATATCCAGCTGATGATGATTCTAAAACTCACCATTTGTGCGGCGAGCTGCAGTTTGTCGAGTAAGAGCGCACTCAACGGCGTGTGCCACTGCGGAGCGGCGTGCAGAGTACGCACTAGCCACACGAGCGCGGCACACGTTGAGCCCGTGTAGCTGGCCGTGGCCGGTGCGCGCCAGCGGTTGTCTGTACCAAAGTATTGACGTCTTATTATCATAGGTACTACTTTATAACCATTGAAGATAACTGTAACGCGGGAAAACTATCCCTGTTAATAGGTGTTTTAGCGCTGTTTTTCTTGTTTTTTTATGAAATATAGGGCAAAACGAATAGACGAATCGCCTGATGATAAGCGATTACCGCCGACCATGGACACCCGCAATAACGGAGGCATCACGAGTGCGTTGCCGGTCTTTTGGGGATGGAGAGAGGTATGGGGGGAGGGGTTGCGGCATGGGCCTGCGGTATCCTCACTCACTCAGTGAAATACAGCGCAAGCGCTGTTTCACACCGGTTTTCTGTGAGGCCGTGGTAGAAGAAGAAGGCCTGAAGCGTAACGCCTCACTTTTAACTTGACGCTCGATTTCATTCTTTATAAAATCGTGAGCTAAATATGAAAATGATTTGTTAAGGAGTAAACTCTAAAAACACAGGTTTTGTAAATTATACCCACATAATCTAATAGGTACCCTCGAGACACTGTAATTATTATTAATATCGTAACAGTAATGTCGGCGAAAACAGACTTAAAAGGCACAATATCTTTATAGAACCCATCAGAGCTTTGATCGAATCGCCAAATCCTCGTTTGACAGAAAAGGGTGATTTAACTAATCCTATTAATCAACTTACCGACTTCTTCCTCATCAGTGTTGACGGCGATCGCGTGATGGTTGTGTTTGAAGGCGGGGTCCCATGAATGTGTCTCGAGCCATATTCGCCCGATCAACGCTAGTAATTGTGCACCAACGGTTCGCCGCCATTCGGCCGCACCGTTGTGTTCGACAAGCACTCGGCGAAGTAACCATAGCGATTGTATCTGCGATGCCAAAATTGTATATTTGTTGTAAATGTTGCATTTGTATTATTCTCTACAACACTTGAGTAAAGTACTTATGGCAGTTGTTATAAAATGTTGTGTACTATTAAAGTCCATTGCTGGATATGTGGCGCGCAATGGGAAACGCCTATGTCCAGAAGTATGTACATACAACGTAGCAATCGGTGTATAAGATATAATAATATACCGTTTAGATATGTGTTGGTTCACCTGTCTAGCTAACATAAGTGGGTTATCGTAAGCTTTTTATCAAGGACTTTTATAAGCATGATTTTATTTAATACTTCTTTAGCCGCATTTAGCACTTTTTGGTAGGAGAAATTGTTACGAGTTCGCGTCACCGACATGCTAATGTTTGATGTTGATAGTTTTAATTTGAACATTATGAAATTTCTAATTTTACATATTAATTTTGCAAATAACATTCTAAGTTATAACTTTTCACTTCTATCGGCAGTACATATGACAGCCATTTTCTTTTATTATATTCAAATGTGGACTGCAGCCCAAGCTATGTAAACTAAAATAATAAGAAATTAAAACAGTCATAGGAAAATAAATACTTAGATAAGGTGTAAAACTTACTTGTAAATATATTAGATCCTGAGTGATAGGTTTATCAGCAGTTGAAATAATACTGTAGCAAAGTTCGAACCAAGAGTCGGTGCACAAAGATACTCGCATTTCTGGACTCTGAGCAGTAGCTGTAACAAAATGTAATAAGATTTATTAAGTGTTAACTGGATATCCAAACGCTTCCAAATAGGTTTTTTTTGTGCACGAAATAACCTAACTAGAAGAGAAATCCACCAAATCTGGTAGAGTTACAGTTAGTCGCTTCATGATAAGTTCTATGTGAGTTCTCACTTCATATAAAACCTCCTGAATACCACTATCGCTTCTTTAGGTTTATGATTCCTATAATTATGGCAAAAGATAGTTATATGGGTCTAAAAGTTACCCATCCTTTTTTTGTGTTCGGAAATTCCCTCGGATACTACCGACAGGTGGCATGACTCGACCCGACTAAACCCGCACGCCGTCTCGGGTACCAGGAGCCAGGGCAACTGATGCACCCTCGAAAGGAAGTCCTTGGAATCCCGACAAAAGTTATCTACCCAAGTTTCTTAAAAGTCACCCAAGGAACTAAATTTCATATTGTTTTAATTACCTCTCGCAAGTGCCAGAGCCGTGTGGTAATGCGCGGCGAAGGCAGTCGGAGGTGGAGCTGCGTGCGCGTGCGCAAGTGTAAGTAGACGACGCTGAAGCGCGGCCACATTTCGAAGCGCTACGCTTCCTACTGCACCAGAGCCCGCTTGTGCCATGCACGCGCCCGCACCCGCACATAGGACGCGAATAGCGCCCGTACACGCCCAACGAACTTCGCTAACCGGCCACCATTCTACGTTCGGCTCTACCACTGGAATTAGACAGATAGATAAAAAAATGGCAGTCATAAGGACTGCCGATAGAAGTGTTTACTTAAAACTTTCTGTTATTTTTTAAATAAAAGCCGCCAACGAACGCGCCCAAAGAAGGTTTGTGACGTCAGCATGTCGGTGACGCAAACTCATAAGATTTCCTCCTGCCAAAAAGTGCTCAATGCGGCTAAAGAAGTTTTCACTCCAAAATCTCTTTTTGTAAGCCGTTGTAGTATGGCACAAAGGGTTCTTCCAAACAATAAATAGAAGAGAGACAGTAATAGTTGACGGTTCAATGCAAATGTTAATAGGAAATTTAACATATACTCTACATTCTGATTTGTTTGCATACATATGATATTTATTCATTCACAAATCTAAGTATGTCTATTCGTGATATCCATAATGCAGGCTGTGCTTAGTGTAACTTAGTGTTTCGTAAAAATTAGCTTTATAGTTATTTTGATCCATGTCCTCTAAAGTACAATAAAAAAATATGATCAAAAGGTTTTTTTTGATGTGGAACATCAAAAAAATCAACGGGTGTCCAATTACGCTTAGCGGGAATTGTAAATAAATTTAAAAACTTAGAATTCTGTATTTAATAAAAAAATATATTAATGTAATAAATAGTCATTTCATTTTATACAAAATAATTTTGATGTTTCACATCTACCAGGCGTCCCGTAATGGCTCACATTTTTTTATTAATTTAAAATACTTACCCGGGCCGTGCACAGTTTCGTCGACTGAAGGCGGCGGTGACGGCGTGCGTGCTAACTTCAGGTCGTACTTGCCTTCCTTGCCCATTCGATAGGAATTAGTCCCGCCAGAGTCCCAGGCAACACGTACCCATCCATCTTCGCCTAGCTCGCCTATTACACGACCCTCACCGCCAGGTACCCCATCCTATCAAAGAAGAAACATGTCGGTTGGTTCATCAGCCTACGGGCTTGCTCTTTGAATAAGCCGTACGTTACAGGAACATTTTTCAATAGTGAAGGACTGTGTCAGTAACACAAAATAATATATACTTTATAACAAGTTTACGTAATATAAAATACCTGATCTCCCCACTTCCAGTCTTTACCGCGTACTACTTTTGCGCCGATTTTCATAAGCGAAGCTAATTCCGGACCTGATAAAGACGCACCACGCGCTCGAGCACCAAGACGTTCATCTTCAAAAATTACTAAACAATCCGCTGCAATAAAAACAGTATTTAAAAAATACATTCAATTTGTAAAAAAGTTCGTTATCCGAAAATCAGGTGTATAAAATGAATAAATTAATATGTCAATTACACATTGCAATTTCCTTTTAAAAAATGATATTGAATAGGGCATTTTACTATAGAGAAACCCTATTTAGATATTCAAAAAAAGTGTTGCGAAACATGAAATAGCAAACATAGTGTCGTATAGATAAATATATATAATAAATAAATAATAAAACAGTTTGGTAATTTCATATTCATGACTGTACATGACTTATATACACTTGATATTAGATGAAATCTTTGGGAACCTGTTAGAAGTAGCGGAAGCAATCGCGTGTGTGGTAAAAATATATTATGCTAGCGACAAGTTGCATTTCTATCCGTTGATAACCGTTTCGCTATGCCCTGTTCTATATTTGTAACAACGTTTATAAATACGAAAATTCCTTTAAAGTTAAAGAAAGCTACTTCATGAATATAATATTCGTTAGTATATCATTATAACTTACACTTAGACTTTAAGCTATTCGTAATGAGTGAAGTCAGCTGAGTTGTATCGCCTCCTATCTGCTTCAGTAACGTAAGGCATGTGCTCAAAACGCCACCGTTGATCAATTGTTCCAGTTCAGGACCCTGACATCCCTCTACGAGTAGTGATAATAATGTTATTAAGAATCTGAAAGTTTGAAACTCAAATTATCCAATGATATTTAGGTATATAACATCATCTCTAGCTCTATTTCGAATTTGAGAGAGTGATTTCATAAAAATAATAAGAATAATATTTATTTACGATCAAATTATAATATATGTCAAGTATAATGAAGAGAATAATGTTAGAAAAATATAAATATAAAAAAAATTGAAACGGTTTTATTGAAAATAATGTACTTAAGGCTAAAAACATACTTGGTAAAAATATTCGGTATAAAATCGTTTGGCGTAGCTGTAAACTGTAAACTGAGATGACTGAATGGAAACAGAGGCACAAGGTTTAAACAAAAAAAAATACATTTTTTTCTCAAGTTTTTAGGAACTAGCAAAAAGCGTCCGTAACGTTAAAAATAAAACAAAAAAACATAAGATTTAAAAAAAAATATAAAATGTAAGTTGCATATATTATTATATTTTATGATAAGGAATGTCGTTCCCATCTGATGTCCCACGACACCACACGACTTTTTTGTTTAAATTTCATTACATAGTGCTTCTCATCTGTATTCTACTAGTCAAGCCCTTTCATTTGATACCCATATAGTGGTAGTCGTTGACAAAATGTGTAAACCACCATTTACTAGCGGCGGCCATCTTGGATTTTGATTTTTCATAGTGAACTGTGTTGTTCTACTAGTCAAGCACTTTCATTTGATACCCATATAGTGATAGTCGTGATAAAATGTGTATACCACCATTTTGTAGCGGCGGCCATCATTCATCATATTGTCAGCAGAACTAAAGGCGTCTACCATATTTCAAATCAATCCGTCAACAGGAAGGGGGTCAAATTTCAATTACTAGATTTGACCAAAACTAACAAATAAACAAACAGGGCTCGGTAAATAAAACCGTTTAAAAAAGTGTACCAGACGCTTGGAAAGCGGGCGTCATTTGACTTCACCAATGAGCACGCATGGCGCTATAGTCAGCTGCCAGATAGTAAAGATTCTAGATCTTACAAATAATGCAAATACTTGTTTTCTACTATGTTTTTTATTTTTAACTATAGTCTATAAATGTTAAGAAAATAGTGATGCATCGATCAGTTTTACAGCCTTATCTAGCAAAGATAACACAACGGCCCCTGATACTCTAACGCGCAATAAAAGTTCTCGCAGTGATTAGGCAATAGTAGGGTTACTCTCGAGCAAAATCGTGCGGCCTAGTTGAAAAATTACAAACAAACATTAAACTAAATGTTATACTAACCTGGCTCGAGAAGGCCTATTCAATAAAGCATGAGCCCCATAATTCGCGCTCATCTTCAGCGGCAATGTCTGATTCTGTTCACCTTCCAACACACGCGCCTTTAACTCAATCAATACAAAATCCATCAGCTTCGAACGTTCTAAGAGCACCATATATTTTGTATAAGGTATAACAGATTCTATTCCCTTTAATGGCGGCGTCAAGTGTATTGTTGGCTTGATTCCCACGAATGGTACAGAATCCGCGAAACAGCCACCCAACAAACCGGACAGAGTGCCGTATTTAATACTTTCCGACATTGTCTGTGTCGAGTGTAAAATACTGTTGATCATACCGTATCCGTTTCTTCTCATTTCTCCTCTTTGCACCTAAAATTGAGCCATATAGTATATACAATAAGATTCAAATTGAAGTTTTTATTTATTCAGTATATGCCTCAAATAATGACGTACCTGACAATACAACGCTCTCCTTAGTATATCAATATCACAAGGTTGTTCACTCATAACAAAGTCGATTATAGCTGCTGTCATACTTTGTTGCTCAGGACTAACTTCCTCTAATAACCAGTACAAGTCTAAAATGAATAGTGGATTATAACTAAAAGAAAGTCAGTAATCATAAAAACAAAAGAACACCGACTGGAATACACTGGTATAACTTGAAAATTTGACAAAATTGATTAATTTTATATGATTAAAAACAAAAGAAAGATTTTGTCTGTCTACCTTTTTCTTCACATGCGAGTTTGGAAACCCAAGCGTTAACAAACTTATTTCTTTCCGAATTATCATCGTCTTTCTCCTCTTCAGCCATAATCAAATCAGTCTTTATCTCGTCAGCTAATAGTAACATCTGCTTCTCACTCTCTATGGACTCCCTTAGTATTGAATTTTCGGTCAAATCGTTAATCGAACTAATTGACAACTCATTCGTTGGAGTCTTATCGTCGTGTTCCTTACCTAACACATCATCTCTTTCAATCATTTTATCTCCGCGCCCTTCATTCTTCATATCGTCATAATTAGAAGCATTTTTTAAATCTTTTTCTAAGACCTTATCTTTACATTTTATGGTAACTTTGGACCTATTAGACAATTCTTTGGCAGAAATATTGGACTCATGATGTATTCGAGAAGGTTCGATAATAATGCTCGGTGCATCTTCAGGTGGTTTATTTGAAGCATGTGCGATTGACGATTTTATAAGAAGGGCATCGCCTTGCAAGAGAGTGCCGGTCGCTTTGAGCATGCTTTTGCTTAGACTGTTTTGTCTATTTCTGAGGTCTTTCGTGGTCTCAAAGCTGGAAAATACAAATATATAATATTTTTAATTTAATACTTTTCTGTAAACGTTTTATTGTAGTAAGATTGTTAAGTGAATAATTGATAATTTTACCATTTATTGAAACCGGGTGTTTTAGCCGCCTTCATGACTTTCTGAAACATTTTCTTAGCTGTAGGTGGTCGACGGGTCGGTGGTCGAGCATGTAACGCCGTGACTGCTGGCGATATTGCAGCACGCACTTCATGAAGGAGAAACCTTGCCCTTTCTAAAGGGGCGGCACATACCTGGAAAATGTTTTAAATTCAAATTAATTTATCAATTAAGAGACTAATTGACAATTATGAACGTTAAATTGAAGCTACAGTTAAAAATTATAGATCGACACAAACAGACGCCACAGCATTTGCTGGATTGTCAAGGTAAATTAGATGAAAACACTAATATCCTCTGCTTGTTTGTGTTGATCTATAACTTCCAGTTTCTAAAATAGAGCCTTATGAGAAGAATACTAGCAAAGAAACGTTAAACGTCTTGTGTTTTTTTTAAATACGGAATGGGATTATGAAAAAATAATAACTTAATGCAATGGTTAGAGAAACTACATGTGTGGTAAGGGTTCGACTCACAAGAGATCAAAACCGTGTATATTACAATACAATACAATATTCGTCCTTCGAGACCCGTAGTTTCTCGTGATCCTCGCTTCAATATTTATAAAGAACCCCGCGGTATAGATATCATTACCAATACAATATAGTTCATTAAAAATAAGTGTTACCTCTTTATACCCTCTTGAAAGTTGTTGTCTGGTTCTCATTAAAGTCCATTTACTTTGTTGTACCGTTTTCACGATTTCTGACATCGCTGGAGATAATTTTACTTCTCCCTTCTCCATTTCTAAAATTATAACACATATGAATGAAAGGTCTTAAAAGCTACACATTCACATCTATTTTGACATAGTACATCTCTCTCTCATCATCACCAATTTTAACAAAAAAAACCGACTTCAAAAAGTGAACCAAATTTAAATGGGACCACAAGGGAAGCTCAAGCTTTCACATTAAAAAGAATCATCAAAGTCGGTTCACCAGTCAAAAGTTATAAGGTAACAAATGTAAAAAATATACAGTCGAATTGATAACCTCCTCCTTTTTTAAGTCGGTTAAAATTAAGAATCTTTTCGTTAGTGTATCTTAGTTCTTTCAAAATACCCAATGGATTTTAATGCGGTTTTCATCAATAGAGAGAGTGATTCAAGAGGAGGGTTTATTTGAATAATAAATCCAAGTGATGTGGAGAAAATCCAAGAATATCAAAGATTACAATTAAAAGGCTTATGTCATTAAAGTAGTATAAATACTGACCAGCTATAGCGGTAGCCAGAGCATGTTCCTTCAAGCCAGCGTGGTACAGCAGAGAGGCCAATAAAGCACGTCTTAACTCTTCTAGGGGATGTTCCGGAGGGAAGTGCGGAGCACAACCTTCTCGTCTTTCACACGCCCACCATAAGTGTAATGCTAGTGGATCCTATGAAAAAAAAAATCTTTAATTAAGTTAATATCGTTTTATGACTTTTACGAATCGTATACACCTACAAATCTGACTGAGGAACTTCATTATTATTATGAGTACATGCGTAGGACCGCAGTTGAAAGATATACTCCAAATATGATATAACTCACATTTAATTTAGGTTCAGCAAGAGCATGTAGGAGTGCGTCTGCTTTAGCAGCAGTCGTGGCGAAGTGTCCGCGGGGCGGGGGGCGCGGGGGGCGGCAAGTGCGCGGCTGGAGCGGGACTTCCCCTGCGGGGCTGTTGCCGCCTGTAGACGAGCCGCTTCGAGCTTCTGCTTTCTCTTCTTCGAAGGGGTTTGACAGGTGAGATACCTAAATGTTTAAAGCTTATTAAAATACAATGCAGATATGGTAAATTAAAAAAGGTAAATTCATATACAAAACGTCCTTTACAATGCAATTATACTTAAGTATTATTAAACTATCATCTTCCTATTCCTTATACGTAAGAACATTTGGGATAAGCTACAAGTTCAAGCAGTTTTACCTGAATGATATTTCCGCGGAGCCACTGGCACCTGGCCTCCGCAACCGTGCAGGCAAACAGAATTCGAAGGTTGAACTAGTTGTCACTAGATTTGAGGGCACCACCACTACCATAGATGTTCAAGACAACCATTGGACGGCTTAACGTGTAAACCGTATGTACCGTAACGAGGGTGTGCAAGACCGTCTAGTATAATTAAAATACTTATCAATACATTAAACAGTAATATATAGTAAACGTACTTGCAGTCCTCCCCGGAGGAAGAGTGCGGTGGCAGAGGGCGCGTCCTTCTCGGCCTGTTGAACGGGTAAAGAGCGCGCTAGACGCACTCCGCATTGAAGGAGGCCCAGGGACACATTGAACGCGCATGTTGATAGTATAGTGAGCGCGCGGGCACTCGATGTACTTTCCTAGTATAATACATTTTATATAATATTAGTTTCATGTTACGATGATCAGAAAATAGCATATTTTAGTCTTTCAGCGTAAATAATCTGATTGTGCCCTACTTTTTATCATAATATATATGCTTTTTTTTCGATTTATTTTACATTAGGTTAGGTTATATAGTTTGTATGCGATAGGTAACATTTATACAGAAAATCAGTGGCCTGATTTAACTGTTTTCAACTCTTTTTTTATTATGAATGACCTTATGGTCAAATTATTTTAGCTTTCTGAGACTCTTTCTTTAAAATTGCAAGTTCTTCTAAATTTATTTTCTACAAAAGCTGAAAAATATTATTCGAAATAACTTATTCCTTCTCCAGAAATGGAAGAGATGTGAATGGTGGGATTTAGATACAACAGCATCTAACTTATCCACAACAACTAATATATCAGAAAACATACACTTAATGTTATATACTCACTTTACACTTATAACTGTAGATCTGATCGGCGAACATTCCAACACACTTATCAGTGATCCTAGAGAGATAGGCCGCATGTGGTTCTACACTGAGAGCGGCCGTCGCGTCACTGCCACGCAACTTGCGCACGAGTTCCGTGGTACTTGCGTTCTCACAATCGAATTTGTCCACATCAAATACGTAACCTGCTACTATTATCCACGAACCGCCTTCCTTTGTATGGTTTTGGAGATCACATCTACACAAAATTTTAATCTATACAAACAAAAAAATTGGAGGAGTGTCTGTTTTTAAAATTAAAAAAAACCGCTTTTTAATAAAGCATTTATATGTATACAGGGGTCATGTACCTAAAAAACCTTTTGTTTTTAATTTTTGTCTGTCTGTGTGACTATCTGTCTGTTTGTGCCGGGTAATCTCGCGAACGGCTAGACCGATTTTGACGGGACTTTCACTGTGCAGATAGCTGATGATCTAAGAAGTACTTTGGCTAGTGTTTCTTAGACTAGCTTTGACCCGCGGCGTTGCCCGCGGTGCGACAATAACCACGGGTAACACCGCGGTAGTACTGTAATAAATATAACAAAACTAACTTATTTTTCACGACAGAATGGGAATACGTTTTGTATCAAATTTATGGAAGAAATTAACAAAAAAAAAGATTACAACATGTTTCGAAAACTTCAATAAAAGACAGTTAAATTAGATTAGACAAAACGTACTTGCGAATTATACTCTTATTAAGCTGATGTTTCTTGGCTACCAGACCGGGCCAACCTAGGAGGTCTGCGTCCACTTTGGCAGAGGAAGGCAAGCACTTAGCTGCATCATCGCAAGCCCGGGCTATCTTGACTAGAGAATTCGTACAATCCGCTAAGGCGCACGGTGAACGAGCCACACAAGTGCACAGCCATGCCCCCAATTCACTTACAACGCGACCTTGAAAATAAAATATTTAAATCTATCAAGAATTTGCATCGCAAACTTTTAATAGCAAATGATTTATTTCAAAACTATGCAAAAAGATACAGGTCTGAGTAAAATATGAAGCAAATGAGTATCCTGTGATATACGTTATTTACCAAAATAAGTATTTAAAGTTATAGTTCTGACGTGATTCATTCACACTTACACCTAAATTATTAGCAACAGCGTCCAACAGTCCACTGTTAGATATAGGGACCTCCTAAGAAAGGAGATTTTGGCCTACCATGCTTTAATAGCCAGACGGATTAATATAGGGTTTGCTTCCAGTTTTCCTTCCCTCTGCAGTTATATTTTCCAGCGTAATTTGCTCTCTTAGTGACCTCTTACGAGACCAATGGGATGAATAAGGATGTAAACGCTCTGTATTCTTAATCACAGACACACTTCACACAGATTTTCACGCCCCTTTTTAAACATTTTGGAGTTTTTTTTTATGAAAAGTTAAAAACATCAAAACATTGCATGGCTGGGTGTTTATTCCTCGATCACGACCACAAGATGAATAGATCTGGATGAACTTTAGAACTGAAGTACTATAGGTACTATATAGTGTAATGCGCACAAAGGATCCTTTATATTATGGGAAATTCATAAACAGTTCTATATTCTTAGTCTTACCAACAATGTCGGCCATAATGAGATCACATAACGCCACGAGCTGCGAATTGCTGCCTCTCCGTATAGCCCGAACAAACGAGCTCAATGTGGTTTGAACGTGGTCAGCTAGTAGAGAGATGTATTGTGTAAATATGGCCCGAACTCCACCTCTAGTGCTTCTCCCACCACGGGTCCACATAGCTTCGCAGAATAACAACCTGAATATAATATAGAACTGATTATTAATGGCGTCTTATTGGAACAGACATGTATTTTTTAAATATTAAGTAACACTTCCTCATGTATCTTTGTTTGGATAAAGTAGCATCAACAGCAAAACTTGGTACCAGTCTTACAACTGAAGACCAGATTGAAAAGAATTTAAAAGCAATGTCAATAGTAAAAAACAGACCAGAACCTTCATTGTGTGTCCTTGACTTTAAATACTTCAATTTTGTCGACCAGAAAATGCTTTAGCCAAATAGAAACACGAAGGGTTCCGTACCATTATCTATACATTTCTAGAGTCTACATGATACCGTTATTAAAATCGAGCAAAAAATAGCAAAAAAACTGGTTTTTTTGTGTTTAAACGCCTGTTTCATACTATTTTTACTATTTGTTATAAGAAATACATCACCTATGAAAAATGTAACTGTCTAGCTATTACGGTTCGTAAGATACAGCTAGGTGGCAGATATTCGCGTCTTAGTAATAGGGTCCCGTTTTTACACTTTGGTTACGGGACCCTAAAAAGATTTGTGAGGTACTCTTTTAAACAATTTTTCTTATTAATAAATAATACAATTATAAAGTCAGTAAGCCTTATTATGTAAACACTTTTTATGTAATTTAATTGCCGAGAAAAATCTTTACCTTTGAAATCTTATAAGTAAATCACAGCTTGGGCTTACAGTGTCATGGTTCTTTGGGTCATTCATTTTAGTTGTATCTCCTTGCAATATAGCATTTATGTGCATCTGTGTTTGACAAGAGGTGTTCCGTATAAGGTGTTTTACCTGCAAATAAACAAAAAAAAAGATTAATTCAAATATCTAATCCTACAATCGTTATTAACTTAACAGTAGTAGTATTCTACTCATATTTCAAGTAAGATTCGAGACGATTCCTTTTTTTGTGTAATCAATCGAATGGTTAAAAAAAATTATATATGTTTCAGTTACCTTTCGAACTTTGATGTATCTTTATAACTTTCTTAGTTCATTTCGTATCAATAGTTGATATAACACTCACCAAATGCATTAAAGGTACCGATGCTGCGTTATCGGAAGATGCCGTGTTGTTAAGTTGATACTCCTCCATGCAGGCTGCAACTGCTATTTTAATAATAAATAAAGTATCATAATTAGTAACCAAATAGTCATTTAACTAATAAAAGATGAGAAAATCGGACTAGTATAAGTTGAATACTATTGAAGTGAAGAATGGAACGTCCCTCGGGTAAAGTCGGCTTAAATAGGCATTAAGTAAAGTAAACGTATTAAAAACAACTTTTAATTTATTTTTAAGGTCATACACGATATAATTTACTGAACACGTGGAAAAACGATAAATAATCTTATTAAGTCATCATGTTTTAATAATGATAATTACAATTTTATATGAAGTAAGATTACTTGTACCATACCTGGTACTTGATCTGTTTCATCACCGGCAGAGGGAGGCGGGCCACGCTGTCCTGTTACAATGTCAATTTGATCGTAGTCCCTAGAACATAACAAGGACATATATTTGTTTATTAAAAAAACATGTAAAACGTATTTTAAAAAGAAAAGAAAACATTAGTGATTCAATTTATAATTAATATGAATTGTCTGTGTGGCAAATGAAATGGTATATTAACAATTAAAATTTAAAGTTACTTTTCCTACTCAAACAAACAAAATATTAACAAACTCACTTTCATATTTTTATAAAATGATTTACACATATCTATGATATACTAAGAAATTCAGCTTCATAGAGTAAAGAATATTCGTGATTGATACCTTTACTAGAGCATTTAAGTTTAGTAGCAATGTATGGGTACGAGAATAAATAATAATAATAAATATTTCGGACATCTAACACACAACGCCATCTAGTCCCAAACTAAGCAGAGCTTGTATTATGGGTACTAGACAACTGATATGAATACTTATATACTTTTTTTTTTGTAAATACATACATATTATACATAGAAAACACCCAAACTCCGAAACAAATATTTGCAGATCATACAAACATTTGTTCCGACCCGGGAATCGAACCCGAGACCTCAAGAACAGCAGTCGCGTACGCTACCACTGCGCCACCGAGGCAGTTATAATAGTATAATATATAATAGTCTTACGTATCCAGCTGTAAATGGTTGTACGCATCCGTAGAGTGCGTCTGGAGAGCGTTCTTCAGTGCATCACGGAGTCCTCCACCACCCAGTAGTGACCAAACGAGCAGCTCTGTCATGAACCGTGCTCCTGCACTAGCTGGCACAGATCCTGACAACAAAATGGATAGTGAAAATAAGACATTATCGACATACCAAGTATTCGTTCGAAATAGTACTCTCGTTACTAAAAGAGAAATGTTATAATAAAAAAGAACCGACTTCATTTTAAACGGAGAGAAACTCGAAGGTCTAATTTATAAATGGCTCGTACAGCGCGTTTTTGTGGAACAAATATGGCATGAATATCTGCAGTCACCCCAGAGTAGGATAACGTAACTCATTTGCTATGAAAGTAACTAAAGTAAACTATTCTAGCTGTTTCAACATCAGTTAAATATCGCATCCTCTCACAGCAAAAGCCGCTGAGCTTAGTCTACCGGATAGTTTTTCTATTTGGGGACCCCATTGTAACTTAGCGTCAATAGTAATACCTAAAAACACAGTAGATTCCACAGGATCCAACTCTAGTCCATTCAATTGAACATTGGTTTTAACATGCCTATCGTTTGGTGTAGAGAATTTAATGAATTTAGTTTTCTTCTCATTAAGGTAAACAATCATCATTCATCAGAAACACCATTAATGTATCTGAGTATGTGAAGACCAAAAGTGAATTCTATCATAAATTTCAAAATAATAAATCCATAACATAAAAGTAAGTCACTATTTATTATGCGATTTACCAAATTATAAAGTACTAGCCGACTTACGCAACCTCGTTTGCGTCTCCTATTGCCCGTAGCGTGATAATTTTCCCCCCATTTCCGAAACATTTTTCATTGGTGCTCCGCTCCTATTGGTCTTAGCGTGATGATATATAGCCCATAGTCTTCCTCGATAAATGTACTATCCAACACAAAATAATTTTTCAAATCGGACCAGCGGTTCCTAAGATTATCGTGTTCAAACAAACAAACAAACAAACTTCAGTTTTATATATTAGTATAGATTTCCAGAAATAGCTACCTTGGGGTAACAGTGTGATGAGATGATGTGCTCTAATATGTGGTGTAGGTAGTAACAACGGCCAAGCTGCGGACAGTGCTCTTCGTGCAGCAGCTGCAGCAGATGCTCCTGCCCTCCCTTCCACCAGAGCAACCAGCGATGTGTGAACACCGTTGCACCAGGACCGAGCCTCGCCAACTGATTCCTCGGTCTCAGTACCTCGGGAGCATTGCCAAGCTTGTACCTTAAACGTTTATTCCGTTCATAAGTGTTCAGTAGTGACTGTATTAACAGTATTTAAATCCCGTATTCATTAGATTAAGATACATCATGAAAAGAATCCGAATATAAACCGCACTCATTACAGCTCGTTCTTATTAATAAAATGTCAAAGTTTCTGATATAAGTGATTTTAGAACGAAGACAACGAAGTCGATATCATAGTCATATACTGCAAGTCCTTTTCTGACAACGAGCGATTAATTTCGATTGTGGTGTCGCGTAAAGAAAAATATATCAAGTCTTAAAAATATTACTGTACTTAAATTAAGGTACAAAAGTGATAGGAACGGCAAAAACAAAAAAATAACTAGATACTAAATGTATACTTACTTGTAGTCTCAATAAATTTAGACAAGATACAGCCATAGACTCCACTTCTTTAATTGAACCAGTGCTACTTTGTTCCACTACAAGTCTCAAGAGTCTTTCCAGAAGTCTGCAATAATCGTGATATTCAAATTAATTAGTGTGCACCAAAATTACAAATGAGGTACATCGACAAAAGGTTGAATTTATTTGATACAATATTTTCGATTAATATATATTTTATATTGAGTTAAATAGCAATAAGATTACTTACTTAAAAGTGCTTTCAGATAAATCAATTACAAATGGTATAGAAGACGGAAGATCTCTAGGGGTTTCTTCACTCCATACATATATTTGATTTGGTCCATTAGCGACACCTGTTAAATAAATATTTGTTAAAACGCCGAATCATAGTATGATAAACATTATGACTCACGGTATATGCTGTATGTGTATGTGTATACGTAATTATGGTACATACCTTTAAAGCGTTTCTATACGTTTAAATTGAAACACCTGACAACTAAGCAAGCAAACAAATAAATTCTGATTTCTCACATCTGTATTAAAATTGAAATAGAGGAAGACTGCCCATTAAATAAGGTAAACGCTAATTTTCAACTTAAACAAAAGTCGGTTACAAAATTATTCCAAATTACACTGCATAAAATCTTGCATAGTTACTTTTCTTAAAGTACTTCCCTAGATAGCAACTTTATCACTTTTAATCTCACCGCTAGCTCTTCAGATTTACCTGAATTACCGTATCGTATAGTCGTGAATTACCGTACCGTACACTTGATGTCTATATAAGCACTATTGTTTAGATAATTAAACAACTTACCATTGACTTTGAATGATGGGTTGAGTACATTCAATAGTTGCGGTACGGGACGCGTTATCTGTGCACGCTCGTGTGTACCCCAAGCGTATAAAGACCCATCTGACGTCAGAGCTATACCGTGCGAAGCGCCCAGAGCCAAATCCACAACTCTCATACCTGGGTAGATATATTTAAATGATGTATGTAATACTATTATAATATTCATAGTTATTTAACTATATAAAAAAATACTACCTTGAAATGCATCTATAACTTTAGGAATTTTTAAATTTTCCATGTTGCCATGACCTAATCGGAAACCTTCGCCTTTGCCCCAAGTATATACCTGACCTCTGAAAAAAAAAAAAAAAATAAGGATCGGTTCACTAAGTGTTATTTAAACATGGAAGGCATGAATTTCTTACATGTCGGTCAATGCAGCATGCCAATGTTCACCAGTGTAAACGCGAGTAATCCTTAACACTGAAAGTGAAGTCAGGGTTCTAGGAATGCCACCTTCGTTATCTCCAAACACTTGTACTGCACCTTCCCAAGTACAACATAGGGTTTGAGCTTCACCCCAACCTACAACATAGAAAAAGTTTAGATGTGGACTCTTTCTAGATTGTGCACAGCAACAATGCTGCTGGGAAATCAAAATTTTATTTTTAATGTAACGTTTTAGTGTGTTACATTAATATACAGTGCAATATATTGCAAATAATTAAAAAAAAAAAATATGCAAATCGGGACTTGCAGTATTGGTGCATTGTATATTGTTATCAAAGAGGAGGTTTTATATATGATTTTTTTTAAAGAATATTATTAAGGTTACTATTTTCTATACTATTGTCCCTCCTCAATTCTCCAATTGAGAGTCGGAATCGCCCATGAGAGGTTCCGTGGTAGCAAGTAACATAATTTTATTTTATTTTTATTATTGTGTTGATTGAATGAAAGGTACGATTTTACCACTTTGAAGTGTCTCTCGCGCAAACTATTCAGTTTAGAAAAAATGATATTAGAAACCTCAATATCCTTTTTGAAGACCTATCCACAGATGTATTTGTGAGAAGACACGTATGGGTTTAATGAAAAAAAAATTTTTTTAGTTCAGTTCTAGGTATTTACCCATAAAATTTATCGTTTTTTTCTATTTTCGTGTGAAAACCTTAATGCGGTTCACAGAATACATCTACTTACCAAGTTTCAACATTATAGTTCTTATAGTTTCGGAAAAAAAGTGGCTGTGACATACGGACGGACAGACATGACGAATCCATAAGGGTTCCGCTTTTTGCCTTTGACACGGAACCCTAAAAGTGATTCACAATTCTTTTTTAGATCTTACGTCTTGGTACATTACATTTTTTGTGTTAGTTCTTATTTAGCTAGTCAATCTCGAAATGTTGAAATAATTAAAGTGTTACCCAGTGCAACATCAATGACTCGCTCAATATTGTGCGTGTTGAAGGTGACAGGTTGTGGCGTGAGGCAGTTCTCTATAGTTCCGTGACCAAGGCGGCCCTGTGCACCTCTTCCCCAAGTGTAAAGAGCTCCTCGAGACGTGATCACGGCACTGAAAACAAGACAATAAAGTATTTACACAAACTAAAAAAAAACACTAATAAATCCTTCAACCTAACGATATGACTCAACTCAAATTAAGAATGTACATTTTAATTATTATTATTTGAATTATAAATATTTTCAGACATCTACACACACTACACAACGACGCCCTCTAGCTTCAAACTAAGCAGAGCTTGCACTATGAAAGCTAGATTGACTGATAGAATACTTATATACTGTTTTTTTGTAAATACATAGAAAACACTCAAAACTCCGTAATAAATATTCGCACCTCATGTTAACATTTGATCCGACCCGGGCATCGAACCTAAGATCTCATGTACATCAGTCACGTACGCTGCCACTAAGTTAAAACTTAGTACAAGTTAAACAAATTTATTTAAAAGAAGATATCTCTAACGTCGTCTGGTGAAATAAGAGATACACGATAGAACACTTGTGCATTCTGAATTGCACTTTATTATACATGTGTAAAAGTCGCTTTTTAATAAAAAAATGCGATGTTGAATTTGGGTTTTAATAATTATAGCAATATTTCTTTAAAACACTAGTAGGATTTTTTTAATAATTTATAGCCAGTTTTCGACAAAATTCATTATAAGATTAACATATCACTACAACTTTTAGGACTTTGAAGTAAATATATAGGAAATAAGTATAATTGTTATATGTTATTTTCGATCATACCTGCAAGCAGCACCAGCAGCTACTCTGACGACCTCGTGATGTGCTAGATGGTGTAGATGAGACGGCGCGTCCCGAGGTGCGGTATCACCATGTCCCAGACGTCCATCGTCACCAGCGCCCCATGACCACGCCCCACCACAGGTAGAACAACACAGATAATGGCGACCAGCCGGGTGACAAGAGATTTGACTTATAATTTGATTTTCCAAACCTAAAGACAAAGAGATCGTATTGTAGGTATTGATCCAATAAGCGAATAGTATATGCGTATACATTGGTATACGCATGTACTATTTGCGGCCTAGTAATTTGCACAAGTTGACTGTAGTAAAATTAAAATTAAACGACGAGGTATGAATGAATTCAACTCGAGGCAACATGAATTGCTCGTCCCATTATCTTAAATATAACATAACAATAATTACAAATTTTAACAAAAAAAATAACCGACTTCAAGAACTCGATCAAATTCAAATGGGAAGCACCAGCTTTCAAATAGAAAAAGAATCATCATCAATCATCAGAAACTTATGAGGTAACAAACATAAAAAAAAAACAGTCGAAATGATAAACTCCTCCTTTTTTGTAGTCGGTTAAAAATAATAATGAAAAGAGCGTGACTGGGTTTCTTTAGGTTTCTTTTAAGTCAGTTGCCAGTTGGAAATTTCAATAGAAGCACAATAAAAATTTACGAATCAACATACTACAAAATATTACTAAATTTTTTTCTTCAATAATAACGGCTCCATATACGAACGAACATATGATTTATTTTTTCGTTAAAATCAATGAGAATAAATACTATAAGTCATAAATTTAAATTAATTCTTGTTAGAAAATATTTACCGGGGACAAGCTGAGGTACCATCGTGTCGTACGGCAAAGAGTAAACAGCGCCGTCATGTGTCAATAGCAGCGCAAGTTTTTCAGCGCAAGTGATTTGCTGGATTCTCAAGACACCCAAATTAACAGGTCCTACACCAACAGATACCACTTCTTGGGCGGATTCCATACACTGGAATAGCAATAAAAAAGTGAAAATAAAAGCAGTGTCTGGTTACTGTCAATGCAAAACAAAACAATAAATTTGTATCTTAGTTCTTACAGTATTTCCCGCTTAACTTTAATCTACATTAATATTTAAAAAAATCGTTTAAAAAATCGACTTCAAAAAGTAAAAGATATAAAATAACTTAATAAAGATTTAAGTAAATACATCTTATAATATGCAAACCTTTAATGTTGATGCCATTATTTGTATGTATGAGACCTGTCAGATTACCTAAACAACTTGAAACAATAGAATTCTCTACTCGCTCTATTCAAGGCTCTAGTATGGGTAACCACTAGTATGATCAAAAACTTACTGTAACAAATCCCTTCATTGGCGGTAACAAAGGCGCCCCGAGACGTTCCAGATGACATAGTAACGCAATACCAGCCTTTCTAACGCTCATTAATCCATCACCACTCGGAATAGTCAGCTCTCTGTTGAAAGTAATCATAATTTTAGCTCATACAGTGTGGGGTTGTCATAGAGCGACTACATATGGTCCAGATGTCTTAATAAATAAATAAATATTTCGGACATCTAACACACAAAGCCATCTAGTCCCATGCTAAGAGCTTGTGTTATAGGTACTAGACACCTGATATAAATACATGTTTACTTGTTTTTGTAAATACATTCATTTTATACATAGAAAACACCCAAACTTCGAAACAAATATTTGCAGATCATATAAACACTTGGTCTGACTCGGGAATCGAACCCGAGACCTCAAGCAAAGCAGTCATGTCAATTAATAACAGCAGTTCCCCGCATGCCTTCTATTTCAGGCGCAGAGTGCCACACCATGTTGTTTTAGTCGGTCCGATTTCAACACACAACCCCGCCGCAAAACACGTGTGATGCAAGGGGGTTCGCACGTTAAAAAAAGAAGCATCGACTTACTTCAGGCCAAATTAAGTACTAGTTATCATGAGATGGCCAAATTAAGTACTAGTACTTATTTTGGCCTTGACAAGAAACTTGCCCAGTGACAAGAAAATCATTTGAAAGTGTAAGCAAGAAAGTACACTAATGAATCTGATTTTATTACCTACTTACTTACCTTAAATAATTTTCAGCAGGATTGGGTTCAGTATTTATTTCGCCGTTGACTATGGGATTAGGTGCAGGAACTTTAGCCATACGCCGTAAGAACGGGCCCATTGGAGCGGTGCATTCTTCTAATGTTATTCTGTAATAAAAAACTGGGCATTATATGTAACACCTTTGGTTTTATATACCAATGTAAAATACCTACTTCAAAAATCAACTATAGTGAGAATAAAATAAATTAAGTATGTGAACCTTCCAATATATTCATTTACCGATTATCCGACTGTCGCTTTTGTTTAGGTGGTAAAGTAACTAGGACGTCAGCTGCCTTCAACAGTGCTGGCAGCTCAGCTCTTCTTGCACAAGACTCAACCCACACGCAAAGTGATGTTCGCCAATCACCCAGTGGAACATTGCAGCCTACTTCACTGTAAAACAAGTATTTAATATTTAAAAAGAACCTTAATAAATTAAAATAAAAAAAAATGTGTTTTTTTATATATCAGCCTGCAAAAGTGATTATACACTCTCATTTATAAAATATTCACAAATAATAATCTAGAGAACACACTAATGTCAACTGCATTCTTGGCCCTTGGTAATGTGTTTACCTCAACCATACGTAATTAATATAACACTAGTAGCTGACCCCGCGAACTTCGTACTGCCATATTTACATATCTGTCTCAGCTTCCCACAGGCAGTGTACAGTCGCAGACAAAATTTTTTTCTGATACACATACCTTGTCCTAACAATAAGCAACACATCAAAGAGAAAATTATTTAATTTGGTGCAGCCGATTGGAAGTTATGCGCGTACATACATTTTAGTGATTCAATTTTTATATTTATACTAGCTGAACCCCGCGGTGTTACCCGCGGTTATTGTCGTACCGCGAGTAACGCCGCGGGACAAAGTTAGTCTAAAAAAGTAGCCTAAGTTACTCCTTGTATCATCAGCTACCTGCCAGTGAAAGTCCCGTCAAAAGCGGTCCAGCCGTTCCAGAGATTTTCCGGAACAAGCAGACGGACAGACAGACCGACAGCCAGACAGAAGAACAAAAATTTTTTTAAATATATTTTTGACATATGTACAAGTGTATACATACATTTGCATTTAGTAAAAAGTGGTTATTTTAATATTACAAACAGTCACTCCAATTTTATTTATTTGTATAGAAAAAATATAGATAATTATTTTTATACAAAAATTGAGCTAAAATAAAATTCAAATACATCATAAGTTATATGGATGGGTTCAATATTGCATAAATAAGTCTAAACAGATACATACCCGATCACAACCTGATGAAGGAACTTTGCAGCACTATCTACAACTTCTGCCCAAATGCGTTGAGAACGTGGAGCGTTATGTGTTGCACCGCCAGCGAAAAGCGCTGCGTCTGGCAAAGCGCGAACTGCGTCGAGCGCATCACGTAGCAGTGCAGAACATACGTCAGCATCTTCACCGCAGCGCCATGCCCGTCGTACTAGGGATAGAGCCAGTCGAAGAGCTGCACGAGCACCTACGCGTTCTAATCCCAAAGAGCTAAAATAAAAATATAAGAACAAATAAATATTTATTTGCTGAATAAATATCTGTGACAATAAATAGGACTTTTTATTCTTGCTATTGTTTGCTAGTACCCAATAACAGACCAATAGACTGAATTTTAAATTAGTTAAGGTATAGCCAAAATCGAACCAAGTGGCACGCAATTGGAGAGGCCTATGTCCAGCAGTGGACTGCGATAGGCTGATGATGATGATGATAGCCAAAATCTATATAGTTTTTGTTAACCACATTAAATGAGTTAATAATAATTTTAATATTACAGTAGATTTACTATTTTGTTATATTTCAAATGAGTATAGCTACTTTTTATTAGTTCAATGTTTTCAAACAACAAATGACAGTGTATGTCCTCATGTCAAAACAATCTATATAAAAACAACCTGCTGCATTTGGATAAACATGTGTATTATGATATACAAAGTGTATGATTCAAAGAAAAAACAATGAAGAATGTTTTTATCCTTCCCATTAAAGTACAATTTAAACATTTGTCTGGATATAATTATATTATTTGAACTCTGCTCTGCCGCTCTGACTCTGCTCGCATGTATGGTAGTAGATAGATTTTTCGATAAAGAGTAGCCTATGTCTTTTCTCAAAAATCAAATCGATATTTTAGTCGAAAGCGAAACACACAGACAGCGTAAGATTCGAATTAATGCAACAATCTTCAGAGTATGAAAATATATGACACCATTTCCGAGTCTCTGACTTTTTCATACTCTGGCTATTATCGCAATAGCCTCCAGCAGCAGTCACACGCGATCGCGCGTGCTGCTGCGACAATAGCGATAAATTGAATTGCACCTTTACATCAGTCTTTTTTATGCTATAAATAAAGGTAGACCAGTGAGTGAGTGACCACCATCACTTATGGTCAAATACAATGCTATAGACACAAATACGTTGCCAGCCTTCCAGTGTTCTCCGACACACCTGTTTCGAAATAATAATTTTGATTACTTTTGTACCTTTCTGAATCTTCACTTTGCTCATCATTCTCTTCTTGACCATCTGAGATATCAACAGATTTATTAATAGTATTTACAACATTGCTTAGTGCTCTATTACTTATAGCATGTGTAGGCTTCTTATCTAATTTCACTTTTTTTGATTCTTTATTCTGATTTTGATCCCTGAAATAATAGAAAGAACAAATGGTTACAAGCTATTGGATTCGAATAACTTGTCCGAGTCTGATAAATAAATTACTACTGAATTTATGATAATGGTCACTTCTGCTATATATATATTAATATGTTGTTAGGCTCAAATTATTATTATATTATTTAGCAGTGAAATCATATATGAAAGAGAGGTAATTAACTCCTCTCTCACATATTCTCATTTTGTACTAAGTATAATTTGAATATAAGAAACTTTATTCTCATAAAGAATTAGAAATTCACTTACATGACATCACATTTAAAAAAAGATACAATAACTTACTTGTCTATTTTGCTTACATATTTACATAATCTACATAAAGAGAAATCTGTTTTTATAAAAAAAGTGATAGACTAATATGTAATAGATCTTCAAGTGCATCTTTTGCCTACCTTATAACAGCTACCAGATGCCTATTGCACAAAATGATTAATCGTCGAATTTGAGATATATATGGACAAGTTACTGCTGTAGTTATGGCCCGGTTACGCTGCTCCCAAAGCAATGATTCCATTAGACTTTTGAGACATTCTGGACCTGTAAAAAAAAACAACATCTAATTGTTGTATGTTATGCATTAATTTAATTTAATTTTATTCCTATTTATAGGTCATTAGATATTAAAAAAATATATCATAATTGGTACCTGGATCTAGTTTCCACTTGAGATCATCAATTATCTGAACTGAAGGTGGTGGTTGTGCCACTTTTGATTGAATAGAGATTCTGAGGTCCTCCTCGGCTGAGAGAGCAGCACATGGGGGGCAAGCACACCCTGAATGCGGCCCACACAACCCATCACAGCATGTACAAGTTAATATCTAAATCATACAAAATGAATTCTAGAATGGCTCTTATACTCTCAGCTTCTATTAGACTAACTTAAAACTAACTAGAGCTTAGATTACAGAAGTATACATTATTAATGACAGAGCAAATTATTAATAATTTAAATAAATAAAAATAGGAATATTATTGATAAATAAAATAGCTTACCCTCAGCCCACAATAGTATTTCCCACTGTCACCGAGTTTAGCAGTAACACCAGCACTGTTTACGAGACCGTTTCCGGCGTCGAAATATATTTCTCTGTCTTGCAAAAGGCTATTAAACAGGATGTTTAGACCATCAGGATTGTGAAGAGCTTCCTGTAGATCAGGATTCAACCATTTTGCATCCAAATGTTGTTGCGGGCGAAATATGAAATCGTCTTGGTCCTCAGGGCCAGACTCAGACATTTTCGCAACCGGTGCTTTAAACTAACTTAAATGCCCATTTTAAATAAAATGTAGATTTAGTTGATGATATCTAAGGAAACCTAATTAATCACCCTGATATTTTCATTCTGGTACATTTAGGAAAATAACGAATTAAAATAATACACAGAGACCCGAAACAATAATCGACAAATCAATCGTCGGTCCGAAGAAATCTGTCAAAAAACTGACTACACTTTACACATAACTTTGATCAGCTGTGTCAATTTTTTTATTATACTACATACAATAGTAAACATCGTAGACTCAGTTTGTAGCACTAATCTCATCTTATAAGCAACTTATAGTTTAAAAGCTTATTAAAGACTTACACTGTGGTAAAAAATTAAAATAATCTGCAATACAAAATAACCTTCCCAAAGTTGGTTTGTACTCTGTAAAATGAAACGTTAGAGTGCGTTCTGAGAATAGAAATAATAAACATGTGAATAAGAAATTGCATACTTTTGCACCATTTAATTAAAAAAAACCTCCTCAAGTATTATGGAATTTAAGAGTGAAACTTTCAGAATTTCATGATTTTTTTAAGAAAATCAGTTTAGTGAGTTTTCTTTAGTTTTCAAATCCACTTCATTCAACATCACACACAGCACAGGTTAAAAATCTGCCTGCACTGACTTCGCAGTCGTGTTGTTGTGTTTTTGTATTGCGATGAAAAACTACTGCGATGATTGATAAATTTTAGATGTAGTTCTGTAATCGTATTAACTTCAACATTTGTTCCAATGGATACAGATATTTTAATTGAAAATAAGGATTGTTTATACGGTAATTTCACTTTTTACTTTCATACACTGGCTCCGGCTAATGTCAACAATGTGCTTTTACTAATTTTCTTGGAATAATGTTATTGACCCCTGAATCCTGTGCAGTACTCATATTTGGCCTTGAATACGCTTTCTGTTTCTAATTATACTTGGTTGCTTGTTTAGTATTCGTAATTTTCCTCGTACTTGTATTTTTTTTGTACTCACTTATCTTATGTATCCCAGAATAAGTTTACATGACTGTGTTGATAAGAACTGTCAATTTGGTTTTAAGTTTATCTTGTATATGCTCTAGGTGAAGATTTTCTAGACCAGTTATTGTCAAATGACTACAAATGGTCATCACTACTAGATGCCACCGATGCGTCACCGAGCGAGATCCTGGCTGATGCGGCACCCACCTTAGTACCACCTGTTTCACCTATATTAAGTTTTAAGTCATCAAATAGTAGTAGTAATTCTGATTCTGGGAGTGAAGATGACTCAAAGAAGTAAGTTGATCAGACTGAAAGCATTCACTTTCACTTGTTCACTAAAAGTTGTAGGTTTATATAATTTCAACCACTTTAATACATTCATTGCTGAATTAAACTTTCACTTATTACTTTAAATTTAAATGCCTACATAAACATAAGATATATATTCTGATAGAATATCTCATATAACTCATCTAATTAAATTAATGAGAGATTGATAAACTCAAATGTGTGGTAGTAACACATATACAAACACAATTATAAAAGTTATAGACTGAGTCATAGAATTTGTATTAAAATTTTAGCAGTTCCAGTGGTACTTCAGCAAGACAGTCCTCACAATCCCCTGTAGATTGGATGTTAACACTTAATGATGAGCCTGCTAATAACTTAAACCTTGAAGATATTGAACTCTTTCTACAGAAATCAAGTATGTAAGATTTACTCTTTTTTTAGATGTAATTAATGCTATAAACTTGACTTCTATTAAGGGATAATATAAACATTAAAATGGTGATATTGTGCCAAATTTTATATCTATGTTTAATACTTTAATATTGATGTGTGTCATTGCCTACCTGAGGTTAAAAATCTCATTAGATTCCTATAAGTTACAGTATTCTAACTAGAAATATAGTCATAGATTTTTTCAACTAAACAGTTTTTCCTTCTTGTGATAGATTGCTATAACTTTATAATCCTTTAGCTGCAGGAAGGGTATTGCTACAAATGATTACAAAAATAAGTTGTAAAATAGTTTATTATTTATACTTTAGCTTCAATTCCGCTAACATTCTATTTATTTTAAAATAGCTCCTGTTCCTGTTAAAACAGATTCAGAAAATTCTTACATACAAAATGGTCCATCATCAGAAAGAAATGGCCCGGTTATGGCTATTGAAAATGGTGTCATTAAGGTAAGAGACTCAGTAAATACTACACTTAAAATCCTTGTATAATATTATCAAGCATTATCTTGTACAAGGATTTTACCTGTAACACTTAGAGGCCAATTATCCTAATATAAATTATTGATGATTTTGAATTGATTAATTCGTCTTAATATATGTATACCTATATATTATATAAAGAGACAGCTTATTGATATAGATATATATATGTATAAGCTTATTGATAAGTTCTGTAAACATATATATGTTTACTGATCAATAATGATCAGTAATTATACATAAGGATGATATAGGGTTTGTTACAGGGGATTAAGATGGAGGTTGAAGACTATGATGATGAACCAAATAAACCTTACATAAAAAGAGACAGAGGTGAGCATTCTTCAGTATTAAATACCTATTTGATGACCTAGTGTCAGTTTACGAGTACTTACAAGGGCGCGCAAGTTAGGCGTTTCGATTGGAGAAGATTTAATCGTGGGCCTATCACTGAATGATGTCATTGTGATGATCAAAGTAGTCTCGCCTCATAATGTTTTGGTTTCATATTACTGAAGTAGTAGGGGCACGTGGCTGTCTATGAGGGTGATCATTAATCCTGGTTGCCATACTGTATGTATGCAAATGTAATGTGTGTATGCGGCTATCTAGCCACATCACTAGGTTCGTCACTCATTCGTGCACTCATTCGCTTGCTCACTTATATATGGACGTACAGTTTCGTACGCAACACAGTATTATTGCGAGAGCCACCGGCGAGGGTAGACGTGTGTGCAAGTCTAACGCACATCTCCAAAGGGTGGATGCTACACATACGAACATCATTGGCAATCATTACCGGTAGTTAGAGCCTTAAAAAGTCTTACAACTGTCTTTCTACAGGATTTCGATTTTGCCTAGTACTTGTTTAGTAACTATTCGGTTGTGGACCCGTATGATAGTATACTTAATGCCGACACTAATCTAATTAGGGAAAAAGGGCTGGAAGGATTCTTCTTCTATAATCGATAAATTAAATAAATATTTTTTTATTGTAATTCAACCACAATATAAGGCTCGGTTCAAATAGCAAGAGATAAGCGCTTGTTTAGTTAAGTGTGCTAGTCGTCCAAGCAATATAGTAAGCTATAAGTAGGTATTATTCTATAATTTCCCTTGTCTAAATACGTTTATAAAATAACCAGTTATAATAGTCAGGCATCGAAAATAGACTTACTGCATAAACTTAAATACTTGCCTGATTTGTTACTTATTAGAGTGACATAATTTGATAGTTCATTTAAGCCCTGTGTTATTTAAAAAACACCTGTGTTATTTAAAAAGAGTAAATTCCATTGATATACAATTACAAAGAGTAAATTATTTCCTTATCGTGAATATACCGGCACCAAGGACAGCGGCAACGTTGCGTTAACTCTATAGAAACAACACTTCGTATTTTTACTACCTCGCCACAAGCTGCAGCTTATAACAACTTAGTAGTTTATGAATAAAATATCATAAAACCAATGTAATAAAGGAGTAATGCAATCCTTATATTAGGATATAATATACATCCTATAGTTTCATTATCTACGTTTTGTGAAGGCACTGCGCCGTATCATTGCATAGATCTTAGCGCGATGGTAGTATACGAACATATAATTTTGCATTTCTCGATGACAGTTTAAATGAGAAAAAGACATTTACAAATCTTTCTTTTTAACCGACTATCTATACTAATATTATAAAGCTGAGGACTTTATTTGTTTGAACGCGATAATCTCAGGAACTGCTGGTCCGATTTTAAAAAATCTTTCAGTGTTGGATAGTACTTTTATTGAGGAAGGCTATAGGCTATATATCATCACGCTAAGACCAATAGGAGCGGAGCACCAATGAAAAATGTTTCAAAACGAGGGAAAATTATCACGCTACGGGCAATAGGAGACGCAAACGAGGTCGCGTGGGTCAGCCAGTATATATATATGTGTGTGTGTCTGTATTTACGGATAACTTCGTCGTTTAAGAACCGATTTTGATGATTCTTTTCTTATCATCATCATCAACATCAACAACCCATAATGTCCCACTGCTGGGCTCGGGTCTCCTCCCAGTTGAGGGTTAAGGCCATACATTTTTCAATGGAAAGGAGATATCCCAACGGTGGTACCATGATAAAGACACGAAGAGCTGACGATGACATCCAAGAGAAATCGATCGATTTGGTCGTTCTTGAAGTCAGTTTTTTATTTTGTTAAAATGTTATAGAATCTTAAATTTTCGTGTTCATGCAGTATTCAAATGGCTCATGTAAACTGAATTAATTACAAATACACGAGGAAGGAACTGTATTGTTTGTAGATAGTAAAATTTTCTGTATGAATTATTTTTAAATAAGTTATTCTACTATCGAGAGTTTGTTACGTAATATGATATTTATAACTTCGTGGGAACATCATGAAATAAGTACAACAGTTAACTGTGACCTTGTCATAGTTCTAACTGTATCTATTCAACTGAAATGCTTTACAATGTTTCTGTAGTAGTGACGATTATGAGTCGTAGTCGTCATATAAATAAATAAATAATAATAAATAAATATATCTGACATCAAAAACACAACGCCATCTAGTCCCAAGCTTAGCAGTGCTTGTGTTATGGGTGCTAGACAACTGACATAAATACTTATATACTTTTTTTTTGTAAATACATACATATTATACATAGAAAACACCCAAACTCCGAAACAAAATATTTGCAGATCATACAAACATTTGGTCCGACCCGGGAATCGAACCCGAGACCTCAAGCACAGCAGTCGCATACGCAACCATTACGCCACCGAGGCAGTTAAAAGAACGTTAAGTTTAACAAGGAGAAGTTAGAAAGATATTAATTAACATAAGAAGTGTGTCACATTGTCTTAGAAACTACTTCGCCTAAAATTTCAGAAAGACACACAGAAAATAGTTTATTACCGAAACTATTATAAAAAGCATATTGTCTTATTTTTACCATATTGACGTACAAATTTACATAAATAATTTAAATCATAGTATTAAATTAGACGTCTCACATACCTTAACATGCGTGAGTACATCGAAAGTGTCATTAAAGTGGCTCGCGAAAGGTAGGTGTACTTAACAGGGTGAGACGGTTCTTCTCGCCAGAGCATCTGTGTCTTCTTTACAAGACCCAGGTTCGCTCGTGCGTAGAGTACTGTTCTCATCTATGCGATGGTGCCACACAGTATCTGTTTGACGCTCTCGATCGGTTGCAGCGGTGAGCAGTTCGCATCATAGGTAGTCCCGAAGCCACCGAGTTCCTTGAACCTATGCAACTGCCAAGAGATATCGCCTCTATGGCAGTCCTCCATCGCCTGTATCATGGAGAGTGTTCTGAAGAGCTCTTCCAACTGGTCCCCCCTTTCTCCTTTCCTCCACAGGACAACAGGTGCTGGCGTTCGCAGTCACCCTTTTCGAGTGGAAGACATACGCTCTCGAACGCAAAGTTTCGGTTGTTCTTCTTGTGCCGACCGATTAAAACATGGAACTCACTACCACCGCACGTGTTTCCATCCCATTATGATCCCGGGTCCTTTAAGTGGGTGAGAAAAGGCGTTTCAATAGGCCGCCATAGTGTGGGTCACTATGCTGCTCTGTCCACGTTTACATTGAGGATAGTTACCACCACTTTTGGATTCTACTTATGCTTTCAATCCGGTAGAGTAGAGACATTTTGGTAGCTTGTACATAAAAAAAAACTAGATAGAGGCTATATATGGTAATCAAATTGTTGATAAGCATAGTTTAATTTTATTAAATATACATACATAATATTATAGATAAATTAAACCCAGCCACAGAACAAATGATCACCCATCATGCATCACGCCGCGACCACTGACACTTAACAATCAGGGACACAAGTGATTGGTTATTAAAGTTGGTAATTCAAATTAATGGTACGAAATCCTCTCCACCCTAGTTGAAGTCGGTTCTAAATTGATGTTTGTTTCAGGTAACCAACAAAATTCATATTTTAAAGTGATAAACGAAAATACAAACGGTAGTCCGACAAATGATAAGCAGATAAGTGTGAATGGACAGATTCAGTTGATCGTGGAACAGAAGAAAGTGCCCAGTATACTTAAAAGAACTTGGAATATAGTTAAACCGCCTAACGTTGTGATACCGGCAGAGAGTACAAAGGGAGGGAAGATCGCGATATCACCGCTACCGCAAAGTAATCACAATGGTGTTAAGGACCCCCAACCCAAGGTTAGTTTTATGTAAACTCTTACGCTTTTTTGCGAACGGACAATTGGGAATCATATACTTTAGAAAAGGTTGTGCACTACTACAACGTACTTAGTATTGTGATATTACATTACAAACATAAGTAACAATGCTTAGATTGTACCAGGACAATGTTTCCAAAATCACATCTTTATGTACCGGTAAAATTGGCGAAGTACTTGTCAGGCCTTGCGTACTGTAAAGTGGGTGATCGACGTACGAGCCTATACCACGGTTTTAAAGAACGAATGTTTTACTCGCTGCTCGTTGGTGATGATAGACTAGCGAGCAAACAGTCGTGTCTGAGCGATAACTGAGGTAACATTTCTTGTTCGGAGTCTGAAGTTTTGTGTTATCTCGCTATAGCATACCTCGAAATAATGAAAAAAGCGAAAATGCCCTAGAGTTTGGGTTTAAAGTTGAATAGAAAAAAGGCAAAACCCCGTTTAATTCAAGATTTGTCAGCAGAGCCACTTGATTACAGAAATTATCTGAGAATGTCTGAAGAATCATACAACGAATTTTCTTTTAGTGACATCTATAATACAAAAACAAACACTATAATGCAAGAAGTTATTCCTCCTCGTGAACGTTTAACTACTCCAACTGTCAACAAAAATGCCGGCTCGCCTTGCCGTCCATGCTCGACACGTGGTTTTGTATGACAAGCCGAGTAAAAAATAATACAAACATGACGAGCCGCGAGCCAGGCTCGTCGGTACGTAAAACCGCGGTTTTACTCGCCCGTCCATTAAGATTTCATAGTTCATGACTGGCAGTTTTTTTAAAGAACTGTTCTCGGAATATATTCAATGTACCGGGACTTCGCAATCTGAATGAATGAAAAAGTCCAAAGTCCTCCGGGATCCGCCCCGTTTGAAAGTAGTATAAACTTCATGTAATTGTTTATAGATTTGATACAAAAGTTACTATAGTTGTATAAAATCATTGACCACATAGGCCACTCCTTTGAAATCACTCACAATGCATTTTGAATTTAAGGTAACGACGCCTAACAGTAACATAGCGCTTAATCCTAAACCAATAGTACCTTGTAATGGGTCAACTGGACAAGTACAAAGTCACCATGTTATGTCTCCAGTTGAGATTGAGGCACCAAATAGCCCACCAAATGGGATAGACTTGTCTAGTTTTAGTGAAGCTGAAATAAGGGCTATCAAGAAACAACAGAGAATGATTAAAAACCGGTAAGAAATTATGATGATTCTATTTATTTTTGTTTTTTTTTCACTATTTGATTTGATTTTATTTTAGTAACGAATAGGAGTGACAAGTTTTTAATTCAAAAACTATTATGTAATTGGTGGTTAGAGTAAAAAAAGAATGAATGAGTGGGAATGTTCTATCAATGTAAGTTTCTATGATCTTGTACAGTGAATCTGCCTGTCAATCGCGGCAGAAGAAGAAAGAATATGTATCGGCTTTAGAGCAACAGTTACTAGAAGCACAGCAGGAAATTGCGAGATTGCGATTAGAAAATAAGCTTTTAAGGGATCAACTTGAAAGCAATGGCAGAAGTAGAAAGGTAAGGCATTCTTATACTTACTTGAAACTCAGCTGTAGAAATTATTGATGTAATAATAGTAGTCATTCTAGTTAATGGCAACATAGTTATTTATATTATCCAATACAGTGCTTATAACATACCCATATTTTGTTGTGGATACATAGACAGTTTCATTCTATTATATTCTTCATCATTATTAGGCATTTAACAGTCCAATGCTGGACATACATAGTTTGCTTCCTTAGTCGCCTCTTACGACACCCGCGGGATGAAGGGGAGTGGTGACTCTTCATATCCTCAATCTGTCACTACACCAATATATTTGTTCTCACTATTTTGTCATTATTTTATTGTAATTGCTACATATTATAAAACAAAGTCCTCCGCCGGAAAAGCTACTTGCACGGATTTTTACCAAGAGATAGAGTGATTCTTGAGGAAGGTTTTCGTAATTTCTTAAATTTTTAGGTATATTGGTTAAAATATAACGATACTCGTTGAAGACGTCGGATAAAATCAAGTCCCACGTCTTCTCAGAGTAACATAGGCTATATTACATTTTCCGCAAAGAATTCGTGCGAAGCCGGGGCGGTTTGCTAGTATACTATAATTTCTTGTATTGAAGATATATCATAGATATAGGATTTGTAAATCTATATAGTTTTCAAGATCAATTCTACTCATTTTATAATTCCACAATGAATAGAATAGTTTAATGAATAATCACCGTATTGAAAATAAATAATTGAGTAACAAAAATCCTTTTGCTAAGTCCTTGCCATGAATGATAAATAAAACATTAAATATTCAAGTCAAAACACGTTCCAGTGCATTAACGTGAATATGCATTTACATGTATGCTAATACATCTTAGAGACGATTAAATCAACTTCAGTCTAATTGCTTCTTTAAATCCTAGCTCCTACATTTTAAATTTTCTTGAAGTAGGAACATCGATTACAATGTCAAATTTTAATCTTTATAGTTTTCAAATATGTACACAAATGGCAATACGAGTATAATTTAACCTTGAGTTATAATTATTTCTAGTATCTTAGTATGTAATCATATTGACTGCCTCGTTGGTCTCGCGGTTGGCGTTTGCTCTGACTGACTGACTCTGATCATGAGGTCTTGGATTCGATTCCCGGGTCGGACCAAATGTTTGTATGATCTACAAATATTTGTTTCGGAGTTTGGGTGTTTTCTATGTTTAGTATGTATAGTATACATATACGTATTTGTATCAGTTGTCTAGTACCCATAACACAAACTCTGCTTAGCTTGGGACTAGATGGCGTCTTGTGTTAGATGTCCGAAAATATTTATTTATTTATTGGTATTTGTTGTCACAGATGCCGAGGCTTGATGCATCACTGTTAATACCTAAAAAGAATATAGCCGTTCTGTTTGCAATGGTCTTCATGGTGTCATTGAATTGGAATGTTTTAGGGTAAGCTGAGGACTAGTAACTTATTTTGTTATACTAAAGGCAACTCTATTAGAGGAGATTAAGATATATTATTATTAGAGAACGGATTGTATGCATGAAAAATGCTTGAAATATGCACGAAAATTGGCATAGTATGCGAAACTAAATGACTAATTTTAGGAATCAAAAAAGAAGAAAACCTAGTTTTCATTTTTTTTTATTACAAAATCAGCATACAATTAGTAAATTATATATCCTTTGATAGGCGATAATAGGTACAGTAACATCACACGACAGTACAATTATTTAATATTGTTGTATACAAACATAAACAATCAAGTATTATTCCAAATATTCAGTGGTAATATTGTGTCTTCGATTATTTCTTTAAAACAAAAGACATGCTCAGCTACTGACCGAAATGCGATCCGATGCGATGCGAATCCGCCCAGTCACAATTATTACTCATTAACCCTTATATTTTGTAACTATTAAATTTGGTGGGATTCTGGATGTTATATATTTCGGAATGTAGGGTAAGTGTACTGAACTCGGAAAAAATTTAAAAAGGTACCAAAAAATGCATCTTAACTAGATCTTAGGTAAAATATTCTATTACCGCTGAGGATGGCTTAAAAATGCAAATGCATATAATCCGGTCTGTAATTTTTATTATTCCTAAATCCCAATGTATCTATTGCTCTTTTATAATATCATAACGAAGTCGTTTAATTGACTATACTCTGCGAAGAGTGTTGTGGGTTCAAATCCCACATAGGACAACACTTTTTATTACCGCTGAGGATGGCTTAAAAATTCAAATGCATATAATCCGGTCTGTAATTTTTATTATTCCTAAATCCCAATGTATCTATTGCTCTTTTATAATATCATAACGAAGTCGTTTAATTGACTATACTCTGCGAAGAGTGTTTTGGGTTCAAATCCCACATAGGACAACACTTTTTATTATCAACAAATTGTTGTTCCGAGTCTGGGTGGTCTTTGTGTTCGTTCCACGTATGTTTGTAAGTCCTCCGTGACACAGGATTTTTTTTAAAAGTATAAATATCATAAAAAATCGTACACGTATTGTTTTGTTTAAAAGAGTCGTGCAGTAATTCATGATAGTTTTAAACAAAAGAATACCTATACTTATATTTTTTTTTGTAATTTAGCAGTGTTATAGCTTATTCAGCTTAATTGTAGAATATAACTTAGACTAGAGCCTTTGTATTGTATAAGAATATATTATGTATTGAAGGTGGAATGCAAAGCCTTTTGTTGGCCCGTCCACGCCACATCGGAGCACGAGGCATCTTCTATGGTCCGAAGACAATGCGATTGATATAGCTAATGGTATGTATGCTAAACTTTATTTTGGTCAATGTTACAATATTAAGAACTAGTCAGAGAGTCCAGTGTGAGTGAGTGAGTGAGTATTTCACATCAATTAGATTTCAGTGGCGACCGCGTTCGGCTTTGTGGTAGATTTGAGTACGAGACAATCGCAGCGCTTAACGTGGTCACCGTAACAATCCAGTTGATGTGAAATAAACTCACACTAGGTCCCCTTAACGTGGGTATTTGACAGCGCTAGCCATCAGGAAGTTTATCTACCTTGAAATATCTCTTAGAGGACAAAAAAACACCGTATGTAACCCTTTGTGTGATCCACGAATATTGTTTCATGTATGTTTGTAAAGTCAGGATTAAAATATTATAAGATCTTAAATAAGATAAACCATCCGTCTACTATACTAGTTTATAAGTCGATAAATATTCACAAAGCTGTCTGACCTTGACACATTATGGTAATAAAGTTTTTTGTGCCAGATAAATAAAGTTTATATCAATTGGTAAAAACTCGTTTTAAATTTATCACCTTCCACGAGTCAAATTGATATTCTTAAAAATTGCTTAAAAAAATCTGAACGGTTGAAATACTAAAAATATGCTTAACTTATTATAGCGTCTCTATTATGGAATAGTAGAACTGACATAAAATTAAGTGTTTTATAACCTGACGTATCAAACGTTTTATAATTTCTTTTTAAAAATATTGTTATTTCAGATGACATAAACAACTCTACCTACATATCAGATTGCCATAACGCTACATTGAAAGCGTCAGACTTTATAAACCAGACAGAAAGTATACGGATAGCAGGCGAGCTGAACCGCTGGATCGGTGGCGGTAAAACCCTCAATTGGACCTACGATACTCCCAGGAAGAAAAGACCAACGTATCTTAGCGAAGAGAAGATTCATGGTAATCAATATTAAACTCTATAGTTATTCATAATACGCACGGTTTTCCAAGGATTTTATTAATTTCTAACCTACTCGTTAGATAGGTTTCATTTCAGCAAGGAATGGCTTTCTCATTTAGGTTTTCGCTTTCCAATACTTGATGTTTAAAACCTATATGAACAATGTTACAGTTTTTATTAACACACGCACACATAAGTAACTGGTTTCTTTAAAAGCGGTTGGTGAAACACCTGTGTCACTTATATTTATATTTATAATAAAATCTTACTAAATACTCTACTCATGAAACATTTATGTTTTTACAGGAACCCTCTTAGAAACCTACAGATTATTCAACAAACTGAACCTAGATAGCAATATAATAGATTTCCCCACCATGAGAAGTCAAATGAAAACAGTTAAAGACAAGTCACGATTACGTCGTCTGAGAAGAAGTAAAGAAATCGAGTTTACAGATAGTGCTGTTATAGATTATGAGACTTTATATCGAAAGCCTATTAGAAAGTCTGTAGGGGATTTCAACATGGACGATTTAGGGGAATGGAACGCTTTACTTCAAGCTCTGCATAGAAGGGATGATACCTTTTACGTAGTGGGTGTTGGTAAAGGAGAGCATCTACTTTTACCTGCCGTGTCGCACAATGACACGAGACCACCCAAAATGGCATTGATTTTACCGGCGAGGACGGGGAATGGTGAGCACATCTATTCTATATCACACTAATATATAAAGGAGAAAGTTCGTGTGTATGTTTGTTACTTCTTCACACAAAAACGACTGGACGGATTTAAATGAAACTTTACAGTAATATGGCTTATAAATCAGAATAACACATAGGCTACTATTTGCCGCCATAATCGACAAACACGCGGGCGGAGCCGCGGGCAACAGCTAGTAATATTATAAAGCTGAAAAGTTTGGTTGTAAAAACGGGGGAAAATTACTCCTTTTGAGAGTTACCTTTGTGCGCTGCGTAAACGATTAAAGTTTCACAAAAACAACGCATGAAAGAATTATTTTCCTTAAAATAACAAAAAAAAGGTCGCGAGAGCATAATTATGTCACTGTGTGTTACTCACTTTAACCTTTTTATGGTAACTAAATGTGTTCACGCTTTATAACATCATGCTACGGGATCATCACAGTATATGTAAAAGCTCGCTATAAATACAAATCATAATATAGTATATCTAAAAAAATTCAATTTATGGGGTACTATTATCTAAATGTTGTTATGTATTCAGCTAACTCACACAACGCACACACTTGTGTGATTAGCAAGTTAGTTAAAAAGAGGGTTTTATATAAGCCTGTATGTAATTTTTTTTTCAGATTCCAAAATGAATGATCACGTGACACTAATGCAAATCGACTGCTCTGTCGTCAACACATCTCTAGTCAAATTAAAATCCGATGCACTACCTGAAAGTTTCAGACAACACAACACCAACGACGCCACAGTCGGGGCTCCCGTCCTTAGACCACAAAATCGAATAAAAAATAATAAAGAAAAAATAGATGCAAGTATTCTACATAACTCAAGTGTAACTAATTACTCCCAAAATCAGAATCTTCCACAAAAAGAAACTGAGATTAGTAGAGATGATCTCTTTACGAATTACTTGTTTTCAAAATCCGACAACTCCAAAGAGACAGTGACGAAGCCAAGAAAAGGCACTGACCAAATTTCAGAAAGCCACATGACAAACAGTACTGTAAGTCCGAAATGATAGGAGAAAATATAAGTATGTGGGGTTATTTGTTGTTAGTGTTGTTGGTTTGAGGTACCACTTAACCATATAAAATATTTTTATATATATGCGTCAGTGGTATCTCGGTTTTTATAATTTCATAATATAAAATCGAAAAATCAAGACCAGTAATATAAATGTAAAATATAAAGTTTCTAAATGAGTACCTGGTTGTTAGTACGGAAATAGTCGAAATAATAAACTATAAACCATTCTCTGTGGAATTGGCTAAATGCTTTTTTTACAATATATCTGTTACTTGTCAACGTATATCCTGTCTAAAGAATCTTTAATACTATATCTACCATAGGTACATGTTTTGTTCTAAATTTGTAAGCCGAGACCAGAGGAAAAATTTACAATCAATGTTGCCATTTCTTGCAGAAACATATCTGTGCCCATTGAGTTAAAGTTATCCAACTCCTTTATTAGAATACAAGGCGTATGCCATAGTGAAGGTAGACCAACAAAACGTTAATCAATATTCTATTAGAATCAGGATTGAAATAATTGATATTAAGAGGTAACAAGAATAGTTGTAGGTGTACTAGATATATTAGACAGCAAGTTTTAATTTGTTATTCACAAAAAATGTTTTAATTTTCGTTTATCGAAATATTTAATGTTATTTTATCTTTTGTTATGTTCTATAATAAATAAAACGTATAAATAGTATAAGTGTAATTATATAACCGATCTCAATACATCAATAACAAAATCGGTAAAAAATTAAGTTACCATTTCATGGTTTGTTTGAATGTTTTGTAGTTTTGCGTATAGTTATAGTAAATATATATGTATGTAGTATGTAGTTTCCATAGTATATAGTTTACTACAATTATACTGCTCCTAATATGTGTATTGTGAAGAGTATATTTGTATGTTTATTCCTTCCAATTAAGTGCCAGAACGGGTATAATTAATTATGTAAGTAATGTCGATGATTCCATAAAACAACTTTTTAATCGAATCACATTTCACTTAACCGACTGATTATAGTGAATTAAATATGATTAAAAAATTGTGAATTCAACACAAATCGTCATACAAATAAGAATGTATGTATATGTACTGAATAAAACATGCATGTGCATGATTTTTTTTCGTTGTTACATGTATATGAATAAGCTAACTTAGTATAGTGCAATAAAAAATGAAAAAAATTCAAAATATAAATTAAACACCACAAAATATTTCATATATCGACAGGTTGGATCACAGAGAGCTTAAAGGACATCGAATTAGGTCTTATTAGCGTTCTTCACTTCATAACAAACGTCCTTTCATTATTATAATTTAAAACCCGTATCATAGTAATGTGAATAATTACAAATAATTTGTGATAGTCGAACGATTCAAATCATCGTTAGAATAATATTATTAGAATAAATAATAGATTAATAAGAAAGTGGTTAATATATTTAACTATTTCAGGCATGTAAAATTTCTCAAAACCACTTCTGTCTCATTCGGTCTGAAATGAGATCTGATTCCAGTTTTGGATCCTTCTTAGGAGCAACAATGGAGCTTATTCTGTTGTTAGTTCATTATTAAATTATCTCTAAAATTATCTTCAATTCCAAGCGTTTTTAGGGTTCCATAGCCAAATGGAAAAAACTGAACCCTTATGGATTCGTCATGCCTGTCTGCCCGTTGGTAATTCACAGCCACTTTTTTCGAAACTATAAGAACTATACTGTTGTAAGTTGGTAAGTAGATATATTTTGTAAACTGCATTAAGATTTTCACACAAAAATAGAAAAAAAAAACAAAATAATTTAGGGGTAAACAATACTTAAAACTGAAACTCAATTTTTTTTTTTTATCAATCGCATATCCATGTAAAAATGGTATTGAGAATGCTGACATCATTTTTTTCTAAACTGAATAGTTTACGCGAAAGACACTTCCAAAGTGGTAGAATGTGTGTCTTCTAAAATAAGAGAACGATAAAGTAAAAAAGAAATATGATATACATTACCATGCAAACTTCCACCGAAAATTGGTTTGAACGAGATCTAGTAAGAAGGTTTTTTTAATACGTCATAAGTCGTAGACCGTAATTTACCTTTCATTCAATCAACTAAAAAAAAATATAAAATGCAGCGAACTACAAGAACTTTACATTATGTTACTTGCAGCTACGTGTCAATTGATAAGTGCTACGTGATAAGTGTGCTTTTTTGTGCGATAGATTTAGATATCGTCTATTTTTAGTGACATATCTAATTTTAGTAAATTTTTGACCTAAACGTCAAAGATTGAAGAACCAATATTTGAGGAACTCGAATTCATAGTTGCATGATTGCTATGTGGGTGCATCCATCGAACGTAGTTCTCGTATTCTAAAAACGTTTTGCGGTTGGAATATAAACATGAGTATAATATTCCGATCGCAACACATGAGTTTCGACAAATCATAATTATTTTCTGTATTGCCTGGGTTAATGTTATTCTTAACATTCCGTAAATTAAAGAGTTGCTAGTGATGACACTTAATGAGAGTTTGAAATTATTCAATTGAAAATTATCCTTGTAAGATTTAATTCTCACGTTATGTCTGATTTAAATAAGAACATTAAAATTATTTAATGCTCCATTTCAGATCGTATCCAGCCTATTTTTTTCGTTGTTCGTAATCTTTGTGATAATTGTGCATAGGTAACTAAACCATTATTAGTTACTTAATTACTTTCCTATAAAATCTAATGGGATTGTCGCTATCAATAGTATATGTAGTATATCAATAGTAATATTGTGGTAAATGAATAAATACATACTTAAACGCTAATTGAAGTAAATTTAAAAGGAAACGCCTTTCACTATTATAATTGAAACCCCGTATCATAGTAATGTGAATAATGAATAATTCCAAGTAATTTGTGATAGTTGAACGATTCAATCCACAACTCTCTATAACACTTGTACTTACTATGGCATGGGTACTAAACAAATTATATAAACATGCGTACCTACTTGTTTTTAATTGCATACACATTAAACATAGAAAACACCCAAACCTTGAAACAAATATTAATGACACAATATTCGTGATAAAGATTTATTTTAATACACTTATTATAAAAAAATACTATCATGAAGTATGTAGTGTTGATCTAAGTACTTTTTTATTTATCTGTTATCTTAAATCTGTGCGGTTTATGTCGGAATAAGATTGTTAACTTTTGTACCTACATCATGAAAAGAAGGAATAAAATCTAATAAATCTTATTGACTTTTTTTATTTCTTTACTGCCAACCTTACTATTAAAAATGAAAGGGTAATCACTTTCTCTAAACCTACTAAATTCCCTAGTGACCGAATACAGGTTCTTCCTAAAGCATCAATTCAAGGAAAAGACTTGTGTCAATCAGATACAAAAGAGTTCTGTGCTGTCGCCCGCGAGTGCCGCCCGACTTTTAACAGCTAAAGAGTCTCCACGGCCGTAGAGTCTAAATAGACGGGATGATCAACGTATCATCGTTGCTAGGCGAGCAGCGTGACTCCACTCGCATACCGCTTCAGGATGGAGCTGGCAGCTGATTACTCCTGCAAACAATGAAAAGGAATCTCCAAATTCAAATAAATAAAGTTAACAACTTCATCACGTGTGCATCTATATGCACACGTGACGAAGTACGACGGTAGTGACATGGGCTATAGAGCCCATTTTTGAAATTTTTGCGAAACCATATAAGATTCAAATGGAAATTTGTTAAAAATAGTAAAAACCTAAAGCATAAATATATAAAATATATAAGTCATTTTCTTAAACGTGAAATAAAGCTGACATGATCAATTATCTTGGGCACTCAGTTACAGCTGAATTCTCCTGTTCATATCGTCCTCAAAGTTGTTTCGACCCAAATGCAAAGCCTGAGCCTGAACACATATTTGATATACTTATATCTATACAAATAAATAAAATTAGAGTGTCTGTTTGTAATATTAAAATAACCACGTTATATGTATACACGGTACTTATACCAAAAATGTAGTTTAAAAAATTTTCTGTCTGTCTGTTTGTTCCGGGTAATCTCTGGAACTCATTACTCGCGGTACAACAATAACCGCGGGTAACACCGCGGGGATCAGCTAGTATATATATACTTCGAGTACCCAATAGGTTGCTGCGTTTTTTCTAGGTGGGCTAATGGGAATGTGAACGACGGTAGCGCCATCTCGCAAAGGCAACTTTTGTGAGAGTCAAAATGGCGGGTACCTAACAAGCACCCCAAGTTAAACAACCCATACCTACACTTGGTCAAATAGTAGCTACATAATATTAATCTGTGGTCAATAGGATAGTTTCCGAGAAATAAAACAATCGTGTCTCGTTTACTTGTAAGTAGTAATATATTGTGACGCCATATTGACGTCAATGTGGCGGGTGTAACTTAATGTTGAAATAACTTCGTCATGAATGAGGTACATTTTTTTTTGAGCGAGGTACAAAATAGTGCATTTTAGGTAAATTTATTTGGTAATTGGTACATTTTCATTCACTGTGGTACACCCGCCATTTTGACTCTCACCAACTTTTGGGGCGTTTGTCAAATAGTGAATGTACAAAGGTAACAAGTTCATACTACTTATTATAAATATATTTTATTATAACTATTATTGTTAAGGAAGAGAGGAAAAGGAAGTTAATCCTTTTGGAAGAGAAAATAAACGCTTATTATTATTATCTTAAATAAAGAATATATAGAAAGATAATAAATAGTACCTATTTATAAAGGCTTTTTTTATTTGTTACAAACAGTAATGGAAAAAATGGATGATATTATAAAAAACTGGTTTTGAGAGTGTAATATACAAATTAAGATTTCGACGGCAAACTATGCTGACAGAAAATATTTTTTTTTTTTTTTTTTTTTTTTTTTTTATGTTTGACCCTGCCAAAATGACTCTACTCTGCCTGATGGAAAGCATGAGTAGAATCCAAGAGTGGTGGTCACCATACTGCGACTGCAGACAATGCAACAATGCAGCATGGTGACCCACACCATGGCGGGCTAGTGATGCTTCCGCATCATTGGGCCTCCGGTCTCGCACTCACCAACGAAACACGACAGCATGATGGCTGTCATTTTACGTTGATTTTCTGTGCGAGGGTAGTACCGCCCCGGTCGAGCCGGCCCGTTCCTGCTGAAATCAGCGTGGCTCTACTACCTTGAAGACTTGACTTAAATTGGTTTAGCAGAACATATAAGGAATGTACAAGAATGAAAGACTAGTGGCAATAGTTATTTAATAAGAGCCAAAATAATCCGTCAAACATCGGCGAGTCGGTGACCTTAATACCTTATAAAACAAGTTTAAAAGTAAGTACTCTCCTAACCTAAACACACATTTTAGTATTCTATAGTAAATAAGGTATATCTATTATCATTTTAATTAATTTGTTACAGATCAATAACTCTCACGTTGTCACTGCGGCACAGAGCGGCAAGTGCAAACATGTTGCTGCTTTAATATGTCCATGAAAGCACTTGTCAATTAATAAGTTTGCATAAGCCCCTATTGACTGACTTTGAAAAGAGTGGCCATGAGTTTCTTTGCCAGTATTCTTCTCATGAGGCTCTACGCATTTTGGAAACTGGAAGTTATGGATCGACACAGGCAGGCAGTAGATTTTGGTGTTATCGCCTAATTTACCTCGACAATACAGCACATGCTGTGGCGTCTGTTTGTGTCATCTATGATTTTTAACTGCAGCTTCAATTTAACGTTCATAAATGTCACTTAGTGTCTTAATTGAATAAATGATTTTGAATTTCAATTGAATTGTTGTAAGTTTCTGCCACGGCAAGCGCTGCGATCGTTTCTTACATCCCACTATGCACTTTGCACGATCCCCAATAGTTACTAAAACATATTGGACACATGCAAAGGGATCTGTTCTAAGGGATAATTGCATTTTTGCAGATCCAGTCGTTGCAGTCCACTGCTGAACATAGGCCTCTCCCAAGGAACACCACTGAGCCCGGTTTGTTGCTTTTTACATTCAGTCGCTGCCAGCCCCCCTATGCAAGTCGTCCCGCCATCTGGTTAGAGGGCGTTCCACACTACGTTTGCCAAGACTTCATTTGGCGAGCCTGTCATTTAGACTGTGCAGCATCTTTTGAACTTCTTGCAGCGATTCTGCCATGACAACGATATCATCGGCAAACGTTAAGTGCGAGATGTATTCGCCGTTTATCCCGCCGTCCGTTCCAGTTCAGAGTCTTGAAGACTAAAGCATTTGTAAACAGTTTCGGGGATATCACATCCCCCTGTCTTACTCCTCGATGCAAAGCAATCTGTCTTGTTTTACTATTCTGTACTTGGACGGACTTAGTTGTGGCTTCATACACGCTCCTCAGCACCTCAATGTATCGAAAATCAACTTGGCATCGCGACAGGGAGAAACGAACGAAAGAACGGACCAGGTCTCGACAGTGTCGAAGGACTTCACATAGTCCACAAAAGCGAGACACAGAGGCCGATTATACTCCTGAGGCTGATAATAATCTGCCTTACAGTGTGTGGTCTATGTTGTCAAATCCTCCGCGGAATCCGGCCTGCTCCGTTGCTGGGAAGCCGTCGCATCAGCCTATTTGTGATAACCCTGGAAAACAACTTGTAGACGTGGCTCAGGAGCAATATGGGACGGTAGTTCTTGAGAAGGAGTAAGAAGGCTTGCGCTTATGGAGGACGGAGATCGTGTTGCGATCTCCGTCGTGCCGAGCCGTCGCTGAGCGACAAAGTTAGTCTAAAAAAAGTAGCCTAAGTTACTCCCCGGATCATCAGCTACCTGCCGGTGAAAGTCCCGTCAAAATCCGTCCAGCCGTTCCAGAGATTACCCGGAACAAACAGACAGACACAGACAGACAGACAAAAAAATTTTTAACCACATTTTTGGTATAAGTACCGTGTATACATACATATGAATTTAGTAAAAAGCGGTTATTTTAATATCACAAACAGACACTCCAATTTTATTTATTTGTATAGATTATCACTATTTGGGACGGAGTCACTAAAACGTAAATAAATAAAGTTAAAACCAGCACAAATAGTGGTCTTAAAAGTGGGGTATGCTTTACCATTTTTCTTCATTCATTCATTCTTCATACAATACACTATTCTTCGACAACACAGAAAAATAAAAAACGGAAAAACATGCGATCTGTCAAACAAAGAAAGCTCATACAGGTTGCCCCCAACGTCGCTTTGGCTACCTTAGTGGTTTTCTTTATAATAAAGCAAATAAGAAACTATACATATATGCTCTTAATAGAAAAAAATCTATAATGAAGCTATCAATTTAGCTCCAAACGTTAGACCACGATTTTACTAAACAATTAGTTTACATCCCTAAATAAACCTACTTAAAACTTACACGTAAACCGTAAACATATACTCATAGATTTCCACTTACATATTAGGTACCTATATCATTTATTTACACGAACATATTTTCATTTTGTTTGTAACTTAAATATTTCAAGATACATTTAATATGTATGCTAACACTGCTTGAGTATTTTTTTTTTGGTGAAAGTAATTAGCTATCAATGTGTGTAACCAAACCGACATAGATCTGAAAGTTGGCAGGATGAGGTGGCAACCGCTCTAGTAAGCGTGTTTTAAATTGAAGACCGCGTCTTGGCAAACGTAGTGTGGGACGCCATCTGACCCAAGTGCAGGACAACTTACGTAAGAGGGCTGGCAGCGAATGGATGCAGAAAGCAACAGACCGGGCTCTCTGGTGTTCCTTGAGAGAGGCCTATGTCGAGCAGTGGACTGCAACGGGCTGACGATGATGATGATGAATTTGTTAATGGGGAATAGTACTGTCAAGTTATCCCGATAGAGGCGCCACGGAACTACTACGTAAACAAATTAGAACGTTCATGTTGACATTCGACATATTAGTACTTTTTGCATCAAAACTATTTTTGTTTATTGAGAAAATAATAAAAATGCATCAGTATTGTGCATTTGGTTAAAAAAATCGGAGTACATTTTGTTTCCATAAGATCAAAAGGTGCGTAAGCAATGGCAGATAGCTATGCGTCGTAAAAACTTCAAGGCTGTTATGCACTCAAGACTGTCATTTTAAAAAAGAAGATTATGTTATTGCAGGATTTGCGACCGGTAAGTGTAAAATTCGATGTTTATTTATTAATAAAATTGTGAGTAATTTGTTCATAATATAATATAACCAATAAAACAAAAACCCTATTTCTTCACATTTTTTTTTCTTTTGAGGGATGCGCCGCGTTCCCGGAGCAGCTTTTTAATTCCGGAATAGACGTCCATAACTATTATACATTTTTAATAATAATAGGTAAATAAAATAAACAATTAATTAAACTTTTAAAAGTTTACCGCTCTAATCTGTTTACATTATAGTTCGGTGGCGCCCTCTAAGATTAGCTTTGCGTAAGCAACCTAATTTTATAAGGGGTGTCTACAAGTCTCAGATGAGGGCTTGGAGATCCGTCACACAGGATGTCCCTAATGTGGACTCCAATCTCTCCCAAACGATCATAAATTTGTAATTTATTTGTATTTTTCACGTTTACTTTTAAGCTCTTAATGTAAATGAATATGAGAATGAATAAAAATGAACCTTTGTGATGAGAAAAACAAATTATAATTATATTTATTTTGAAATATAACAACGTATATTATGTACAATCGGTGGAAAGAGGACATAAAATAAAAAAAATATCAATGTATCTTTACAATTTATTCTAGAGGAATTCTATTGATCGACTAATCATCGAAAAAAAGTAATGATGTCTTAAATCTGAGGTATAGAAAAAAGACCTTGTTTGACGCAGCCCTTAGCTCGTGCAACGACAACTGGCGCCCCAAAGGTTACATCTGCACTTTAAGGATTCGCAACAGCCGTTATTTCTATGATCACAGCTATCGCCGTGTTCTATACAGGTGCTCCTGAAAATTTAAATATTTAAAATGGTTTGTAAACACACTACTTTAACTAGCTGTTAAAAATACCGGTTACACAAGTATGATACCTTATTTCGTATCCTGGTGGTTAATATAAAAAAATCTTTAATCTTAAAAATAGATAATTGTTGCTGTCGGCACCTTGCATAACACAAATGGCCTCACTATGTCCCATCGTAATCTCAGATCAAATAAAAAAGGAGAAGACTGGCTCTTGCTGAATCCAAAAACTCGGCTAATTACAAGTAAACACACGCGTTGTTGATGCCCACGCAACAAACTACGCTACTTTCGTTAGTATCGTACAAGTGCTCGTGTGTACAAGTTTACATGCAAAATGCCGTCTTGTGATATTAATCTTACCATACGAGGTTATAGTACCTAATTAACAAAGTACCTAAGTAATTCAAGACTTTGACCACTTTACGGCGTCTCAAATAACGTGATTTACACGAGTTTTAGGCCCTGTTTCACCGATATTACAGATACACCGATTCGGATAGTATCTCTATTGACAGATAGTTTGACGTATAGATTAAACTGTATCAAACCATCTGGCAGGTAAGCTATCCGGAACCTATCTGTAACCGGTGAAACAAGGCTTAAAACTTTCTATAGCTATTCTATGTGATATCTGTAGTCATGAGATTGTTCGTAGGGATCGTTGATTTTCATTAATAGTCAACGATTTTAAAATAGACTTTAATAGGTACCTCTATAATATATACATTGTACCTACTCTGTGTAGGTACCTACCTACTGTTATCAATATTGCAAAACTATCAAGTGTCATTATGTTCAATTTCAAATTCATGTCAATATTCTTAAGGTGCAGTAAGTTAAAGTACTTCTTTTCAGAATGAATTCAACTCACACAGTGTTAAGTCACGCAAGGGCGACATGCGGGGAAGATTTAGCTATTCGGATACCGTACCTAAATTAGAGGCAAGTGACACCACCGCAAGCAGCAGCAACAATAATATACTGATGTTCATTGTCTGAAATAGAAAGCAATTTTTTAAGAACAATTTTTTTAAACAATAGCAACCTTTAGGTACTGGTGCCAGCAGGTATGGGATACACAATACCTAAGTTTTTTATCCCGTCCCATAAAGTAATTTGATAAAAACGCTTTGCGTCAGAAAACAATTATTATTAGTTAGGTGGGTAATTTTAATTTACACTTTTATTTTAAAGCAACAATTAACATGGAGTTTAATTTTAATAATGATATTGTAAGTGTAGCTAAGTACTTACAAGTAGCTTCATCATAAAACTCCGACACGCAAGCTTCTTGTTTGCTGCCAATATTGTAACAAGTTGGTATATTAAAATAAAAGAGGTAAATATTGTTTTTTATATCTACTAACTTCCTGTTTGTAATGTTTTTCTATCTGAAAAGAATTGCGTAATATTGATTATCAATTTCCTGTTGTTTAACTCCATACTAATTAGTTACAAGCCAAAAATGCTACACAAACTCCTATACCTACTAATATTATAAAGATGTAAAGTGTGTATTTGTTTGTATGTTCGGGATTAACCACAACACCGCCGATCAGATTTTAAAATTTTAGTTTTTTTATTATTAGAAATGTATTTATCTTTAGGCTACTCTCTAAAGAGCTACAGTTTAATTAATCACAAAAGTGTGATTCTGGAGGTGGCAGGTTTTTAAACAGTGTTGTTAAGCATACAGTAAAATAGTATTGTATAGCTTTAAAAAAAGTCCAATAGATCATGTGTATCTAAATTTAATATTTCTAGTGCGGGATTTGCCTTTATAAAATCGACCAAGTGCGAGTCCGGCTCTCGCAGGAGGGGCTCCGTAACATAATATGTATACATTTCAGGCGTTGCATTATTTATACCTGTTGTCATTATTAATATCGCTCAAAAACACGTTTGTTATATGGGACAACCCTTTCAGATTTTATTCTGTTTTTAGTATTTGTCGCTATAGACGGTCAATGGACTCTTAATAATAGTGTCCTGTTTTTACCCTTTGGGTGTGGAACACTAAAAAGGAAAAAGAAAGAAAACGCATTTTCTATATTGCAAAGCTCTTATAATCTTTGCAATAAAGAAAATCATTAATCCAGCACACCCAGAGGACTCCAACAATCAACAACAAAAACTTTGCACGCAACCTCGTTTGCGCCTCCTATTGCCTGTAGCGTGATAATTTTCCCCTGTTTTTGTAACATTCTTCATTGGTGCTCCGCACCTATACGTCTTAGCGTGATATTATATAGCCTATAGCCTTCATCGATAAATGGTCAATAAGAATGGACAATAAGAATTAAAAAAAAAATTTTTTCAAATCGGACCAGTAGGTAGTTCCTGAGATTAGGGCGTTCAAACAAAAAACCGTCAGCTTCATATATTTGTATAGATTAGAATATAAGTTTTATTTATAATTAAAAGCAATGTACATGTAGTTATATCTTTGTTGTTTAAAATTGTAATGGCTCACATAAACTCCTGTAATACACGTGTAATACCTAGCACGGGAGACCGGGAGAAACATAAAGATTATTATTATCAAGTAACATAATGTAATATTTTAACGAAAAAAAGCCTAAAGAATTAGACCAAATTGAAATGGGCCAACGAGCTTTCAAAAAAAAAGAATCATCGAAATATCGTATCACCCAGTCTAGATTGAACAAACATTTTAATAAATTAAATTAAAAAACTTTTATAAAAACAAGTAATCTAAATTTAATATTTCTAGAACTATTAAATTTTTTTAAACTTTTTTTAAAAACAAGGCTTTTATTGCAATGCCCTCAAAAGAATAGTACTCGTCGAGACGAATCAAACAAGTATAAACTCGATGGTGTTGCGACGTTTCTTTACAGAGTTCCTATGGCCACCTTCCAGCTCCAACACCAGGTCAGCTGCATGTCATTATAATAATGTGTTGTCACGCAGTAGAGGTACATATTTTCACAATTTCAGCAAAATCGATTAAACATCAACTCTAAAATTGAGTTTCGAGATTCCACGCGAACAGACATATATTGCAATTTACAAGTTAATTAAAAGCTTGTAAAAAATACGGTCGAATTGAGAACCTCCAGTTTTAAAATCTGTTAAGACCTTTAATATTTTTGTATTAGATATATTATCTTTACGGTGTCATAGCTCAAGTGTAGAAGATAACTTAGACTAGTGTATTTCTTATGAAGTCGATATCATCTTGCGAGGCGGCTAGCCTACTTGCCGGATCCGCATCCTGGGATCTGGTAAATGCAGTACTACTTGCGATACAGTACCGATGGCGCAGAGGTACTGTAGATTAGGGTGAGCAGCCAGTGCCCGTAGAGGATGTAGAGGAATACCGGGCAGAGCTTGAACACATCTTGGTGGCGGAGTGGGAGCAAAGACTTGCGAGGTCTTTATGGCTTTAAGGCTTTATGTGTAATAATGTGGGTGTACATCTTATGATTGGGCGACTTGTTACAGAACGGAGATTCTAAGATTTTCTAAAACAACATAGTTTAAGGATTTTAACCAATTACTCTCCTTGCCTTGGTTTTAGGGCTTAAAATAAATATTACACTTACTGTTTAATATTATATAGCCACCAGCCTTCAGAAAATCTAGATTCTAATATTTTGTATGAATTTATATTACATCAATCAATTAGCTTTCAATTTCAACTGCGTCCGACTTTGTGGTTGGTGAATATTTCAGTACCCGGGCGAGACACCTCGGATCGCCGAGGTCACTTCAGGAAGTCGTCGGCAACGCAAAGGGTCTGCTAGGCTTCCTGGAAGAATTACTACTACTTTTACTTTTTACTACTATACTACACTACGCAAAATAGGCGCAACAAGTCGTCGAGTTGCGGAAACCAAGCCCGCGAATCAACAACAACAACATATTTCAGTACGAGCTCACCGTAACGATATCGAGTTTATGTGAAATGAACTGCCACTAGGTCCCTGAAAATGAATAGGGGAGACCGAGGGGATTTGAAACAATTTTGACATTTTGTTTCATACACCAAACACTGTAGACAGAAATCATATGATACTAGTACCAATCGATAGGTTATTCTATACACTTGCGAATGATTAACATAAATAAATGTTAAGTGATAAATATTGCGGTGAAAAATCGACTTAACCGTAACAAGTCAATTTGTTTCAACTCCCCTCATATCGAGGTAAGATGAAACAGGGGTCGAGGAGAGTTGAAACATATTATTTTGAAGAAGTGTTGAGGGATATAATAATAAAAGTGAAGCTATAATATAAAGGTATTTATTGTAATAAAACTTTTCAATTAAGAAACAATTTTTTTTATCAATATTTTATACTGATATAATTTTCAGTTAAGGAGGTAACTACAAGTCTACGAATAATCAACTCCTAAAGTAGTTAAAATACCTATCACAATGACCATCACTCAACATAATGACCAGATAAACAAAAATGTTGTACATTCTTATATAACATTACCTATATATTAATATAAGTTATAAGCCTTTAACATAAAATACTTATTAACTTTCAGTCGTTCCTTAACTATTACAATCAGTCTTGATTAATCAGTATTTCTTGGAATATTTAAATAACAATACAACGATCACACAAATGAGAAAAATAAAAATATTATGAAACTAAATAATATCAATCTGACAAGCAGTTGTGGCAAACATAAGAAAGTTCCCCACCAGTGCAAGCTTCATGAGCCCAGTTTTTGCACTCCAGACATTGCACCCATTTTTCTTTGGCTTTGCTATTAGAATAAGGCTCAAAACAACAAAGGCAAATACATTCCTCTTCTTCTTCACTGTCTTCATTTCTTCTTTGTTTCTTGCCAACCTTGGTCTTCTTAGTTTTAGTATTTGGTTTTGAACTCCTTTTTTTGGTTTCTTCAAAGTTAGGTTTTTTCACTTTTTTCTTAGCCATTCTAACTGCTTCGATAGCAGCTAGTTCATCCTTTACGGGAGTGTCGGTTAAGATAGCAGATTTCACTTTGCGTCTATTTGTTTGATTTCCTTTCCTGGGTGGAGCCTTTGGCAAGGGTCGAAGAGTGTCAGGTGAGAATGGAATTTCTGTCATAGTAACTGAAGTGTCTCGTGATGTTGATGCTACAGGTATTACATCAGATGTAAAGACTGTGGAGGGAACAACGGGTTCAGATATCGCCATATCAGGTGAATTCTTACGAGGGTTTTCTGCAGGCTTAGGTACGTCTTCTGTATCGTAGCTGGATAGAGGAGGAGTAGCCGGTAAATTTAAGATTGATGGACTTGGTGTACGGGAATCGTGTAAAATACTGTCTGCAAGGGTAGAACATGGCACGGGTTCTTCACTTCTTGAAATGCCGACCAAGTTAGAGCTGGATGGACCAGGACTAATGGAAGTTGCCAAAGGTCGATCAGTAACCTGACTGGGAAGATAATCAGCGTCCTGGAATATATTAGTGTTAACTGGCCAAAGTCCGGTATGGATGAATCCGGAAGATATATTGCGCGGTGTGACGGCTGTATCAAACGAAGTTTTTACTATCCCAGGAATATCATAGATGGTCATTACTTTTCCTGGATTAGACCGCATCCAATCATCGCAAGCTGTGTTAACTGCTTTTTTCACCGGTCCAAAAACGGCTCTGTCCATTGGCTGCAACTTATGGGTGCAGTGAGGTGGAAAAGTTAATAGAATAATGCCATTTTCCTTGCAGAACTCGATATTTTTAACAGCAATGTGTGATGCGTGGTTATCTAATAACAATAGGACCTTATTTTCTTTAGATGGCCTAACTTGGTCTTTGAAAAATGTAAGAAATATATAGAAGTCTTCTTCTTGCATCCACCCTGACCCATTCGCAGTACCAATTGATCCAATAGGTCCATCACGTATAAAGTGATCATTAAATCTTTTTCGCGGAAAGATAAACATTGGAGGTATGTGGTTCCCAAGGGCATTTCCTGCTAGTGCTATAGTAACTAATGTTCCCCTCTCTGCGGAAGTCATGGCACTCACTTGTTTCTGTCCTCGTCGAGCAATGACGCGGTCCGGTTTCTGAACAGTCGTGATGCCCGATTCGTCAACGTTCCATATATCCTTTGCTTGCAACTTGTATTTGTCAACTACTGAGGTATAATTTTGGAAAAAAAGTTGTACGTTGGTTCTATTAAAACTTGTAGCTCGAGCGATACTTGTAGGTTGAGGTAGTCTTAGAGAAAGAACCGGATGACGCTTCATAAAAGATCGAAGCCAAACCTCTCCAGCCATTTCATGCTCAGTCCAAGAAGAAGGAATTTTTTTATTATATTTAACAGCCAAGCTATAGGCAAAAGTTCTGGCTTCCTTAGTTCTTAGGCCAAAGTTAGCAGCAGCACAGTTTAAAAGATAGTCACACAGTACTTTTTCTTCTGAAGCTGTAAAAACAGTCTTTTCTGGGTATCCAACCGTTGGCGCATTCGCAGTTTCGTTAGCTTCATAAGCAGTTTTTTTCTTAATATATCTGAAGAGGGAGGTATGGTTCAGATTATAACTCGAAGCCGCGTCACGGAGACTTTTATGTCGCAAGGTTACTTCTTCTGCTGCGAGATCATATATTTCGCGACTCGCCATACCCCTATCAGTCTTTCGTTTATAATCAGTAGGCATGCTGAAACAAAATTACCTAATTAAAACAACAAAAATAAAATTCATATAAAATTGAAAACGAGGACAGTTGAAACAGCCTGTTTCAAATCTGCTCAGTAAGAAAAAACCTCCCAAGTTTTATTAAATCTATGATTAAGAAGAAAATACACAGAAATCAATTGTACTAAATATATATAACAAATAATTACTTAATGAGCTTTCATAACATATATAACTTAAACCAAAATACAAAACCCTTAACAAAATATAGGCATCGTAAAAATACGTTAAAAACTTACTTTTCACGATTTTTGTCACTTAGCACACAAAACTCCACAACCGCGCGACTGACGCGACGGACGCGCACTGACATGTTCGCGGGAGAAGGGAAGTTGGTGTAGAGCGACGTTGCCAGCTCGCTAACGGTTTTGAGTTCCAAGAAATCTGTACTGTTTCAAATCACCTTTGTTTCAAATGCCCTCGGTCTCCCCGGAGACCGAGGGGATTTGAAACAATTTTGACATTTTGTTTCATACACCAAACACTGTAGACAGAAATCATATGATACTAGTACCAATCGATAGGTTATTCTATACACTTGCGAATGATTAACATAAATAAATGTTAAGTGATAAATATTGCGGTGAAAAATCGACTTAACCGTAACAAGTCAATTTGTTTCAACTCCCCTCATATCGAGGTAAGATGAAACAGGGGTCGAGGAGAGTTGAAACATATTATTTTGAAGAAGTGTTGAGGGATATAATAATAAAAGTGAAGCTATAATATAAAGGTATTTATTGTAATAAAACTTTTCAATTAAGAAACAATTTTTTTTATCAATATTTTATACTGATATAATTTTCAGTTAAGGAGGTAACTACAAGTCTACGAATAATCAACTCCTAAAGTAGTTAAAATACCTATCACAATGACCATCAATCAACATAATGACCAGATAAACAAAAATGTTGTACATTCTTATATAACATTACCTATATATTAATATAAGTTATAAGCCTTTAACATAAAATACTTATTAACTTTCAGTCGTTCCTTAACTATTACAATCAGTCTTGATTAATCAGTATTTCTTGGAATATTTAAATAACAATACAACGATCACACAAATGAGAAAAATAAAAATATTATGAAACTAAATAATATCAATCTGACAAGCAGTTGTGGCAAACATAAGAAAGTTCCCCACCAGTGCAAGCTTCATGAGCCCAGTTTTTGCACTCCAGACATTGCACCCATTTTTCTTTGGCTTTGCTATTAGAATAAGGCTCAAAACAACAAAGGCAAATACATTCCTCTTCTTCTTCACTGTCTTCATTTCTTCTTTGTTTCTTGCCAACCTTGGTCTTCTTAGTTTTAGTATTTGGTTTTGAACTCCTTTTTTTGGTTTCTTCAAAGTTAGGTTTTTTCACTTTTTTCTTAGCCATTCTAACTGCTTCGATAGCAGCTAGTTCATCCTTTACGGGAGTGTCGGTTAAGATAGCAGATTTCACTTTGCGTCTATTTGTTTGATTTCCTTTCCTGGGTGGAGCCTTTGGCAAGGGTCGAAGAGTGTCAGGTGAGAATGGAATTTCTGTCATAGTAACTGAAGTGTCTCGTGATGTTGATGCTACAGGTATTACATCAGATGTAAAGACTGTGGAGGGAACAACGGGTTCAGATATCGCCATATCAGGTGAATTCTTACGAGGGTTTTCTGCAGGCTTAGGTACGTCTTCTGTATCGTAGCTGGATATTGGAGGAGTAGCCGGTAAATTTAAGATTGATGGACTTGGTGTACGGGAATCGTGTAAAATACTGTCTGCAAGGGTAGAACATGGCACGGGTTCTTCACTTCTTGAAATGCCGACCAAGTTAGAGCTGGATGGACCAGGACTAATGGAAGTTGCCAAAGGTCGATCAGTAACCTGACTGGGAAGATAATCAGCGTCCTGGAATATATTAGTGTTAACTGGCCAAAGTCCGGTATGGATGAATCCGGAAGATATATTGCGCGGTGTGACGGCTGTATCAAACGAAGTTTTTACTATCCCAGGAATATCATAGATGGTCATTACTTTTCCTGGATTAGACCGCATCCAATCATCGCAAGCTGTGTTAACTGCTTTTTTCACCGGTCCAAAAACGGCTCTGTCCATTGGCTGCAACTTATGGGTGCAGTGAGGTGGAAAAGTTAATAGAATAATGCCATTTTCCTTGCAGAACTCGATATTTTTAACAGCAATGTGTGATGCGTGGTTATCTAATAACAATAGGACCTTATTTTCTTTAGATGGCCTAACTTGGTCTTTGAAAAATGTAAGAAATATATAGAAGTCTTCTTCTTGCATCCACCCTGACCCATTCGCAGTACCAATTGATCCAATAGGTCCATCACGTATAAAGTGATCATTAAATCTTTTTCGCGGAAAGATAAACATTGGAGGTATGTGGTTCCCAAGGGCATTTCCTGCTAGTGCTATAGTAACTAATGTTCCCCTCTCTGCGGAAGTCATGGCACTCACTTGTTTCTGTCCTCGTCGAGCAATGACGCGGTCCGGTTTCTGAACAGTCGTGATGCCCGATTCGTCAACGTTCCATATATCCTTTGCTTGCAACTTGTATTTGTCAACTACTGAGGTATAATTTTGGAAAAAAAGTTGTACGTTGGTTCTATTAAAACTTGTAGCTCGAGCGATACTTGTAGGTTGAGGTAGTCTTAGAGAAAGAACCGGATGACGCTTCATAAAAGATCGAAGCCAAACCTCTCCAGCCATTTCATGCTCAGTCCAAGAAGAAGGAATTTTTTTATTATATTTAACAGCCAAGCTATAGGCAAAAGTTCTGGCTTCCTTAGTTCTTAGGCCAAAGTTAGCAGCAGCACAGTTTAAAAGATAGTCACACAGTACTTTTTCTTCTGAAGCTGTAAAAACAGTCTTTTCTGGGTATCCAACCGTTGGCGCATTCGCAGTTTCGTTAGCTTCATAAGCAGTTTTTTTCTTAATATATCTGAAGAGGGAGGTATGGTTCAGATTATAACTCGAAGCCGCGTCACGGAGACTTTTATGTCGCAAGGTTACTTCTTCTGCTGCGAGATCATATATTTCGCGACTCGCCATACCCCTATCAGTCTTTCGTTTATAATCAGTAGGCATGCTGAAACAAAATTACCTAATTAAAACAACAAAAATAAAATTCATATAAAATTGAAAACGAGGACAGTTGAAACAGCCTGTTTCAAATCTCCTCAGTAAGAAAAAACCTCCCAAGTTTTATTAAATCTATGATTAAGAAGAAAATACACAGAAATCAATTGTACTAAATATATATAACAAATAATTACTTAATGAGCTTTCATAACATATATAACTTAAACCAAAATACAAAACCCTTAACAAAATATAGGCATCGTAAAAATACGTTAAAAACTTACTTTTCACGATTTTTGTCACTTAGCACACAAAACTCCACAACCGCGCGACTGACGCGACGGACGCGCACTGACATGTTCGCGGGAGAAGGGAAGTTGGTGTAGAGCGACGTTGCCAGCTCGCTAACGGTTTTGAGTTCCAAGAAATCTGTACTGTTTCAAATCACCTTTGTTTCAAATGCCCTCGGTCTCCCCGGAGACCGAGGGGATTTGAAACAATTTTGACATTTTGTTTCATACACCAAACACTGTAGACAGAAATCATATGATACTAGTACCAATCGATAGGTTATTCTATACACTTGCGAATGATTAACATAAATAAATGTTAAGTGATAAATATTGCGGTGAAAAATCGACTTAACCGTAACAAGTCAATTTGTTTCAACTCCCCTCATATCGAGGTAAGATGAAACAGGGGTCGAGGAGAGTTGAAACATATTATTTTGAAGAAGTGTTGAGGGATATAATAATAAAAGTGAAGCTATAATATAAAGGTATTTATTGTAATAAAACTTTTCAATTAAGAAACAATTTTTTTTATCAATATTTTATACTGATATAATTTTCAGTTAAGGAGGTAACTACAAGTCTACGAATAATCAACTCCTAAAGTAGTTAAAATACCTATCACAATGACCATCAATCAACATAATGACCAGATAAACAAAAATGTTGTACATTCTTATATAACATTACCTATATATTAATATAAGTTATAAGCCTTTAACATAAAATACTTATTAACTTTCAGTCGTTCCTTAACTATTACAATCAGTCTTGATTAATCAGTATTTCTTGGAATATTTAAATAACAATACAACGATCACACAAATGAGAAAAATAAAAATATTATGAAACTAAATAATATCAATCTGACAAGCAGTTGTGGCAAACATAAGAAAGTTCCCCACCAGTGCAAGCTTCATGAGCCCAGTTTTTGCACTCCAGACATTGCACCCATTTTTCTTTGGCTTTGCTATTAGAATAAGGCTCAAAACAACAAAGGCAAATACATTCCTCTTCTTCTTCACTGTCTTCATTTCTTCTTTGTTTCTTGCCAACCTTGGTCTTCTTAGTTTTAGTATTTGGTTTTGAACTCCTTTTTTTGGTTTCTTCAAAGTTAGGTTTTTTCACTTTTTTCTTAGCCATTCTAACTGCTTCGATAGCAGCTAGTTCATCCTTTACGGGAGTGTCGGTTAAGATAGCAGATTTCACTTTGCGTCTATTTGTTTGATTTCCTTTCCTGGGTGGAGCCTTTGGCAAGGGTCGAAGAGTGTCAGGTGAGAATGGAATTTCTGTCATAGTAACTGAAGTGTCTCGTGATGTTGATGCTACAGGTATTACATCAGATGTAAAGACTGTGGAGGGAACAACGGGTTCAGATATCGCCATATCAGGTGAATTCTTACGAGGGTTTTCTGCAGGCTTAGGTACGTCTTCTGTATCGTAGCTGGATAGAGGAGGAGTAGCCGGTAAATTTAAGATTGATGGACTTGGTGTACGGGAATCGTGTAAAATACTGTCTGCAAGGGTAGAACATGGCACGGGTTCTTCACTTCTTGAAATGCCGACCAAGTTAGAGCTGGATGGACCAGGACTAATGGAAGTTGCCAAAGGTCGATCAGTAACCTGACTGGGAAGATAATCAGCGTCCTGGAATATATTAGTGTTAACTGGCCAAAGTCCGGTATGGATGAATCCGGAAGATATATTGCGCGGTGTGACGGCTGTATCAAACGAAGTTTTTACTATCCCAGGAATATCATAGATGGTCATTACTTTTCCTGGATTAGACCGCATCCAATCATCGCAAGCTGTGTTAACTGCTTTTTTCACCGGTCCAAAAACGGCTCTGTCCATTGGCTGCAACTTATGGGTGCAGTGAGGTGGAAAAGTTAATAGAATAATGCCATTTTCCTTGCAGAACTCGATATTTTTAACAGCAATGTGTGATGCGTGGTTATCTAATAACAATAGGACCTTATTTTCTTTAGATGGCCTAACTTGGTCTTTGAAAAATGTAAGAAATATATAGAAGTCTTCTTCTTGCATCCACCCTGACCCATTCGCAGTACCAATTGATCCAATAGGTCCATCACGTATAAAGTGATCATTAAATCTTTTTCGCGGAAAGATAAACATTGGAGGTATGTGGTTCCCAAGGGCATTTCCTGCTAGTGCTATAGTAACTAATGTTCCCCTCTCTGCGGAAGTCATGGCACTCACTTGTTTCTGTCCTCGTCGAGCAATGACGCGGTCCGGTTTCTGAACAGTCGTGATGCCCGATTCGTCAACGTTCCATATATCCTTTGCTTGCAACTTGTATTTGTCAACTACTGAGGTATAATTTTGGAAAAAAAGTTGTACGTTGGTTCTATTAAAACTTGTAGCTCGAGCGATACTTGTAGGTTGAGGTAGTCTTAGAGAAAGAACCGGATGACGCTTCATAAAAGATCGAAGCCAAACCTCTCCAGCCATTTCATGCTCAGTCCAAGAAGAAGGAATTTTTTTATTATATTTAACAGCCAAGCTATAGGCAAAAGTTCTGGCTTCCTTAGTTCTTAGGCCAAAGTTAGCAGCAGCACAGTTTAAAAGATAGTCACACAGTACTTTTTCTTCTGAAGCTGTAAAAACAGTCTTTTCTGGGTATCCAACCGTTGGCGCATTCGCAGTTTCGTTAGCTTCATAAGCAGTTTTTTTCTTAATATATCTGAAGAGGGAGGTATGGTTCAGATTATAACTCGAAGCCGCGTCACGGAGACTTTTATGTCGCAAGGTTACTTCTTCTGCTGCGAGATCATATATTTCGCGACTCGCCATACCCCTATCAGTCTTTCGTTTATAATCAGTAGGCATGCTGAAACAAAATTACCTAATTAAAACAACAAAAATAAAATTCATATAAAATTGAAAACGAGGACAGTTGAAACAGCCTGTTTCAAATCTCCTCAGTAAGAAAAAACCTCCCAAGTTTTATTAAATCTATGATTAAGAAGAAAATACACAGAAATCAATTGTACTAAATATATATAACAAATAATTACTTAATGAGCTTTCATAACATATATAACTTAAACCAAAATACAAAACCCTTAACAAAATATAGGCATCGTAAAAATACGTTAAAAACTTACTTTTCACGATTTTTGTCACTTAGCACACAAAACTCCACAACCGCGCGACTGACGCGACGGACGCGCACTGACATGTTCGCGGGAGAAGGGAAGTTGGTGTAGAGCGACGTTGCCAGCTCGCTAACGGTTTTGAGTTCCAAGAAATCTGTACTGTTTCAAATCACCTTTGTTTCAAATGCCCTCGGTCTCCCCTACTTGTTAATAAAAACTGCAAAAAGTAAAGGGGATAGCACGTCGCCCCGAGGTACGTCCGCAGATGTTGTGCCCCAAGAGGAGTGCACATATTAAATAGGTACAACCACACTGCTGGCGATCATACAGGTAGCTACGAATCCAGTAAATTGCCGATGGAGATATGTTAAGAGAGGAAAGTATGGCCAACCAAACATCGATATCAACGGTGTTGAAAGTCGGCGTTACTGAAGTCTAACAAAACCAAGACCGTTAGCTTTCCCTCATCCATCCCCGATCTAACGTCGTCACGTCCGTAATATGGACTAGAGCTGTAGCCATGCCATTTTCTGCGCTAAGTGTTGTGGGTTCAAGCTCAGCATGGGGCAACAATCATGTAATCCAGCAATTTTAGTTTCAAGTATGTTTGTAAAGTCCCCGCGACACAGGATTTACTCTTAATGCGGGAGTAAAAAAAAATATATTTACTAAATAAAGTAAATAATATTAAAAGATCGTATATAAGACAAACCAGACATCTACTATACTAGTTAATATATCGATAAATATTCACAAAGCGATATAATTAATGTCGATAATATTCATTGAAAGTTAAAGGCAATTGTTTTTTTTTTGCTAGATCACTAAAGTTTATAGGTATCTACTGGTACAAACTCGTTATACAAATTTGTAAATATATCACCTTCCACGAGTCAAACTGCGAGATACATTTTGTTTAAAAATTCTAATCTAAATCTAAATGTTATTTATAATGTATTACAAAAAGACAATTAAAAAAACGCCCAGTGCAAGTCGGACTCGCCCATGAAGGGTTCCGCAGCAGCAAGTAACATAATATAATTTTTATTTTACTTTTATATTTGTGTTGATTGAATGGAAGGTAAATTGCAGTTTACTTTATTTTTTTTATATGTTTGGCCCTGCCAAAATGACTCTACTCTGCCTGATGGAAAGCATAAGCAGAATCCAAGAGTGGTGGCCACCATACTGCGAATGCAGACACTGCAACAATACACCATGGCGGGCTAGTGATGCTTCTGCATCATTGGGCCTTCGGTCTCGCACTCACCAACGAAACACGACAGCATGATCGCTGTCATTTTACGCTGATCTTCTGTGCGAGGGTAGTACCACCCCGGTCGAGCCGGCTCGTTCGTGCTGAAATCAGCGTGGCTCTACTACCTTGAAATTACGATTTAGTTATGCCATTTAAAGAAAAATTACTTACTAGATTTTGTTCACACCAACTTTCGATGGAAGTTTGCATGGTAATGTACACCTCATATTTTTTTTAGTTTTATCATTCTCTTATTTTAGAAGTTACAGGGGCGGGGAAGCACATTTTACAACTCTGGAAGTCTCCCTCGCGCAAACTATTCAGTTTAGAAAAAAAAAATTTAGAAACCTCAATGTCGATTTGAAGACCTATCCATACATTTATGTATGGTTTTAAAGGTTTTGATGAAAATAAATTGAGTTTCAGTTCTAAGTTTGGGGACACTCAAAATATTTTTTTTTTCTTTTTTTGTGTGAAAATCTTAATGCGGTTTACAGAATACATCTACTTACCAAATTTCAACATTATAGTTGTTATAGTTTCTGGAAAAAAGTGATTGTGAAATACGGAGGACGGACAGACAGACAGATATGACAAATCTATAAGGGTTTCGTTTTTTGCCTTTGGCACTGAACCCTCAAAAGTGATAGAGGATGTACATAATTCATGTCGTCATTTACATTATTCATTCAATCGATGATGAGAAATCCCAACTCTGCAAGGTCCTCGTGGAGGAATGGAGGTAACGACTTGCGGCAAGATCCGTTGTGAAGGATTGACTCGGGAGGCGTCACGGGACCCTCTCATACCGGCTGACGCAGGTGGTCTCTGGAAAAACTGGAGATCACTACACGACGCTCCACGTGCCGGCAGAATGTCCGGCGTGGGAGGAGCCGACGCGTAATCTCGAGGCGGCAATCGGGGTGGAGTTTCTCTCGCTTGGTAACATGATTGTGGCAATGTTGCGGAGCGAGAGCGCGTGGAACTCTGCTGTTTCTTTCTGCGAGCAAATTATAGTTGCCAAGGAGAGCGTGAAGCAGGACCAGGCTAGGTCCATGAACGGGCCAAGTACCGAAGACGCCTCAGGCCACCGGCAGCTACCTACATGGAAGGAAGTTTTGGGTTGGAGGCCCCGTAGACAAATAAGAACAGGGTGTACCGGTAGGTACTGCCTTATCTTTCTAATGATCAGTTTCGTAGTTTTTTTTTACTTTAATGAACTTTAAAATACTATAGCCATTTAAACTACATATATACGCGGTACTAATCCTAAACATCTAAACAAATAAATGAAATAGAAGTGTCTATTTGTAATATTAATATAACTGCTTTTTAATAAATGCATATGTATCTACAATTAAAAACTAAAAATTGTTATGTTGGTACACTGTACATGTACCAACATAACATTACTTACAATTTTTGTCTGTCTCTTTCAACAATCATCAACAATCTCTGGAACGACTGGACCGATTTTGACGGGACTTTCACTGGCAGATAGCTGATGATCTAAGGAACTACTTAGGATTAGGTTTTTTTAACTAGCTTTGTCCCGCGGTTGTTGTTGTACCGCGGGTAACACCGCGGGCCTCAGCTAGTTTTATTATATATTGAACGCGTCTAATACACGGCCGGGGAAATCCCGTTTTAACGGGTAATCCCTAAACGAATGAACGAAGTGTTTTTTTTTTCTCGTACTTCTCGTGCTAGTACGTCGAATAAGCACACACCCTTTTTTTTATTAATTTAATTTCATAATCATAAAGTTAGTTTAGTATTAGTAATATATTGTGTCAATAAAACTGTGTGTAGTATAAAACTATAACAGGCTCTAACCTGTTATAGTTTTATAAATAAAGGCTGTTTTTATTTCATTTATTTTTATTTAATATAATGTGTCATTGGTAATACTTAGTGTTTTTGGTTTTCGTTGCGCAGTATGAACAAAAGAGTTTTAATAATTTAATGGTCATATTGTCGTACATCTGAAGAGACAGTAAGTTATATCCTCATTTAAGTAACTAGCTGACCCGCGCCCGCTTCGCTGGGCTGCAGAAATTTTAATTGTATTTTATTTTTACTTTTTTTTCCTCTATAAATCATATAGAATAAAAAATTGGGAAAACAATTTGACCACGGGGTTGGCTAAGTTGGTAAGAGCAAGCCACAGATTGCCGGTATCATGGGTTCAAGTAACGTAGTGAAAATAGAATAAACAAGGACAAACAAGGTGAGGAATCGCCTCATTGTAAGCGATTACCGCCGCCCATGGACGCACCACCACCAAGGTATATGCTATCCAGTTCGGTTTGTGGACTAGGTGTAGACTCTTCCAGTCCAAAGTATAGTTTAGTTGGATGAAATAAAAAGATAAAAAACATTAAGTTGTTATTTATTGAATTCCTTTTTACATTAACATTCTTATGTATACAAATATAATCATTACGGTTGCTTCCAGCATTCGGTAATATTACTGGTTGGTTGAAAACCTTTGTGTAATTATGTGAACCAGTAGCCAGATAACAATAAATAGTCAAGTCTCGTGTTCTACACAACTATCTTATCTCCTCTTCCTGCCACCCGCTTTTTTTCCAGGATTTCTCTGTCCTTTCCCAGCCTTAGGTTTCTTGGCTGAGAAATTGGTTGGGTTGCCACCCTTCGTCTTATGTTTTCCTGTCTGTGTTATGCGTTTTTCCTCTGATCGCCTATAAAAGCAAAAAAATATAACAAAAATTATAATCCTACTAATATTATGAACGCGAAAGTTTGTAAGTATGGATGGATGGATGTTTGTTACTCTTTCACGCAAAAACTACTGAACGGATTTGGATGAAATTTTACAGTATTATAGCTTATACATTAAAATAACAAATGGGCTACTATTTGTCGCGATAACCGACAGATACGCGAGCGGAGCCGCGGGCAACAACTTGTAGTATATAATATAAAACACAAAGAAAGCTTATTCATTGAAAATAATGCAAAATTTAACTGGACCAAATTGAAATGGGACCACACAGGAAGCTTTCAAATAAAAAAGGAATCATCGAAATCATTTCCCCCAGTCGAAAGTTCTTAGGTAATAACCATAAAAAAAATACTGTCCAATTGAGGACCTTTTCTGAAGTCGGTACAAAAAATACAATTTAGTGCAACTATCATTAAACACAAGCAATCCATATTTGTAACTTTGGAATGTCAAGAACTGGTATAACTTCAAATATAATATGTAATAATGTACCTTCTCTTTTTATTTTTCTTTTTAAAGTACTTTCCCGCACCTCTATGTTCTCATATGTATTTAATTTGAATAACTACTGACTAAGATCTATTTTTAAAAGAATGTACCCATCTAATATAACATTTATATTGGTCAAATAAATAAATAATTACTACTATTTTTTTTAAATATTCTGTTTAACATAAGCCTTTAATAAAAAAATCACACTTACTGTACTTGTTCATCATTCATTTGCTTTGCTACAGCTTTGTTTATGTCGATCTTAGGCCTTTTACTTAGGATATTGTCAAGCATATTTAAATTATTCTCCCTCTCTTGTTGTGGTGTAGGTATTGGCAGTTTCCGCTTTCTCTCTTTTCCAGGCACCAGCTCATGGACCCCTTTGCCACGAGCTTCTTTTTCTTTTGGTAGTTTATCTTGGAACTTTCCAAGCGATGCTGTAGACGCTTTAGCAACTGTCGCTGCTGTTTCTAACTGTGATTAAATAAATCTAAATCAGTCTTTTTAGGTGACTAATTAAATTCTTAAAGAAATATTATCCATTTTAAGGAAGAATATTGGGAAATTAATAAACATACACACTACTATAGTATCATTGAATTCCAAAGTGACCAATCAGATCCCAAAAAAATATTAATAAACTAATAACATACTATATATTCGAAAGTATTGTCTGCTTCCATGGCCATTTCGTTGCGCCAATATCAATAAAATCTGCGATCGAGATACTTTGATTCTTGAGCAAAGGTACAACCTAATCTTTACCAAGATAATCAATGGACTGTAGTGTAGCTGTGTACGCTTGAATGGACGCCAAAACAAAGACTATTGTATCATTAAAGGTCTGCTTTTAATATAAAACATTAAAATAGTGAAAGAAATTATCATATGATTTAAGAATAAATAAAATTAAATAATAGAGCGTATGGCGCTCATGGCCCAGTTGCACTCGGTGATTAGAAACAATCACCGAGGGTAAGCAGCGACCGTACGACGTACCTGGATGGGTGACCGCTGCTAGTGGCATGTTACCATAAGGATTTCCGTGATTCGGAGGTCACGTTAAGCACTCGGTCCCGTTTGTTATCATAGGATAACAGTCGTGAAGCTTAGTTGGAGGCCGGCTTAAAAACATGCAACGGTAAGATTACGTAGCCACGACGTTGTCTTGCATGATTCCAACCCGCACTCAGCCAGATTGGGGACACATGGCCTTAACTTTCTCCTGGGAGGAGACACGAGCCCAGCAGTGGGACACGATTATTGATGAAAATTAAATAATAGCTTACCTGAGTAGCACTAGCTTTGTCTGATGTCGGAAGCCCAACCCTAGGTATCTTGACTTTCTTAGCTCTAGCAATATTCTTCAACCTCTGCAATTCATTCTTGGCTACTTTCTCGGACTTTTCTGAGGCCTTTTTCTCATACATGTCAGTCATTGGGTCCAGGTTCTGTGGAACTTCTATCAACCAATTCTTCTCCTTCTCCACAGCTGCCTTTTTGAATCTGAAATAACATTTTTTAATTTCAAGTTAAAGTAAGATACTTAATTTCCCATGAATTTTTTATTAAAAATATAGTGTGATTTTTTTCTTTTCTCTGGAAAGTATTTTAATTTACTGTTTTGTCTGCATAGTGTTCCTTAATACAATAAGGGGGTAAGTAGATAGGTCAATTAATGATAAGTAACTACTGCCATTTATAACAATAGACACAAGTTTTGAAACAAAATATTGTGGGACTATTATAATCATAAGTTTATGTAATATAGGAGCTGCAACAGTGATGGAACTGTTCCTAAATGGGCACATAAGCAAATATTATGTCTTTGTACCTTCGCTATTAAAAGCCTTTATCTCAGGAATATCGATTTACAATTACATAAAAAAAAAATTACATCTAGCACTACCATGCTCTAGCCGAGTCGAGCAATAAAGCGGCAATGCCATGCCATACCATGCTTTTCTCCAAGTAGTTGTGCCATTTTCGTTAGAATCTATACTAATATTATAAATGCAAAAGTTAGTAGATGGATGGATGGATGTTACTCTTCCACGCAAAAACTACTAAATGGATTTGGATGAAACTTTACAGTAATATCGCTTATACATCAGAATAACACATAAACTACTATTAGCTGCAATAACCGACATATACGAGGGTGGAACAACAATATTGTTGCTTGGTATTACCGGGTGAAGTGATGATCTGCACGAGGGGGCTGGCTGGAGCTGGATGCAAGAAGCCCAAGATCGAGCTAAATGGTGTGCAATTGGTGAGGCCTATGTCCAGCAGTGGACTGTGATAATGTGGCTGATGATGATTGTTAAAAAATATGTAGTAATAAATACATACCCATACAATGGCACCCATTTCTGCAGTTGCTCATCCCATTGTAACTTGTCTTTCTTCTTCTTCGTAATACCCTTGGACTTGGCAAACTCTTGCCATTTAGTCAATGGTTTTGGTTTGGGAACAGGTTTTGCTCTGGGTATCACAGTTTTTGGTTCCGGCAACCTCACAATAATAGCTTCATCAGCCCTTTCTGTAGGTAGCTCCCAAATTTTGTTTAGAAGCAATTGTGTGTTGTCTCGGGTTAGAGATTGTAAATATGTGTCCTTACTGTTCCTGAAAGTGTGCAACGTTTAAGACTATGATTCATTTTTAATACAAATATTATAAAGAGGTACAGTTTATAAGGTTGTAACGGGTTATCTCTGAATTCATCAACAACCCATAACGTCCCACTGCTAGGCTCAGGTCCCCTCAAGAGAGGGTTAAGGCCATATGTCCACATGCTGGCCAAATGCTGGTTGACGATTGGCAAGACAATGTTTTGGCTATGTAATCTCTGGATTACTCAACCGATCTTAAAAATTCTTTTATCAATAGAAAGCTACATATAATTGAATGTCACAGGCTATATATACATTGGAAAAATGATTACCGCGATATCCGACATGCAAGCAGACGGATCCACAGGAAAAAGCTAGTATTACATAACATGTGTAGGCATAAGGTATTACTTGATATTATAACTATATATTGTGTCAATTGATCTACCATTTTGGATAGGTACACAAAAATTGACAATTTTAAAGTTATAAAAATTAAATATGAATTCGAATGAAACATGCATAAATTTTTGAAGCGTAATTACGATTACAGCTATATTTGAGAAAAGTTGAACTTTTATATTTAAAATTATTTTAATGTATCAACTGATATATATGTACAAAATGACTCACTCTAATAATTTTACATCCAAATCATTTAAATCTGTTGCAAGTAGACATCCTGCATCGATTTCAACTTCCAAATGCTTGTCTACAGTGATTTTTTTATATTTGTCCCCTTTCTTCTGTTCCCTCTCTAATATTTCGTTAACAATATCCATTTTAAAGTTCAGAAATATTAATTGAAAGTTAATTATTAAACACTTGATGCAATAAACACAAAGATAATCCAGGCACAGTTCTAACCTATATCTTGTTTTGACATTTAAATGACAAACACGTGCTTGACTGCTTGCCAGTTGCCAGTGTGTACAGGTGTATATATATTTTTTAAATATATATTTATTTATTTTTAAATATATATATATATAGAAGGGCTTCTGAAGAGCGAAAAGCGTGATCGGAGTAGAGAGGGAGAGAGAGAGAGAGACTGAGTTTAGTTAGTCTCTCTCTTTCAAGCAAACTTCTGATTGGTTGGTGTTTTTCCCACCAAATTCGTAGTTGTATGATTTTCTAAACTTGCTATAGTTTTTTGGTGTAACTTGTATTTGTCTATTTGAAACGCCATTTTTATATGAAACAATTCAACTTTGGTGAAAGAGGATCAACGTATTATAAGCAAAGCAAATTAATGTTTATGTTACGGACAAATAATAATTTACTTTGCTTACACTTTGCGTGCGTCAAATTGTCAGTCTTAACGAAACAATAGATTAACGGAAAAAATAGTTATATGAATATCACGCGGTATTTCCCCTATACGGTTCTAAGCGAGCAGGCATCATTTGTGCCAATCCCCAAAAACGCGTTTCGTTTTATACATTAATAATGTGTAGGTTGCCATAAGTGATGCTGCTGACTGCTGATGTAATCACCATCTATACCCGCGTTGCGACCCCATCTAGTTGGTCTCGCGGTTGGTGTGTGCGACTGCTGATCATGAAGTCTCGGGTTCGATTCCCGGATCGGATCAAATGTTTGTATGATTACAAATATTGGTTTCGGAGTTTGGGTGTTTGGAGAAAACTGATAAAATTCACTTAAACTGCGCTGTTTTGTTTTGTTGTGGCTAGCGAGTGAATTTGTTTGCTCGCTTGTGACGTCACGCGTCTCATGTGACCAACGCCATTACAGAAATACATAGAGGTAGGATACCTCCTTCATAACAGAAATGTCGATTTTTGACATGGTTGTCAAACTTGAACTAGCATTATACATACAGTATATTAAATTCATAATACAGTAGAAATTCCGCAAAATATTAACGCAGTGTGCTAATTATGTAATAAAGATTAAATTAAAACGATCCAAAAACCAGTCAAATAGCCTATTAAGTTTTTCTCATCTCTTTATATTGTACTGATACTATATCCGTCTTAAATCTAAATTCCGTTTTACTTAATTCAATTATTCATTTAGTTTCCCTACCTTTTATTAAATAAAATAAAACTCGACATTGACTAAATGCCTGTGAGCCAGACTCCAGAGGAGCCAGGAGGAAAAAAAAATCCAAACAAGTTTATTGTTTTTTCTGTTAATCTAATGTTGTAATTATAATTAAGTTATTGTTCATAAAATAAAGTTTGTAATTTATCGTGTAATATTTAAAAATAATGACTGGTGAAAGCGTAGAAAAAACATATTGTTTCAAGACAGAAAACAAATTCATAGTCAAAAGTGGATGTAAAAAACGAATGTGGAGATCTTTAAAGCAGATATTAACTGCTGAAAGAGCATTACCATGGCCTAATGAAGCGGTTCTGTGTAAGAATTGAATTTAGAATAATTATTTTTTAATGTGCAGACTTAAATTTCTTACCTCTTTTTACAGATTATTCAATAAATGCGCCGCCTACATTTAAACCTACAAAAAAATACTCTGATATATCTGGTCTTCCTGCTCCATACATAGATCGTCACTCAAAGTTGTATTACAGTAGCGTCGAAGAGTTTGCTACTGTTAGAAATCTTCCTATGGATATAACAGCTGGTTATCTGCAGCTAAGAGGTGCTAATACTATTGTGGGATGAACTCTCCACAGTGACAACTACGAATGGTATAGCATTGAGTCATAATTTGCATTCTCTGAGATAATAGTTTAAGAAATGTACCTGTAGCTGTAAGGCATAAATGTGACATACGAGTTTTATAACCAATATATTATATTGTATTGAAATGAAAACAATACTTTTTATTTTTATTTTAGTTAAAATTTATTGGTATAATTAATCCATACTTATATTGTAAATGCAAAATACTATTTGTATTTGGAACTAAGTAAGAGGACTGGAATAAAGGCCATATGTCTTCGCAATTGCAGAGGCTCAAGGAACTCGGTGGCTTCGGGACTGCCAATGAAACTGACTGTTCACTGTCAAAAGGATACTGCACTGATCCATCGGAAAGATGAGAACAGTAACTTCACGCACAAGATAACCATCTCACATTGTTTAGTACACCTAACTTCCTAGAGGCCGCATTAGTGACTCTCTCAATGTATACATACAGGTTGAGATCACGGCAAATATCTATACCCAAGATACCAAGTTTATCTTGCAGTGCCAGTTGAGTGTTCTAAAATGTGGGGAGAGGAAGAAAGAGAGACTTTTTGGCAGAGAGTGTAAATACCTGTGGTTTCTTAGTGTTAAACATCCCACTAGCCTACCATAATGCATGTCGTCATTCTGCAATGTCTGCATTCGCTATGAGTATGGCGGGCCCCAGTCATGGATTCTATTCAAGCTTTTTTTTTATGTGTGACCCTGCCAAAGTGACTCTACCTTGCCTGATGGGAAGTTTTTCATTTTACCATACCCTAATTTTAAAAAATTCTATGGTTTTGTTGAAATTGATAATTATTGTAAATAAAACATAATAAAAGCTAAAAAAATTATTCGGTAGGTCCCAGGTTCCAGCCGTCACATCCCTCTCCCTCGTCAAGCTAAGTCATTGATCAGATAAGAAAATTAATTCCTTAGGCGTAGCGTAAACTGAGTTGACTGGATGGAAACACGGGGCCAATGATTTCATTTTTTGTTTACATGGGGAATTTTCCAGGGAACTCTTCGAATTGGCCTTCCCTTCTCCCTTCCTCTACAAGACAGCACTTGCTGGCCCTTGAAGTCACCCTTTTAGAGTGGTAGATGTACGCTATTGCTCGTACTCGGCTCGGGTCTTCTCTTAGAAATGGGTTAAGGCCATACGTCCCCACGTTGACCAAGTGCGGATTGGGGACTGGCAAGACAATGTTGTGGCTACGTAATCTTGCCGTTTGATGTTTTTAAGCCGCCCAAAGGCCTCCAACTAAGATTCACGACTGTTATCCTAAGATAACAACCCGGAACCGACTGCTTAACGTGACCTCCGAATCCACCAACGGTCACCCAACCAGGTACTGACCGCCATGTTGTTGCATACCCTCGGTGATTGTTTCTAATCACCGAGTGCAATTATAAGCGCCTTAAAAACTTATATATTGCTGACTTATTTAGACTGTTAGATCTTTACTGTCTAGGTATATACGTTTTGTATATGATTAATAACTTGAGCCTTATTCATAAACATAATTTGAAGCAGAAAAAAATATGATAATTTGAATGGAAATCTTAATTTTTTTGCTGTGTTGTGTGCAAAGTGACTCTGCTGTGCCTGATAGAACGCATCGGCAGAATCTAAGAATGGTGGTCACCATACTCATTGCGAATGCAGACAGTGTAACAAAGCAGCATGGTGACCCCACCATGGCGGTTTCTTCTGTCCTACCGAAATGCAGTCCACGAAATTACTTTAATAACACCAGCTTTTGGAAACTTGAGAAGAGAACTACGGTAGCCTGCAGACTTGATTACTGGAATACCCTCTGACTCCCCACAAAGTGCAACGGAGTACGCGAATGACTTACGGAACAAGATAAATGAGATTTATGATGACACCACTTAGCATGTCAGACAATCGGGCCAACAACAACAAAGTTAAAACCGGAAATTGAATAATAAGGGCTTCGACGAGTGTTCGTTGGTCATCTTCTTGGCCTTTATTATTCCCAAGATTAATTGGGGTCGGCTACTAGTTCAATCGGTTTTACCTGAATACCAGTTTTTCCACGAAACGACTGGCATCGGACCTCCGCACCCCTGAGGGTGAAATGAATTCGAAGATTGAACTAGTTGTCAGTATATTTGACGGCGCTGACTTCCCAGTAACGATTGCCATAGATGTTCATGACAACCAAACCAACCAAATAACAGGGCGATCTCCAAAGCTCTAGGCCAAATGGGATGGACCATACCGGGTGGTCACAAATGAATGATGTTACCTACCTGTTACAGAAGTGCCCAAGAGATGTCCCAAAAATAGTTCATGTAGATCGTTTGGCGCGATACTTGGGACAAGCACGTCTTAGGAGGAGGCTGTGTAACGCCATATGTAAATGATCTGGATGGTTCGAAATTTGGAGCAATGGGAGATAGCTATGCGTCGTAAAAACTTCAAGGCTATTATGCACTCAAGACTGTAATTTTAAAGCAGAAGATTATGTTATTGAAAGATTTGCGACCGGTAAGTAAAAAAATTCAATGTTTATTTTATTACTATTTATTCCTAAATTAATTTGTTCTTATTATAACATAACCAATAAAACAAATACCCTATTAATAATCAGGGTTGGCTTGCAATATTTCCACTTCCTCTACGAGCGGCAGGTACTTATTCTTCCGATCGAATGGTTTCGTCAAAACGTGGCCTAATTCAGTTAGCCAAGAGGGTGTCGAATTGCCGTTTGGAGATCGGCGTTTGTGTAAGAACATTCTTTCATGAGGAGTAGGTACAGTTAGTCGCAGTGCATAGCAATGATCGAATGGAATGTAGAGCCACCGGTAAATATTGTTCCCATATTTCAATAGGCGCTTCATGAGACTCACAGGCCAGTTGTAGAGCTTTCCAGACTGTCGAGTTTAGCTTTTCTACTTGACCATTTCCTTGGGGATTGTATGTGGTAGTCCTGCTAGTTGCGATGCCCCTAGAGTTGAGAAACTCTTTAACTTCTGCAGATAGAAACTGAGTTCCTCTATCCGAATGGACGTATGCGTGCATTCCAAACACCATGAAAAGATTATTGGGGTTCTTGATCACCGTTTTGGCACTCATGTCACTGCATGGGAATGTGAACGGGAATCGAGAATATTCATCTATTACTGTAAGTATGTATCGGTTGTTAGTGTTAGTGTTCGAGGGTGCTGGTCCCTTAAAGTCAATGCTAAGACGTTCGGAGGCTGTCGTAGCCTTTATAAGCTTAGGCAAAGGCTCATCATATAGTATCTCGGTACATATCTGACATTCACGAGTCATGGATTTTACGTCGTCAAGAGAGTAGGGCAAGTTTTTAGATTTTATCCAGTGGAACATCCGTGTAACCCCCGGATGGCAAAGAGCTGTGTGTAGCGATTTTAGTCTAGCGGCTTCTGTAGCAGTCGTTGTGGCGCAGGAGCATACGCGTGATAAAGCATCCGCCGCTTAGTTGTCTTTTGGGGGCGGTACACTCTGTCAAACGTGTACGGTGCTAATTCCAGTCGCCATCTTTGTATTTTTTCATTTTTGATCTTGCTCGAATGCTTGGTGTCGAACATAAATGTGACGGATTTTTGGTCAATGATGACTGCGAAGGCTTTCCTATTTGCGCCATTTTTCCAAGGATTCAAAGATGGCTTACGCTTCTTTTTCGACAGCAGAATTATTCAGTTCGCTGGAATTCAAAGATCTTGACATAAAGGCCATGGGCCTAGAATTTTGGCATAAAGTTGCGGCAATCGAATGTTCAGAAGCGTCAGTCTCTACCACTAAAGGCACGTTTTCATCGATGGCATGAACAGGGGACTTTGCGATAGTAGCTTTTAGATTTTCAAAACACGATGTAGCTGCTTCGTTTAATGGAAATCTGTCAACATGAGCTAGTGCATGGATTCTTTCAGAAAAGTTAGGTATCCATTTTGCATAACGGGTAAACATACCTAGTACCCGTCTGAACGACGCAGTATCATTTGGGGGCGGCATCTTCAGCAAAGGTTGTAATCTGTCAGCGTCAGGCTTGATGACATGATCCGGTCCTATTGTGTAACTCAGCAAGTTTATTATTGTTTAATTGAATTTGCTTTTCGATTCATCAAGGGTCAAGTTGTACTTGTCTGCAGCTCTTAGAAAATTCTCAAGATTGTCATCATGTTCACTCTGCGTTTAACCAGAAATAGTTATGTCATCAAGACTTTTACAACAATATTAAGAGAAAGTGGAATATAATATGTCTTAGAATTTTAAACGCCACCGGCCAATCAATTTCTGAACGTGTCTCTCGAAACACTTGACATTGGCGGAATCTCTGTGATGACTCCGTGATGACTCTACATGCGAGATAAGAGTCCATGGACAACTAATAATAATAACCTCTGAGATAATAACCTTAGATAAAGCATACAGATTTTAACATTATATCACTTAGGCTTTTGATTATCACACCAGATCACACCAATTAATCACGGAGACTGTGTGAGAGAGATAGATTGTCCTAGGCATATAATCGTAGATACATATTTTTAGCTATGTTATCGATCGAAGCCACGCTGCTTCCGATGTGCGCAAAATCATACCGGTGATGCATGTGACGTTCTAGAGGAAAACTCCACCTGTCTATATTGTTCTGGTCGACACTTTGCCAAGAGTCAAGTCTGCCCGGAACAGTCTAGACAGAAAAGAATTAAAGCCATTATGTCTCAGAAAAGTGTGTCTTACCTGGAGGCTTCTTCCCTGGTGCCACAAGTACGTAGGCCATATAGTGATGTCCTCTTAAACTCCACATTTTCCTGTTCTACTCCAAAACACCCCCCTCCCCCTAACGCCGTTTCCCACCCTTCCGCGTCTAAATCATACAAAAAAACTATATCTTTAAGCCCCCGTATTAGAACGCCACTATCGTAAGGTTTCGATACACAAGCCCATCAGGCTATAATTACTAATTTACCATCTTCTCTCTCTAATGGCTGTGCCCTCCTCAACCCACCCCAATCCAATGGGAACGATTCCCTCATAAAAACCCTTTTTAACGCTTTGATGCAAATTATCTCAAAATTTAATGATGCTATACCGCCCAACGTTGCCGTCCAAATTTCCCAACTAAACGAATTAATCCCTAAAGAAGTCCTATCCCAAGATGGCTCCGACACAGACTTGCCAGTTTCTGCAATGGAACTGTAAGAGTATTCGTCACAAAAAGAGTGAATTAATATATCTTTTTAACAAGTTTTCTGTGGCCATCGCTGCCATCTCGGAGACCTGGCTGAGGCCAGGGTCCCTATTAAGGGTCTCTGGGTATGCCTGTCTCAGGGATGACAGAGATGATGGCTACGGAGGTTGCTTGCTCCTAATTAAAAGAAATATTACATACACATCTCTCTCTATCCCGACCCACAGCCCGACATTTAATGTTGTGGCTGCTAGGGCAATGGATATATCCTTTATATCTCTATACATTCCCTATCCTTCCCCCTCTCTTATCCCTGAACTCCAATCTATATTTTCTTCTGTTCCTTCCCCCGTCTTCATTCTCGGGGATTTTAATGCCCACCACATAGCATGGGGGTCTTATTTTTGGTTTGACGAAATTTTTGACATATTTGAACTCCACTGCCCTATTCGTGGTTTGAGGGATTCTGCCCCAGGCGAGGATGGTATTCCATACTCTTTTATCACCCACCTTGGCTCAACAGGGGAAATATTTTTCCTAGACTTACTTAACCACATCTTTGTCACTGGAAACATCCCGGATTCATGGCAATGTCAAGTAGTCATTCCTCTGTTGAAACCAGGTAGAGATTCCTCAAATGCCTCCTCTTATAGACCTATTGCTCTCGCCTCCACTTTGTGCAAGGTTTTAGAACACTTAATTAAAAACAGGTTGGAATGGATAGTCGAGAGTAGGGGTATTTTAGCGTCCAGTCAATTCGGATTCCGTAAATCTAAAGGCACTATAGATAGTCTGAGTATTCTAACTACTGACATACGGACTGCATTTACTAAAAACGAGTTCCTTGTGGGTGCCTTCCTGGATGTATCATCTGCCTACGACAATGTTCAACTTCCAGCGCTTAGAAAGAAGATGCTTCGTTTGAGTCTCCCTGTGAGGTTAGTTCATTGTATATTCAACTTGTTGATGAGCAGATTTCTCAAAATTCGATTTTACTGTCACTCTCTACCACCCAGAACTGTATGGCAAGGCCTCCCACAAGGTTCTGTTTTAAGTCCAATCCTGTATAGTATATATACCCATGACCTAGTACAAAGCGTGTCATGCTTTGGTGAGGTTCTTCAATATGCAGACGATCTCTGTATCTATTTATCTGGACGGTCAATAGACATCATTAACCATCGCCTAAATTCTGCCTTATATTATTTATCCGTCTGGTTGGAAGATCACGGCTTGTCATTATCAACCAGTAAAAGTAATGTTGTCGTATTTACAAGAAAGAAATCTATTCCAAATATCGAAATTACCTGTAACAATCAAACAATCCCAATTCTAGACAAAGTAAAGTTTCTTGGAGTCATTCTTGATTCTAAGTTGAGTGCCATCCCATCCCGCACTTCAATAACGTGGTTCATAAGTGTGAGAAAAGTATCAACATTCTCAGGTCTCTATCCGGTGTCTGGTGGGGATCCCATCCTTACAGCCAAAAGTTGCTCTATAATGCAATTGTACGCAGCCACTTGGACTATGGTTCATTTTTGCTTGAACCCTGCAACAAGGAGGCACTGGGTAAATTAGATAAAATTCAAGCGAAAGGTCTAAGGATCATTCTAGGTGCCATGAAATCATCACCTAAATCATCATCAAAAATGCCCTACACCTGGAAGCGGTTGATCCTCCATTAGATCTCCGTCGTCAATACCTATCAGATAGATATATATTTAAAACAAATCAATATGATTGTCATCCTCTTCTTCCCCGCCTTCAAAATTTATCTGATATGATATCCCAACCTTCGTACAAATATTGGATCCATAAAGATCCTCCTAGAACAATCACAAGCTTCAGAAAACTTCCTTTCTTGTCATACTCAATGTTACAGTTCGATAATAACCCTTTTTTCAAAATTAATTATGACGCCCTGATATTTGAACCACAAATTATACTAGATTTTGGAATCCAGAAAAATGATCCCTTAGCGAACCATAAATTTGAACACCATATAAACAATGACTGGCAGGAATGGTTACCAATATACACAGACGCCTCGAAATCGTCTGCGGATGGCCCAGTAGGTAGCGCAATCTGGATTCCAAAATATAAAATCCTGATAAACTTTAAATCTCCAAAGGAGTCCTCTGTATTTACCGGTGAAGCACTAGCCATATTAGAGGCTGTTTCCTATGTTCTCTCTCATAAATTAAACAAATCCCTCATATTTTCAGATTCTAAAAGTTGTTTACAGGCTCTAACTAGTAATTTGTTCAGGTCACAATTTACCCACCCTTTAGTATTAGAAATTAAGGAAAAATTGTACGCATGCCACCGTCTAGGGATCGATGTGATACTGATTTGGATTCCAGGCCACAGCGGTATTCGTGGGAATGAACAAGTAGACTCTTGGGCCAAGGAAGCTGCCGAAGTCGGGATTATTTCGAGTAACGTCTATGCTAAGGACCTCTTACCTTTGGCGGCAAGGTATCTAACACACAACTGGCAAGTTTCTTGGAACGACTCATCCAAATCCAAAGGTCATAAATATGCCATCATACAGCCGTTGATCCCCAAAAAGCCATGGTTTTTTAAACAAAAACAAGTTGACAGGAGAGTTATATCAACGGTCTGTCGTTTACGTATAGGCAACGCATGCACCCCCGTTTTTTTGAATAAAATCCACATAAAAGACACCTCTATCTGTGAATGTGGTTTAGACGAAGGTACACCGGATCACATTTTCTTCAATTGTCTGAAATACCCTATTTCATTGTATGACATTCTTCCCATTAAAATCCCACGTCCCATTAATTTCCAGTATTTATTATCACTCTCCTTTTCTTAATATATTAATTGTTTATGTAAATACATACATGCTAATAACATTAAATTATAAGTAGAGTCATTATTATCGATATATTTGTACAATAAAATAGGTTTCCTGATATTGTGTCATTACCACTGTTATGTCGTCTCTATTTATTTATTTTGTTTTTCTTATTTTACAACATTTTTAAGCAGAAATGAAATATGTCTTAGAATTTTAATCACCACCGGCCCATCAATTTCTAAACGTGTCTCTCGAAACACTTGACATTGGCGGAATCTCTGCGTTGACTCTACACGCGAGATAGAGTCCAGAGACAACTAATAATAATAAAGGGAAAGATGTGTTTAGAAAAGGTTAGAATCTAATTTTTGTGCCAATAAGTTAAACAAGCACACGTAAATACTTGTAATTAGTTTATTATTCCAATGTATAAAATGATGAATTGCACGCGGTTTTATAGACTATCTGAAAAACTTCTTGCAACAAGGCCAATAAACAATTCATTGGTAAGATGTATCTCTCATCATCCCTTACGTTTTCTTGAGACGCAGAACATGTGGAGAGAAAGAGATGGGGTCTCCCAACGTTGGCAGCTAATATACAAAGCGCCTATGGACACCAGCCTCAAATTTGCTACGACATATTTGTCTTTTACAACTGGAATAATTTGTATCGGAGGAATCTATTACGGAGCATTTGTTTACGATGTTGCAGATATCAATAAACCTATAGTAATTGGTGATGAAGTCGTGATAGCTAATAGTGCTATTGAATGCCTCACTTATCTTGGCGCATTCGTTGCGCTACATATAGCAGTGAAGATAGTGTTGGCAAAGTATGTAGTTAGGCTATACAAAGATGGTGATGAATATCTCGCTATATTTAAAGGTCACTACTGGAATTCTATAAAAAAACATAAATTCCATTTAAAAGATTTTCATAAATTAAAGTCCAGTGTAGTAGTCCCATGGACTGAGTCAAGATACAGTTTAGGCACTAAAAAAGGAATTTTAATGGAACACTATTTTAAGACACCTGAATATTACCATTATTTAATAAACAAAAAAGAATTACCAGATGAGACAGAGTAGTAAAAAGGAATTGAAAGTAAATTTGTTGTTAACTGTCTGTTTTGTTAATAAAGGTGTCCTACTTAATACAAGAAAAAAAGGAATATTAATAGTAAATTTTCTGTATCACTAAAAGCCTGTATTATTTAAACACTTAGTGTAGTAGTGAATGTAGATGATTAAATACTTATAGATTTAATTGTATTTTTTTTCAAGTCCTGACTGAAAATGCAACTTCTTCATAAACTTTTTTATTGAATTCAGATGCAAGGACCAAGTTCTATTTTTTGTGAATTATTTTTAGATAAGGTTATATTAACAGAAATGAACACAATCAGCTGTATCATACAATACACACCTCAGATTTTCAACGCACTTGATAACTGTAGAGAGACGAACTTCTTAGCATTCCATGGATTCACCGTGCGGGTGCCGGGTCCATCGTGTGGAAGAGAGAGAAACTCCGAGCGGAGCCCGAGACTTGTGACACGGGTGTAGGTTTAAGGGGCCCCTTTGCGATACGCATCAACACTCACCTTCACCACTCGTGCTTCTCTCCCTACCCAGCCAAATCTGGTATGAACCTGCCAGCGCAGCTTTGGATACTCGTTCTAATATAGAACTTACTGCGGTTCTAGACAGGCCAAGGTCTTTCAGCAGGTTATAAAGAGATTTTGCTGGTATACCTCTCGCACCCACTTCTACAGCATATAAATTAACTATGTAGCCATTTTTTGTTAATTCGTTTGAAAGGTCGAAATATTTATTTAGTTTTATCGCGTGGTCTTTTGGTACGTTTGTTTCCCACGGTACAGTAAGCTCTACGAGTACTACGCGTTTAGTAACTCTAGAAAAAAGGAAAATATCCGGTCTGGATGGCGAAACACCCACATCCTCTGGGATTTTATAGTGTTTCTCATACGTGTCCATCAAAATAGTCCAATCAGGTGCAGTACCCAGGATTGAGTAGGGCTTGTTTTTCGACTTTAGCCTTGAGCCTCCTGTTACGAAGTTAATTTGTTGTTTGTTTGAGGTCAATCCTTTTTGGGCTCTAGCTACTGAAAGACTTACTGCTTCACGTATGATTTCAAGTACTCAAATCATAAAGTATGAACCGAAGTAGCAGTAGTAAAATATTTTGAATACAAATCCATTGCTAGACTATTTTTGGAGACAGAAGAGACTGCTGTGCATATACCTGACAAAACACCTAGAGTTACACTGACATAACCATACAATGACCTTTTAAGATTGTTACACAATATTGTTACAAGCCGGGTATCTATACTTATAATAAAATGTAACAGGTCCAATTCTGTACTTTAAAGATATTTAAAAAATTATTTGTCTGTTTATTAAATACTTAAATATTGTTCTGTGTTCTATTTATATATATAATAATTCTGTAGACGTCGAGTTGGTCTGTTTGGTTGGGCCCACATGAAGTAAACCTTTAAAAATCGTGGAAATGTTTTGTGCACAAGCATTGTGCAAAATTTTCGCTTCGTAGAGCCTTTCTTACAGACATACTTAACAAGATCGTGCCATAACAGTAAAAAAAATATTTATACTTTGTTTATAAAAATTTTTTTACTTGAACAATTGTTATAAACAAGAAAGGCTCTATGCTCTATGAAGCGAAATTCTTTTACGACCATTATTTAAACTTTTTTTTTCACTTACAATTCGAGAGAGTTATTTTAAGCTTTTTAGTGTGTTTTGGCAGGGAGTTTCCGTTGGATGCTTTTTGGAAGTCTTTTTTTTTTTTATTAAAAGATTTTGTAATTTTTATTTATTTATAATTAGGCGTACATTAATTTACATGCCACTGCGTAACTAGGCTGAAACTGGTCATGTTAATTTTATCTGATCGCTTTTTGCCAAGTTATCTCAATCATATATTTTTAGATGTTTTATCATATGAAATAAAAGGCTCTGTTATCACATCACATCACACTAATATACAAAGGCGAAAGTATGTAAGTGCGTATGTTTGTTACTTCTTCACGCTCAAATGACTGAACGGATTTGGATGAAACTTTACAGCAATATAGCTTGTCACGCGGCAACATCGTCCACCGCGCCACTACGCGTCTCTCGGCTGCCCCACCTGTCAACACGTTTCCTTAGATCTTAGTAGATAGAGAAGTAAAAGAAATTATGTAACGAACAATGTTTATTTATCTAACACTAATTTAAAATATTACTGTAATTTAAAAACCGCCACCGAATGCATTATTCCATTTATATCTACTGTCCTTCTTAATGGTTTCAGAGTCCATTTTCTTAACATCTTTATCAAAATGTTCAAAAGCTTCAATTTGTTCCTGTTTTGGTTCTAACTTCTTTGTTACAATACATTGACCATTCTCTTTCAAAACTGTGTAGTTTATGTCTTCTTTAGTAGGTTCTCCGTAAGGGAACACTATAGGTGTTACTTTGATTAAATGCTTTACTTTCCATAGCCTTGTATTGATTTCGGGAATATTTTTAACTATTGCCACTTTTGCACCGCACTGAAAGAAATTGATAATCTATATAATACGAGCTGAGTCCCACAGTGTTACCCGCGGCTATTTTTGTACCTTTACAACTGCGGGGCGAAGCTAGATTAAAAAAAGTAGCCTAAGTAATCTCAGCCTAATTACATCAGCTATCTGCCGGTGAAAATATCGTCAAAATCGGTCCAGCCGTTGAAGAGATTAGCCGAAACAGACAGACAAAAATTGATATTTTGATATATGTACCGTGTATACATATACTAGCTGACCCACGCCACCTCTATTGCATCGCCTATTGGCTGTAGCATGTCAATATTCCGTTTTTGAAACATTTTCCATTGGTGCTCCGCTCCTATTGTTCTTAGCGTGATGATATATAGCCTTCCTCGATAAATGTACTATCCAACACTGAAAGAATTTTTCAAATCGGACCAGCGGTTCCTGAGATTATCGCATTCAAACAAATAAACAAACTCTTCAGCTTTATAATATTTATAGATATGCATTAAGTAAAAAGCAGTTATTTTAATATTACAAACAGTGACTTAAATTTTATTTATTTGTATAGATCCTACTAATATTATAAATGCGAAAGTTTGTAAGGATGGATGGATGTTTGTTACTCTTTCACGCAAAAACTACTGAACGGATTTGGATGAAACTTTACAGTAATATCTATACTAATATATAAAGCTGAAGAGTTTGTTTTGTGTGTTGAGCGGAGCAACAACGAAGAATGTTTCAAAAACGGGGGCAATTTTCACGCTACGGGCAATATAAGGCGCAAACGAGGTTGCGTGGGTCAGCTAGTAGCTTATACATCAGAATAACACATAGGCTACTATTTGCCGCGATAACCGACATATACGCGGGCGGAGCCGCGGGCAACAACTAGTTAAACCATGTTAGTTACTTCAGCTGGACCAATTTTTATGAGCTTTGTTTTAGTCCAGAACAGGTTAATTATAAAAATATGATATTTGTCAATAAAAAAGCATAATCTGCTCATTCACAGACTGGTAGGTCATAGATGGAACAAAGTATGCCGAGTCAGTTACTAATAAAAGACTTAAAACAAGAAGGGGAGTAGAACAAGAGCCTAATAAAATGTTTTTAACTAATCTCAAAAACAAATAATATTGCAGATATTTTATAGTTAGTTAATAGAGGGTATAATCAACCCCTGTGTCTAGCATTAGTGGACTATGAGAAGGCCTTTGACTCGATCGAGATCTGGTCTGTTCTGAAGTCCCTGCAGCGTTGCCAAGTGGATTGGCGATACATCCAAGTGCTGAGATGTCTCTACGAAGCCGCCACCATGTCCGTCCAAGTACAGAATCAACAAACAAGGCCCATACCGTTGCATCGAGGAGTGAGACAAGGGGATGTTATTTCCCCGAAATTGTTCACAAATGCAATGGAGGATTTGTTCAAGACGCTACACTGGAAAGGACGTGGCATAAATATCGATGGCGAATACATCTGTCACTTGCGATTTGCGGACGACATCGTCATCATGGCAGAGACGCTGCAGGACCTACAACAGATGCTGAACGACCTGGCAGATTCTTCTGTGCGCATCAGCTGGGTTGGGCAGCGTTTGGGAAACTTCGTCGGGTTTTTTCGTGGTCGATCCCACAGTGCCTTAAGACGAAAGTCTTCAATCAGTGCGTCCTACCCGTTATGACATACGGAGCCGAAATGTGGACACTTACGGCACGGCTGGTCCACAAGTTCAAAGTCGCTCAGCGTGCTGTGGAGAGGGCTATGCACGGCGTTTCTCTGAGAGATCGAGGTGATACGGCAGAGAACCAAGGTCATTGAAATAGCCCAAAGGATTAGCAAGCTGAAGTGGCAATGGGCAGGCCATATTAAACACACACGGGTTCTTGAGTGGAGACCGCGTCTTGGAAAACGTAGTGTGGGACGTCCACAGGCCAAGTGGAGTGATCATCTGCGCAAGACGGCTGGCAGGAGCTGGATTCGAGAAGCCGAGGATCGAACCAAGTGGCGCGCAATTGGAGAGGCCTATGTCCAGCAGTGGACTGCGATAGACTGATGATGATGATAATATTTTATAGTTATTAAAATATTTTTTAGTAGTAGTGGTAGTAGTAATTTGCTATTTGATGTCAACTGTAATCCAACTATGCCATAAGGTTAGGGAATGCAATCTCGTTCTCGCGAGAACTCTGCCTGAGATTGATATCGGCCGAAAAATTGCGGGATCTCGCGAGTTTAATGAAACTGCATTCCCTACTTGGCTACATGGGCCCCCTATTTGTACTAATGGTTCTATATGGCGATTAACACACGGCACCGCGCACCGCCGCAGAGACTGTTTTCAAAGACAACTAACTATGAATTCCTTGGAGTTATTAATCAAAACGAAAATAAATTTATATGAGTCCGGGGGTCAAAAAGAGAACTTTTACAGTTTGTGGATGACTGCCCGAGAACTGTGGTTCCAACAGTGTTGAATATTTTATTAATTAATCTCCAATTTTTAATAGATCTCAGAGTAGGTATAGTTTGCTTTAATTGATAATCTCAGTCTAATAGTCAACTCGCACAAGGTTAACCGAGTGTTATTTTAGGTTTTGACTTTTTCATTATAAAAACTTTTATTATTAAAAGACTTTTGTTTGATATTAGAAATAAAGACTGGGTGTATATTTCATTTCTTTTTTGATGAGATATGTCAGTTTACTACTTTGAAAATTTCTTAAAAAAATGATGCATAGATATGTCAAATAATTTTAAATACATAAAAAATTATTGAAAACAATCATAATAATCAGTGTTTATTTCATACCTTCAATTCTCATAATTTTTTCCTATTTTTTTTCAAAATATTGTGATTATTTGCAAGAATAAACACACAAAACTGCCAATCTCGCGAAAATCTCGGAATTGATTTCGTGGTAGCGATATTCCGCCTAAAGCCAATCTCGCGAGATTGCATTCCCTACATGAGGTTATGTTTTCTTTGAAAACAGGGCTTGTATCAACTTTGACTAATTGATTATTCACCTCTTGGATATACTTATATTATTTTATATCTTCTAACAAATTAATATTCACAGGAATATAAGAAATAATTGACTGTCTTTGCAACATGAATTATAATAATTTTAAACACTAACACAACACATTAAAAACAAGTAGCGTAATAGACATATACATATACACTTTGAGTGCAAATTTCCTCTAGTTTTGTCAATATTCTACTTACTCCTTCCAAAATGTGAAGTTCCTTCAGTATATTTTTTTGCCAATAGGGATTACCCTTACTAGGTTTTATCCTCTCCACTCTAAATAATTTTGATGGAGTGTACTCAGGATCTTTATGATCTGGATATCTAAAATTTAAAGAATAATTAGCGAATTGAAGAATAAAAATTAATTGCAATATTATTCCAAGAATGGTATTTCTTGCCTAGGGTAATATACTATGCCTCCTGGATAACGTATTCCACCAGGAGCTTTATACCCTTTTGATCTGACTATACCCATTAAAGGGCTAACAATTTTAAGCAGCCTACAATTCATTATAATTCCTTTTTTTATTAAATTTTAGAGTTGTGCTTAAAAATTTGGCACAGTCAAGCGAAAAGCCGCACAGCACATTTAATTTGACAGAATTTTACTAATGTTGTCAACTCTAAAAAAGACAAACTGTTTTGAGCAAGAGATCAATTTTAATCCTTAGATCATATACAGAGTGTAAAAAGACTACTACCAAAAAAATCGGGGTTTCAATCAGACCATGATACTGAATAGGTTAAGCGGAAAAAAAAACCCAAGAAATATGTTATCTAAGCCCTTTATGTTTATTTTTATTATATACACATAGTACAAGATAATAGGACTCAAACTACCTAATTTCTCATTTAGAAAATTTCAAAACAAGTAAAATTAATAAAACAGCAATGTATTTGAAAATATAAAACTGGCCGGGGGGTCATTGCACAATGCGCCCGCGCGCGGTGCCCTGTGACTGACCGTGGCGATGTACGCGGGCGCGTCCCGCTCCGCCCGCCTCAGTTATGCTAGATTACTAATTTTTAATACAAACAAGACTAATATTGCCTAGTTAATAATGCTGTCTAGGCACTAAGTTGATTATTAGCCAACAAAGGCGTTCCAATGTCGCATTGTAGGCTTGTAGGTATTTGTTGGCAAAATTATGTCGAAGAACTTTAATTTCTCTAATATTATATTGTTTAGTCGCTCTTCAAAGTTCGTACTGGATACTTGCGTGGTGCATTATAATTATAATTTGCAATTAGGTAAATATAAACTTTTGCGAAAGTCTTTATGTAGTCATTTTCCTTTCTTTTTAGTAGTTAACCAAGTAATTTTTCGTTTTTTGTGTCTATTTTAGTGTGAAGTTTTTTTTAGAATAGGTACTTTTTTATAACAGTGACAGTGTTTATTTATAATTTTTAGTGCGAGTGAATACTGACAAATGGTTATGAGTGCTGGATTAGCCACGTAGCAAGAGTAGCAAATGCTACGGGCCCCGCGCTCCAACGCCTGTCTGACCGTAAAAAAATAAATCTAGATATACGTAAAATATTTTGCATGTCATTAGGTAATCCCGGATGAATGGTGTTTAAGTTTACTTGTACCGATTTTTGAAAACAAAGGAGATATACAGGAATGTGGTAGTTATAGAGGAATAAAGCTCATTCCGCATAGTGTGAAAGTTTGGGAGAAAGTTATTAAGAAAAGAGTGTGAGAGGAACTTGCAATAAATCAAAACATATATTTGGGTCTTTGCCGGGCAACCGATGTGTGATAAATATAGATAGGCGCACACAAACATGCATATGATGTTTGTTAATCTAGAAAAAGCGTATCATAGGGTACCACGAGAGGTTTTGTGCTGGACTGTGAAAGAAGAAAGAGTGTCTGCTAAGTATGTGGCATTGATTCGATCGATGTACAGAGGATCTAGTACCTATGTAAGATTGGCTGCGTTAAACACTGACCAATTCAGTGTCTCTGTTGGTATGCACCGGGGATCGGTTCTTAGCCCATAACTCTCTCGACTGACAAGGATGCTTTGACATCGGACATACAGCAGGTGCATGCTATTTGCAGATGACATTGTGTTGGTCGGTGATATCGTGTCCGAGGTCCCGCGCAGACTAGTGACATGGCAGTAAAGACTAGAGAATGTTGGCCTGAAAATCTGCAGAACTAAAACCGAATACACGTTCTGCGATTTTGGTGATCTCTACAGTCTTGCTGCCGTGTCACTGAATGGAACAGCGATTCCGGTCTGCACTGATTTCAAGTACCTTGGTTTGCTACTACAAAATAATGGTGAAATATAGAAATATGATGGTGAGATGGATAAAGTGGCGACAGGTAACAGGAACTATTTGCAATCCCGAGTTCCCTTCAACGTTGAATACACAAATATAAAAAACGATCATTAGACCCGCCGTACTGCATTGATCTGAATGTTAGCCAATAAAGAAAACGGATGAGAAACGCCTGCATGTAGCTGAATTGAGAATGTTGAAATGCATTTGTGGTGTGAATAGAATGAATAAGGTGAATAATGACTACATTAGAGGAAGCCTGAAAGTAGCACCACTGGATGGAAAGTTGAGAAGCAACAGGTTAACCTGGTGTGGACATGTGATGCGTGGTGTTGTTCGTTGATTGGAAAATTGATTTTGGAAAAATCCTCAATACTGGTCAGTGCTTACAAAGATGTTTAAGAGAACAGCCTAGGCAACGAATTAGTGCAGTTCACGGAGTTGCTGAAAACAGATGTGACAACTGTTATTGACATCAACAAACCAGAGTCTCTGGAACTGAAATTTATAAACTTTTATTAAATAATTCTTTAGAGCTATAGAAAAATCTTAAACACCTAAAATCCATTTTAAGGTTGTCGGAAAGAAATCGCCGTGAGCGCTTAGACCGCCAATCGTTACTTCTATAACTTTGTAACTCAAGTATATTTTGTTATGTTTTTAGTTTCATGTACATAACAAAGAAATAAATATCAATAGACTTATGTTTTCCAAACACAGAAATTGCCTTGAGAATTTACTTGTCTCTCGTGATGACTAACTGTAGCGGTGAACGTTCTTTTTCAAGATTAAAACACGTTAAAAATGAGTTAAGGAATACCATGGGCTAAGAACTACTTAATCATCTTACTTTGATGAATATAGATCATGATTTGCTTAATATTGAAAGTGTTATCTCTAAATATGCGCGTATTAAATCCAGAAAAGTTACTTGTTATAAATAAACTTTAAATGGTTTTGTTTTATTTGTGTAACATTTAAAAAAAAACTTTTCTGGATGTAATACGAGAAAATTTAGAGACGTGCACTGAAAAACAAAATAAAACCGCAAAAGAAAATACAAATTGGAATGCGAATATAAAATTCAGTGTTGACATTTCGTGTGTTGACAGTCGAAATTTGTCTCCTTTACATTAGGTAAACTCTCTGTAATTAATATGTTTCGCACTAATTAACTGGTGCGAGACACATTAAATAATTGCGGAGGTCAGATGCCAGTCGTTCCGTGTAAAAACTGATATTCAGGTAAAACCGGTTGAACTAGTAGCCGACCCCAAATCTTGTGAATAATAAAGGTTAGGAAGAAGAAGAAATTCGTATAAAATAATTTACGTTTGAAATATTTTATTATCCAAAGTTAAAAAAAAGCCAACCAATTTGATTCGTATCGAGTTCGTATGTATATGTGTTCCTACATAGCCGCTCCCGTTTGTCACGTACACACTTTTTCAGTTTTATACTCTAATCTGAGTCTAATACTGATATTTGACTGCCTCGGTGGCGCAGTGAGTGGGAGCGTAGGCCACTGCTGTGCATGAGGTCTTGAGGTTTGAGTTCCGGGTCGGACTAAATGTTAATACATATGATTATTGATATGATTATGATATTTACAAAAAACAAAAGTTTATATGTATTTTAATCAGTTGTCTAGACAACTTGTCTAGTACCCATAATGCAAGCTCTGCTTAGTTTGGGACTAGATGGTAATTGTGCATTAAATGTCCGAAAAAATGTCCAAAATACCATAAACTTAACCTAACGCAAACCAAGGGCCCCCTTGAAAAAAAGCGCGGGAAACTTCAAGCGTACCGGGTGCATTTTTTCTAGATAAAATTTTTAATTTTAATTTTTTTGATTAAAAGGATCAGTTTTGTACAATATTGTAAATATTATTAATATTTAGTGTATATATATTAGTTTTAGTGTATAGTTTGCAAATTCGGTAAGTTTTTTAATATTTTTTATGAACGAGCCGCCTGACTTGGCGGACCCGGGGGTCTTTGTACCCCCGGCTGCTAATTTTGTAACAGTTGTATCCAATGAATCTGGGATGGAAACGGATGGTCCCAGTGCACAACGTGGTCACAAAAGAACCAGACTACACAAATTATGCAAAGTATGCAATAAAAAGAAAAGGAAGCACAGTCAGGCTGTTGATGGGAGCAAGGGTTGTTGTTGTGCTAGTGCAGATAATAGTGAGAATAGTGACTCTACTCCCACTGTTAGCCCGGTTGAACATATCAATAATAAAGTCACACCGAGTAGTGGTTCGGCCCCCCAGGTTTCAGTATCTGGAGTTGCTAGGACCAAGTATGAGGACAATGACATAGGCCCGTTTGTTATACACGTCCAAAAAGAAGTTAAGTCGCCCAATGACAATACCACGTTACACCCGGTCACATTTGGTAGGTTTCTCAAAACCAATGCCATTCACAACATTGTGGAAGGATCTATTAAGAAAATTGGCAGAAATAGAATTACTTTAGTGTTCTCAAATTTTCATGATGCGAATTCATTTATTTCAAATAGTGAGTTATCTAAAAATAATTTTAAAGCATTTATACCAACTTTCCAAATAACACGAATGGGACTTGTTCGTGGTGTTCCATCAAATCATCGAAAATGCTTCAGTACCTGACAACTGTGGCAAAATACTTAAAGTTAGGAGGATAAACTATAAGACTATTGTAGAAGGATCCCCTGTATGGAAACCAACGCAGAGTATAGTGATAACGCTGGATGGTCAAGTTCTTCCTCCACGTATATTCATGTGCTACAACTCATTACCTGTAGAGCTGTATGTGTACCCCACTATCCAATGTTACAATTGTTGTCGCTTTGGACATACAAAAATTCAGTGTCGGTCGAAACCTAAATGTTACAAGTGTGGTCAGGAACATACTGGTGATACTTGTGATGTTGAGGAAGACAATATATCTTGCTGCTACTGCTCTGGTAAACATTTTGCGACCTCTAAATTATGTCCTGAATTCTTGCGTCAAAAAGAAATTAAGACTGTAATGGCAGAAAAATGTATTTCTTATGGCGAAGTTGCTAAAATGATTACACCTATTTCTAATTCATATGCCAATGTAGCTAGTACTCCGGTTACTACCACTGCTTTCCGAAACTCACAATCTTCTTATACACCACATTTTCCTTCACAAATTTCACATAAAAAAACAGTCTATATCAATCGGCGCCCTCCCCCCAAACTAGGTAAAGGTTTCGATCGAGAAAAACATCAACAGTTAGTTAACGAATACAGGTTGCCGACGTCACAAAATGGCTGTGCCTTTAACACCAATTTCACAAATCCTACAATGATGTCTACTTCAGATATAATCCAAATTCTCATCCAAACACTAACTGAATCTAATATAAAAATACCGTCCAACGTTGCCCCTTTAGTCGACATGTTTAAAAACCCTAAACCTGTTAATAATGTTAGTGCAAACTCAGAACATGTTACAATGGAACTGTAGAAGTGCAGTTTCTAAAAAAAACGAAATTATTTATTTGTTAAATAAATATAAAGCTTCTTTGTTTGCAATTTCAGAAACCTGGTTAAAACCAGGTTCCACCTTCAAAATCAGTGGCTTTTCTTGTTTAAGAGATGATAGGTCTGATGGGTATGGCGGGTCTGCTCTACTCATTAGAAACACTGTCTCTTACTGTCCCGTATCTCTTCCGAACATTTAATAATTTTTCCGTGGTAGCTGCACAAATAAATAATACTTGTATTGTTTCAATATACATTCCTTCCCCCTCTTCTTCAACTCTTCAACAGTTCAACAATCTCGTTTCTCTTCTTCCTCGTCCTTTCATAATTTTAGGTGATTTCAACTGTCACCATATGTCTTGGGGTTGTACTCTGTCATCACATAGTGGTGACATATTAATAGATATATTTGACCAACATAACCTTTGTGTGTTAAACTCCGGGTCCCCAACTCGGCGTACAGGGCCAAATGAAAATGTTAGTGCAATAGATCTTTCCATTTGTACCCCTAATTTCGCTTCATCTCTTGTATGGTGCACTTTACCATCCTCTTATGGAAGTGACCACTTCCCAATTTTTATAACGCCCATTCATCCTAGCAGTTCTCCTAATCCTACAAGGCAACCTCGTATAAAGTACAAACTTAATAAAGATGGGTTATGGGATAAGTTTAAAACTCTTGTAGAGTTTAAACTTTCTAATTTACAAAATAATTTATCACTCGATCTTATCGATTGTAATAATCTTTTCACAAATGTACTTATACAAGCTGCAGATGAAACCTTCCCTGTAAAAACTTCAACCAATGGTACAGTTCCTTCCCCTCCATGGTGGGACAGTGAATGCTTGCGAATGGTGAAAGCTAGAAAAGAAGCTGAAAAAAAATACAAAAATAATATGTCCGTAGAAAACTTCAAAATTGTATGTGATGCTATAGCGAAAGCTCGTAAATTATTCAAAGAAAAGAAATTTGAAGGATGGAAATTGTTTTGCCTTTCCATTAACCCCAATGTAAACCCTTCTATTGTCTGGCAAAATATCAGAAGGTTTAGAAATGGTGTTACTAATTCTAATATTTCTGGCATTCCACCAAATCTTAAGAACTCTTTTCTTAATCGTCTAGCTCCGCCATTTGTTCCAGAACCTGATCTTATTTATAAAAACATTCCTTCTTCTATTTCTCAGAACCAAAGTCTATTAAATTCTCCCTTTACAATGCAAGAGTTACAGGGCGTTTTATCTAAGGTTAAAGATTCTGCTCCAGGTGAAGACGGCATTCCGTATTCATTTTTGGCTAATTTGAATCAAACCTCACTTGAATACTACTTGAACTTAATTAACAAAATTATTGTGTCGGGTAATATTCCTCCACCATGGAAATCTCAAACTATTATTCCCATTCTGAAACCGGGGAAAACACCGTCAGAATCTTCATCATATCGACCAATAGCTTTATCACCCGTAATTGCAAAAGTAGCTGAAAATTTAGTTAAAAATCGCCTCGAATGGATTGTTGAACACCGTGAAATTTTACCAGAATCCCAGTTTGGATTTAGGAAAGGCAGGAGTACGTTGGATAGCGTGGCTACCTTGGTAACAGATATCAGAGTTGCATTTTCACAAAACGAATCTGTAATTGCAGTTTTTTTAGATATAGAATCAGCATATGATAATGTTCTTCTGAATGTCCTTAAAAAAAAATTAGATATGCTTCGCATTCCTGAAATTTTGAGCTGCTTTATAATTAACCTCCTTTCAGGTAGAAAAATGAAATTAGATCAAACACAGGATGAAAGTAGATTAGTATGGAAAGGTCTACCGCAGGGTTCAGTTTTAAGTCCTATATTATTTAATTTGTATACGTCTGACTTAGATTCTTCACTTCAAAATACATCAAATATCCTACAATACGCAGATGACTTAGTTTTATACGCTAGGGGAAATTCAGCAAGTTCTCTTTGTTCTCAGCTATCTAACTCTCTTGATTATTTAAAAATCTGGATGGACAAAAACGGCCTGAGTGTATCTGCGAGAAAGAGTTCTTTAGTCTTATTTACTCGACAACGTATTCCCATCCCAATAGCTATAGATTTTGATCATAACGAAATACCAGTTAAAAAACAGGTCAAGTTTTTGGGCATTGTTCTAGACTCTAAACTTACAGGTGTTCCTCACTGTGATTACGTGGTAAATAAATGTCAAAAACTTCTCAATTTGATGAGGTGCCTATCGGGTGTTTGGTGGGGTGCGCATCCGTTTTCCTTAAAACTTCTTTACAATGCTCTAGTTCGAAGTGTTCTTGACTATGGAATCTTCTTATTGGAGCCTTGTAACGTAGATGCCCTTAGGAAATTGGATTCCATCCAATCAAGGTCCTTGAGAATAATCACAGGTTCTATGAAATCGAGTCCTATTAATGCACTACAAACTGAATGCAATGAACCTCCTCTCAGGCTAAGACGACAATTTTTAGCTGACCGATTGTTTTTCCGTGTTTTACAGTTTTCTAATAGCCGTTTAATTCAAAAACTTCAGATACTTGGTGATCTCATTGAGTCATCAAATTACTGGAATCACAAATCTCTTCCTTGTTTAGTTAAAAGTTATATTCGATTTAAATCAATTAATGCCCCAACATATCGATCTTCAAAACTTGATTTGTTTAACAATAAATTCGAATCTTTGATCCATGAGCCATCTGTTAAATACATTTTAGATATTGATAAAAATAATGCTAACCCCAATTTTAATTTTATTGTTGGAAAAAATTGGCCTGAGTGGCACCGTATTTTCACTGATGCATCCAAACAAAAACCTGATGATTTTGTAGGCGTAGGAATATATCATGCACAGTATAATATCGTTCAGAAAGTAAAGTGTCCACCTGAAGCAACAGTTTTTACTGGTGAATGTCTTGGCATCCTGAAGGCTCTGGAATAAGTCTTACTTTTAAAACTTAGAAATAGTTTAATTTTAACTGACTCCATGAGTGCCCTTCAGGCGCTCTTGAGATATCCTTTTAAGTCTAAACCACCATTTCCTCTAATAGCGCATATTAGGAGTAAACTTTTCGAGTGTGTTGTGAACGGCTTTTCTGTAGTTTTTATCTGGATTCCGAGTCATTGTGGCATAAGTGGTAATGAAAGAGCTGACAGACTTGCCAATGAGGCTGTGGTGTGTGGCGATACTGTACCTTTTAAAAATTATACTCAGGACTTGGCTACTCTCCCTAGACGTTATCTTATGGATGCCTGGGATAGAGTTTGGGAAGAAAGTGCCCGTTCAAAAGGGAAATACTACTATAGTATACAATCAAAAATTACTCCTAAACCTTGGTTCTCTGTCCTCAAACTTGGCAAGATTGCGACAACTATTTTAATAAGAATGAGGTTAGGTCACACTACCTGTCCAGCACATCTGGCACGGTTTCACATTATAGATAGTCCTCAGTGTGAATGTGGATATGAATTTGGGGATCTGAACCATATATTCTTTTCCTGTCCGATTCATGACCGTACTTCCTTTTATAATGACTTGATATCACTCCGTGTTCCTTTCCCCACTTCCATAAAGACTCTTCTTTTTTCTTGTAACCCCTCTATATATAATGCTCTATCGAATTATATTTATAATAATAACATTAAATTATAAATATTTATATACATAATACATAAATAATATTTACAACAGGCTGTGCCTGCTATTTATTTAAATATTTGATTTTAAGTAATTTAATTTACACACATTGCTGATCCTATTTACTTTGTTCCAAATTCCGATACCTTGCCTTTTCGAGATTTTAAGTTTCCTTAGCTATCACTTTGTGTAATTAATATAAATAAATAAAACTTGACACTGGCGAATGCACTGAAGTGCGAGCCAAGTTCTCCTACATCTGATGGGGAGGAAGAAAAAAAAAAAAAAAAAAAAAAAGGGCCCCTTGGCCGAATTTGCTACAGGCCCCGCGCTGGCTTAATCCGGCACTGAATTATGTGATTATGTGCTATGGTGAAACACGCAATTTATGTCAAGTCTATGATGGGGAATGCGATACAGCTGACTCAGACCTGAATGCAAAAAGTGCCGAGGGCCCTTCATTCCTTGGTCGCGTTCATCAGTCTACAATCAGGGGAGTTCGGCTGTGCCATGAATATGAAGCAGTTCAGTTGAATACCAACTATCAACTCACAACTCACTATTTTCTTGCGTTAGACAATAACAACCCTTTAAGGCTCATTTTCATTGGCCGTTAGTTCAGTCATTATATAGCAGTCGGGGAGTCCCCGAATACTTGCTATTAACTAATAAATCACTTGAGGTATCCTCCACGCGCGGCACGCTAACAGCCAATGACAGCCAAAATATTTATAGGTATAAAATAAAATGAATAAATAAATAGGCATTCACGTAACTATGCAGAGCGCGCACTACATTGCTGGCTATCAAATGGAATAAAAATCTTGAGACGTTGTTTTCTCCGGTTATAATTCTTTTAAGGTCAACTGATATTTTTTTTGATATGCTTTGGGGTGCTGTTTCAGCCCCTTTCGTTTATGGTAGTCGTCTTTTTACTTTTTACTCCTTACATCCATTACATGTACACTTGGAGGGGCAGCTGAACGTGGAAAGCATGATCGGAGTAGAGAGACAGAGACTGAGTTTAGTTAGAGTCTGTTTCTCTCATGCAAACTTCTGATTGGTTGGTGTAGTTCCCACTAAATTAGTCATGCAAATTGGTACGTGCATCCACCAATCAGATGCTTGCGTGAGAGAGACAAACTAACCAAACTCAGTCTCTCTCTCTCTCTACTCCGATCACGCTTTCTATTCGTTCAGCTGTTTCTCTATGCTCTAAGAACCCTTGTTTGGTTCAAAAGACTATGTATCACAAAACAAAAATGGTCAAGACACAAGTCAAACGTCAATAGTGTCTTCTGTCTCCTTCGAACAGTGTAATGTGGCTGGTTCGGTTGTTGTCCAGTAATTTAAAACTTGTGGATACGAAGTTTTACATTATAATTTTAATTTTTGAGGTTTTTAGGTAATTGTAACTGTCATTAATAGTGTAGAGTTTTACTTTTTTAGCTGATGTACTTTTTTGTATTATAAACAATTAGTGCTTCGTAACAATTCTCTGTTTTATTAAGTTTCGAACATATGAAGAAAGTTCGTTTTGAGTCTCCTGTTAAAGGCCGAATGTTTCATAAAATGGACGGTGAGTGTCACTCACCTCGGCCTTTCACTGAAAGACAAATGTGTACCACATCACCAGATATATACAATTATTCTAAAGTTGTGCCTTATAATAATGATCCAGTGCAATTGTTTGAGTGTAGTAACAGTTCTCCGTATCCTATGATGAATAAAAGTGACATCAAGTTGCAAGGTGAACAGTCTCATTGGTCACCCAGCAATGACTTAGAGCTAAGTATACTTGATGCTAGCGAACATAATCCTCGTAAGCCTATCTTCAGTAGACCCATTCTCAAGCCTTCAGGAATTGACAATATAAACAATATGAATAAAACAGGAAATGTAATTTATAATAAAACACCAATGATCAGTTCTGCTGAGAATAAAATTGCTATTCCACCAAATATCTTATCAAAAGATGATTTTTTCTTGAAGAGACAAAACTTAGGCCAAATGCACTTTGACATGAATCCTATAAAACAACAACTAAATAGAATATGCACAGACAAAGAAAACAATCCATTTGCCCAGAAAGCTCAAATTATACAAATGTCAGCCGTAACTCAACCAGAAGTGAAGACCTTTAGTGAAGCCCAATCAACAATCAAGGGAGACTGTATGTGTCATCATTGTGTTAAAAATATTCCAGCCCATCATCATGTAAATACAGAATGTACACCTAGCCGACATACTAGGAACAGTATTGCTCACCCTGAAGTTCAGAATATTCCAAGACACGATTATTGCATGTGTGGACATCCTCCACCAGCAAAGAGATGTTCTTGCTGCGAACATACTTTGACTCCTCCACAGTGTACATCCAAGACATCTGACTCAAATCAATTACCACATTCACAAATGACTGCAGTAGAAAGAAAAACGTGGGCTATCGAAAAATATGAACAAAACAAAACATCAGATTCTCGGGAAGTTGAAAAGCAAACAAATGTTATAAAAGAGAAACGCGAGCCGACAGTCGCAGATTTGTTTAAAATAATAAAACTACAAAATGAACAATTACAGCTACTTCAAGAGAAAGTAGACAAATTTATATCAAACAGTCAACAAAATCAGCCAGTACCTGTACAAAATTGTATATCGGAGCAAGTAGCTATTGAGACTGTTGGCAATGAACAGCATAAAATATCAATAGGGGTTATGACTAGCTTTGAAATGGTGAGAACATCAACCATCATCAACAAAGAGGTAGTAAAAACAAATGAAAATTCTCAAATACAATGCAATAGATCTCAAATCAGTATAAAAGAGGTACTGTCAAAAGCACAGTCTCCAAATTTGAACTTTCTTGAAGGTATCGCACCGGTGGGTAGACAAATGCCACATGAACGGAATAATGATGCTCAACATATGAATGAAGAAAAAACTTTAAATGAATTGAGTTTATATAATGTTCAAGTAGATAATGCAACCACACCTTTAATGTCTCCGGAACAGAGTTTATATTTGGATGTTCGAGATTATAGTGAGTAAGTAATTGTGTCATACACATTGCCTAGTTATATATTATTAAATATTCTTTAAAATATAAGTAATGTTTGTATGGCTGTATCTAATGTAACGTAAAAGTAAACTGTAATGTAAAAGTAACATTTTTATTTTCCAGTTCAGAAGTGGAAAGTGATGACCAGTCCAATGTTGGATGGACATATTACAACAAAGTTATGGTAATATTGAAAACAACTTTTACCTTTTAAATAAAATTAGAATCATCAATCAATCAAATCAATACTAAATCAGTCAACTTAGCCAGTTAGCTTAGAGATACATAAGAATAGGAAAATTTCCATTATGGTAAACTTAGAATAGGCAGCATAAAGCTTAAGCATGTGGCTATTCACTGGACCTCATAAAACGAGTCAATATTGGTATACTGACTAGAGTAGCAGTACAGTACTCTCGATAGATCTTGTAATTCAGTTTCATTCGGATCTCGAAAGTTAGTTTCACCAGTGAAGTTTCTTTTATGCTTCAATCAGAGATCTGGCCTGGCTTCACGCAGTAGTCTTTGAAATTCTCTGAAAACCTCTACTGTAATATGCATGTGTACAGACCTACATATAGACCTTACTCTCGCATCACTCTATTTATTGAAAACTGTATTAAAATATGTTGAGTACTCGAAAAAATGTAAGTGAACAGGCATTGGAAATGACTTCTTTTATTATTTTTGCAGACTCATGTGAATGGTATGTTACAAGACTCTGACATGCCATCATCAGCTAGTGCGCTTTATAGAAACACCCGACAGAAAATGCAGACAGTGCAAATGCAAATTGATAAGACCAATGTCAGTGTAACAAAAAGGTAATATTACCCCTATTAATTCCACCTAAGAATCTACTAAGAGAGTAAACTACGCAACACAACAGTATTGCATAGAGGAAGAATAACTTGACACAAACCATCTTGGCAGTATTGTGTAGGAGTCCAGCACCTTACAGGTAGTAGAGCCATGCTGATTTCAGCGCGAACAGGCTGGCTCGATCGGTGGGGGACTACCCTTGGCACAGAAGATCAACGTAAAATGACAGTGTTTGTGTAGAAGTATCACTAGGCCACCATAGTGTGGGTCACGATGCTGCATTGTTGCATTATCTGATTATGGTGATCACCACTCTTGGATTCTGTTTATGCTTTCATCAGGCAGAGTAGTCATTTTGACAGGGCCATACATAAAAAATACCTCTAAGACATATGTCCAATAGTGGACTATTAACGAAGGATGATGATGAGATACAATTCAGTGTTTTAAATTTGATTATAAATAATATCTTGTGTTTAACTGTCACATCTATTTTTCCAGAGTGAAATTCGGTGATGACCCGCTAGGCATTCATCAGCCTCATATCTATGCAGGGTCTTCTGACACAAGTCTTAAAATGAACCAGTTAGCAGCCAAGTACTTAAAAGGTGCAACACCTGTACCAGCACCCCCACGACAGCCGACAACAGCGCCCATTGACGTGTCGTTCGCGACCAGAAATTACATGGACAGGCACAAATTGCTACAAGGTAGGTTGTAATTTAAAAAAATAACCAAATTGTTTTAAACGCCCATACTGCGCAACAGATAGTCTCCAAGTTGCAAGAGCTAGGGATGGAAGCTCTCCCTCATCCACCATACTCACCAGACCTTGCACCTACCGACTATTACTTTTTCCAAAATTTAGACAACTTTTTAGTGGGTAAAAAATTCAATTCCCGAGAGGCAGTACAAAATGCCTTTGAAGAGTTTGTTGCCTCCGGTCCAACTGATTTTTACAAGAAGTTCATCAATAAACTGCCAATGCGTTGGCAAAGATTTGTCGATTGCATGGGTGATTACTTCGAATAACAGAAATAAAAAAGTTTGAAAAAATAAGTACTTTCACTTATTGCATACAAAACGGCAATTTCATAGGTAAAAACGTATTATGATAAGTCCACTTTCCTCCTTAGCAAAGCGGGAGACAAGATGAAGTCAAAATAGGCAACGAGTGATTTAGTGAATTATTATGTTAAAAGTGTTGTTAATAAATAGTGTGTTATGTTTTAAGTCATCGACCGGCAACTTTTATTTATTTAATACCCGGCTCGTAACACTACTATGAATAGTTTTCTATGTCTGTAAATCGCTGTTTAGTAAAACTTTATATTATTCTATGTTACAGGTGTGCCAACGTCATCCAGGTCTCCCTTGCAGTCTGAAATGCCAAGGTTTTTAGACATAACTGCATTGAAACAACAACCAAAATTTTTATGAAAATAATATACCATCTGTTGCCTTCGGCTTCGCCCGCGTGTGTGTCAGTTATCGCGGTAAATAGTAGCCTTGTAAATTTAATCCAAATCGGTGTAGTTGTTTAACCGTTGTGAAGCCGTGAAGTGTAACAGATAGACGTACTTATCTGTACATCTATACTCTATAAGTCTATACATCCATACAAATAAAATTGAAGTGTCTGTTGGTAATATTAAAATAATAGCTTTTTACATGGTACATATACCAATTTTTTTTTTAAATGTTTTGTCTTCTGTATCGGTCTGTCTGTCTCTTTGTTCCGGCTCATCTCTGGAACGGCTGGACCGATTTTGACGGAACTTTCACTGATAAGTAGCTTTAATGCAACAAACTTTGGATTTGGATGAAACTTTACAGTAACATAGCTTATATCATTTACAGTAACATAGCATCAGAATAACACATAGGCTTACTTCGTTATATAAAAACCGACATACAATTGATGTAAGACAGTTAATATTTATTAAGTTTGTATTGTATTAGCTGCCCTTTTTAACCGACTTCAAAAAAGGAGGAGGTTCTCAATTCGAATATATTTTTTTAAATATTTTTTACATCATAACTTTCGACTGGGTTAACTGATTTTGTTGATTCTTTTTTTATTTGAAAGCTGATGCTTCCCGTGTTGTCCCATTTTTTCAATTTGGTCCAGTTCTTGAAATCGGTTCTTTTTTTTTTCATTTGTGATTACTTACCCCCTAAAGGTAAAAAGGATTGGTGATGTAAGTTACATGTGTGTCAGTGACATCAGATCACGGAGCAAATACAAAGAGGAGATGCTCTAATGAGATTTTTGTATGAAGCAATGCGTGACAATTTGCGGGGGTGAGGGGGTGTTACTTTACACTTTTCCATCTACCAGACAATAGCAAAACTACTTGCATCGTTGTACGAGTATATTGCTATGTAGTTTAGCTAGCTGACACTAGTGTGGACGTACTCACAATTTCAAGGAGTAGTTTTTTCAAGGTCGATTTTGTAAGCATCTTGAACAAAAAATATCATTAATGACGTAAATAATTTTGCAAAAGTGAACTTTTTTTTTCTAATAAATAACCCTAAATAAAATATTGTTCAATGTTTGGTTTACACGTGGATTATGTAGAACAAAAATGAATATATGTAGTGCAAATCATTTTATTTAATAAAATAAATAAATTTATATTTTATTTCAGTTCGGAATTGGAATGCTTAAATAACGCCAATCTTAGAAAATCAACTAATCTAAATTTGAATTGAATGGTCATACCAATGTTGTCACTCACTTTTAATCTTGCCTAATTTGGGTTTAGATAAAAAGTTACTTTTTCGTTTTTTTATGATTTTTCCTTGAAATGAATCACTATCATAACAACGGGAAGAACAAATATTGGTGTATTTTGTAGGAGTCCAGTTGTGCCTATTATTTTTTTGATCCATTGCTCTTCAATACTATCTTTAGATGAAAATTTAGAACATTACCTGTATACTGGTACATTGTATTATTTTAATGAATTTAAAAAAAAACCCCGTCAAATCATCAGCATAAGTAAAATTTCTTTTTTTTCAATATTTGAAGTAACAACTTTCAATGCAAGATTAATATATTCGTAACTTGATAAAATATTTGGATTCTAAATACGACCCTGTCTTTTTATTTTAGAATAGATGTCGATAGATGTCAGTCTGTTCACAATATAATTAAGAAAAATACAAAAAAAATACCATGATGAATAAAAATTCATTAGGTAAGAATGTAGAACTCATTTCCGTATCTTCTTATGGTATGTTTTATTAATATTCAGCTCAACGTACCCTTGTATTTTTATTTCCAGTAACACAAAGTTTTGCCATCTAGTGGCGAGTAAATATAATAACATTTCAATAAAACACTAAGAGATTTTTCTAGAACTTTTTTAAAAAATAGCTATAAAATTACTTATAAAAGAAATATGATGCCACTCATGGTACCACAATGTCTATCCGAGATATTTGTACAAGATATAACACAGCACTTCATCTTTTTACTTGATTGTACCGAAAATATTCAAGTAATACGATTTTTCGATGCAGTTCTAGAACATTGACGTTAACAGTCTAATTTGCAAGTCGCGTCAACTGCGATGTCGTCGGGGCCTGTATTTTGTCATGGGGGTTATGCGCTTGTGCCATCTCCTCTTTGTATTTGCTTCGTGCATCAGATCTCCTTAATAAAGTAATCAATTTTGGTCCATTTCATTTGTTAGGAGACTTCTATTTGTGAAAAGTTTTTTCTAATCTTGTAAAGTTTTAGGTTAGAGATATTTTTAAATAAGCACTTATTATTTGTATGTAACTGTTGTTTAAATGTATAAGATCTGTAAAGTTTTGATGTAATTGTTCTTTTTTATTTAATTATTTAGTAATAATTGTGTTTTTGCTTATATTTTTAGTTTATGTAATAATTATGTACTTCGTGTTTGTTTAAGAATTGGCAAAAGTGTAGACATGCAGGTTGTGTACAATGTTGATTGAAGTTTAAATACACCTTTTTGTATTATATTTTGTTAAACTTCCCATTTAATATCAATATCATGACTAGCTGAACCGGCGACCTTCGTACCGGCACTTTTTTTTTTGAAAATATTTTCTACGTTTCTGTAAAAAACTTGTGTTAGTAATTATGCTCACCTCGGCTTCTCACCGGTAGTTTAGTCGCGAACAAAAAAAATCCGATTATCTTTTTTTTTTCATACAATCCTTCTCGCGCCATCTACCGGATATCTGTGCAACTTAGATGCCAAACCGCCATCTATTAAGATTTATAGTACTAACTGATAAATACACACTAAATTCGTCTATTAAACATTTAATTTGAAATAACAAATATTTAGATTAAAAATTGAGATAAAATTACTTACTAATTTAAATTTGGGAATTCCAATTTCAGAGCCGCGATTTATCAACTCCTTAAAGATAATACTGAATGAACGAGTGGATAACACACTTTGCGCATGCGCATCATTTTCGATGTCAATGCATTCAACTAGCACAATGCAAATGGAAACAGTAAAGAGGCCACTAGTGAAAAGCATAATAATACGGTGAAAAGGTCTTTTATTTATCCATATGCTCTGGTTTTGATGTCAAGTTACCAGTGTCGCTATATGAAAGAAAAATTAGCACTAAAGAAAAAAGGCCATGCCTCATTTGTGTGTGATGCCAAACTGTATATCACAATAGATTTTGGTTCCATGAGTTTTTGAATTAAAACTATACCATTTTGAACAGATATTTATTTAAACCTCAGAGAAAATAACAGAGTAAAACCGTACATTATTCATTAAGTAGATACATAGATATATTGTTATTGGAACTTTGTTTGTTGGCTATATTACACTAGCTTGCTCGCAGTTTTGCTCGTCTAAAAGTAATTTGTATATTTCGGAAACAGTGGTTTCTTCAACAAACTGAATGCAAAGTTTTATAATGAGGGGTCGAATAGTTTGCCACCGAAATGTTATATACAAACACACATTCTTAAATTTTATATTTGTTCATTATTCAATTGTTTACTATAATTTGTAATGTACATTAATTTGTCTACCATAAATATAATCAATAAACTTTAATTTGATAATATATATAATGTGATATTAAATATTTTAGATCACATTCTTACGAAACAAATAGTGGAGCAGTGAAACTGTATATAAATGCTGCAGTTTCCATCTTTAACAATGGTGCTTACTAAGTTATAATCATCACTAAAATGAGTTTAGTCCTGTCAAATGCCGCACTCATATTATTATGTTCACCAAAAGTATATATGTCACACTAAAAATAGACGTTATTTAAATATATACCATAGAAAAATTGCATTTTGGAACTGACTTCACTAAAATAAGAAAAATAGAAGATAATTTTAGTTTAGTGACACAATAACGGAATTAGCACCAGCGTTAAAAGATTTTTTTAAAATAAAATGCTATTTGATATAGGACGATTTACTTGTATGTATTTTCAAAACAGTAACTATCTTCGGATAAACTTGTTTATGAGACATTGAGATTACTGTATATTATATGAAATATAACAAATATGTCACCTACATAAACATCTCTATAATACATATATATATATATATTTCAAGGAGGTAATCGATAATTCTCTCACATGTAATTGTACTTCCATATTGATTTAAAACAAATAAAAATAACTTTAAACACTGAAACCTGCTTTAATTTTTTTCTAAATTCCAATGTCTACTTAGCACATTAACTTTTTACATATAACGGGTATATAAAATGTTTATACTTTTAATTACTAATACACTCATAATTTATATGATCTAAAATAAAAGAAGTATCTATAACGAATTACTCTCTACACATGTTCTAACAATCTATACATACAGAGAAGCCTAATCTAATATACTTGTTTATAATATTTATCAACTACAATTTGACAAATAAAATCATTTTTTACTCCGATTACATTTGCTTAGATATTTATACAAAAAAATCAGATTAACGTAAAAACATAAGCGATAAAATACGGCACAAAGTTAAACGAAGTATATGAAAATAATAATTAATTACCTACCCTTTAAATTTAGCCAAGTTGTGAGTCAGACTAGAGACCTATAAGTTATTTGGATAATGGGCTTTTCACGCCCATTTTATTGTGTTGGGGTGCGAAACTATCTAGAAAATTATAATAAAATCAAAGCATTTTTACAAATATTTTCATACATTGTTCAACATACGATTAATTACATTTAACTCTTATGTGAATTATCTTACAACTATCAGTTTGGTTCTTTTCTTTGGTTATTTTATAACAAATAGTGCACGACATCGAAACATACAACTCGCTACCTACTCGAATTCTGTATTACAAATATTTGAAATGTTTACGCTACCGTTAATAATCTATTTACATTGAAAGTATGTATTAACACTTAAATAAGATTTCAATTCTCTTGCATCGCAAAATATTATAGTTTTACAATATAAGTCGTAGTCTAGAAAGATAACCAAATTATTGTATGGTTCTTTTCCGGTGTCAAGTAGACTTTTGGGAGATAATACATAATGTGATCGCTACACTAAAGAACTATTTTACATCACTTTTTTGTCTTACATGTCGCACAAGTCAAGTGACTAGAATATTACATTACAATGAGTTTCATTAAATATAGTTTCATATTTACTTAAAATAGTTACATAGTTAGAATTTTAATATATCTGTAGACATATTATAGGTACATTGTATATTGTGTAAAAATTGTTAATTAACAAACTGTCTTAAACACAATATTTTTAACATTGAATGCCCATTTTCCATATTATTACTTTAACGTTAATTTAATTTTTTCCAAAGTAAATTCTGCAAAATATTGAGCATATTTTTGTGCACAGCATTCTGTTGTAATAGATTTTAAATTCTCTAATTCTTAATTATATAGTAGATGAGAATATGTACGATTTTTTCATATTATTTTTGATAAACCTTTAATGTTGCAACGACAATAAAATATTATTATAGTAAATAGTCAACGTAAAATAGCTCCATACTAATTTCTTCATACACTATATGAAATATATTTCTGTTCGCTACACATCACCCATATTTTTATATCACATCTTTTTGCCATTCAAAAGTAAACCTTTAATATTTACTATGTCTACATATAACATGACATGACTACTACTTATTACTAACTATTTGTAATTAGTAAAAATAATTGTTTAATATATATTTACCTTCGCACACCATCTATTCATCAGTTTTTAAAATAAACTTTTATACCTACATAATACTTCTTTCAGAATGTCCAACGGCTGCACGCACTGTAAGGAACTATATATATACAAGGTGGATATGACAATACGACCTCAAATGAAACCGTGGGCTATTTCAAGGTGTTGGTTTACTTTGGGATTGCTAAATTTATCCGAAAACGGACATAAAAAATTCAAACAAACTAATGCCTTAAAAATTAAAGCCAATAAGGACACCGTTTGTTATTTAAGTTAACTAACCTGAGTGGCCGCGGTCCCGGTCGGAGGCGGCGGCCATAAAATAGTTACCTAAACGACACGCGACGTAGGTTGATAAAGTAAATACATACTTTATCGACGTAAGCTAAACAGCACTAGTAATATTTATTTATTTATTTATTTATTAAAAACTTCATGCACTTATGTACATCGGCGGACTTAATGCCCAGGGCATTCTCTACCAGCCAACCTTTGGGGGGTGTAGAGATCTGGTAAGGTAGGTGCATCGAGATTAAAGTTGATATCAGCAACACTGGGGAGATGCAATTCACATAAAATTATAAAAATGCATGTAAATATATAAATACATATGTAAAAAAGATATAAATACATATACTTAATAATCGTACACTGAAGAAAGTAGACTATGAGTAGGAGTACTGGTGAATAAGTTATTCCGCCATCTGAAGAAGGTGACTGTGCACGCTCTTTTTAAACGTGTAACGAGTAGTGGACATCCTGATTTCGAGTGGGAGCGCGTTCCAAAGCAGCACTGCTTGCACAAAGAATGAGGCGTTTACGAAATCGGAGTTGTGGGAAGGACACAGGAGAAGCAGATTATTTGTAGAGCGGAGGTTTCTGTCGTGATTAGAGGAAAGGTAACTTAACAAATTGGGTTCAAAATAAGTGGGTGAGAATGGGGAATTAAGAAATGAAAAGAGAGAGGTCAGCGCTCGCTGATTACGACGTAGACGAATGGGTAACCATTTTAATTGGGAACGCAAAGCAGATACGTGATCATACTTCCGAAGATTAAATATGAATCGAATGCAGTTATTGAGAAGACGGTCTAGTTTATTTAGGAGGTCTGCATTCAGGTCGAAATAACACACATCACCATAGTCAATTATAGGAATAATTAAGGTTTGCATGAGTGAGGTTTTTGTTTTGGGAGGCAGGAAATTTTTTAAACGGTATAGAGTTCGCAGATGTCCTGTCACTTTTTGACTCACATGGGTCACTTGAGCTCTCCAATCGAGCGTTGAGTCGATGAGCAGTCCTAGGTCTTTGACTACAGGGCTCCATGGTATAATTGCGCCGTGGAGAACGACTGGTGGGAGTGAAGTTGTGTCTACTCTACGCATCATATTTTTACTACCCACTACGATTGCCTGACATTTAGTAGGGTTTATTGACAACCCGAACCTCATCGACCATGAGTTTATGCGATCTAGGTCCCTGTTGATATCGTCGATGGCTCGTGATATGTCCTCCACTCTTTCCTGTGAATATATCTGCAGGTCATCGGCATACAGGTGATACGCACACTGAAGGTGTTGAGTTATGAGGTTGATGAATAGAGAGAATAATAGGGGAGATAGAATACCGCCTTGAGGGACGCCAGCGCTGAGGTCAAACCAGCTCGAAGTGGAGTCTTGAATACGAACACACTGCTGACGTCCTTGAAGATATGTAGAGAACCATTCCAATGCATCTGGGGTAATCTTAAGGTACGTAAGGATAGATAGTAGGATTTCGTGACTGACTGTGTTGAAGGCATTGGAGAAATCAACCAGGACCAAAACTGTAACTTTGGTGTCCTCCATGCCCTTTCGAATATCACTAGTCACTTTAAGAAGAGCAGTAGTGGTGCTGTGACCGGGCCTGAAGCCCGACTGTAGAGGACTAAGCAGTTTCTGTCTGAATACAAATTCTGAAAGCTGCTTGTATACACAGGCTTCGAGCACTTTAGATAGGAAGGGAAGAATAGAGATAGGTCGAAAATGTTCAGGTAGTGACGGGTTATTTTTTTTGGGAAGAGGGATAATATAAGCTTTACGCCAAATAGAAGGGAAAGTACCTGAGTCAAGTGAGAAGTTAATAATGTGTGTAATTACCGAGAGGGTTTGGTCCAGGATAGTTGTGATCATGCGGCGGCTAATGCCGTCATACCCCACGGCATTAGAGCTGATAGATAATATTGTCTTCTTGATATCCCCAGAAGACACCGGAGAAAAGTCGAGCGAATCGGTACTGGGACTGGTGAGACTAGATATGTAGCTCACCGTTTGATACTTGGTATGAAGATCTACCGTGGGTGTGGAAGAGAAGTACCGATTGATGTCATTTAAACAAATTGTATTCTTAAACTCAGGATGCTGCTTTCTGCCAACACCTAAAGTACCCAGAAATCTCCAGACACTGGAAGAAGAAGAGGATTCAATGTTTTGTAGAATATGTCGGCGTTTAGCGTTACGCATCACCTGATTACACCGATTCCTCGCAGTCTTATAGCGATTCCATCTGTCATCACATCGATCTTTCCTGTATCGGAGGAAGAACTGATCCCTGCGCCTCATCGCTGTACGGACCTCCTCGGTCATCCAAGGTGCCGGGGCACGTTTTATTTTTATTGACTTTATGGGAGCGTGAACGTCGAATAGTTTCGTAATAGTGTCATTAAAAATCTTAACTTTGGTGTCCACGTTTGTAACAGCTGTCACACTTGTCCAGTCTATATTCGCAGCATCAGTGTGTAATTTCTCGAGATCCGTGTGCCGGAAACTGCGAATCTGTAGAATTTTGGGAGGGGATTTAGGAGGTTTCAAGGTATACGATAGGAAGATCAAGTCATGATGGGAGAAACCAGGGGCAAGTAATTGACCATGGGAGGAGATAAGGTTTGGGGAGGAAGTAAGCATCAAATCAAGCCAGGTATCCTGACCATGAATGTTATGATGTGTGGCTTGAAGGGGTAGGACATGGAGACAGGTTGATTGGATGATTTGAAGGAGATTTTGTGTACGGGGTGACATTAAGGATAGGAGGTCAGTGTTAAAGTCTCCCATGATGATGTGATGTGAGTGTTCCGACCCTAATGATTCCAGAACTGATTCCAGACTGGAGAAGTAGTTGACAGTAGGGGGGCAATAGACTACACCAAGAACAACGGAAACTCCCTTGACACAAACCTCGAGGAAAATATATTCAGCGTTTGAGGAAATATTGGAAGAGGACGCGGCAAGTATTTTATACGGTAAATCGCTACGAAGGTATATAGCAACGCCCCCACCTCTTTTGTTCAAACGGTCATTGCGAATAAGAACAAAGCCGGTGAGTGGATAGGAGGTGGAGGGTAGGTGAGGCTTGAGCCAGGTCTCGGAAATCAGGATGGCGTGAACGTCATTGTTTGAGAAAGTTTCAGTTAAATCGCTGAAGTGACTGGGGATACTCTGTGCGTTGATGTGGCAAACATTTAGGAGATGACGAGATTGGGTTGAAAAGGCTTGCCTCAACTGGTCACCCAGAGCATCCGTCAAAGAAGCGTAACTGTCATCTGAAGATTCATCGGCGGAGAAATAAATGTCAACTTCATCATCTAACATTACTTCATTAGTGTACTTTATACTAAATAAATATATATTATACTAGGGTAAAAAAACCTTATAAATTTACTAAAACTACTATAGTTAATATAATAAATGTATATGAAAATATTATTATACGGATTTATAAATAGGCCGGGGTTAGTAGATTATATCTCCACACCACCCACCAGCAGGCAAAACAAAGCAAAAAGTAGTCAATGAGAACAAAAAAAAACAGAAAAAAAAACAAAACAACATTACAAAATATGTTTGGTGACAAGTGTCTGAAATAACATACGAGAAGTTACTGCATTCATGCATAAATAAATAAGAAAACACATAATAGAGAAATAAAAAAACTAACTGGCGAGTGAATACAAACAATAAACAATAAGGTAGACACTATTAAACTATCTGTAAACATCATTCAAAATCGAAAGAAGAGAAAGAGAAAAAAAAATTAAAAAAAATAAATAAAAATTGACATATGTAATGTCACCGCGACTGTTTTGTCTATGGCTTTGTCACGATTAAGTTTGACAATGTAAACATTGACTACGGTTAAATAAAAACAACAAACTTGCTATTAATATGAGCAGCACATAAAACAATGAGGAGTGATGTGCAATTGTGCCATACCGTTATTGTCTCCGCGCACCTTTCGTGGCCATTGTCGAGCTCGCTTTCGGTGGTGAAGTCGTCTTGGGATGGTTTTGTATTAGCGGCTTAAGCTCCTCCAGTGTTGTTATTTTGTGACGACTATTATCGGCGAGTTTAACAATAATGGTGCCGTCATGTGTCCAGCAGCCCGACATACCAAAATGTTGCCGAGCCGTGCTGAATGTGGTCTGTCTGGTTTTAGTTAAGAACTCTCTCACCGAATAGCCGGATCCCTTCAAAGTAGTCTTCGCCCTCCAGACCGCTGCACGGGCCTCTGTCGAAGAGAATCTGACGAGCACTGGACGACGGCGTTCCTTCGATGGAGTACCCATACGATGACAGAGCTTGATGTTGGAAGCAGTGATGTCATTAAGGCCCATCCTCTGATTCACAATACTCAGCAGGGTCTTGCCACAATCTTCCTGGACCGCCTCAGGCACTCCGAGTAGTATAAGTGCCTTGCGACGATGGCGGGTCTCTATAACATCCACCATCCTGGTACACTCATTCACCTGTTTCCGCAGTAGGCCCAGCATGCTGAACATAAGCTCCCGGAAGGTCCTGAACTCTTCTGAAACCCGAGCAACGGTGTCCTTAGAGTTCCCTCCAGAATGCAGCTGCGCCTCCAATTGAGCCATTCTTTTGGAGAAACTTTCTTCAAGACTACTTTGGGCCAACTGAATCTCAGTAAGTTGGGACATCCTTGATGGATATAACAAAACCGATAATCTTCCTAAGAGTTGATTTGCAGCGGTTTGTATTTGTGCAAAAAGAAAAATAAGTAAAGCTGGTAGGTGGTTTAGAAACTTCAGTCACTACATGTAAACAATGAATAGTAAGTAAATAAACATTAATTCACTTAGTTTGGATGTAAATTACTATGAATAATTAAAAAATATTTAAGGAGCTTTTACAAACTGCGTGTGTAATTTTCAACACCTACCCACGAAAAAAAGTAATATTATGTCTTCATGTTTTTTTTAATTACTTAGTCTCCATAATAATCACAAAAGAAACAACGAAAACCGCAAGGTTTCAAATTTGGTCACCTCGTGTCAAGGTTACAACTGTAAGAGCATTATCTCTATTAGGAATAAAAGATTGATTATTCAAATAAATACCTAATAATAACCAATACGTACAACAAGACACAGGGCTCCCGCGCCGACGGCGGTGGCTGCTTCAAAGGTAGCGCGTGAGATGACGCGACGGTGGGTGTAACATCAGTCATTATCCAACAACATCGTGTAGTAAATTTCAAAAATGAAAAATAGTGTCCTATGGCTAAACTACTGAATCAATTTTGATGAAATTTTGTAGGTGGAATTGTATCATGTTAGGTAGGTCTAGTTCATTTTAAGGTCGTATTGTCATATCCACCCTGTGATGTATATACACACTATATGGAAATTTAAATCGACGCCCTTTCGGGTATCTTTGTCTTGGACACTTTGAAACTTGTTATAAATGTAATTATAATAAGTTTATTAGATGAGAAATATTATAATAAAATAACACCTATGTTGATACCTAACTATTTATATTTTAAATTTGTGCACCTGGTTCCGTATTCGATATCGCTACAAACGTTGTTAATGATGACTATGTATGTATTTCTTATAAAGTTTCGTCGTCGCCTCCTCCTCTAGACTTGCTGTCTAATCTTAGTTCTGCTAATCTCTGCCGCATACTGTTGGGCCTGAATTAAATAAAAGTATATTAGTGTGAAATAAGTCTCTATAATTACGTTCTAACGATAGAGTTAGAGACCTTGTCGCTGAAAACATGTTACTTTTTGGTATGATATGGTTTCCTACCATATCCGTTTTATTATGGAATTTAACAAATTTGTCATTCTAGTCTGGATAACCATTCATTAAAATAGCAGAAAGACTTACTATCGATACGTTAAATAGTTTAACTACTTTGTAAAAGTTAAGAGTAAGAAAAAAATATTAATACCGTCGGCACCTGTTTGAAAAGTATGAGGTAACGACTTGATCTGCGGATACCGACTGCCGCTGATAGGCACCTGCACTGAGATTGCTCTGAGGAATCTTATAGATGCGAACACATCGTCCACTATTCTCCGGTAACACTAAAAAAGAAACAATAACACAGTTTAGACTGGAGCCAAGATATGAAGAACATTTTCTTGTGTATGTGTGCCAACTTAGGTAGGTACTTTTAAATAAGGAAAGTCGGTATGAATAAAATGTCAAAACATTACTTACCCTGAGGAGAAGTCGGGGGCGAGATCGGAGCCATCCGCTGTAATGGCGGCCTCATGTTATCCTGTTCTGAGGATATAGAACTACTTCTACTAGATGTTGAGTTGTTATCCGATGGTGCAGTACGGCTACTTGGACTATAATAATCTCTGAAAAACAAAAAAACACTTTGATAGAATACGTTCTTTACTCTCTAAAAGAAGTTTTATATTATGTCTTAAGACGTTGGCTGTAGCATTGTATAGCAGCAATAAAAGTGTAAATATTCTATTTTCAATTTTTCGTTTTGTACTTACAAAGAAAACGAAGGAAGTTAGCCGTATTTTAGCGACTGCTGTTGTTGATTTATGTAACATTTTGAACTTTTATTGAATAAATAACTAAATGTCAGTAATGTGTGTGTGACCCATAAATTGTTGTTCTGAGTTTGGGTGTTCTTTGTGTCCGTTTCATGTACGTTTTTAAAGTCCCCCGTGACACAGGATGTTTATACCTAATGCGGAAGTAGTCTTTTAAAAGAAGAATTTGTCTTTTAAAAAAAGAAGAAAAAGAATAAGTCCTTAAAAAAGGTACGTTTTCTGGTACTTAAAAAAGGTACATGTTTAACTTAACTTTCATAAGAATACTTACTGTCTTACCGTGGGATAGCCACGCTTCGGCATGCATGGGTCCGGTTTGACAGGAATGAAACCACGGCCTCACAGATAACCGGTGTGAAACAGTGCTTGCGCTGTGTTTCACCGAATGAGTGAGGATACCGGAGGTCCATATCCCAACTCCTCCTCCCATTCTCCTCCCCATCCCCCAAAACCCGGCAACGCACTTTTGACACCTCTGGTATTGCGAGTGTCCATGGGCGGCGGTAATCACTTACCATCAGGCGACACGTCTGCTCGCTTGTCCCCCATTCCATAAAAAAAAGAATAAATATTGCTCTCACCTATCATGATTTTCATCTTCATCAACAGAATAGGGGCTGCTCTGTTTGCTCATCTGCTTGACTAACTCGTCATGTAAGCTGAGACAAGGGTTAAACTCTCGACTTAAAGGCACGTATTCCGGTGCGCATGCCACGTAGAATATGTCCTGAAACGACATCCATTTCTTTATATATAACTAGCTGAACCCCACGGTGTTACCCCCGGCTACTGTTGTACCGCGAGTAACGCCGCGGGACAAAGTTAGTCTAAAAAAAAATAGCCTAAGTTACTCCCCGGATCATCAGCTACCTCTCAGTGAAAGTCCCGTCAAAATCCGTCCAGCCGTTCCAGAGTTTACCCGGAACAAACAGACAGACAGACAGACAGACAAAAAAATTTTTAACTACATTTTTGGTATATGTACCGTGTATACATACATATGCATTTAGTAAAAAGCGATTATATTAATATTACAAACAGACGCTCCAATTTTATTTATTTGTATAGGTTATATATTAATTATCCTGAATTAATATAAAAATATAGAAAAGCCACCTAAACCGGAACCGATATTTGTTACGGGTGTCTTGGATATTATTTCGCTTAAAAACCTACTACAAAAAATTACATCAGTGGAAAACTATACTATAACCACACTTAGGTCGGGACATGTAGTGAAAATAGTGCCAAATAGCATAGAAACGTACAAATCAATAAGAGATAGGTTTATCACAGACAAGATCAGCCATTATACCTACAAGTTGAAGAGTGAAAGAGCTTATAGAGTTGTACTACGAGGCCTCCACAGCTCAGAAAATGTCTCAGAAATATCACAGGAACTCAAAAATCGTGGACATGAAGTTAGACAATTGGTTAATGTACGTCATCGAGTCTCTAAAGAACCCCTACCCCTATTCTATGTAGACCTTGAACCTAAGCCAAATAACAAGGACATTTTCAACATAAAATTCTTAAATCACATGAAAGTAACTTTTGAAGCACCATACAAAAAGAAGGAAGTACTACAATGTAAAAGATGCCAAAGATTCGGACATTCCAAGAACCAGTGCTACAGACCGTTCAGATGTGTCAAATGTGGAGCCGATCATCCGACTACAACCTGCACCAAAGCTAGAGATACAGAAGCTACTTGTGCTAACTGTCATGAGAAACATCCGGCTAGTTATAGAGGATGCACAAAATATAAACAATATAAAGAACGTATACTCAAAATACAACCAAAAGTAACATCTAACAAACAATCCTATCGAACTGGAGAAGAAAATAGACAGCAACCTAATAAACACAACATCTACTACAGAAATACTGCAACCTACGCCGAAATGACAAAAGGCCCTTGAGGTTCAACACCTTGGAGACATGCTAGAACAAATGTTCAATAGAATACAAACAATGATGTTCAACATTGTAGACAACATGATGGATCGCTTTGTCCAATTAGTAAACAGCCAAAATAAAATTCAATCACAACTTTAGAATAATTACATGGAATGCGAACGGGTTGGTCGCACGGCGACAGGAACTGGAAATCTTCCTAAATACTGAGAAAATTGATGTGATGCTAATATCAGAAACAAGATTTACCAACAAGAACTATTTCTCAATCAGAGGTTTTGTAACGTATCATACTAATCACCCGTCAGGAAACGCACATGGAGGCACGGCAATACTCATAAAAACACACATTAAACACCATCCCCTCGAATCCCTCATAACAGACAAGATACAAGCTACAGTTATTAAAATTAATGATGTAGACTCGGACATTACTCTAGCCGCAGTCTATTGTCCCCCTAAACACCAAACTTCAAAGGAAGACTTCAAACACTTTTTCTCTACACTTGGACACCGTTTTATCAGTGGAGGTGACTGGAACGCAAAACACCTATTCTGGGGATCCAGACTAATCACAACTAGGGGTAGACAACTTTACCAAGCCGTGAAAGACCTTAACCTCGACTGTCTGTCTACCGGCGAACCCACCTACTGGCCAACTGATCCCGAGAAAACTCCAGATTTGATAGACTTCTTCGTCTCTAAGAACATTGCACTCAGTAATACCAATATCGAATCAATATTTGATTTAAGTTCGGACCACTCTGCAGTCCTCCTTAACGTACACAGTAAAATCATACTAACGGAAGCATCACCCAAAATTTACAACAATCACACCAACTGGGAAAAATACCAAGACATCATCACAGCTGAGGTGCAACTTAAAATACCTCTGAAAACAACTGACGACGTAGAACAGGCCATAGAAGGGCTGAACCTATTGATCCATGACGCAGCAAACAGGTCCACACCCGATCGCCAAAAAAAGAGTAGAAAAGAACATAATTATCCTGCAATCATCAAAGACTGTGTACAAGAGAGAAGAAGACTCCGTAGAATTTGGCAAGATACTCATTACCCTGAAGATAAGACTGCCTTTAATAAAGCCTCCCAACAACTAAAAGCATTAATCAAGGAAATGAAAAACGAGAACCTACAATCTTATCTCGCAAAACTTACTCCTTTTAGTGACACAAACTACTCTTTGTGGAAGGCTACTAAATACTTAAAGCGCCCCAAACAACATGCAACACCATTAAAAATGCGCATTGGCCACTGGGCACGGTCCGACAGTGAAAAAGCTGACACGTTTGCACGTCACCTTCAAAAGGTGTTTGAAGAACATCCTAGCACCAATCAACAACATGACAGACAAATAGAGAAATTCCTCATGTCACCTACTCAAATGTGCTTACCACTTAAACAAATAACACCAAAAGAATTGAGACAGGAAATCCTGAAACTCCAAGAAGGGAAGTGCCCGGGCTACGATCTGATTGACGCTACCCTGTTGAAACATCTTCCAAAAAAAGGAATTCTGCTTATACTTGCTATTTTTAATGCATGTCTAAGATTGTCCCATTACCCCGGTCAATGGAAAATCGCACAGATAGTGATAAGTCTCCTTCCAGTTGTTGGAAAGTTAATGGAAAGAATGGTACTGAATAGAATGCGAGAACACCTAACAGGGATTATACCGTTACACCAATTCGGATTCAGAGAGGGACACGGGACCATTGAGCAAGTGCACCGACTTGTTGACGTCATCAGCAGGGCACTGGAAACCAAACAATACTGCAGTGCAGTCTTTCTGGACATCAGTCAGGCATTCGACAAGGTATGGCATAAAGGTTTGCTTTACAAAATTAAAAGTATGCTACCACATTCTTTCTTCTCGATTATAAAATCTTACCTTGAGAACAGGTCCTATGAAGTAAGACATAATACCGAAATTTCACAAATGCACGAGATCCATTCGGGAGTTCCACAGGGTAGTGTACTGGGACCAGTGCTGTATCTTGTCTTCACAGCCGATTTACCCGCTGTTAATTACACGTCCACAGCGACCTACGCAGATGATACCGCAGTCCTCTCGGTTGATAAAGACCACAATGCAGCGTCTGAGAAACTCCAGTCACATCTGTCACTTATTGAGGAGTGGTTCAACCAGTGGCGAATTAAAGCCAATGCAACTAAGTCTGTCCAGGTAACGTTTACACTCAGAAGGAAAACATGCCCACCTGTTAAAATTTACAACAAACACATCCCACAGCAAGATGATGCCAAGTACCTAGGTATGCACCTTGACCGCCGCCTCACTTGGCGCAAGCACATCTGGACCAAAAGGAAACAATTAGATTGCAGACTCCGTAGCATGTACTGGCTCATCGGACGTAAATCACAGTTAACAGATGCCAGTAAAATGACGATCTATAAAGCCATAGTTGAGGGGAGAGGGCAGTTTAAAAATTCTCGCCTTAAGAGAAATAGTATACCTGATCTCGCGATAAGATTCGCTGATAGTTGATGAGAGTAGCATCACTGGATGTATAGCTCAGTTACGACATATTTTACGAGGGAAACCTGACAATCTATTAGATTATTGTTTGAAACAAACAGATTGCTAAGTAGCAGGATATATAAGAAGAAAAAAAAATAAAAATATAAGCGCAAAACTTCAAGGTTTTCGTTGTTCAACATAAACTACAAGAACAATCAAATAAATAAAATTGGAGTGTCTGTTTGTAATATTCAAATAACCGCTTTAACCGCTAATAAATGCATATGTTTGCATACACGGTGCATGTACCAAAATATATTTTTTTACAATTTTTGTCTGTTTGTTCCGGGTAATCTCTGGAACGACTGGACCGATTTTGACAGGACTTTCACTGACAGATGGCTGCTGATCTAAGGAGTAAGTTAGGCTACTTTTTTTAGACTAGCTTTGTCCCGCGGTACCACAATTACCACAGGAAACACCGCGGGGTTCAGCTAGTCTATATAATAAAAATGATTCGCCGAAATTTATATACGCGCATAACTTCTGATCGACTTCACCGAATTGGATAATTCTTTTTTTATGTGTTCGTTATAGTTAGGACAATGTTTGTGTAAAAGAAAATTAAAAGATAAACGGTTTTTTTCCGCAACTGTATTTATATATATATATATATATATATATACATAAATAGATGCACAGGTTTTACAATACTATAGTTACATCTTAAAAAGGATTCTTTTACCGTCACCTAGAATTTTAATTGATGCGAATAAACCTTTCCTAAGCTCTACATTGGCAACGGTATGTTTTATTCCGGATTTATATGACTTTGAAATGAGATTACTTACTTTTCGGCCGCAAAGCAACTTCAATCCAGGTATGCAGGCCGCATGTACCAAGGATCCGTTTGCTACTAAACGTATTTCTAATAAATCTTCGGCAAATGCCATAATATATGGGAATGCGCATACTGTAACAAATATATATATTTACTTTAGAATCACCCTTGATGCGAGTCAATTCAGAGTTAGTGGGGAAGAGTTTGGATCTTTGTTTAGAAAAGCAACGAAGGAATAATTTAATACTAGAAGGTATTCGTGAGGCTACGGTATTATCCCATTCGCGCTAATCTAATTGTATTGAAGCATGGCTCTCTTAATTTATCTATACCTAAGATCTCATAATTCTTTTCGCCTAAGAAGAATGATGAAATCTTATAATGATAAATTCACTGACATAGACTGATATATTTCACTTATCGATCTTAAAATTTTTATTAAGTATTTTGGAACATTATCAACACGTAACCTAGTCTCGGCCTGTGAATAGCTTTTTTTGTAATTGACAACTACGCACGTTAGCACTATGTACTATGTAATATTATTTCGTGGATAAAGGTGCCGGTTGCGTGATTCATTTAAGAGAACATTTAGATGTTCTAGAAATAAGGCATATTTTGTAAGTTATTATCGCGCAATTGTTCGTTGTCCTGAATAAAATTAACCAATAATAAATATTCACTGGCTTTTGCCGGCGGCTCCTCCCGCGTGTACCTCTGTTGTTTATCGCGGTAAATAGAAGGCTATCTGTTATTCTGATGATTAGCTATATTACTGTCAAATTTCATCTAAACGCGTATAGTTGTTTTTTGCGTGAAGAATTAACAAACATTCCTAAAAACTTTCGCATATAATATTATATTATGTAGTAGAATTGACTATTTACACGGCTCGTATACTAAGCAGTGGGTGGACATAATGTTGTTCATGCAAAGAATATTTATATGGATATTCCACGTACCTACTGCCGCAGGTACTGTTGTCCAATGAAAATCATACTCGCCATCACTCTCCAGACCTTTGCTTGTTAATCTTTCGAAATGGCATGTGTCTGCAATAAAATAAATAAAAATTATACTTCTGTATCTTTAACTCTGGTAAACGTAAATAAATAAATATTTCGGACATCTAACACACAATGCCATCTAGCCCCAATCTTAGCAGAGCTTGTGTTATGGGTACTATATCAGAATATAAATACTTTTATACTTTTCTTTTGTAAATACATATCATACATAGGAAACCAAAACTCCAAAAAAAAATTGTAGATCATACAAGCATTTGGTACGACCCGGAAATCGAACCCGAGACCTCAAGCACGGCTGTCGCATACGCTACCACTGCGCTACGGAGGCAGTCATAGTTTCAGTACTAGCTTTGAATTGGCATGGTGTGAGGTGTCTTAAACTATTAGCATATTTTAATTAGGTATATTTTGTTGGTTTTGTGTAAATTAGAAGTCTCATTTTAGATATTTTTCCTAAAGTTCACAATTTTTCACATTTCACTTTGTTTTCTAAACAATTTATTATGCTTATCGGTTAACAACTACAAATCAAAATAATAAAGGTGAGAGTTGAAATGATAGTTAAATTAAAAATCATTTTTGTGAATGTGTGTGAAGTGAATAAAGTAGGTAGGTATACTATTGATTGTACTTTACAACTTGTCGACTACTATACCAATGAGAATCATTTTTTTAAAAATGAATAAAACAGATGAAAATTGGAAAAAATCACAAAATGCTTACGGTTGTAACACAGAACAATTTGGCCGTCTCTTTCATCTCCAATACGTAAAGCATTAACAAGAGTACCGCGACGAGGTCCACTGTCTTCTGAGTTTTCTGCTCGTTTTATTGACTGTAAATAAATATATCAATGAAGACTAGCTAAGTTACGTTGCTTTGACTGTCAATTGTTTGCACACTTTTGTTGACTGAATATTTAATTTGCAGTAAGATATCAAAATCAATAATTGACACAACAACTATTTAATGTTTTAAGTTCAACCAAATCATAGGTTGTATAGGGGTGTCTCCACCGAAATTTGACAACATAAAACGGGTAGACAACACAAAAAAAATTATATATGCATAAAATTTATAGCTTTTTACCTGTCCTGTACTCGTGTCTAACACTTCCCAGTGATGTTTGTATCCAACCACCATTATTTCTACTTCACCGTCCATTAATTTAATGAGTATTGGTGATTCGCTAAGTTGGATGTCCTACAACATAAGAAATTAGTTACGTCATATAAGCACATTAGAGTAAAAAGCAGTCACAGTAATTTGAAGAATGGAATAATGTAGTTTTAGCTGTAACTTAGAAGTAGTAGAATGACTAAAATATTTACTTTGATATGTACGTATTCAAAACCCATCTCATTTTCAGTCTTTGCTTCTTCAATCATAATCATAACTCTTCTACCAATTGCTACCGCTAATGTTGTTTTTCCTCCTTCACCTGCAATTAGTAATAAATATTAAGGTAGTTTAACATCTTACGATTAATCCACTTCCATGAGATAAAATTACCATACCTGTTTCAAGTAAATCAAAATAATGTGCAGTTTTCGTTCTTGGAAGTCTCGCGTGTTTACAATCTTGGAGTGGCCTCATAGCCCATGCTCCCGCGCATAACTCCTGAACTGGAAGAGCGTAGAGCCCGGCTCCTCCCGCCCCTCCTGTGGTAGAACCGCCCCCGGCTATCATTCTGGCACCGACACGGAAAAGTCCGGCCCGTTCCGTCACCCTCGCTGTCCGAACGCAACCTTCCCACCTTAAAACTACACGAGTTGTTCCACTTTCTGTGAATTGTAAAAAATAGATTTTGAGCACACTTGCACGAATCGGACACTGTAGGAATAATGATTTCTTTTTTTTCTTATTTTGCATAATTTTCTACTTATACTAATTAGTAAATACATCACTATTTAAGTACCTGATAAATTACCTTCTAGGATATACGTATTAGAGGTTGTGGATAATAGAAGCCTTCCTTCCGACATTTGCTCTGCACAAATAGGAGTGGCTGGCAGTGGTGCGGCTCGCCATACCCGACCTTCCCAAGGTGCGCGACGAGAACCTCCACATCCTAATATTAATAAAAATAATCTAATAAAAACAATAAAATGAAATTGGAATTTAAGTGATCTTACATATAGTTACTCGACTATTAGGTTATGCATTTTTAGACTTTTAATCGAAAATATTAACTAAAAGAAAGTTTCACTTCACTTCTGCCTGCAACCATCATAATCTAGTGACGATAAGTAATAGTAACCTAATTAATTAAAAATAAAAAATCCTGACAAATTAGGAACTTCCTTCTTTTTAATTTGGTAAATGAGGTATAGTTAATTTACCTGTAGAAGCAAAGCTTGTTGGAGCGTCGCCACGTAATACCGCATCGAGTTTCAGCGCTTGTCCTATGTGCAGGAAATGTTCTGTACGGGCTGCGCCGGCGCCGCTTGCGCCTGCTCCACCCGACCACACGTCTGACAGAGCTCGACGAGACAGCATTGGCTGGAAATTTTACATTTTGTACATAAAGAAACACCAATTTCAAAGTGCTTACCTTTATTTCTAGATCACATATCAACACATGGGTATAGCTCACAGTAATTCTCACGAACACCTAAGTTGACATATATGCATGTATTCAAAGTTCTGGGTAGTGAATGTCTTTGTAGGTCTAATGGTATATCATTGAGTATTGGGGTCTAGTGTTGCATGATAAAGATATGTTAACTTATCTCAGACACTAGTCTCTTACAAATGCCTATGAAATTTATCAGTAAAGAGATATTATTTTGTAGTCAGATTGTAACTTCAAAACGTTATTCAGAATAACCGTAATAAAGTGCAACTCGGTAGTTTTTAATAAGTACATTAAGAGGTTGATTGACGAAATTATATGTAGTGTAAGTAATAATGATTACCACTTTGTGATCTGAACAATGCTCGGCGTAGATATCCCTTATCAGTGAGTCTAGGGTTCTCTGCCGCTTCAAAGCAAACGTCGGTGTCTGAAATGCTGCTTTTTCTCCATTCATTAATTTGACCTGTATTAAAAAGTGAGTAACTATTAATAACTTTGTAAATGGTCAAATAAAAAAGTCAGTCGTCTCAAATGTTACTTTCAAGTAAGAATTGTACCTAAATATAACTCAATTTTATATCTACGTAAGGAGTCTAATTAAGTAAATTTTCCGCATCGGCGAATACGATCCGTATTCCGAATATTTACACGTGATAATCAAATATTACACTCAGATTGAAACAGTAAACTTACCAATAAAAAATCCCTAAATAGTTGTGGGTCATTAAATACAGGTGGACACGGCAGTGATGGTCCAAATGGTGGCACGGTATCGTCACTATAAACACTAAGTTTGTATCCTTCACCTTCTACCTCTGATACCACTGCAAATATATCTGTTTAGTTTTTAAGAAAATTGTTATCAATACAGAGTTTGAACGTTTTAACACTTAGCTACACCCTTGAAGGTAACTCTTGATTCCAATCAGTGAATTAAATAAAGAATTTTGATCGAAAACCTTGTTTTTAGTTTTTTAGTTAGATTTTCTTTCAAAAATAAATAGTTCAATATACTCGTAAATCATATTTTAGCAAAAGATAATTTTGTATTGCAGGATTAATCATGAGGTACATCATTTCAATCTTTATCCTTATCCTTAACTTTAAGAATCTCAGAATTATGAGTCTGATAATAAAAAAAAAAAAATGAAATCGAACTAAGTCGTAAAAGATTATCGCTGAAATTATATTGTAGACGACTTAATAACTTTTTCGCTTTCTTTTATGGTCTTATAAAAATAATGTGATTTTACAGATTTATAAACAAGTTGTCGGAGCGGTTGTTACTTTTTAGATAAAATGAAGCAAGTTTTAGTAAATAAATTCAATGAATTATAATATTACAATGATTGATGGTAATAATTGAATTCACCCAGTCAGAGTATTTGTAAAGGATACGTGTGAAGTGACTTTTGACGCATTGCGGGTTAAAAGTGTTGTGAACGGAGTCCTCGGTAAACACAATGTTGACTATATCATTCCCGATGTGACGCTTCCTCTCCAGCTGTAAACCACGACAAACATGAGCAGGAGTGCAAATATAAAGAGTATTTTCATCTATACATATAAATAAAACTGAAGTGTCTGTTTGCATATGGAAGTATACGGTTCTTATATTAAATATATCCTACTAATATTATAAATGCGAAAGTTTGTAAGGATGGATGGATGTTTGGATGGATGTTTGTTACTCTTTCACGCAAAAACTACTGAACGGATTTGGATGAAACTTTACAGTAATATAGCTTATACATCAGAATAACACATAGGCTACTATTTGCCTCGATAACCGACGATATACGCGGGCGGAGCCGCGGGCAACAACTAGTTTTAAATATTTTTGAAATGATTTGTCTGTCTGCCTGTGTGTTTGTTCCGGCTAATATCTGGAACGGATGGACTACTTTTATTTTAGAATAAATAATATTTACCCATATACCCATTAAATTATGAACAATATACGATTAATAAGGGTTGCACATAGCATATCCTCCACATTATTATAAACAAAAGTTTAATTTGAAACAAATACATCCGAATTCCGCTGGAATCATTGCAAAAGGCCTTATCTAGTTTCTTTTATGAGCGAGTCAAGTTACCCTCCTTAGAAATGTGTCCTTTTTCGGATGTAACAATGGAGGAAGATTAATTAGGGTGTAGATGACGGATAGGGTGGAGCAGCTACAGGAAGGGATATCGCAAGACTGAGGACTGACATGTAGTAGCTCGAGAAAACTGGGATCACGAATATTACCTTATGTTTGTTCTAGAGGCCACTGGGCCACTATTTAATTATATATTTATGTAATTGAGACATATTTACTTACGCTGCGATAGAGAGTATATAGAGATGGAAAATAAAGTAAAAATAAAGAAAAAAAATAGACATTTCTAAAAAATCTAAATAGGTATATTTTGTCCGTGTTCTGCAAAGCTTAGTACAAGCCTGGCATAGTTTGAGCTTATAGTGATTTATCTCCTCTCAGCAATAATTATTACATATATGTACAGATATAAATATAATAAATACTAAAATAAAAAAAAATAGGTTTAAACAACAGACAGATTTGTCAAGTGTTTGACATTGTTTGGGAGCTAAGCAAATTATATTCAATATTTAATAAATAAATAAATATATTTCGGACACAATGCCATCTAGCCCCAAGCTAAGCAGAGCTTGTATTATGGGTACTTACATACTTTTTTTTTGTAAATACATACATATTATACCTAGAAAATACCCAAACTCCGAAACAAATATTTGCAGATCATACAAACATATGGTCCGACCCGGGAATCGAACCCTAGACCTCAAGTAAAGCAGTCGTGTAAGCTACCACTGCGCCACCGAGGCAGTCAAGTCATTTATTCCAGTTGAATTTTTAAACCTACTAATCGCTTACTAAAAGAAATTCTTCAACTATTAAAATTATCTCACCTGTTGCTTATTATCCTTTGAGAATGGTAACATTGTAGAGACGTGGAACATTATTTCATGACCCTGATGCATCGTATAAATGGAATGACTGCCGGTCATATCACCTGTTGTAATAGATGCAATAGACGATATCAATTGAGATAACACGTTACATTTTTTATTCCAAATCAACTAGACTTATATCAATCTACTTTTTGATGGAAGTGCGCGTGGACTGTACATACAAGTGAAGTATTTTAAGCGGTAAACGCCATATCCTACTGCGTTCAGCCCCCCTAGCCAAGTTGCAAGCGTTCTTCTTTCTGAAATCGTTAACGCTTAAATTCTCGTGTGTCATTAGCTTTTCTCAAAGTAATCTTAGACAAAGTATTAGCCAATGACACTCAAGAATTTAGGTATTAACGATTGCAGAAAGAAGAATGCTTGCAACTTGGCTAGGGGGGGCAGGGTTGTTGGCTCAAACGCACCATAAGACAACAATGCGTGATCCAAATTGTTGTTCTGAGTCTAGGTGTTGTTTGTATCCGTTTCATGCATGTATAAAAAGTTAACCGCGTCATAGGATATATTCCTAGTGCGGGAGTTGTCTTAAATCATCATCAACAACCCATAACTTTCTACTGCTGGGCTCCGGTTTTCTCAGGAGAGGGTTAAGGCCATACGTCCCCACGCTGGCCGAGCGCGGTTTGGGGACTGCCAAGACAACGTTGTTGCTACGTAATCTTGCCGTTGGATGTTATTAAGCCGCCCAAAGGCCTCCAACCAAGCTTCACGACTGTTATACTACGATAACGACTGGGTCCGTCGGCTTAACGTGACCTCCGAATCACTGAGACGCTTATGGTATCATGCCAGCAGCGGTCACCCCTCCAGGTACTGACCGCGATGTCGTTGCTTACCCTCAGTGATTGATTGTAATCACCAGATGCACATGGGCTATGAGCGATGTGAATATTACCTACCTTTAACGTCCAGTCCACCACGGAAACGGTTCCATCCTCTCAGTCGAACTTTTTCTCCCAAAAGCGAAATAAAACGTTGCCATTTTTCATCACCTTCCTCTGCAATAATATTTACATTGATATTACACTTTCTTAAAAATAAACTGAATATATAATCATGATAGAACATTTTTTGTGTCTCATCTTTTTTCGTTATAAATGCTGGGGCACGTCTGATCCTAAGATGTGACTACATTCTACGATTATTTGCCGATTTGGCAGAGGATAAACACCGTTACTAACTTATCTCAATAAAACAATCTGAGAATAAATCTATAAAAGAAAACTTGAGGATTGCGTAATTCAAGAAGTCGTACCCAGTAATGGTCTTTTTAATTATTACCTTTCCATTTTACACAAACAATTAATAAAGCATTAAAGTTTATAAAATAGTATTGTTATTTTACGTACCATTTGACAGCATTTCATCGTCAGTTTTCTGACCCGGTTTCAATAGCATTACTCCAATCTTAAAATTCACAGATCCTTCTTGTTCTTCTAGTAATAAAACATCTTTTTGTAATTCCGCACACGTTATCTGTAAAAACAAGAAAGGTATGATTTCCTCATTCTTAGAATTGTTAGATAAGACACGATCTGAAATGAAAATCATATCTTACCTCTCTCGGGACTTTATCCACACGTTCCATTGCGGGAAATTGGCTGAGAATCTGTTTGATTGTTGGTCTCGTCGGAGCCTGGCCACCACCACTGCTCCAAGCGCTAGGCGGCAAATAAATTTTATGCGCACCCTGTAAAGTACATTTTGGGTACAGTTACAATTCAGGTTTTATACTACCATTGCGTTGGTTTATCATTTGCTTTCAGGCTTTAGGCGCCCGTATAATTGATACTTACGAGTGGCTTTAAGTTTTATTGTCTACCTTTGAAACTAGAACAGACGCGTCGTAAATATGTCGTATCGTATCCAGCAAGTGTCATAAAATAAGTTTAAATAATCCGGGAGACAATAAAAGAGTAATAGAAGTAGGCAATTGATTTCTAATGTTTTGGGTCTGTCCTTTTTAAGCAATTTATAATTAATTTGTCGCAGTGAAACCTCTTGTAGAAGTCCTCAAACTCGAACTCAAAGTTTCAATTCACAAAAACATAACTATATTTTATTTTTATTTTATTGGCTCACCATAATTGCCATCAGTCTTGAAAAAAATAAGGTTAATATTCTTAAAAGAATAATTTTAATTTATTGTAGTATTCATTGTAAATAAATTTATTTTGGTTAATTATTTCAACGTAATTAGAGCGCATTCTTTGAAAATGAAGTTATTCAAGCTTTCAATTTGTAATATTTTATATTACAAAAAGTTGTTGGCAACCCTATTCGCAGTATGGCGAAAATAAATCTGTAGGGCTGGAGTTGTAACTTTTTAAGTGCTTGTTCTCACCATTTTATTGAAGAGTATGGCTCGCAAAAGTCCCGCCCCTCCTTCCTGAACGACACTTAGTAGGTAGGGCTCTCTTGATCCATCCACTCCAATGTAATTTTGGTGCACTAGAATCAAATAGGTCACGATAGTACATATTAGATCTCTCTATACAGCTTTGAACGGTGAAGGCAATAAAGTCAAACGAGTCCCTGGTCCCTGATATTAACTTTCATATAACGAATGAAAATTAGTAATTCCTAAGCATTATTCTATCTGTTCTTAGTTCTGTCCTGTATTCACTTAAATTAGTGCGAATGCAGGTAGTGCATTGGTAGAAAATACGTGTGGACAGCGAATTCGCGGTACGTTGAAGTAGTAGTAAGGTTGAAGTAAATAGGGTTCAAATTCGTAAATTCGATCTTAGTCAGTACAAGACTACAGACTCATGTACAATATAACTACTATAATTTATTTCCTACTCGCGTGTATGTTAGTTATCGCAATAGCACGTATGTGTTATTCTGACGAATAACCTCTATGAGGTACTGCAAACGTTCATCTAAATCAGTTTAGTTACTTTTTGCGTGAAAGAGTTTCAAATATCTATACGTATGAAGATTATTTAATAATTATATAGGTTTGTCTACGAAAAAAAAGAGTGTTTAAAAATAATTTAAAAAAATGTCATGACAGCGTTGCGATTTCAGACGGTGCCCGCTGTAGTGCGGACAAGCGCTGGGAGGGGTCCGGATGTGTTAATAACAGCAGTCCCCGGATTCCTCTCGTCTCAGGCAGAGTGGCACACTGTGTGGTTTTAGTCGGTTCTATTCCGACACACCGCCCCGCCGCAAACCCCGGTGGGATGAAGGCCTGAGGGGGTTTCCATAAGTTAAAAAAAAGAGTACGCTATTAGGTATAGGTTGTTTATTCTTTAATAAAATATTTTTTATCAAGGTGTGAGTCGATCTTCACAGGCTCTTAGATACAATAACTAAGCGAGCAGAGGAAACTATAAACTACTCAAGAGGTTTTCTAGACTATTTTACGTAGACCTCCCTTTGATCTACCTATATCTTAATACAAGATTTTGGTTATTGCTAGTGATTTCTATAGTACAAGAAGTTCGGGTTACATTATTTGGGCCACACTGCTTTATTACTACTGCCGGTATTATGTCATCTAGTACCTACGTTTGATTTAAGGCTAAGAAGTGAACTTTAACTAATGTAATTCTGGGTATTAGTGCAGATCCTGGCCCTCCGGTAAAAGCGTAGGATAGATTTATTATAAGTAATCATACTCCATATGTGTTTAATTCGTATAATATTATTAAAAGTTAACGCTATTCGTGCGGTAAACTTTTACAAATATTTCTAGTATGGAGAAAAAATAACGCTCGCAGGTACCTCTTGCAAACTGATGATATATGAATGATAAATATTTCATCGATGTTTCATAATAATATTATTTGGTGTATTTTTAGGTTTCAAACAAATAAAACAATAAATAATAAGGTAAATATTAAATAACGTTGTAGATAAAATTGTTTAACATGATTTTATAATGGACAATTCTACAATTTTGGTAGCAGAATTGGATTTTGGCACTGGCATATTTGGTTACAGGTGTCGCTATAAAATCTTGATATGCATGCATTATTTTAAGTTATTTTTTTTAAAAGTACAAGACTAAGTAGCATCAGTTAAGATATGTTATTGTTTTGAGGTATCGTTAATTGTATTTGTAATTAAAATGTATTTTTAAACAACAAGATTTCCACAAAAAAATCTATGTGATTAAAAAGACAAATTTGAGCTCGTTACAAGTCTCGAATATTAGGGCAACAGAAAGTTTAAATTTCCGAAGCAAAACTACAAAGTCTGCTTTTTTAACGTAAAAGGACCAAAAGATTTTAAAAGAGCTTGTGGGTACTAGACAACTGATACAAATACACAAATACTTCTTTTTTTTGTAAATACATACATATTATACATAGAAAACCCCCAAACTTCGAAACAAACATTTGTAGATTGTACAAACTCGAAGGGAATGGGAATCTGGGAATCGAACTCGAGACCTCATGATCAGCAGACGCACACTCCAACCGCGAGACCAACGAGGCGGTCAAAATAGAGGCAATAAAATATATTTCATTTACTGGCTTTTATCAAAATACGCAAGTGCTTAGTAACTAAAATTGTCTATTATTAAATCTAGTTTATTATAAAAACAATAAAAGAATTCAATAACTTGCAGCGTTATTCCCGCTTAAAGCTCGAGTTCCAATACGCCTTATATTTCTATTGTGAGTTTTACTGTCCTATACAATTCAATATCGGTCTAACATTTTCTTTTAAAAGAAAGGTTATGATGGCATACAAATTATAGTATATCATATAAATGTATATATTGTTACATTTAGGCAATGTAGGTACGCAATTTGTTTCTTAAAAATGATAGAGAAAGGCGATTCCGTTAAAAATGCAATGAAGGAAATACTATGAATATGTATAAATCGACGATCTCCAAAGTCATTTGTTGTAGGACTTAGATATTTGAGTGCATTTTTTTATAATATTTTGTTTCGTTTTTTTTTTCTAGGCGTACTATAGTCGTTCCAACTGATTTTTACAATGCTTTCAGTGAATATTTTTTTTTTAAATAAATAATCGTAAAGGTTTCTGCTACATATGATCACTAAATCGTAGCATTACTATAGATAGTCAGATTTTTGTTTCGATCGGTATTGGCTTGTTTTACAAAGTTGTCACTAAACTGCTTTCTCCTTACTCATTACGTGTCGTGATTCCTACAATAGGTATAGTGTTACAAATTGATATAGTAATAAAATGTCTTTCGTACAGAGGGTTGTCTTAAATACCCGTGTTGAGAAAGGGCTGAAAAGAAAATATCGGGATTAGTCTCCAAGACTGACAAAATGTTAGTACCGGTCTAAATAAACCCTTCCAGACAAATAAAATTAATAGGATATAGGGGTGAAATGGTACGGCATTACAATATAACCCTGTCAACGTAGTCTATTGTGAAGATTCGACCGGTATCTGGTTTTGACACAGGCTTAATGACATACAGAATTGTTCCGCTGTATATTTGTTGTTGTTACGTAAATTAGTTTCATATTCGTATATAATATAATATTCTATGTAGGAACGCCAGGAATGTACTTCGTAGAACAGATTATCTTTCTTATCCTTAGAACTCTTTACAAATTCAGTATGGAATGACAATGAGTCTGTCCCTAGCTCGATTTGTTTTCTTATTTTATGTATTAAATTTACGGAAAAGAGAAAAAAGCAAAGATAACATAATGTAACACATTTTTACGTACTGAACTGAAGCCCGAAATGGAAACTTAATTATCAATACTAATATTATAAAGCTGAAGAGTTTGTTTATTTGAATGTTTGTTTGATTGGACGCGTTAATCATAGAAAGTACCGGTCCGATTTGAAAAACTCTTTCAGTGTTATATAACACAGATATCCAGTAAGGCTATGATTCGTGACGCTACGATCAAACGGAACGTAGTATTCCAAAAATTAACAAAAATAAAACCGACTTCATGGTTCGACTCGATTTCTTTTAGATACCATCATCAGATCTTAGTGTCCTTATTATGGTACCACCATTGGGATTTTGAAGTCGGTTAATAAAAATGTTCTAAAAACCGGGTATATAATTCTTTTTGAGAGTTTCCATTGCGTGCTCTGAGTAAACGGTTATAGTTTTACAAAAACAATGTATGAAAGAATTGATCATTTTTAAGCATATGTCCATCTATTAAGGTTGGCTCACGATAACCTGTTTTATGGTAAATTATTCGTTCGCACTGTTATAACAGCACGCTACGGACATAGGAGACTCAGACAAGGATGCGTGGGTCAGCTGGTAATTCATCAAGACACTGATTACACTACCGTTTAGGTGAATGCTAAGAATAAATACTTACGTTTATAAAACTGTGGATTTAAAAGATCTGAATAATTTTAGAAAGTAAGAAAGTTTGTCTAATTTGACCAATAAGAGCAGTATACCGAGAGCTTTTGTTACATTTAACATACCTTAGTGTTTTCTACATACTCTTCTGTAACATACCTTATCAAGGACTAAACGGTTAATTAATTAAGATTGAAATGTTTTCAATATATATAACATTAATTTGGTTCATCTATCCAGCTGTTACTCTGATACGTTTCAAGCTCTCAACTTGCAATATCCAGTTGAGTTAAACTCGCAATTTAGTCCCGAAACGGAACGCAATCAAACAATCCATGTCCTTGGCGTTTCGACGGAGATATCCGTATTAAATCTTGATCAAGCTTTTGTGGCGGTGTAGTGCAAGAGCTTGTGACCTAGATTTTCGATATACAAAACAATTGAGTTTTTTCCCTTTTGTATTTAACAGAGGTGGAAGAAGAGCAAATTTACATAAAATTTGTATCTGCTTCAGTCAATATTAAAACTCTCTTATATTGATCGATTATTCGTAAAATTACTATACAAGTATTCTTTATAGAATAGTGTGATATTAAATTCTGTATTTTTCTTTCTATAGGGAACAATATTGTTTTCCTCATATTCTAATAATATTTTTGTTGTTACGAATTTCGGGAACGCCCATATTTAGAAGTAAATGTCTTCGGACGGAGATTATTTTCATCAATATGATGATGACATAATGTAAATTTAAAATTAAATAAAATAGTTGTTATTTTATTTCATCATCATCATCATCTCAGCCAGAAGAGGTCCACAGCTGGACATAGACCTCCCCCAATTTTGCCCTGTGCTGCCCGTTCCAAGGGCTTCCTGCAACTTTCACCGGGTCGTCGGACTATCTTGTGGACTAGCTAGACTACCGCGTGGTGCCTACGCGGTATATTCTATATTCTTTCACCCAAATATTATTACAAAAGCGAGAGGAGCTTAATTGATACTGTAACCAATATTATGAATCGCAATTGCTAGAACAGCTCAGAAACTATTCTTTTTTTTAAAGCAATCTTTACGCTATAAAAAAAAAGTTCTGACATGTAGTACTGTTTTATGAGATGTGAGAGCAAATGAGCATGTCTGGCTACAAAGAAAATATCTTCTTATACTCGTATTTATTAAAGTTAACACAACGACGAAATACTTTTATGCAACTTACTTTTTTATTATATACTGCCAAAACCACCGTACAAACAAATTATTTGTAGTTCAAAATTTACGTCATTGTCGTCATAAATAAGTTCATAACTTTTAATCTACTTTAAAATAACGGAGGCCTGACGATCACAGACTCTTAGCCTAGAAATATAATTTATCAGCTGAGAATATTGTTAAAATGTCTAAATGAATTTGATTATCAAAATATGAAATGAGTTATTTTGACAATAAATTTGGCTTCATCGAATACGCTCATAACCTGGTGCTGAAATACTTATAATGATACTCGCTATATAAGACAATATGTTAAAAACATCTATTTACACATACGGTAAGGACAACGTACTTTGTTAAGTAAATATTTATGCTTATCGATATCTATTAATATCCTTTGCTACTTAACTCGGGCAAAGTTTACAGTATGATTTAATGGCGGTGCTTTACTTTAAGCATTACAGTTAGGTAGTTATTAAAATATATGGCTACTATCGAGAACAATTAAAACAGGTGTACGAAAAAGCTTTTACTGAAACAATAACAGTTTGTATTTTTATATTGGAGTTTTAATTGCTGATACGAGTATAGCCAATATTTACTTGGTTGAAAGTATTAATACTTTGTGTAGTAAGAAGAAAATGTCTCCTTTTGGTGTATGGTAGAGAATATTGCTCGTAATTATTGTTTAGCTTCTTATTTTACATCGTAAATCACTATTCTGTGTTTGTACAGTGGATCCCACCCATAACGTGAAATGGTTTTATCAATTTTAGGGTTATATGCAGAAAGTTATTGTATAATCTTGTTAATTATAAGATTTTATGGATGTTGGTGTTGAAGAACTGAAAAAGTTATGTATTTTTACCCGACTACGGCAAAGCCAATGGAGGATTAATAAATATATAGAATATAAGAGAAAACTGAAACTAAGCACGAAAAGAGTTTTATTAGACTCTTAAGTTAATAGTAACTGATGTTTGTAGGTTTTTTTGATGCCGTTGCTGTTAAGAATCTCATTGAAAACTATTTTCTGCACTAAGAATTGTAGATACAATAAATTGGGTGTGTAATAGAAAGGATTATTTATAGTATAATCAATATAAAACGATGGTAACAGCATAAATATAAAACTGTTTATTGGATTAGAGATTAACCAATTGATAGGTATCTATATTTCTAGCAGACATAAATATTTTTTGAAATTTCAGCCCTTAAGTAAAATAGTTCCCCAAAGTTGGGTATACGAAATGAGAAATGATCAGGCTAGTCAAGTTAAGCCGGAAACGTTCAGCGCAATAACTAGTCAGCTACTCACACATCACAGCTCAATCATCATTTGACAATAATAGAAATATTCCTATTCCTAACGGGGATAATTGTTTGGATAGAGTCATTAAATCATACCTATAATCTGTTCGGAAACAGTACGATCACGAACATCTGGCGTTAATGGGCATTGTTGAATGTCACTTAAACAAATCCCACAATCCAACTGTGTAAGCCAATGCAGGCTGTGATTGGCATACACTCATTTATTCGTCATTAATATTTTTTAACTATAGCTCGTGTCGTCACGTGAGAATTATATTTAATCCGCTTGCTTATAATAAGCAAACTTATATAAGTTCCTTATCATTCATTAATGGTTTTTCAAGAAGCCCATAATCAGTGGACCGCAAGAGGCTGATGATGACTGAGTTATATCTGTTTATTGACGAGGAATTTCAAACTTATCCAGTTGTTTCATTGGGTTTTGATTTTGGGGCAGTAGCTTCTCAGCATTCATTCGTATTAGCTTCATTCGTATTATCATTACAAATAGTTATCAAAACAGACATGTGATGAAAGCCAAGAGCAAATACCCGTCCGTTATGTGAATATGTCTGCGATATATGCTACTGAGATTTTAAAATACATAAATTTGACTTTGTTGTGAGGAAGCTGAAATAATTTAAAAGTTTATCCAAATCTCGAATCATAAGGATATTATGTTACCCTTTGTAAGTCATCTTACCATATTTGAACTGTTTACATGTATTTTATAGTCGACATTATGGTGGTTCATCAGAGTAGGTACAACTTGAACTTTAATTAACAATTTAACTGTCGTAGAGCAGTCGTGTTTCCAAGTTCGACATTGTTCATGAGCCAAATTGTTTAAAGTCACAAATTGACTCGTATCTAAGTTTCGTGATCCCTTACATTTTACTTAATATACTTAGTTTTTTTGTATACGTAATATAGATTTGTCTAAAGTTTAATAAATTAGTTTCTTCAGTTGTTCTATTGAGATGCTGAGAATCGAATGCAAGTCATATTTATTAGTGTGTCAAACTTTTTAGCGTGTCCTTCTGCCAGTGAATTATTGGCTTGCCAGTTTTATTGTACTAAATATAATATGTAGTGGTGGGTACCCTAAGTTTGTAAAATATACTTTTGTGGCTTTAAAAAGGATAACATTCAGTAAAGACCCGCAAAATATTTCGAGAATGAGTTAATTACTCATTCTCCGGAAGGTCAATAACCTCCAAAAAGAGATTCAATTTACAAAGTTCGTGTACTTATATGTACAATTGTACATACATATCTGCACAGATATATTCTTGTATATACCTATTTACTTACTTTAAAGGGTAAAACACAATTAAAACCTATAGTTCGAGAATGCTAGATACGAAGCGGATGTTGACTTCGGTGTTCAATTACAATTGACAAACAAGGCTTCTCCGTACAGAGTTAAGATTGTTTGTTTGCCTCACTATTCATATATATAGTCTATTAGCTGAACCCCGCGGTGTTACTCGCGGTACAACAATAACCGCGGGTAACAAAGTTAGTCTAAAAAAAGTAGCCTAAGTTACTCCCTGGATCATCAGCTACCTGCCAGTGAAAGTCCCGTCAAAATCCGTCCAGCCGTTCCAGAGATTACCCGGAACAAACAGACAGACAGACAAAAAAAAATTATTTACATTTTTGGTATATGTATCGTGTATACATACATATGCATTGATTAAAAAGCTGTTATTTTGATATTACAAACAAAGGCGTATAATAGTAAAATTTTAGTGTATAATTCGTGTCTATTATACCTAGTAAAGAAAATTGGAAAAGTTCAAAGATATCCTTGCAAAGCGGGACATTGCGCTAGTCTATACTAATATCCTACGAATATTATAAACGCGAAAGTTTGTAAGTATGTTTGGAAAGACGGTTAGATGTTTGTTACTCTTTCAAGCAAAAATTACTGAACGGATTTAGATGAAACTTTACAGTAATATAGCTTATTCATCAGAATAACACATAGGCTACTATTTGCCGCGATAACCGAGATATACGCAGGCGGAGCCGCGGACAACAACTAGTTGAGTGTAAAACTGATACGAAAGATATGGCTACTTACTTTTGCCGAGGAAATATTTGAAGTACCATCGTGTTTGGAATTCCGGGTTCTCAAGGACAGGTGCACTCGGTGGACCAAACAACTGCAAAAAACAAAATTATTCTATGATAGTATGAGTAGAACACATACATTAGAACAAAACCTTATTTCCAAAGAGAGATCTATGTTTAGTAGTTAATTGTTTAAGGCAGTTGATGATGATGATGTCATGAATACTATGAACAAGTTGAGAATTGCGGTTTACTTCAATAATTAATTTTGCAGGCAGGCTTGATTTTTTAGTACTACTGTATCGTAGTAGACTAAAAACAGGCTCTAACCTAGTTGGAGAGGGAGAAACATGAAGGTACAACATAAAAAACAAAGGACTATATAATACTAGCCGAAGTCCGCGGTATTATACGTGGTTTTTGACGCACCGCGGGTTACGGTGGAGCTAGTTTAAAAAAGAAGCATAAGTTAGTTCTCGTATCATCAGCTACCTATTAGTGAAAATCCCATCAAAATCGGTCCAGCCGTTCCAAAGATTAGCCGGACCAAACAAACAGACAGACAGAACCACAGACCGACAGGAAAAAATATTTTGGTATATGTACCGTGTATACATACATAGGTATGCATTTAGTAAAAAGCGGTTATTTCAATGTTACAAACAGACACACCAATTTTATTTATTTGTATAGACGTATAGACCAAGTCTTATTGACTGATTGACAAGGTAGTTTTGTAAACTATCTTTAGGCTTGTAAAATATTTGCATTGAATGTTATTGATGAGACGATTATACAAATTTTAACCCTCTTATTGTAGCAAAGTATTTATACTAAAAATAAATAGACACTATACAGAGTTGACTGCACGGTTGGCCTAGAGGTTTAAGCGGTCGCCAGGCCGCTTCTTTTTTTTTTTTTAATTTATTGATACAGTATATACATCTATAGAACATCACAAAACCTTGACAGGTTTGTCTGGACGTTTTCACTGGGCCAAGTGTTGGGGGTTCAAATCCCACATGGGAAAACACTGTGTTATCCACAAGTTGTTGTTCCAAGTCTAAGTGTTTTTTGTGTCCGTTTCATATATCGATGTAGTCCCCGCGACACATAATTTTGGAGTTTTCTATTAAAGTTAATGAAGAGTATAGTTTTTCCTAGTACCTACTTGAATTTCTAGATGGCAGACAGTATATATAGACTGGTTTTCACGTTTAAATGAAAGAAAACTTCGATAAAAATCTATTAGATATCGCAAATTCGTCGCTGAGTACCCAATCCACGACAGCAGCTCCTAGTAATAAAAAAAGTCATTTGATCCAGCTGCGTTTAACAGTCTTCAAGTTTTATTCTTAAATTTAAATAAATGCATTTGTTAAACTTTCTGAAGTTCTTCATTAAACATCTGCTGACTTGCTTTATTCTGCAAATCATGGGTAGCCGTCGTGATAAAGTCATATAAAAAAATTTAAACAAAAGTTAAATGAATTTGATTTATTTTCTATAACCAGCACCTGCACCGTTATTGACAGTTAAAGTAATTTAACTTTTAGAAGTAAGTGTCATCATTTTCAAACTATCCTCGGTAAGTTTAATTCCAGTTTTAAACTTTATTAACAGTTACAGAAGGAACAAAATTATTTTTAAAGGCTTGAAGAAAATGTATGGATACCTTCCATACATTTTCTTCAAGCCTTTAAAAATTTAGGTCTTGGATTACTACATTCATTCATTTCTACTAATAGACTACTACATTCATCATTACGTTTACAAATTTCAAAGTTGCTTCCCCTTGATAAAAGGAATATTAAGAACCTTCAAGAATACCAGACATATTTAAATATAGAAGAAAGATAAATCATGTTATTCTTCACGTTGCAGATGCCGACTTGTTTCACGGAATGTATCAATATGAGAACGTGTAATCACGTGTGTGATGGATACCCTACTCAATCTCAACATGCCAGAGTCAGAATGAGTTAGCCTCTGTATATATATATATATATAACGTGTCATAATACAAGGTGTTGTTTTCATTTTACCTGTGGAGATAATAAAATATAGAGTAGTTGAATCAAACAGATTGTTAGTAAGTGTTATGAATCAATACAGTCTTTAATTATTTTACAAACTGTTACACCCTTCATCACAAGCCACATAATATTCCCTATTTTTTTTTCTTTGTATGGAATACGTACGGGCAAACTAGCAGACGTATCGCCTGATGGTAAGCGAATACCTCCGCCCATGGATACCTGCAAACACCAGAGGCGTCACAAGTACGTTGTCGGCCTTTGGGGGATAGGGACGAGAGATAGGGGGAGGGGGTTTGGATTATGGACCTCCGGTATCCTCACTCACTCGGTGAAACACGACGCAAGCACTATTTCACACCGGTTTTCTGTGAGGCCGTGGTATCACTCCGGTCGAGCCGGCCCATTCATGCCGAAGCGTGGCCCTCCCTATATATATAGTTATTATTTAATTATATCATACAAAGTTGTTTATTATCATAATCTAAGTCGTAAAGAGCTAACACATATATACAATCTATACCACAGAAAAGGAGATTCTTTTGTTCTGTGATCTATACCAATAAATGAAATTGGAGTATCTGTTTGTAACATTAAAATAACCGCTTTTTATTAAATACATATGTATGCACGGTACCGGTACATATACCAAAATAACATTTTTTTTTAATTTTTCTTTCCGTTTGTGCGTTTGATAGGTAGCTGATGATATAAGGAGTAACTTAGGCTACTTTTTTTTTATTAATTGCCCCGCGGCGTAACACCGCGGAGTTCCGTTAGTAAGTTCATAAATTATTTTATTAATAGACTGGAATGTTTATGAAAACAAATATGCGCAGTTAATTTTTGTACAATTTGCTTGTACCGTACTTGACTCAAATCACAATAAAAATGATGAATACATTTTAATAATATTATGGTGGCATCACTTTTTATCTTATATAAAGGTTAATTACAATCCTTCTACAAAAGTATACTCATTACTTCAATTGTCTTAGTCGAAATAGGTACTTTTTGTTTTGAAAACGAGTAGTATATATCTTGAATTATCTTGTTAATAATTAGTGTACATCATTATAATTTACTTTCAATTTCGGTTCCTCGTCTTTAAATATCAAGATTTATCACAATTATGCACTTTACTCGCATGGAGGAAATGAACGTAGAGCATTAGACATTATTATAATTATGTCTTAGATAATAATTTATGAAGTGTAATCAAGCGTACTGCATGTTGAATAGAGCAATTAGTTCGCATTTGCGCTTGAGGCTTTAAGCAAAGACAATCAAGAGACTTTGTTTACATACATTTTAGTCTATGCTAATTTACATTTATTTCAAGTTTTGAAATAAATTAAGTCGTTTTAATTTATAAATTATATCTTTACTTCACGTTGCCACAGTCTTTTTATTTTGTATTAAATTTGTATGTTATACAATTAAAATTCATACGAAGGTCTTCTTTTAAATTTTCAGTATACGAATGCTTAATTTTTTTCCTCACCTATATTTATACCTCATTAACTGATCTCATTAAATTAGAATAGAATAGAATAGAAAACTCTTTATTTGCACACCTTATTACAGAGTTAAATAAGTACATAATACATAAAAAATCCGAAGTGTGGTGTACAAAGGGCGGCCTTATTGCCATAAGCACTGACGAAATATATACTATGTCATTGCCATAAGCAATCTCTTCCAGGCAACCTTAGGATGGATCAAATATTTCAGAGAGACAGTAGTAGTTGACGTGCAATGACTTTGAAAAATAAATATTATGTCCATAAACACATATGTTTTATATACATATATACAAATATATATAAAAATTAATTAAGTTATAGTTCTAAATATTACGGGAAACTAACACAATGTTCGGTAATTTTTTTTCATAAAAATCATGATATCATTAAAACGTAGTCGGGTAATAATAAATCGTTAAGAACAGTTATTGGGAAAAATATTCCCTAAAGGAATGAAAATTGACATCGGGCTTCAAATTAAGTGCCTTTCGAAAATCCAAGAGCCAGTCAATCTTAAATTAAGACCTACACGTGTCTACTTTTGTAATTTAAAAAAAAACTTAATGGAATTAAGGATAAGTGTCTGGCAACGGACCATGTCATTTCTTTCTAATTTTATCTCGAGACAATGAAAAAACACGATTTATAGTTTGACTTCTTGGCAAACCTTGAAATTTTATTCAAAACGAACTTCAGTTTTAATAACATTACCAAGACTCGGCGATATTTTGCTCTTGCTCTATGAATTTTATCGGCTTAAATAAGTATCGACTGGCACTACTTCGGGTTCAGAATTTTCCAATACCAGACACGTTTTAGATATTTTTCCTACGTGAAAGTTGGCAGCAAATGAGATTATAACTTTGTAAACACGAGTTGATCCTAACTCTCTCCATTCGACAATGTCACAAAGACCATAGGGGAGGAGCATAATCAGCTTAGTCACATCCAACAGCTTTCGATTCGTCACGTTTTCATTAAAGCTGTTCTTTTATTGTAATTACTTCCATTGTAAGGTTTGAAGTTGTCGATTTTACTGTTGTAAGTTTTATTTCGAATTAGTATCGTTTACAACCAAATGAGTAAGTAGATTTCAAAGAACGTTCATTGGATATATTAATAGAAGTTTAAATGATGGTTTAATTTGACATGTAAAAAGTGCGATTAAAATTGAATGTGCAAAAAACATTTCAGTATTTCTTCGTGTATGTTTGTCAATATTCCCGACATTTCAATAATAATTCTAAATGAACGTTTTTTCATCATAAAATATGTTCCATTGTCACTAAGTTCATTTCTGATGATAGTATATGATGGAAATTTAGGGAAACCCTCTAAAATTTACGACATCGTATTATTATAATCAAACGACTGTGAATTCAAATAGACGAAAAAGTATCTAGAGACTTCAGAATGTTATTAATAGTTCACATTTGTCTAGTTAAACTGAATACTTTTCTATGTCTAAGTACTCATTGTTTTTGTTGTATTGTAGTTTTTTTATCTTTTAAACCTTGTTGGTTTAATATTCTGACATAATTCTAATGTCGCAGAAACAACTCGTGTGTACTGTAACCAAAGGTCTTATGGCTTTTAAAGTGAAAATTACGTCTTATAGGTTTAATACTAATATTAGTTATATTAAAAAAAATGCAATAATTAAAATAAAAAAAACTTCTCATTTAAATTTAATGCTTCTTAAACTTGTATTTTATTATAAGTAGCCACTTTTATTAAGTTGCCACTTATAAATATCAAAATATATTTGATTGTGACTAATCGTAATCAAAAGACAATGCTACAAAGGCGAATAATTAAACGCAAACCTCAAATCTCAAGGATATTTGTATAAAATGTTGATGAGACTCTTACCTCGTCCTTTTCCCCAAGAGAGTTGCCGTTCTCGAGTCGGTAGCGTCTTGCGACGGCGTCCAACGCGCCCGGGTCACTGGACGCTGACAACTGCAAACAAGATCTCATTATAATTGTATTCGTTGTCCTTTACTTACAAAAATAGTGTTTCTAACTATATCTTTGTACATTGTAGGTTTGCATAAATAATCTAAATAATATAATAATGTGAAGTTAGTTTGTGTACGCTTCAAAAACTTAAAAATTACTATACTTATTGAGCTCCAATTTTAACACGATCGATGTACATATAAACTGCTTCAAAAATGCTTTTTTATATATATGACTATAATATGCCACAGCGAAGTGTGGCAGTGTATAAATAAATAAAATATTAATATTTCGGACATCCAACACACAACGCCATCTACTCCCAAGCTAAGCGGAGCTTGTGTTATGGGTACTAGACAACTGAAATAAATACATACTTTTTTTTGTAAATACATGCATATTTTACACAGAAAACACCCAAACTCCGAAAAAAATATTTGTAGATCATACAAAAATTTGGTCCAACCCGGGAATTGAACCCGAGAGCTACTAAAGCTTTTTTTCGTTTTGTCGTTGTAAATCTCTTCGGATCTTTTGCTCTTTAGTGATTTAGGAGCCATTTGTATTGGGAATAATCCCGCCCACACGCTCACGAACACACCGAGTTATGACACCCGGGAAGGCCCAGGAAAAAAATTAACTGTCTTGGAACTCACCGTACTTGACACAAGATCCCCATAGTATACCGCCCCAGATGTCATTTGTAAGCTATTTAGCATTGTGTTACGTTCATTTTACCAAAGAATACACTCCCAGAGGACATGATGAGCCGACTGTTCACAGCTAGGGAATCGACTAATTTAAATAAGTGTAGTTTGCTCTTAAAGCTATCGAGCCTAAAGATTTCACTAAGAACAAACCTGACAGCTGGCTTCAGGCTTCCAGCCTCGGAGGAGGCAGGGAGAACTCGGACCATGTAATTTTAGGTCCTCCCAGGATCAAAGCCACGCATAAGGAAGTGTTTTTGTTTGAAAATACTTCCATGGCAGTGTATAGCTAATAGAACAATCTACTAATAAATATACACCGCTCACGTAGAAAGAGCACTATATGCCCAAATATTGGCAGACTGTTGTCACTTGTAAAACTAGAGTTGTCAGTGTTTCTATGAATGTGTAAGTACAAGAAGTAGACGCTTCATAAAAATATTTCATCAAGTATTGTTATTATCTCCGATGATCCACGTTGTGACTGTGGAAATATATTTATTCCAGTAATACAATCTGTAGGTATATAAAACTTTTTACAATAATAAGACTTCTTACTGCGGAAGAAAATAAGTTTTTTTAGAAGAAACCAAAGTTATAAAGAAAATTAATGCCTCCGCATTTGGTTACTCAATATTTTGAGAAACTTTTTCGATTGCGATGAAAAAATTAATCGAAGCGACGTGCGTATAAACTGTTTGAAAGTCAAAGAAGTTTAACAATATTTGTGCCTTAACATATTGATGTACTAAGTTCAAGATGATGAAGTTGTAGTTAATAAACATGTATAGCTTACCGAAGTATAAAATAGGTTTAATATAAGGTTATATTATATCAATAATTTCTTTGTTTATTTATTTGATTTTGCTACGGTGTTTTAAAAGCGAAAAGTTAAATATGAAATATAATGTCTAACTTAAAAGTACACTATTTTCAACGTGAATTTTTAATTTATGTGAGTTTAGCTAAGGTGGCACGGAAGTAATGCTTTTCCACAGGGATGGAGTTTTCTTTTTTTAAAATTGGAATATAATCTTTCGATCTTCTGAACACCATAAGCTTTTAATTAAGGGGTTTATATCACTGCGGTAGTTAAAGTTTTTGAAATACATTTTCTGTTTAAATACCACGAAAGCCAATTGTCTTCAGAATCCTAGAAGATATTTTAAATTACTTCAAAGAAAATAAAAGTTTGTGAAAAAAAGAATCGGCTGTTCTCCCCATTACGGGTTGTTAATTACGACTGTTGTGTTAATGACTACCAGAGAACGTACAAACCTAGTACATTTGACACATTTTAAAATAGCTTTTAAACTAACGTTAATATCGATACTATTAGGTATTCCCCTATTTATCGTGATATGTCATTCGTAAACCGTAAACATGGCGCTTGAAACAGTGCCAAATATCGTTAATAAAAAAGTAATCCTACAAAATATTGGATTCTTTAAGCATTGTATTGTCAGTTATTCTATAGTTACTTAAGGCTATGCACAAAGAAAATAATTTAATCAAGACTATATTCATAACATTTTTAATTTGAGAAAAATTGAATAAAGAAAACCAAAATAAAATACTTTGAAACAAGAGTCAAAAAACTACTCAGCCTTAGATTATGTAATAATCTAAGTACCCAGCATCCACGCCTACTGGTATGTGGCAACAAGACTGACAGTATTTTAACGTTAGAATAAATATTAGTTTCTATGTCGTGCTAAAAATGATTTCTAAGATTTTATGATTATTATTTTCATGTGGTGTTAAAAATAACGTTAAAAAATAAAAGAAAATTATTCAGGGTATTATTTGCGTATTGCCGACCCTTGTCACACATGTACTCTAAGCTGCCTATCCTGTCCTGTAAGCACCTGTCTCACTACTCGTAAAATGGATAAATATAAGCCATTTAAACTTTATATTTTCTTTCATACAATTTATAAGCAATCAGTATTGAAGTAAAAAAAAAAAACCAATTGGCCACTTATCGACGCTACATTTGAAATTCGAAGGATTTTTTAACCACTTCATATTTAAAGATGGAATCAAAATATTATGGTAAAATTATGAATATCGATTTTAATTTACATACCTCCGGTTTGCAAGAGTTTATACTACTTAATGAGATTTTTCTTATTCAGTATTTCATATCAGGAGTATTACTTGAAAGCTCAATCGATTGAAACGAATATCGAATATTGTTATTATCAAAAGAACCCTTAGAAGTTCAGATTTTGATACGTGAAGTAATTTAGCAACACATTTAACGGTACAATACACATAATTCATTTATGATTGTAATTTGCTGTACAAGTACCATATTTTTACACAAACGAATGAACCGAACTATTCAATCATCTTTACAAAACGTTATGTTTGTAATTTTCCTCGAACCTCTTTAACTTCACCTTCGTATCTTGGTTCGTCTTCGTATATTATTATTCAAACTATAATAATATTTTGCTTCATATCAGTAAACTGTATTTTATCCATACATAAAATACATTATATACATATATTTGAATGCCCAACAAAATAATATGCACATGTATACGACTACTGAGCTGTATGTCGGTTTTGATTTCCGGGTCGGGTCAAATGTTTGTATGATCTGCAAATATTCATTTCAGAGTTAGGGTGTTGTCAGTCAAATATTTATTATGTATTATTATTATTACAATACATTTTCAGTATGACGATGAAACCTTTACTCTAAACATACTATACTCGAATAACTCTAACCGCAAATCTATTTCCCACAAATGTTGCAGACGTATTCAGACCTCGTTAGAAGGGTGCTATAAATTGGCAACCCTACTCACTAGCCATGCGCGGCATGATCATAAGCGGTTATGAAACCAGTTACAATCAGGTTTGGGTAGGTTCTACTATCTATTTATTTTATATTTTCTATGTGCGGATATAGTGGCGCTCGCAAGATTGGCTAGATATCTTCTTTTTTTTTTGGCATAGGCGGCAAGCAAGATGACGTATCGCCTGATGGTAAGCGTTCACCTCCGCCCATGGACACCCGCAACACCGGTGGCGTCACAAGTACGCTGCCACCGTTTTGGGAAGGGGGAGGGGTATGGGAAAGGGTAGCCTCCGTTATCTCCACTCACTCGGTAAAACACGATTTTCTGTGAAGCCGTGGTATCACTCTGGTCGAGTCTCTCCCACTGTGGATACTCGCTTTGCCTACTCCTAATCCTTTTTGATATACAAAATATATTTCGATAGAGATAATGAAAGTTCTGTCAGTAACCTTAGATATCTATTTCAATAACAGTATAGTCGTAACCCTAGTTAGACATTTGGGATTTAATGTGCGTCAAAGTATCACTAAGATTTATCCTGATAACGTCATTACAAACGCCGAAGTTTGATTAACATTAGATGTTATGTTACATTAAATATAGAAATCATCTAAGTATCCACATACAAAGAAGAATAGCATTTAGGAAATCGTTTTACTAAAACACTAGAATAGTAATGTGTGGCAACAACAAAATTAGCACCAATTTCTTTTAAAATATATTCTGTGGCGATAATAATAAGCTGTTAGCAGTTCTCTCTAATTATAAAACTGGGTAAATGTAACGGAGTAAAACTTTATTTCGTACTAATGACTAAATATATTTTCACTCTAGAACTTATAAGACGGTATTAGTAAGTTTCAAGAGTCATGGTTGTTATCTACGGCAAACAGACTTACACTAGCTCTGAAAAAAAAAACTAAAAATAAAATTTTACATCTATACAAATAAATAAAATTGGAGTGTCTGGTTGTAATATTAAAATAACCGCTTTTTACTTAATGCATATGTATGTATACACGATACATATACCAAAAATGTAGTTAAAAATTTTTTTGTCTGTCTGTCTGTCTGTCTGTCTGTCTGTTTGTTCCGGGTAATTTCTGGAACGGCTGGACGGATTTTGACGGGACTTTCACTGGCAGGTAGCTGATGATCCGGGGAGTAACTTAGGCTACTTTTTTTAGACTAACTTTGTTCCGCGGCGTTACTCGCAGTACGACGATAACCGCGGGTAACACCGCAGGGTTCAGCTAGTATATTATAAAGGTATAAATACATGAGTTGGTACTCAATGTCGGTATTTGCGTCAAAAAGTAGCCCATAACCATCTTAAAGATCCAAAATCTCTCTGTAAGGAAATTGAACCAAAACGGTTCAGCGGTTTAGCCATGAAGGCGTAACAGACAGACAGAGTTACTTCCGAATTTATAACATTAAAGAACAACGAAATGATATTCTATCGCAATTTAGTATTCATGTTTTCTATTGTAGTATTTTCATAAACTGATGTCCTTTCAAAACATTACTGTTTCTATCGAAGTTGGATAAATGGATCGGTCTCCATCAATATTGGTTGCTTTCATAGGTGCTCATAATAAACGACCTTTCAGGGGCGTGTGATCATTGAAGTGATATATTACATTAGTGTACAATTCCTTCGATGGTTTTACGATACCAATGGGAATGTGAATATCTATGTGGTTTGAACTATACTTATGAGTTATATAAAATTTTAACAAAAATAAAACCGACTTAAAGGTTTAACTCCATTTCTCTTGGATGCCATCATTAGATGTTAGTGTCCTTATCATGGTACCACCGTTGGGGTATCTCTTTTCCATTAAAAAAAGAATCATCAAAATCGGTTCATAAATGATGAAGTTATCCGCGAACACACATAAAAATATATTTATATATATATATATATATATATACGGTCGAATTGAGAAACCTCCTCCTTTTTTTGAAGTCGGTTAAAAACTAAACATTTAGTTATTACAATGTACTAATTGGAACATTGATAGTTTTTAATAAGTCTCCAGTGGCAACACATACCTTTTAATTTTGATGAGGTTATTGTAAAGAGTTACCTTCTAAACCGGGGTCACGTATTTCAGAATAGGTCAACGAATCTAACATTTATTGGCTTTAATTTTAAAATTGCGTTAGTCTAAACCTGGTATTGCAACTGGTAATAAAATGGATTGTCTAGTTTCTTACATATTGTTTTTTAAACATTACTTTGTTATACATAATGATAATTTTATACTGATCTATCATTATCAACACTGGGAAACTCATTTTCAACAGTACTACCATAAATATATGTGAAAGTAAGTCAACTCACAAGTTTGAGGAAATTATGAACAATAATTTCCAAATCAGACGTATAAATCGATTTTACATATTTTATGTTAAAATACAAGAGTAAAGTTGAGGTTTATGGTATGCTTGACGCCATTTTGTACACGCTGTTCATCATAAATGTGCATCGATACGATAATAGCAGATTTTGACAGATGATATGTGCGAACACGCCATGAAGCACGTTAACAAATTGTTTTCGATCCGATTTCAGCTTTGTGTCATGTTTTTTGCTGTTTCTTTTGTGATTTTTATTTTTAAACGTGATTTAGAGTTGTAAGATAGTATGGGGTCTGTAACAACATTAAAATATTTGGAACGGCCTGCTTTAGAATTTAAATTCCGAACATCGGTTTTAAATTATGTCTACGAATCGAAGTTGTTTTTTTCTTTACTCATGTCGTGGTAACACACATGACTACCTATGTGATCCAAAAATTTGTAAAAACCTGGAAACCGAAATACGTTTTCTAGGCATATAATTATGTCACTATACTAGCTCTGACATTGTCTCGTACTTTAAGTATAAAACAATGAATATGTTCGTATCAGTCAGCGGAACGTATTGTTAAAAAATTTCGTATGAAATCTCATTTAATCGGCTTTTCGATACTTCTCTAGTAAACTGGGACGCGGCGGTGGCCTGTTGGCCTAAATATAAGGGTCAGTTCATATTGCGAAGTCACGCGGCGTCGTAAAAAGCGTGACGACCTGCGTGTAGGATACAATGTGACAACACGTCAACGAACGCCAGAAGATTAGTGTAATAGTTGACAATCGGTCATCAATCATCAAGGCATCTTCCTGCTCACGAATGTATAGGTTATTTACACATAAAAGTGGATTTTTTATTTAGCTTCAATATAAGTTACGTCAACTTGAGTTTATAGTCCCTAAAATATAGCTTGGTCTGATAACTGTTCTTATCACTATTATCATTTAAATACACACCAGCACCTCAAAATCCTCTAACACTAGCTTATTTTTATTTTAGACCTAGTAAAAGTTTTAAATTTACATTTAATTTAATTGTAGTTTTATTGTAGTACAGAAGAGATAGAGCGTATGCTCCACATCCAAAGGTGGGCGTTAGTGACTGCGATGCAGTGTTTCACTAATGCAGTCATTATCAAACATATTTATGATTTTGTAATTTTGTTATCTGTTCCAAATAAAGTTTTTTTTTTTTTTAACTTACGAGGCGTACGGTAAGATGTGAATTTTTATATCCCTATTGTCCTTGGTCACGGTATCACGCGTTAACGGCTGCGCCAAATTAAACAATTGGCTTAGTATTGAATAGTTCAATTAAAATCAAGGAAGGCTATAAGCTGTAAAACATCATGCTTAGACCAATAGGAGCCGAGCATGAATAAAATGTTACAAAAACCGAGTAAAATTGTTACGTTTACAAAACGCAGAAGTTGCACGGGTTAGGTAGTTTATAATAATGTATGTAACACTGGTACGTACATAATGAAAATATATATATATATACTTGTTCAAAGTTTGTCGTCATTATAGTAGTACAGTTCACTACTATCAATATATCACTCAGATCAAGCTAGATTTGTCTCGGTAGCGCAGTGGCAGCGTATGTGACTGTTCTTGAGGTCTCGGGTTCGATTCCTGGGTCGGATCAAATGTTTGTATGATCTGCAAATATTTGTTTCGGAGTTTGGGTGTTTTCTCTGTATAATATTGTATGTATTTACAAAAAAAGTATAAATGTATTTATATCAGTTGTCTAGTACCCATTTTTTTTTTTTTTTTTTTTTTTTTTTACATTTGGAAACCCCGTCGGGCCGTCACCCCGCCGGGGTTTACGGCGGGGCGGTGTGTCGGAATCGAACCGACTAAAACCACACGGTGTGCCACTCTGCGCCTGAGACGGGAGGGATCCGGGAACTGCTGTTATTAACACATCCGGACCCCTCCCAGCGCTTGCCCGCACTGAAGCGGGCACCGTCTGCTGGTAAAAACTCTCAATCTGGGCGACGTACGGCACACGCGTAACGTCGCCCCCTCGCGGGTAGCCACTAGAGCGGATGGAGGGGAAAACCCGTCCCGACCATCCGCGGCCACACTCAGGGCGGCATGAGGCGATGATAGGCGCGCCTCCGCCGCCCGGTTCGCCGGCGGCGGATCGGGTCCGAGTGGATATCATCCTCCCGGGCCTTCTCCGCCGCCTCCTTCTGCGAAATTACGTCTTCGCAGAAGGCTGCGACCGCGGTAAAACTGCTGTCGCTACCGGCCATGGAGCGTATGACGGCCGGTAGCGAGAGATCTCCTCCGATGACTGCAGTGAGGGCCCGGCGCTGCGACGCCCATGCGGGGCAAATCGCCAGCGTGTGCTGGGCCGAGTCCTCACTGCAGTCGCAGTGGTGGCAGGCGGGACTCAGTACCCTCCTGGCGACCGAGTGCAGGTACTTTCCGAAGCATCCGTGCCCGGAAAGCACCTGCGTCAGTCGGAAGGAAAGAGTCCCGTGCTGCCGCCCTGCCCACTCGTGGATGACCGGCTGGAGAGCCTCCACGGCGGCAAAGCCAGCGCGTGGAGTCTCCAGTCGGAACGACCAGCGAGCCATCGTGGCTCGACGGGCGGCTTCACGCCACTCGCGTACCTCTTCGGGCGGAGGGCGAATGCCTCTCTCCGCCCGGAATTCAGCCACCCGTCGATAAACTTCGGCGAGCACTTCCGCCTCCAAATCCCACGGGGATGTCCCGGCCAACGCGCACGCGGTCGACACCGGTATCCGCGTATGGCTCTGACCGCCAATACCCTCTGAGGCCGCCAGAGGCGTGCCTTATTGAGGGCGGTCAGAGCCGCCACCCACACCGGTGCGCCGTACAGCGCCATTGACCGTACCACCCCCGTGTAGAGGAGTCGCGTTGCGACGCTGGCTCCGCCCAAGTTAGGCAAAAGTCGCCCAAGGGCAGAGGCAGCGTCAACCAGCTTCGGACCAAGCTGTCGGAAGTGCTCGTCGAAGAGCCACCTACCGTCGAGGATCAGGCCCAGATACCTCATCTGGGCCCGAACCGAGTTGTCTAGTACCCATAACAGAAGCTCTGCTTAGCTTGGGTCTAGAAGGCGTTGTGTGTTAGATGTCCAAAATATTTATTTATTATTTATTTTAAGGACTGTGGTTCAAAAACACGCGGTGAGTGCAATGGGTGACGGTTTTTAATCATAATCTGTTTGTTCGTTTGGCTCTTTATTTATTTTATTTCCGTCACCCAAAGTACGTATTACTAAATATTAACATTGAACTTTTTCGTGAAGCTATAGACACAACAAACTTTACAATCACGCAACTTCGTCAGCGCCTCTTTTCAATAATGCTTGGCTCCTATTAGTTTAAGTGTGCTGTTAACTATCATATCGTAGACACGCCGGCAAAACACTAATAAAAAAAAACGCGAAAAATGGTTTCGGAGTTCATCGTAAGCAACAATGATACACGAAAAACTTTACAGAGTAAAAAAAAATGCTGTTCGCTTAGATCTTTTAAACTACTCAACGAATTTTAATGCAGTTTTCAGCAATATATATAATTATTCTAGAGGAAGGTCAATATGTATAGTTATACATATTTGTGTTGACCTCACGTTGTTACCGGCGGTTATTGTTGTACCTTTTCAACACCAATCGCAGGTAACACCGTAGGGCATAGTCACGGCGCAGCTAAATCTATACTAGTATTATAAAGCTGAAGAGATTGTTTGTTAGTTTGAACGCGTTAATTTCAGGAACTGCTGGTCCGATTTGAAAAATTCTTTCAGTGTTGGATAGTACATTTATCGAGGAAGGCTATAGGCTATATATCATCACGCTAAGAGCAATAGGAGCGTAGCACCAATGAAGAATGTTGAAAAAACGGGTGAAAATTATCAAGCTACGGGCAATACGAGACGCAAACGAGGTTGCGTGGGTCAGCTAGTATACATATATAATTGATGTGTATACCTACATATATAGGTACACATTCTAACGTATTTTTTTTATGAATACTTGCGTTTATTATAGTGAATATCATAAAAAAATATGAGACGTTTTTTCTTTTAGAAGTCTTTGAAGAAAAGTAATTTCGTCTTTCCTTTTAAGTTACCTTTAACAAAAGGGCGATCTTATCGTTTATTGGGTTTTACTATCGTGCAACAATCTGGCGTTGACAAGCGGGAAATGTTACAGCTACACGGTAAATTTTGTAAACATAAAATAAATAGGAAAAAAGCGACCAAGTTCATGTCGGGCCACACTCAGTGTGAGATTCCTTAGTTAACATAGAATTACAAAGTTTTATAGTAGCACTTTAAAGTGTATATCATGTTGTAAATGAGTTACAAATTTAAAAAAAGGTTTTAAATTGTTTCAATTAGCTAGGATAGACGTAAACAAAACTCATTCCTCACCTAATGTATAAGGAAATAAGCTTTAAGATTCTTTTTCACAATTTGTGGATATGTTTGGTATTTATATTTACATAAAATTACAGGTTTCTAGTACATATAAACCACTACCTATAATGGCAACGTTAAAGCGAAAAAAAAAATAATACAAAAAATATAAGTTGAAATTATAAACCATCCGTTTGAGTTATAGCCCAGTCATATTAGGGCTTTCACCTCGGAATGAAAGATAATAAGCTGCAAATTGGTATGAACCTTTGTTTTGTCATTCTAAATGTTGTCTCAAAAGTCACAATCGTTATCGTGTCCGCGTCTCAAGATATTCAAGGTCAAAGGTCACAAAAATCGGTTTTTCGCGAATATCTGGCTTCCTATCGGTTAAATGAGATTTGCATTTATTATAAAAGTTGTAGGCTATAAAATTCCCTACAACTTTTGTTTAAACTTTTTTTTCATACGACTTTTTGAAGGTAGAGCGCGAAGAGTGCACATCGTACAGTCATATACGGCCTAATGCAAGGTCAAGCGTGAGTTATGGTTATCAGTACGTTATAAAGTCAATTATTTACTTGGAAATTATAATTATTAAACAATGCCTATTATTTATGTACTAACTATTAATTATTTATATTTAATTAAAGTAAGTAACTTGATTATTTATATATAATTATTCATATTTAACTATTTAAGTATAAAATATTATTAATTCTGGATTATATATTTTAGTTTTATTTTAAGTTAAAATGATAGTAAGAGTATATATTTTACACATATTTTTATTTATTATTAAATACGGCATAATATACATTTATCAAAATGTGAGTTCAAATATCAAAAGTATCTTTGTTGATTTTAATTGTAATGAAATTGGAAATGGAAGCTAATTATCTTCTTCTTCTTCTTCGTCTTCTTCTTCTTGTCGCTCAAAAATGTTCGATTCATTGTCATCATCCTCATTATCTGTCATGTTCATCTCCAAACCTTCCAGAATATCGGGATCATATGTATTTTCTTCATCGGGATTACTTGGATACAGTGAAGCGTTGAGGCAACCATTTTTGCAATTGCAAAATATTACGTTTAGTAGTTCGGCTGGTGCTGGAGGTAATAACGTTCGTATGGGCTCCAGGATTTCATTTTCAAGCATCCAGCCCCATTCTTGAGGTTCTAAGTCCTTCCCTAACCACGTTTGAATCTGGTAGTAGACACGTTTTATGTGTTGATGAGCTGCTACACTTGTTGGTGGAAGTGTTGACAGTTGTACAGGTTTATTTAGTTTTGTAAATTTGATGAATTGCGTGTAGCGGAAATGATCAATGTTGTCCTCAGATTTTGGAGCATTATATAATGCCAACAAGATGCGCACTCCATTTTCTAATAATGTTTGTTTTGGGCAGTTTTCTTGTTGAAATACTTCCACCAGTTTATCTAAATCAGGATTTTTTTCCAATGCTCTAGTAACAGTTTTTTTCCTTTTTTAAATAGCGCAGAAGTCGTGTCACAGCCACTGAATGCGTGTAAAAATAAAATGTGCTTTTTAGTACGAGGATATTGGTCAAAACTTTTAGTAGAATATATTTGTGTTTTGACATTGCCTTTGACACAAATCAGCCATAGCTCTTAAAACCGTACGTCCGTAGTTGCAACGGTACAATTTCAAACTAACGAATAATCTTGACTCATACAAAGTGGAGAGAGTGGCCTTGAATACTATAGAACATCTGTCCCGGCAATGAATAGAAAAGGGCATAGGGTAGGGACAAGTATTTCCAGGTATATAAGTATTGAGAAATTTACGCGTTTTAAAGAAAAGATATATAATGTCGTGTTAACTTAAAATAAAACTAAAATATATAATCCAGAATTAATAATATTTTATACTTAAATAGTTAAATATGAATAATTATATATAAATAATCAAGTTACTTACTTTAATTAAATATAAATAATTAATAGTTAGTACATAAATAATAGGCATTGTTTAATAATTATAATTTCCAAGTAAATAATTGACTTTATAACGTACTGATAACCATAACTCACGCTTGACCTTGCATTAGGCCGTATATGACTGTACGATGTGCACTCTTCGCGCTCTACCTTCAAAAAGTCGTATGAAAAAAAAGTTTAAACAAAAGTTGTAGGGAATTTTATAGCCTACAACTTTTATAATAAATGCAAATCTCATTTAACCGATAGGAAGCCAGATATTCGCGAAAAACCGATTTTTGTGACCTTTGACCTTGAATATCTTGAGACGCGGACACGATAACGATTGTGACTTTTGAGACAACATTTAGAATGACAAAACAAAGGTTCATACCAATTTGCAGCTTATTATCTTTCATTCCGAGGTTGACCCCTTTTTTTACCTAATATGACTGGGCTATTATATATTAGACTAGCTGACCCACGCACCCTCGTTTGCGTCTCCTATGCCAGTAGTGTAACAATTTTCCCCCGTTTTTAAAACATTCTTCATTGGTGCTCCGCTCCTATTGGTCTTAGCGTGATGATATATAGCTTATAGCCTTCCTCGATAAATGCACTATCCAACACTGAAATAATTTTTCAAATCGAACCAAAAAAACCAAACAACAATAATAAAATTTATTACACGAAAACAAAAAAATGCTGTATTTTTTTGTTGTTCAACTTAAAACTAAGTTAAGTTACAAAAAAGTAGGCAATCGCAGAATAAAACCTGCTCCTTAGCCAAGATGCAAGTGTTTCGCATCGAATCTCTTTCTAAAATCGCTAACAATTCTATTCTGTTTTATATTAGTTTTAATACTTGACGTAGCTTTGAGATGATGTCATTTCTACATATTTGTTACTTTTCTTGCAACATTTATGTGGTATAGGTAGGAGGGTATCACTTAGAAATAATTAGTTAGCTCTTAGCGATATTTTCGTTTTCACCAACTTTTAGTTGAGGAGCTCGAATGTTGACCACCTAACCAACCCCTAACAAGGTGATAAAGAAACTGTCAAGTACGTTTTGCTTAAAATTATTGAAATGGAGGAGTTATGGGATGATTCCAATACTATGAGATTATAAATAATCCTAGTATCATCAATACATCGAGATAGACCAGCTTTTGTTTTATAAAATATGGCGTTATAGATCTTGTTACAAGATTTAGGTTAACCAAGAGGTGTTATTTGTTTATTTTATTCAATTGAAAAATGTTGGAATATCCTGATAATAGGTAATACAAGCCAAAACACTACTTATAATATATTACACATATACTTTGGAAGGCCCATACATACAAACAGTTACAAATAATACTTTTGCTTTTCTTTTGCAAAATTTTGTATTTGTATTAATTTTAAATTAGTGAAAATTAAAAGTAGTTATGTGTAACCAAGTTTTACAACCACCAAATATTTTTACTTTTACACTTTACTGTAAATAAAAGTGATTACTTCTACTCGAATATTAAAGAAGTAGTGGAGAAATAACAAAAAATAATATGGAAGATTTTCAAGGAAACATGGTAATTACATATTTACTTTATAATCTCAATGACTCGCCGTCGATCTGACTCATGGTATATATTTTTGGCAGTTGTCAGTTTTGTGTTTGACATTAGATTACATATAAGTCAAAAATTATAAAAATTGGTGATTAAATCTTCAAATTAAACAAAAACGTAATCTATTTAATGTGTATTTATTACTAAGTAATAATTATCAATTTATTAAAGAAGAAAATATATTTTTTTCTTTTTTATGTTCTTTTTAAACGAGCAGAGGTATCGCCTGATGGTAACCGATTACCGCCGCCCAACCTGCAACACCAGAGGCGTCACAAGTGCGTTGCCGGCCTTTGGGGGATGGGGAGGGAAGATAGGGCAGGGGGTTTGGGTTATGGGCCTCCGGTATCCTCACTCACTCGGTGAAACACAGCGCAAACACTATTTCACACCGGTTTTCTGTGAAGCCGTGGTATCACTCCGGTCGAGCCGGCCCATTCATGCCGAAGCGTGGCTCTCCCACGGTAAATGACATCTACTTGCGCACGTTTACGGTTTTCGAAACCCCTACAAAATGGGAGGCCCTTATTTAGGAATCACTTAGCATCGTGAAAACGAAATTAAGGTAAGATATACATTTAGGAGCTATCTATATTTAAGGTGTTCTTAGTTAAGAAATAGTTAAAGTACTTGTAGTTGGTGAAAACGGGCATTATTCTCTCGGAATTATCCAAATACTGTGGATCACTGACGAAATAATATTGTGTCATTGCTGTTGATTTACTCGCTACTTCTCTACTACTCTTCTCTTCTTCAATAAAAACTCAATTGAAAAAATTATTACTGTACCTTTACACATACAAGATGTTCAGCTGCAGCTTTAGAAGCCTATATTTTTATACCTACACATTTTCTTAGCATTTATGTTCGTTTAAAGTGTTTTCCATTATACGCGAGGCTCTCACCTAATACTTGTACCAAATAATTTAGGAAAGTTTATAATGGCAAAATTCAACACAACCTCAGCAATTAATTTTGTAGAGGGTCGTTATCGAACTTTAATGTTTGTGTCTCAATGAACTCTTCCTTCTAGAATATTAAGCAAAGTTTCAGATGTTCGATATTTTATTGAAACAAATAATTATTCTGTAGTTCATACAAAAGTCTGACAATTTCAGCTTGTTATAACTTTAACCATTTTGATACTCAATACTGCTCGTATGCTACAACTACGTGTAAGAACTCTTGAAGTTTTTAAGTTTGTTTTCAAGTATTTTAGACTAAGTTATGATTTATTTATCATAGTATTTTCTATAATATGATTGTACATAAACCATAAATAACCATATTGTAATCAACCAATACGTCTGTATTATTCATCATCATTATCAATTTTAACTATAATTTGTACTATTCATTTCTTGCGGTTCTTGTCAAAATATTAAACTTTGCTTATACTGCTATATTTGCTGCATGGGTCGCGTACACAGCTTGTTAAATCATAACTTTACTTGATTTGCTCGATGCTTGATTTGAACTGCCTCGGTGGCGTAGTGGTAGCGTATGCGACTGCTGTGCTTGAGGTCTCGGGTTCGATTCCCGGGTCGGACCAAATGTTTTTATGATCTGCAAATATTTGCATAGGAGTTTGGATGTTTTCTATGTATAATATGTATGTATTTACAAAATAATAATATATATGTAATTATATCAGTTGTTTGTAGTACACATAACACAAGCTCTGCTTAGCTTGGGACTAGATGGCGTTATGTGTTAGATGTCCGAAATATTTATTTATTTATTATTATTATTTGACGCTACTTATTTGTTGCATACTAAATGATTTATTAAGCTAGTGAGTACACCTTGTGCTTGCTGAAGGTGCAATGATTTTAATTGATATACAATTGACGTTGTGGATGTAAAATGCTGATCCTGCAGAATGTACGATAATTTGATCCTACATTTACTATACCATTACTGCATTAGAGACTTGGTATTGTCTCTTTCAAAATATCGTAGAGGACAAAGCTAGTTGATATATTTTGTCAAAATATATCTCCAATCTAAAAAATATTCCCATTTGTGAATATTTTAGAATATATAATTCAATTAATTCACAAACTTCTGTTCATCAAAGTAAAATTAAAAGCTTTGAAATTATATTCATTGAACTTTTGCAATTTTGAAAATAGTTGAATAAGTCATTATGTTTTCTATATATATATATATATATTAGTAGAGTATATTATACATACGAATATTAATCACATTTTAAATATTATAAAATGCTCCTATTTTTCTATACAAATAAATGAAATTGGTGTCTGTTTGTAACATTAAAACGAGTAAAATTATTAAAAATAAATAAAACCCGACTATGTCACTATTTGTCATCTTTATTAAATTCAGTCTTTTAAATAAACATTTCAGTTTTATATACATTCTCAATCAACATTAAACATTCTTTGTTTTGATACCACACATTTAAAAACATTTTGTTTTAGATTACTTTTTGGCGCCAAATATCTTTTCTTTTTTGTTTTTCTTGATGTACCCAGTGTCACTCTCACGACTATGACGAATCTATTGACACCCCTCACATAATACAATACGACTAGCCCAAATACGACAAACCGTTTAGGCTCTAGAGAAAGAAAATAAAAAAAAAGAAAATATACATACATACGTACACTCGAAAAACATAACCCTCTTTCTTTCGCAGTCGGGTAATAACCGCTTTTTACCAAATGCATATGTGTGTATACACGGTCCATATACCAAAATAATTTTCACCATGCTACATTGCTGCATTCGTAATGACTGTTATGAGTATGGTGACCACCACTCTTGGATTCTGCTTATGCCTTCCATCAGACAGAGAAGAGTCATTTTGTTATACACATAAAAAAAGAAATACCGTCTCACTAAGTAGAAAACCTTATCGTATTCTACGTGACATGCATACTAATGTATATTTTGATTATTAGGTATTTCTATTTAGAAGTTTCCAGTTAGAGCGCCGTCAGATTTTTAACCGACTTCAAATAAAGGAGGAGGTTTCTGAATTGGACCGTATATATATTTTTTTTTTAACTTTTTTTTACTTTTTTTTCTTATTTCGTTTTGTTTTGTAGTCACGAGCAATATAAGGCTTTATGGTGTACTTAATGGTGAACATTATTATTTATTCCATAGAAGAACGAGAGTACAACTTTTAGTACTAGAGCACAGCAAGTACTTGAGTCTGTAAATTTAAAAAAATAAAAAAATAGGTCATGTTCTTTAGTGAATCGTAATGAATAAATCTCTGCGTAATATACATATCTCAATTGTACGTACCTCCTAAAGCCTAGCAGAATCAGGTTAACCTTTGCATAACTTTGACAGCCAAAATTTTGAGTTAAAGGTCAAAGGTCTCCTTGATGGAAAAATGTGCGGATGTATGGATGAATGGGAACTGACATTTTATTTAAACCTTTTAAATGATTTCAGTGCTTACTTTATCAATTGAGTTGGTCGCGAGCATTGAGAGCATGTAATTAATCGTATGATAAATATAAAACCCTACCGACTTTTCTTTAAGCAAACGATGTCACCTGATGCCTCTGTGTTTGGTTTGGTACCTAGTGTTTGCTAAGATAAACAAAAATGGTTAAAAGTTGATGAAGTTTCGGTGTTAATTAGATGAGATTGGTCTATGATGATAGTTTAACTGTGCTATTTATAGATGCCGTACCCCACTATCGCAATTTTCCATTGCCACTGAAATTTTATAATGTTAGCTTTCAAATACATTTTTAAGATACATTCTAGAATTAAACCTCTGAAAATGCCGTAAGTTTGTGAGTGTGTATGAACCTTTACAGTAATATAGCTTATACATAAGAATAACACATAGGCTACTATTTGCTGCAATAATCAACATACACGCGGGCAGAGCCGCGGGCAACAGCTAGTAGTGGAATAAGTTCAAATGAGTTTTTTTATAAATGCGCCTGCCAAAGTGACTTTACTCTGCCTGATGGAAACTATAAGCAGAATCTAAAACCATACTAATTGCGAATACATCGGGCCTCCGACCTCGCACTCACCAACGAAACACTACAGCACGAATAATGTCATTTTAGGTTCATCTATATCTTATGTATTTAGGTATATGTTTTCAAAACATTTAATTTCAAAGAACATTAATCAACTGTTTTCTAGATTAGTTTTCTTGAATACTGTGAAAGCTTAGTACGCAGTACGCACTGCAACACTCAACTCCAAATAGCCATTAGCCCTGTGACAAACGTTATTATTGGAGAGAACGCTTCAAACGCCAGCTAATTTCCACTCGTGAACAAATTAGTTTAAGTGTAATTATTCACTTTAATTGCTAAGTATTTGTATTCAAATTGTTTGCTACTGTTACTACAACTTCTTATAGCAACTGTTGGGGAAATTTTATTGTCTTTTGTATTTTCGTCATTATATTTACATTTTGCGTTAATTTGGGTACAATACTAATGACACATTTGTAAATAAAAATAAAACCATTTGAATGTGAATTTATTTTCAATTGCTATGGTTCATTTTTATTTGTAAACGATTTTTGCTGATCTCCATTGAAAATTTATTTAAAACTAGCTGACCCGCTCAACTTCGTTTGTGTCTCTCCATAAGAGATAATTTTTGCCCCATTTCCCCAACATTTTCGGTCGATACCCGGCTCCTATTGGTCGTAGAGTGATGTTACATAGCCTAAAACCTTCCTCGCAAATCGGTTTAGCCGTTCACGCGTGATGTCGTGACCAAAGAAAATAGGGATTCATTCTTATATATATATATAGATGATAGGGTCATTTCTTATCTTTTAAATAACGTTATAATGACAGGTGTAAAGCACGTGTCGTGTCGAGCGCATGTTGGTTTTTATTGTGCACATGGCGAGGACTCGAACCAAGGTTTTACTACTTGACGCTCGTTTTTATTGTCATTAGAAAACACCTCACATACAAGTATTAACAAAATCAATCATGCAAGACATGTATTAAGCATTACTGTATTATTTCTGTACTGAATTGAAGTTTAAATATTTATAATAACTACACGGTTGGCCTAGTGATAGAAGCCGTATGGTCCGGATGTCCCCTCCAGTCTCAGGCGCAGAGTGGCACACCGTGTGGTTTTAGTCGGTTCGTTTCCGACACACCACCCCGCTGCAAACCCCGGCGGGGTGACGGCCCGACGGCCCGATTTCACACGTTAAAAAAAAAAACAGTGGTAGAAGCCGTCGCCTCGCCGCTTTCTACTACGCACTAGGTGTTGTGGGTTTAATTCCCACATGGGAGAAGTTTGGTGTTCTGAGTCTGTATCTCATGTATGTTTGTAAAGTCCTGGAGTCCAGGATGTATACTCCTAATACGAGAGTTGTCTTTAAAAAAATATATGTAGAAGAATGACATAATTGTAAATAGTTAAAGATATTAAAAACCCACCAAAAACATTTTCATGTAAAAAGTTGCCAAGATGCATATGGCTTACCCTGTGAAAAGGATATCAGATCTCATGTAGAGCCAAACTTCTGAATCTACACGCCCTAACTTTACCAACGCTAACTTCACAAGCTCACATCTCAGTAAAAATGTATGGCTTTGTCGTTTTGCTACAGTCACAAAGGCGAAACGAACGCCTTTTGTGTTTGCAAATATCTAGTTCCTGAATTTTAGTGTTTTTTTAGGTATCAATAAAATCTAAAGTATGAAAGATATGGAATTAAAACTTTGTATGTATAATTAGTTTAGTATAAGCATCATATTCTGAGAATTTCGACGATCTGGTATATCTGGAACCACAGTTACGAGGGTTAAAAAAAACGACGTAGCAATTCGAGAAAAGGTAGGTAGTGCCCTTGCGCTTCGCTTGGCTCGTCTTGGCGGGGGCATTATACCAGATATACTTTTAAAACCGTTTAGAACCTACATATCTATTAATTAATTTCTGTCACAATTTTTCACAAGTACAAAACTTTTCTTCTTCATAACTATTACAGATTTGATACATATCGATCGTAATCATATTTTTTTACTTCAGTTTCTTTCAAGGCGCTTATGTGCAACCGTGGGATATCACGTGGGATATTCGATACTATATCGTAATCTGTACGTGTTTCGGCTATTCGGCTTTTACCGTCTAGTACCTATCAGCCCCCGGAAAATCATGTTTTTAAATTTATGGTCCTGCCAAAGTGACCCTACTCTGCGTAGTGGAACATGCTCATAGCAAATGCAGGCAATGCAGCAATACCTTCGTACCATACCATGGCGACCCACACTACGACGGCCTAGTGATGCTTCTGCATCATTAGGCCTCCGTTCTCGCACTCACCAACGAAACACGACATCACGAGGGTAGGCTAAATTTAATTTGTACACAGTTCTGAAACATTCTCGATACATGTAAATAGCTTTGTGATCATTGGTTGTTGTTTTAAGACCAGAGATTCGTCGAAGAGTAAATGTTTGGCTGGATCCGATAAACATTCACTGTTGACACGAACGTCTAGTAGCGGTAAGTCAATATCAGTAAATTTCCACTGAAGTAGCATAAAATTCAATATAAACGCAATTCACTTGAAAAGCTCTTCTTGAACTAATATTATCTAAAAGCGGATGAATTTGTTTGCTACAATATTAAACACGAACTCAATAATATTAACTGCTGATCTCATAAAACGATTATACTCGTATTACTTTTTGTCTTAGATAAGCCATTCTATGTCTTCAGATTTTGATAGAACCTGGGCATTAAATAAATTGTAACTATCGAGCTTAATAAATTATTTAATTTTGTTTATCATGACTTTTGAGTCTTTACCCTGACGTTTAAAATCTTGTATACCCGACTACCTAAGGAGCTCACATGTATGTGTTTTTTTTCTATAATATAAAGGGGTAAACGAGCAGACGTATCGACTGATGATAAGCGATTACCGCCGCCCGTGGACCAATGGCGTCACAAGTGCGTTGCCAGTCTTTGGGGGATGGGGGAGTGCAAGATTGAAGGGGTTGGGGGTATGGGCCTCCGGTATACTCACTCGATGAAACACAGCGCTAGCGCTGTTTCACACCGGTTTTCTGAGAGACCGTGGTATAACTTCGGTCGAGCCGGCCCATTCATGTCGAAGCGTGGTTCTCCCACGGAATATAAATAGATATTTTTATTTTTCTTGCCATAATTTTACAGTTGCCAAACAATATAAAATATAACCAATTCATAAAGAACAAATTATTTTATTCAGGTTTAAATTTAGGGCATATCAGGGATACTAGTTTTACTCCCAACCGAAAAATTTTTCAAAGAGAAACCTACTTATGATCGATCTTAGGCACCTTTATTACAAATATAGATGTGACAATTATTCCTTTGTTGAATGTTCAGTTATAATTATTAAAAGTTTTACCTTTATTGTTTTTTCTTGTGTTATAGGGCGCAGTGTACTAGTAAATACAAATCAAATGTAAATTCCTTAGAAATAATTAGTTGTAACAGGTATAATTGGTCTGTAGTTCGAGCCTTTTTATTCAATATAGTATTGAGGTTACCTAATTACGTGAAACCCTCCTCAAAGACTATACCACTTGACAAAAGTAACAGTTACAAAAAGTAGATATATATTTAAATCAGTGGTTTAGTAATCATAGTATAGGCTCTGCCTAGTTTAGAACTAAGTAGCGGTTTGTGATTTTTTTTTTAAATGTTTGGCCCTATCAAAATGACTCTACTCTGCCTGATGGAAAGCATAAGCAGAATCCAAGAGTGGTGGTCACCACACTGCGAATGCAGGCAATGTAACAATGCAGCATGGTGTCCCACACCATGGTGGGCTAGTGATGCTTTTGCATCGTTGGGCCTCCGGTCTCGCACTCACCAATGAAACACGACAGCACGAACGCTGACATTTTACGTTGATTTTCTGTGCGAAGGTAGTACCGCCTGCCCCGAGGGCAATAGAAGATTATAATTAATACCTATCCTATTCTTTGCTATGGTGATGTTAGCTATCTAAATTTTACCAAAGAAAACTTGAACAAACTTGAGCGTCTCCAAAATGTCTGCATAAGGTTCATTTATTTGTTTAATGCAAGGTCCTTTACAACTGACAATAATACCTTCACACTAGTGATATAGATGATATAGTAGACTGTTAATACAAAAAAAAAACACCTTAAAGAATTTCTAGACCACAGTTAAGTTATTTGGTTTACGATAATATGACCACATCTCTAAGTTTCGTGTTAAGCACAAATGCTTAGGTAGATATACGCCTTCCCCGGAATGTTCCTATTCTCTCTATTCTATACAGAACTCTGTTCCTTCCACATTTGCCGTCCTATCTTAAACAACGTTTTGAATTCCTTGACAATTCACATTGCAGGCTCCTGAGATCGTCGGAGAATCTAAAGTTGAAGATAGTATACTACACAATTTACTGAAAAGTCGTTCTCGGTGCAAGCCGTTAGATTGTGGAATTACCTACCTGAGACAATAAGAAAGGTTGAATCTCTGTAAACCTTTAAGAAAAATGTCACTAATTGTTACTTGACCATGTAAAGTATTCCAGTACAGGAATACCCACTTATTGTGGTTAATGTGTACGTCATGGATTTTAAGCAATATGTGGTTTTTGTGGTGATTCTGATAATATTTGTGCATGGATTTACATGTGTTCGTATGTATATAGTGTGTACACACTTTGTATTCGTGGTACACACTATATATATGTATATAGTGTATGTAGTATATGTTAGTGTAAGTAGGTATATGTAAATATGTAAGTAGCTGTATATTAATAACTTAGAGCTATTGAAGTAAACCGCCGGCTACCCAAAATATAATTTTATATTATCCGTACAAAGGTTATCTGGAAGAGGTCGCCGTGAGCGATAATACCGCCTATTGTAATACCTGATGTTGATCTCCGTATATGTATCCCTGTAGAAATGTTTACTGCAGTGGTGTGCAGTTTATACAAGTTTAATAAATAAATAAAATCGATTTATTATCAACTTGCCTTTTATTATTATTGGTGGTTCTTGTTTTACTGTTAATTAATTACCTACGACCTACGTTATATTTTAAATATTGCATAATACATTTTTTTGAAATATGACTATCAAACGAAAAAAACCGCACTGATACCTGTCTTTTTCTTTTGGTATACGAGGCGAATTAACCACAATTTCCATATTTTTTTTTCTAAAACTTAAATAATCGTAATAAGTATTAATCGATATAAGTATAAATTAATGAGTAGTTTCATTTTGTCAATTAATCAGTAGTTTCATTTTGGTCTGCACACAGCTAAGAATATGTTATTATAACTTTTTTTTTGTTATCGAACCTATCTACCCACGTTCATCCTAATACAGACTGTCAAAATATTTCTTCGAAATTTTAAACAAAATTGATTTAGCGATTTCTGTGTGATTGCGATTCAAATTTCGGGATATACAAAATTTTACAGTACTGCATGAACAACCGTATATATTTTCTAGGTATTTAAAACATAACTGAAAGGTTAAGAAAGAAGGACGCAATAAAATCGGGTTGATATGAATATAGATTTTCATTGGTATAATTTTTTTAGCTTTTTTAACCAATAATACATTAGAATTTCATTTAACTTTTATTTTATACTATTGAAGTAGCTGATAGAAAGGTCAAGGTGATAATGAAGAACCTTTCGGCCATCAATTACTACGGAAATTATACTCATAACGACGTCGTTCAAAGTTAATTATGTATTTTTGTTCAAGTTTTATTAACGCAATGATCCTTTATATAGAGTAAAAAGTGTCTATTCACTAATAACGCATGATACATCCACGGACAATACGCTATTGTACATGGTTATCACCCAACAATGGGTTATCGTACAATTGATAAAGCTCATAAATACAGCTGTGTCATCACCTACAAACCATAATATATCTTTGTATGTTTTAATAATTATGTGGTATATACTTAAACATCGTTATATAGACCTAACCTAAAGAGAGTTACGTTTTACTACTTATTACAATTTGATCGTTAATATCTCTATATCTATCTAATATAATTACACTCACAGAATTTTATCATATTATACGCTTGAGATTTTAGGAAGGGATAAGGATTGTCTGTGGTAGTATGTAACTAGTTAAATTAACAATTTTTTACAAAGATTCATCACCAATATGTATCTATGGAAGAAGTAGATACTCATGTAAATATATATATTGGACACCTTTGGACACAACTTTCAAACAACAATTTTCAAATTTAAATTTCCCACATTATCAATGTGGTCAATATACATTAACAATTGTAAATCTATAAGTTAAGTCTTTGTTACAATTAAGTAACCCTAAAAAAGAACTCAATAAAATTTTCCCTACGCCTTTTCAACAATTGAAATTAACATTTAACCTTGCAAATAAATATTCTGCCTTCTGACATTCACAAAGGTTCTATTGAAACACAAGGAAAATCTACTGCGTTTGATACTGCTCTGTTAGTAAGCCAACCGTAGAAAAGGATTTCTTATGTGTCCTATTATATGAGAGCATTTTCTTGAGAAAGGAATCACTACAAACGTCTTTGTAGGATTGTATCAAAGTACGTACTATGGTACGTCGACTTCTGTGATGAGGGTGTAAAAGAATATGTTTGTAAACATATGTGAACACAGACGTATCTAATTGTAGAGTTAATATTTCGTTTTATTTGAGGCGTTTATTTAAACGTGATATTATAATGAAATTATGGTTATTCTTTTTGCATTCATGTGAGTCGAACTAAAAAAATCAATAGCAATAATCTGCAACGTTTACGAAGTAGATGAACGACCAAGTGAAAGACTTCGGCCCACAATTTCCATCCAATGCTGGACGATAATCATGGGAAGGAGAACATCCATTTCAGATGCAACCGTGATGCTGACAAAGATCGTCAGAAAAGAATGCACGATTCCACCGGGCGAAATTAAATCGTTTCGTATAACGATCTTAAAAATTAGTAATTAATACAATTTACATTTTACTAGTTGTTGCGCGCGGCTCCGCCCGCGTATATGTCGGTTATCGCGGCAAATAGTAGCCTATGTGTTATTCTGATGTATAACTTGTGTATGTAATGTATTACTGTAAAGTTTCATCCAAATCCGTTCAGTAGTTTTTGCGTGAAAGAGTAACAAACATCCATCCAAACATCCATCCAAACATCCATCCATCCTTACAAACTTTCGCATTTATAATATTAGTAGGATAACACAGTTTGAGTTCAATGGTGAAGTAGAGTGGAAATATGGAATGTAAATGTGGCCTATTATTTATACATGTTTATTGCATCTGTAAATATACGTATGTTGTTTCAAGCATTATCGGCAACAAAGCTAATGAACGTCTTGTGATTAAAAACAAACAAAAAATGCCTATTTCAAACAAGTTATACACGTATATCAATTAAGTAAGATCCAAAGTCCGTTAACAAGGGACCGCTAATTAATTGTGAAAACTTTTTACTTCACTTTTGAATTATTTCGTACAACAAATGTTAATTAGAACAAATTGTCGCTTTGTCCAACGGTTTTTTAGTAACAAAACTGTTTGAGAGTTAATTATTATTTACTACATGTTTTGTTTGTTTTGTAATTAAAACAATTTCGCTTTGGCAAATAAATTGCCAGGCTAAACTAATTATTTACCAGGAACTTATTTAGTCTATGACGCCCCAAATATATATAATATGTTACTTCAAATAAACCTGTGAGTATCAGACATTTATAAAACTGTCAGAACAATTTAAATGACATAAGTTAGGACGACTACCCTAAAATCCAAATTTATTAAAAGTTTATAAAATAAATTTGTAATTAATTTTAATTTTGGAATTATTCAATAAAACAGAATTCATGATAACTTATACTCTCCTCTTATACATTTTGATATTCTATGAATAAATGTACAATAAAAAAAAAGTAAAATCTAAAATCCAACTACGACAAAATACTACGTCGTAGTCACACGTTACATAGAAACGCAACATAAAAAACTTTAACGCATGACTACGGTTTTTAAATTTGTTTCATACTTTTTCAGCGTCGTTTTTTGTCGTAGCTGGATTTTAGTTTTTACTTTTTTTTAAAATGTTTTGATGCCGTTTTAATATTAATTTCCTTGCAAAGTATATTTTTTATTTAAATTTAAATATCTACCATAGAAATATCACAATTATCGAATAAATACAGACAATGTCACGACCAAACGCTAACAATATATATATTTTTGAAATGTACAAGTACCAATGATACCAAACATGGTATATTCATCTCAATATTATTTTTTAACACAGTACTTTATGACCGCTAGAGGGTGCCACATTAGATTAAGTGACACGCCATATAGCCTATAACCAGCGGGCGATCAAGACGCTTAGAACGATACCTCATTAGTATATTTCTAATTAATAGTTTAGGAGCTATGAGGGAACAGATGAACATACATACAAAGCCTGTCAAAATCATAACCCTCCTTTGGCTTTGCCATAGTTGTATGTAGTCTGTGTCAATATCTATATATATAAAAATGACTTGCTGAAATGTATGTACGCGCATAACTTCCGATCGGCTGCACCAAATTAAATGATTCTTTTTCATATGTTCCTTATTGTTAGGATAAGGTTTGTGTACCTACAAGAAAAATTAAAATATAAAGGCAAAAGTATTTTTTTTGTCCGCGACTGTATACTGCCTGTGGGAAGCTGAGACAGATATGTAAATATAGGGATACGAAGCTCGCCGGGTCAGTAGTGTATATGTATACATATAAACACAAAGTCTGATCAAGATTATTGGTACCTTTTGAAACAAATGTAGTATTTACGAAAAATAATGCGTTTTTTTTTAAATTGAGAACAATCGATCCCATGGTAACTATGTGTTTTTCAGAAAACGATATACGTTTTTAATGCATTAGGGCCAGAAGAAAGTATTTTTTTGCAGATCGAGTATTAAATAAACAAATAATAAGCTTAACTGTGTTGTTCATTTAACTGGTAAGTAATTCGTTTTAATTAGAGAGTTAAAGCTCAACAAATGCTGAAAGTGAAGCTTGTACCAATTATTTTAATTAAATACTAGTTAGTTATTTCAAACTGTGTAGCAAAATACTGATTTTTATTAGACTTCAAGTAAAACTATGGCATTTTCTAGAAATACTATTGTATGACTAGAAAACAAACACTCAGACCTGAACCGTAAGGACCAATCGATGACTTAAAAGTTTAAATAATGACAAGAAAAGTTTAGAAAATTATAGCTCTACGCAAAAGCTTTTGATAAAATGTATATAGGCTATGTTACCCGATGAACATTATTAAAAATCTATCGACACCTCATTCTTTAAAATCGGATCAATTGCTTAGGTGCTTGGTAAAACATACATATTATACCAATAAATATAATTATTATGCGGGGTTTGTTTTCCTTATGAAGTATTAATAATAAATAGTACTAACCTGTTCCACAGATCCATATTGCCTTCTGGAGAACACTCCTCTCCTGGAGATTAGTTCGCTCGCAGACGATCTGTGGACGAACATAGAACAATGTTAAAAAAAAAGGCCTAAAAAAATTAAATATGAAATTTGTCGGCACTTGATGGAACTTGTTGCCATACATTCTAAAGTCAAAATCACTTGTAGTTATTACACTATTTTATTTATGTTTACACCTGACCGGTGTCGCCTTATGGCGAAAATAGTGGAATAAGTACAAGTGATTTTAATTTCAGAATTAAATATGAATTATATACCTATTAGTATGGGATCCCCGGAACAAATTTTATAAGTTATTATTATCAAGCTGATTTTTCGTCAGTGGCTTTATTTTGATGAGGGACCTACCTTACACCTTAAAAAGATTATATAAGCAGTAACTTAGGCTCCTTTTTTTAGACTAGCTTCGATCCGCGACGTTACCTGCGGTGAATGTTATACCGCGGGCTAACCTCAACCTCAGTTAGTTAATAATAACATTTATAAGTTATATTATCAAGAGCTACCTGTTGTGGCGGCAATTTAAATCTTGTATAGTCATTTACAAATTTTAACTAATAAAGAAAAGAATTTCGCAATACACAAGAAATAGAATAAAACAAATACCGATTCCAAACATGTGTGGCGTAGTTATTTAACCAGAAAATTTCAATTGCTTACACTTCAACAAACGAGGTACTGAAAAAACGCCAGCTTAACAAAAAGTGCTCTTTCACCAAAAATATTCTGATTCATGCACCAAGTAATTCATCATGAAGTGATCAATAGCGGAGGGCTTAAATACAATAGATGATTGATGAAGGTGTGCTCTCGCATATTTATAATAGAGCTTATATTAAAACCGCATACCTAATACAAGAGCAGTAGGTAATGTAAATTCTACTTTTTGTTTCAAAGTCGCTTAGAGCACGTGACCTTTAATGCTTTTTTCTTACTGCAATGAGAAGGATCGTTGTAAGTTAATAGCTCTATAGATGTAAAAAGATGAAAAGTGCAGTAAATTTATATTTTACTGTACTTATCTGATTACAAAGTTATTTACTTTACTTATCTTGGGCACGAACTGAAGACCTGCAAGTAAGTAGTAATTGTCGTATTGATGATTCGTGGCCTTAATTCGCCTTGAGAACCTACGTTGGTGCTGAACGCTAGATTTTGAAAAACAAGATCCAATTTCTTATTTTCACGCGCCTGCAATTCAACTAGTCAACTGTGTGTCACACACACTGTAGTCGCACTAAATGTTAGCGCATACAAAATAAATTCATAGTAAAGTTCACCATCGTACGTCGCCGTCGCGGAGAATTTGTAGAGTATTTTCAATTATGTACGTGGCTTAAATCCAGCAATATCAAAACAACGTTGTTTGTTTACTAGATGATCGCAACATTGTATTCCCTTGTACTGTTACAGTTGTATATGACTGGTAATTTATAGGCTTAGTGCACAGAAGCAAACTCAAACCAACTAATCCAATACAAAAGTTTAAAGCAAAACAAATAACCTCGCACAGAAAATCAACGTAAAATGACAGCGATCATGCTGTGGTGTTTCGTTGATGAGTGCGAGACCGGAGGCCCAATGATGCAGAAGCATTACTAGCCCGCCATGGTGTGGGTCACCATGCTGCATTGTCTGCATTCGCAGTATGGTGACCACCACTCTTGGATTCTGCTTATGCTTTCCATCAGGCAGAGTAGAGTCATTATGGCAGGGCCAAACATAAAAAAAAATAAAAAAGAAACTGCAATTGATTTTAAAAATATCAGAAATCTTGATATATTTGAAAACAGTCTAAAATGATGTCAGAGTCTAGAGCAATAGGCTTGTCTTAGGCCAAATACGCACAGGGACGCGGTTTGCTTAGCGCCTAGAGCCAAGCGTGTCACCTAGCTAGCAACTTTGTAAAGCGAACGTTCTAAAACGTTCGCGACCGGCCGCACTGCGTGCTTGGCGCCTAGCTAGTTGCGCAGTGCAGCCGGTTGCGTTTGTAGCCTTACAGCGATAGAAATGAACTTAATAAATATCTAGAGGCAGTACAGCCTCTCTCTAACCTGAAACAACGTTTTTTAGTTTCAACGTTCAAAAAATTTACTCGTAACTATTCTATTACGATACACTTTATGACATTAAAGTATCACAATAATGATGCCACGACTTTCTTTGCCCCTGTATCATTTAAAAACAGTACCCTTATTTATCATAATGCAAGATAAGATAAATTATTGATCATAAACCACATTTTTTTATAAGTTTTTATCAATGATTTTAATCGTTTCTTCCTATATTGTAGAATACCATCATGCATAAGCACATGTTATATAAAAGTCTTCCAGTGAGGTTCATACAAATAACCGTTCAGCATCAATAGAGAATTATTATCATGAACCCGAATCAACTTCACACACCGAGAGTGAGTTTCCTGTTCGTAATTTTCAAACCGCTCAGTTTCAGATGTTTAATACAGAAGTGAGTAGTTACCAAAAGGTCATTGTTTATTAGATTATTCTCGACCTGTGTGAGTCGGTTTCTGACATTTAATTTTGGACTTTGATGGAGTCTAATTCAGTTGCACGTTTCGTTAATGTAGCTGTCAAGTCGTTCTGATATTTGTAAATTAAAATGTGGTGAAAAATCATAATCAAAGTTTCTTATAGCCTTTAAGTTTCTTTTTACTATAGTTTTATTGATTAACGAGAAAACCTTCGCCTAGCCAAAAATATAAAGTCGTCATTCAGTCACGGTGATAACCTGTAGGTATCTTAAATTTTTCGTTATTTCAAATCACTGTCAAATAATAATTTTCAAACTAAATATACAAATCGATAGAAACCTTTACACGGTACCTTTTGATCACTGCAGGGCTTAAAAAATCAGCACCTAAGAATATGTTCCTACATCTTCAAGTTATTCCAATGTTACCAACAAATCAGACTGGGACACATACAAGGGAATGAAAAAATTATGTATTTAGAGTAAATCATTGACATCTTGAATTGAATTGTCAAATAAAATTTAGATTTAAGTCGATTAGGTATTCAGGTTCTATAATTTAGCATTTACCTACTAACTGAGTACTTCGTAGAACATGAACGAAGTTTGTAAAATAAAAGTTTAAGGCCAATAATATTCGATATTACATAGTCAACATTAATACCAGCCATATATGTCCTGAAAGACATTTTCTCGAAATTCGATAGTAGGCTGTCAAGTTAAATCAGTGTCTACTTATTAAATGTCACAACAGAAGATGCTGTTACTTTTTTGGAAAAGTTAAAGTAACGACTTTTGACATCACAGCCGGTTTTTAACATTTACGATTTTAACTATATACAGTTCACGAATCAATTCAAAATTGGTTCATTCTAGAATTAAACTCATTTGTACCTATTCCACAGTTTTAATCCGGACCGGTTTCATCCTATTTCTTTTTCAAATGGTATAATTCTAGAATTAACCTTAACAAGTTCCATCAAGTGTCAATGATCGTGAGTACAAATTGTAAGAGAAAATAAACGGATATGGGGAGGGAGATGGGGGGAGGGATTGAGGGTATGGGCCTCCGATATCCTCACTCACTCGGTGAAACACAGCGCAAGCGCTATTTCACACAAATCTTGATCAAAAGTACTTCATCATATTCTGGATTTACTTAGAGACTTTACTTAAAATATTTATTTCTTTATGACACAAATTAAAATAGAAGTATTTTCATTAATACGGTAGCGTGCGGATTAAAGTAGAGCTCGAAGTTCCCCATGTTATTTCAACAGTTGATTAGACGCCCCCGAGTGAGTAATGACTTTGGACGTTGTGTATCAAGGTGCCCAATCTGTTTATTTATTGCTAGATGGTGAAGGTTGTTTGTTCACCTCTGACTGTACGTATGGTGCAAATGATCTCGCCATAAATTCTGTCTAAGTGATATTGTTCTAGTATTTTTTTTTTGGGCATCTAACACACAACGCTATCTTGGCCCAAGATAAGCAGAGCTTGTGTTATGGCTACTAGACAACTAATACAAATACATATTATAGTTTTTTTTTGGAAATACATACATTTTATACATAGAAAACACCCAAACCCCGAAACAAAAATTTGTAGATCATGCAAACATTTGGTCCGACCCGGGAATCGAACCCAAGACCTCATGATCAGAAGTCGCACAGGCCAACCGCGAGATCAACGAGGCAGTCAAATAAAATATTAACTAAATAAAAAACTAAAAATAAAATATAGGTGTATATAGGTACAGCTAGATGTAGTATTTTTCATCATGTCAATAGTCATATTTAATGCTATATTTAATTGGAAGTTTCAAGAGTTTAAACTATGAATGGCTTTTCTAAGTCATATTAAATAAGAATAAGACAGGCCGCCACAGTGTGTGAGGGTCACCACCATGCAGAATCGTACATATTTGCAATAAGGATGGCGATCACCACTTCTGGACACTGCTAATGTAAGCACAATAGAGTCACTGCGGCAGTTTTAACCATATTAAAATGTGCCATAAACCGTCGGTTTTCCATTACGCATATTATGTATGGTAAACAGCATAATATATATATATATTTACTAGTTGTTGCATGCGGCTCCGCCCGCTTATATGTCTGTTATCGCGGCAAATATTAAGCCAATGTGTTATTCTGATGTATAAGTTTCATCCAAATCCGTCCAGTAATTTTTGCGTGAAGACGTAACAAACATACACACTCACAAACTTTCGCCTTTATATATTACCTTTTGTGTTTGTACATATTAGTGTGAATATATGTTTAAAGCCTACTTATCTAGTTATTCCATGATGTAGAAGGAGAAAAATATGAGTCACACTACACACATAATTTGTCAAAATCTTGAAAAAAATTATGACATACGTTGATTCATTTAAGTATGGCTAAAATGTAAAAATGTTTTAACTTGAATTGATTTCCCTTATGGTCACAGTTCTGATTTTGTAATTTTATGGATCTGTATATTTACGATATATATAATCTTGCAAAAATAAAATAAGATAATGTTAACATATTGTACAGCATTTTTTCAACAAAAAACAAATCAGTATCTCTTTTCGTAATAAGGATAAAGGACAGGATATTGCATTGTCATTAGGAAAACAACCTTGCGATTGACGTTCACGCGATCTGAGAACGTGAGGGATTGTCTTGACGTAACGTATTAGTACCTTAACTTTGTTTATTCTGTTTGTATATATTATAGGTTATAAGAATCAATTATACAAATGTGGTTACGTTTTGGTGGGTATAAAAATTTAGACACGGTAATAAATCTATTTCGCGTTCGAGAAAAAAAGTGAAGGTCAGAACTTAGGCAAAATTCTTATATACTTCTATTCTAACAAGACAACAGAAGACAGATGTTTGGTTAAACTATATACCTACATTTTTTTAGAAATACCAGCTTTAATTATCTGATGGTTATGTACCAAAAGGAGAAGGAATTCAGGAGGAGTTAGGTGACAAACACACCACAGAAGAACTGTTTGTATCTATATAGAAAAATGACCGGGAAAAATATGTTTAGCTGTCATCAAAATTCTGATTTTGAGAGACATCCTTTGAAATTAAACTACATATTTGTCTAAGTTGCAAAACATTTGATTTTATTTTCGTAGTATCAGCTTTAGAGCTTAAAGTGTTTACGTAACGCAGACGGCGAGACGAGACAATGAGGGTGTCAAAATTTTAAGCAAATAACAAAGTTTGTAAAGTTTTATACACAATTCTACTAAGAGAAATCGTCTAAAAGAATTTCGTTTTACGCTTACGTAACGTCTTAAAATACATTCTAAAAGGTTTTCGACACATCAATATGTATTTCATTGCTGTTCACGACTGACCATAAAAATAAAGAGTTCGTTTGGATAAAACGATGGTAAACTAACTGAAATAATATTTACATAGGCGCGTGTCTACATACATTGTATAGGTCTGCTTATTTATCTAAAGATACGGAATGGTTTCCTTAACAATCTATAAGTGTAATCACTGTTTATTTTGTTTATTTAAATATACAAGTCTAAGCATGGCCTGTAGGTCTAGTCGTTAAAGACTCTGCCTGTTATACGATATACGATTACGTGATGAGCACGGATATTTGTTCTATCTGGGTGTAATTAATATAAAATGTGTATGTATTTAGAAATATATAGGTATACTTAGTTTTCAGTTGTACGATAACCATAGTACAGGCTCTGCCCAATTTGGGATTATACAACCCTGTGTGAGATGTGAGAAAACATTCTTAAAATAAAACTAACAGAAAATAATAAATTTCTAAGGTTTCCCAAATTATAAGTAATTTATTCAGAAACTGTCCTCCTTTCTCCTTCAGATCAGACTCTGTCCAAACTCAAGAGTCGTTTCGAACGCAAATCCGGTGCTTTAAACCTTGCAATCTAAAGATTATACAGTGAGTTTCAGCGACATTATATACACATAGCAGATATCTGTAAGCTTCAGTAGTTCGCTGGCTTTACGCATCATATAACATTTACGTCTTTGCAAGACCCCCTTTAAGTTATCGGAGTAATAACACTCGGGTTAAACTCATGTGACGTCATATCAAACACGCTTGTGATAATGAATGCGTACCATACGGATTATTTAATATGTATATTACTTCAAAAAACAAGTAGAGTAATAATATGATTTGAACTGCAAGTTTAAATGTGTGCAGTTCATGTTTCTGTATGTTATATTTTGAGAATTTTAGGATTCAATATACAATTTGATATGCCTGCAGAACAAATAAAGACGTGATGCTATAATTATATTTAGACATATAATTCAATGACCGAATGCATGCTATAATGGCTTTTCACTATAATAAGTCCTTTTTTATATTGGACTTTTCATAAAATGTTAATAAACCCGTAGAGTTTAGAATTTTACCATACGTTTTGACCAGTTCTGAATAATCATGGTCAACACCGGGCAGTCTTAATTACTTTTTATTTATCAGCTATCTGGCAGTGAAAGGCCCTTCAAAATCGGTCCAGTCATTTTACACATTACCAGCAACAAACAGAGACGAAAAATTTAACAACTGATTTTTTGATGTAAGTATAGTAGTATACACAAATATGCATTTAGTGAAAAGTTGTTAATTTAAAATTACAAACAGACACTTCAATTTATTTATTTGTATACATAGTTTGATGATGTAGCCCAGAGCTTTGAACTCTAAATGTTTTTTTACTTTTAAATTTATTTTACTACCATAGCATATCTTTGTCTTAAACTATAATTTATAATACCATTTGATTAACTAAAGCGACTAGACTTAATTCAATTGAAAGGTGTTTGAAACAAAAACGAACTTGTTCGGCCAGCGCCGTCCTTTCGTATTAAACGTCCCTTGACCCTGTTTATAGAAACAACAATTGTTTTTTTTTCCACCACTATCTCTACGTGAATTTATTCTAGTACTATTTTTATAGCTTTGTTTACTCCTATAAGTATATTATATAATACCTAGTACGAGTTGAAGCTGTCTACTTTGTTAAATTACGTGTTTGTTATCGCCAAAGATATTAGTGTAAGTAAATCTATACCTACATTGGTTTTTCACGATGGCGAAAAACATTTTATGGGTTGCCCATGATACATTACGTGGGTAATATTATACTATGTCTGTAGACTGCCTATTCCCAATTTATATTAAACCTGCTGACCCGCGTAACTGTTCTACGTCTGTCACTCTTAGCTTAGATTTCAAAATAAAAGTAAAAAAACATCAGCTATATGCCGGTAAAAGTCCCGTCTAAATCAGTTCAACCGTTCCAAAGATTAGGATAAACAACAGTACAGACAGAAATAAAAAGAAACATATGTAGTTTTCGCCTGGATTTAGTCAAAAGCCGTTAATTTGAAATTAAAAACAGACAATTCCTTTTTTTTATGGAATAGCGGGCGAAGGAGCAACCTGATGGTAAGCGATTACCGCCGCCTCGCAACACTAGAGGCGTCATAAGTACGTTGCCGGCCTTTGGGGGATGGAAAGGGAGATGAGGACGGCGGGAGGGGAAGGGGTATGCGCCTCTCCCTGATTGTGAGTGTTGAGTCAAAGGTCGATGACGTAATTGTGACCCTTGTGTTGCAAATCTCCATAGGCAGCGATAATCACTTAGGTACCATTTGGTGCCCCGTCCGGTCGTAATATAGCTTGTACATCAGAATAAGACATAGGTTACTATTTGCCGTGATAACATATACACGGGCGGAGCCGCGTGCTTCAACTAGTATTTATATAATTCAGCCACACAACCGGGAAAACGTACCACGCAATTTGTAGGACAATTGCGTGGTACGTTATCCCGGTCCTACGCTTAAAAGTCTTTCATCACTGCTACCGCTGTTAGTTACCACAATCGAAAGTTTTTGTTAAGTGAAAAAGAAAAAGGGCCTCATCAAAATGAAGCCACTTATGAAAGAAAATTGCTTGATAGTAATAACTTGTAAAATCCCGGACTATAATTATGTAATGTCAATGAAGAAAAAAATGAATTTGCACATTAAGCTAGACGGAAAAAGCAACGTTTTTGTTTTTTCGTAACCTAAAGTTTTATTAAGCTCAGCTGTTTTACTGTTAGTAAAAAATTCCAATAATTTTGAGTGCACTGATCTGATCCCCCGTGAACTCTCAGCTTTTGAAATATTGCTTACTGCGACCCTCGGTCGGGCGCCACTTGACACAACTCAAATTCAATGGAGAGTGGAAACTTGAGTTTTCGTTGACAGCGTCAAAATTTTCTCTTTTATTTAAAAAGACAGTCTTTATCACTTCATAAAATAAAATATTTCTGAGCTTGAATAGTAACAATGAGAATCGACTAAAAGATTTTTTCGACTAACCATGACTTATTTTCTTACTCTTTCAAATTATATCGTATTGTTGAGGTGCGTGCAATATATGAAAGTTACCGCATCAATTTACTTGATGCTAATGGATACATGTGTATTTAGGTAATATTTGTTTGGTTTATAACAGAGATCAAAAAGTCCCGTCATTACTAGCAACTTCGTAAAGTTACCGTTCGTGAGTGCACAGTTATGCTCTGATAATAATAATTAAAGTAATTTAAAAATGTTTGGCAGTGTAACTGGAGGAGCACGAATAATGTTTTCTATAATTCTATTTGTTAAACTTAGAAGTATACATTTTGTATCACAAGTGGTATATCATGCCAGACTATTAGACTTACAATGTAAGTTCATGATAATTTAAGTTTAAGTAATCGTTTTATTATGTCGTATTATATATAAATACACATATATATTTGTTTTTGTAAAACAAAAAACAGGTAAACTATACGTTTTATATTTATAGTGTGTGTTACTTGAATCGCTCTGATGAAACAGTACTTCGAAAGTAATACCGCTACAGTCAAATTTCGGTCGGGACCAATTAGTCGATATTCTATGTAAGGTACGCACTATTGTGGACATAGATTGGAACTTGTAGCAATTAGGCGGGCTAGATATGTGTATATATCTTGATTGGCACTTACTTCGATACCATTATTTGTACAGACATATAAATGATATGATACCCAGACGGAATTATATTCTCTAAAAGATACTTAGAATACTTGCTTAATGTGGCAATATATATTTTATCGTTTGCTAACTCTATTGTTGATGAAAGTGATCAGTTATTTGGTGATATTCAATTTAAATTTGATGAAAAACTTGGGTAAGAAAAGAAGAAAATTGACTTTTTTTTAAAGACAACACTCCCGTGTTTGGAACATTTGGAATATACTTTCTATGTCGCGGGGTACATTACAAACTTACATGAAACGGAGACAAAGGACACCCAGATTCAGAATAACAATTTGTGGATCACACAAAGGGTTGTCCTATGTGAGATTTGAACCCACAAGACTTAGTGCTGTAGAAAGTATCGTGGAGACCGCTTAAACCACTAGGCCAACCGCTTTTTTTTTATAAATTACAAGTAACTACGGTCATAAAAAATAAGTAGCAAAATTATTGGTATTGTAGTAAAAAAATCGCTTGACAAATGTGAGTTTCATTTTGAATTTAGTCAAATGTCTATTGAAAAAGTTTCAGGCACGGTGTTTGCAAAAAGTTGTCTAGGCAAACTTTGCTATCGATTACCCACTCATCCATAATGGCATGGTAATACTGAAGTTTGTTTGTCAGTCTATAAATTTACATAATTTCGGTTACATAACTGTCTTGCAAGCTTACAATTAAATTTTAGTTGCGGTTTAGGTACTTTGTGTGTTATGCGTGAAAGTTATGTTTAAGAATATTATGTGTTAGGTTTTTTTAATACAAAACTGCGTTCATATTTGTGCTAAAGCGAATTTGTCATAGAAATTGTGTATAAAAGATGAAAGAAATATACATATTAAATAAATAAAGACAATAGACACATAAGTAGGTACACATTATAGCGAACTTGGGGTAATGATAAAAACAGCGGTAGTAGTGTTAATTATGCAGGAGCCACGGCTCCATAATACTCTAATGTTACATGGTAACGTATGGCTTTTTATACCAACTTAGATTTATTAAATATAAATTTATTACATATATTATATATATATATTTAAATTTTACAAAAAAGTGTGTGTTTTTTATTAACAGACTTCAAAAAAAGAAGGAGGTCCTTATTCGACCGTATTTATATTATTTTTTTTATGTCTTCGTAAATTCCTCGTTTATGAACCGATTTCAACGATTTTTTTTAATGGAATGGAGATAACCTAACCGTGGTACCATTCTAAGGACACTAAGATCTGATCCAAAAGAATTCGAGTCAAGCCTTAAAGTCGGTTTTATTTTTGTTATTTTTTTAAAATAACAGCTTTTTATCAAATGCATTTTAAAGTATACTTAAAACTTACATCAAAAAGTCAATGATATTGATTTTGACGGGATTTCCACTGGCAGATAGCTGATGATTTTATAAAGAGAAATTACGACTACATACTTCTATTTAAGAATAGGGTTACGTGAAATCAAAATTAAAACCAATAAAATAGTGAACAATATCCGACTTAAAAACAACAAAAACCAATAATAGTAAACAATCATCGACTCAAAAGCAACAAAAACGAATAATGGTGAGCAATATCCGATTCAAAAGCAACAAAAACCAGTAACAGTGAACAATATCCGACTCAAAAGCAACAAAAACCGCGGGTAATATCACAAGGCGCAGCTAGTAGTATATATGCGCCTGTCTGTAGATACGTATGTGTTTTTCGATAATTTTAAAATCATCACCGAGCCCGGAAATATTTTCAGACAGCATGAGAAAAGGGTTCCCACATGAGTGTATAATACACGAGATGGTCTCCCAATGAAACTCTACGACCAGCAAGCATATAAAAAAGTTTAAAAGTTAGTATAAGCATATAAAAAGTTTTTTCAACGAAACATTGGGAAAACAATCACATAGTAAAGTACACTTTGCTTCTGCTTCTTCGACTCCTTCAAACAGAAGCGAAACTCAGATACGCCCGTCATGAAAACTTGTACTCTATCTAGTACAGATTTCGAACCCTTTAAGAATATTGTAAAAAATTCAAGCACCTACTTGGTTTCCCCGTATTACTTTTGTATACCTACATTTTAAGATTATATTTATATGGCACCTGTTACCTGTAAGCTCATTTCAGCCACATTATCAAAGTTACAAGTGTTCTGCCTTCTACAACCGCTAGCGTTTCTATTATCTTGTATTATTAGGTAATTTTTATTTTGATATCGTGAGTTATATTGGACTACAGCACACCATTGTAATGAAACACATTGTATCATGTAAATCATATAATCCTTCGCATTCATATTTATATCAGCATTTCACAGTAACGAGTTCTATATAAATAAAAATGTTGTTCAATAATAAATTGTTTTAATGATCACTTTCAATGGGTTGAATGAAACCTATGAAAAATTTTGGCTGTTTTTTATTCGTTTATGTTGTGGTATGATAATATATATAGAGGGGTATATTATGAAGTAGATAGGTCGCATATGAAGGTCACATAACAGAATAGTTAAACCAAAATTTGGTCCTTCGGTGGCATTTAATAAGCTATTTGACAATATCGAAAATAAACTATGGATTGTGGTCATCCTGTCAGAAAGTAGCCTTAAAATATATATTTTACTATAATAATAATTTATGGTTTCACTTTTTTATCTATACAAATAAATAAAATTGGTGTCTGTTTGTAATATTAAAATAACAGCTTTTTAATCAATGCATATGTATGTATACACGATACACATACCAAAAATGTAGTTAAAATTTTTTTTGTCTGTCTGTCTGTCTGTGTTTGTTCCGGGTAATCTCTGGAACGGTTGGACGGATTTTGACGGAACTTTCACTGGCAGGTAGCTGATGATCCAGGGAGTACCTTAGGTTTTTTTTAGACCAACTTTGTCCCGCGGCGTTACTCTCGGTACAATAATAACCGCGGGTAACACCGCGGGGTTCAGCTAGTACATAATAATAATGCTGATTACTATGCCGCGGAACTGAAAAATGTTAATGTACTTATGTAAGTACAACATAGAAATTGTTTCTGTAAAAACTTCTAGAAAAATTCATTCATTATTTTTGTAAAATCTCATTTTACTTTTAGGTGGGTAGGTATATCTCAATGGCAGGTAGCTGATGATCCGGGGAGTAACTAAGGCTATTTTTTTAGACTAACTTTGCCTCGCGGCGTTACTCGCGGTACAACAATAATCAGGTTTAGCTAGTATTTAATAAAATTGGAGAAAACTGATAAAGTTCACTTAAATTGCGCTGTTTTGTTTTGTTGTGGCTAGCGACTGAATTGGTTTACTAGCGTGTGACGTCACGCGTCTTATGCGACTAGCGCCATAATGTCGTTTTTTTGACGTGGTTGTCAAATTTGAACTTTATCATAGATTTGAATTCATAATACAGTAGGAATTCCGCAAAATACTAACGCAGTGTGCTAATTATGTAATAAATACTCATTTAAAACATTTACAAAAATTTATCAAATAGCCTATTATAATATGTAAATGTTGCCAACAAATAATATTTACGTTATGAGAAAGAAAGTCTCTGGTATGTACACCAGTGTATTAAATATAAATATGCAGCTATATACTAAAATATGCAACTGTTGTTAAGCAGTATTTTATAGCAGCAATTTTAATTCACGCAAAGTATTTAACCAAAAAAAGTACAGCGCACTAACAAAGTATTTGTAGTACTTACTCGTGGCCGACTTAAGTAAAAGAGAAATCAAAATTAAGTTTTAAACAATGAGTTTTAAGGACTGTTATTGTAATAGAAACCTAAAATAATTTTGGAAGGTACAACACATTGTTGTTCTAACCAGTGGCACATCATGTCTGGTTGGTAATGAGTGCGATATCAAATGAGTTCGTAAATATGAATAAGGTGGGAGGAGACCTATGTTCAACAGTCGACGTGTTTCTGCTGAGATGATAATTTAGAACCTTTGTAACTCCAATTAGCTATTGCCGGGAAGTTTCACTAAATTCATTTTTTAACCGACTTCAAAAAAAGGAGGAGGTTTCTCAATTCGACCGTATATATTTTTTTTTAACTAAAGTATACAGAGTAGAAAGTAAAAAAGTAGTTTTAAAAGTAGCTGCGTCAACGTATCCATACAAATGGACTTCTTTGTTCTAAAATCGAACCGAACTGTTAGGGCTCCCACACATAATTGCGAATTCGAAATGCATCGCAAATATCTGCGAGCTCTCACGAATGCACCGCAAGAACTTCACATCGCATCGAAATTCTTAGCCGAATAGCCAAACAATAGTACCGAAGTTGTTGAAAAATTCATGTGGTTATGAAATCATCTCGTTTTACTAAGTTGTTAGCTTTAGAAAATAAATTGAATACATATCATATGTGTTTTAGCGGAGGAGTTTTTATATATTCGAAAATTTGAAAGCTTTTCAGATAATTTACATAAAACATCTAAAATTTTTATAATGTTTTCGAATACTATTAAATAGAATCAAGGTCCAAAATCCTCACTGTCTGTCACACCCGCTCAGTTTGTCTGCATTATGCCCTTAATATAGATGTATAATTTGAGTGTCTTAAAGTAACTCTTATTATTGTAGACCAACTAAATATTACAGAAGTGAAATTATATATATATTTATGCATATAAATCATAATTAGAAATAAAGATTCCCAGGTATATTATTCATCCAACATTCTTTAGAATCCACGTTTGTGATTTCCAAGAAAATATTCTACTCGTATTATCAATTTAGTCAGCCGTAGGGTAGACTTTGACGTGATGTAATTTGAAACCAAATTTCGTGTCTTTGCATAGTTTGGTGAAACACTATTAAAGTTTACCTGACTCCCAGCCGTCATTGTAATATATTCTTCACATATCAAGATATACCTGACAAGACTAATGGTTCCTTCCTAAAGAACAGGCGGCGACGTCAGCCGTTGAAAGTTCAACGAACTTTTTGTTATTCGTATAAAATTAAACTTAATCAGAGTTTGCCGCACTGATCGATCATACACAAACGCAATTAAACGATCCGATTATACAGTAAAATATTCCTGTCATCACACAATATTTATCTAACACGTTCGTCAGCGTTAAGAACCTATACAGAACTGAAGTCACTTTTAAATTTGATTTAACAGTTCTAGCTTTATTTATTTTTCTTCATAATTCAAAATCGTTAGCATCAAAATAGGTAAACATACCGAATACCTTAGAGCCTTGCGAGGTGAACTTTGGTACGTCAAGAACACATAGATGCGCTCGAATGCGTCTCGGGTCGTGTCAACCTTGGTTGGTTTAGTTAGGATTCATTAACTAGGTAGACTTAGCATTTGTGTGGCAAATGAGATAATTGTCATTTTTGTCTCGTTGGTTCTCTTAGTTTTGAACGATTTGATACGAGTTGAGACGTCTGTGGACCTCAAATTCTGCTTTTAAATTTTAAATCCTATTTGAAAATTTAAAAATATAGTTTCTTCAACTTTCTTATTAGTTTTTTTACAATAGTTTCTTTTTAGCGCCATTTAGCTTTTTATCTAATACTAGCTGACCCGTCGAGCTTCGCGCCGCCATATTTACATTTCTGTGTCAACTTCCCACAGTTAGTGTACAGTCGAGGACAAAAAAAGTTACTTTTACCGTAATCTTTTAATTGTTATACACAAATACATGAACCTTGTCCTAACAATAAGGAACACATAAAAATAATTATTTAATTTGGTGCAGTCGATCGGAAGTTATGCGCGTACATACATTTCGGCGATTCATTTTTATATATATAGATATATATCATGTGAAGGATATCAAAATTTGTAATTCTATTTATAAGTTACATAATCTAATGTCTAATTCTATATTCTGTCTGTCTAATGTCTATATTCTGTCGGCAAATTATTTCCTTATAAATAACTATTCATTAGACATAACCACAGACATAACACATCTTTAGCATCTATAAAGCTTTTGCTTATAAGAAACTCTTAACGACAATTTCCCACTGGGTGTAAATGCCATTAATATGTTATGAAGTAGGCGTACAGACGTCTAAGGAAATAAGCACTATTCGTTAAACGGAAACACGAAGAACGGAGCGAACAACATTTGGTAATAGACTTTTCTTGTTATCCGTTTTATTCGAAAAACTTATTAAAAGCTTCGGAAATAATTTCCTCTGGTACGTCTTTATAGCAACACGAAGGGCTGGAATAAAGTTACTCAAGGAACTGGATATTAATGTATGCAAACTGGTCTGAAGTTGAAGGGTCAACTTTCAAAAGAGATAAAGTCAGTAATTAATTTTACATTTCATTAAACGTAATTAAACCTGGTAAACTTTAAGTTACAATTTTTTTATTTAAATTTTAAAACGAATACGTAAACTAGTATGTTTACCTTTTCCTACTCTACCTGAGTAGAAAACGTTAAAAATGCTAGTTAGGTTTGCCTGTATCAGATAGCAATTATTTTATTATTGTTTGTGAAATATGATCAATTCAATTCACGTTGAATTGATTACGATAGGAACTTTGTTTATTGTATTTATGTCAAATGAAAACTTACATTAAATTCCATGGATTTATGACAAGTTTATTAGTATTGAAGAATCATAATTTGTTAACCTTACAAGAGATGTTACAAATGTTAAAATGTTACAAATAAGATTATCAGTTTGTATTTAAGTTTCATTTCTCACGCTTTACCCACTCTTATCACTGACCACGAAATATTGCTGGTATAGACATAAATATATGGTTCCTGATATGGGAGTTAAAATCGAACTCTTTCTCATATTTTACACATTAAAAGCTTTTACTTGCCTTATAATGCATAAATGCGGAAAAAACACAGGTACTTCTTTTGCCACTGAACTTAAATTTTTGTAAATCGTTATTCTGATATTGTCGATTCATTAACATGGCTGTCTCTTTGTCATTATGGATTCATGTAATGTTTCCATTATATTCTGTCTTGAACTGTGTAAATACACAACATATATGCACTGTTTGTTGTTACAAAGTTGCAGAAGCTGTCTTTGTTTTATTAGTGTTGTTGCAATCTCAGTTTGAGACAAATGCTTGTTTTCTAGTCGAACTTTCATGAGTTGCGATTATTTGTATAGTTAAGGTTGTCATTACTTTGATTACTCTTTGAGTTTCTTTTATAGTCATGATTGGGTTTACTTGAAAACAAATTACGAAGAGTTCTTTTGAAAAACTCGATGAACTGTAGTATTTAAGGATTAAGTACCTAAATAAGAAAGGATGTGGATGTGTTATAGATTGTGCATTTATATCACAAAAAAATTTGCTGGGATTTGTACACTAAATCTAAAGGCCACTTTTAAAACAACCACTATTCGCCTTTTAGTGTGTACTAATAGTCTAGTTAAATTTTGAAGGTACAAAATATAATAAAGAAATTCTGATTACTAACTCAATTAAATAAAACAAAACCAAATGAATCTTTTCTTTAAGTATAGCCCTGCCAGAATGACTCTACTCTACCTGATGGAAACCATAAGCAGAATCCAAATGTGATGGTCACCATACTCATTGCGAATGCAGTCAATGCAACAACGCAGCATGGTGACCCACACCATGGTGGCCTAGTGATGCTTCTGCATTATTGGGCCTCGGTCACGCACTATGAATGATTCATTTTGAGAAAATCGACATCTAGTATTAATTAATTGTTAAATTCGATACTAGGTATCGACTTGTTATTAAATGCTAGACAAAACTAGATAAATAACTTTCAGTATGTAAATTTATTAGTTGAAACTAAATTTAAATTTTACAGATGATTGCTCGATGTAAGCATACAGAACATCCAATTAAACCTTGCACTATTGTCGGGTATCGTATTGTTTATTTGAACAACGTGTAAACAAGCATAACCTGAGGGGATCGCAGGAGGAGGTATTATTTGATCGTGAGTGGTTGAGACTCGTCATAGCTGTGATCTAGAAATTAATCGCAGTATAAATTCTCCAATAAATTTTAACGAGTTTGTTGTTATTGTTTGTGTTTATACACAACAGATTAAATTTAAGACTTTGTTACAGTTTATAATTGGATAGCGAAAGTCTTTAGTTAAGAAATCTGTTCTTAGGGATCGATTTTCCAAATGGAAAAAAGGAGTGCTTAGACAATTTTATGTCTGTCGGGCTGTATTGTCTTGTCTTTAGTTCAGTTCATTTTCAAAGTCGTCAATCTTTAAGGTCTTAAGTTAAATATAACATCATATACTTGATTTTTGGTCAAGTCTTAGAATTAAAGTATATATACTCGTATTATTATTATTATTATTTAAAAAGAGAACTCCCGCGTTAGGTATAAACATCCTGTGTCGCGGGGGCCTTTTACAAACATACATGAAACGGACACAAAGTACACCCAGACTTAGAACAACAATTTGTGGATCACACAAAGTACTGTCCTATGTAGGATTTGTACCCACAACACTTGGCGCAGTAGGAATCAGCGTGGCGACCACTTAAACCACTTTTTTTTTTTTAGGTCAACCTTGCCGTCCTTATTAATTTTAAACTTTCTTTAAATATTTCCGACAAACCAAATCAAATGAAAATAAATTACCTGGAAAAGGTGTTCATGTATCCTTCTAGGTTTATAGGGATATGGAAGTATAGTAAGTACTTCATTAGGGACATTATTATAAAAAAAACCGGTCAAATGCAAGTCGGACTCGCGCGCCGAGGGTTCCGTACAAATCTGTAGGTATATTATATGATGCAATTAAATTTATGCTTTTTGTCATTTTTTTCTTTTTCTGAGCTATAAGATGTTGCTCCGTACCAAATTTCAAGATTCTGATTTCACGAGAAGTACCCTGTAAGTTTTGACTCCCTTGCAAATGTCGAAAATTTGCAGCATAAACGGCTCTCTCTTTTGGTTACGTTGGCTTAGAAGTTTGACTTTTTCACAGCTCTAAAGGACAGTAGACCTAAGTATTTGATATGAATTTCAGCATGATAACCTCCACGCGTACCTGGGAGAAAGGGTCTTGCCAGACAGACTGACAACAAAGTGATCCTATAAGTGCTATAAGTGACCCGTTTTTTCCACTTGAGGTACGGAACACTAAAAACACCAAAATAATAATGTTAATATTATTTTGTAATTCATAATCTAGGGCAACATGAGACTCAGAGGGATATAATTATGATAAAACGTTGAAACAGCAGATGGCCACTGTTTTGTAAATTATGCTAATGTGTCTTAAATAACTGAGACTTTTTGTCTAAGGTTAAAAGTTAATCCGAAATACACCTGGAAATTTTATAAAATAGATTAATTATTGCGTACTGTGTCTAGTGTCTACCAGCGTAAGGTCTTTCAGTAATATGTAAATATTGTAATCGATTCCTCATGTGCTGAAAATACTGATCAATATTGTATTAGAACTTACTAAATTACTAGCTAGTAAGTTCTAATAAAATATTAATACACTGTCTTAGGAGTACTTAAGTACCTACTCCTAAGGCGGCATGCATCAAGGCTCAAATCTTTTTAAATATTCAGATTTGAGTCTGTTATTTAGATGATTAGCACTTATCTTGTTATGCACTTATTTGCCGAGTTGGGAATTGAGATGTTTGCCACTGATGACTGTCTATAAATCTATTCATAGTCTTTTTATTATTGATAAACTTTAGAAATAACTTAGCTAGGAAAATATTCAGCCTTTATTTCATTGTAAATAGTTAAAAAAATCTATATTTGGACATTATTTTTACAAGCATTACCGGAGGCCTATACCCCGACCAAACCAAAATCCCTTCCTTCATCCCCCAAAGGCCGGCAACGCACTTATGACGCCTCTGGTGTTGCGCGTGTCCATGAGCGGCGAAACGTCTGCTCGTTTGCCCATAAAAATGGTGTATTTCAGTTTTTGATTTCCCAATCTGATATCGTATAAAAAGTATAACTATTCACTCGACTGTTTAAGATTACCACATATCACTAGAATTCTCTTCTTAGACTATAATAGAGTTTCGGAACTATCAACTCGAATTGTTATTCGAGTTGTTAGTTTAGTTAGAACTGAAATGAAATAGTATGTAGTTATTTGCTATTCGCTCAACAACGGTCAAATAGTGCATAAAAGTTTGACTTTAGAACTGGAATGACATAGTATATAGTTATTTGCTATTCTCTCATCAACGGTCAAGTTGTGCATAAAAGTATTTATTTCAAAATAAACTTGACTGTAGGTAGTAGTAGTAGGTAGGTAATTAAAACGTAAAGCAACGAGAACACTATTACTTAACAACAATATCTTCAGATTCACTGATTAAGAAAGTAGCTGAAAGCATAAGTTTGTGATATTGTTAAGGTTCCGACTGACCTAAAATATTTCGGCGTAACGTACGTTACTTTACGCCAAAATGTGCTCCACCCGCGTTCGTTAAATCGTGCTCGCGACGGCGCTTGGGGTTGTATTGACCTAAAATTAAGGCGTAACCTAACACGCCCGGCACGAATGTTACGTCGCTTGCCACGAATGTTACGTCGCTCGCCACGAATGGTACGTTACGCCGAAATGTTTCAGGGCAGTCGGCACCTTTAGAGTATTCTCAATAATATCTTAAAGTTATAGCGTAATAGCGAGACTCGTTTAAACTCTTGGATTCCTGGATCTTTTTTCATTAAAATAAAGGAGGGAGATACTATAATGCAATTAAGTGTCGAGTCAAAGAGTAATAGACGTATATATGGAATTTTCTGTCGCCGTGTGCAATTTTACAATTATTTTATTTACATTTACTTCTTAATTTCTCTAAGATTAAAAATCTCAAAACGAAAAAAGTCACTCCTAAGGATTAATTCTGAGACTGGTTACTAGATGGTTTTGCTGGGCATTTTCTTATGATATCAAATTTAATTAAATAGTACTGAAGTTCATTGGTTTTTTGATTTAGAGCAAAATTAGGCATCAGGGAAAACCAGATAAAACCCCATTTAAGAGAAGACTAAGTTGAAGAAAAATACTTGTTACATTTACTGTGTAAATATTAGCTGAACATTTTTTTAAGTTTTATTTCGTAATAGTTTAGTAAACACAAGTCACACAATCCACCCGACAAAGATTGTGTGACTTGTGTATTGAAATTGTATTTTACGTAGGTTTAGTGTTATAAATAATAATAAAGAAGAAGGCCTCAAGACAAATAAACAAAACGTATATAGTGTTACATAATAACATCATTAATTGTATTTTGTTGTTATCAATTGTACTTCTTGTTTTGTACTCTATGTTTACCAGGAATATTCAAAATTCAAATTTTAACCGAATTCCAAAAGGAGGACATTCTCAACTTGATTGCTTTTTTTTTACTAAAATTTGCGTTAATTTATCATGAATGTGTTTGATGAATTCAGCGGACATGTCAAGCATCACGTATTCTGCTACTGTTTAAGATTCATGGCGTGTACTGGTCAAAATTAACATGTTGCATGTAGGAAGTGGGGCGTCGCTATAATAAATGTCAACTGCAAAAGTTTTTAACTATTTCCAACGCACTATGATAGGTATAGACACCAGTAAAAAACAGGTATAGATGAATAGAAATAAACATGTGGTTCAGCCTTTAAAAGTTAGTTAACAATAAAATCGGCCAATGCGAGTCGGGCTCGCGCAGGAAGTGTTCTGTACCATTGTCCATACGTCTATCTGTTGCCGTTTGTTTCGGCAAAAAATATAAGTTTGTTGAATGGGAATAAAGAAATAAAAAAAGAATTATATAAATATTTATTTTATTCTGTTTTTAGCATTTGTTGTAAAAATGAAATATATATTATGATGTAGAAATACATCATAATATATATTTCGAGACTCATGATTGCACGCAAGTTACAACTATCACTTTTGGTGATAGTGAAAAGATGACCTTTTAATTCTAAAAAGAAGTGGCAGTTGTATCATATCGTATTAACTATTACATTATTATATTAATAGTACAATCTACATATTTAATAAAACCGAATAACTGTCTATAATAGTGTCGTATAAAAGTTATCCCACGTTTATTGAAACTGTTCTGTACTGTACAATTCGTTCACTCACAATCACGGTGAAGTGTGGCAGTTCCTTGCAATATTCCTAAGTGTTTTGGTATAGTTTAGTGGCGAATGGTCTGAGTAAATTAACGAGATGGCAGCGTAGTTTTGTTCAATTGTTGGGAGGGGTGTTATCTAACCGGGTTTTAGGTTTGAGCACATGTGGGTTAGTGTCATTGACTATTAGTAAACTTTTTGTTCTGATATAGAGGAGTAAATAGAAATAAATAAATCGTTTTTATTTGTAAATACTAAACATAGATTACACTCAAACTGCTAAAGAAATATTTATAGATCTTACAAATATTTAGTTCAAACAAACCCGATACAAACCGGGGAATCAAATACGAGACCTTAAACACGGCAGCCGCATATGCCATCACTGGGCATATGCGGCTGCCGTGCCTCTATTGCATAAGATCATTGTTAAGACACGCACAACGTAGCACTGGCCAGTTTTTGATAAATCATAGTGCGTCCACAAATAAGTTGCTTTAAGCATTGTAGGTTCGATGTTATCAAGACTTAAAATATTTTTATTATTGACAAAATGATTTCATAATCTTTTGAGTTTAGAAGATATGTTTTGTGTTTTAATTGCAATATATTTGGATAGGTGTACATGACGATCCTTGGCGCAGGAACGAAATCCCGAGCACCTAGGAAGAACACCAGTCAGCCTGTTGCTGTGTTATTACTCAGAATACTCGTCTTTGGTGCCTCTTTAGATGATGGACCAACGTTCTAATAACCTTTTCCTTTTTAAAACATAATAAAAGATGCAAATATATTGTTTACGTATGTTATGTTTTACTCGTAGTAGCAGTTCATCTATTTTTCTTTGGTCTTCCTCTACTCTTATAATATCTGCTTTCATCAAACATACATCATGAAGTTCAGCTAAATATACTCATACATATGTAATAACTCTTCCGACCCAACGTACGTTACGGGAACTTTATCTAATTGAATAATAATATTATGTAAGCGTAGATTTCACGCAAAATTATATTTCAACCCTAATTGCTTTGAAGCCCTAATTGCTGTCCTTTTACATTCAAGTTTCAATAACAAATTATAATAATAACGGACATTAATTTAACCCGACTACGGCGAAGTCGAAAGGGTAATAGTTTGACAGTATGTTTGTATGTTCCACCGTAGTGCCTAAACTACTGTGGGGAACGGGTGTCATGTCCCTCCACCACAAAGGGAGGATCCTGAGACCAAACGAAGTAGTCATGCTCAGCAAGCCACGATCCAACAGTTGATGTTGGGAAGCTGTATACTTGCTGATCGGTGCGAGAACTTCTATATCGCGATGCAGAATTGGTAGTTTTTTCGTATAGTCCGTTACTCCGTCGTTTGGTGTATATCCGGTAGATGGCACTGTAATATATTATTCTGTTGAACCATATGTGGAAGTCGCCACACTACTATACTGATATTAATGAATGAGGTGTCATAATGCCCTAGGTGGTTTTGGATATACAAATTGACTTAAAAGTTTTTACTCAGTCAGGACTAAGTTTTTAAACTATTAGCTACGATTAGTAAGTTACTCTTTTATATTTTGCTGCAATTTCGAATAAATGCAATCCTAACATCAGATCTACAGAAGTTAAGTTGTAGTTACGCTGGACTTAAATCGGCTTAATTAGGCGGAGCATGTCCGTTGTGTGTTGTGGTACTCACGTAGTTGTATTGAAACATTGTCAACCCGTAGCAAGAGGCAGAGCTGATCAAATATGGCCGGCTCGAATTAGAGGCACCTAATTCTGAGATTGTATAGGAGCTCGTGAGCAAGTGGGATCACGAGAGTTGCTACTGTTGAAATTTGAGAGGCTCACGTTAAACATTCAATGAAAAGGACTTTCCTGGGAGCGATCAGCGGTTCGTTTGATTGACAACTTTATACCAACTAGTTGAAGTATCAGTTCCATAACTCTAAAACCATACATATTTATATTTTAGTTTGGCAGTTATATGAGATAATTCGGGTTGCGCATTTAATTTGGGTATGTCAGTCAGTCAGTCACCTTCCTAGATACGGAGCTGTTTTTAGTTATATATATATATAGTATGTATTGCAAATTTCATAATGGACAAAGACTAGGAACTAGGCTAATGGAAAGGTATAGGGGGTATGAAACATGTTGCCGTTCAGCTAGTCCCAAAATACCTGAATTTTCTCTAAAAACTCGTTCGCATGAGTGTGAGGACATACTATAACGAGTCAATTCCGACCCAAAATTCATGAAACGCATTGCTACTGATGATGGGACGTGTTTACGAGTTTGACATGCAAACTAGTCAACAAGCTTCGGAGTGGCGCCTTCCAACCAAACCAAAACCGAAAAGAAAAACGCACCAAAGTCGATCAAAAGTTAAAGGTCATGTTGACTGTTTTCTTTGACTCTCGTTGTCTGTGTTGTGCACACGGAACTCTTGCCGGAAGTTCAAAAGGTAAATAAAAAATATTATTAGAGCAAATTTGACGAAAAAGGCTAGATTTGTAGAAAGGAAATCCTCGGATTTTGCTCCACGATAATGCGCCCACGCACAAGCGCAAGACCATCATTGTGAACGAATTTTTGATTAAACACTCAACAAATACCATCGAGCATTTTACCGTGGGAGAGCCAAGCTTCGGCATAAATGGGCCGGCTCGAACCGGTGTGAAATAGTGCTTGCGATGTGTTTCACCGAGTGAGTGAGGATACCGGAGCCCATACTTTCCACATCGGCCAAGCGGTTGGTGAAACGCCTGTACAAGTAAGACATTTTATTTTTTGATCTGGCTATGAAGTCCGTATTCCCACGCGGGAGGTACCACAATTCTCACTAAGGCATTTATACATGTGACCGTCCTATCATTCATATGTGCTGATGTGAGGCGGGACTGATTCATCGCGCCGAGTTGAGTCCCTTGAGACCTGTCCGCTCATCACCCAGGGGTGGACTGACACGACTTGGGTCTCCTGTGCCGTATTCATAACCTTCAAATTCATATTTGTGTCGTGAAGGGTCATTGCCCCGTAGGATTTGAACATTATCTCTATATAAATAGCCAGTGCCCAGATATAGTATTTATTGTATCATATAATTTTGATGGAATACTATTTGAAAGATGGTTAAAACATATGTGCGATATTGTGGCTAACCAATGTGTATGTGAAATATTACTCTGGACATCTTCTTGTTGTGTGCGAGGACGGGATAGGAACCCTCCCCAGTAATTGTGACACCAGCTGAGTTTTCCTCGGATCAAGACGATTGTCCAGTAGGAACTAAATCTTTAGTCGTTAAGAACAATAAATGGATAAATAAATTAAAGGCTTGTAAGTTTGTAATTCAGAAATACATAGTTGAGATTGTTGAAAATGACTGGAAGTGTGTAGTGATATTATAAATAGTTATTTTATTTAAATAAGTAATTTGTATCTTTTTATTTATGTTTTTCGCTCTAGATGGTATTCCGTGTTAAATGTCCGATTTTTTTATTTATTTAACTATTTATTGTTTCAAATTGAACGAAGCCAATATAATATATAATCTAATAAGCAATAACGAGCTCTCTAAAGCTATAAACGAGTTAGACTATAAAAGTTTTTAATTTTATTAGGTCAAACAAAAGTGTCATTGCACCGTTGCAAGCATATTTCGTCATATTGCGGACTCATTGTTGTTGATAACAATTTATGCATTGAAGTCAGTGCATGTTCCACAAAGTTTTTGATTTTACACAAATTCATAAGCACTTTCTGATTTATTTCCGCAACCTACTTTGTCATAAAAGTTAATGATTTAAGAAAGCAACCAAAAGGAGAAAAAAAATATTGAGATACCTTATACAAAAACTAGTCGAAAATGTTAGTTTTAGTTCATAAAATAATAAAACATTTTTATATTTCATTTCAAAGATCTCAATTTTTTTTAATCTGTTCTATGACACCATGAAATAGTAGCCGCCATGTTATTACGTCACACTGCTTTGTAAGTACACTAAAACACACTCGGGGTTATACAGCGAGCTATGAAACGCGAATCGATACATAGCTATATAACCCCGAGCTTCCTTAGGAGGCCCATAGTAAGAGACCACGTCTCGGCACCGTAGGTCATCACTGGTAATACGTGATTGTTTAGATTGTTTGTTGAATTTATATTCATGTCATCCCCATTCTGTAAAGCGAACTGACGTCATTACCACATAGCAATATGGCGTCCACTGCGTCCAGCGTTTTTGACAATTTGCCAAAAACGCGCGTAATTTGAAAAGATAAAAATGAAATGCATTTTTATGGCACTTATCGATTTAATAAAATAAAATGTGTTTTTTTTTCTGTGGTTTAAAAATGGGGGAATACCAGTGAGTTTTTGTTAATGCCGGCGTCTTACGATAAATATCTGTTAAAGATTTATTTACCTACCAAAATATAATTTTTCAATATGAAAGATAATAAATCTATACTAATTTTATAAAACTGATAAGTTTGCTGTAACGCATTAATTTCAAGAGTTAATGATCTGATATTGAAAAATTATTTCTGTGTTAAAAAGCTGATTTTTCGAGAAAGTTATTAACTATACATCATACTAAGTAAGCAGAGTATAAATAAAAAATGATTTAAAAACGGGGAAAAGTTTAAATTCCTTTTGACTTTCCGTTTAACTCAATTAGAATAGAATAAACTTTATTGTACACCTTTTAAACAGTTTACATTTAGGAGGATATTAATTTTACAACCATGTACAAATGGCGGCCTTATCGCTAAAAAGCAATTTCTTACAGGCAATCGTTACTTAAAACTACTGAAAAACAATTTACGAAAGTACTGAAAAAAAATTACGGCAACATATGTCTATCTTTTAAGGTTAGCTCACTTATAACCTTTTTATTACACATTTATCGTAAACAGACTAGTTCACGCTGTAATACATCGCGTTACGACTAATAGGAGATGCAGACTGATCAGCTGGCAAATAACAATTTTCTAGAGGTTCTCTTGAATCCTTCACGATGCGATTGAAAGTATCAAAATGTGTTTTATATAAATATATATAGATAGGTGAAACTTGTCATTGTAGCCAACAGTCTTTCTTAGAAGGACCAAGATACATTCACATAAACTGTTTTGTTATAGGTTTACTTACCTGTTTCGAAACAAAGGAAAAAGGACCCTAAATACCCTTATAAGTTGTCTATCCACATAATACGATTTACAGAGGTTCCTTGTGTGTACCGTGAATACATTATAATAAGATTTCCGCACTGTTTGTTCAATATATGTTTGCTTAATATTTTGATTTAAGAGAGACGAAGTTACTGACTTGAAGACGATATTTACATGCTGCAGTCAAGCGTGAAGTGTTTTTAACCGACTTCAAAAAGAAGAGGTTCTCAATTCAATAGGTCTTTTTAAATATTTGTTACCTCAAAACAGAACTGTTCAACTTTACACCAATTTTTTTTTATGAGAAAAATATTTAATAGCTAAAGAGTATCGATAACTAGCGTGAAGGTTGCACGTTTTGGCTTTCGGTCAAAAATGCAGGTACGAAATTATTTCAGTACGTGACCAAGGTTTGTTTATGAACGCCATATAGTTAGGACATATACACAATTTTCTAGTAAACGTGGATACTGACGTCATTATAGAGCACAATAACACGTACACATGGCCAGTTTGAAATAGGAGGTATTCTTTCTAACGGACTTCAAAAAAGGAGGAGGTTATCAATTCGACTGTATTTTCTTTTTTTTTTGTTACCTTATAGTTTTCGACGGGGTGAACAGATTTTGAAGATTCTTTTTTATATGAAAGCTGGTGCTTCCCGTGTGGTCTTTTCAATTTGGTCCAGTTCTTGAAATTAGTTTTTTCTTTTTGTTGAAATTTGCGTTTATTTGCTGTAGTTTGCAATTTGTTTCTGGTTAGACTCAATACTACTCGTATATTCATTTAGTTAATATCAACCGTACTTGAAAAGGTAAATAGAGCTGAAGAATACCGCACCAAGAAGATATTGTACAGTCTAAAGTATACTACAAGATTCGGAATGAGGACTAGAAAGAGAACGGGTTCGTTCTGTGACAGGAGTGACAGAAGTAAGAACGGGGGACAGAAATATTATGCTGTCTTTAGTGGTAATCAATTACAAAAATCTGTCTAGCATATGATGAAAAATGTAGGAGTCTTTTATGAAATGTTTTAATACACTCAGACTATAATTATAAACATATTCAGTAATACACTATAGTAGAAGATAGTTCAATTATTGCGTGTATCCCTAGCAATAATGTTTTTAAGTATTTTGCGCAAATTACATCTGGGATTCAAAACATTTTCAACATGTATCTTTAAATCATAAAACCTTAAATACGACAACTAATTGACATTTACAACATTAGAACACGTCGAATGACATTATAACGGATTTTGTATGACTTGCTTTTAATCTCGTTTGTAAATGGATTTTCTTAAATTACCCTTTTAGGTACAATGTATTTACCTAAAGGAGAAGTGATAGAAAAGGATTCCTTTTTAATTAACATTTAGTAGATAACGTACATGAGTGAGTGGACTTCTAATGACTATGGAATTTCTAATTAGGACATCCTTAAAAAGCCCTTTTTACTTTATTATATTATATTAATAATAGCCTTTTTACTCATTTGGATGGTAACTAATTGGTAGGGTGATTTAGTCTTGAAGTTTGCTCCGCTCTTTCAAATAACAGAAGTATTTTATGATGTGATCGTAAGGCAATATTCATCAAAGTCTGTGGCTGCATTCGTGTGTCTGTTAGCAATCCAAACTATACAAGACTGAATTACTCAGGTGAACAAAACATATCCCTATTTTACTCATCGGTGAGAAAAGATTATCATCAGACACTCTGATTCTAGTAATTGTTCGAAGAAGAATAAAACGTGAAGATTCAAGACGATAATGTTGAAATTTCGTACGGATACATTGCGCGTACAGTTTCATGCAAGTATGTATTAACTTAATATTACTCTCTGACCACATTCATAAACTAGTTTTATCAATTTTATTCAATTTATTTTTATATTTTATGATAAACGAAATCTAAAATTTAAATGGTGTACTTGCGGAACTGTCAAAGAAGTTAAAATTTATGTTTATACGCAAGTGTGAAAAATCTGTTGCAAAAAACACAATTTTTAAACGAAGTTTGCAGTTCACTATCCGATTTCATTCATATACGCCACTAAAAGGCAATTATGGCTTAGACTTTTGGCCCTGGGTGGAACAGTTTTGTACAAGTTGTTTTGTTTGTCGTTTCAGTTCAAGTGGCGTGACTTAAATTTTAGCTTTGCTGCATAGTTTAAATGCATTTTAGTTATAAAAAGGCTTTATATTAAGTTAGGTGGAATTGTGTTCGTAGTCCTCTATTTATGATTTCAAACTTTAGCATACTAAATTCAAAAATTATAAATAGCCAACTATTTTTTTTTGACATTCGTTCGATGCAAATAGGAGGAGTATTCTAAGTTTAACAACTTTGTATCCGTTTGTATTATCGTAGCTTGCAGACAGACACACGTTTTTAATTAGTAGAGAAAAATAGAAATGAAGATGTTTAAGAAGAGTTTGTAGCATTTAAAAGTTAAGAAAATGGAACTTCGTGAACTTGGTACACAGTGATATAAGTTACCAAATAATAATATAGGCAGGGTTTTTTTAGGTTGGCACAAGTCACTTCGGTGTCTGGCTTTGTTATTTCCCCGTAAAGCTGTGCATACAACATTGTTTTTAGTGTAGTAAGTGTTACAACACTTACACACTATTAACGTGAACATGGCAAGGACTATGTGTACGTAAGTTCTGCACACAACCACTTAGCTTAGTTGAACTTACAAGAAAATTCGTTTTTAACGCAAGCTACACTTTCATGAAATAATGGCAACAGAAGGGTGTGAAAAGTACTGAAGAGTTTAAAAGTAAATTAAAAACGTTTTCAACTTTTCAGTGTATTTTTGGATAAAACAAAATGTATAGTTATGTACATACATAGATAGACAGATGATAGACAACTGCACTGCCTGGACAAGGAAAACTTAAAACACTATAACAACTGGTCTGACCAGCGTGGTATTGTAAACCAGATCTGCCTTTGTAAAGTCTATTTATTATTTATATCGTTATTATGTATACTATTTATATCATGATATCTGTGCGTAATTATCTTGGTCACAGCATCACGTGTGAACGGCTAAATGAATTGAAACGATTCTTTTAGTGTAAGATACCGCATTTGACGAAACTTATTGGCTGTATTACATTACGCCACGACCAATAAGACAACAGGCAAATTTCAAACTTTTGATAGATGCAAATTTGCGCGGATCAGCTCGTCTATCATTATATTATAACTTAACACATTCCCAACACGTCTTTAATTAGACAGCGCTTGTATTATGGTAATGAGATAGTTGATTAATATGCTGACATGTGTCTAAAAGCGTAAATATTAAAGATAAATTGTACGTACACATAGAATATGAGTATATGATAACCATCATATGATACCTATTGATTATGCTTATCACGCTGTCATGTTCAGGGGTTCAGTGTGTTTCCAGAGATTTCCTTTCGAGGGTGCACCTGGTTTCCGGGCTACTAGTACCCGAGACGGCGTGTGCTTTTAGTCGATTGGAGTCCAACATTGCCACCAGTCGGTGGTATCCGGTGGGATTTCGCACAGAAAAGAGGTTCAGTGTGAGTTTCATATTACTAGATTACCACACTGGTCAAAATAAATAAATATCTCAAGCTGTAACCGTATTACGAGTTATAAATTTACGACGCAAGAGATTCATTGGCCGCCAGGACTGATACAGGGTGATCACAACTTTTATATGTTAAATTAATAGGTGAAATCACCATCAAAAGCATATGAAGACTGATTATACTTATTTCTTTTACACTTGATTGTAGTTATTTAACCTTGTAAATATTCGACTGTTTATATTAACTGGGCTTTGAAAGGTATTTCCACCGCCAGAGATTTTAAGTTTTCTATACCTACTCAACATAAATTCACAAAGTTTTTTCATCCAGAAATTTACGTCACTATATAATTTGTGTTGTGTTGTGTTGCATGCTTCAGGCTTAAACCTGTTTGGAAAATAGCAATCTGTATGCAGATTCTTGATTGAGAAAATAATTATGTTCATAATGTTCTTTATCTAAGCTATCTTCGTTGCACAATTTTGCTCGTGTTTTGAACTGCTAGGAGAGCCTTAATGCCTGTAATAAATGTTTTATTTTTACTGCAAATAACAACTTATTGAATTCTCTTCTTTACTTTCACAATTACAAGAAAATAAATTACAAATACAAAATATAAATTATGTGAATGCCCTAATACATACTAATTTAATAAACTTGAAAGTACCTCTGTCTATCTGTAAATTTTCACGACTAAACCGCTATATCGATTTCAATGAAATTTGGAATGGCGATACTTTAACCGGTATAAACGCAGACTATACATAGGTATAATGAAACTGTAAGTATTCGATGTTTGTCACTGAAGATATCGAAAGAAAAGCTAATGAATGGAACAAATTTTTTTTAGAATTTTTGTATCTTTGTCTGTGTGTTTGTGCGCGCTAATCTCAGAAGATATTTAACTGCTTTGGATGTGGTTTTCTCTTATATATTATAAGTTAAAAAGTTTATCAGGTTAAAGACCGGGATAGCCATCATATACGCGAGCGAAGCTATAAGCAAAAGTTAGTGAAATATTTATATATCATCAATGTCGTGAAACTAAACAAGTATGTTCATAATTTTAAAAGCGTTTCATGTCTCTAAAATTTAGTACGACGGTCGACTGGCATTAATAAGAAATATTTCATGTTATTTTTCTCACATTTTAGGTCTCTTTACTCTTAAAGTGATCATAAAATTGGATAGCACCAACAAACACAGACGTGAGTGCTGTCAGATACAGAGAGTTCTCGGTCATACATGACACAGACTGAAAAGAGCGCAGACATGATTAAATTATGTCATAGTACAAACATCGACACAGTGTGAAAATATTTTGTTCTTTATGAAAGTAAATGTAGGGAGTACGTATACCACAATTATTTAGTGTTCCTCCCAGTAATAATAATGTTTCACATAATGACCCACTAAACAGAATGTGCAGGAACTATAACACCGTGTGCTCACAGTTCGATATCTTTTACGAAAGTCTCAATGCCTTCAGATCTTCTCTCATTCGTTATAGCAAGCTTTAATTTTAATGCACATCTCAGTTTTCTATATATATTTAGTTTCTAACGGTATACCTAACTATGGTTAGTTTTTGCTTTCATCTTATAATTTTTATTTCTATGCCAAAACGAATCCAGTTACAACTGTACACAACTTTAACAGTAGACAGTAGCTACTGTTAAAGTTGTGTACAGTTGTAACTGGATTGCAGGTTTACTATAATGTACTGTTAAGACTGCTCTTTGTATTTTTTCAATCTGTTATCTGTATCTGTACCTATTACATAAAATAAAATAAAATAAATTAAATTAAATTAGAGCATCACTTAAGAAGAAGAGATGAGTTATAGACTTAGAGAATTATAGAATTTTCCCTGACTGACTTTAAAGAGTTAAGGCTTTCTACTTAATGAATTCAGGATATTTTTTTATATTGTAGAACACCGATACACTCAAAACAAGTCACATATTGGTTATGTTGCTTTGAGAGTTGAGATACGGTATTTTCTGCATACCAAACAGATGGTATTAATATTTAAACCTTGCTAAATGTATTTGTTTTAGTCTTCCGTTGCAAAATCAACTAAAAGAACTAAAATTTATAGATATGTGCATATTTGAAATTAAGTGCTAGTTTGACCAGTTTTGGAAAAAGATTTGAATAGTTATTTGTCTTATAACACTACTAGCATTTGTCCGCGGCTCCGCTCTTGATAATGTTGGTTATGGTTGGTAAAGAGTAATCTATGTCTTTTCGTTACAATGTAAATTATATCTTTGCCGAATTTCATTGAAATCGGTGCAGCGTTTTAGTCGTGAAAGCGTAACAGACAGACTTTTATAATATTAGCATGGATTTGACAGGTACAGGTTGCAAATATATATGTATCTAATCTATTATCTAACATAAATGAAATGTCTCTATCCTAGACTTGTGAAACTGAAATCTGTTGTTATTTGCCAGTTGCCATAAGTGCAAATATAGTCTACAAAGATCTATATTAATGAGGGGTGAAAGTGATCCTAGGCGTATTATCCTGATTGTTAGACAGCTAACATTTCATTTCATCCTAATTTTATTCAAATTTAAAACTCTACATAACCTAACTTTAATTTTCCATGTCAGTTAAAATATTTCTGTAAATGAAGACAACTCTTACCATTTTTCAAAGTCATATCAGCATTGGAAACAAAACACTGTCAGGCCATTAATCATTATGTCCCTGACCTCAAACATACAACCCTAAAAAAGAGTTCCACTTGTGATTACGTCCATTTGCAGATCAATTGTTTCATCGTATGTAATACATTATTTCCGGCTTAGTTGTAAACATTTTTTTTATGTATGGGCCTGCCAAAATGACTTTATTCTGTCAACTGATGTGTGATGTGTATGTTTGGTTACTAAAATCAAGAATTAGATGCATAAAGCTTCACCGTGGGAGAGCCACGCTCACAGAAAATCGTTGTAAAACAGCGTTTGTGCTGTGTTTCACCGAGAGAGTGAGGATACCGGAGACTCATACCCCCCCCTCCCCAAAAAAACTACTCTGAACGTATTCAAAATTATTTTAAGCTTAGAATGTTAGATTTGTCATATGCGTCATTTTTACAAGACTTGGGACAGATTTCGGTAATAATTACCAACAATACAAGTACAATAAGAGCATTGAACCAAGAACAGTTTGTACTATTGGTATACAGATGCTCTCTAACTGCATCGATGACAATTCTAGTCTAAGTGGCACTAACACAGTCACTTTAGCGGGCTTAATGGATTAGTCAATGTCTGTTTGCCTTAAGTGATTAGTCAATGGATGATTGTTATGAACGTAATTACTTGCGATAAGCATTTTTATGTATCGTAAAATGAGGTAGTATCCCATTTTACGTTACATAAAAATTCTATTAAATCATTGTTTCACAAATTCTATAACAACTGACTCTTCTTTTGTATTTCTTTAAAGACTTGATATTTTTGTAGTTCATTCCGCTCTAAAATAACAATCTGTCTATCTAAATTGCGTTTGTTGACTTAAGACTTGCAGTTCTACATAATATAACTACGTCAGTTAAGAGAGAAGCATGAATTATTCAATATTTTATAATAGTTGGTAGTAGAACGCTATAGATGTGTAGTATTATTAGAGCGAGAGGAGGAAAATACCGTTACTGTGCTGCAAATTTTGTCCTTCTACACGGGTCCCCTTTGTTCTGATTTACAGATCAGTTTACTCGGCATCAGTGGAAAAGTACCTTAGCAGACTATGATTAAATAGAATTATGTATAAACATATATACATAATATATTTACAATGTTTCCTTGGAATTTTCTCGATGGGGTATTTATATATTTTCGATTTTTAAGACAACTCCCGCACTAGGATTTTTCCTATAACGCGGGGATCTTTATAAACATACACGAAACAGACACAAAGAACACTCGCCACCTACAATAATTGGTGGATCATACAAAGTTTAATCCCACAGCACTTAGCGACGATATTAAAGTAAACTAAAACTTATTTCTATTCAACTAGTATAAAGTTCAAAGAATAATTATTAACTTACTTCTTCAGGTGAGAAATTATTACCCAGACAGTTCACTGTAATATGCGATTGAACAATTTGTTTGAGCGTGCTCGCATGCCTTTGAGCTATTAATCGTCGTACAATCGTACATGTGTCGCATCAATCTAGTTCAAAGTGCTATGGAAACCGCATTCATTAGGAACGTATACAGTGATTTTATTAATTGATAAACATTTATACTTCAAAGTAGTTGTTTATCGTTTTCATAAGTTTCATATAATCTTTATTTAATCTATTAAACTTTCTAAACAAATTTATAAGCTCTATCTCCTCTTGCAATTGCGATCGAATTTGGCTATTTCTTGTTCCTAGATTATTACAACTTCAACTAAGGTTAAGAAGGTGTATAGAGTAGTTATACTTAAGATACAAAATAAAAGCCATCGGGTTCTTTTAACAGAATCCACCTTTGTCTGTAACTCTGGTCGAACTTTATAATTCTTATTGCATTTGAAAGTCAAATTCTTTAGGACGACTTCACTTCAAAACCATGTTACAATTCCAGAGGTATTAGACTTCATAATGTTTTAAAAAGTGCCTTCAAATAACTGTTGGTCTGATTTTTTTGTCTTACTTCATTTGTTAGTCTAATTATTACGAAAGAGTCTACTCTATTTAACACCACGTGGTCATCATGATTATAAATACTATTTAACACTATGGTAAAACTCCTATAGTTGGAACCTTCATCATAAACGCAAGTATAAATACTTGGAAAAGTATGTTCAGTTAAGTAAATGAAAAAACTAAATTATGTTAAATTGGAAACTTTTTGAGTTTGTTTTTATTTATTTGGAAAAATAAATCATAAGCAATTGTGATAAAAACACTTGACAATACTTTGAAATATGCGTTTGAACAATTTATTTGAAATGCCACTAAACATTAACCGTATACATATATATGTCACTGGACTGTAGTAGTAATATTATTTAAAGTTCTACGAGAACCGTAGAACTTTAAATAATATCAGAAATTTTTGGAGCTTATTTTCGATAAATTACGAAAGATAAACAATTTACAAGTGTGATAAAAACACTTGACAATACTATGAAATATGCGATTGAACAATTTATTTGAATATGTTGCATGCGCACTGATCATTAACCGTATTCATCCATGTGTCCCTAGCATCTAGTTCAAAGTTCTACGGAAACCGCTATCGTAAAGAACCTGTCCGATTAATTCATTTCTGCACATAAACTATACACTTCTGTGGACGTTTATTGATGTTTTTTTTTTCTAAATAGAAACTTACATAAAGCTTTTTTAGTTTACATAAGCTTACTTAGCTAGTTTAAGTATAGATAGTGACATGGGACAAGGACATGATGTTATTTAATAAATATTATTTCAAAACACGCATTTTGTTATTATTCTGTTTAAAATTTTCTCAGTAAAGTATACGTATATATAAAATATATTTTTTACTTACAAAGTATACCTATATGAAACGCTGTTATTTACGAGTGTTACATTAAAATTATTTTCGACGGCGAGAACAATATCAGATATAACAATTTATCATTTGAAGGTGACGTAAAAAGGTTTCTTATATAAGCTTCTTTTTCTAAATGAGGTTCTCTGTGATGACGTATGTTCCTCGAAATAGTAAATCCTGTTGGTTACGAATAGAATTTAATTACTTATCAGAAGATGCGTCTCAGTATGTAAAAGTTTATTGAATATATCTGTTGTAAAAGTTCTTCTTGGTTACAATTACACGAGTAAATAAAAGAGAATTATTATCGTGGAGCTTTAACTACAGTAGCAGTTATACAACATAGATTACCCCCATCGAAGTCGAATCGGAACAAATATTCAATAGTGTGGTATTCATAGGGGGTAATTTGTTTTATACAAATTATAGTGATGATATGAATAATGTCTATGGAGGAGTGGAGAAGTATCCTTTACTTCGATCTGTTCTCGTTGGCAACTGTAGGAATCATCCTTAGGTTAGGAATATAGTTCGCATACGTCATACTACAAATACTACTAAAATTCATACTACATGACTTTTTTCGAAACGGGTTGTGGTGATGTAATCTAAACTTGTTTTTTGCCAATTTTTTATATTGTAGTAGCATAGCGACATATAGGTTAAAAAAGTATTGAAACTGCGTCAATGCTACAGTTGGGTAAAAAAACACGTTTTGTTCTCATTCACTTACATGTAAAACTTACATGCCGTAATACTTTAATTCATTTGATGACAGTCGTCATGTTTTTTACCGGATAACTACAGTTATGTTATTTGATTATATCAGCCCTTAAACAGACATTAACGTAACAAGGACATTCGAGTCACCGTGACGCAACATTAATATTTAACCAGATATAAGTAAAAATTACACAGCATGGAAGTTGTTTACATTAGATTTATTTTAAATAATTGGAATTATTAATGTACCTACTAGCTTTTGCCCGTGGCTTCACCAGCGTATATATCGCTTATCGCGGTAAATAGTAACCTATGTCCTACCTCAAGAATCAATTGATCTTCGTTGTAAATTTCGGTTCAGCGGTTAGTTGTGAAAGAGTAACAAACAGGCAGACAGAGTTACAGTTAATATTAGTATGGAAGTGTCGATTCACAAATATACTGTAAGTACTTCGTCATTTAATTTATTTTCTTATTGACAGTTGCTTTAGAACCTTGTATGTCGAAGTTTGTGATTAATTTAAAACTTACAATAAAATATTTGTAAGATATACAAAATTGGGTTCCACTTCGACAATAAATATCGAATAGTACTTGATAGCGTCTGATAGTAGTCGCTTCGCTAAATATGTGACTCATCAACCGAAAAATCCCCACTAATTGCCTAAATATCGAACTGTCAAAAGACAATAAAATTAAAACAGAGCACAATAGGCAAAATCAAAGAAATATCTATTCACAAAATATAACAGTTTTTCTAGTAATTGTATATTCTGTTTTAATCGTATTTTCTTCAGAATTTAATTACGAATCCATTACAAAAGTACTACGAAAAATGAAAGGTTCGAGGAGTACTTTCTCCCCTATTGACAAGCTTCTGAAGTAATTTTCATCAGTTGTAGTCTATAACGAACACTCAAGGCTCGGCGACACGGTATTTTAGCAAAGTACACATAAAACAGAAAAGCAAAAGGTCAACGACCTTTTAACGTTTGCGTTTAGCACCTAAATGCTGATTTACAGTTTACGTTTGAATGATAATTAGAATAGTAATGATAATAACGATCTAATTTGTATGCGGTAACTATACTACAGTGTGAGTTAGAACATCTGGCTTCAGTGTTCGAAACTCAGTCACTGGGTATTAAAACTGTTTTAAGCCACGATAGATTTGATTCAATTAGATATTTTTTAATTTTGTCGCACGTATTAATGTACCTGAAATTTTAGGAAATAACATGACTAAACGTATTACACGTTTTTACTGCAATATAAGGGTTTTACAATATATGAATACTTCGACCTTTTCGGACTGGTTTTGATATTTATTTTGTGGAGTAATTTGATCTTACTTAAGGTCAACCTGATTTTTTATTTCGGAGACTGTCTTATGATGTTGTATGTCATATAAATGTCAGATCCTGCTTCGAATCGTAAAATTGTAAAAAAAATATCATTAGAAATAATCAAATATCGAAAATGTCGCGACACATCGTTTGTATAACATTTCTATATTTTAGAAGAAAAAAATATCCATAGCAAACTTATTTATTGTAATGTAAAAAATATATATTGGATTAAAGTAAGATTTGTAGTTCTGACATCAAAGTCTTGGATTCAAACGATATACGTACATAATAACACGGAAATAGATCATGTTTTCGTATGTTCCTTGTAGGTATGATGCTTGTGATATCAATATAGTTATAAAGGAAGATTGGAGATTCATATTTCAATCGTGGAAATGCCTATTAGGGCTCCGAAGAGTTTCTTTTTCAATTTGGCATAATAAAAATATGTTTGGCGGCTATATGTTGATATACATTTTAAATAATATGTAATCTAATATTTTGTAAATTAATTTAAAAAACTCTACTTAAAACGTTTAGTGCTGGTTTAAAACTACTTTGAAAGATATTTTCGACCATCAAGTAGGTATAATAGTGACAAGGGAATAAACCAGTCAGTCATTTACATTTAAATACACTCAAGTCAAACGTATAATTAAATGTTTAAATTTAAGAATATTATGATTAGAAAACCGACCAATACGATAAAAATCAAGTTTGAAATTACTAATACTAAAACGCATATTTTGAAAAGGATAATGTGGAAAAAAGATAGTGAGATTTTCTAGGAGGCAGAATATTAAAAATTAAAAATAACCAATATTAGAAGTCGTGGACAAGAATTTAGTATTGCTTAAAACAAAGTTAGATAATATCATCACCCAGTAATATCACGATGCCTAGACCTAGATGACGATGTGTGTTAGATAAATATTTATCTAACACACAACGCCATCTAGTCTCAAGCTAAGCAGAGCTTGTGTTATGATTACTAGACAACCGATATTAATACATATATACTTTTTTTTTAAATACATATATATTATACATAGAAATCACCCAAACTCCGAAATAAATATTTGCAGATCATACATTTGGAGATACGAGATCTCAAGCACACACTTACCACTTACACTCGCATACACTTACCACTGCGCCACCGAGGCAGTTAACAACTGTTAAAATCAGAATACTATGAAGGTATAGTTACCCGTTTATTAAAAAAAATGCAATAGTACACTTGTCCACGAGGAAATTCTATCTATCGCTCTCGTGCCCTGTATGTGAGGTACGATTGTAAGTTTCCTATTTTAATATACAAGAGACTACCACTAATGCCTGTAAGATATTGCTTCGTGCGGTAAGGTCACTAGCAGTAATGCCTAATCAGTCAATACTTTAAGATTTTTCCAAGTATTCCAAATCTTGGTATACAATAAAAAAATATCGGGCATCTGTCACACAACGTCATATAGCTAAGTTAGCAAAGCTTTAACTGTGACAGACTGACTACGACAATGTTTGTAAACTTTTTTTTTGTAAAATACACACATATTTCATATAAAAAACCACCGTAATTCCAAAATAAATAAATGCAGATCATATAAACATTTGATCCGACTCGGAAATAAAAACTGAGACCTCAAGCACTCAAGCAAACGCATAAAACAGAAAAGCAACTACCACTGTCCCACCGAGGTCGTCCCGTGATAAAGTTAGGTTACGTCACTCACAATTGAAACATTTTTTGTACTTTTTGTTCTCCTGCACATTTTTTTTTTATGAAATGGGCGGGCAAAAGAGCAGACGTATCACCTGATGGTAAGCGATTACCGTCGCCCATGGACACTTGCAAACACCAGAGGCGTCACAAGTGCGTTGCCGGCCTTTGGGGATAGGAAGAAGAGATAGGGGGAGGGGGTTTGGATTATGGGCTATCCTCACTCACTCGGTGAAACATAGCGCAAGCACTATTTCACACCGGTTTTCTGGGAGGCCGAGTTCGACCACTCTGGTCGAGCCGGCCCATTCATGCCGAAGCGTGGCTCTCCCACATCATCTTCACGATGAATTTTTCTCAAGACCAAGCATTTTCTTCACGTTTTAATACCTCTTTTCTCTAATGGCATATGTTAGTAAGCAATATTCATACCCGTTATTCGATTTTCATATCGGAAAAATGGTTTGTTTGTTTGAATTTCTTTTGAGTACCTTGTAGCAGAATATACTTATCGTTGTGTGAAATAAAAATGTTTGTTTACATCTCCAGCGATAAACAATCATAACATAAAAAAATATTGATGTTCCTCATCCTTTTAATGGTTTAACCTATTATTTTAACCCATGAACTAAACTGAGGCACCAATAACTTTAATACAGTAGTTTCCGTTTAGAATTATGGGTAATAGTGCGGTTGAGCTAAATCAATAAATAAACTGCCCGCATGAGGCTGGAACGGACGTGACTCACACACAAATCGCATCGATCTCGCTGATCCAATATGGTTTGATTTGAAAACTCATTTATTTACACTGGTAGTGGTTGAAACACAGATATTTTAAGATGTAATTGTGTTATCTATAAAAGAATTGGTGTAATCAAAAATTTAAACTTTTGCATTTAATTTTTATCTTAATCCAACATCGAGGTCGCAAACTTATTTTTTTATATGAACTAAAAAAATAAATTACGCTGTTTTTTACTGTGTTATTATTTTCTTTACTTATGGTCATCTATTACAATATAATCAAGAATTAGTACTGGAATATTGATGGGTTTTGAAGCAGCTACAACATTCAAATCAACATCAGTTACATTTTGGTCAGGATAATTCTTTATTAGTAGTAGGGGCGAGTCTCAGCTACCTACCGGGTCCACAGGTGGCGGATAGTGGAACGACCTGTAGATATGCAGGTCAGCTGCGAATAAGGTTTGCCAAATAAGCAGTCCCGGACCGAGGCGGTAAGGTATCAGGGTGTGGCGGGATATCTCGTGGCACAGTTATCTCCAAGAAATACCACATTGCCCGTAAATACCTTACGACATGGCGAGCTTGCACCGCCACTTAAATAAATAAGTGCATCGCCCTGGCAGAGGGCAGCAGCTTGCCAGCGTTCTTCGCGGCGAACCTCAATGGGGGTATACGACCGGAGAAATGAATACCTGTGTGCGGCGATGGAGTCCGTCATAACCGGATGCAGTACTGCGATCACCAACCCGTCGTTGCTGACGTGGTGATTATTGCTAAACCCCCTCTCCACAAATCATGACTGCACAAAACACGTATCGACCCCGAGTTCCCAGCGCTCCGTCACTCTCTGGCCCGAGCAGTGGCCAGGCGACACGGGGCAGGGGTGCGAAAAGGAATCCCTGGGAGTTGACAGACTGCCGAAAGCAACTTTATATAGCCACATACAATGTACAGACGCTGTCTACGCACGATAGGCTCTTGGAACTTGAAACAGAGCTGCAACGCATCAAGTGGGACATTGTCGGGCTCTGTGAAATCCGAAGAGAGGGCGAAGAACTTATTACACTACCATCAGGTAATATACTATACTACAAAGAGGGAGAAACCAAGGGAACAGGAGGTATTGGTTTTCTAGTCAACAGGGAAATAAAAGATCGCGTACTGGAATTTGGTTGTGTGTCCAATAGAGTGGCATATACGAAGTTAAAATTATCCACCAAATACACTTGCAATAGTACAAGTATATGCTCCCACAACAAGTCACCCCGATGACGAAGTTGAGAACCTATACGAAGGGGTTACCATCGCTGTGCAAAAATGTAAGTCACATTATACAATAGTTATGGGAGATTTCAACGCTAGAGTCGGAAGGAAAGAAATGGATGTCGAGGGTTGTATCGGGAATTTTGGCCTTGGCACTAGAAATGATAGAGGGAAGATACTGGTAAACTACGTGATGCAAAGCAATATGTATATCATGAACACCTTTTTTGACAAAAGGCCTCAACGAAAGTGGACATGGAGGCATCCAAATGGCTTACATAAAAGCGAATACGACTACATAATCAGCAACCGTAAGGATTTTGTGCAAGATGTATCAGTACTTAATAATTTCTCAACTGGTAGTGACCACCGCTTGGTACGTGCAACCCTCGCCATAAATACCAGAGCGGAAAGAGGCAAACTCGTTCGGAAACATATACCGCGCCATGTTATTCCTGATGTACTCAGAGTGAATGCCGACATGTACGAGGAGTACATTGGCGGTCACTTATGGGATTATGACCAACTAAAGCAGCTCTCAATTGATGATTTAAATAAGCACTTGACTTCCACGATGACGGAAGCACTGAATGCAGTAATGCCTCATAATGTCGATTTTAAACCGAAAAAATTAACGCAAGGTACGCTCGAACTCATGGAGGAACGCCACCAATTAAGGTTGGAAAACAAGTCAAATACTCCAGTTTACCACCTGCTGCATAATACGATCCGCCAGAGGATAAAAGAAGATCTGCTGAAATATCAACATGATAATATCGCTACAGCAATTGAGCTAAACACCAGCAAACGAGTTCTGAAAACACAGCTATCTAACGGCAGAAAGGAGATTTTCCAACTTATGGACGATAGAGGCAGTGTCGTAACCAACAGAGAACAGCTGTTGGAGGTGGCGAGGAGGTACTTTGAATCTCTCTACAAAAGTAAGGTGCCATTGGTGAACTCGCAGGCCGAAGGAGAGAGGAATAGGCCACCTGTTGCTAACGTTGGTTCGGAGGAAGTTCCGGATGTTACTGTGGGGGAGATTCGCTTGGCGCTCAGTCAACTCAAAAACAGAAAATCCCCTGGCCAAGATAATATCATTCCCGAAATGCTGAAGCTTGGATCTGAGGCACTTTGGAGAGCGTTGGCATTACTGTTTACAGATTGCATATTAAACGGTAGGATACCTGATGACTGGCACAATGCGGTAATTGTCCTTCTTCATAAAAAGGGGGACATACGGAAATTAGACAACTACCGGCCGATAAGCCTTTTATCACATTGCTATAAATTGTTCACTAGAGTCATCCTAAATAGAATAAATAGGAAACTGGATGAGTACCAACCAAGGGAACAGGCAGGGTTCCGTTCGGGATACGGAACGAGTGATCACTTGCAAACTCTGAAGACCATCATCGAGAAATGTCACGAGTACCGGAAACCGATCATGATCGCGTTTGTAGACTACGAAAAAGCCTTTGATTCAGTAGAAGCGTGGGCGGTTGAGAAGGCCTTGGTGGCCAACAGAGTGGACGAGAGATACATCCAGATTATTAAACACCTGCAACTATCGGGAACATCTTCAGTGAGTCTCCATAAGCTGACAGATACCTTTAGACTAGAACGAGGGGTACGCCAAGGCGATACGATTTCGCCAAAGCTGTTCAACGCCGCCCTCGAAAATATTTTCAGGGAGCTCGATTGGTCTGGCAGAGGGATATTGATTGACGGCGAAAGGCTAAACAATCTTCGATTTGCGGATGATATTGCTCTGGTTGCCGATAGTGTTGAAGATATGATCACTATGCTTAAGGAACTACAAACTGAATCAGCCAAAATAGGATTGAAACTGAACGAATCAAAAACAAAAATCATGACGAACATCCAAGAGGCGGAAAATCATGAATTTCCTGTAGAACTTGTTGACCACTACATTTATCTGGGCCACAAAATCACACTTGCGGTGGGGAATCAGGTGGCGGAAATTGACAGACGCATTGCACAGGCATGGGCATCCTTTGGAGCAAACAGCTATATCCTGCGGTCTAAAAAAATCGCCCAGTACCTCAAGACCAAGGTGTTTAACCAGTGTGTTCTGCCGGTCTTCACGTACGGGATGGAGACCACGACCTTGACAGAGAAGTCTGCTCAAAAACTCCTTGTTGCACAGCGAGCAATGGAAAGATCTATGCTCGGAATATCTTTATTGGACCGCAGGAGAAACGAGTGGATTAGGGAAAAAACAAAAGTCAGGGATGTGGTACAGGAAATAGAGGCCCGTAAGTGGAGATGGGCTGGCCACATCGCCAGGATGGACCCCAAAAGATGGACAAGAAAAACACTAGAGTGGAGACCTCGCGCTAACACCCGCGGACGAGGAAGACCGCCCAAGAGATGGACAGACGACATCCGGCAACAAGCTGGTATAAATTGGATGCAGGTGTCCCAGGACAGGTGCCAGTGGAGGAGTGAAGAGGAGGCCTACGTTCGAAGACGAACATGTTAGGGGCTGTTATAGATAGAATTCTTTATTATCATTGATATTTGAAAGAAATGTATGCAGTGATTAGGTCACGGACTATATCATCGATTAATTTAGTGAAAACCTGGCTAAAAAGTTTTTGATAATTTTTAATAAATCTTCAAAATGCTAAATGCCAGAAGTGATAACAGTTGTCACAGAGACATATCACAGCAGAGTATTTGGGGCAAGAATAAACTTTTGTTTTAAAGTAACTAACTTTACTTTTAACTAGCTGAACTACGCGGTACCAGCGTTTATTGTCGTACCGCGGGTAACGCCGCGGGGCGAAGCTAGTCTAAACAAATTAGCCTAGTTTACCCCTTATATAATTAGCTACCTATCAGTAAAAGTCCGGTCATAATACCGGACCAACTATTCCAGAGGTTAGCCGGAACAAACAGGCAGACAAATATTGTAAAAAATCTTAAACCTATGCATTTAGTATAAAAGCGGTTTTTTAATGTTATAAACAGACACTACAATTTTATTTATTTGTATAGATGAAAAAAATTTAATAATAGATCGGCGCTAGAATATATTTTGAGTAAAATAGGAATGTCACCTGTAGCCGACAATTATATAGCTGTCCCTGACAATTTTGTTTGGAGCGATAGGTGTTTATTACCAATTGTAAGGAAAATGGTTTTATGAAACGCCACAAAAATGTGACAATTACCACTGTATTCAAGTTTACAATTATTTTTTGTCAGGTTTTATGAAACGAGAATTGTCGTGACAATCCGACAAATTACGTCATTTTTGATTATAATAATATCTTTATTTATTTCTCCTCACAAAAACAAGATCTTATGCTACAAGATAATAAGTAGAACTTAATGAAAAAACAGTTCATAGTGTATGTGAGAAGCTGGTGTCTATTTTAGGTATAGACCTGTATTACAGATCACCAGGATTTGTCGGGTTTTATGAAATAGGGCCCTGATGGTTCGTTTGTCTGTAACTTATAAAATTCGTGTATATCAAGTGTTTAAAATTTGGAAATTGAACAAAGTGATCTATTAATGAAAAAAGTGACGAAGAAATAGTGAAAGAAAATGTATGAGTATTTTATAAAAATACTAGATGAAAACCCGGCTTTGCTTGGGTAATATGTTTATACTGTAGAGCATTAACCTATATTTTTATAACATCACAATAAGCATTTCTGTAGTTATCGGTTCTCAAGGACTATTTAAGGCAAAGCAAGGCATAGATTCGTATAGCATCGTTCATTGTGTTTAATAAATTTAGGAAATAAAAAAATAAAATTTAATAAATCAAAAATGCACAACGTTAATGCTTAAGTTCTGCCAGCACTCCCGGAGTGCAACCCGTTATATTTTTATATAAGTTCAAACATAAAAAATCCACATTTCCCAATATTATTGTGTAAAGACAGTGAGACCTACGTAATACAAAGAAAGATCTGGAATAAAAAACGACGGTAAAGGGAGCATTTTGGCATCACTCAAGTTCAGTGTGTCTACGTTTACCAAATTTCGATTGCTTTATAAGTCAGAAGCGCTCGCAAGATTCGATTTGCGTTAAATTTTCTTTCACCTTGGCAGTTCTAAGTGATACTATAAATAAAAGCGCAAAAATAGATCTAAAAGAACAATGTAAATTTAAAGAAAATTAAAATTTAAAATCAGATATTTGGATTACATTATCATTAGTATACTTTATTTTTACAACTTATATGCATTTTATAACCTTTAAGAGTTACCTAAAAAAATATCATATCTTTTCATTTCTTTTTAAAGAAAACAATTCCCAAATTCTTCCCGGAGGTGTTCATAGCTCACTTGAATTCAGCGCAGTAAAAAGTGGAGTGGTGACCGCTTAACCTCTAGACCAGCCGCGGAGTAATCATCATCATCAGTATCAAGTGGGTATAAGCATGAAGCGACAGTAAAGAAAATTTATATAATACTTAGAAGTGTACCTCATATTTAAACCGCTAGTTACGAGTTATTCAATTATGCAAAATTTTTAGGCTAAAATACAAGAGAAACTATAGATAGATTATAAGAGAGTCTATAAAACATCAGTTATGTAATGTGTAATAAGCAATCTTTTCCCGGCAATCAACCATATACGCTTAAGACCCAAAACTTCTCTTAGAAGCATTTATCTGCCAATCACTCTATATTTTACAAATTACGTGTGTTTGTCAGTTATTCAATTATCTCCATTCCCATTTCATTGTGATCGGTGTACCGGTTTGGTCGTGAAAGCGTGAGAGACAGATAGACAGGGTTACTTTCGCATTTATTATCAAAATACGGATATTAATGCTGTAAAAGTTTCAGTTTTTATTTGTCCTTTATTAAAACAAAAACATAGAACATTCGCAAACATCAGATAGTAGCCGACTATATACATATCTGTGAAACAAATGTTTTAATTTTGTTTTCTTGTTGAGTGCACCTCAACGAATCTGTATATATAAAAATGATTCACTGAAATGTATGTACGTGCAATACTACCAGTCGACTGCACCGAATTGCATAATTCGTTTTTTTTTCTTTTAGCCCAGGACTGTACTACCTGTGGGAAGCTGAGGAGGCCATAAATAACAAAAACAGGGTTTTCAAAATTTTTGCAATTAATAAGTAACAAAAAAATGGCGGTAAAAAATTTCGATGAGTCAGCTACTTTTCCAATAAAATTTGACAAGCTTTATAATTCGTTTTGTTTTAGTAAGAAGTATGACTTGCAATAGTTTACTGAACCACTCATGTATGTATGGTTAGAATAGATGCAGGAGAGACGAAATTTTATTTCATATTTGGATTTTATTTAAAAGAGATTGACGGACAGTGATTTGTGAACGCATGAATGGTACTAATCGTATATTTGACTCAAATTGGATCTGTTACAGAAATGATCGTACTCTATTAGGATAATGTAGTGATAAAGGATCTTGAGTAAATATTTTCATTTGTGACATATTCTATTGAAAACCCGAGCAAACGTGATCCGTTCCTAACCTTAATTCTTCGGTTCAGAATATGATGATTTCTCACTGTTCGGGGTCAGGGGCTGTTTAAGTCGTTTAATCAAACTGCTAGGTTCATAAAGATGGTGTAATTATAATATTCAAAACCAACAATAATTATACAAATGTCAACACTTCAACTCTTATTCCACAAACTGTCTCGGTCGAGAGCTCTCGTCCGAATGCCAATACATTTTTCCTTTTTAAAATAATTTCAAATACATTTCGTTTTTGGAAGGCACGAAATGTGTCATAGACTAGCAAAGTACTGGCATTTTGAAGCGACCTTAGAGTATACATAAGCAAGCTTATGTATACTCCAAAGGACCGACTAATTACTGACAATGATTAAAACATTTAAATCAAATACAATCATCGACTGGAATATTCTAAATTGAATAAAATAACATTAGTTATCATCAATTCATTACAAGTAAGTACAGAAAAAAGTTTAAATCGTCAGAGTCGGTAGTCCACCGTTATACACAGGACATAGGCCTATATTATACCGTGCTGGCCAGATGTGGCGGTATAGAATTTGTGTCAAGTTTTCTTTCTCCATGCAATGATATTGTCCTGCACAGTTTATGTGTGTGCAAAAGGGCAGGAGGCATTGCGTATTCTCAATCAATCACCACATAGATAAAGAAGATGGATAAACCATAAAAGTTAAACGTTTAAACAGTGTGTAAATATTATGAAGCAATACTAATAAAAATCTAGATATATTTGCTTTCCAAATTCATCTAGAGACAAACGAAATTATGTTTATATCGTTTGACGTTGGCTCTTGGTTTTATTTACTTAAGACTCAAAAGCCGACGTCCTCTAACTATTAGGTTTCCTCATTATTTTTTATGTAATAAAGTCTCTCTTAATACTACTGCAATCCCCAGTTCAACTAACTTTACTCAACCGCGGACTAATGACTATAATTAAAAGCCACTCATTAACGATAATGAAAGATTTTATAAAGGGCAAATTATTTTTAATACAAATGATCTAAGGTATTAATCAGATTCCAATCTGTTGTTCAAAACACATCGTCAACATAAGCGATCTAATTGTTGTTCGTAAATACAATTGTTCAAACATGCATGTGTGATGTGGGATTTGTTTGTATGGTGTCATGTGACCTATATTTGACTTTTGCCACAAAGCCTTACCTAATATTGTTCTGAGAATTTTCTTACTTTGAAACACTGAACGAAATAATATTGTGTCAATGCCTCAAAATAATGATAACCAAGTTCAAAATAAATTGGCTAGTGATTTCATTGAAATATCAATTTAAAGTACTCTCTATTTAGATCTATTTTTGATAAGGTACAATACATGTAATTAGAAAGACATAAATCAAGTAACAATCCCATAAATTATTAATTTAGGTAAGCTAATTAAAGTCAACATAAAATTACCTTACAATACCTTTATTAATTTGAAAACTATCTATTACTTGATTTTTTTAATCAACACTCAATGTTTAACTTTTACATAGATAGCACTTTCCTTTTGCCGTGAATGGCTCAACTGTGAAATTACGATTCCAGGAAAATGATATGGCGTCAGGATACACCTTTTAAAAATCTTTTGTACTGAAATCTCGCTGAATTTGAATCCTGTCACTCATATAGAATACTAGCGACATAACTTAAATACAGCCAGCTACTGTTTAAAATGATACTTTCATACTAAAGTGAAAGCTTAGTTTTCAGATTTTAATCTAAAGGAAAATGTGAAGAATAATTAAGTATTTTTGTACAAAACTTGGCCCTGTTTTTACGCTTGTATGATTATATTTGGTGAGATTAGTCGTTTTGGGTTGCGTGTCTGTTGTTATGGAAATTATATAATTAGAGGTAAATTTTACGTACATAATTTAGTGAGTCATGTTACACCTCAAACGCAAATTGTTTTCGACAACAATAAAACGAATATGTATTGTTACTACAACGTTACGTATAAATTTTAATGAAGGACGAGTGTAGTAAAGGAGCTACACTTTGATGCTATCGATATACTTGGCGTCTTGTTAAGTTATTCCATAATAATAAAGAATACAATATATATAATGATACCAAACCATTCCACATCCCTAATCTAATGTTTTATGGCAAACCTATCTAGGATTCTTCAAATTAAATTGTCGGTACCTAAAATAAAAGGTAGCAATATGATGCGGAATATTCCGTGAAAAATATTCCAATTCAATTTATTGAACAACTTCTTTTTATGAAAGTCGGCTTCAGTGAAGATTTATGATTGCGATTTATAGGAACGTCCACATGGTTATGAGACCCAAAACTGATTTTTAATTGGTGCTAATAAACTTATTACAGGTATGTCCACCCAAATACTCAGATACATGTTTATTTATAATGTTTAACATTAGGAGTGCATTGAAGATTTACTTATACACAGTTTAAAATTTTCCCCCGTTTTTGAAACATTTTCCATTGGTGCTCAGCTCCTGTAGATCTTAGCGTAATGATATATAGCCATAGGCCATAGCCTTCCTCGATAAATGGGCTATCTAACACTGAAAGAATTTTTCAAATCGGACCAGCGGTTCCTGAGATTAGCGCGTTCAAACAAACAAACTCTTCAGCTTTATATATTAGTAAAGATTAACCATTTTTTATATGATACAATGTGTAGCTACCATGATGTTATTATTATTATTTATTATAATAATCACTTTGTTTTACAATTCTCTCTTATTTCTATTACAATACAGATTTAAAATGACTAGACAATTCGTTATTAATACGAGGTTGTCGATGGCGACCGGCTGGATAGTGATTGATTATTTACATGCAAATTTTTTATATAACCAACTTTTAATAGTTCATATTCCGACAAAGATCTATTTTTAGTACTGTACATACTAAACACACATTTTGCATTTTCGTTTACTTTGTATTCCAACAAAAGTTATTTTAGATAATAAGTAAATGGTAGGAATTAGTGTTGTTTAAATGTTTTATTGTTGTTGGTGTTTGGTAAACATTCTAACGATTAACAAAAACTTTAAAAAAACGCTTCTTTTTTAAATATTTTTCATTTAATATGGCCATAACAAGTGGTTAGCATTGTAAATATACATATATAGTATGCAGAAGTGAGAATGAAAGTAGAATGGAACAGAAAATAAAATCTAAAATTGTAATTTTGCTTGAGGCAACCTCTTAAAAAGTATCGTCTTTCCCTTCACGTATCTGTTTTAAAATTTTTCTACGCATTAGTACAGCATCCTCAGGCGATTGTATTCCTCTTTTGCCTTCCTCACTGCCTACTATAAAACGAGAATTGGATTTGTAATTCTCTATTTTAATACGGATGTGAAACTGGTAGGGCATATTGCTTGCGGAAACAATGGTCAATGGGGGTAAATTATTAATATTTGACTGCCTCGGTGGCGTAGTGGTTGCGTATGCGACTGCTGTGCTTGAGGTCTCGGGTTCGATTCCCGGGTCGGACCAAATGTTTGTATGATCTGCAAATATTTGTTTCGGAGTTTGGGTGTTTTCTATCTATAATATGTATGTATTTACAAAAAAAAAGTATGTAAGTATTTATATCAGTTGTCTAGTACTCATAACACAAGCTCTGCTTAGCTAGGGACTAGATGGCGTTGTGTGTTTGATGTCCGAAAAATATTTATTTATTTATTTATTTATTTATTATTGTCGAGTAATGACCGCATATCGGAATACGGAACGTAGGAAGGTTTCTCAAGTTTCGTTTATAGCGGAAAGCCTTTGAATGTGGACAGCACAGACTTTATAGGAAGAGGCCTATTCCCAGGAGTGGGTGTCATTTGGCTGGGAATATGATGATACATTTTAAATGTATTTTAAATAGGAATAACATCACTGGCGGTATTATTAGTACTTGAACATAAAACAATTTGGCATTGAAATATACTGTGACCACTAATCAAGCATCCTTCAATAGACCTAATAATCCTACTTTCGAAAACAGTTGTACAACGCGATAAATTTGTCTTCCAACGAATAATTAATAGGTTACTAGAAGCAGTGAAACAGAAGCCATTTCATTTCCTCGAACTTTCGCAAAAGATTAATCTACGTAATCATTGTTTTTATCGCCTTAGGAAAAACAAGTCTGCCTTTAATATTTAGTGAGTATATGTTCTAGATTTATTACTGCGGTATAACGATCTTGATGATCGTGTGAGGAATATCGAATTAGGTTGATTTAAATTTTTTTATGAAAAATGAGTATTGTAAGTCAATTAATTTTTAACGACTGAATCCAATTTAACTCTTTCTTTAATACTTTTTTTTTAATAGCAACTACTTTAATAGTTAGTTAGTCACCTGGGTACGCATTATATTTAAAACTAGCTGAACCCCGCGGTGCTACCCGCGGTTATTGTTGTACCGCGAGTAACGCCGCGGGGCAAAGTTAGTCTAAAAAAAGTAGCCTAAGTTACTCCCTGGATCATCCGCTACCTGCCAGTGAATGTCCAGTCAAAATCCGTCCAGCCGTTCCAGAGATTACCCGGAACAAACAGACAGACAGACAGACAGACAAATTTTTTTTAACTAGATTTTTGGTATATGTGTCGTGTATACATACATATGCATTGATTAAACAACTGTTATTATAATATTACAAACAGACACTCCAATTTTATTTATTTGAATAGATACCTAAATAATCCCGCGATGTTACCCGTTGTTATCGCCGTACCGCGGGTAACGCCACGGCACAAAGTTAGTCTAAAAAAAGTAGCCTAAGTTACTCCCTGGATCATCAGCAATCTGCCAATGAAGGTCCCGTCAAAATCGGTTCAGCCGTTCCAGAGATTACTCGGAACAAACAGACATATAGAAAGACAGACCCATAAACAAATCGGCAGCTTTGGAGTGGCAGTTTTTCATTTCATATTTCGTATAACCATTATATAGTTATGGTTGCTTCAAATACCACTGTATATAGACTATGCAAATTATAATAAAAATATCGCCGCCAAATGAGCTTATTCATCCCAGCGGGCCAATAATCGTACATTACTTAAAAATTCACTTGTTTAACACATTTTTATGATGAAATATTTCATTTAGTATGTCATTTTTATTGCCTTTATTTCAGTAAAATCGACTTGTCATATTTGTCCTTGTTTACCCATTGCTATTCCGCAAAAATGTGTCTATTTTGCACAAACTAACGAACTAAGGCCCGAGTCTCTTCTATATTCCTGCGAAAAGTTCTTCATTTCTTCGTCACATATCCAGGAAAGAAAGAAATAACCTCGAGTAACTCATGGTCACCGGGAAAGTTGGGCAAAAGACCGAGAGGACGTAGTCCAATTAGGTGGACTCACCAGGTACAAACAGCCTTGGACGCCAATCTACACGTTGTTCTTCATTTGGCCATGGAGAGAAACAAGTGGCGAGCAACTGTCAAGATCATCCCACACCAAGTAAATCAAGACCCTCAGGATAATGACGTCAGGTATTCATCACGAACATGGCTTTTTTTAAATGTTGTCACTATCATCATAACGGTTTATAGCTTGAAGAAGATGACAATGATGAAATGTGGTATTCAATTTACAGCTTATCTGGATTTAAGCTTGGATTCAAAGGTTTAAGTGTATGAACCTTATTGGATGGCTCTAAAAATGTTCTGAAAGTTATATCTTCTACAGGAATGAATAGTTTTAAATAAAAAACTGACAAGGGGCTGCTATGCGTGCTATAATTATGAACGGAAAATAAATATTCGAACTACCAATGATAGTCACAGAAAATTAATTAGTTAAAGTTTTAGTATGATGTTACTTTTTAGGGGTTCAGAACCTAAATTTCTAAGCCATGTAATACTTATGTAGATGAGAATAAGGCCCTAAGATTTTATGTGCCTTTATTGGTTTAAGTTCCCTTTACCATCCCCCATAGCGAGGTGTGAATTCTACAGGTTGTTATAAGAAAAAAAGGTTTTTTAACAATTCACGATAACTAATGCAGTGTAATCACATTAAGCACATGCATTGTCGTAGTAAATCCGATTTAAATCAAGTCTAGACATAATAGTTAAATACAGGTCAATCTAATTACTGCAACTAGTGCAGTAGGTAGTAGTAGTCAGCATCTACATTATTTATATACGTAGGTATATATCTAAAGTTAAATATTTTAAAGAGAATTATATTGAAAGTTGAAAAGGCCTGTACCGAACTCTATACCATTTTATTCATAAAAAAACATTTGACGATGAAAGCCAATTTTTGGGACGGATATCCTTAGTTGTCTATGGCCCAAGTTTTATGTATTTGTCCTTAAGGAAGGAGAGATACTGAGTAGAAGTTTCATCCTGTAATTTATATTTATAGCCTCTCTCACAAAAGTTTGCTTTAAGGTTCACACGAAGGAGGTATCCCATGAGCCTGAAACTGATTTACTTCAGCTTTATTCAAAACAAGGGTAGACTATGTAGAACTTATCTAGACTTAACTCAAATTGATCGCTGGCTTTATAAGGTAAGTTCTGTTGGTCACTGTTCTTTGTTAATTGTTTTACAATTTTTTTACTGTGTTGGAAAATTATATATTGCCCTCATTTTCCAGAGTAGTAGGTAGAAACAGCTGATAGCCACTTACTATGGTAATTTTTTTTCAATCCACTTATAACTTTCTTTGACAGGGATTCTAGCATTAATGGTTTAAAGAATTTAGTCACGATTCTATCTTAGAGGTAACCAATACTACTTTTCATCCTTTCCTGCCCCTAACATGCCCCTTTTGAATGATGAATGACAAATACCCGTTTTTTAATCATGGAAGAATCCTAGCAGAGTAACAGATAGTATGGCTCCCAAGATCGAACTAAGTGGCGTGCAATTGGAGAGGCCTATGTCCAGCAGTGGACTGCGATAGGCTGATGATGATGGCTTTAGCAATTGCATATATCATGTATTATTCAGAATCGCTGTAAAGATCATCATCGCAATTATAATACACATGCAAAACAAAAGTCTTCACAATCACAAAAGTAAAGAGACTTACTTATAACTTGTTCTATATTTTATGTACTGTTTTAGTTTTGGTGTATTTGGAATCACTTAATAAATAAGGTTACATAATTATAATAATGTTGGGTCTGATCTGATGATGTAATCTTATGGTAAAAAGTTTCGTCTAGTGTAGTATCATATTCGTTCATGGGACGTTTTCATCAACCGTCAGTTGATGAAGGTTGACTTGGAGAGAATGCCCCCTTTTTTGTGGGGAAATCCCCTCGGATACCACCTACCGGTGTTTATGTCGGACTCGAACCTACTAAAAACTGCAAACCGTCTCGGGTACTAGAAGCCGGGGAACCAGGTGGAAAGGAAAACCCTGGAAATCCTGACCTGTAGAGAATGTCCCCTGGCATCAAGTCCCTCTTTGTACAATGTGTGCATTAATTAAGTTATAAATAAAGAAATAAGAGTCAAACTCTAGCAGCTAACTATAAGTCAGCACAATTCCAAAACAGGAACACTATCACCGTGTTGTACTTCTCTTTTGTGCGCAGTGCTTTGGAGTATAACTCCATAATCTGGGATCCGCACGAGGCGGGGTACAGCACGATGATAGAACGCGTCCAACGAAAATTTGCGCGGCCCTTATATAAAAAGCTGTATGGGTTCTATCCTTATCTGTATCCATCACTTTTTGTTCTCGGCATGGTAGGTCTTAACACATTGGCATTGCGACGCAAGTGTGCTTTAATGGTACACTATTATTTATTATTAAACCATAAGATTGATAATGCAAACTCATTATCTCGTTGTCTGTTATGGGTACCGAATCAGTACACTCGGCTACGCTCTTGCCGTCTCCTCGCTGCGCCGCGAGTGCGAACGTTTACGGCACAATACGCTCACTAGTCAGGCAGTCAGACTGCTTAACTCCCTGATTGCTCAGTATCCAGATGTTGATTTATTATTTACCAAATTAAGTACATTTGTTACATTTTGTATGATTTTTTTAAATGATAGGTTTTAATTTTGACGGGCCTGTTGCTCTAGTCTGACTGCCAAGCGCCTCAGGTCGTGGGTTCGATTCCCACCCATGACTAGCTTTTATGTGATAAGCATGATGGATAGTTCTATGTCTGGGTCTAATTTACCTAAAATATGTATGTGTTTGGAAATGTCTGGTTGCCTTGGTGCAGGCTTTGCCTGGTTTGGGACGGACGACTATGAATTCCTATTACTAATTACCATATTTGTAACACCAATGTTATAATGGCTCGCTACACGTGTTGGGTAACTGTGAGTGTAGTGAGCAGTTGATATAAATAAATAAATAAACAGTGAGTTTCTAGAATTTAAGACATTTTTTCTATACTTTAATTTGTTATTCTAATTAGATAGTGAGATAAATTAGAATAACGTTACGCTGAGCAATCAATATAAACGGATTGGGTTTGGGCGGTAGGACAAAGGGGTTCTAAATACCGTCAACGTGTGCGACAGCCGACGTACGTAGATTTGTAATGTTAGCATAAAAAATTGCATAGATTAACCTAAGTAAATCAAAAATTTTGAAAAAAATGTGTTCGTACATAAAAGTGAAATCGATTATTTCTAAAATTTCATTAAGAAACTAGCAAACAGTAAAGGTTGTATCGCCATAAAAAAAAATGGGGTGGGCCCTTATCATTAAGAATATGAAAAATAGATATTTGCCGTTTTGAGTATATAATATTTTGAGTTTGGTAACAAACACAGCGACACGAGAGTTTTATATAATATATTAGAAGAATTAAAATATTATTCAATGACAATAACAACGACATATAGTTAGAATTTTTTATTGATTGTTAATGCAATTACGATATTTCGTTTCCATGAATTTCGATATTGCCTAATACTTAGTTTGTAGCAGGCTGTTGTGACGTTAATATTCCGACCTCAAACTAGTTTGGGAAAACAACTCGGAGAAAGAATATTTAGTGTCCATGAACCTTTTCACTATATTGTCAATATAACCTTTTCCGTATCTGCGTCGTATCATATCATTAATTTATGATCATAGTTGTTTAGTTGTGCTAAACTAAGCCAGTGAGTGAGCCAGTGAAATGACAGAATGCTGTAAATTCCATTACCAATAGTAAATCTAAAATATTTAAAAGCAACAAGTGAGGAGACATTTTAGTATGTTTTAGTATCTACATTTGACTAGTACCATAGTATTTCTGAAAGTATTTAATAATCGAAAATAACCCTTTTCTAAATATAAACCGACCTTTTTTGTATCAATATATTTTTGTAATTTCGATCTTTATGAGGTATTTAGATCATGTCATATTTAAAAGTAGATCACTTATCTTGATACATTAATTTGTGTGGGAGTAGGTAGACGGACCTTTATTATTAATATACTTAGTAGTCCTTTAATATATAGGCCTTTAATAATAATACCCTAACCGCCTAAGGAATGTCATCGATCAACGAATTTGGGAGTGTATTTATTGGAAGTGTTATGTTTGTTAAAGTAAGGATATATTTGTTTTTTTCTGGACGTATGAAAATCCCCTCAAACCATTACGTCTCCAGGTGTGCTATGGGTTGTTGTGTTAATTGAGCCGACTTAAACCACACGATTTGCCAAATTTTGTCTTACATAAGACTTAAAAATTTGTTTGTTAATTTGAACGCGCTAATCTCAGGAACCGCTGGTCCAATTTGAAAAAATCTTTTAGCGTTGGATAGTAAATTTATCGAGGAAGGCTATAGGCTATATATCATCTCGCTAAGACCAATAGGAGCGGAGCACCAATGAAGAATATTTCAAAAACGGTTGAAAATTGTTACGCTACGGGCAATAGGAGATGCAAACGAGGTTGCGTGGGTCAACTAGTGTTGCTATAAAGTGGTAACTGGAGAGTGACGTCACACTGTGTCGCTCTCGGAATGCGAGACCTTATTTGTTAGACAATGATGACGACCATGTGTAGTGTTGAGACAGCTGTGAGTGACTGAAAACTTTAGCCATATATCAATTACAGAAGATTAAAATAATACATTCGATCGCAGTCTTTGCAAATCTAGTGTTTGTATTTATTAAACTTCCTTTTGTATAACTCAATTACTGGATAATAATAAACTATAATATTTGGTTCACCAACAGCGGAATTACGTACGCCATACTTTTCCTAATTGAGAACATCCTTCTTTAATAAAGTGACGCGGTAAAAAGTTAGTAGTAGATTAGATTAGTAAGTGAGTAGTTACTTCCGGAATTACTTCACTTCTAAGCAAACAACCAAATAGTCCCACTCCTTGTTATTCAATGTTATAAGTTGAAAATAACAACAAATATAAAAATAAATAAAATTGCTTTGTATTCACTCACGAAACGTTATTGGCAATAACCCCAGGAATTCTTGAGCTTAAGTTGGCTATGTACATTGCATTTACTGTATATATACTATAGAATTTAGACTAGATAAATATTTAATGATGCATACATAAAAGTCTGAATCACTTACCCAGAGGACAAAAGCATTTTATCAAAGAAAAAGTTTGTCGCTAGATCAATAACAGCTAATGACAGTCTCCACACATGAAATACAGTACATACTCATACGTGTGTATGTGTGAGTGTACATACATAATATATAGAGCTCGAAATCTTAATAAAGGATTCGGCAACGTACCGTATTTAAATGAGCATATCAATAAGATAAAAGCAATCGATCTTCATTAATTCCGATGGCCACTCGACTGTAATTAAATTTATTGAATAAATCCCTGCTCGGTGTTTAATGAAGAGATTTGGTTCTGATAAACTATTTTGTTTGTGAACAAAAATATACTTGTATAGGGCAGCAGCGCTTATTATTTGTTGCATAATTTATGTATGTATTGTCTTGTTTACATTTTCTTCCGTAACTTATGAATGTTTGAATTGAATGGATTTGATATGAGGCATTAGTAGAATACCAAAATCATCTTAAGCATAACAGGATATATTTTTTATACCTAAATAAGTTGGCTGCAAATCAGTTGTCCTCCCACTGCACTTCAAAAATAATCTTCACTCAACGTTTCATTCAAAACAGATAAAGTTACCTAGAAATAGTTAACTTCGTACACGTATTTGTTGGGGGAAAGAATCCGTGGAGCGTTCGATGGAAGCATTACGCCATTCGGTTTCGAAAAATAGCTGTTCAGTGGGAATTGAATCACGCCTCAGCGGTTCGCCGCATGAATTTAAACTCCGCAAGCCGACATCGATACTTTTCGAGAACCTCACATAACTTCTTTCACCTTGATTTGATAAAAAATATATTATACGGGAAGTGTCGATAGAATTTTTGTTATTATTATCTTTATATACTCTGCTCCTCGCATTGGACATGGAAATTTGGGTCGGTTCCTTTTTTTAATTATTTTTTATTCATTTTGGCAAAGTGTTTAAAAGTATTGATAAGAAAAGTTTCTTACTATGTGATTTCCAGAACATACTTAGAAAGTATTCTTATGGCATGTAGTACTAGAGTTTCTACTCAAAACCCGCTGTGCAAACACTGCGTTTGAGTGTTCCTGTATATATGATTCCAGTTTAAAAAGCTTTCTAATGTGAACTCGATTCTTTCTACTCGGTTAGATTAAACTAAAAACGTGTCTAATAAATATCGTAATGCCAAATGCTATTGAATTAATCTATGGAACATGTTACTGTAGAATGAATAATCTGCCTAAAAGTATACGAAAGAGTTACATATTATTGATTTTTATTTTCATATATTACTTAGGTACGATAGAAACGCTTATATGAAGGGAAATTCACTTGAGTTATAGTTGTCGATTTTGCCGACTTTAGTGGATTTCCATTCGTTTAAGCATTCTCACCTTAAGAGCAATAAGTTTTTCTTTAGTGATTTGTATTTTCTACAGCTATATTACCTTTTTATCTATTCTACCCTGTTGTCCTTCAGCTTACTGAGAAGTGAAGTTAATTTATATATTTCGTGATCCAAGGTAGTTTTGAATTTCACTGGGACTCGACGGCTGGCACGATTGTGGTTGTTTTCTATTGTTTATCCCGATGTAAATTATAAATGATTGTAGGAAAATATCTGTACGATTAGTCATCAAGAAAATTAAAAAAAAACTTCCTTAAAGTCGTTGTCCTAATAAAGAGTTTTTAATAGCAATCAAACACAATGTTCGATTCTTAAAAACCTAGAATTAGGTACATTTATAAAGAGTTTTGACGTCGCACTCCAACAGTTATATTTCGAGGCTTTTAAAAAGTTCCTTTCAAGATTGATCACTACCGCCCAAACTGACGGTCTGCAGGCACGTCTGACCTCGTTTCGCAGCCTTGAAATATTTCTAAGTCCATTACAGGTGATGTATTGCGTTACACCTACCTATGTTAATAACAATAAATCAATGAATTTATATTTACGGAAGCTCCAACATAGTCTTTTATTACTATTCATACATACATACTCATATTATACATATTTACCAGTTAGATTTTATACTCAAAAGGCGCCGTCATTTCCTAAGATTCACTCTGGCAAGAAATTCCCAAAGTGAATCTTTATTATATATCTAACCCACAAAGGTTTATAAAGTCTGATCCAAAGTACGATTTAAATAAAATGTAGGTAGTAAAAAATACCTATTCTAGATACTACGCGCAAGTTTGACTTGTCTCTTTGCGATAAAACAACGAAACACATATTGATTCATTGTTAACTTGCTGTGAAAACTACTCGTGACCTTTAAACAATTTATTTAATGAGACAACATGTCAAAAGCTTCAAACCACATGTTATGCTCTTCAAATTATTTTTCTGTACAAATAGACACATTTTAATCTAATGATAACAATCCTTTGAATTTATGAATCGAAACGCCGACGTAAGTATGGGACAATGGTAATCATCTAAAGAGGTGTAACGTACATAGTGTGTCTATGGTGGCGGCAATTTGACGCTTGTCGATTGCCGCCAAAACGGCAAATATGGCCGACCTAGTTCCGCGTCGACAGATCCGTGACGCACGACGATGCAAGTATACCAAATTATGTCATGTTAAGGTGAAGAAAATTATTTGTTTTATATAAAGGTTAACCAAGCCTTAACGTCAGATATTTTTTTCTATCAGAAAACTAGCGAATTTATAATTTAATGTTATCATTTTTAATTTTTAGAAGATTTTAAGAACTACTTCTTAAAAAAATTGTGATATATATATATTTTATTTATTTTATTTTATATATATGAATCAACGTATGATACGAGAATCTATTAATTGTTCACACCTTGTTGGTTTATAAATGAAAACCAATTTATTTGAAACTAAACGTTAGATACTATTCTACGCAACAAAAAAAGAGATTAAGTCATTTTGATATGTATATGTACGTATTATATTGACAATAAGAGAATCGTTTAGGAATGATTCTCTTAAGCAATGTTTTCGTTTCTTTTTAGCAAATTTGCGGAGTTACCGGAGTTTAAATCCTCCCTCAGCCCCTATTTTATCGATAGTCGCTCACTATCAAGTGATTGGAATACATCTGAAGGTATATCTATATATTATTATGTATTATAATAAAAAATGTGTTCTAAAGATTAAATACCTACAATATTTTTAAGAATTGTCAGACCGCACGTAAAAATTAACTGGTTCAATATAAAATAGACATGACATCACATTTAACTGACAGGACGCGGTGAAACAGAGTAATTGGACAAAATGCTGATTTCTAAATTAGCTTTACAGCTTTTAGTCACGCTCAGTGGAAACTGACGTGAGTGCTCAGCAATTTCATACCTTCAGTAGAATAGAGTTATGACAAGTCTTATATTACTGAAGGCCATTTTTACCATTACAGTGGAAACAACACGGTCTATATTCGCTTACGTGTTATGAGTAAGGGCGACTTCGACTCTATTTTAGCGCTCCTATTTAGATGTCCTGAAATAATTTACATGCTTTTTGCAGACTGTAAAGTATTTTACGTCAATTTAGGTACTTAGTTAGCTTATTAAAATACTCGTACAATAGCTACATTTGCGATTGGGACCGCACTTATTTATATACATATAATGAGTTATATGGTTCAAATGAATTATTGTGGTAGTGGTACAATTGACTGCAGAAATAGGTACAACTTTGTTACTTTGTAGCATACAAATAACTCTACTTTTATTCCACTACATGTAAACACACATTATATTTTTAGTACCTGGATGTCAAGCTTTGTCCTTTTTTTTTGTTAAATTTTCTAAAAAATAATCTTACCAAAATCGATTTATCGCCCCCAAAACCCCCTGCATATTCATTTTAATTATATTAATACAAAAATTTTAAGGTATTAGATTAAATACATAAAAATATGTATGTATAAAATATATGCTGCTTTACCGTCGTCGTCGAGCCGATGGTAAAATATTTTGCATACATATGTTGCTAAGGATACAGGAAAGGTCATCCTACCTTTCATCCGGAAAGAAAAATATTCCCGACGGAGGGTAATATTAGGCGAACAGCTGAAACCAAGTTACAACCGAATATAGCTCAATATGTTTATATTTTCATATTTAGAAACATTTATAACTCCTACTTAGAATCAATTTATGAATGCTAGTGTAGTCGCTGGCAAAAACAAGTATAATAATAAAATACTTTTCATCCCCCCACCAATTTTAGAACCCTTCGCTTGCTTGATCATCAAAATTGAGCACGCGGTTAAAAAGCCACTATGCACTCTTTTATAAAAAATAACTATTAATGTCTTCACTAATAGGCATCTGGATTGAAAAGTAAGTACTAACATTTACTGCTTTAATTTCTAACTGACTTCAAAAAAAGCAGGAGGTTATCAATATGACGGTGTTTCTTTATGTAATTTACCTCATAACTTTCCACTGGGTGAACTGATTTTCATCATTATTTTCTTATTTGAAAGTTGGTGCTACCCGTTTGGTCTCATTTCGATTTGGTCCAGTTCTTGAGCTGGACCAAATTAAAATGGGACCAAAAGGGAAGCCTTAAAAATTGTGATTATACTATGACTGAAAAATCGTATCGAAATTTAGTTTATAAAAGAGTTTAGGTTTAAATGTAAAAGACTAAGACCAATATGATTCCCATGGGTATCATAACAAGCTACCTATAACAACTATAAAGCCAGTAACGCAGTGCATTTAACAATAATATTATGTGAAGAGGTTTTCCTGTCCTTGCAATTGTCTTGTCACACTTTTACATCAGACAATGGGGCAGATATTTGATACCTTGCTGTGCAGTACTTTTATCACTAATTAGTTCGTACAATATAATAGTGGTAGTGGGCAGGCCATATTAGCCGCAGAACTGATAACCATTGGAGTAAAGGGGATCTTGAGTGGAGATCGCGTCTCGGCAAACGTAATGTAGGACGTCCACAGGCCAGGCGGAGTGATGATTTGCGCAAGACGGCTGTCAGGAGCTGGATGCGAGAATAGCAGAATAACTATTTCGTACACTAATACTAAAGAAAAAAGGTAATCTGTACTAAAATTGAACCCCGGTATTTGATTAAGTGAGTGCGATAATCTCAGACAGTTCTAGAACGATTTCGAATGTCTATTAATGTTTAGCCCTTTTATTATGAGTTATCTTGGCTCTCTAGGTCAAAAAACACTAAATAACCATTTAATGAAGAAGAACACTAATCCTGAATGTCAATCAAGTATGGTAATGGGTGTTAGTTCTTTGCTATACCAGAGTATTTATTATTATTATATAAAAAAGACTACTTCATACTCATATGCTTGTACATTAAATATTTACTTTACTTGGCGAATGTATATGCTAAACGCATTTCCATTCGCCACGAATTGAAGTATGCCAGGTTATCAAAATGACAAACTTTAAACAGTGATTGATACTGAGTGAGCGAGATTAAAATACTATTCAAAAATATTCAGCTTCATTTGTTATTAGAATACATATGAATTAACAAATATACAGGAAGTACATTGTCTTTTTTTAATTCATTTATTGTCACATTTTACAAATGTGTGAAATAAATGTTCTTTCGTAAAGTAGAAAATGATTATAAAATTAATGTTTCATATATTATACTTTGCCTACATCGGTCCTCCGATAAGTAAACAACTTGTTTGTCCTTTCACAAGTTCCAATAAAATTTATTTGTTTTCTGATGTCATATTATTCGGTTATAACGATTCATTTCCGTATTTTGTATTCATAGATAAATGGATAGAATTTCGGAATTTCTTAATGCTGTTTGTAATTACTTTATCTTTTTAGCTTTAAAGTTATTTGTTTAGTTTTTTTATATTTTGACTGCGCGAAAATGACTCTGTTCTGCCTGATGGAAAGCATGAGCAGATTCCAAGAGTGGTGGTCACCACCCTCAATACGATTAAGGACATTTCAGCATGGTGACCCACACTATGGCCGCTTAGAGAGATGATTTTTGTTACATGAATCTGTAAAAAGCCTTAAGAACTTGAGTATGCAATGTGATCGAAACACAAGAGTAATGCAACTGGGATACCAGAAAGATGAATATAGGAACTTCTTTTATTTATAGTTGGATTTCAGATTGCATATAATTCAAAAGGAGTTTTATTATTTTTCAGATTTTTTTATTTAGTACTATACTAGTAACTCATACTGTAGCATCTTATTTTTCTATCTAGTATCTTGAAATTGTTGTATAGGTTACCTTCTTACTTAATCTTGGCTGTGCTATTACTCAGAATCAAATATCTGATCTGTTCCAGAGAATCATGTGAATATTCTCTACACTCTTCACACATTTCCATGCAACGGGTACAATATCGTAACGCTAAAACAATGTCAGATAATATTACATCTCTTTGAAATGGTCAACTTTTTATTCAACCACAGTTACACTAAATTATATACATTTAAATCTATACAAATAAAAAAAATTGGAGTGTCTGTTTGTAATATTAAAATAACCGCTTTTTACTAAATGCATATGTATGTATACACGGTACATATACCAAAAATGTAGTTGAAACAATTTTTATCTGTCTGTCTGTCTGCCTGTCTGTTTGTTCCGGGTAATCTCTGGAACGGCTGGTCCGATTTTGACGGGACTTTCACTAGCAGATAGCTGATGATCCAGGGAGTAAACTTAGGCTCCTTTTTTTAGACTAACTTTGTCCCGCGGCGTTACTTGGGGTACAACAATAACCGCGGGTAACACCGCGCGGTTCAGCTAGTAGTAGGATATAATCACTCACACGGCCCCGTTCTTCAGTCCCTATATTCTTTTATATGCCGCCATGAAAGTAAAAGTGTTACAATCATTGCCGAAGTCGTAAACCTTGAGACGATACTAGGGTTTGAGCTTCACTAATCGTGTACAATGTTTTAACAGTGCCTACAAGTTGCTTTGTAACAACTATTTCAATTTATAGTTTGGGATACTAATTAAGTTTTATGAACATTTTATATCTAAAGCAATCTAAGCACAACGCAACATATTAAAGAATGCTATCAAAATTAAAACTATGCATGTGAATGTTCGAACTGGTAAAACATAAAAACATTTGTGTCCTGAGAAAAAAACAACATTATTATTATTATCAGTTTATGTACACACAAGTATTATGCATAGAAATATAACATTCGTTGCCAAACGTTTTCATGTAACATAAAATTTAATGAATTAAAACTATTTACTAGCTTCAAGAACGCGTATGTTAATTTCAACTGAATTTCTCCACAGATTTGTGAATTAGTAAATGTTGTGTGATCAACTTATATTTTTATGGAACGCAACTTCAATAGTAAACAATAACATAACAAAGTTTATCAAACGGTTTCGCGCTGGAAGTTACATGATTCCGATATCGGTAATATTGAACTTTCCCCCGAGAAATATCCTACTAATATTCTAAATGTGAAAGTTTCTGTCGATGTGTGGATGTTTTTTACATTTTATATAATATTTTACCTTACATCAGAATAACGCATAGACTACTATATGCCGCTGTATTACAACAAAAGCGAGTTCGAAGTCACGGACATATCATCATCAGCCTATCACAGTCCACTGCTGGACATAGACCTCTCCAATTCCACGCCAATTAGTTCTCTCCTCGGCTACTCGCATCCAGCTCCTGCCAGCCGTCTTTTTCGCAAATCATCACTCCACGTGGCCTGTGGACATCCTACGCTACGTTTGCCGAGGCGCGGTCTCCACTCAAGAACCCGTTTGCCCTAACGGTTGTCGGTTCCACGCCATATATAACCACATATGCTAGTAAGAATATATTTGTTAAAACATATAATATAATATTGTTAAAAAAAAACATCACTAGTTGACCCACGCAACTTCATCTGTGTCCCTTTTCAATCATTCCCGGTTCCTATTAGTCTTAACTATCCTATCTTTGGCACAGGAGCAAAACACCCATAAGAAAAAAACGTAATCATTACGTTAATGTTTACATTAAAAAACGTTTACGTTAACCGGTTAGATAGTTTTGTAGTTCATCGTGAACAACAACGTGACATGAGAATTAATAATATAATAGATTAGCATAATCTTACTCATTTACCAATTTTATTGAAGGTCGATTTTGTTTATTTATTTGCTATTTACTTCAAACTGAGTAACAAACATCGCTCAGTTTATACTTTTACGTTTATTGATAGCAGTTAGACAAATTTATTGGATGATTAAATGACTTTCTCTTCTTCTGTCTCCTTATCCAGGTAAAGCTTACTGTCACTTGTGTTTTGTTATTATTCCCAAAAAAAGAGTAATTTACAAATTCATCCAAATGTTTACAGAAAAAAATGAGAAAATACAAAAATAGCACATTCTTATGTTCTCATACCCTATTCACTGACAATTAATTGAGCTGTCCATCATAGTAACGATGTTTTTATTCGATTCGATATCCTCGTTTGGTGAAGTGCCGTGACTAGAATGGTATACTCGAAACCGATTCTATAAATGACAGTTACTGAAAATACCATTATGCATTATAAGATTTTTACGAGTAAAATTCCTCCTATTAATTGTTAATTATAAAAATAGCATAAATTTTAAAATTTTAAAAATATCATCTATACATCTATATATCTACGCAAATCTATGCAAATAAATAAAATTTAAGTGTCTATTTGTAATATTAAAATAATCGTTTTTTAAGAAATGCATATGTATGTATACAAGGTACAGGCACCACAATATCATTTTTTTAAAATTTTATCTGTCTGTCGGGCTGTCTGTCTGTCCGTCTGTTTGTTCCGGGTAATCTCTGGAACGGCTGGACCGATTTTGACGGAACTTCTAATGCAGATAGCTGATGATCTAAGGAGTAACTTAGGCTTCCTTTTTTAGACTAGCTTTTTCCCGCAGCGTTACTCGTGGTACGACAATTACCACGGGTAACACCGACGGGTTCAACTAGTTATGTCTAAAATTACACTAAAGGTAAACGTTTATATATTACTAGCTGAACCCCGCGGTGTTACCCGCGGTTATCGTCGTACTGCGAGTAACGCCGCGGGACAAAGTTAGTCTAAAAAAAGTAGCCTAAGTTACTCCCCGGATCATCAGCTACCTGCCAGTGAAAGTCCCGTTAAAATCCGTCCAGCCGTTCCAGAAATTACCCGGAACAAACAGACAGACAGACAGACAGACAGACAAAAAAATTTTTAACTACATTTTTGGTATATGTATCGTGTATACATACATATGCATTAAGTAAAAAGCGGTTATTTTAATATTACAAACAGACACTCCAATTTTATTTATTTGTATAGATTATGTAATATATGAAATTGCTTTTAAAATTTCGTAGGTATCGTAGATCTATAGTATAGTATCTCTACGACTAGAATGCTACGAATAGCGAACGATTCGCTACGGTTATTTATCTTTTCTTAAGCCTAAAGTATTCTCAAGTAAGTATCCCATTTGCATTACAAAGTACTTGAGACCCAAATATTTGCATTTTAAGCTACTAAGAAATTGATTACAGTAAAAAACAAATAGAAATTACGCCGTAAAAAAAATTAATTCATTTGCCCAATACTCAATCTTTATTAATTTTGTGAGTAAAGGTTAAAAACAAACACTCTATATTCAAATATTTGCTACTTCTTTTTTGTTTGTTTTAAATATTCTAATCTATTCAGTTTCAATAGAATCCTTTTACAAAATTTGTTATTCAATTACATAAAATTAATTTATGACAAACGTTTACAATCCATATTTATAGTAATGGAGATAGGTCCTTAGTATCTAGGATCATCTTGATTCAAAACCATAAAGATTTTAGCTTTCAAGAAATTTAAATTAAACATAAAAATATTCTTGTAACAAGTTTTCTGTTTCCAATTAAATAAGTCAAAGACCCTGCCAACATATGCGTTGTTTTAGTCTAATACAATTTATTAGACGATCTGAACATATGGTTCTGGAGAAACGTTAATTAAAATTTTATGGCATCGCGCCGTACGAAATTTAATTAAGTTCGTTATTCTAATATTTGTATTATACATAATCTGCATTTTTATATTATCGGTGAATTTACTATTATTTCCTATTTTTAAATATTAAAAAAGAATGAGTGGTAATTCCATGTGCATGTCGCTAAAGAAATGTATGGATGAATATAAAACTCTTTCTTTTCAAAACTAAATTGAAATACGTTTTAAATTGGGTTTGGGTAATTTGATTGCTCTCCGATTTTTTTCTTTGAGACAATATCATGCTAAGATCAATAACTGTATTACGATATATAATACAAGAATAAAAACTTTAGGAACGCAGATCCTTATGGGGCGTCGCGGAGCCGGCAAAAACCGTCCGAAACGTTAATTCAAAAAAGAGCAAGATTTTAACAATTTTGTTTTGTGCCATCTGTATACCCTAGCCGGCATCTGTAAGTTACATGCCTCATTGCATTGTTATCATAAGATATAATAAATATTTTATGATAAGGAACTTCGTTCCTATCTGGTGTGTCACGACACCTTCGATCAACAATACTACTTGTTGATTGAAGTACGACCCCACACGACTTTTTTTTGTAGAGGCCGTTTAGAGGCAGACGAAGTTAAGCTTGTCATTTAGTTATAAAATAAATAAAAATACATAAACCGAACTATTTACAGTCTGTTATAGAAATATAAAATCTCTTACCCGATCTATATTCGATATTATTTATGCTCGATAGTTAAATCTCAGATAAAGATATTGTTTGTTCATGACATGACGTTTAAAATACCACTTGTCATTGGCAACTACACTACATTTGTAAAGTTTGAAGAATCTAGTATAGGAGCTAGACAGTTCTTGACTATCTTATTAGACCACAAACCGGTATATTGGATAAGTTTAAAACTGTCTCAATACCAATATGCAAGCGTATAACGACTACGTTTACTAGATCTAGACTTCGTTATGGTATTGAATGTACAGCAATGTTTTATGTTCATGTTGTAGGATAATTCTTTATTTTGACACAAGTATTAATTTCCTCGAAAATGTTTTTTGTTAAAAAGCGTCAGTAATAAATCCTGTGTTGCGGAAAACTTTACAAACATACATAAAACAGACGCAAAGAACATCTATAATAGACCCTAGGTTACTAGGTTAGCACTACACAAAATTTATATAAATGTATTTTTTTGCAGAATATTGAGTTTCTTTTTGTAAAAAACACATTTCTACTCATTATTATACACATATTTTGATCCGTCATGGTGTAGAAAGTCAATACAGTAATAAGTCGACTTGTACAGGCAGTGAATAGATTTATTCGGTCATATTTTTTAAATATTTCGGACATCTAACACACAACGCCATCTAGTCCCAAGCTAAGCAGAGCTTGTGTTATGGGTGCTAGACAACTGATACGAATACATATATATCTTTTTTGTTGTAAATATATACATATTATAAATAGAAAACACCCAAACTCCAAAACAAATCGCAGATCATACAAACATTTGGTCCGACCCGGGAATCGAACCCGAGATCTCAAAAACTATTGAAACAGCATAGGTAAAATGAACGCATAAAAAATTAACACCATGAACTAATGTTTATTCATGCACATATGTTCTTTATTATACGTTTTGAACACGCATTACCTAACTATATAGTACACACTTATATTACTTTTATATAGAAAGAAGGAGATCCGTACCTCATCACAAACAATCACAGTTTTACATTCAATGAATAGTAATTAAATGATCGAGCTTTGATTGGTATTTTTGTATCTGGTAAATTTTCTAAAAATGTGTGCTAGCTAGATCGCCCCCGAAACCACTTGTATACTGAATTTCATGAAAATCGTTGGAACCGTTTCCGAAATTCAGATTATACTATTTAAATACAAGAATTGCTCGTATAAAGATATTAGATAGATAACGTTTACGTATAAAAGAACATAAAACAAAAACGATGATATATAATATGAACGCATGAACTTTAACCCCATAAAGATTTCAATTCCAGGTGCCAAGATACGTTTTCGGTATTCATAAAATTGGCACACGAAACTGGTAGGTATAAACCTAGTTTTGTGGCCCCTAATCGGGTCGTCGTAACCAGGTTTTATGGTTCGACCCAACCCTTACGTTTTAATTACCGCTTTGGTCAATGAATACCTTGTAGTTTACCCTGAAGCTGGAATATTTGGAGCATAGACTTACCTATATTCTTTAATGCGTTTATGGCAACAATTTAGAAGAAAATACTTGTGTCTTAATAATATGTGATTTGAATTACAAATATCACATTTATATAAAAGTAAAAATAAAAGGCACTAAAACGGCTGGACCAATTCTGATAAAATGTGATATGGATTAACACTAAAGTTATCCAATGAGATAAGATAAATCACTATTAACATCGCGGGGTGCACATTTTTTTATTGAAAACCTGAGCAAACGAGCAGAAGTATCACCTGATGGTAAGCAATTACCGCCGTAGAGGAGTCACAAGGGCGTTGCCGGTCTTTGGGGGATGGGGAAGGGAGATGGGGGAGGGGGTTTGGGGTATGAGCATTCGGTATCCTCACTCACTCGGTGAAGCGCAAGCACTATTTCACTCCGGTTTTCTGAGAGGCCTCCGCTAGCTAGCTATATATGTAAATGTTTTCTTTTTATGCAACAGCAGTTTATAAATACAGGCAAGGTAGATATTCTTCCTAACTTCTCAGGACAGTTTTATACTCTTGTAAGAGCATAAGGCTTTAACGAAATTATTTTCCTTCAGAAAATTATTAGCTTCTATGATAAATTTTGGCTTAAGGAAAATCTTTTCATTAAATTTTTATTTCTCAACCAACGTCTAATAAAAAGGAAGGTTAAACATTTCAATTAAAATGTTATCTTGTCAACAGTTTTCAGTTATGATAAATAAAAGGAACACTTTCGAAAATTTTGATGGTATTTATTTTAGGACAAAAAAATCGGTCTGAACCCTTGGCCGTTTCGTAATAAATTTTCAAGACTGCTGATCAACGCCTTTTTTAGGTCGGTTTTTTCTGAAGCACATAATTGCGATAGCTGTTCAAAGAGGAAATGATGGCTCTATTTGTGGGTGAGCTCCCCAAAATCGATTAAGAGAACACTTCTCTCCGTCGCAACCAGTCGCAACAGATTTTTTTAGTATAACTCTATTTTAGGAAAGAATAAGTAGAAAATGGTAAGTCGTGAAGATTAGGTTAAGATTACCCAACAATCTACTTTATTCATCCGGGTGACATCAGGTGAACAAAGATAAATACACCATTGTAAATGTGTAATATATGTTTATAAGAATTTTTGAAGTGAAAACATCTTTAGCGGCGTTGTGCACTTTAGCAAAAGTTTTTTTGGGGTGGGTCAATAATGTTAAACTCGCGACAGGACACGTGACCTGACCTAAGATGGCGCAGACGCGCGACGTTCTCGGCGACGGTGCCGAGCACGGACGCAAGAGCGCAGACGCTTGTGTGAGTGTGCATGGTGACAGCTGATGGCTCGACTGTCTAATATGATATGACTGGTAATATATATATATTTATGTTTGGCCGTGCCAAAATGACTCTACTCTACCTGATGGAAAGCATAAGCAGAATCCAAGAGTGGTGGTCACCATACTCACTGCGAATGCAGACAATGCAGCAAAGTGACCCACACCATAGCTAGTGTTGCTTCTGCATCATTGGGCCTCCGGTCTCGACTCACCAACGACACACGACAACACGAACGCTGTCATTTTACGTTGATCTTCTGTGCGAGGGTAGTACCGCCCCGGTCGAGCCGGCTGGTTCGTGTTGAAATCAGCGTGGTTCTACTACCTCTAATATGTTTATAGCACTAATCTATATTTTTATAACATCATAATGAGCGTTTATTTACTTTTTTTATCACGCATTTTATTTAAAGAGCAACAACAACTGTTTATTTATAGTTTTGAGTTTTCACTTCAGTCGGCAGTCCTCATGACTGCTTTTTTTATATCAAGACCCTTAAGTACCTTCCGTATACATTATTTCAAATCCTACAGTTATCATTATACATTTTTTTCTATTTAGAAGAGAAAATAGTTTAAACTAAGTGCTCATCTATATATATATAAATGAATGGCCGAAATGTATGTACGCGCATAACTTCCGATCGGTTGCACCAAATTAAATAATTCTTTTTTTATGTATTCGTTATAGTTAGGACAAACTATATAAAACCTTATATTAATTATATATATAATATGGAACTCCTTACTCCTACAATTAAATGGTGAAAAAGTTTTGCTCCGTTTACTTGGCTCAGTAACAAAATTGCTCAACAGCGGTTTTTTGTGAGCTCGTTCTATAAATTCCGGTTAAGCCGACCCAAATGTGTTCACCATGATTCTTACACGTTCAGATAACTTAATCTATGTATAAATTGGACAAGTGAAATCCTTTTACCCCCAATAAAATGAAATTTGGCAGAACTAAAGTTTATGTGGAAGAGGAGGAAATTAAACAAAAAAAAATATTATGGTCAAATTTCGACCAGTGGTCGACCACTAGCGTAACTAAAATTCACTAAAATGCTTATACACTTATACAAATAGGTAAGGATGTGTTGAGCTTCATACGAATAAAGTACTTAGGTTTCAGATAAAAGCAAGTTCTAAGTAGATAGAACTTCCGTCATATGTAAATTTTATGTAAACGCATACACAATTTTGCACCTACAATAAATGAAATCTTGGCTTGGGACCAAGAATAAACAGAGAGGTACTCACAGTCTTTTCTGATATTATTACGTTTATATGAATTAGTATATATGTAGTTCAAACACGGACTTGAAATGTTTATTAAACAGTGTTTTTAATGCACGTAAGTCAATAAATACTCTGGAGTACTCAAATGTTGTAATAGTGATAAGAGGAAATATCTTTTAGGTTTCGCAGCACCAAATTCGACCTCGCAATAATCAGGTTTAATCTTGATCTGCTTAAACTATTGCTAACGGTCTATTATATATTGCAACAACGATTGTCTTCTTATGTCTTTTTACCCGAAGCCAAAAGAAAGGGTAAAATCTATGTATGTTTGTATGTTCAACCGAAGTGCCCATGGGTAACTGGTAAAAATGGTTTTAATGAATGAGGTGTCAATAGATTCGTTATAATAGCCCGGGTGATATAAGTTGTACACATTTTATCAAAAGGTATTAGGTACGTTGTCGGCATTAGTTAGAAACTTTTTCATGTAATAGGCGGGCAAACGAGGAGACGTATCGCCTGATGGTAAGCGATTAACACCGCCCATGGACACCTGCAAGACTAGAGTCACAAGTGTGTTGCCGACCTTTGGGGGGATGGGGGAGAGATAGGGTATACACATACCCCAACCTTCCTGGTTGGGGTATGGGCCTCCGGTATCCTCACTTACTCGGTGAAACACAGCACAAGCACTATTTCACACCAGTTTTCTGTGAGGCCGTGGTATCGCTCCGGTCGGGCCGACCAATTCATGCCGAAGCGTGGCTCTCCCATGGTTACCTACTCATGGAAGATAAGTTGATAAAGTTTTGAATATATCCTATTTATATTTCACAAAATGTGGGCACTTCATACGTCTCTACTTTCCTACCTACGTAGCTATGAGAATGTTTAATACTTTTTAGAACTATTCAATGGTAATACAGTCCCGGTCGTCAAAAGTTATGAACGAGTACAAAATCCATTCACTAAGTCACGTAAAAGTTGATTGATGTTAGTTGACAGCGATGCATAAAGGACAAAAATTTTATTGAATGACCCAGATGCCTCGCTTTATACATTATTTCTACGACCATTTGATAGTTCGTTAAAATAAGGCTACATTTTATAAAATTTTACTAAGCACAATATTTTTACACTTATAATGCAAACAATTCAAATCTATTTTGCATATATAATTCTTATGTCTCAATGAACTCAAAAACTATTTAGGTAGGTAATCGATTTTCACATTTTTTAGTGTATGTTTTGCTGGCGTGTCTAAGATGGTTAACATCACGCTTAGACCAATAGGAGCCAAGTAATATTGAAAAGAAACGAAGCGGCGTGAATCAACTACTTTTCATTTATATTTGAGAAGAAAATATGGTATATATTTCTTCTCAGAACTAAATTCTTTTATCTTATTATTTTTGTCGTAATAATTTCCACGAAACACGGAAAACGAATTTAAAGACTATTAGTTATTAAGTTCTCTAATTTCAATTCTACATAGCTCTGTGCGTAAAAGGTGAATTGGAAGTTGGGTATAAGTAGAATTTCTAAGGGCGAGGTCACCCATTGCCGTCGTGTCAAAACCCGGTTGTGTTTTTGTTTTGTTCATTGGAAAGCTGCATCTCATTGCCGGAATGACCCAATTTGCAGAGTAACGAAGTAGGCCACAACTGAAGTAAATATTTGTTCCCATCAATTACTGGTTTCCGCAAGCTCTTTACATTCATCTTATAGGGATGAGCATTTTCTAAGAAAATATTGTGGGATGTAGGTGACTAAGAGCTGTTATAACCTGTTAGTAACCTATTATATCTTGCCTTGAGTTCATACGAAAGCACATTAATTTCAAAATTAAATAAAAACATTACTATTATTAAAACATCTTATTAAATATTAATTTATAATGTTTGGAATACACGCCCACATAAATAATAAATACAAACTTCTAATAAGAAGGAATGGAAAACGGAGAAATTATTTATTTTTTCAAAAAACTCACGCATTAGAAATAAATTATAAAAAATAGCTGGTTTGGTAGGTTTCAGTAGGTAGAGTCATGCTGATGTCAGCACGAACGCATCAGCTCGACCGGGGCGGCACTCAGAAGATCAACGTAAAATGATAGCGTTCGTGCTGTCGTGTTTCGATTCGCGATTCCGGAGGTGCAATGATGCAGAAGGGAAATAATTAACTTATAGACACACAGCCCATACAAATTACACATATATTATGAAAAATTTGGAATTTAAAATGTACTGCTTATAATTTGTAAAATACTACTTAATAGAATTGATTTTTACTTTTAATTTCATAAAATGAGTTAGGGCTACGCTACACATAACTGCGAATTAGCAACGCACCGCAAAAACTTCACGCCGCATCGCATCGCAGTAATGTGTGGGAGCCCTAACTCATTTTATTATATATCGTATTACAATCCAGAAATAAAAAGCTATCTTCAAACAGCATTCAGATTCTAACTTGCGTGAGTTATAATCTAACTACGATGAATATTATTGTTTATTAAATAAAAATATTCTATTCATCCGAACTTCCTCTTTCACCTTTTTTAACGTTTTTGTAATTTTCTCTTCTCTAATCCTCAAAGCCTTGTTGGCGGAAAATTCAATCTTAAGTTGAGCTGGAATTTGTAATATTAAAATCATAATTACGCTATTTTTCTGTGTACCACAAAGAATTATACAAAATATTGCCATCGGATTAAACCACAGTAGATTCTGTACATAACTTTAGATACATAACTAATCTCGAACAACGTTTATTATGGAAGACTTAATAATACGTTTCGCCATTGTTCCATAGGAGCAAGATTCCTTTACTGAAATGCCAATGGCGGAGGCAATTAAGAGACCCCCATTTGCAGAAACAGGGATTGGGTCGACCCTCTCTCACATTGTTTATACTATATAATGAAAAAAAAAATGTTTTCGGTATATTATGCCACGGTTCTTTATTGGATAATATTTTATATGTTGCTTTTATATAGATTGTGTAGATTAAGCTGTCCTGTATGGACTCCAAAGGGACTAATCAATGCCTCGGTGGCACAGTAGTGTATGCGACTGCTGTGCTTGAGGTCTCGGATTCGACTTCGGGTTCCGGGTCGGACCAAATGTTTTTATTACGTTTTAGACTTGTACTTATTCCACTATTAGATTTCGCCTTATGGCATCATCAAAGGTTATATACGTAACCATTAATTATTACATAAAATTATTTATATTTCATTGTCTAACTTTCAAAGCAGAGCACGACCAGGAAGCTACTTAAGCGAACGATTTCATCTTTCGAAAAATTCTTTCATATAGCATTTCATACAAACTTGAGTCAGACAGAACTACTAAAGCTATACTATAGCTACACCTACTGATATAGTACTTCAGTCGTTTCACTCATAAAATATATTAGGCTTAAAGCTACATAAGTTATTCAAGAGACTCACTATATAACACAAAAGTATGGTCATAATTCTTTGAAACAGCATATTCTGTGCATGTGTGTTGCAAACAAAAAAGGTTTTAATAAGCTGTTGCTATAGTACAAAAAAATATACCAGTAGATATTATTTGAAAAACGAATGCCGTGAATGTTTGTTATTTTAGGTATTTAATTATAGAAGAGTTCTTAAAACCTGGCAATAAATTTCCTAAAATACGCGTTGTACTTCTAATATTACGGGTTTTTGCTAACGACTACGACTGCGGGTTATCGACCCCAACATTTTTTGCGCGAAAATAGCTGACGCTGTATTTTCTATTTAAAATAATGTTGATCACTAATGAAAAAAATTGTAAGTGATCTTTTCAACGTTTGATAACGACAATTCTTTTTCAGATAGAAAAAAAAACTTTAAAAACCTCTGTAAAAGAATGTATTATGTTTCCGTCAATGTAAATATAAATTGAATATGAGATTGTTTTTCTATTTGTTATACTATTTTTTCCTTTTTTAAGCGTCAAGGATTACAGCAACGTAAATAATTTTCCTCCAGAAAAGTACTGTTAGCTGAAGAGTCATCGACTGTGTTTCAATAGAGCCTCCACTAACATAAGCAATGACACAAAATAATTCGAGAGCGAATAATAAAAGGAATTACATATAAGATACCTTCTAGTACCCTCATAATAAATTACTCGATATGCTCGATATACCACACCCTGATTAGTTTAGGAAGTACCTAAGACTGGCATTAAATCTAATTACTGGGGTACGTCTCGGTAGGTATGCATGGGTTATACTGTTAAGTGACACTCACTCAAAACATATATACTAAGGACATGTTTTTGCCGTAATGGTACACCACATGGCAGTGTGAATGACATGCAACATGCATATAATGTATGCTTTATGCACTAGAGAGTTTAAAAACGAATCTGACATTCATATTATTTTTGTATATAAAAAACCTAAAACTCATGTGCTACGAGAACATTCCACCTTATAATAGGATTTTGTATATAGTCGGTGCCCTTTTTTACTGCTGTTAAGGTCACTGCAATGCGCTTAATATTCTTAGGGTTATATTATACACGAAGCTAACTTAACATTTGCGAGTATATGACTTAAGATAAACAAAAAATATCAGAACGATTGCATTATAAACATAAAATTAACAATAGAATAGAAATAATACCATAGTTATAATATTTGCCAGCGTACATAAAACTATCCTACTAATATTATAAATGCGAAAGTTTGTAAGGATGGATGGATGTTTGGATGGATGTTTGTTACTCTTTCACGCAAAAACTACTGAACGGATTTGGATGAAACTTTACAGTAATATAGCTTATACATCAGAATAACACATAGGCTACTATTTGCCGCGATAACCGACATATACGCGGGCGGAGCCGCGGGCAACAACTAGTATAACATAAACTCATCACCTTACTATATTACTCATCAAATCACAAATGTTTATTAAAAAAGTAATAGAGTCAGTACAACTGATCTATTCACACAGGAATAAAGTATTCGGTTACATTTACGTTTTCGTAAAATTGATTTTTTTATAATGAAATAAATTGTAGGTACTTACAGCCATTGATCTGGCCCGTATACATGTACAGAGTGTTAATTACTATCTACTTATCTCAACAGACAACTTAATACCAGTCCAGTGGTAAACAAAGCGTCTTTCACAGAGCATACGTTACTTACTTTTTATAAAAGGTTATTGAGGTTTCAAACCTCTCATTACGTGAGTTAATGAGAAAAAAGAAAGGTTCGCGATTTTTCAAAACTATAACAACGAATTTAAATACAGCTATCAACTGTGAAAAGCACTAATGAGCATTGTTAATTTAATTATGTGGAAGAAGATGTAAAGGTTTTTAATAAACGGTAATATTTTCCGGTAAACGGTTTTTTTTTTGTATGGCAATGAAAAAGATTTCCTAATCAGAGTATTCAATTTATGCCTTTAAATCGAACAGGTACTGAAAAGTTCGTATTAGAAAAATTCAAAAATGTAATATTTCTTCTTATCATTTAATCTAACAAGTATCAGTATTAACGAAACAGTCTTTAACAGTCCACTATTGGCCATAGGACTATCCTTAGAGGGGACCTCTTGTGGCAGATTAATTGCTGCGGTTGGAGATATAACCGCAGCTAGGTCGCAAAATAACGATCTGCCGAAAGAAAGTATCAAGGTGGGTTTTAGTAAAAACACCACACATCTGAATACAAGGGACTATGGATACAAAAAAGGCCTCTTCATACAAAATATAGCAATTCTACGTCTTGTAATAAACAACGTAATTAAAATATCATTTTTTTGAGATCCTGAATGTGTTTATGGTATTGACAGTCTCTATATTATGGGAATTCTGATAAATTATTTCTTTTACATAAATAAAGCAAATTCGTTTAAAAGTCGATGAACTCTCATATAATTAAAACCAGCTACGACTTTAGGCGCTGGCAGAACGAAATTGAGAAATTGAAACAGCGGAGCATCGTTCTACCCCACTGACCTATTTCGGTTTGCTACTGTTACGACTGCCGCTTTAGATAGGCAAATGATACGCTATATGTATGTTCTATGCTATGATGTTATGCAAGAAACTTATTATCGTATTAAGTAAACGCCAACCGGGTTTGGTTGGTTAACAGTTACTAGCACTAATGGTACACTTACAATACTAGCGCGTTGCCAGTATCTATACTTATGGTAACTAGATTAATAAAAAAACAAAATAGTATTCTGTAAAATAAAAGGTATCTCTTAATCTTTTAGTGTTCCGCTGTATAGCTTGGTTGCTAGTTATGGTACTCACTGCAGTGCTGAATTCAGAACACAACATTTCATGAAATAAAATTAAGCACACATTAATCGGAGGTATCATGACAAAGATTTCCAAAAATGTATTGATTGAATTGATTTTTGTAAGAAGTTAGTATCTCATCATCTTTCTGGCCTTTATTATTCCTAAGGTTATTTGGAGTCGGCGACTAGATTAACCAGTTTTCCTGGCATCAGACCTTCGTTTGGGCAACCTGAATTCGAAGGTTGAACTAGTTCTCAGTATGGGCACTGACTTTGCAATTACTATTGCCATAGATGTTCATGATAATCGGGACCGACGGCTTAACAACTGTCCGAGGCACGGTCGTGACACACCGCCAAACTTCCATACTACGAGTTGCTATTGGATTTTTTTTTGTCAGAAAAACCTAACGAAACTTTTGACCCGAATTGGGAACTGAACCCGAGATCTTTGGACCGGCAGTCGCACGCGTTATTTGCTAGAACAACGAGGCAGTTTTTTTTGGAAGAAGTAAAAAACCAAAAATTAACTTAACGTTACTATGTATTAATCAACGATACTATTGTTTTGGTACAGTGTTGGATGGTACAATGATGAATCAATCTAGCTAGGATTCATTTCTCGAAAATATACTAAAAACAAAAAGACCGACTAAAGCTCGATCATCCAGGTACTGTCATTTAAATTAGGAACAGCCAATCACTAAGTAAAAACTATCAGTATTACTGGTAAAAAGTGTCGGTAGGCAACATTGACTGAATACACATTTTTTTTATTAATAGAAACCTTGTGTCAAATTGATTTATGATAGCAATTTCTTAAAGCTCATTTACGGTTTTTAAAAATTGCTTTTCAACTTTGATGAAAATAACAAACATTATCGTGTACTTCGTGTAGTTCGACCTTTAAAAGGTCACTCGTTCATGGACTCTAGATATTATGTCTACCTAAAAGTAAACGATCACTCAAAATTTAAGCAATTGTAGGATTATTTTACTTTTGCAACTATAATTTATTTTATACGCAGTTGGTTACTTCAATCGGTCTTAACACAAGAAGTTTTGAGTTTTTAAATGGACTTATTTATTTATTTTATCCCCACTCAACAAATCCGATTAAAGCCCTAGATGACTGATTGCGGATAACAAAAAAAAAAAAAAATGGACTTATTTTTTAATCGGATTATAGATAGACTAATTATAATTCGTATTATACTTAGATTAATTAGAAATTGAATTATACATAGTTAATTCATAAATCGGAATAAGTGGTGTCTACGTTAGAGATCTTTGATCTGTCTTCATTGAGCTTTCGCATGCATTATATTACCTTCGCATGTCTCAGGTATGTTACAACGAATACCTACAGTTATGCTTCGACACTTCTCTCAAAGGATATATATATATAGATATATATATATAATCTATATAAAGACCATACTTCTTTAAAATATAATTTCATAATATTGAATCAATGTTTTAGTCTAATCTGAAATAATCTACATGTTCTCATTTCCATTATACACGATTATATGATCTAGCTAACTAAAAAACTACATTAGCCTGGCTAAAATAAAGTTTCTTAAATTATTCAAATTAAATTAAATTAAATTAAAATTAATTTAATTTAATATAATTAAAAAAAAACCATTATACACGATTATATGATCTAGCCAACTAAAAGACTACATTAGTTAAATAAAGTTTCATAAGAATTGATTATAAATAAATTGATGTAATATAACGCAGAAAATAAATACGTATTGGTTGAAATCGGGTATACCTTAACGTGGTTCATCCGAGATTAATGACATGTGATTTATACTACTGGTCTCTTCCCTGGGGTCTGATTTCCTGATAAATACCATGGATTAATATACTCGACGTGTGTGGATATAATATCATGTATAAGAGTGAAACAGAAGAAGGTATCTGTTTATTTTGTTGATCCAAAAAGTAGGAGTACCTAATGAGCTGGGTTAATAACAGTTGTTTTTTATATTACTAGCTTTTGTCGGCTTTAATATAAAGTATTCTAGGTTTACTTTTTACCCGATTACGGTGAACCGAGGAAACGAAAGGGTAATAGGTAAGGCTATATATATATTTTTAATGTTTTTACATAGTTGGTTTATAGTTTTCAAACTTTTTGTGAACAAATCAACTGAGTCTTTGTTAGTATATTTTTTCGCTGCATTCTTAAATAAATTCAAACTAAACATCAGATCTTCAGAAGTGAAGTTATAGTTACGTTTGAGTTAAATGACTTGAAGGTAAGTGGAGTTTTTATGTTTTATTACTAACATAGTTGTTTTAAAAACATTGTCAACCCGTAGCAAGGGCCAGAGATGTTCAAATATCGTCTCGAATTAGAAGCACTATTTTGATGTACTCGTATTGCTTAAGAGCTCGTTCATATGTAGAATCATGAGAGCTGATACTATTGAAATCACGAGAGTTTATAGGCTCACGTTCAACATTCAACGAGAAGGCCTTTATTGTTGACGCTGAGCGGTTTGCTTGTTTGCCAACTTTGTACTAAATAGTCGAAGCATCAGTTCCGTAACTATAAAACTACATGTAGTATATTTTCTTTTACAGCTATATGAGATTAATTCTCTTTTTTTTTAGTTTTAATATAAGTACGTTTAAGCATCAGAATGTTACGACCGTGAAAAAACTCAAATTGAGAAAGGTGTCTGCACTCTATCACTCTGAATAAGTTGTAAAATTCGACGCATGTGAAGGATCAATAGATAGCCTTGGGTTGGAAGTGCTTTTTCTTGGTTTTAGTCAATTTCGAAACGGTTTTATCGGAATTTTTAATCTGCAAAGTTACAGAGCTGAAGCGTGGAGAAATCATGTAACGTTATCAACTAGACACGAAGTAATATTCTTGTTTAACTTTCTAAAAATCTAATTATTGTAGTCAACTAAGACATGTGTGATTTTCTGAAAAAAAAATTTGATTCACACTTACTTACTTACATAATTTGTATAAAAATATAAGGAAGTATTCAGAATCGACAACAAATGTCATAAATGAATGTTTGTTAATTAATGCGTACTAGAGAATAAATTGTTGTCAAATTACGACTAGTTTTTTGGTTGATAGGGCTTAAAATCAATTCAGATCTCCTGTTCCTCGGAGGTATAGAAGCCAGGAGTAAAAGATGATTTTATTTTAAGCCACCTCTAAGCCGGCCTCAGGCGTCAAATTACATCCATATAATCGTTATTAATTTTTGTTTTTCTCTCAATTTCTTAGCTACTATCTATACAAATAAATAAAATTGGAGTGTCTGTTTGTAATATTAAAATAACCGCTTCTACTAAATGCATATATACACGGTACCAAAAATGTAGTTAAAAATTTTTTTGTCTGTCTGTCTGTTTGTTCCGGGTAATCTTTGGAAAGGCTGGACCGATTTTGATGGGACTTTCAATGGCAGGTAGCTGATGATCCAGGTAGTAACTTAGGTTACTTTTTTTGACTTACTTTGTCTCACGGCGTTACTCGCGGTACAACAATAACCACAGGTAACACAGCGAGCTTCAGCCAATGACACATAAAACTTATATAAATATACAAACTGTCTGAATTTGTACCAATGATTTATACTAAGAATATCCTTTTAAAGTCAATCGTCAATCGAGTCATAAATACAACGATAAAGAAGTTCGATAAAGTTCGTTTAAATTATTTAATGTTGCTGCACTCTGATTATTTTTCACGCTGGTAGTTTTAACTTTAATATTTTCACCTTTGGTCATAAAACAGTGTAAAGCTGAATGATTCGTTAGATACTTACCTACTCTATTATATATGATTCTATTTTTATGCAAATTAAAATACTTTAAATCTTCAACCTTTTTTCTGTTTCAATTTAAGTTTAAAACTGTGTGAAAATGTGTATCCTTAAACAAATTCCACTGTTTAAGACATGACTAGTTATACTGCTGAGTAGAATTTTTCCTAATAATTTTGCCACTGAAACTTAATTTAATAACTGTTCCTATTTATGTTCTATTTGTAAGACGTTTTCTTAAAAATTACGTACTTATTCTAAAAAAATATTTATAAATTAAGGATATTTATGTTAACGTCATTCAAAAGTTACTTTGTGTTAAACCTTATAGGATATTTATTGTTTAAGGCTTAATAAAAATAAACATTTGGATGACAACAATTTTACGTGACTAGGCAAAAAGAAATTCGCATTACTCCTGTTTTTTATGGTAAAATTGTTCTCTTCTAAATGTCTTTTTCCTGCCAACCCTAGAATATTTACTTCCAGGAGAAATGAAAGTACTCGTCAGTAACTTTTAGATCAATAGTGAATTTGACAGTATAAATCAAACATCAGTCATTTCTTAATAACTTACATTGCACTGCTCGCTCTTCTGTGCAGTAGCTGCAGCAGACTACCATCCGCGCTGGAGGAGCATAGACTTCGTGAGCGAGCGCGCCGCTCCCCCTCTCGTTCACTGCGCTCGCGCCACCGCGCCATCAGAGACTCCAAGCACAACATCGCGCCACCATCGCACACCATCCGACCGCCGGCCCGCGCCTCTAACCAGCAATTACTTCTCACATAAACAGTACCACGTCTATTTTTACAACATTCTGAAGATCCTTCTTTATTGCAAGACTAGACTGTAACTCAGCGCACACTTAACGGCTTAGCCCGACTTCAGGCGCACGTGACTCACTCAAGTGTACAATATTGCCTGTTTTATGCATTAAAACTGCACTACTACTTCCAAACTAAGCACTCAGACAAATTACTGTATACCGACACTTATATATTATTCCACCCAAACTATCAAACTTTACCTCTACGAAAAAAATATTTTGTATTTACAAAGTTTTTTCTAGAAAGAACCGAGGCCGTCTGCAGTTTGAAGCATCGTATGTTTGAAATTCACCTGAATAATAAAAATTATTCTGTTCTTATATGTCACAAAAACAGCACATCACAAATAAAGTTAATTGAAAAGTTTGTTAATTAGTACATGGTTCTAACTTTTAGAAGGTAACCAATCATAATACTAAATTGGGAAATTGTTACATCACGCGTAGAGATAGGCCTGACAATTATTGAGACCGGACAAGAATTCTAGAGAACAATTTTTTTACCGGTAACTTATTTAGTAATATCGTGTCCACGTTTCTTAAAGGGAGTTTGAATATGTTTGTTTATAAGTTTCCCGCCAGAGCGCGGTTCCGAGCGTCCGCCGGGCGGAGTCTAAATGCGTGGAGCGCTGCTCAGCGACTGAGACCGATCACAGTACTACGGTCGTAGAACGTCTACGTCGGTTCACGTTGCGGCGATGTCCTGTCCAACTAGTTGTACCCGCTTTAGCGCATACTCGACTTTGTTTGACGTATCTTGCCGCCTCAACTCTCTTAATAGAAGTTTAGGCCACTTTAATGAATTATGTGCGAACTCATAAGTGGCTCCCTAACTACTACATAAAATTTAATAATGACGGTTATTGCGTATATTAAAGCTGCGTATTTTGAGCTTCCTGCCATTGAATATTTAATTAAAAAGATTGGAGAGAGCACTGTATTCCTATCTGCCCTTATTAAGGCAGTTTATTAATATTTTGATTAAGTTTTCCTAAAAATAATTACAACGCTGACCTTTCAATAAATGTTATAAAAAGTTATAGTGCAATATATACGCAATATTTAAAGTATCTTTATATACGAATAAATGAAATTGAAGTGTTTGATTGTTACTTCAAATAAACAGATTTTCACTAATTGCATATGAAAGTATTTACGGTACTTACATTAAAAAAAAGAAACGGGTTGCATCTCATCATCTAGTATTTTTATACAGTACTCACCCCTTTTTTTTCACTGTTTCTTCGTCACTTTTTTTATTAATAGATAGATGCACTTTGTTCAGCAGGAGCCGGCGTACATTTTCGCCGTACGGTAGAAAGAGAGGGGGATATTACTTCCTCTCCTACGCCACGTCTCCTTCTTATGAATAATCGATCAGGTCACGAGTCCTGACGCGAGACCCTGATACGAGTTAAACATTTTTAACCCATCCCAAAAAAGTGCACAACACCGCAAAATAAGATTTCATTTAAAAATTTTTTTGCCTGTCGTTTGTCTGTCCGTTTGTTTCGACGGGTATATGCCTATACTAGTAGATAGCTAACTATATAAAGAGTAGCTTAGGCTTCATTTGTCTTAGACTAGATTCGCGCCACGGTGTTACTCGAGATTGTTGAGACACCGTGAGGCTTGGCTAGTTTAAAAATATAATTAATCCCTGACGTTCATTTATTTGTACTAAATTATGCATTTTACGAAGTCTCTTTTTCAAATGCATCGACAAAAATAGTTTATGAACGGTTCAATTATACACTACAGAATAGTTTTAATTTGAATGAAAACAATTGTAGAAAATAACGAAATAAAGAGCCTAAATAAAATCATTGTAACCGTTTAGACAGTAGAGTCGAACTTTACTGTCTAAACGGTTACCCTATTCAGTACATAAAAGAAACCAGCCATGTGCGAGGGTTCCGTACAAACCTGTAGGTATATTATATGATGAACTAAAAGTTAATGCTTTTCACAATTTTCCTTTATCTGTTCTATAAGACGTTGCTCCATACCAAATTTCAATATTCTGAGTTCACGGGAAGTACCTTTTTTTGGGTTTTGATTCCCTTGCGAGTGTCGAAAATTTGCTGCATAAACGGCAGTATCTTTTGATCGCGTTGGCTTAAAAGTTTGATTTTTTCATAGCTTAGAGGGACAGTAAGCTTGAGTGTTTAGGATGAATTTTAGCTTGATGGCTCCACGCGTTCTTGAAAAAAAGGATCTTGATAGACAGAGAGACAGACAACAAAGTCCTATAAGGGTTCCGTTTTTTGCGTTTGAGGTACGGAACCCTAAATATGGTTGACTGTTTAATACACAAAAGAAACCATGCTTATATTGCCATGTTTTATTCTTTTATTGCATTATTTTCTCACACAAAGCAATGAAAAATACAAGCTTTCACTCGTTCATTTTAATGAATACCTCGCTATCGAATTACTAACATGCACTTACACCTCTAAAACCTGTAAACAAGTCGACTTCTTGCAACCAACAATAGGGTACTAGGGTAACTAAGTAATTGTTGGTTGTTGTTAATTAAAAACGTGCCTTCACCCTCATAATGCGAATATAAAGACCACAGAGTGAATCGATAACTATTGAACAGATAACATAGTGTGCTGTATGAAAACACGTGTAAGATGTTGTTTCTCAAACTTTAGGTGATGGGGTCTTTCTATTAAAAAAATAATATGTTCAAAGAGTTAAGTGTTTATAGCTGAAAAATATCTACTATTTACTTTTATTAGAAAACAATTATATCTTTCGTTATTATAAAAATATAACATACGCACATCTTGTGTTAAAATTAATTATAAGTAAACATTTTATTTAAGTGTATCATTAATAAGTATAGTCATATTTACGTAGTGCCATTAACTTTAAAATAGAAATGAAGAAAGGTGAAAAAACATTATCGTTTAGAATACGGATCATGTGGCTAGTGTAACTATTTGGCATTTCATTAAGATAGCCTGTATGTATTCAGAAAGAACCCACCTACGCAACGTCCTATTGTACAATGCCAGGTGCAGGTGCGTGACACTTACATTGAGAATCAGTGACCTTAAACAGAAATCTTAACATAAAATGATATCACGTGCCTTTCCTATGAAATATACGCAGTTGTACCTGAGGCTGACAGCTTGAGATGACTTGAAAGAAGATTGGTTGATGTCAGATCTAAGGAAGATTTTCTGAGATCGCATGTTTATGTTTTGATATTGCCAGCTGATGTGTGTGACAAGCATAAAGATTTTGAAAACCAGTGTGATTTTGCAAGTAATGTTTTACTTTATAAACCATTCGCGAATCTATTAATTAATATATTAAACAATATGTAAAGACAATGCATTTAGTTTTCAGAAGTATTGTCGAGATATTTTTGGAAGCCAGTTTACTAAAAAAATTAGTAAGTTATGTGTTAAACATTTCATACACAGTAAGTTCAAAGCTATTATTTTTAACAATGTGTTACATATTAGGATTACAAGAACACGGCTACACTCAGTATATAACTAGGTATGTAAACAAATAGTGGGATAAGTCAAGTACAAGTGTTACTGTTCAATACTATAAAACAAAACATTTAAAACTGACAGGATTATTGATATTATTCTTTCATCAAAGCAGATTAAAAAACATGATGATCCACCAATTAGAAACCAGTCAGCTGGCAATGCATGTGCATTATGTGCGGTATAAATGTACGTCAAAGTCAGTGACATTCAAACTCCTACTGGCTATTCTGTGGGTGCCCGGCTAAAAACCTACACTCACGTCGTCTCAGACCTTCGAACCCCCACGATTTATATATCCCCCCTGTTGCCACGGTTCATAACACCAGCCCACTTGAACAAAATACGTGACTGTTATAATTATTAGGGACCTTATGGGTTCAATAAATAATGCTCGGCTTGTGTATAAATACTAAATTTTATTTTTATTGATTGAATAAGCTACCTGAGCCGGAAAAATAATAGAAATCACCGGGGGTCAAATTTCAAGAATGGATTTCGGCAGTTGAGGCAACTTTGTAAGCAAATATTACTCGTGTTTTTTACTGCTATTCTTTGATTTTTCCTTACAATTTTATAATTGGATTAGTATATGATATTGTATTTTTAGATAAGTTCTCATTTTCAGTTTTATTTTCTTTTTTTATCTCTTTTCCTTTTGAATTCAGGGATATCGTATCCGCATACACTCTATGCAAAAGTACCTAATAAGATAAATCGTCCTGCTTCGACTTTTGAATGTGTAACAACGAAATGCAGTTTGTGTGTATACACGTAGAGTAATTAAATAACAGTTTATAAAGTGCAAGACCAAATATTCTACAGATGTTTACACTGGTTGACCGGGTCATGTCAATGAACGCTTTATTTGTGGAACATCGCCAAAATGGCTGTATCCAATCGTGACGTCATGCCACCTATAAATAGTTTCTATTCTCAAAAGTTTCACGTTGTACTACTATATTTAATTATCTACTACGTAGTGAAAACGTAAGCAACATCGATAATATAATGTATAGCTAATGTAAAGGTTCGCCAAGGTTCCAAGGTTCATTGGATCGTCGCCATAGAATGATGAAAGGAAAAAGGAATTATTTGTTAAAAATACAGTTGCAGATACAACAGCAACATTTAAAACTATGTATAACTGTCTCGGTTGCGCACTGGAGCCATATGCGACTGCTGTACTTGAGGTCTCGGGTTCGATTTCCGGGATGGACACCCGGGAATGGAACAAATGTTAGCATAACCTGCAAATATATGTTTCGTAGTTGGGGTGTTTTTATGTGTGTACCAATAACTATTTATGTATTTATACCAGTTATCTAGTACCCATAATATAAGCTTGGGACTAGATGACTTTGTGTGTTAAAAAATATATGTATGTAATTTTTTTAATAAAGGTTCTTGGAGTAATGATCTGTGTATATAATATACTTTTAAAATGACATATTATGTTAGACACGGTTGCAGCAGCACGGTTTAAATTACTAGAGTCACACACGATCGTGGTTTTAGCACGAACGGGCCGGTTCGACGGGGTGGTACTACCCTCGCACAGAAAATCAACGTAAAATGACAGCGTTCGTGCTTTCGTACTTGTTTTTTTTTTATGTTTGGCCTGCCAAAATGACTACTCTGCCTGATGGAAAGTATCAGCAGAGTCCAAGAGTATTAGTATAGTGACCACCGCTCTTGGATTCTGGTTATAATTTCCATCGGGCAGGGTAGAGGCATTTTAGGAAGGCCATACATAAAAAACACAGGTTATTACTCTAAGAACCTTTAATATCACCTGTTTGGCATAGGTCTCTCTTTATAAAGGAGGTTAGCGATCAAAACGCGCCAGAAGTAGCCTTTCAAGGGATTTGTTTCATTTATGCTACTCGAAAGACGAAAGAGGCAGGCTAAATACTTAATGACAACCCATTCACAGATATATATTGCTACATTTTTTTTAAATATATCAAATATGTTTTTATAAGTTTCAACATATTGTCATAATTATATAATGTAGTAATTGAAATAGACGACATTGAGTGGCAAAGTTAGGAGAACATTTGCTCCAACACATTTCAATAGTATTGAAATTTCTTGATGCCAAAATTGTTTAGGAGTTTTTCGAATTGATTGGGCAAACTGAATAGAAGATTATATTGAAGCTCAATGTACCGTGAGAGTATTCGTTTAACTAAAAATTATGGCGACACCTTTTATGTTTATTATTTCGTTAATTTATGTTCGTGTGGGTGTATGTGCCATCAAGTCTTTAGTTCAATGCTAATGACGTACCTACCGTGTGCGGTTAAAGCAATATATAAGAAAATAAATATAGATAAACCTACGACAAAAATATATCATATGTATCGGAAATAGCTTTTTATTTTCGTCTGGAAGGATAATGAAGCGCGACTAATACTTAGTAAGCTCATAAACCTAAGGTAACACAATACATTTTAGAACAAAAACTACTATATGTCAAACCAGTCTCAAGGAAATGTAACGCAAATGGCCGCCAAATCCTACTAATATTGTAATGCGAAAGTTTGTAAGGATGTGTATTTGTTGCTCTTTCACGCAAAAACTACTGAACGGATTTGGATGAAACTTTACAGTAATATAGCTTATACATCAGAATAACATTTAGGCTAATATTTTCAAATGTTATAAAAACTTTGGACATCTAACACAAACACTTGGTACGACCCGGGAATCGAACCCGAGACCTAAAGCACAGCGGTCGCATAAGCCACCACTGCGCCACAGAGGCAGTCAAAGCGTTTATGACAGAAGTGCTAGATGCTTCTTTGTAACTTAATTTTTTGACATATTATTAGTAGTCTATGACATAATACAACTCATTATTTATTTATATGACGTCTCTGCCATTTTAATACTTGTATTTACATTTAGCGCCATGCATCGCAAATCTGTAGGTACAATAGTCTTCTTATGATTAGATTGCTACTAGTCAGGTAAGATCTAACAAAGTAATTATTTATTATGTTGTAAATAGACCTCAAAACAAGCTGCCTTAGCCACTAGGACTACTCCTGACAGTCCGGAAAATATAACTTGATCTTTCTGACAGATATCTTCGAAACTGACGAAGTAACTTTGAACAAGCGATTTTTTTGTGTCACCTATATTGAAATCCTTTACGTGCCAGTTTCATCTCGAATGAAGATATCAAAACTAGCAGAGTAACCGCGGTGTTACCCGCAATTATCGTCGTACCGCGGGTGACGCCGCATATCACCAGCTATATATCAGTGAAAATCCCGTCAGAATCGGTCCAGCCGTTCCAGAGTTTACCCGTAACAGACAGACAGACACACAAACACTGACATAAATTGTAAAAAATGTTTTTTGGTATGTATGCCGTGTACATATGCATTTAGTAAAAATCGGTTATTTAATATTACAAACAGACACGCCAATTTTATTTTGTTTGTATAGATATAGATAACATTTTTTACAATGTTTGTCTGTCAGTCGGTCTGTCTGTCTGTCTCTTTCTTCCGGCTAATCTCTGGAACGGCTGGATCGATTTTGACGAGATTTTCACTGATGATATGAGGAGTAACTTAGGCTACTTTTTTTAGACTAGCTTTGCCCCGCGGCGCTACCCGCGGTACGACAATAACCGCGAGTAACACCGCCGGGTTCAGCTAGTACAAGATAAATGTAATAATTTACACCTAAATAAATCTCGTAAGTTCTAAAATGACACTAATGACAACTATCACAGAGATCGAGTTTATTTTTCTCTTCTATGGCTTCGAATGATTTGTGCCTTCAGCCAATTTCGAGTTATTATTTTAAGGACTATTGACGTCAACCAGACTGGTTAGTTTTGATTGAATTACAATGTCACACTCTAAAATTGAATCAATTGTCAAGTTAACATTAATATTACGTTATCCCCTAAGGTGTCCACGGCCTTTCATTGGTCGTATTAAAACATGGTCTATTGTGTCACCGGCCAGCCACTGGCCGGTCAATGGCCGCGAGTCGGGAATTATTAATAATAATAATGGAATTATTAGTGACACTCAAGCTATGCTTATGTCAAAGTGACGTGACACCTGAGGGAATAAACTGGTAGTTTTTATTCAACTAAATCAGAAAATAAATAATAATAATAAATAATAAATATTTCGGACATCTAACACACAACGCCGTCTAGTCCCAAACTAAGCAGAGCTTGTATTATGGGTACTAGACAACTGATATGAATACTTATATACTTTTTTTTTGTAAATACATACATATTATACATAGAAAACACCCAAACTCCGAAACCAATATTTGCAGATCATACAAACATTTGTTCCGACCCGGGAATCGAACCCGAGACCTCAAGAACAGCAGTCGCGTACGCTACCACTGCGCCACCGAGGCAGGAGGAAAACAACTGACAATTGTGGTGCTGTTGTCAAATGTTAAGCTGATATGCGTATCTTACTATTCCGGTGTATTATTACTATCAAATACTAACTAATACTAACTATGTGCGACGGTGTATAGAATTCCATACTAACCCAAAAGTGAAACAAACATATTATACTTTGATCTTTATTTCTTGGTCCACAGCATTCGCTATGACTTGAGATTGATGTGGAATTGAGGCCTTCAATATACATACATAATAAAAGCCCTTTCAATCCCCATTCGTAATAGAATTCGCCTTTGACAAACTACGAAATAAAACACATTTATGTTACAAATATTGCCTCCATAGAAGGTTTACGAATGTATTTGTTTTAGCGTTTTTGTTTTGTAAAGCGTTTATGTTGAAAAACCCAATGTAATATATCTCAATGTCGTATGTAATTCGCAACACAAATCAGTAAAAAATATATTTGCAAATATGAGAGATAAGAAAACAAACTTGGTTTTCAATAAACCAGGCGTTAAGGAAAACCTAGGAATACGTACGTAATGGGAATTGAAGTAATAATAATCCATACTTATATTACAAACTAGCTGAACCCCGCGGTGTTACCCGCGGTGTTACCCGCGGTTATCGTCGTAACGCGAGTAACGCCGCGGGACAAAGTTAGTCTAAAAAAAGTAACCTAAGTTACTCCCTGGATCATCAGTTACCTGCCAGTGAAAGTCCCGTCAAAATCCGTCCAGCCGTTCCAGAGATTACCCGGAACAAACAGACAGTCAGACAGACAGGCAGACAAAAAAAAACTACATTTTTGGTATATGTAGCGTGTATATATACATATTCATTTAGTAAAAATCGGTTATTTTAATATTACAAACAGACACTCCAGTATTATTTATTTGTATAGATGTATATATTGTAAGCAAATAGATTGGAAACAAAACACAAACTGGACATAAAACAAAAAAGGTTAGAATTATTTATTTCTCAAAGATTACCAATCACTTAACATAAGAAATAAACATAATTAAAAAAGGAGGTACATGGTTCAGAGCTCGTTTACAATAATAAAATGTATTGTAGGTAGGCGACAAAAATTGAGGCACAGAACGCGCCATTCCAATTAGGGACTATTCACACTCATTGAATTTCATTATTTATTTATAACATTTTTTACTTTTTATAGTCTTTCAAGATGTGACATTTTAAATATTTTTTAAATAAGCTTAAAGATTCTGTGTCCTTAATTTTCTTAGGTAGTGAATTATAAATTTGTGCTCCTTCATATCTAATATTTCTTTTTCCGTAGTTGGTTCTGGGCTTTGGAAGAACAAGATGATGGGCTCGTCTTGTAGTACGATTTTGTGTTTCCGATTTTTTCGTGAATGTTAATTGTGTGTGTACGTCACCATATAGAATTTTGCGAATTAGAACACACATCTAAAATTGATAAATTTGTGTAATATTAAATAATTTTGTGTCCTGATATATTTTTTGTGTCGGTGTTAAATAATTAAAATGGAAAAGAACCTTAACAATTTTATTTTGCGCAATTTGTAGTTTATTGAGATTTGTTTTAGCTGCGGATCCCCACACTTCTATGAGATACTCAAGGTGAGGTTTTACAAGCGAATTGTAAATTGTATGACGTACTTTTAAAGGCAGAAAGAAATTGTAATCATCAGTAATAGATAATGCTATATAATAATATAATTGCTTCAACGCAAATTTAGGCAATACTATGTCTGCTCAAAGAAATTAAGGCCTAGACGCCTTCTTGCTGAGGATACACTTATTACAAAGGGACCAATATCATGCAGTTTACACAATTCATTAAAATTTTTGCTTGCTCGTACCAAGTAGTTGTTCTGCAGTTTACCACTGCAGCTGTTCTGTCTTTAATTTGTTTTAGCTTGAGAAATGTGAAGAAAAGCGAATGTTAAAGCGAAGTGACTTAGATGGCATATTTAAAAATATCTGCTCAAGAAGATCAGAACAGTCAATAACGTAGTTTAAGATATTGACAAAAAAAATAAAGTCCGCTATTTTACGTGAAACTTTTTGCACAGTTTGAGATAATCCTCGAAATGGCACGAAATTCTCTAATGATAGCAAAGATATTTAATAAACCGTTTTTTATATTTTCGAATAAGAATATAATGTTTTGGCTTTATATAATATTGTAAAAAAATAATTGTTCATCCCAAACTTGTTTTAAAACTGAATTCTACTAATTGATTATTGAAACGCTCTTGTTTGGTGTTAACCGAAGAGTTCCAAATTTCATTACACATTCACAGTACGACTTCATAAAAATGAGTTTGAATAGGTATTGATTGTAACAAATTGTGACGATAAAATTATAAGGGAGAATAATCACATAAAATTTTGTATCAGACCAGTTCTACTTCAATTTCATCCCTTTCATACTTACGCCCACCTGTTTACTGACCTGGAACACCTTCGTTATAATCAAGGCGGAAATTACTTTTATTTGGCACAGACAAGCTAAGGGACCGTCTCCACGCGCGAGAGTATCTCGACGGATCCACGCTCCTATCGTCGAAAAATATCCACTAACGAACGATTTTTGCTTAAGCGTATCATCGCGAGTCGCAACGGAATCGCTGTGTGTAAGAAATACGTGGTACAACGTCATGATTCTCTCGCCCCTGGAGTGTGCCCTTTTTTTTGTGTGGAAATCCCCCCGGATACAGGAGAGGCCCATCTACAGATAGGCCTCTCCTGTACAGGAACCCCGACGTTCCTTCATCGACCTGTTTCTCTAAGGGTGACAGATGGCCTCACCTATCAGCCTCAGGTTTGTTTTTGCGATCAGTTATGCAATACCAAGATTGTACAAGCCCTAATGTGGTTTCCATAATCTTTCTACTAGCGACTTGTACAAAGAGTAAGCTAACGGAAAGCTATTTTGTAAACTTACAAAGAAGGAGAATTATAATTAATTACTCATAGCATTTATCGGCAGTTAATATATAGGTAAATACATAAAGCGATGTTACAAAACGTATTGCTTCAACGTGTTTTTCTGTATCATCACATGAATCGATATTATTTTATCCAATTCATTGTTTTAGGACCAAAAAACTTTTAATTTCGGAGACCACTTGCATTAGTTTTTCATAATACATTTTTAGCAAAAAGTCCTTTGCTTTTTATCGCACTGCGACGAAGTTAGGCAGTTTCTGTACCTATCTTTGTATGTTCCACCGTAGCCCCTAAACTACTGAATCGATTTTAATGAATGAGGTGTCAATAGATTCGTAATAATGGCCCGGTTATACCATAGGTAGGTTATATAAATTTTGTTAAAAGAATTTAGGACGTCAGGTTTTAGTTCATAAACATTTTTTTGTTAACATCTCATATTCCACGTTCCACGTTTTATTTCTTTTCTTCACAATAATTATATTCCGTTTGAATCCAAAAAATCCGTTCCAATTTTGGTGACGCTAAAGTTTAAATTTGAATTCAGAATAGCACTGAACCCTTCTCCGTAATGCTGACAGTTTGACCGAGTTTAGCAAACTCAACAGTAGTCCCAAGGGACATTCTGTCTGCCATATAATGTACTAATGACTTAACATGCATATCTTCAATATATAGTAACACTAGCTACCCGCCCAGCTTTGCACGGCCTCTTTACGGAATATATAATATAGCCTTTATTCCCCGAGAAGATGTGCGGTTTAATTTTTTCCTACGTCTTCAAGAAATATCGTTATATTATATTGTTTTAAACTTTCATGATCACGGAGTAACTCAACGCTTGCTCAACTCAACGCTCGGCGCTTGCAACAGCGCCGAAATATCGGATACTCATAAACAAAAAGGTACATGGTAGCAATCCCGCAGAGTTCTATTTTAGCCAATAAATAAAATAAATAAAATAAAAATAGATAGACAGACAGACAGACGTGGCTGAGGACTTTGTTTTACAATATGTAGTAATAATGGAGTTGGATTTTTGTTTCTTTAATATTTATCAAAGTATAACATCAGATATATAGGCTCCAGGGATACTTTGTAATACGGTACGACCTTTATGAGCAGAGCAGCCTTCTTAGCCAAGAATGGCCAAGATTCGACTGTTTCACATTGATTCTCTTTCCACAATTGCTAACACCTCATTTTTTTGTTAACCACGTGACTTAGCGTTACCTCCATGAATTTGTTACTTTCCTAATAACGTTTACTTTTAAAAATGACCGATTGATCAACAAGTTTCAACACTTAAAATTATCTCCGAATCTGGTACTGACATTTTATTCGGAGTACATTTTCAAAATTTACAACATCTTTTAATATTTTTTTTAGGTAAGTAATGTATTTCACTGAAAGTGTAATTCTTTAGAATTCCATATGTCAAAATAGAAAATTAAATATTTATGGATCGTTTCGTAGTTCACATTCCTTCCAAGGAGGCGCTCATAGCCTAGTTGCACTCGGTGATTCGATACAATCACCGAGGGTAAGCAACGACGGCGTGGTCAGTACCTGGATGGGTGACCGCTGGTGGCATGATACCATGAGCGTCACCGTGATTCGGAGGTCACGTTAAGCAGTCGGTCCCGGTTATTATCATATGATAACAGTCGCGAAGTTTAGTTGGGGGCCTTTGGGCGGCTTAAAAACATACAACACAAGATTACGTTGCCTCAACGTTCTCTTGCCAGTCCTTAACCCGCAATCGGTCAGCGTGGGTACGTATGGCCTTAACCCTCTCCTGAGAGGAGACCAGAGCCCAGCAGTGGAACATTATGGGTTGATGATGATTCCTTCCAAGGATCCAGATTAATTGAAGAGATAATTAAACCATCAAAAACATAAATGTGAAATGAGAGGCTAGTTCAATATTATGATTTCAACGACAAAAGAAGTGAGATCTAAATGGGTGCCCAGTTCAATGGTCAGTCCTGACATTCATTTATAGCAGCATTTGAATAAAATTATATTATATTATAAAATATTTTATAACAACTTAAAATATAATTTCTGCTTAATACTTAGGGTAATATATTGAAGACCAAAGTCTGCCTTGGTCAGTTTTCGTATACGAATTATTATTAAGTACATACTAAAATACCTAGTCATGGAAGAGCTCTATGTTCGATAAATTTTCGGAAGAATAAATTTATCAAGCTACAGTTTTAGAACTTGCGAAAAGGCAATATGATTCGTGGTTAAAAGCTAGCCAAGTCAGACTTTAGGCTTCAATATATTATCCAATATAATATATATTATCTTTATTACATTATTGGATACCTACATATTAATTATATTATAATATAATTAATATGTATATTTAATACATATTAATTATATTTTTAAATATACATAAAAACAAATACATTTAAAAATATGAAAAATAGTAGACCACCGACTTTGGGTACAGGGACCAAGAAACCGGTGGTTAGGGCTTCAAAGACAGGAACCTCCTCACGGCACGTATAGTGTGCCGTGTCAAGGAGGACTGCCTTCTGCATCAGACCCTTGATCCAGCCCTCTAACGCGAGTCTCTTAAGGTGTTGGGCGAGGCTCTTGGCTATCAATCCGTGAGCAGATACGACTATCGGAACAATGATCGCCGAATCCACATTCCACGTATCGACAATCTCGTGAGATAAATCCAAATATTTTAATATATATTATTATTATTGTAAGTAAATCCAGGGATTACTCCATAAGTCCATACAACGTCACAGACTTTACCTCTTTTTTTGTAAAGATACCACAATCATGTGGCACCTACTATTTGCTCGTGGTATAACGAGTCTGTCCGGCCTCTAATCAACAGATTTGCAAATTTTGTCAACTAAATTATTTTGAACAATCTGGTATTCTGGCAAAACAACGATTAGTTACCTTGCGGTGAAATGTACAGCGCCATCTAGTCTAATCGGTGTAAAGTAACAACAAACGTGATGTTTGAAATAATGTTAAAACGAAGGTGCTAGCGACCTCTCTCGAATTTCAGTAAGAAACTTCTTCGAAGTTCGTTGAATATCTACTAGATGTCGCAGCCTTTGATTTTATAGAATTTGTTTCTAGTAAAGGTATTTCGATGCTAAAATAAGTATTCAAAACAAATTTGTTGGTCATATCTCTCATACTCAAATTCGCAACAAATTCCTACTGATTTTAAAATAAGTAAATTTAAAAGAAACTTTACAGTCGTAAGATTTTTGAACGCATTTTTTGCATGGAAATGCTGTTTGACAGAATGGCAGATGACATTGACACTAAAATATTCACACGCTCGCTTTACAAATTACAAACAAACAAATCTTAATCTGCTGCAATCTGCTGTTGACTGGTGTGTTGATAATGTATGTATTGTGTTACTCAGTATAAACATGTTCTCTTAAATCCAGCATTTGGATAATGTTGATTCTGTAAATTGATTCACTTACCGTCCAGCCCATCCTTCTAGTGAAGTGCTCCTATTTTCAGGTTTACATTTTTTTTGTTGTACACTGTTTATTTTGTTTTTAATTTTAATACTCAATTTCTTAGGACTGCTCGGCAATTTTAAACCCGAAGTCACGTTCATTTTTTCTCATAATAATATTTTATTACAGATCACTAAAATGGATATGGAAATAATAGAATCTGAAAACCAAGAGTCGGACGATGAGTTCGCCTTTGAAACCGACCACCTCGCTCTTCGAGGGAACAAAGATTACTGTGAAATTTTAAAGTATATTGTTAAGTTAGAGGCACAAAAAGTACAGGCATTGAAGGACATAGAGGATTTATCTCATGCACAAAACGAGGCTTTAAATGACCCTTTAAATTTCGTTGAAGAATTAAGAGCTGGTAAACATAATTTCCCTCCGAGACAAACTATATCTGAGTTGCCAAACATTAATTGGAGCAGTTATGGGATTGATGCAGCACTTGATGGTGATGACATAAGAGAATCAAAGCCACACATTGATGATTTAGACTCTGGTACCAAAGTTAGAGGCAGAAAGTTCACAGAAAATAAACCAGAGACATTTAATCAGTTGTGGTCATGCGAGGAACAGAAAAGGTTGGAAGAGTTGCTTGAAGTATACCCTGATGAGCCTTGTGAAGCTCAACGGTATAAAAAAATAGCTAAAGCCTTGGGGACTAGAACGCCTATACAGGTTATGAGTAGAATACAGAAATACTTTGCTAAACTAGCGAAGGCTGGCTTACCAATACCCGGGAGGAAACCTAAAGGTATTGGTAGAGATAAAAAGTCACTGTTGTACAAAAAATCTACATTCTTCCCGCAACTCCATGTCCCAGTTACCATGGAGGATCCTTATGAATCTGGTGAAACACATGATAGCATCTCTTCGTTTGATACCAAGAGTAGTAACAAATATATGGTGGAGTTGCTAAAATCTGCCAAAGAGCAAAGGTCACTTGATGAAACAGTCCCGGTGTATCAGACTAAGACAATGTGTGTTGGTTGTCACAAAACTGGATTCTTAGGTGCTCGGTGGACTGATAATGCGGGCACTGATTATTGTACTGACTGTCTTGTAAAATTACTACCTACCGAAACACTAATACCTATGCGACTACCAATATAATTTGAAATAAATTTTAGTTTCTTTTTATTTTAGTACGAGTTTTATTTTAAAAATACTTAAGAATTTTATCATGCCACTATAACTCACTAATATCACTATAATCACACTATAATCTTCTAATTAATCTAAAATACTGGGTTTATAAATACAGGCAAGCTAAGTTTTGTGAGCACTGTCGCACAGAGCGGCGGCCGCGGCGACTGTTGCAGAACCACTGGCCTGGAACACTGAACACGGCTCACACTCATATGTTGTACCCTCTTCCCTAGATAGATACCTATAGAGATTGGAGGGTTAACTGTAAGGGACGCCGACTGCATGCTTTCCTCGACCCGCGTGTTTTTTATATGACTCGCATGCACAATTTCGCTGAAGCGAAGGGAACGTAAATAGAATTACTGCCTTACTCTGGACTCTATCAGAATACAAAAAAAAAACGAAATAAAAAGTTTGCATTTTTCCTGTACATTACGTGATTATGAAAAATGCATGACGTTTTAATTTCGAAAATAAAGTCCCTGTGGTTCTCAAAGCGTGTTAGTGCAAAGCACACTACTGAATCAAACAGACTCACCCAGGTCCGCATTTGCTTTGATACACTGAAAATAACATACAAGAAGTTTATTATTTGTACAATTTATGTTTTAATAATTTATTATCACTTGGTAAGTCTTATATAATTATGTATGTGGATATTTATTCTAATTTATATCTACCCACTGTTGTAGTTTGGAAAAAGTGATGTAGGTACATAATTAATTTTTGACAAAGTTCATTTGCATACATTATCCTCAACCAATCGCCGTCCACTGCTGAACGTAGGTCTCCCCCAAGGTGCTTACATTACTTCAATCAAATTAAATAAATGCGGAACTTTTGAAATGATAGTGCAGTGACTGGTTCGATCTAGATAGCTTTAAATTGCCATCTTTTAGTAGGTGAACGCAGTAGTTCTTGCAAACTAGTTAAAAAAAACACCTACTCGACCAGCCGATTGGCTCTATTATAGGTAAGTGACTTACTTGTCTTTACATTTTTTAGTTGCAAAAAATTACGTCTAATATAAGTACCTACTGTGATACCGGTCGGAGTAATGTGGAGCAGCATTACTCCGACAAATGTCGCCTGACTGCTAAACGTTGTTGGTTCGATTTTCATGGTAATAATTATTGTGTGATAAGCTGGAGTATGTGTCTGGGTGGCTTTTTAACCCCCCGACGCAAAAAGAGGCGTGTTATAAGTTGGAAGTCGATGTCTGTCTGTCTGTCTCTGTGTGTTTGTTTGTCTGTGGCATCGTAGCTCTCAAACGGATGGACCGATTTCGATGGGGTTTTCTTTTTCATTTGAAAGCCAGTTTCCTTGCGTTAAAATGGCATTAGCTATGTTTGGTTAATATCGGTCCAGCAATGTAAGAGTATTAGCTCTTTTCCAAAACGATGTAAAGCATTTTTGGAAAACGATTACTCGATCAAGTGCTTGCCTAAGAGTTTTTTTTTTTAATTTTAGGTTGTATTCCTATATGTTTAAGGATCTGCAGTGTAGCGGTCTATTATTTCTACCTTTTTTGGAATCAGACGGTCGTGTGTGAGGTGTGTGAAGTATTTTTTTTTCATCTGAGCCATTTTCTCAAACAACTATATTTATCTACCTATCTATCTATAGATATTTTTCATCATTAAAATCTCTATAGGTACATATGATTGCTGAAACGTTATAGTGCCAATGTTGGCTAAGATAAAGTACCTAGGTACCCAAACAAAGATGCGGTAGTAGATATGCGTCGTAAACTTAAACTACCAAAACCCGTAGGTAGGTATTAGGGGAACATAAAATTCTGCCGTGTGTCAAAAGCCATAAAAATTCAGTTAGCTGACTGATTTACTATTTTATGTTATGATTTACCATATCGTGCAGTTTCAGGTTAAGTGCGATTTAGTGATATTCTTTGAAAGATAAACTTTAAGGTTAGGTAGGTATATGATAATATGGGTAAGTAAGAAGAAGATTACGGAAGTAGTAAACTTACTGTCGAGACGTAGAATTGTTGTTATCCATAACAAAGTTGGAAATATAAATCTTGGGCTGCCTACAGACAGAAAATGTTGATGTTGTTGTAGAGATAACATGAAACATATTGCTTGTATTATTTTCTTGACAGATGGCACCGAACTTTAGGCAGGTTCAGGTGAGATGCTTTCGTAAAATTCTGCTCAGACGTGTAGCTAATATATTACAGGGGTGATATTTATCTTATGAGTTTTTTTCAGTATTTTTATTATCGCATTTCATAAACCTATTTTGTTATAAATAGGAAGGAAAAAAGTAGTAGGTACCTTTTATCATACCTAAAAACTTTAAACAAAATAGTCTTTTAATTGTGGCGCCAATATAGCATTATGTGCAATAAAATTATGGTTTGATAAAACTTTTTTTTACTATGTTAGGAATCTTCCTTTCGAAGTTTATATATAACCCGTGTAATACACGAGTTGATGAAAGGTGGAACTATTTGTGGCGTTTTTAAATAATTATTAACCGATTTCAAAAAAAGGAGATTCTCAATTCGACTATATATATATATATTTTTTTATGTGTGTTCGTCGATAACTTCGTCGTTTATGAACCGACTTTGATCAATATTTTTAATCGAAAGGTGATACACCAAGGGTGGTACCATGATAAGGACACTAAGATCTGATGATGGCATTCAAGAGAAATCGAATCGAACCTTGAAGTCGTTTCTATTTTTGCTAAAATTTTACTTGTTAAACTTTAATACTTTTCACTAAGGTTTTGGGTACCACCTAGTTTACCTATTTTAAAGTAGTAATTTGGAAATTACTTAGATTAATAGTCTAGACTAATAGCAGAAGTCGTCGACGAACTATGTGATTTTCAGTTGTGTAGTGAGTAGTTCTGTATCTACCTTTGCTATAATCTGTGCCGATTTATGGCTGGCCCATCTCTCAGATTACGATGATTGGATGCGGTGATGCGAATTGGGTCATAACTCATAACCCCTCTCCCGTTCTTTGGTTAGTTAAAAAATAGTCTTTTCGTTGAAAACAAATAGGTACAACGTTTTGTGTATTAACTGCTATTTCTGAGGTAAAACACACGTCCAAGTATTTAATGACAAGACTGCATGAAGAGATTAGTATTATTTTGTGATGTCTGAATGTGAAACAATTTAATATTTAGAAATATATTAAACATACCTAAACAGTTATGAAAATACTAGCTTTTGCCCGCGGTTCCGCCCGCGTTATTTCGGTTTTTTAAAAGTAGCCCATGTCCTTCCTCAAGAATCAAAGTATCTCCATGCCAAATTTTCTTTAAAATCGGTGTAACAGTTTAGCCCTAAAAGCGTAACAGACAGACAAAGTTAGGTACTTTCAAATTTGTAATATTAGTAGGTACCTATGGATTAAAGCGTGGCGCAAAATCTTTGTACCCTTTTTTACGAAAATTATGCGAACGGAGGAGTAACTATGAAAGGCATAATTAAACTTAAACATAGCTTACTCCTATATATATGAGGTGGTATATACCTACGTATATGAGATGGAGGGCAGTAAGCTAAAAACCGACCGACCATGAACCACTGCAACTGAAGAGAAACAAGTGGTCGGCATTGCCGTTCTTTGAGTCTACTGGATATTGTGGGAGTTTAGACTCCTATAACCTCACCACACCTTACTCACCAGGCGAATAATATCGAAATATTAACTAAATACCGTTTTACTTCTTATGCCTTCTTCAAACACTACATAGGTATCTAATACATAAACATGTACGACTTTCGAGCTCACTTATCACCATCATCACCAAGCTTTAACAGCCCATTGCTGGACATAGACCTCTCCTTAGAAATTATTATTAACCGACTTCAAAAAAGGAGGAGGTTCTCAATTTTTTTTTTTATGTGTGTTCGCGAATAACTTCGTCGTTTATGAACCGATTTTGATGATTCTTTGTTTAATGGAAAGGAGATATCTCAACGTTTGTACCATGATTTGGACAGTAAGATCTGAAAATGGCATCCAAGAGAAATCGATCGATTTAGTCATCCTTAAAGTCGGTTTTTTTTGTTATTTTTTTTGGATTATTATACTATGCGAGTCAGACGGTATTATATTATATTATATATATATATATATATATATTATGTATCAGTGTATTTGTTTTAATTTTTTTTTCTTTGCAGTGATGTTGTCCTCAATGGCCTCTTTACCCATGGGATGAATAGGAAAGGCGATACTTCGTTTTCTTAATCCGTCATCACACGTATCATCATAATTTTGTAATTCTGACGGGCCGGTTATTCTAGTGGTTAGCGACTCTGACTGCCAAGCCAACTATAGAGGTCTTTGATACGATTTTTGCTCAAGGCAAATAATTGTGCGATGAGCACGATGATTTGTTCTGTGTCTGGGTATAATTTATCTTTAATACTTAGGTATATATGTACATATTTAGAAATATGTAAATGGGTATGTTTATCAGTATCAGCAATCTGGTTACCGTAGCACAGGCTCTGCCTCATTTAGAAGGAATCGAACGGCCATGTCTGAGTTCTGTGAAGTTATTATTTGTATTATTATATATGGTTGATTGTAAAAACTGGCGCTAGTAATAATAAGCTATTCTTTTGAGTGATGTAACACTGCTACGTTAAAAAATTAAATTTATATTTCATACTAGCTGAACCCCGTCGGCGTACCGCGAGTAACGTCGCGGGACAACGTTAGTCTAACAAAAGTAGCCTAAGTTACTCCCTGGATCATCAGCTACCTGCCAGTGAAAGTCCCGTCAAAATCGGTCCAGCCGTTCCAGAGATTACCACAAACAGACAGGCAGACCAAAAGAATTTTAACTACATTTAGTAAAAAGTGGTTATTTTAATATTACAAACAGACACTCCAATTTTATATGTATGTGTAATGATATATTTGTTTTGTCTGTACCTAATCCGATCACAGGCGAGGTGAACAGGTTCTATATTTGTTTACAACAAACAAATTTATTAAAAAATGAAATTTAATATTTATGAATTTAATTTATATTTATCGGAGAATAGGATTTTATTTTTCTATTCGCTCTCTATAAAGTATAAAAGTTGCTTATATCAATAATTATACCTACTTATTTAATTACATATTTACAATCGGTCTTACTTTATGTTTGTAGACTGTATTTACTTTATTGTATTCCATTCTAGTATTGCCTCTAGCTAAGAATTGTGGAATTTAGTTTTTAAAAACAGCTGAAAAGCAGCTGTTGAGTCTGATACTCTCCGAGACTAACACGCATATTTTCGAAGACGCGTTAACACAGCGACTGAAAAGGGAATCCTGCTGGTTTTGGATCGAATATTTTTAATGAGTTATGTCACATTGCTCGAATTTATTTTTTGAACTACTGTTTTAAATAGAAGAAGAAGAAAACTCACAAGAAAAGTCACAAATGATAAAATCTGCTGATCTAGGTGGCCACGATACGGTACCGTTTCGGTATGTGTTTTTTTTTGGAAATTACTTTTTTCACTGACTGACTGAATTCACTGACTCATTGAACCGTGTGTTTCGGTTGAAATATGGACTATTCTATATTTCTAGTGTAAAACAGTCCTTGGATCAATGACTGTTCAATGTAATAAAAGCTTTTGACCACTCTTCCTTTGAGCTTATCCTACTTCTCAAATTTCATTGAAATTTCAAGCATACAAAAGTATTATAAGCTTATACATTATGTATTATCATAATAAAGTTTTCTATTGTTAACAGAATGAGGACATTTATTAGATTCTATAATATCAATAAAATGATGATGTACCTATCACATTATAACAATAGCAATTTAGTATGATCATAGACATCAATCTGTTCGACACATCATCGTCCCTAAAGTATATGGTCCGAACAACCTATAACATTACAGTGAGTTTATCGGACCTGTAAAGTTATAACGTGTTCATAAATATATAAAAACCGTCTATTAATTTAAAGGTTAAACCTCCCTTTCAACCACAGGGAAGTTACGAGTATATGAACGTTTATCTATATTAATAATATATAAAGCTGAAGAGTTTGTTTGTTTGTTTGTTTGAACACGCTAATCTCAGAAACTGCTGGTCCGATTTGAAAAATTATTTCAGTGTTAGATAGCCCATTTATCGAGGAAGGCTATAGGCTATATATAATCCCGCTAGGACTAATAGGAGCGGAGTACCAATGAAATATGTTTCGAAAACGGGGGATAATTATCACGCGACGGGCAATAAAAGACGCCAACGAGGTTGCGTGAGTCTGCTAGTTTTATATAAGATTAGCTTTTGCCGCTTAGCTCTGTCCGCGTACATATCGGCTATCGTGATAAATAGTAGCTGTGTCATTCTAATCTGTGAGCTATTTTTACCCGACTACGGCAAAGCCAAAGGAGGGTTATGATTTTCACAGGCTATGTATGTATGCATGTATGTATGTATGTTCATTCATTTGTTCCCTCATAGCTCCTTAACTACTAATTAGAACTGGACAAATGAGGTGTCGTTAGAAGCGTCATGATTATCTTCTGGTTATAAGCTGTATATATGATAACTGAATCTAATGTGGCCCCTCAAGCCGACATAAAGTACTGTATTATAAAATAAATTTTAGATAAATATGTCGTGTTTGGTAACATTGGAAAGGGCGTTACTTGTACATTTCAAAACTATATATATTATTAGCATTTGCTCGTGACTTTGTCCGTATTTATTCGATAATTGTGATATTTCTATGGTACCTATTTAAAATATACTTTGCAAAGAAATTAATATTATAGAGGCACCAAAACATTTTAAATAAAAAAAAGGAAAATCTCAAACCGAACTACGACAAAAAACGACCCTGAAAAAGCATGAAACAAGTTTCAAAAACCATAGTCGTAGCCGTAGTGAATATTTATGTATAATTAACTGTACATTTATCTTATTTCTAGTTATGTATTTCATAACTATGTATTACTATAACGGTATTTAATATTTTTTATTACTTTATTTATTTATTTTTTTGTCTTACCTAGTTTTACACCAGAGACTACCTTAGGTCTATCTCTTAATCACGTTTTCTCCACCCAATGGTTGCCTGTAAGAGCTTGCCTCCGGGCGATGGGGCCGCCGATTGTAGTTGTATTTCTCTAATTTTAAGCTTACCTTGGAATGCCTTTGATGTGCAGGAATGACTTAAGTGATCTATTATCATGATTCAAAATACTGTCATTTTTATATTATGATTGTAATACAATTATCGATAAAATCCCGCTATCTGTATCAATGCTAATACGGTTTAGAAACTAATAACGGTAACAAATCTAATTTAGAGAATATAGGCTGGAATTATTATCGTTAATAGAGTTCCCGTGGTTCAGTAATGGATGGGAGATAAAGGATTAAATAAAGCATGAATGTAACAACATTAAAATAAAAATATGGGCAATGCAGGAAAATTTATACTACAAAGTTTTGGTATTTTAAGTTTATTTGTATGTTACACGGTACCGTCTAAACTAGTGAACCGATTTTAATAAATGAGGTGTCAAAAGATTCGTAATAATGGCCCGATTCGTAATAAAGTGTTTACTAAGTCCGGTTCTGATTTTCATTTCTTTTTTTATTTATGTAAATAATCCATAATATATTAACAATTATTTTTACGGGAATTAACGCGATCAGTTATTAAAAGGTATTACATACCTCTGATTTGCCTGACGTTTCGACCAGGTTGCACTAGCCGTGGTCACAGACTGACAAAAAAAACCATATTGAACAAAATATCACTAAAACACACAACTTTAGAGCCTATTTGGCACCATCGGAAGGACGACAAAGTGTTGAATGTGGTCAACTTTTATTGGACAATTTCGCTTACCTGTGTTGTAAAATTATTAGATATCAGTAAATAGAGGTGAACAAAATTCTAGGGGCATAAAGTGACGAAGGTTTAATTGGAGTCTCCTAAATAATTTATTTCACAAGGTCACTGGAGTGTGGGGAGTTTATTATAGTTGGAAAACAGTGTTGTGCGTACAAATGTACCTTACATTTGTACGCACAACACTGTTTTCGTAATAAAAACGTGTACAAAGCTATATCGTTCTGTTTTGATTGTATCTCATTTCGTTTCGTAAAAAGGTACGTGTAGTATTAACGGAAGTTTACTGTTTTTAATAAGATTAAGTAACAAAAAAATCCAATCACTGCACAAATTAATGTCGGTATTAAAAGTAAAGTTGAGCCTCTCCCGTTATTAATAAAAATATATATTTTTTTTTTTTTTTTTTTTTTTATAAAAATAGGGGGCAAACGAGCAGACGTATCACCTGATGGTAAGTGATTACCGCCGCCCATGGACACCCGCAACACCAGAGGCGTCACAGGTGCGTTGCCGGCCTTTTAAGAAGGAGTACGCTCGTTTCTTGAAGGTTTGAAGGTCGTATTGGTCCGGGAATACCGCAGGCGACAGTTCATTCCACAGTTTTGCTGTGCGAGGCAGAAAGTTTCTTGAAAAGCGCACCGTTGTGGACTGCCAACCATCTACATGATGGGGATGAAAGTTTTGTCGCGTAGGACGATGGCGGAAAGAGGCGGCAGGGATCAATCCGAACAATTCCTCGGAGCACTCCCCATAGTAGATGCGGTAGAAGATGCACAGCGAGGCAACATCTCTACGCAGCGCCAAAGAGTCTAGCTGAATTGAAAGTTCTTGGCCGTCGACGATTCGAGCCGCCCTCCGTTGAATGCGATCCAGAGGGAGGAGCTGGTACTGGGGTGCACCCGCCCAAAGATGAGGACAGTATTCCATATGAGGCCGAACCTGCGCTTTATAAAGCATGAGGCGGTGAGCCGGTGTGAAATACTGTCTCGATCTGTTGAGCACGCCAAGCTTCTTTGAGGCCAATTTGGCCTTATCCTCCAAATGGTCACAGAACTGGACTCCACTCGAAATGTCGACTCCAAGAATCTCAATGTTAGCTGAGGCAGATAGGGGAGTGTCTTCAAAGCGAGGACATACGACCCACGGCAGTTTTTTTTATATTTTATTTTTATTTTTTTTATAAATATAACTGTTACTATACGATGGATGAACTTAATTTGCCACTTGCATCTTTCAAAGCTTAACGAATTTAACAGGAATCCATCGAAATAGTAATCCCACAAACAAACATGGTGTTAATTACGAATTCGGGGTAATGCACAATGGCCGCCCAGAAGCTATTTTCAGACTCGCGGTACTTATGTGTGTGGTCCTACTGAATTTAAAAAAGTAATGATTCATTAAAATAAAATAAACACTATACCACACAGACAGTTTGGCGTAACTTTATCAGCTTTTTCATCCACGGTTTATTGTTATTCTTAAAAGTTACGGAACATCACAAGACTCAACGTAGCAAAAGTGTTTTGTTACACCTCCGTAAAAATATACAAACTTGGCATCTATTATTCTTTTATGTTGTCGCGTTTATTATGATTGATGATAGACAGCAATGATGCGTTATTTAACGTAAAATGTTATTACTGGACCGCGAGATGGAGTGCCACGTCTCGCAATAAAGTTTTATTTTATCCTTCATAGAGAGAATTTTAATAACCAGCAATAAAAAGTACAGCAGACAAGATAATATTGTTACCACGACATTTTATAAAGATTTTATTTTTACGAGTTCGCTTCAGAGTTTAATTAGAATCGTTTTAAAATAAAATCGGACTTATCTCGGACATGGAGTAGATTGTAATGTTTTTGTTTGTCATATATTTTTATGTGTCAAGAGTTTCGCTGCAAATAAAAAGAGTATGCACTTTGTCTGTTGAACTATAACCCTTCGTTACAGTTTAGGAGCGGGAGTTTGGACTCCGGGACTTAGGACTCCGGGACTTACTAGCGACATTCAACGAAATATTTTTTTATATCAGACTACGTAGGCCTTTGTATCAGACCGGAGATCGTATGTCCCAATATATAAATAAATACTTTGGACATCTATCACACAACGCCATCTAGTCCCAAGCTAAGCAGAGCTTGTGTTATGGGTACTAGACAACTGATACAAATACATATATACTTTTTTCTTTTGTAAATACATACATATTATACATAGAAAACACCCAAACTCCGAATCAAATATTTGTAGATCATACAAACATTTGGTCCGACCTGGGAATCGAACCCGAGACCTCATGATCAGCAGTCGCATAAGCTAACCGCAAGACCAACGAGGCGGTTCTATATAAAAATGTTTTAACAGTTTGTGATTTCTGTAGAATCTTTCTCTCATGTCCTAAATCGGATTCGTGTTATATATGAACGCTAAATGAATCAACTATTAAATGTCCCAGCAAGGAAATATATCACAGTAAGCTAGAAAGACATAAAAAAATATACAAATCAAATGTTACATAATACCTAAAGATTTATAAGAGAAAATCTATTTGCATCTTATACAAACCGTTTTGTCTTTATCGATAGAAATCCTGCCCGCACCTCTACAGTGGTAAGTGGGTAATTTATCTTAGTGTTTGGGATTCCATTCCATTTCTTAAAAGGATAAAATAAATCCTTACCATCATTTTCGAGGTCCATCTGTCTGTCTAAACATACATTTTTCTTATGATACACGTGGAGGTTTATCGTGGATTATCATAAACTGAATTTACTTGCGGTCCCCTGAAACTGTAAAAATTCACGCTGCTAAGTCAACGCAATAATAAGATACGACAGTTTAAGCATTTTTAAATTAAATTTAACCAATTTAGATTTTTCACAGGTACAAAAACTATTAATCTGGAATCATTAAACTCTATGAAGAAGCTGTGAAATACAGTTTTTTTTAAAAAAACCTCTTTTTAACGGTTTTGAAAGACCTTTAAAAAGAGGAAAGGGGTAGGTACCAAGAGCGTGTCCGAGAGGAAATAAAAACCGCCGAAGTGCGAGTCGGAATCTTGCCCCGAGGGTTCCGTACAAACCTGTAGGTATATAAGTAAAAGTTTTCTGAATTTTTCTGTTAACTGTGCTCTAAGCTTTTGCTTCTTACTAAATTTCAATTTTGTATGTCAATGGGAAATGGCATTTATTTATTTATATCTTTAAATACACGCATCGGCGGACTTAATGCCTAAGGCATTTTCCGCTAGTTTTTTTTAGGTTTTGATTCCCTTACGAGTAGTCGCAAGTTTCAAAATATAGGGCTTACATTGCTGTTTCTTTTGATTGCGTTAACATAGAAGTTTGATTTGATTACAGCTTAAAGGTATTACAGACCTAAGTATTTGATGTGAATTTCAATTTAATGCCAATGCCTCTAAGCGTTCATGATGAAAGGGGTAGTAAGGTTCAAAAATTTGAAAAATATTTTTATTATATGATGTAACTAAAAATTTATGCTTTTCGCAATTTTTCCTTTATCTGTGCTATAAAACGTTACTTCGTACCAAATTTCAAGATTCTGAGCTTATGAGAAGGACTCTGTAGGTTTTGATACCCTTGCGAGTAGTTGCGACTTTCAAAATATGGGGCTTAAATTGCTGTTTAGGCTCCACAAACATTGCTTTAAGTAAACCTTTGTTTGAAAGTTTTTGTAGTAATATTTTATGGTTCTTGTTATATCATTTTAAAAAGTAATCTAAGAAAATACATACATAATAAAGTACTTTTTTAGATAAATAACTTCATAACACATTGAATTGGTTTAAGCATTGCGCGCGGGTAAACCTAGTGGTCGGCAAGATACTTTTTCGACGTTTTTAACAATCATCGTAGTAATTTAGTAAATTTATAAAAAACCCTAATTAATTATAAATCTAAATCTGTTTCATTAATCACACTACCTATTGGTAAATATCGTACGCAATTCCGTTTGAATTGGTTATTTTCATATTCCACCAGACTGAGGGAACGACACAGCGGGAGTCTTCGTTATTAGTTGGGACAGTTAGCCATTAAATAAAATCTAGTATTGTAGACGAATCATAGTTGTTACAGTTTTCTACTGTAATGCTTTAATCGCTGTACCGTATTGTAGCATGGGTAGAAACTAACGGCGCTGCAAGACATATTGACCAAGATTCTTATAAATTATCGTGGGAGAGCCACGCTTCGGCATGAATGGGCCGGCTCGACCGGAGTGATACCATGGCCTCACAGAAAATAGGTGTAAAATAGTGCTTGCGCTGTGTTTCACCAAGTGAGTGAGGATACCGGAGACGAATACCCCAATCCCTACCCAAATCCCTCCCCACATCCCTCCCCACATCCCTCCCCACATCCCTCTCCCCACATCCCTCTCCCCACATCCCTCTCCCCATCCCCCAAAGGCCGGCAACGCACTTGTGACGCCTCTGGTGTTGATCTGGTGTCCATGGGCAGCGGTAATAGCTTACTATCAGGTGATACGTCTGCTCGTTTGTCTCCTATACCATAAAAAAAATGAAATTTAAATTATTAATCAATTTCTATGTTTTTTTTAGTAACGGAATGGTAATCCGTTCAGATTTCCGGCTCCTTGGCGACTGAGGAGCCAGGTATGTGGTTATTCTACTAAAAACTACCCCGACGGCCGGTCTCTGGTGCCCTGCTCTGAGAAAGCCCCTAACCATGTTATTTCAGGTGCAACCAGGATCAACGCCGTGTCCATCCAGACTCTATTACGGAGGAAGCCTGGGCTTCATCCTGCCTGTCGGTCCAATCATTAAATGTTCCGGCCTGGCCGATTTTTTGAGACCAGGCCGCCCTACTACCGCTAACCGCATCAATTAATCTGCTACTAGAGTTCCCCACAACTTACCAAAGCAACCATGTCCGGTGAGTATCTGTGTCAGTCGGTAGGTGACGCGACCTTCCTCCCTACTTATCTAAACTTGGAGGTTAGGCGGAACGACACATGCCCAGGGCGGCCTTTTTTTTTACGTGTGGAAACCCCCTCGGGCCGTCACCCCGCCGGGGTTTGCGGCGGGGCGGTGTGTCGGAATCGAACCGAGTAAAACCACACGGTGTGCCACTCTGCGCCTGAGAAGGGAGAGATCCGGGAACTGCTGTGTTACGACCTCCGGACCATGTTCATGGCGGCCTAGCTCAACTTTAGTAGAATTAAAGGATTTTTTTTTCCAAATCTTTTTCATAAATACTACGATAAGGCTGACCTTTGATTTTTTACATGGAGCAACTGTCGTCAAACCTCCACTACCAGTAAGTCGAATCTAGCTTTTTAGAGTCCTGAATACCTGTAATGATTACCATAGATGTTCGTAAGGGAAACGAATGCGACCGCTTAAAGTGTTTTCCGGGACTCGGAGGGGTCTTAATGTGTAAAGAATAGCCGCCCATCTATAAACTGACCTGCCTAGGATTGAATAACTTTACAATGTGTTATTCTACTTGATTACTACTGAGGCACGTGATCTACAATATTTTACAAGACAAAATAACATTTTATTAGCCAAGTACTATAATTGATCACTCCAATTCAATGATTCCTTATATTATAAGTTATATAGTTATACTGGACAGAAAATTTGACGTATAAATTGTGTTAAGTCAACTGTCAGATAAGCTATCCGGAAATTATCTGTAACAGGTGAAACGGGGTCTAAGTGAAAAAACCCTAACAGCTCGTTATGCTTACATATAACATAATACCTTACAAGTACGTATATAAAGCACAAACATCAGAAGTTGGATCCTTGCTCCCCAAGGTCTTAATTCGTGGAAAGTAATAAAAGAAAAAAAACACTTATTTATTTACGTGATCCTTTGATGACAGCTACAAGCTTTGAACGTTAAATATCTATGAAGAAAACTCTTGATTTATTTTTCACATAAATACCAAGGTCGTATAAAAATAACAAAAAGTATAAAACTACGTACTTTTACTGTAAATATTCCCTTTTGTATGTGAAACGATGTGTTTATTACTAAGTTAAATTTCATGACATTACAAAGTAAGTACTTTGTACAACTATTTTGTAAGTACAAAATAGTTGTAAATAAAAGAGGTTTTATGAGTGTAAAATATAGGATCATTTACGTGGAAAATGCAAAACTTCAAATTCATACTTCCATATAACGCTTGAATTGTCAATACGAACCAGTAACCTGGCGTAGGTCGAGATGGTATCCCTATTGCAAATAGAACAAACGCCTACCAACATTCGTGATTGAGAAGCCGCATGGAAGATTATCTATCTCTAGTTTTTCTACTATGAATCTGGAGTGCGATTCAAAGTAGTATTAGTGTTAATTGGTATACCTACTATTATGGTTTAATAAATTTCTAGAAGTAGTCACTTTTGTTGCTAAATGAAGCCGGGCTCCACAGGCTGGTGTGCTAAACGCAACGTGTAGCCTCACTCGTCATTGAAAGTCAGGGACTAGGCTGGACCAAAGAACACTCGACAATCTTTCACATCTTTTGTTCCACCCTGGTACTTAACGGTTAATCTTCCTCATTCTAAATCCAAAAATAAAAAAGGATTAGAGGGATAAAGTTTTAATCCTTGAAAGCTAGCTTCGTTGGTGCTAGTTGGAAAAGAAATTTAATGATGTGAGATTTAGCGCATGAAAAACAAAAAGAGCTCACTCAAAATTTTAACACACAAAGAAAGTTTATATGTCATAAAAACCTTTTTAGAATTATCCTTTTAATACATACTAACGACGTTTCTTTTACCCGACGGTTTTCTATTCACATTCGACCTAATGATTACGGACAAGGGTCCGATTGGTCTTAGTTCTCATCCATTTCGACAGTACCTGATGGATCGTAGAAATATAATGTGCCAGATGGATTGCACACAATCATTTAATGTTAACTGTTATTGCCCTTGAAGTTTTCTGAATAAAACGAACTGTTTCCATGCCTTTTTATGTTTAGGTTTATAACTGAGTTATACGCAAAAACATTGTGTACTTCAAAAATACAGTAGTTAGCTTGTTAACCCTTGATCAAAATTTTAACTAACATTATTATTCTCAATTACAATACATTAATACAAATACAATAACATTATTAAAATGTATGTCAATTAGTGGTTAAATTCAGATGTGAGTTCGTTTGCAGAATAAATGACGAACGAACGACTGAGTACTGTACAACTACTGAATATTATTTAACTATTTGTACAGAGAGAAGCGTAATATAATTATTATCTAATGCTTTTCCTTCACTAATATAATGCGCTATTAACTCGTTAGAAGGTCGGGGATGTCAGGTGTCGCGGTGTATCAGCAATTAGCCGGCGCGTGATTCCATTACGGGTTGAAAATTAGAAAGACTTAGAACCGTTGCTGGTTTACTTTTCTTGTCTGTGGCGAGACAAGTGTAATTACTACGAAGGATTTAATTACACGATAATTTCTTTAGTCTTTAATTAAAAAAGATGTTAGATGTTCAAAATATTTATTAGTATTATTCACATATAAAATATGAATCCACCCACTATGTATCATAATCATACATTTTAGGTATTTTTTTAGTAAAATATAATTACTTTACAATCAAAGTTTAAGTACTCTTTGCACAATTTATTAATGTATATTAAGCCGACGAATCTCGAACTTGAATAATTTGGAAGTTGATTTAATTTCATATTAAATTAATGTATTCCATTTATGTTCGGACCTCATTATTTCCAGTTGTGATTAGTTATATCAAAACCTTATTTAAACAGTTATTATTATTATTTCAGTATGGTCTCATGTATTTTTTACATTTATGAGCCTCCCAAAATAACTCTACTTTGTCTGATTGAAAGGGTAAGCAGAACTAAAGAAGGGTGGTCGCCTTACTTATTGCGTACGAATATTATGTAAAAATACAGCATGGTGATCTCCCCTATGACGGCCTATTGAGAAGATTCTGCATTATTTGGCTTCCGATCTCCCACTCACCAACGAAACACGACAGAGGATTGTACTACCCCGGTCGGGACACCACCCCTTTCGGCTGAATTCAGCGTAGCCCTACTACCTTGAAACTATACATGAATTGATCAGAAAGACAAATTCTAAAAATGTCTTAAAAATGAAAATGTCAAGATTATTCTTCACCTCAATGTTAGGAAGCCTAAAACATAACCTCGCCTTTGCTTATATTATTATGTGTACACTTATATATTTTATAGATCCCATGATGAGTTAAATTAAATATCTTCCTATATTGACGGTTTTAGACGGATCCTAGGACACGAAGTGGGTAAGGCTTATGTTGAGCAATTTACGGTAGGTAGAAGTAGGTAGAAGCGGTAGGTCAAAATTATTTTTTAATTTATATATCTATAATTATTTATGATTCTCGTGCCACGATGAACTCTGAAACTGTCTAACCGATATTAACGCTTTTTTAAATGTGTGGTGTGATGTGGTTCAGATCACGTTTAAATCTATAGGATAACTGCCTCTGTGGCGCAGTGGTAGCGTATGCGACTGCTGTGCGTGAGGTCTCGGGTTCGATTCCCGGGTCGGACCAAATGTTTCTTACAAATATTTGTTTCGGAGTTTTGGGTGTTTTCTATGTTTAACATGTATGTATTTACAAAGAAAAGAATAATTGTATTTATATCAGTTGTCTGTTTAGCTTGGGACAAGATGGCGTTGTGCGTTCGACCTCCGAAATATTTATTAACCAAGCGTGATTGAAAAGAGACGCAGACGAAGTATCATGGGTCTACCAGTAATACACATAAAGTCAAGAAACGTACATAAAAACTCAAAAGATAACAATCTTTTATCTGGTTCGATGGTGTTCGCTTTTATACGTCGTTGACCTTTTCCATGTTTAACAACAGCATCTATGTAAAAACAAAAACTATGGTTTTAACATGTGATACTATTAAAGTACTTAGTACTTGGACCTTTCAAAAGTCGTTTTTCAGTTAAAACAGAAGCCTTTATTCAATGTTAACGAATTAATAAAGAGAACAAAGAAAGTAATAAGATAATTATTACGGTAGGAATCTCAATTAGAGCTGTAAGCCATTATTTAACATGAACAATATTTTCAAAGAAATATATTCTTTACCTCATAATAACCAAAAAACAAAGCAAAGGGAACTCAGGATCAGAACTACTATTTGTCAATAGACCTCCATTTGGCATAACATTCTTAGATTCAAGAGAAGAGACAAAGCTCGTTAAAAATCGCCCATGATAAACCATATTTCGGCAATATTGAACAAATTTTATTTAATTGCCCCTGACAGCAACAAGGAAGGTTGTCGAAGAATTTCAAAAACACCAACTTCTCGATTGAATCCAAATAACTGACCATGCAAACTCATCAGCTTACAGACGTTAGTAAGTAAAACATTTCATAACGAAGGTACACTTATTAAAATCGATTAGCCATTCGAATAGAATGAGTGCTTATGTTAAGAGGAGCAAAGTGTTCAATAACTTTCAAATTTTCAGGCTTGAAGTGGGAACTTCAAAGAAAATTTATATGGCCTAGGTACTGAGGGGATACTTAAACGCTAATTAATATTTAAATATTAGCTCTAGCAAGGCTTTCTAATGGAAAGTAAATAGCTTAGCTTAAGGTATCAAAATTAATTTGAATGAAATTGTTTGAATTAATATTATTAAACTTTTAACAATGTATAATATCTTACATATACGGCTTTACTATAATTAAATTGGATTTTGTTAGGCAATGAACGTATCCCTCGGTTGTATATGCGCTATTACATAAGTAGATATCCTAATTAAACAAAATATTATCAAACATTAATGGTTGTCACTAAATATTTAAAATCACTAATATTTTTTGTAAAATCCATCATTCGTCTTACGCTATATTTAACGAGAAATTTTTTCTTATAACACGTTACATATAAGACACTATGAACATAGAAATAGGGTTCATTGTTTCGTGTCTCAGGAGACCGACGAGAAGTTTCCGTGTGTGTGCTGTGTGCGTAGACACATCTCGAAGATAATTCGTAACAATATATCAAATACTTTAAAATAATCTGTAATGCACATACAAAGAGGCAATTTACTTAAGACAATCTCCTAAATTTGTGTAAATTAATTTAGGTTTACACTGTGTTTAGAAATCTTGGAAATCTAGTAGAATTATTTATAATTAGTTTGTCTAGTTATACAAACAGCAAGCTTAATGAGGAGACGAGAAATTAATCTACATATTTCATTATGTTTGATATAGATTTCATTACATATTCTCAAAATAATTATGTACCTTACGGTTTTACTGACATACAATTTATCGTTGTGTGATTTCATTTTATTATTTACAACTTCATGCAACTACATACATTAGCGGACTAATTGCCCGAGGCATTCTCTACCAGCCAACCTTTGGGGGGTGTAGAGATCTCGTAAGGTAGGTACAACCAGGTTAAAGTTATTCAGAACATGATATAATTGTCAATAACTAACAATTACTACATCTTTAAATATATATATAATAAAGTGTGTATGTCACTGAACTACTCTCAAACGACTGGACCGATTTTGATGAATTTTTTTGTGTGTGTTCAAGGGGATCTGGGAATGGTTTAGATTCACAATTTTGTCCGCTGGACAATGTTTTTTTAATTAATTTTTAATTTATTAGTAGTTATGGCAAAACGACGTTTGCCGGGACAGCTAGTGTGAATATAAAATTACATACATACACGTTATACAAATCGTACACTGTTGATGATAGACTATTTAAAGAGGTATACCGCAAGGCAATCATGAACGTTCTTTTTACATGTGTAACGATTATTGAAAATCCTGACTTCGTGGTTTTAATCGATTTAACTCCGATATATCTTACCATTTGCTTTCGCTGAAGAGACCGCCCATGAGGGTTTTCTCACACAAAAAGCCTTTTGTATTTGGACGTTACCTCAATAACGTTACCTCAGTAATGAAATTATGTCTCAAACAAATATTTATCGTCGTATCGCATCCAGTCGGAGACTTCACTCTGGTGGCTAGGTGCTATAATTGAGAGCAGTTCGGAGATGCTGCTAAATATTGCCGTGAGGCCAGCCCAACCTCTAATCACACTCTTGTTTTCTATAAATCTGCTATTGTTATTTAAATATCACTAGATACTTTTTGTAATAGGTGTGGTACCTATGGTATGTGGATTATATAGATAAAAAGGGAGTTGAAGGTGGAATGAAAAGTGTAAAGAGCTTAATTGACGATGTATTAAGATCTTATAAATATTGTAATCTTATCTTATAAATAACATAATTGCACCACTATCGTCTCATTTATTCTGCTTCTAAACATGTAGCTTTCTTTCTCACGTTGAAAGTCCTGCATATCATAATAATAGTAACTCATTCCAGTAGGTTATTTTAAAACAATGATTGTCTTTATTGGAGCATAAATCGTTTGCATGAACACTTGTAAAATCCTTTTTTGTAACCGATAAAAGTAGTGATTACTTTACACTAAAATGTTATTTAATACCCACGCGCATGAAGAATATATCGGAGATCGTTTTTTGTTTTTTCGAAAGACGGTTCCCATTTCATCTCATCTATATTTTATATATTTTTTTATTTTTAATTATTATATACATTAATTTCATCACGACAAAGACTTGAAGACTTTGATTTGCATACTATAAACACTTGACATTGGCAAAAATAGTTGATCCGAGAGATTCAGCTGGTTACCATTTCATCAAAAGAAGAAGAAGAATATATCACTATGTCGGGTACCTACTAACACTACTACTTCTCTGAAAAATGACACTGCTAAAAATAACAAAATTTTCGCGCAGAATATTTTATCTGTGCGACGAGTGTAACATATTCGAGTAATGGTATTCTCGTGATGAACATTATATGGCAATGGAAAGTAATCTCGCATCGCGTTGGGATCACGATAAAATATTTTGTAGCTAGGTATGTATAACAGCTTTACGAGGAAAACTTTGTTTACTGTTTGATTTCCTTTGTTCGTTACGTAGGCTTAAGCGTTATCCTTCAAATCCTGTTATTTAAATAAAATAAGATAAACGTGTTATCTAGTTTTAAATGTTATGCTTAAGGTTATCCCTAACAACTCTGCCAATAAATCCTTTCATATATAGATATATAATATTCAGTATAGTTAAGTCACTTAGCAACGTAAACATAAAATTTGTGCAATAGAAATAACTATCTTCTATCCATAAATAAATAAATAATAAATAAATATTTCAGACATCTAACACACAACGCCATCTAGTCCCAAGCTAAGCAGAGCTTATGTTATGGGTACCAGACAACTGATGCAAATACAAATATACTTTTTTTTTGGAAAGTCATACTTAATAAACATGGAAACACCCAAACTCCGAAACAAATATTTGTAGATCATACAAACATTTGGTCCGACTTGGGAATCGAACCCGAGACCTCCTGATCACCAGTCGCACACGCCAACCACGAGACCAAAGCGATCTGTATTAAAAATTATAACATTATGCCATGTTCTGTACTGTTCTAATGTTCACGTACTGTAAATGATTCATCAACATCAAAGTCTATCATAGTCCACTGCTTACGGCTCTCCATATAAAGACAAAACTTTTAGCCTGGCAATTGGAATTTACTATTCTGTATTGAGAATTTAATTAACGCTCAACATTAGGTAGGCTTTTTAACCGACTTCAAAAAAAGTAGGAGGTTCTCAATTCGACCGTATATTTATATATTTTTTTATGTGTGATCGCGGATAACTTCGTTGCTTATGAACGGATTTTGATTATTCTTTATTTAATGGAAAGGAGATATCCCAACTGTGGTACCATGATAAGGACACCAAGATCTGATGATGGCATCTAAGAGAAATCGAGTCGCACCTTGAAGTCGGTTTTATTTTTGTTAAAATTTTTCATTTTTATAATCAAAATCCGAATAAAATGTACTTAGTATATCTAATATATAAAATTTTCGTGTCGCGGTGTTTGTAGTTAAACTCCTCCGAAACGGCTTGACCGATTCTTATGAATTTTTGTGTGCATATTGGGTATGTCTGAGAATCGGACCACATCAATTTTTCATACCCTTAAATGGTAAGGGTGACGCATCCTTAAATATTTTTTATGGCAAAATAACGTTTGCTGGGTCAGCTAGTATAAATATAATAAGTACTTACTATACTATTTACAATAGTTCTTTATATCTTGGTTTTGGAATTGTCGAAGTATTAGTGAAGCGTGTTATTTATAAAAAAACGTACACAAATTGACACATTACATACATACGTACTTTCTTTTACTTTGTACGCTACTGCTAATACATCTCTTTTTTAAAATTCATTCTCCTTTATAGATCTTCTAATACTATATTCATAGCTTTCATGATAATAAACTAACGCTTCTCCATTTCATTCATGTATGCAAGTAAACGAGATACTAAAGTACATTCTCCCCTGACAATAACATAAACAAATGTTTTTATACGTGAAGATAAACACGATTAGTATACACCTACTCTCGTAACATTAATCTGGAAGAAAGCACTTACGCAACCAACATATTACCATCAATGAATATTCTGAACAGCCTTCTAGTACAGCGAGCTGATAACAGCGGGACAGCATAGGTACGTTTTACCGTTTATATATATATACGTTAAAATACTGTGTTAATTGTTTTACAATCTGTACATATATGTGTAATATATATTATATTTTGGAAATGTATCTGAAATCAGTGTACGTATGCAAAAATATGGCGTATATTATATTTCCTAATATACACTTTGTTTGTCACATACATACAATTCCAAGGGATTGTAGAGGCAAGCGTAGGGTGTCTGATAAAACAAAATTTATCAGGTCGTTTTTATTAATGACGTGTAAGTAACTATCTACGTAATAAAATAAAAAATATTTAGTTTTTTACTAAAGTATGTAAAGTAGTACAGTTTAAAAATACTGATGTTAAAAAAAAATTGGCTTACAATTCTAAACATAACATAATTGTTTTTTTTTTGTTATTTGGGCCCTGCCAAAATGACTCTACTCTGCCTGCTGGAAAGCATAAGCAGAATCCAAGAGTGGTGGTCACCATTTTCATTGCTCGTGCAGACAACGCAACACTGCAGCGTGGTGACCCACAATAGGCGGCCTAGTGATGATCTGCATCATCGGGCCCCGGTCGAGCTGACCCGTGTCTGCTGAAATCAGTATGGGGTATGAAATAGCGCTTGCACTGTGTTTCATCCAGTGAGTGAGGATACCGGAGACCCAAGCCCTAATACCTCCCCACGTCCCTCCTTCATCCCCCAAAAGCCGGCAACGCACTTGTGACGCCGATGGTGTTGCGTGTGTCCATGGGCGGCGATAATCGCTTACCATGAGATGATACGTCTGCTCGTTTGCCCCCTATTCGATAAAAAAATGTACAAGGCATCCTAGTGCACTTAACAGACTCTCACGGATTCTCATTAACGTTATGCCTAGCTTAAGTTTTAAGATCTTCATTTGTAACTTTCTGTAATAGAGCGAAATAATAATTATTATTATATTATAAATACTCAAAGACTGTTGACGATAGTGATATATCTTTCGTCGTCATTTCATTTATCGTCTTTTCCAGACAAACTTTTTCAAGGTGGTATTTTGTTTTTGTTAGATACGGGATGCTTTTAGTTGAAAACACTTTGTGTTACTAGAGAATAGTATGTTATGTAATATTTTACTTGATAGGAACAGCGGTAGAGCATTGTTCACCGGAAAATATAAGTATTACTTTGCATAGAATACAAATCGTACGCTATACTGGGTATAATAAGAGTTAGGTAAGTGTTTTCACTTCATTACTTAAGGTAATATTATTATAGAAAAGGCATTACAATACGAATTTTTTGTTGTTCAACTGAAATACACATGGCACACACACATACAAGAACGATCAAATTTATCCAAAATTATTTACCCAAAATTATAAATAATAATAAATATTTCGGACATCTAACACACAACGCCATCTTGTCCCAAGCTAAGCAGAGCTTGTGTTATGGGTACTAGACAACTGATACAAATACATAAATACTTTTTTTTATTAAATACATACATATTACACATAGAAAACACACAAACTCCGCAACAAATATTTGTAGATCATGAAACATTTGGTCCGAACCGGGAATCGAACACACGCCAACCGCGAGACCAACGAGGCAGTCTTTATCTAATATTACTAATTATTAATTAAAATTATCTAAGTATTTTATCTTTAATCAAATAAATTTTGACTGCACATTTGGCCTTGTGGTTAAAGCGGTCGCCACGCCGCTTCTTACCGCGCCAAGTGTAGTGGGTCGAAATTCCACATGGAACAACACTTTGTGTGATCCACAAATCGTTCTTCTGAGTCTTGGTGTTCCTTATGTATGTTTCATGTATGATTATAAATCCCCCACGACACAAGATGTATTACTATTGCGGGAGTTGACTTTAAAAATAAATGGTTATGAATGATAGCTCTAGAAAGTGTGAGAATTTTAAATGTAGATATAATTTATTTAATAAAACAGTCTTACAAAAATAAACCAGTCTGTATAATTCGATGCAATACGATACTTAATAATACTTTCTTCACCAATAATTAAGAATCCAAGTAACGTCGATCTGTACATCGATTAAATTAAACAGAAAAATCTAATCTAGCATCTTTAATATTTCTTTTTATAAGCTAGTTTAAAAGCTCGTTTATCATTGTCAAGTATCGGTGAAGCTGAAGTTTGTTTCCAAAGATTTTCCGCATGAACTCGCTTCTATGCTTCGTGGTGATTTAGCAAAAGTACGGATTTGAAATCGCAAACAAGATGCTATGTGACCTTGACTTTCATAAAGTTTTCAATGTATTTAGACTTGTTGGGATTGAGCACTAAATTATTATTACTAGCCCACTTCTCCACTGTGTCCAAATCCTTGTTGTTCCTACATTTGTTGTACCATGGATAAGGTGGATTTTAGACTATACGAAAAAAATAAGACAAGGCCATCTAAAATAGGTGAAACGCGAGAGATTTTTCAACTACTTAAATTAAATGCCTGTATAAATAGATACTATCAACTACTTATAAATACACGGCATTTAGGTCAGATCGGATCGATAAAGTATGTATTGAAGTATAGTTGATTTCTTTGTCGTAGTAACGGAAACGTAACATAACGTAGCTTTATTAATTATTTAACCCCAATCGCAGGCGATAATAAAAAGTTTTTATTTTTATTAAACGGTTTTTATATATATAACGGTTTTTCATTGTTATTATTTTATCTTGAGTTGGTTTTTTGTTCGGGACAAATCTAGTAATTGAAAATTGACCCCCTTCCTGTTAGCAGATTGATCTGAAATTTAGTACACGCCTTTAGTTCTAGTGAAAATACAATTATGTAAATTCTGTTTAATTTTAAATCCAAGATGGCCGCCCCTACAAAATGGCGGCTTACAAATTTTGTCACGACCACCTCAATATGGGTATCAAATGAAAGGGCTTGACTAGTTGTTGGCGTTATATGGCTTTAGGAGCCATGAGGTGATGGTGGTGAGGCCACAAGGTTGAATTGAAGATAAATTATACACCTTAGCACGAACTTACACACTTAGACTTTATCTACATTACTTGGTACATTAATACTATTAAGTTTAGTATGTAAAACCTCAAAAAAGAATTGCGCTCATCAACTGACATATTAATAAGGACCCACATCACAATCATAATAATCCTTTTTAATGATATACAAATTGGTTGAGGCTTAATAACATCACGCCAAGGGCAATAGGAGACGCCGATGAGGTTGCATGAGTCAGATAGTTTAAAAAAAAAATACCACCCTTTAAGGAGGCATTTGAAGATATAGACCTTACCCGAATCTAAGCGCATTGAAGTAGTATTTATTTTAAAGATAAATATTATTTCTAATGTATTTTATATAAGTTACTATATAACCCCTGAAATCAGCGGCATGAATTATTATTATGTGGAGACTATACAAGCGGACAGCATTATGCAAAATAGAATACAGAATAATTAATAACGCAATATGCATTGCGTATTATGTCATAAATTCAACCACCTAAATCTGATCAGGAATTACATATTTTTACACACATTATTTATTTAATGATTTACTTGCTGGCTAATAAAACATGTTTCATTTTTTCAGAACTATGGGATGTCGTAAGTTCCATAGATAAATAATAATGTGCAATGTAATTAAAAAAATAAATTTTTGTACCGTTTTGCTTTCACAATCAAATCCATTTTGTACTACACACTACTCCAGTACCTTTAACACATCCACATTTAATCAAAACAGAGATTTATTGAGAAGAAAAGAAAAAATCTAGTGAAGGTAAGTCAAACTACATGTTAATAACTGAATCTATGATCTCAGGTCAAAAGTTTTGCAATAGTTTTACATAAAGTTTCCGAATATCAACTAGCAATCAGCCTTGTAAAAGGATCACATCTCTTTGTGCAAGATAAATACCGAGTGATGGTATTCGAACACTGTTCCACTAAATTTTACGACACCATAAATATGAACTCAATAACATGAGATACGCTGTCAGTAGTATGTAGTACTAGTTGTTGCCCGCGGCTCCGCCCGCGTATATGTCGGTTATCGCGGCAAATAGTAGACTATGTGTTATTCTGATGTATAAGCTATATTAATGTAAAATTTCATCCATCATCCAATCCGTTCAGTGGTTTTTACGTGAAAGAGTAACAAAAATTCATCAACACTTACAAACTTTCGCGTTTATAATATTAGTATATATATGTCTTTTTTTTTTTTTTTTTTTTTTTTTTATGTTTGACCCTGCCAAAATGACTCTACTCTGCCTGATGGAAAGCATGAGTAGAATCCAAGAGTGGTGGTCACCATACTGCGACTGCAGACAATGCAACAATGCAGCATGGTGACCCACACCATGGCGGGCTAGTGATGCTTCCGCATCATTGGGCCTCCGGTCTCGCACTCACCAACGAAACACGACAGCATGATCGCTGTCATTTTACGCTGATTTTCTGTGCGAGGGTAGTACCGCCCCGGTCTACACACCTGACACAATATTGGCATTTACTTCCCAGTCCACAAAAGCATAAGTTTCTAGAGAATATGATTTAAGAAAATTTCTAGCATCTAGTTCTAGACTTTGTATTAATAAATGTTTTTGGTCTTTTTGATTAAATATAATGTACGTATAAGTCGGATTTTCAGAACAGAAAAGAAAATTAAGAAATATGTACTTCCCAAGGGAGTGTGGAAATGTACTGAAATATGGAATGCTGGCTTTTACCCGCAACTTCGCTTGCATTTAATAAAAAGTTACTATGCTACTTCTAATACCTCCAAGAATATGTGTACAAAGTTTCATGATGATCGGTTAAGTAGTATTTGCGTGAAGGTGTTACAAATGAACTTACATTCACATTTATAATATTAGTATGATGTATGCAGTTGTTTACCTAACTATTTAGATAGAAAGAAAAATGTTGTATCAGATATTTATAATAGACTAGCTGAGACCCGCGGTGATACCCGCGGCCACTGCCGTACCGCGGGTAACGCCGCGGGGCGAATTAGTCTAAAAAAGTAGCCTAAGTTACTCCTTATATTATCATCTACCTACCAGTGAAAATCCCGTAAAAATCAGTCCAGCCGTTCCAGAGATTACCCGGAACAAACTGACAGACAAAAATTGTAAAAAATGTTATTTTGTGTATGTACCGTGTATACATACATATGAATTTATTAAAAAGCGGTAATTTTAATATTACAAACAGACACTTCAACTTTATTTATTTGTATAGATAAGACACGTTACGAGGATTGTATCCCATTGCAAATAGGCATTAACCAATTAAATTGATTTTTTGAAAATATTATAATATTGTAAGAAAATTTCCACGATAATCCTAGAATGAACAAATTTTGAAATGTGTGTGATGCGTGAACATAAAAGCCCCCTGTTTCCATTAAAAGGCACGTAATGGAGTTTTAAATAAATTAATATAAAATAATTACGTATTTTTATTAAATAATTACTCTGAATCTGTGTTTCACTTAAAGTATGACGAATTTGAGACATCTTCAAGAAAGCGATAATTCAGTACATAAAATGAATACCTTCCTCTGTTTACAAATATTTTGAATTCATGACTATAAATGTATTTATTTCTCTAACTCTATAAGCCGATTATAATCAGCAGGAACTTTGCATAAAGATAACGAATTAACTTCGACAAAATAATCCGCTCTTTAATATTCCAAGCAATCGCTACAAATACAGACTTATTACATGGCAAGAATTCTTGTTTCAACATTAGTACTTTTGTTAGTATAAAACGTTTGTTTTAAATAGTTATTTAAATAAATATTATGCAGCTATTTATAAGTATGTTTGGGAGTCGATAATAACATGAGTTAAAGTAGTATTATCTATATATATACTATCTTTATATATATAATTCTTCTGTGAGTGTGTATGTCACTGAACTACTCTCAAACGACTGGACCGATTTTGATGAAATTTTTTGTGTGTGTTCAAGGGGATCTGGGAATGGTTTAGATTCACAATTTTGTCCGTTGGACAATGTTTTTTTAATTAATTTTTTAGTAGTTATGGCAAAACGACGTTTGCCGGGACAGATAGTATATATAAAAATGAACCGCTGAAATATATGTACGCGCATAAGTTCCGATCGGCTGCACCAAATGAAATAATTATTTTGTTATGTGTTCGTTATTGTTAAGACAAGGTTTTATGTATAAGAAAAATTTAAAGATAACGGTATTTTTATTGTCTGCATCTGTGCACTGTCTGTGGGAAGCTGAAACAGATTATAAATATGACGGTATGAAGTTTGGAGTGTCAGCTAGTATCTTAAAACTTCAACAGAATTTGAAGTACACGGTTGGGCATAGGCCTTTCCTTAGCAAGAAGGTTTTTGTCTACTATAGTATCGTTACCATACGAATTGTATGTTATGTTTATAGTATGTTAAAATATTAGGGAAATTATTTGATAATAACAATCTAATACATACTAATCTGATAGTATAATTCTCACTACAGAAATAAGAAAATAAATTTAATGTTTTACATTTGTCAGATTCAGATCAGACAGATAGATCCCTATTTGTTCAAACCACAACTATCGAATTAATGGCAAAATGATTTGTGTCAGTTTTATTAATCTGTCTCTGCACTAGAGATGACGTAAAATAATAATTAATTTATTGCGCATTTATTTAAAATTCCTCTTTTCCATAACGAGTTTCTTTGAGATGTTACTCTCAAATTTTCGTTTCAAATATTATCTTAGACATTCTTTAAATGATTTCCATAATTATTGGCAAATGCTCTTTATAATATTTCCACTTCTTGTTCCTTAAGTATTCTTTTGTTAAGTGTGGAATGTAAAAGATAAATCAAACTCGAGGATAATTTATGAAAATTATTCTCGATGGTGTCGATCGCAAAGGACCGTTATCGTCGAGTACATGCCATAAAATTTCTGCACTTCAGTATGTGTAATGAGATCATATCGAATCCCAAATGTACATTTATTCACTCTAAGGCTTAGTGCTGAAGTAAAGCTTGGTGACTGAAGTGTAACTTAGTTTTAGAGTCTAAAAACCTGTGTAAACATCATGAACCAGCACACAGTAATGTTAACAATCCCCGAGTAACTTGCGGAGAAAGCTGTAAGTAATAGTATTATCTATTATTCGCAATTAGACTAATATTATAACGATGTAATAAGGAGACTGGCACCTCGCCACATTTTAATTATAATTAATGTTATGAACAAGTTTATTACTCCCAATTATGATTAATTATCCCAACGCGAGGTAATAGTAACTCGTATAGGACTACCCTGAAATTTAAACCACAACCTCGCAATCCTTCCCAAGATTAATTATCATTTGCGCTGACCTACCACCCGAAGTTTAAGGGAACAAGTTCAAGTAAGGTATTCAATATATTATGAATACATTAAAATTTAACATACATATAGTTAAACGATTTAAAAAATGATAACGAAGCTTTCAATATTTTAATATAAAAAGCCCATAAACAATTTGATAACTAAAACAATTTGTACATTGTTTTGTTTGTTATTCATCAATCAAATTGGGAAGTGGATGAGTTTGATGTGGTCAGAAAATTTTATTGTTTCTTTGATTACCTGAGTTAAAATGTCAAGTTTTTTTCCAATTCGGTCTCACCGGAATACACATATACTTATTTTCCTCTACAATATTTTGTTCAATCTCAGAGCCTCCTTCTATCTCAAAGAAAGATTCAAGTTCCTTAATGACACACATTATAAATATTTAAGGTCATCCAAAATTTTAAACTGTAAATGCCTCTGCATTCCACAAAATTTTGCGACCAGTCTTTCACTGTTGAAGCTGTACGCTTGTGGAATGCACTGCCGCTAAACATCAAGCGCAAGCAATAAATTCATTATTAAGGAAATGGTTCACGAACATTAAGCATCATAATTAAGACAGTCACGAATTAGGGTAAGCTGTGTTTTTTTTTACGTTTAGTTATGTGTATGTATATATGTATGTGTTTATATATCTGTGTATATATGTATGTTGTTCATCATATTTATTAGCAAATAATTAATTCAAAACTCATTGCACCGACTACTACCACTGTCTCTCCTATACATTTTAATCCATCCTAAGGTTACCTGGAAGAGATTGCTTTAGGCAATAAGAGTTTTCCGTTCTATTCTGTTCCATTTTCTTAACCGCATGGTCAGAAAAACACAAAACAATTTAGTGATTGATGGAATAAACATTAATTTAGGGAACTTATTGAAATGTAATGATAATAAAATAAATAAATAAATATTTTCGGACATCTAACATACAACGCCATCTAGTCCCAAACTAAGCAGAGCTTGTATTATGGGTACGAGACAACTGATATAAATACTTATATACTTTTTTTTTGTAAATACATACATATTATACATAGAAAACACCCAAACTCCGAAACAAATATTTGCAGATCATACAAACATTTGATCCGACCCGGGAATCGAACCCGAGACCTCAGAACAGCAGTCGCGTACGCTACCACTGCGCCACCGAGGCAGTCAATAAGTCATAATACATATGTACTTATACCGATTTTTTACCCTGTACTCGTATACATAAGTTATTTGGTATTCCTAGCAGCACAACGTGAGGTTAATAACGTGAGACAATGTTCCTTTTACTTGAACCTAATTAACAAAATGCAAATTTCCTGAATCTTTTCTTCTGAAATATTGCTAATGTGAATTTTCCTTTAAAAAAAATATCCTGTAGTTCCTTACTTTCGACTTATTTTTTTTCTTCTCCCTTTAATACAGTAATCAGTACAGTAACCTGACGAGTGTGCGTATAACTTGCTAATAAAACATGTATATTTCGATTTAAGTTTCTTAGTGCTGTATAATTGCGTTTGAGGCCCGGTTTAAGTACAGTTACCACTCTCATAAAAGTGATTGGTGATATTTAGAAATACATGCAAGTCAACAAAAGAATTGATTGATTGCTCTAATGCAAATTGTCAGTTGTGATATCTTAATATCCATGCTTATTCATTTATGTGACACTTTCGGGAGCACTAAAATGACGCTTCGTCTGTCTTCAGGGGTTACAGTAGCATATTTTGTGTTGATCATAAGGTACTGGCGAGTCATAAGCAGTATCCTCTCTGTAACTCTTAAAATTTAGTACTTTCGTGACTCTCAGATTTTCAAATTGTTTCCCAAAATAGTTACTCAGTTTCAAATTTACCTCAAAGTCCCTCATATAAAACTTTTAATCATTTCGACAAATAATTCTCAAATTGAAACTGACCCATAAAAATTCTTTAGCGGGATAAAATATGTTTTAACGATTCAAAGTTTTTTGTGGGCTCTAATTTTCTATGACATTTAATTTAAATTTGGAGCTCTGTGCTAAAAGGTATTGCCAGTTACGTCACTACTAACTGCGTTCTTGATTGATATAGCTTGACGTACAACTACTGCGCTACAGTATATAGCGTGATCGACGATCTAAAGTTGTCCGCGCTCATGTAGCAGATGCAGAGCATAAAATACTGCAGACACAAAGTAAATGCTCTATAAATTCTTTGTCCTTGTAGATTGTGGTACCACTTGTGGTATTCAAAGTATTAGTCAAAGGCAATAACCCTGCATATTGATGCTAATACTGGAAATATGAACAATTATTAGGAATATTATATAGAGACTTCTCTAAAACTAAAAGTTTAGAAACAGAAAATAAAGTAAGACCAGAAACTGTTGAAGTTTTGGATAAGGTAAGTTTGCTTTACCTTAAGCTTAAGCTTTAGATATACTTTAAGTGCTACACATTAGAGACAGACTACAGATTGTGTTTCATTATGAACAAGATCATGTTCTAATAAATGTGAGCAAGTAACTTTTCATTGTCGATTTCAATGAAAACTGCTCCGAAACTACTTAGGTCTTCATTGAACAGACGTGATTCGTGACCGAGTAGTTATTTATTGACCGCCAGTATTTAAGTAACTGTTATTTTCAATGTCCATGAAAGCGAGTATGGGTCATCACGTATTTAATAATCGATCTATTACTGTACAAGTAATAATTATAATCACAATGTTATCAAGTAGCTACTATCCAATACCTATTTAATTATGGTCTCGTTAGGTAAATAGAAAACCAAAGTTTGATATTTATTTTTTAATTAAAAATTTTAAACGGTAGGAAATTTATCCGGTGATATAGTGCTTGGCGTCTTCCAGTTATCTTCTGATTCACGTGAATAACCTGAGTTCGCCAATCGAAAGCTAAGACAATGTGTAGGTCCCTGTCTACAGATCTAAAGCCACGTACACAAACTCAGCGAGAGCGGGGCGGCACGGTTCAAATGTAACGTTATATGGAAGTGTTATTATCGAAAGTAGCAGCGCGGGGAGTGGGTGACGAGAAGCGTAAGGCCACGTACACGAACTCAGCGGAAGCGGAGCGGCGGTGGCGGCGGTGCGGGGAGTGGCGCGTTCAAATGAATAGACACACGTATGGGAGTGGTCACAAACATGGCGACGCGGGGAGCGGGCGACGAGCGGTGTATGAGCGGTGCGCACCAGTCTAGAGATGGAAAAAAATCGCAATCACCTTTATTATTATTAAATTTATCTCTTCGTATGTTTAATGATTATTAATTTAATAAATTTTGTGATTTTGCCGATTTGATTTATTTGCCTTTTTCTTTTTTTTTGTTACTATTAAAACGTTTTAATCATCTTTATTACTTATAATTTTGTTCGCTTGGTTGATGATATTTTTTAATTGTGCTTTCTGTGATCTCCTATAAGTGAATGAGTAAAGGGTTCGCGTTGCCGCGCTGCTTACCGCGCCGTCACCGCCGCCGCTCCGCTCCCCATTGACTTCGAAAACGCGGCCTAAAAGATATTAAAAGCTTCAATCTGAAAATCTATAGAATTTCCTACCGATCATTTGTGTTTTGAGATTGTGATTTGAATGAGCACACAATATTGAGAAGGATAATCTACCCCGACGGTCTCGAACAATCTAAATGTTTTTGGTATAACCTGCCTCGAAACGTCCGAGCAGCTGTCCCGACAATACCACAAGACTACAGACTCGATTCCCACATGGACACGTCTAAACACGGCACGAAAACAACTAACACCGAGCCCCTTGATCTTCCGTCGAAGGCCAGGACTTGTAGAGGAAGGAGATCAATTGGAAGAGCTCTTCGGAACACTCCCGATGATGAAGGCGTTAGGGGGCTGCCATAGAGGCGATATCTCTTCGCAACTGCAGAGGCTGTCGCAACCGATTGGAGAGATTGAATCAGATTCAATCTGTTCATCTGCGTTTGATGCCTATAATGATGACGTCTGACATTTGGCAGGGTTTACAGACAATCAAAATTGTAGCGACCAGAAATTTATGTCAATTTTAGGATCCTAATCAGCTTTGTCAACGGCCTGCTTTGCGTTTTTACCCTTGCCTGTTGATACAGATTAATACATGTTGCGAAGTGACGAGGTGGCAATATCCCGCTTTACCGGACACCAAAATGGAGCTCGCATCAAGTCGAAGATAAGTCTTCAAGATGAACACACTGCTGTCAGCCCTGAAGATACGAAGAGAACCATTCCAGTGCTTTTGTAGGCATCATTAGATGTGTGAGGATAGCAACTCTCGGCATAGTACACAGCTTAAAAAACGACTACTATCTACGCAAGAAAAATATATAAGACTCTGAAATTAATGATTGACTGATTGAAAGCTAGCAGGATTTCGTTATTTCAAAAACTAGATTGCAATTTATAATTTTAGATCTTACTTGTATCTGGCTCGTTGGTCTAGGGGTATGATTCTCACTTTGGGTGTGAGAGGTCCCGGGTTCAAATCCCGGACGAGCCCAGTTTAACCTTTTATTGTACATTTTTCAAGTGTACTGATTACTTTTATTTACCTTATTTATTCATATAAAAGATTTGTAACAGTTCTATCTCTATACATCAAATATATTGAAGAAAACTAATGAACTCGTTTCACCAGAGTTTCTTTTTCTTTATTAAGTAAAGTAACTGAACTCAAATACAGTTTCTAGAATTCAAGCAATTTTTAGGGATGTTCACAATAGCATTACTTATTGAACATTTCAACGTACAAAATTAAAAAAAAAAATCTATGGAAATAACAGCGCTCTAGATGAATACTATGCAACTAAGATTGCACACAGGCAGGTGCAACCTCTGATGCGAGGTAGGTTACCGCTGTAAGCACTAGATGGCACTAAATTTGCTGGATTGCTAAACTAAATAATTATCTAACGCAACTTTTCAATGGAAAATACACTTAGAAGTACATTAAATATAATATTATGTTGTATTTTTGTTCTACACTACATTAGTTTGTTATCCTATCTTTGCTATCATTTGAAATATTTTATTTTTAAATAAATCATACAAATTGCATTTAATGAGTTCTCATAACTTTATTTAACATCTTAATGTATGTGTTTCTTGAATATTTATAAAACAGTACACCAACAACTGCTTTGTTGTAGTACCTACTATAAAATCCCCATACTTAGGTTGTTTGGTGTTTTGATGCTTAATCTCTGTTCATGTTATTGCTAACTTGGTGTACAGTAAATAAGTATTTCTATATTGCTACATATCTAGATAGATGCTGGTTAGGAAAGCTGGTGATAAGCTTAAATTTTTTAAGTTAAAGAGATACAAGGATAAGTATTATTAGGGGATAAAGTATAACACCTCATTCATTAAAATCCGTTAAGCGCTACGGCGAAACATGCATATGTACGTAAACTACCAAAACTAATAACCTTATTTTTTTGGCTTCGCCGTAGTCGACTAATAAAACAAATGCAACAATGCAACCAACTTGTTTATAATTCATTTAAAGAAAGCTCTTGATAAGTTTAACAATCTTTCTCATTTTTCATTTGATATGGCGTGAAAAACTTTTTCTTTATCGTGCCATGTAATTTGTGGCTGTCATTTTTCATCGTTCTTATCTCCGACTACTTTTATGTAATAAAACGTTTTACTGTGAGCTATGTTTATATTTTAGAATGATATAAACGATATTATAGCAGAGAAATGATCCTGAAACATTAATCTAGTATCTTGTTTTGAAACTGACCAATTCCGTTAAAAATACCGATAATGCTAATGATATCATAATAGTTTTAGCTACAGAATAGAAGATAGTTAGAGTGTTGATAGAATCTGAATAGGTTGCGTTAGTTTCTTTAAAAATACAGTAGAATAGAGAACCTCTTCTTTTTTGAAGTTGGTTAATAAGTGCTACATCATCCCTCTTCTACGATGACACGGATTAAGACAAATACTTTACCAGAAAACAAAATTGATAACTGTTTTCTTGTTTTAGTGTCACGTCAACCCTCATCCATCATTGCGAAAATATAATAAAGAATATGGGAACACAATGGAAAAGGGTAACTTCACAAACTTTTTAACATTGTTGCTAACTCGGAAATTTTCGATCTGTGCCATTATATTGCTACCAGCTGCGCCCTGCGTTATTATCGGCAGGTTTTTTGCTTTTGTATCGGATATAGTTTACTATTCCATTAGTTTTAATTTTGTTGTCGTATAACCATACTTTTTTCAAAAACAAGAATAACCTTAGTTATTATAATCATAAACTTTATTGATTCTTTTCAAGATGTTTAATCACCAGGAGGGCTAAGTAACTCCTAATAACATAAGCTGCCTATCAGTGACACCCTCGGCAAAATCAAGTTCGCCATTTCAAAGATTAGTCTGAACAAACAGACAGACAAAAGTTTTGAAAATTCATTTTTTTAGGTACCGTAATTCCCACATGTATTTAATCAACAAAATTCTCTTTTATAAATACTATTAAATATATTTAGCATAAAGTAGATTACAGTAATAATACCGCAAGAGGAGCCACAATACACCGCTAATGACCGAAAATCGTTATGAATTATACCGAAATGGCTGTAGAAGGCTGTTAGATAAACACACCTAATGGTTGTCTGTGAAGTTAAATGAACTAACGTCTCACAAATAAAGGTCATCGACAGGAAAGTTTCTCCGAGCGACCTTTTCTTATACGCACCAATCTGCGTAAGAATGGTTGAAGAGCAAATTAATCATTTATACCCTTTCACTAAATTTTATATTTTCAGCTTTCAAAAACACCTCCGTTTATAATCAATGAAGGTTCATTCGTATTTTTTTAATCTAAATCCATTTCGCTTTATAGCTATCATTTTGTTAATAAAATGTTCTCCACCGTAGAAATCAAGGCAAACTTACCAGCATTTTTTATCTTTATAGTAATTCAAACACTAAAAATTTGTTGTAAGAGATGTGCTTGACGGACCGAATTTATTTTTTATTAATTTAGAAATACGATTTCTTTGTTGTGTTTGTTGTTTTGATGCTTCAGTGATTTATACAAGACTTGCTAATGTTTATTTGGATGAGTTAAACAATTAGTTTTTCATACGCTATAAGAGTATTTTTGCACTTCGATATCTGAGTGCAATAGCCATTTTTATCCGCTCTAGCAGATACGCTCTATCCTCTAGGATAAAGTAAATTGAATTTATAACATCGTGTGCACTAAGTTTCTGAAGTCAAAACATCATTAAACCTATTTACTTCTACCTCCACAGTGCCGAATTTATCATATCATCATTTTTAATTTGTTGAAAACTCAGACTCGGAACCTTCTTGGTGTACTTTTTTTTTTTGCTTTGCCCGCGCCATTTTTTTCTTAAGTTACTATAGCAACGTTACTTTCAATTTTCCTTAATTATCTATACATCCATGCAAATAAATTAAATTGGAGTGTCTGTTTGTAATATTAAAATATCCGCTTTTTACTAAATGCATGTGTATGTATATGTGTGTATACACGGTACATATACCATTTTTTTTTCAATTTTTGTGTATCTGTCTGTCAGTCGGTCTATCTGTCTGTTTGTTTGTTCAGGGTAACCTCTGGAACGGCTAGACTAATTTTGACGGGACTTTTACTGGCAGATAGCTGATGATCTAAGGAGTAACTAATGCTACTTTTTTTAGACAAGCTTTGTCCCGCGGTGTAACAATAACCATGTTATTGTCGTACCGTAGTGCCTAAGTATTATTTGAAATAATTTAAAAAGTAACCGGTAATACTTACCTATCATAATGTAGTAGTACTTTATAAATATTAATACCTTAAACTGAAATAAAAGTATCTTGTCTATAGCTGAGGTGGGATGAAAAGTTACGTGTTGCACTCGAGTGCAAAGATTTTTTACCTCGTGCTCTTTTGATACCCTCGCTAACGCTCTAATTTTAGAATCGCTTGCTCGGTCATCAAAATTGGGCACATTTAAAAAGCAAATTTGCGCTCTTGTATAACAGATAACTATTTTCATGTTTAAAATAATATTAATATTTACGCTGAATGCTGTCAGTTTCAGTTAAACGTTTTTGCTAACAACAAATGGCATTTGACTAAATCAGAGTTTTAATAATGTTCAGCTGATGATCTCCAAATTTATACCAGGGCATCACCGGTTATTATGGTCGATGTTGTTAAAGCTGACTGGATAAAATATGTAAGTGGAGCAATTCTTACGGTCTAAAAATTAACCAATCGAAGACCCAGGTTATTATCGTTGGAAACTCGCGAATGGTCGCCAAAATTTACTAGACAAACGTGCCTCAAATCACTTTAGGTCTGGATACTACCAAATTCCTCGACCAGTTCTTCTCTGTACAAGCGGTACGATTGTGGAACGCCCTACCAGTCGCAATTAGGCGCAAAAACTTTAACTGCTTTTAAGCGATTGGTAAAGGAACATTACCTAGGAGACAACAATCAATCAATCAGGTCACAGTATTGAATACTAGGTTGTGTATAATATCTATGAATTTCGAATATTATATACCTATATATAACCTAATATGTATTTGTGTCACCAGAATTTCATATAATATTGTCATATATATTTGTATAAATTTATACTGCTTTATTTTCCTTTTCCAAGTCTACTAATTTAACTGTCTAATTTACCAAACACTACACTATACGACTGCCCTATAACGTTAATTATTTCCATCCCACAGTTGCCTGGAAGAGATTACCGTTGAGCAATAGGACCATCAGTTGTACTACCGATCTACTGAGCTTTTAGTTATGTACTAAGATGTCATCTGGTGGCAATAAAGCGATTTATTATTATTATTATCTTAATTTGTGAGAACGTGATGTTTGCTAAACGTGCTATGTAATGTGCAAATTTTGCAGGAAAACAATCAATGGAAAAATTATTTTAACCAAATAATAGTTATTTAAGTTTGCATACAATTATTATGGAGAATTTCTTTTCACAAAATATATCGAGGAGTGAAAGGTTATTTGGTTTAAGCGACATTTTCGCAACTTTACAGGAAAACTATTAAAAGTTTAAAAAATAATTGATAAAAAATTATAACAAAAAAACTTCATCTATTTGAATGTGGTAAACTTAATTGAAATTCAATTAACAACATTGAGTTTTTGATGCCTATACCAAATAAAACCGACATATATTTACAAAGATAAATGTCGCTTAATGTTATTTTTCAGATAAAATAGATTCATAACTACAATTGGCTACAGGGAAAAAAATAAGATACGCTGCAGTATATTTTTAGAGTAAGCCAAAAAGCATGAAGTGATGTGGCCCAAAAATATTAAAAATAATAAAATAATAATCATCATCAGCCTATCGCAGTCCACTGCTGGACATAGGCCTCTCCAATTGCACGCCACTTAGTTCGTTCGTCGGCTTCTCGCATCCAGCTCCTGCCAGCCACCTTGCGCAAATCATCACTCCACCTGGCCTGTGGACGTCCTAAAATAATAATAATAATAAATATTTCGGACATCTATCACACAACGCCATCTAGTCCCAAGCTAAGCAGAGCTTGTGTTATGGGTACTAGACAACTGATACAAATACGTATATACTTTTTTTTTGTAAATACATACATATTATACATAGAAAACACGCAAACTCCGAACCAAATATTTGTAGATCATACAAACATTTGGTCCGACCCGGGAATCGAACCCGAGACCTCACGATCAGCAGTCGCAAACGCCAACCGCAAGACCAACGAGGCAGTCGTTGGTCTTGCGGTAGCAAGCTACTTATTTTAACTACCAGTTTAGGTTAAAATGAGTGGCAGGCTAATTTACGAGTATAATAGTCGACTTTAATAATTGACAGACTCTATTAATAGCTTTAGGTTTCGAAATAACTCGTAATCTTTTCCGATGCCCAAATATCTAATACTATTTAAATCTTTTTAATATATGTCTAATATTGATAATAGGACTAAATTGTTTTAAAGACTAAGGAAAATATCTGAAACAAAATGTCGACTTGATTTAAGTAGTACCCAGCCTGGATAATAGATGCAGCTGAAAAAGCTTAAGCGACGCGATGTGTCGTATTTGGGTGACGGACAAATGTTTTAAGCGACATCACGTCGTGTAATTAGTGGAAGTTAAAATTATTCAAATTACGTCTCAGTAAAAATGAGAAACAGGAAAAACGCTTTTACTCTTATTGAATTATTTAGTTTAGAAAGGGTAACTGATTTATGTCTCAGTTCTTTATATCATTGTATGGTTCAAGTACATTACTGAAAAAAAATTGCAAAATCCACATCGGATAATACACTGCCACTTTGGAAAAAACCTAAAAATAGTAGTGTTTCAAACGCCAAAAAAAGTGCTTTGATTGTAATGATTCCATCATCAGCATTCGGCATCATTCGACTGAGAAAAATTAGCTGATTCCGAATATGTATATAACTTAATATCGCCCTAGATGTCACGTTAACCAAATAGCCTTTCACTCCTCGATATAGTTCCTTGTTTAATAATAGAGATACTTATTTAATACATAAAGTTACCTTCTCTTCATTTCTTCCGTCTTTTACTAACGTCTGTATCGCAATGTATAAAAAATATCAGACGTACAAAAGATATGCTCTTAACTCATGCAAACCATTTAAGAAGCCGCGAATTGTTTTTATGAAACTTTAATAGCTTATACAAAACTTTATATCCAAGAACGGTAAAGTATTTCGTGTATAAGTATTTCATCGTTATGATACTATTTATAATACCACAATATATCTATACTAATATATAAAGCTGAAGAGTTTGTTTGTTTGTTTGAACACGCTAATCTCAGGAACCGCTGGTCCGATTTGAAAAATTCTTTCGGTGTTGAAAAGTCCATTTATCGAGGAAGGCTATAGGGTATATATCATCACGCTACTACTAATAGGAGCGGAGCAACAATGAAGAATGTTTAAAAAACTGGGGAAATTTTCACACTACGGGCAATATAAGGCGCAAACGAGGTTGCGTGGGTCAGCTAGTTTTATTAAAACACAATTTTATTGATATTTCAAACGTGTTCCTACTGTGATTCATCCATAAAGGTGTATACCTTTAATAAATTTAAAGTAAGCAACGTTAACAAAATAGCTAAATAGACTTTTGAAAATGAAATCGGACGACGTATCCACCACAAGGAATACTATGTCCCCTCAAACAAAGCAATTCATGGTAGTACTCTAATTTGTCAACGTGACTAGAAACTAAACAATTCAGTATTCGTATACGAACATACACGTCTATTGCGGAAATTAAGTGTCTCATAGACAACGGTGATGTCACAGCTCGAGGCCTCTGAACACGAACAATGTGGCTAACCGACGTCATATGTACGGAACCACCCGAACGGACAAGGTTGCCAAAACTATTGGATTATGCTGCAAGGCTGCACCTGAATGCAGATTTGACTAGGGTGCGTTATTTTAAGTAGAGTAGGTATTTTCTCAATTTTATTTTTATATTGTATTGTTTTTCATATAACATTCAACATTGTAAAATTCTTTGTGAACAAATTCGAACACACGAACATGAACTTTTAAACTTTCGCGTTCCATGATATTAACAAATAAATATTTTTGGCCGTGGTCACAGGCTGAGTCAGCCTGTGACCACGGCCAGTGCAACCTGGTCGAAACGTCAGGCAAATCAGAGGTATGTGATACCTTTTTAAATAAGTGATCGCGTTAATTCCCGTAAAAATATTTATTTGTTAATAACACGAACATGAAATTTAAGTAAACTAGCTGACCCGGCGAACTTCTTACCGCCATATAATTTTTTTTTTTTTTACATGCAGCATGGTGACCGACACCATGGCGGGCTAGTGATGCTTCTGCATAATTGGGCCTCCGGTCTCGCACTCACCAACGAAACACGACAGTATGATCGCTGTCATTTTACGTTGATTTTCTGTGCGAGGGTAGTACCGCCCCGGTCGAGCCGGCCCATTCGTGCTGAAATCAGCGTGGCTCTACTACGTTGAGAATACATACATATCCTTCTCAGTTTCCCACAGGCAGTGTACAGTCGCGGACATAAAAAATGACTTTGCCCGTTATCTTTTATTTTTTTCTTATACACAAACCTTGTCCTTACAATAACGAACACATAAAAAAAGAAGTATTTAATAAGGTGTAGCCGATCGGAAGTTATGCGCATCATACACTTCGGCGATTCATTTACATATATCTATGCAAATAAATAAAATTGGAGTGTCTGTTTATAATATTAAAATAACCGCTTTCTACTAAATGCATATGTATGTATACACAGTACATATACCAAAACAGCTTTTTAAATTTTTTGTCTATCTGCCTGTCTGACTGTCGGTCTGTCTGGCGATTTTGACGGGAGTTTCACTGATAGGTAGCTGATAATATAAGGAGTAACTTAGGCTACTTTTTTACACTAGCTTGGCCGCGCGGCGTTACCCGCGGTTATTGTCGTACCGCACCGCACCGCGGGGTTTAGCTAGTTTATACATAGATATGACATACATATTGAGTATGTATGTATATAATACTAAATACGAAAACTTTAAAGTTATTCGAAATTTTCATAATTTACGTTTAGTATCAGTATTTCGTTCACTTGAGATTAAAAGATTTAAATTTCAGAGTGGGAACTAGTCCCACATTTGACCTACATAAGCATATCACGTAAGTATAGGCTAAGCCTCTAGATTAGTCACGTAGCCCTGAAAGAGCTTGGTGACAGTAAGGTACTAATTGCAGAGCGACACACAGGATTATGTAGGTTGCGACTACGAATGTTATACAGTTAGCAAATTTTCTCAGTTTATATCGTCAAGGTTTCTTAAAAGTTGCTATAGTAATATAATATCTGTACCGAGACCAACTTTATTCATTCTGGTTGTATTTATGAGAAATAAAGAACAAGACCGAGGCAAAAATAGATTTTATTACATCGTATTAATATTCGAAATCAATAAATGTAAATGTTTATATATACACTAGCCGACCCACGCAACCTCGTTTGCGTCTCCTATTGCCCGTAGCGTGATAATTTTCCCCCGTTGTCGAAACGTTTTTCATTGCTGCTCCGCTCCTATTGGTCCGAGCGTGATGATATGTAGCCTCTAGCCTTCCTCGGTAAATGTACTATGCAACATTGAAATAATTTTTCAAATCGGACCAGCGGTTCCTGAGATTAGCGTGTTAAAACAAACAAACAAACTCTTCAGCTTTATATATTAGTATAGATATAAAATATACAGACTATAATTGTTGTTACATTCCACCGCATTTAACAATGTTTTATTTTCATAAGCACGTAGGTAAATCTTCCGCTAAATCTGAAACATGTTAATACAGACTTAAATCGGATAATAGAATGTTACAAAGCTTTGTCATATACTTATTAAGCCCAGAAGTTCTGATCCCGTTGTATCCGAGATTATATAAAGCCACGGTTTGTATTAAAAATTAAAAGTGGAAAGTTGTGGGAGCTAACTTAAGCTGAGATTAATTTTAAATTAAAACCGTTTATAATTCGTTTAAATTAAATACCTGTAGATGGTTAATAAGTGAGGTTTCTGATTCTCAACCAATGTACAATCATATGCTGACAAGGATTTTATATAATATGTTGATATTTTAATAATTAAAAGAAAAAACTTAAACATAATAGGTTTTTAATTAAAAATAAAAGGAGATAAAGTTTCATTAGAGGAACTTGTTCAGCGCTTTTTTTTGTCTGACTACATTCAAAACTCATTTATATTTTATATCTGTGATCGTTTACTAAAATATCTTATTTATACTTTTAAGGTTAGTACAAAATGTCGTGCCGTGAAATGACCATTATACGTAATTCACATTTCGTATTCTCCTCAAAAGAAACAACCAAGCAGACCGCCTTTGTTAATAATAATTACTTTGGTAATCCTACTCATAAATAGTCTAAGCGCCTCCATTCATTCTAGACCTCACTGAGGCAAGATTTAATGTATATTTCTGTTAATTTTTATGACAATAAATCATATTACGAGGGTCATCTCTCTTGGCACCATAAATGATATTTACACCCAGGGTAATGGTTTATTATTAAATGAACATTACGTCAGCTATAAAATGACTTGATGGAATATTATGGACCTGCTATGTTGTGATTTATTTAGGTCCCTGGTTATATTATTATTGTAAGTACATAAATAGTGATTGATACCTAATTTTTCGTATAAAAATCTGTCACTTCAGATTAAATCCAGCAAAGCTTCTTAATTGATAAATGTAAGTAGATAGATTTTGCTTTCTGGTATTTTAAAATAGTGAAGTCTCATGTCAGATTGGAAGACTAAAGACTTCAGAGTTTATGTTTGAGAGAGTTATTAAGATAGGAAGTGCTCTGAATTGTTGTTACGGCTTGTCTTTTTTTAATTTCTCGACTTTGTCGGCAAGTCTACTTTGTTGACAGATAGGGGGAGATAGACGATGAAATCCCAACAATTAAAAGCTCTAAAATTATTTAAAATTCCTTTTACTCGTTTATTGTTTAGTCGCCTGTTTTAAAAAATAACTGGAAATGAATTTGATGTTATTTATTCATTGTATCATTTATTCCATTGTACTTAAACTGCAAGCAAAACTTATTTTTAGACATTGATGTCCTTTGAACAACCTTTCACCTTACAAAAAATTTTAATTGTGGTAGCTAACAGGGCTAGCAGGGAAAAAAACTTCTGAGCGTAGGACCGGTATAACGTACCACGCAATTTGTAAGACAATGTGGCAGTTAAATTATATCAATATTAACATTTTTGTATGTTTTTCTGTTTGTTCCTGCTAATCACTGGAATGACTGTACGATTTCGAAGTTACTTTTACTGGCTTATGATATAAGGAGTAACTTAGGCTACTTTTCCTAACTAGTATCATATAAATAATAATGGGATCTAATTACCCTTTACATTGAAACATACAAATTTAAAATATCGTATTATTGTACCATAACTTTATACTATATCTTTCTGTCAATATATGTGGCTCAGGTTGTTACCACACGTGCCTTTCAACTCGACAGAACGTGGTCCCTTGTGCCTATGATTAACGACTAAAATCCGACGTGAAACGTGGGCACTTTGTCGAGTATTCGGCAGAAAGGTTTTACTCAGTCAAGTGGGCTAAGGAATCATACGAACATAAATATAATAATCGTTACTTTCTATCGTGTGACATGCGTAATCTACTGACTTTTTAAGTTCAGTTACCATGAATAGAATTTTCTCATTTACAAACCTATTAAAAGTGTATGGTAATACTTTAAGAGTTATTTATTTCCTGTGATTATATATATTGAGCATACTTTGTAGTCTAACCTACTGGATAGGCAACCGGCTTCGTAGGAGATGTAGATTCTTCTTAATTGTGAGACTAACACTTGGAATATGAAAATTATAATAATAGGCATGATGACAGTAAACAAGAAACACTAAAATAAGGTATTTATCTGGCAAAATGCAGTTCATAAAGTATAAAAATCGTATTTATTTTCGTATTTAGAGCGAGATTAATAGTTACTTATCAAAAATAAAACTACAAGATACAGCAATCCGACATTGATTTTTAAGTAAGTAATTTTTAAGTAATATACGTACATGTAATAGCTATAGTTTAAGCCGAATTAACTAAATACAAAAGATTCTATAAACATGTGAAGTTAATACATATGTACCTAGGGAGATACCCTCAATAACATATCATGAAGACAAGTACTACACACATCTTATATATAAAATTCTCGTGTCACAGTTTTCGTTCCAATACTCCTCCGAAACGGCTTGACCGATTCTCATGAAATTTTGTGAGCATATTGAGTAGGTCTGAGAATCGGCCAACATCTATTTTTCATCCCCCTAAATGGTTAGGGAGACCCATCCTTAAAAATTTTTTATGGCAAAACGACGTTTGCCGGGGCAGCTAGTTTTTATATATTTTAAAACAAATGACGAATGCCATATCCTATAAATTAATTATCAAAAGAAAACCTTTTGCATGGCCTCACTAATCACACAGTCTGCGCTTTCCACCATTTATTTACAGAAACGCTGTGATTCATTTCAACCAAGTCATGTTTTATTGTGAATTAAAAAATAATGATTTATCTTCTGTTTATTACATCTGTCTTTAATGATGAACTAAACTGTGATTAGCTTATCGCTAATGTTGGTGATATACTCGTAAAGCGGGTAAACTCTTGAAACTTTATAATACGGTACTTGAAACAGTCTAAAAAGAATATAGTTAATGTCTAAAAAAATTGCTACATGTATTAGTAAAAGTAGTAGATATTTGTATATGTAATATCAATTCCCCGGAATCTGCATATTCTTTCTCTTTTATGTGTCACTAGCTGTCCCGGCAAACATCGTATTGCCATAAAAAAAAATTAAGGATGGGTCACCCTTACCATTTAGGGGGATGAAAAATGGATGTTGGCCGATTCTCAGACCTACTCAATATGCTCACCAAATTTCATCAAAATCGGTCAAGCCGTTTCGGAGGAGTATGGCAACGAAAACTGTGACACGAGAATTTTGTTTATTAGATTAGGTTATATTTACATATTTTGTAATTCATCTTTTTTGTCTTATGTATGCAATGGAAAGAAATAAATAAAAAAATGTAAATATTAAATGGTATAAAAAGAAATGTTAGATAAGTAATCACTAAATATCTATATTCCAATAAACAAATAGACTACATCATTTGGCTTTTATTTTCTAATACTTATATTTTTATTAAAATTAGTTGATCCACAACAACTTTATTTGGTCCCTATTGGTGTATTCTATTAAGCACGCCAGCAAAATAGACATTTAAAAAACGTGAAAATCGAATATAGTTTCGGAGTTCATCGTGAGCGACAACGTGAGAATTGTGTATAATAGATGTAAGGATGGGTACTTCAATACCCTCAAAATTATGTAATCCTTCTTCGTGATTTACCGCTATTGTTTATTTACATTTCTCGAGACATTTGAAGACAGACGTCGACTTCATTAAAGTACATTCAGAGGTAAATAGCGTCTTAACGAATACCTTGACAAATTCGAAGTTAACTTTTAGCTTCATTTTGTTATATATTTATATTTAAAGCGTAATTTCAAATATAATGAGTTCCAAGATTCGTGAGACACATGATAATATAGTGTATATCTTATCTCTTATAATATGAATAAAAGTTAGTAGCCAACTACGTTGCTAATTAGAAATATTTAAATCGAATAAATATTGTCTTTCTTTCCATATGGAAAGTTCTTATGAAGAGAAAGAACGTAACAATTACGAGAAAAACAGTAAAAACAATACCTTTTTTTCCATACAAACTATATAGTAAATTAAACATCTGTCGAAAATGTCAACAGAATGAAGTCTGTCGGGGCAGCTAATGAAATATATAAATTTATATTTTATTAGCAGCATTAGCATAAAGTCATATACACATAGTCAAGGTCGAGATTGCATAAAGTAAGTTATTATCAAGTACAGTCATTATTATTATATATACTCATATAATTATCTAAATGTTCGGAATTTTTTCGACGGCCTCAATGATGCAGTGGTAGAGCATGCGACTACTGTTTTCGAGGTCTTGGGTTTAATTCTCGTCGTACTAAATGTTTGTATGATCTACATGTTTCGGAGTTTGGGTATTTTATATGTTCAATATGTATGTATTTACAAGTATAAAAGTATTATATGTATTTATATTAGTTGTTTGGAACCCATATTAGAAGCTTTGCTTAGTTTCGGGACTAAACTATTTATATTTCGTATTTTTTTTTTATTTAAATATTTCGGACACACAACGCCATCTAGTCCCAAGCTAAGCAGAGCTTGTGTTATGGGTACTAGATAACTGATACAAATACATATATACTTTTTTTTGTAAATACATACATATTATATATATGAATGTGGAAAAAATAAAAATATGGAATTGGAATAGATTTACTGTCTATAAGCATGATGAATAAGTGTATATAATTTCAAGTAAAATTAGATGTTCTTTATTTTAAAATAAATAACACTGGTCCCAAAGGTTTTTCTAGTTAATAGGTATTATATTAAAATAGGTACAATGAGAAAGCCTGTTCCCAAAAGAGATTTCTGCCAGACAACCTTTCGAATAATTTATTTCAACAAATGTTAAAATAATATTTTAAATTAAAACTAAAAACACGTGTAGCCGCTGAAAACAAATGTTATTACATGTATCTATCTATATTCAGTTGTTATGGCGGTTGGACCTAAATTTTAAAGCAATAACTCAATACTACACGTTAAAAAGTGTTTATTTAATTAGGAATTATGAGTGTATATAGTTCTATTTCTATGAAACTACACATACCTAGCTTACGAATCAAACTCTGGACATCCAGTGCACGGTACACGACATACATAATTATCTTAACAGTACATCACAATCAAAATCTTTAATAATAGTTACCTCCTCACTCTAACTTTTATTTTTAAATCTCCTTTTCAGAAAAATCTCTATTGTTTTCTTGTGTACACGGCTTGTCCGCCTGAAATGAGAAACTAGGACAAGAGCGGATCGGTAACCCTTCACAAACCTTACAATCGACCGAACAGACTGGAATGTCTAGTCTGGTCGCTAGCTTCCTCTATCACTATTTAATATTTTCAGTAAATTATTTAAGTACAATAAAATAATAAATAAATATTTCACTCATCTGACACATAACGCCATCTGGCTTCAAACTTAGTAATTTGACTGATAGAATATCAATATACCTTTTTTTTTTGCAAAAATAAACGTATTATGGGTAGACAATAGCCAAACCTCGAAATATATATTTGTAAATCATAAAAGGATTTGATTCGACTCAGGAATCGAATCCGAGATCTCAAGCACAGCACAAAGTATACAATCACTGTGCTACCGAGGCAGTCAAATGTTTTTATAACATAATTAAATAAAACCAATAGGAATTTATTAAATTTATTAGTAGTGAACCCAAGTTACATTAAATATTGGAAAGACATAGTAAAACATAAACTCATTTTTTCACTTACTATTTTCAATTTCAAAAGTATATTAGCATTTTAAAAACATTCTGAGAGATAAATTAATATTATGAATTTATAATTTCACAAATGTGTATTATTAATATTTTCTGTAATGAAAACCGTACATTATTCATCATCAAATTTATCATTCTAAACACCTATAAATAGTATGAAATTGAATAAAAGATCTCGTCATGAGATATTAGCAGGCTGTACATCAAAATATGAAATTAAATTAGCTACTAATTAATAATAAATGTTGTGGGAATATGTGAAGGATTAGGTGTCTGCCTTATTTTATACGATAGATAAAAGCTGAGAGAAGATAGGTATATGAACACAAATAAGATACAATTAATTATACAAAGATGGAATTTCTAGTATAATATGTAAGAAAATGTCACTATTTTAGTGATGGATGGGGTAGATGTAAGCAAATTTGTTACTTTTTACGCAGAAAGTACCGAATGGATTTATGTAAAACTTGACAGCAATTTAGCCATCATTTACTGCGATAACCGGCAGGACAAAAACAGAAATAATAAAAAAAAATAGATGAAAAAAGTATATCGTTTGGTTAAATGCGTAAAAATTTTCGTTTGGTAAAAAAAATGTAATGGCATTGACTGACGTCTTGACGGCACCAAAACTCCGCCTGAAGGTATGAATTTAACGGCTTGAAAGTCAAATATGGGAACGATTACCGCACATTTTCTTTATATGTAAAGAAAATGTGTGTTAGAATATATTTTGTCAGATTTAGCACAAGCGGTGGGGAAAGCGGAACGTTTATCCGACATTTCAGATATCAATCTAAACATCTCTCGCATTCGATTTCCGAAGTGTTTTTGTAGAGATTGGAAGCTTATTGTAAATGTTTTCTATGTGGTTGTGTTATTTTTAGTTTTTGTGTTGTTTTTTTTATTATTATTATTTATTTTTGTACTCTTGGTTATGTTTCGTTTGGCAGGAAAAAATTAACTAATGATCAAATTGATATTTTAAGTAAATATCCAAAAAAATGTTGTTGGTTACAACTTCTAATGATTGAACTTACGTTTCTGAATACAACAATAGAAATGTTTTTTTTAAAAGAACGTTGACTACTTATTATCAAGTGTAATATAAAAAAATATAATCAAAATAATTCCTAGCTTTCGTTCCCATCTACACTTCGGATTTCCGTCAGCGTCCACAATTGTTACTGAGAGGTATATAATACTGAGGTCTCGAGTAAGGCACGCGCGGTGCGCGGGGCGGGGAGGGAGGGCACTGGCCCACCGACCGCCGTGGAGTGAAGACGTGTGCGCTTACTGCGAGCCGATATATATCAGTAGGTAATATAGTACCTCAGGTGTATAGTGTACACCACATGTGTACATTCACAATCACCAACTGTACAATTTACATTATGAAAGCAATAAAGTTCTGAGTATAGTAAATCCTAAATGAATGATAATATTATATTCTGTAATATCAACCCTAAAACAAAATGAAACATTCTAAAGAATTACCGGGTTTTCCTAACCAACGTATTTTTCTATATTATCCCAAATACTACACATGTGTACACACATAACTAAAGCTTTCGGCGTTACTTGGTTTTTATATGTACAAGATACTGAGCTGATGATAAATGAGTTCATTTTATTCAACGATAAAATTAACTTTTTGTATTAATTATAATACAGTAGCCAGATTAAATTATAGCAAATCTAAGACATGCACATGTTTTGGCACACTTATAATGCTAAAATTGTACAAAAAGTTACAAAAATGATAGGTCTTTAGCTATGAAACTGCCGTTTTGTATGCAATCAGTGAAAGAACTTATTTTTTCAAACTTTTTTATTTCTGTTATTCGAAGTAATCACCCATGCAATCGACGCATCTTTGCCAACGCATTGGCAGTTTATTGATGCCCTTTTTGTAAAAATCAGCTGGACGGGAGGCAACAAACTCTTCAAAGGCATTTTGTACTGCCTCTCGGGAATTTTTACAAAACGGCATGAGCATTAATGCAGATGTGTACTTCGAATAACAGAAATAAAAAAGTTTGAAAAAATAAGTACTTTCACTTATTGCATACAAAACGGCAATTTCATAGGTAAAGCCCTATTAATACAGGTAGAACTATGGTGTATTACAAACTCCTTTTACTCACAGCTTTACTTTAATTTAATAAGTCTCTTTGAACTAATTAATTAATATGAAAATTGTATTATTTTGATCATAGCAAGTTGTTATTAAAATTCGAAAAAACTTTTTTGGGAAAATCATCAAATACCAAAGAGCTACTTAAATAATTCATCGAAAATAGCACATATCCTTCCGTATATAGTAAAAGTTGAAATATACATTCACATGTATAGATATAGGTAGACTTTGTTCGCTTGGCGACATGAGGGTTACACAGTAATCTTTATGTACATAAAAACGGTATGTACATATGAAATGTATTGCTTAGCTCCCGTAGTAGGCGAAACTCCCATATATTTTCATGAAAGTTAAAACTATATTCCAGAAACCATTGAAGTATATCAAAATGTAAATTTTGTGTTTGTATTTTTTTAATAATACCACTATCGTAGCATTTAAATTCAAATAGAGAATGCCGGCACTTTATGATGTATGATAAAATGTATTTCAGAACTACAAAGTACAAACTAGGTATTTGTTCACTTTATAGTTTCGTTTTAAAGAGTCAGCCTAATATTTTGGTTGTGAAACAAAAATATGAGATATTTCGTAGCTTTGAGTGTACCCATGAATCAATACTCCGGCCCGCGGCAAATTTATTCTGTTGACGCTTACAGATAGCGAAAATACTTCAGTGTCGAATCAGCATTAGCTGGCACACAGAAAATGTCTTACGAAATTCAGCTTCAAATTAGGTACATATTACTTCACGAGAATATAACATATTTATTTCAGGTATTCACGACATTTATCGTACATACAGAAGCTTTAAATATAATGGTATTCAAATCGTGCTAGAAATTGTAGTCGCTGACTGCTATAGTCTACTTAATATTAAATTTTATAAGAAATTATATCTTATGATTCGAGGCAACGTTTAACGTTTTAAATTTTCTATAAAATATTGTTAATCAATGTAAAATTAATTTAAATTCATTTGATTTGTTATTTGACCGTCGGCAGTGCTCTTCACACAGGTGGCAAAATTGTGTTCTGTACTATGTAACATATTGGCTGAGTAGTAGATTAATTTACTACAGTAAGTTGATAAATACGCTGTTCGATAATTTAAAAAAAATATTGTAATAACACAACTTACGACGAGGAGTAGTTAGTTGAATCATATAGTGATGATTCAAAGTTGTTTAGTATAAAATTACTTACTGATGATCTACGGTGAGTGCTCTGCGGGGCGGAGCAACCAAGGCCACAGGCCACGCCGCCTGCACTAATGACTCTCTCACGAACTGCTCCCACGAAGGTGAAGTTCCTGAAACAAAATAAATTGATATTACTAAAAGCTTTTAAAATCAGTTTTAGATTGTTGGTACTTTGGTTGCAAGTTGGTACTTCAAATAAAGTATCAAAATCTTTTAGAAAAACTATGTTCTGTTTTATTTGCAAAGTAATTAGCTACAGGATAAGTACCCAACGTACAATGTAACATTTAAAAACCTTACCTTTGTTTTAACAATATACAGAGAGAGGTAAAGTTTGTACTAAAAGTATATACGTTACCCAGTTTCATTACAAGTTGCTCGGGAACTTGTTTCATTTACGTTGATACAACCAATGTGTGGGAAAAAGTTCTTAGTGGGTTCTAATTGAAACAACTTTTCACCAGTAGGACATATAATAAAAGAACTAATGTCTTAATATAGTATATATTTTTTCATCATCAATATCAATTTTATCGAAATCGGTGTAGTTATAAGATTACTTATTGATTACTTGATTATAATAGTAGCTTATGTCCGTAATCAAAATTCGTATTACCAATGAAAAAATTGCCACTTAAAATCCCTCATCCCCAGAATCAGTGGGTTTTGGTAAACTCACATAAAAAAATATAAATTAAAAAAAATACAAATATATGTAAATTTTTGTACATGTAATAAATATTGCTTTGTAGAGAACATTCAATGTGTTTGGAAACCTTCATTACCATAATAAAAAGTTCAGACCGAAGCGACAAAGTTAGATGGAAACTTTGAATGATATATGGCAACATTGTAGAGAATTCAAATTGTCAGGAATTACAGTGAGTGGCTTTATATTCAAGAGCAGTCCCTATAAGGCTTATATGAGTTCTTACTAAAATAAGCAAGCGGCCTTACAGTTTATGTATTAAATCTTTTAGCTTAGATTTTAAAGTATCATGTGAACAGTGTGCATATGCATCTAAATGCCATGACTTGACCTCACATATATCAAGAAGAATGAGCCTAAAGTAACGTATAATTAAACTTAATAACATGTACTCCACTTTGTGTATATATATAAGTAGGTCAAAATTTATATATGAACTAGCTGACCCACTGAACTTCGTTTGCGTCTCTCCATAAAATTTTTTTTTCCCATTTTCCCAACAATTTCGGTCGATACGCAGCTCCTATTGGTCGTAGAGTCGTGTTACATAGCGTAAACCTTCCTCGCTAAATAGGCTATCCAACAAAAAAAGAATTAGCAAAATCGGTTCAGCCGTTTACGCGTGATGTCGTGACCAAGGCAAAGTTTTCTTTCTAGTTTTAACATTTAGTAGTTTTGTTTATTTGATAACTAAATTTATGTATGATTAATGTTTCATAGGTACTCGTACCTTTTATACTCGTATATACCTAGCGTCAGTTTAAAATATAACCAGTCCATCCAAAGGTCACTTGGAAGAAATTAATATAAGCAAAAAGACCGACCTTTGTACATCATTTGCTGTTAGTTTTATCACTGTATAATGTTCATGAATTTTGATGTACTATATCTACTCCACCACCATCAGGTACTTTTTTAAAAAATGCACAAGCGATTTCTTTTCCTATTCTCCGCAGAATACTAGTAATTAAAAGAGACTACAAGAATCAGTAAATCTATGGTCATATAAACATAATTATATTGTTTTGGTTGTAATATATTGTATTGGAATACATATAATTGTATTAGCTGTATAGTAAAAACAAATAATATTGTGGATATAAACTTTACTTAGTAACGAAAATAACTTCGTATAATGTATTTCATACGTACTTCAAAACAAGATGATTTATTGGAGCAGGTACTTTTCCTGTCATGTTATTACGTATTGTACAAAATGACATGTCATTTGAATTCTAATGAGTATGGCTTAATCGGCCTCCATTCGGTTTTGATTGCCCTGTGTCAATATAAGGCAAGTGTAATTTAAAATCAGTACCTGAATTTTGTTAGTGTATGTAAGTGTGTATATTATATGCTGAGGTGGTCAGGGGGAGTAACGAAGGTGGACAGGGTCCGCAACGAGTATATCCGTGGTACTTTTAGAGTGGCTCCAATACAGAGCAAGTTAACGGAAAGGAGATTGAGGTGGTACGGACATATTATGAGAAGATCAGAGCAGCACGTTGTGCTGACGGCTCTAAGCCTACCAGAAGGCAAAAAAGACCGGGGACGACCCCCGTTGACATGGTGGACCAGTATGACCAAACTCCTGAAGAGGGAGAATCTTTCGGACCCGACAACCCTTGACAGAATGTCTTGGCGCCGTGAAACAAGGAGAGCTGACCCCACCTAAAGTGGGAAAAGGCTAGGAAGAAGAAGGAAGAAGAGATGTAAGTGTGTATATGAAATTAAAATTATCATTTTTCATTCAGTAATTTTAACTTAATAAGTTTTTGATAATCATTAGCTTATCGCCACTGATGGACAAATGCCTCTCCGATTGCACGTTACTCAGATTGTTTTTTTTTTGTGAATCATATGTTATATCATCATCTTCAACAACCCTTAATGTCCCACTGCTGGGCTCGGGTCTCCTCTGCGGAGAGGGTTAAGCCATACGTCCCCACCCTGGCCGAGTGCGGGTTGGGGCTAGCAGACAACGTTGTGACTACGTAATCTTGCCGTTGGATGTTTTTAGCCTCCCAAAGGCCTCATACTAAGCTTCACGACTGGTATCCTATGATAACAACCAAGACCGAATGCTTAATGTGACTGCCGAATCACGGAGACGCTCATGGTAACACGCTACTAGCAGTCACACATAGACGTTGCTTACCATCAGTGAGTGTTTCTAATCACTGAGTGCAGTTGCACTCAGTGCACATATATTGAAGACTTCAATATATGTGGAATATGAAAGTGTCACCAGCAGTCACCCATCCATATCCTGAACGTCGTTGCTTAACCTCGGTGATTGTGTCTAATCACTGAGTGCAACTGCACTATGAGCGCCTATTTGGCATATACATGGTTACTATCTCGTTTCTAATAACTTATCAAATTTAACTCATTTTCATAGTCCACTCTATTTCCTATAGTGATATAGTAGTATAGTACAAAAGTAGTAATATAGGAAAGCCACTGTGGTAAAGTATACTAAAAACCAACTTTCTAATGAGAGACCTATGTCCAGGAATCTATTATAAAAGGCTGTGATGTGAGTCATGATAATATACGAAAATCGTTACAAAGCTAGTAGTCTGACAAAGCAACTGTATCACTAGTTGTTTGTGAGATCATACAGAGTGTAAAGAAAATAGAGCTGACAAATTGGAAGAAGAAAAACCTGCTAACTTTAAAAGACATCCTTTAGAAAGATAGAGATATTCTATGTTTGATACGTGATTATTTTATAAAATTTATCGAATCCCAGAATTGCCGAGCACGATTCGACAACGATATACGTTAACGAAAATATATGTCAAGGTTTGAAACCGTATGTTATTTGAAATTTGAGATAAATTTATCTCTTTTCGTAGTGGTGTTAATAAAGAATTGTTTTGTAGAGTTTTGTTGTAAAAGTTAAGTGTTTACCACTTGTTGCAAAAAAAAAGTGTTTAAAAATTTTTGCAATCTAATACAGAACTAACAAGTTAATATAAAAGTGAAGTGAGGATAAAAATAAACAAGCAATGATATAACTTTGTGCTTCGCACAAACCATTTCTTGAATACATTTTATTATCACCTATGGTATTTTCTTTTTTGTACAGACGAAATTTAATGAGAGAGCGCTTTTAAAAAAAGTCATATTGTGTCACGGGGGATTTTATAAACATGCATGAAACAGACACAAAGAATACCTAGACACAGAACGTTTGTTGTACAATAGTACTACCATTTAGAAGTCCGGCAATGTACTTTTCATTTGCCATCAAGTGTTTTGTCTGCGCGTTTGAAAAATGAAATGAAAAATAATCACAAATTTTAACAAAAAAAAAACCGACTTCAATAACTGGATTAAAAGGGACCACAAAGGAAACACCAGCTTTCAAATAAAAAAGAATCATCAAAATCGGTTCACCCAGTCGAAAGTTATGAGGTAACATATATTAAAAACTTTGGCTTAGTGGTTTCAGTGGTTACTGCGCCGCTTGCTACTGCGCCAAGTGTCGTGGGTTCAAATCTCACGCGATACAACAACAACGATCCACAAACTGTTGTTCTGAGTCTGCGTGTTTTTTGTGTGCGTTTCATGTATGTTTGTAAAGTCCCCCGCGACACAGGATGTTTATTCCTAATGCGACAGTTGTCTTTTTAAACAAAAAAATAAATAAATACAGTCGAATTGACAACCTCCTTCTTTTTTTAAGTCGTAGATGTTCTTAAACCGCCCAAAGTCCTCCAACTAATGTAACAGGGTCTCTTATATGGTATAGATCTGTGCGAGAATTTGAGAACCTCGTCACAAAAAATGATCTGTGCATACAGGCGAGAGAAATAATACTATATAACTACTTACGTTTAATCAAATAATAAACATTTATTTCATCATCAACAATCTATATATATTAATATATATTTAGATTGATGATGATGAAATAAATGTTTATTATTTATAAATATATATATAATAATAATATAAATTTATATATATATATATATACATATATATATATATATCATCCCCAGATTTATCCGTCTTGTAAACAGTACTCGGCAAACCCACTATACGATAGCTAGGCTATCCTGGCACTGGCTAACTAAATAATATGTTTAAATCCCGATGAGGCAATGATCCTTTATGTTGCACAAATATGACTTTGGTGGTGATACGTGGTGATGATAACATGTGTGCCTGCCTTAGCGAGCACTGACACATTTCCGGCGTGGACAGATGGATTCCACAGCCAGATCAAACACAAAGAAACTATTAATTGAAAAGACGGGTCCCTGACCGCGTGGTTGTGAGAATATTTTGTGATATTCACTCTAATATTTTTCACGACAAGTAAAATTTTAACAAAAATAAAACCGACTTCAAGGTTTGACTCGATTTCTTTTGGATGCCATCATCAGATCTTAGTGTCCTTATCATGATACCACCGTTGGTATATCTCCTTTCCATTAAAAAAAGAATCATCAAAATCGGTTAATAAACGACGAAGTTATCCGCGAACACAGACAACACAAAGCTCTCATTGTTTATTTTAAGAAAATTAATTTAAATCTACTTCTAAATGCTGGCCTTATTTAACCACAATAATAGTTATTTATTATTAAATTAAATTTCTATCTATAAACATTGTTTGTCCTATTACCTTTTGCATCATTTTGGCAGGGCCAAACATAAAAAAAAAAACAAAATTATAAACATAATTCAAAATGCAACTCAGGGCCATCTATGAGCGCCTTCGAGAACTATCTCAATAAACGTATAAACGTTACACTAAGCTTCAAGACTGTTATCTTATGATAATAACTGGGACCGACTGCTCAACATGACCTCCGAATCACTGAGACGCTCATGGTAACACGCCACTACCAGTCACCCACCGTCGTTGTTTACTCTCAGTGACTTTTTTCTAACCACCGAGTGTAACTGGGCTTCTTCAACATATTTGGAATATGAAAATGCTGCTAACAAATTTTATCGAAAAACATATAAGTGTAACCGTCAAAATTATTCACCGAACTAACTTAAGAACGTAACACGGTCCTTGACCTAGCTCGTAGCATCCGTAGCTCTCGTAGCATCGTAGCAACCGTAGCTGTAACCGCTCGGCCAATTTCATTACTAATTGAGTTTTCAGCTTTTAAAGCCAGACATTGGTGAGGGTCTAATTCAAACCTAATTTTAGTGCCTTTCCTAAATGGCTAATTAAAATATCGGTTTGCATTTAATTGAGATTGACTGTGATTGCGTCTAACTCTAATACCCAAAATTTTATTATCGTGTTAGAAGTTGATTTTAGCAGAGAAAAAAGGGAATGTTAACATTTCAAGATATAGGTCTCAGCATATCGAAATAATTGAACATACCTCTTAGATTCATTAGGACAATTGCCATCAGAATGTGATTCGGATAATATAAGTTAAGTTCATTACTAATTTAAAATTTTGTAATTTATATTATAGTTTATAGTTATTTCATTTATAAACGCTATAAAATAAAATTGAATGTGTCAAACTTGTGGTAAGTAAATTAATTTCTTTTATGCTCAAATACGACGAATGAGCAACATGCTAATCTACCGATTAAGTCAACACTGTCTCAAAATTCTTTACTACAGTTATGTTCGAAGTATTGTGGAATTTTCAAGTGTCATCTGGAGACCATTCCTTAAAAATCAAGTAGATTTTGTTGAATCAATTCAATATAAGGTTATTAAACACTAAAACTACAAAGCACAAATAAAAAACTTAACATATGAAGAATCGTGTCAATATCATAAAATAAACACATTAGAGGACAGGCGTCAAATCGCTGACATGACGTCCCCACAATAAATTCGATTGTAACACTTTTTTAAATCAAATCTACTTTAATGTTACACCCGCCGAACCTGACATACATCATAACTCGCAACCCCAACTGCAACAACCAACTACATCAAAATGTCACCATTCAGTCGCATCTTGCACACGTACGAGTACAATAACAGCTTCACAGACTTCGCAGTCCTTCTCGAGACTTCAATCCACTTAGCGAATTATATTTTGAGATAACCTAAAATGTCACTTTAACATGATCTAGTGTTGCCATTACTAACTATATTTCCAACGATGGGTTTCGAACACTACCTTATAAAAGAGCTTATTCTCTTCCGATTCAAATGCACTTGAAGATATGTTTTATGTATTCAGCACTATTGTAAGTGCTTATGAATAGGTTTAATCGTGAAGTGCATTACCTCGGCACGTAATAAATGTATATTTACTGCGGTAATAAAATTGGTATTGCTTCGTTAGTTCCGGAGCTTAAGTGTTTGTTGTTTACGATGCCAGGTTCTGTATCGTTTACAGTGCGGAAGTTAATAATAGCTTGCAATGATGAGTGATCATGAAAGTGCTAATAGGTGCTATAGGTTACTGTTTTCTGTATCAAATATTTCAATTGCAATTTGATTGCGTACTAATGTTCCTGGTTGTTCATGAACAAAATGAATCCTGAAGAAAAGGTGACAAAAGAACTAACAAAATTAAACCTATTAATCGATAAAAGCCAATTAGAAACTAGTAGACGCTACATACTAATCTTTAAGTTAAAAAATGGAGATGCTGATTTCATGAGTGCTATTTATTTATTTATTTACTCGTAGAAATATCAACAGCTGCAACTTTTAACTAAGTTCACCAAACTATGAACAAATGTATAGCCAATAACAGCTATCTACAGTAGACACATAAGGTGGATGAACAATATAAACATCTATATATAATATATATATATAAATGAATCCCTATTTGCCTTGGTCACATCACGCGTGAACGGCTGAACCGATTTTGCTAATTATATTTTTGTTGGATTGTTGAGGAATGTTTAAGATTATGTAACATCACTCAACGACTAATAGGAGCCGGGTATCGACCGAAAACATTGGAAAAATGGGAAAAAAATATTTCTTATGGAGAGACGCAAACGAAGTTGAGCGGGTCAGCTTGTGCTAAATAATGATACACAATGTTGAAGTTTCATTGGTAGACTTTGAAGAGAATATATAACTAAGTAAGAATATACAGATATAATATTAGAAAAAATAAAATACTTTCTACTATCAAGAAAACTTATCAAACCAGAAACTCAGTTAGTCAGTCTTGAGCTATCCTCTTAAAAACTTTAGGAGCCAGCTTGTTAGAAATTTTAGGCTTCAAATATTTCTAAAGAAGATCTCTAAGGAGACGCCTATGAAATAAAATAAAAAATGTAATTTAATAACCTGCATCAAGTCCAACCACTATCCTCATCTATTTTTCAGGATACTACATTACTCAGTTTTATGGCCCTCAGAGGACCTGTCATACCACACTTTTACCTCAAAATAATGCTTTTACGGGATGTAAACAAAACTGAATGTAAAATAGAACTTTTTTTAAATTTTAAAGCTGAAAATAGAAACTGTGAGACAAACGTTTACAATATAAATGCTTTCTGACCGAACATAGGCTACATTGTGAACAAAGTATCACGGTAACGTTGCTTTTCACTTAAACAATGTACTCGTAATGGTATCGCTCTATTTGCGGACTGTTTAATTAATTTTCACATGTGAAGTTGTTTGTTTCTACAAAAACATTATAAAACAAAGACTACGTTTTGGTCTACGTGATATACAAGTACAATTTTAACAAAAATAAAACCGACTTCAAGGTTCGACTCGATTTCTCTTAGATGCCATCATCAGATTTTAGTGTCCTTATCATGGTACCACCGTTGGGATATCTCCTTTCCATTAAAAAAAGAATCATCAAATTCGGTTCATAAATGACAAAGTTACCCGCGAACAAACATAAATATATATATATATATATATATATATATATATATATATATATTGTCCTCCACTCGGCAATTATTGATCAGGCCGAGATACGCTATAATTGTTGATCCACCTTCTTGGCACTATTTCTAAGATAGTATCCAGTGTATCGTCTTATACACGCAATATAAGTATTATACGCCTTGCGACGCTGTGCTTAAGTCTACGGCAAATACTCTAGCTCGTCATCGATTTACACGGCAATTGTAGCTCTGATAACGGTCAACTTTATGATACTTGATGATGTTTTGTTGATCAATATACACAACGTTTTGATCAACATATGCCGCGTACACTAGCATTTTAAAAAGCGGGGGCCGGAGCAGCAACCTTGGTAGAAAGGAACAGGTATATTATTGTTATAATAAAGCTGCTAAAAATAATGTGCGATCGCTCATTCGATTCGTAATGAGTGTCATGACGGCTAGAAAAATGTTTTTACGGATTTATTAGCGCATAAAAAACTGCGATTGTTATTAACAAAATAAGAAAAGGAAAAAAAGGTATTTAGTTTTTCTTTAAAAAAATTCTAAATTACTAATATTTAAGGAATTGTTGAAATTAGATCCTAAAAAACAAGGAAATTTCCAATGAACAAGTCTTAACTCTTGAAACTTTATCACCAATTTTGAAAATTATTTTTGTGTTCGAACCTACAAAAAATTAGTATACCCGCTCATTTTTTGTAGGCACGTACTATGTTATTAGTGTATTTTCTATAGTTACACCGATAGTTTCATTCATCATCATTCTGGTAGTCATCATTTCATGATCATGAGCTGATGATGTAAGGTACAGCTCCTTAACGGTTAGGAGTTGGAGGATAAATCTTTAAATATCATATGTATGTATGTTACCTTTAGTTGTATTCTTTTAAATTGTTTAGATAAGCTGATGATGAAAGGTATAACTCCTCAACGGTTAGGAGATGGAAGATAATCCTTTGATTTCTTATGCATCTATAGACCTTTAGTTGTGTAGTTTCAAGTTATTTAGGTGAACTGATGGTAAAAGGTTAAACTCTTCAACAGTTAGGAATTAGAAGATTATTTTAATATTACACGTACGTATAGAGCTTACCTTGTATTCTTTTGGAGTATGAGGCTGATTCTTTAAATACCATATATAGAAATAGGAATTTTGGAATTTCTACTCCTAAGAGGGTGAAACAGGGTCTGAAAGGTTGTACGATAGTCCGTCATTTTTAAGTTAGAAACATGAATATTTATCTTAGAGCTACTGATTAAAAATTATTAGATACGTATTTAAGCGTATTCTGCCCCAAATGGGGTGAAATAGGGGTTGAAATTTGTATGGAAGTCCGTCATTTTAAGTTGGGAACATGAAACTTTATCTTTAGGCTACTGATTAAAAATAAGTTAAAACGTATTTAAGAGTTTCCGGAGATTCTACCCCTAAGGGTTCACATTTTATATAGGTTAGTCTCGAAGTAGACTTTTGATTACAAATAAATAAATACTGATATCACAGTATTTATGGGAATGAGCATTGATGGGAATTCCTCTCCTAAAGGGGTAATAAAAAGATCGAAAGTTTGTGCGAAAGTCAATTTTTTAAGGTATACAAATGAAACTTAGCTTCTCAAGGTAGTAGAGCCACGCTGATTTCAGCACTGTTGGGCCGGCTCGACCGAGGCGGTACTGCCCTCGCACAGAAAATCAACGTAAAACGACAGCGATCATGCTGTCGTGTTTCGTTAGTGAGTGCGAGACCGGAGGCCCAATGATGCGAAAGCATCACAGCAGCTCGCTATGGTGTGGGTCACCATGCTGCATTGTTGCATTGTCTGCGTTCGCAGAATGGTGACCATCACTCTTGGATTCTACTTATGCTTTCCATCAGGCAGAGTAGAGTCATTATGGCAGGGTCAAAATTAAAAAAAAAAAAATTTATTTCCTAGACCAACGAAACAGTTAAAAAAACTTTTTCAAGTAGGTAGTTTTAAGAGGGTTTACAAGGCGAAAGTGCTTCCACCTTTGAAAAAAATCTCAACCAGAATGAATATTAAAATTCTGCTCTGACTACTTGGTGTATACCACGCCGTATTTAAATGTTTGTTCCCGTGGCATATGTTAATCAAACGTTGTGTATATTGATCAACAAAGTATCATCAAGTATGAAAAAAGTGATCAACAAAGTATCATATATAAAAAAGATAACGGTTATTAGAGCTGCAATTGCCGAGTCAATCGAGATAGAGATTTTGCCGTAAACTTAAGCACAGCGTTGTAAACCGCATAATACTATATTGCGCCTATAAGACTATACACTGGACACTTCCTTAGAAATAGTACCGAAAAGGTGGATCAACAATTATTGCAATCTCGGCCTGATCAACAATTGGCGAGTAGAGGACAATATATATATATATATATAAATGTTCAACTCCTGTTTCACGCCCTTAGAGGTAGAATATCCAGAAACGGTTAAATATGTCACCACTAATTTTAATCAGTAGCCGTGAAATAAAGTTACCTCTTCTTAACTTAAAGAAGGACGTACTTACAACAACATACAAACTTTCAACCCCTATTTCACGCCCTTAGAGGTAGAATATCCAGAAACACTTAAATACGTATCCAGTTATTTTAATCAACAACCCAAAGATAAAGTTTCATGTTCTACCTTAAAAAATGACAAACTTCCATACAATCTTTAACCCCCTATCTCACTCCCTTAGGGGTAGAATATCCAGAAACGCTTAAATGCGTATCATGTCATTTTTAATCAGTAGCCCAAAGATAAAGTTTCATGTTCTAACTTAAAAAATGACAAACTTCCATATAATCTTTAAGCCCTTATCTCACCCCCTTAGGGTTAGTATATCCAAAAACGCTTAAATACGTATCTAGTCATTTTTAATCAGTAGCCCAAAGATAAAGTTTCATGTTCTAACTTAAAAAATGACAAACTTTCATACAATCTTTAAACCCCTATTTCACCCCCTTAGGGGTAGACTATCCAGAAAGGCTTAAATACGTATCAACTCATTTTTTTACTTTTGGTAAACTTAAATAGTACCTAAATATATCTGATTACGTACCTTTTTTTGTTTGAAGGGTCTTAGGCAATAAAACGTTACGCATTAATTCGTTAATTAATTGTGAAGCAAAGTGGAAACAGTCTATCATAGAAAAGACCCAATCGTGGAGAAGGTGGTCTCTGATTGGTCCGTTTGAATCGGATCAACAATAGCTGGTGTGGATTTGTATAAAAATGATGTAAATAGTTCGTAATTCTGCCAGCAGAGGGGTTGCAATTGTTGATCCAAAGCGGAGCCACATTAGTTCGCCGGAATACACATTAGATCAACAAAACCTGTTGCTGATCAACAATCGCCAACAGATCAACAATTAACTGACGCCACGTCGCGTCAGATCAACAATAGCCGAAAAGAGATATCTATATATATATATATATATATATATATACATATATATATATATATATACGGTCGAATTGAGAAACCTCCTTTTTTTTGAAGTCGGTTAAAAATGCAGGTACGATTACTTAGGAAAATAGAAAGCCGAGAAAATGCATGGCAGACTCCATGTCCTCGAGATTTCCAGGTATCCGTATTAGGTTCAACAGGTCCCAGGAGTTGATACTCAAAAATTTTAACTGTTTTTTTTTTCAAGAACAAAGATTAATGTTGATGTTTTAGAAATATTCTCTTTATTAATCAACTACCTGACCCACGCAACCTCGTTTGCGTCTCCTATTGCCCGTAGCGTGATGATTTTCCCTGTTTTTGAAACATTCTCCATTGGTGCTCCGCTCCTATTGGTCTTAGCGTGATGATATATAGCCTATAGCCTAAATAATTTTTAAAATCGGACCAGCGGTTCCTGAGATTAGCGCGTTCAAACAAAAAAACTCTTCATCTTTATAACATTAGTATATATTTTTACAGTACTAAGTACAGAGTAAATACAGCAAATTAAAGACTTCTGTACTTTTTCTTGATTTGTGGAGTGAGATACTAATACAGATCAATTTCATCATTATTATCAGCCTCTCGCAGTCCACTGCTGGACATAGGCCTCTTCAATTGCACGCCACTTGTGTCTGTTCTCGCCTTCGGCAGTCAATTCAAAACTTATAAAATTAATCTGCTATATAGTTATTATTCGCTGTCAAAATATTAAAAATACAAAGAATTTTAAAGTGCAATACGAGGAAATTCGCGTTATATCATTCACCAAAGAAAGTAGTCCCATTTAATTCTTATTACCCTAAACAGCGCGACGCCTCTAGTGTTGCAGGTGTCCATGGGCGGCGGTAATCGCTTTCCATCAGGTGATACGTTTACTCATTTGGTCTCTATCCCATAAAAAAAAGTCCCACTATACAACAAAAACTTTATGTTAAAGTCGCGAAAGTCTAAAAACAGTAACTTAATATTAGTTTTGCTATATTTGTATCTACCAAAATCATACGGCACGAACAAAACATTTGGTAGAATGAGCTATTTTTAAAATAATACGCTACAACATAACAACGCCAACCGAAATCGGTTAGCGTTGACTAGTTAACTAAATCATGAATAGAGTATCTCGGCAGAGATAGTGCAGTTTTTAAATTACATCTCAAATTATAATTCCACGAAGGTTTCAAAAGTTACCGAAACATAATTCACTGTAACGGATTTCCATAATTTTATGTTAAAATGTTTTTGACATGGTACAATTTTCTGGCGAATTTTGTTGGTACGTTTTCGCACTTTGTTTTATAATTTAATATGATCGTTGTTAAACGTTTTATTTATTTTAAAACCTCGTGCACACCTGTACATAGGCGGGTTTAATGCTCAAGGCATTCTCTACGAGCTAATTTTTGGGTGGGGTGAAGAAGACAGAGGCGCTCGTCCACGCACGAGCACCTGTATCTTCTTTACAAGACCCAAGGTTGCTCATGCATGGAGTACTATTTTCATCTTTGCGTTGAAGTTTCGCAGTATCTGATTGACACTCTCGACCGGTTGCAGTGGCGAGCAATACGTATTGTGGACAGTCACGAACAACTCCTGGATTCTGCTAATGCTAAGGCAGAGCAGAGTCATTTTTAGTAAATTTTTCTGCAAATAACATAATACCTAATAGAAATTATTACCTTCTAATGCTGAACGAAGGCTCCCCCAATGATTGGTAAAAATTATCAAACGTGTTAAGTAGAACACTCGCCGGTATTAGAATAATTATGTTTCAATTCCTAATAAGAAGTGACTTAACCTATTACACACTTTATTTATTTATTTGTTATTTAGCGAAATTTATCCAACGAAATCTATTACAATACTTGGAGTATTCTCGGTGCACTATTTCCACTTCAATAAAAGTTCATTGATGCAACAAAAGTTGATTGAATAGCTTGTTCAAAGCCTGTTCGTCACCACATCGTTTTCGTTTTTTATCGAAGAACGTACTGTGCCCGTTACTTCGTACACGTGACAGTTGGATTTTCAAGCGATTTTTAATTTTTCAGTGTTTAAACCTTCCCTGGATTCAACAAACATTTTAAAATCAAAATCAGCTAAATCGGCCCAGCCTTTCTCGAGTTTTTGCGATACAAGCGAGCAGCAATTGATTTTTATATATAAGATACTAGCTTTCACATGCGGCTTCGCTCACGCAGACTTTCATCCCCTGATTTATTCTCTTAGGGGCGATATTTTGAAAAATACTAAAATACGTATGTTATTACTACCCCACAATATTTTTACAAAATTTTAAGCAAATTCATCAAAGGAATAAAATGTTTCATACAAAATTTCACCCCCTGATTTAACCCTTAGGGGTGGAATTTTAAAAATTGCTTTCTCAGTGCTCACTTACGTTATATAAAGAACCTACATGCAAAATTTCAGGATTCTAGGTTTAGCGGTTTGGGATGTACGTTGATCTCTGGGTATGTCAGTCAGTCAGTCGATTCCTCTTTTATATATAGATGATGACACATTTTCTGTCAAAACCGAATAACACATTTCCATAAAAAGTGTATTGAAAATTGCTTTCTAAATTTTAATAAAGGAATTTGAGTATGTTATTTGGCACAGAATTATTTTACAGTTAATAATTTTGATTTTCTATTCTAAGTATAGCTAATTGGTGACGTATGCGACTGCTGTGCTTGAGGTCTTGAGGGTTCGATTCCCGGGTCGGACCAAATCTTTGTATGACATGCAAATTTCTTTTTTTTTGAGCTTTCGTGTTTTCTATGTATAATATGTATGTTTTACAAAAATAAATAGAAATCTATTAATATCAGTTCTCTAGTATCCATAACACAAAACCTTTTTTATGTTATGTATAGGCCTGCCAAAATGACTCTACTCTGCCTGATGGAAAGCATAAAGAGAAGATTCTAGATAGATCTTCTCTTTTATCTATTCTTTCTTCTAAAAGCTAGTATCTAATACATAAAAATCAATTGCTGTTCGCTTGTATCGCAAAAACTCGAGAAAGGCTGGGCCGATTTAGCTGATTTTGATTTTAAAATATTTGTTGTTATCCAGGGAAGGTTTAAATAGTGTATGTCAATCTTATATATCATGGGGGTTTAATGTATTTTTTATTATTTCCTATATGTTTTATTGTTGAAACTGTGCACGCGTTCGTGAGGTGTTGAGTTGGGCTACATCTGAAAATCAGCGCTGTGGTCACTTTCAGGACCGCATCATAAGCTGAGCTGTGGCCTTTTGGTCACACAGCTAGACATTTCACTGCTTTTATTTTGTTTGTTTTGTATATTGTTTGTTTGTTATTTACTCTAAGTTAAATGTCCTATCTTTCTCTTTTACATGTATGTTATGTGTAACTTATAAATGTATTCTATTCTATTCTAAAATGTATTCTATAAGCAGAATCCAAGAATGCAGTGCAATGCAATGCCACAATGCAACAATGCAGCATGGTGACCAACACTATGGCGGCCTAGTGATGCTTCTGCATCATAGGGCCTCCGGTCTCGCACTCACCAACGAAAACCGACAGCACGAACGCTGTCATTTTACGTTGATCTTCTGTACGAGGGTAGTACCGCCCCGGTCGAGCCGGCCCGTTCGTGGTCAAATTAGCATGGCTCTACTACAAATAAGCTCTGTTAAGCTTGGGACTCGATGGCTTTTTGTGTTAGATGTCCAAATTATTTATTTATTTAATTATAAAATTATACTGCGGAGCAGATTAGATGTGCTGAAAAGATTTTTACATAAATGACAGTAAAACTGAAACTGTCAACTGTAAAACACATGATATTCTTAATTAGAGTAGAATTTGCTTTTTGTTTACTTTTAATGAGAACTTACTCTTGAAAAATGAAATGAAAAAAATTAAAAATCTTAAGAAAATCGAAAAAATTACAAGCAACGTTTGTGTATAACGTGCATCATTGTAGCGCATTGCCGAGACAAAGTTGCCACGGCGCTCGGTTGATGTCGCTGTGCCGAAATCTTGTATCGCGATGTTAAGAGTCTCGACCCTTAGTATATAATGTTTTAGTTATAATTTTCTGTAACAAGAGGAAATGAAGAGGAAAAGGAGTGATATTAAACACTAGTGTGATTATATCATTAATTCAGCTACTTAGTACAATGAAGAAGTCGACCCCCGTTCGCAAACAGTTTGGTATGAACAGTTTGTTTACTAATAGATATAGAGTTTAGGAAACTAATTCTATGATAACGATATTATGACCCGTAAAAGAGAACCAGTAAACATCCACGTTAACAATTCCGATAAACTTTTAAAGACTCACAAAAAGTGAGACTTATACGATGATAAGAAGACAGAAGAAACCATATCCTGGTTTCTTCTTTTAGTAATAGTTAGTGCTATCACTAACTATTACTAAATACTCTGGTTTCTTCTTTTAATTTCGTTTCATTTACATTATAGTGTGTCTACTTCTATTGGTAGACAAGCTATAATGTAAATGAGACAAAATTAAGATAAACCTATAAAACCACCATTTATAATTAGTAAAATTGGTTTAAAAATTATCAACATAATATATTTTATTGCCTACATTTCCTTACATTAAATTAAATATAGCTACTTTTTTAAGTATGTATAAACATATATTTAAAGAACGTTAGACGGTAATTTATTCTGCTAAAGCCTCGGGTAGATAGCCTCGTAAACGATAACATTGGCGGACATACATCACTGGGAGTATCATTACGTCACCCCATCTGTAAACATCTAAAATGAAATAAGGATTACTTGAATGGCAAGGATCATCCACGCATATTAGGTATATTACATTATAGAATTTCATAATAGATCACGACAAAAAAAAAAACTTAAACTCATAAAATAAATTACACACATCATACACAGCTATGTCAAGTGGAAAAATACCTAATGATCGACTGCTAAATAGCTTTGTTGCTGATATTGGCACTCAATACAAACATAAATCATTTTTTTTAAATCAATTATTTTATTAAGTAGATAATAAAATATCATGTTTTAATAAAAAGAAAATTTCCTATATAACGGAACAATAAAAACCAAGGTTTGCAACCAACAATATCTAACATGAAAGGGAAATAAATTTTTGGAATAAGAACATCGACCATAAAGTTCAACTGCTATTGTAATTAATACTTCAAGCATAACAAAGCATTGCTTTTGATACTTTTCAAATACGCTTTGACCTTATTTCTAATAATATTCCAACAGATATTGTTTCTTACAATTAGGCCATCTCTCGCCCTTAAACGAAGTTTCTTAAGAAAATGGCAGAGAAATATGCTCCAGAAACGCTATGTACACAAAAGAAGTCTGAAACTTACCGTTGTTTGGATAGATAAAAGCCATTTATACGTAGTAGAAATCTCTTGGTGGTGGCATTTTGACAAGTATTAATTAAGTTTTGAACATTTTTTTTATAAAATACTTACTTTTTAATACTAAAACATGGTAAAAAATGTATGATTAAATAAAGGCAATAAAGTTGAAATGTGTTGAAGGAAAGAATGAAAAACTACGTCCAATAATGTTATTTTTACAAAATAGGAAAGCTTAAAACTTCCATTTGCTGCGAGAAAAATAAACTTTATAAGTGACTTTACTCTGCCTGATGGAAAACATGAGTAGAATCCAAGAGTAGTAGTAACCATAATCATTGCGAGTGCAACCAATTCAACAATGCAGCATGTTCCAACCCACACTATGGCGCCCTATTGAGATGCTTCTTCTAAACGTAAATTTTTATTTAGCCATAAATTTTATGGTTTCTTTGCTTTGTTTTAAGTTCTAACCATAAATGACTAAGTAAGTCCAATTATAGTCATCGTCTATAGTAGTATTCATCAAATCATTATATACGAGAACTTTTCAATGGAAATTATTAATATTTTTTTTTACCAGAAGATGAAAATTTGCCAGAATTTTTTAACCTTATTTTTTATGTCTGTAGTTATTCTTCTTTTCTAGCTTCTCATTATTTAGATTTTAGTTACGGAGTTGACAAACAAGTAGACAGCTGTCCGATATAATCAGTCATTTCATTACCGATTTGTATAACTTCAATACTTCAAAGTATAGAACTTAATCGAATGAAAATCTAGAATATGTACGTTGCGAACGACTGAAGTTTACATTATATATTACTTTTTTTAATGCATTTATAAATTGACATCAAGTGTCAAAGGGGCTATACAAACATACATGAACTGGGCAGAAAGAACGTCCAGACTTAGAACAACAATTAATGGATTACACAAAGTGTTGTGCCATGTGGTATTTGAACCCATAACACTTGGAACTGTAAAATGCGACGTGGCAACCACTTAAATCACTTTTCTTTTTTTTTAATATGTTACCCTGCGGGCCATCACCCCACCGGGGTTTGCGGCGGGGCGGTGTGTCGAAATCGAAGCGACTAAAACCACACGGTATGCCACTGCGCCTGATACCGGAGGGATCCGGGAACTACTGTTATTATCACATCCGGACCAACCACTTAAACTATTATATTTTGCCAGCTGGCCCCGCCCGCGTGCATGTCGGTTTTCGCAGTAAATAGTACCATACGAGTATATCCTTTCTCAAGAATCAAAGATATTGTAAATCTCAACGGTTTAACCGTAAAAACGATTTAGTTGTGCATTATAAAATTAATATGCGTAGATTCATGCTTAAAAAACATGGATTAAAATGTGCTTTAATATTTGAGCAAATGCAATTTGAACGAAACCAGTGTGGGTCACCTATATCTTCTCTAAATATATATAAAATAGGAAGGTGACTGACTATGATACCCAGAGATGACGCACAGTCAGTTCTATGATATATTAACAATTGTTTTTACGGGATTTAGCGCAACCTGGTCGAAACATCAGGCACATCAGAGGTATGTAATACCTTTTAATAAGTTTTTTTTTTTTTTTTAAATCTTTATTCAAATTTTAGTTACATTTTTTTTTACAGTGTCTCTATTCGCCAAACTGTTCTAACAGTTTGTAGGCGTTCCGCTCAATGTATAATAAACTTAATACTTAAATGCTACTTTTTAAACTATTACTTCACCGGTATATTAACTAAAAAAAAAACAAAATACTTATATCTAAGAAATAAACAATACATAATCAGTATAACCTCATTATTTTTTGGGAGCCTACTTCCTTAGTTAAGTACACGTTTTAATCTACCATATCCAAACATTTCTTTTAGTCTTAGTTTCAATTTAAATTTACATTTTATTCTTTTTTCCTCTCTCAATAGTTGATATTTATTACATAACTTTGGTACTACATACTTCCTAGTCCTTTCCCCATAATAATTATTTACTTTTAACTGCTCTAATTTTCCCTTCTTTCTAAGTCTTACACTATAATTATATATTTTCTTTACTTTATGTTCTTCGCTATGATATGATTCTAATGCTATTAAGTATTTAACTTTTTCACTTACTGGCATAATGGCACATTCGGAAAATAACTTATTATAGTCCTCTTTATGCTTATTTTTAATTCTTTTATCTACAATTATTTTTAAAAACCTCAACTGTATCTTTTTAATTTCCTCTATATACGTTTTAAATGTTAGTCCGTAACAACTTAACCCATAACTAATAACTGAGTCCGCCAGTGCATAATACACCATGTACATAGTGCGTCTATCTAATATTCTTTTGAGGATGTAAAACTTACTCAGAGCTGACCTTAATCTATTACATACTAATTCTATGTGTGGTTTCCACCCAAATCCATTATCTATTAACAATCCCAAGTACTTAATGGTGGTAACTAACTCCAATTCCTTGCACTGACAGCTCTTGCTTTTGTCATGTAAACAATCGTATGTGTGCCCTATGATACGCACACAAGCCCCCTCTCTCGCTACTCTATTGTAGGGTGAACATATATGCATAATTTTTGTTTTATTGGTGTTAAGTATAATCCCATTATCATGAGCCCATTTTGTTATTCTGTCAAAGTCATTTTGTAATTGCACCATCATGTGCTGTAAATTTTTACCAGCGATAATCAGACAAGTGTCATCGGCATACATGTACACCCCGCAATATTCCACGACGTTAGCCATACTATTTACGTGCATCATGTAGCCAATAGGAGCATATACAGAACCGGTGGGCACACCCATCGCGTGATCGCGTTAATTCCCATAAAAATAATTGTTAATATAAAAAGGAATTTTGGAAATGGAGTATCATTTTCCTAAGGGGGTAAAATATGGAATGAAAATTTGTATGCAACTTTTTATTCCTGTTATGAATTTAATTAAAATTTTGTACAAGTATAATGGGGTTAAAGTAATAAAATTCCTTTTTTTCAAAATTCCGCTCCTAAGGGGATAAATTAAGAGATGAAAGTCTGCGCGAGAAAAGTCGCGAGCAAAAGCTAGTTTTCTTAAAAATGGTTTCTTTTTAAAGCGCGTGCACAGAGATAAATTACACGGAATATGATATTCAAACAAATATTAGTACGACTAATTTATGTTGCGAAAGCAGTGAATACGAATTACAGTATAAAATTTAATTACACAGACGTTACGACTGGCAAAGGGGTAATCTGGAACCTCGAAATAATTTTATTGTGTTTGGATGAGTTGTCACGTCCGATGAAAGCGCAGATCAGCGCACTTTTATGGTGATTTCACATAAGGGACACAAAATGGTCGTCAGGTAAAAATGCTTGTCGTCAAGAAATCACGTAGAAATCTATTGAGGGGCTTATTATTATAATACGTGACATATTTGGCTTTTTCCAGGGATGTTTTTAACATATCTGTGTCACATTGTAACTGAGAATATTTTGGGAACTATTTTCCGGAATGCTTTACTTACTTTTTGTGAAAATAAAATGTACAAGATACAATTTCTAGTTTTCATTGTCTGATTTGTTTTGATGATGTATATTTTTATTGTGATGTATATTTATATACTTCATTTTATTTACTTAGGTATCTATTTATCACTTTAAAGTTTACAATCCTACCCAAATAAGGCAAATAATTTTAAATAAGGCCATAATTTAACATTTTGAAATTGCATTGCAAACATTTTTTTATTCTTTAGCATCTCACATTTAACAAACAAGTTGCTTTTTTTAATTAGATAACCAAGACGAATCTAATGAAATATTAATTTGAATGCAGCGCGCAGTGGTTTAGAAAATATGAGGTCAGAAGTAAATATTTCAGGAGGTAAAGAATAATACATGCATACCTACATAATACGCGCTATAAAAGCAGCCGGATAAAAATACTCCCATAAATTTAATTTTGAAATATATTTTGTTACATATAAAATCTTTTTTTTAATGTCTTATATATACCCCCTTACGAGTGAAATTTGCAAAACCTTTCTTAGTGAGTATTAAATATAAAAAAGACGTTAGGTGCCAAAATTTCAAGTTTGTAACCACAACGGTTTAGCCTCTCGCTGACAACGGCTGAGTCAGTCAAGGCAGGTAATTTTATATGTGTAGATATAGCTATATATCTTTTGCATAACAGGTTTTAATTTGTTATATATATTAACAGGCAAGCTTAGTAAATTCTTTGCAGTCCTAGTTATTAACAACATGCACAGAATTTGTAATCACTACTTGTCAGTGTCTGTCATGGGTACTTTAGAAAATTAATTACTCTCGTCAACTTGCTTTTGTGATATGTTTGCAAATTCCTTTTAATAATACGACTCTAATTTTTGAAGTGCAATATATATATTTTGGAACCGTAAACCGTAAGACAACTCGGTTGATTAAAGAAAAATCGTCTTTTTTTCATTTCACATCTACCTTTCCCGTGTATCTAACTTCGTCTGCGGCTTCCATTGCCCGTAACATGTTATTTATGTATGTATACATGTAATATATATGTATATATGTACATATGCAATGTGTTACACCGCGTGACCAAATTTATTTCCCTTAACAATGTTTTAATGAACCAACCATAAAAGACAGATATATGCTGTTAAGGACTTTTTTTACGACAAAGCTGAACAATTCTGTCATACATTATTTTACGAAACTATAACTGTTAACACTGCATAGAAGCTTTTTTTTAAAATGGAATAAGCGGCAAACGAGCAGACGTATCGCCTGATGGTAAGCGATTACCTCTGCCCATGGACACCCGCAACTCCAGAGGTGTCACAAGTGCGTTGCCGGCCTTTGTGGGATGGCGAGTGGGATGGAGAGAGGGAGGGGTAAGGGGTTGGGGCCTGAGGGTATGGGCCTCCGGGGGTAAGCTCTCAGAAAATATATTTTTGCCTCGTTTCAGCAACATTTCTCATTGATACTCCTCGCCCTTTGGCAATAGCGTCATAAAACATGGCCCATATCCTTCTTCGATGAGTGGGCTACCCAACAGTGAAAGATTTTTTTAAGCTTTGCATCAAACAAGCCCTTCAACTCTATAATATTAATATAGATATCAAATAAACTTTTTAATTATTCAATATAGTCGTCAACGGCTGGAGAAGGGCCTTTCCAAGCCTTCCACACTACATTATTTTTAATAGTAAGTAATATTATTATTTTTATTTGAAATTAAATCGTTTTAGAAATTGACATTTGTATGTATGTGTGCATATAAATGTCAAGTTCATCATATTCTCCGTCGATCGAGCTTAAATTTTACACAATTTACAATCCAATTTACTAATTTACGATTCATTTTTGCAACTGCAATGTGCAACAGCGAAGCGCGGTAGAGTACAGATACAATATATTAAAGATTTAAAATAAGTTATCTCTTTTAAATTAAAACTAATAAAAGAGTTGTTGTTATGCCAATAATTGACTACTAAACCTAATCTGTTAGACTAATCAAAACGAATTATACGAATTAAAAAGTTAATAACAATAAAAGCAATAATATTCACTAAAAACTTTTATTATCTAGCCTCTGCCTCCATCATCTTTTTTATTCACAGTTTTATTTACATACGACTTTTAGACCTAAGTTCAAATTAACATCTATGATCTGTTTACAAACATAGTTATAAATGAAGCAAATGTTATTTTAATAATCACTATTGCCACATATAAATAAAATACCCACAAATACTAGTTATTGATAATATAATTAACATCCAATGTTACATTAAATTGTATTTAAAAATATAAGCTCACCTTCAAACACAACGCCAAAACCAAACATATTATACAGTGTTATGATTGAGGGAATACCCACACAACAGTTATTTGTGTTATATTTGTGTGTTTATGTGTTATTAACAATCCGTTCAATTTACATAATATAACTTGGAGCGATAACACAAAGGCATTTACTATATTATTCATAGGTAATACAAGGAGCAAGTTTAGCACGTTTGGATGTATTTTATGGTATATTATTCTCGTAAAAGTGTATTTTATGCTTGAGGGTGTAAACAATACCCGATATTTATTGCTTCGTCCGAAATAAATCCCCCATGAGAGGTTGATTACAGATTATTAAATGGTCCTGAAGTATTTCGTTCATACCTTAAATAGACGATGATTTTATTTTAAAATTCAATAACTTTATTAACCGTAGCTTAGTATGTAAGTAGAAGGAAATTTATTCTGGTATATTTATTCATTAAAATGCCTAATCAATTAAATTATTAATGAAAAATTAAGAACTTAAAATATTGAAACTAATATAGAAAGTAATAGTTTGCTTTATTATAATCAGAAAATATTAAAAACCAGTATCAGAATTCAACTTAAACCTCAATTATTAATTGCAATGCCTTTTAACAATATTTGCTCTTGTTCAGAGTTCCTTCAGTTTCTTCAATCTTGCCTTGAGAGTATTGTTTCAAAAGAACAGTATAAAATCCGGGCTACACAGTTGCAGAAATCATTATTCTTTTATATAGGCAACGAGGTACTTGAGTCGCGGAAACGACTACGTCAGAAACAGGAAATGAAAAAATATATTAAGAGACCGTTTGTAAAGTCATTTGAAAATATACGTACTAAGTTGTAGTAGATGGGACTAATCCCACCCACACGCCCACCGCTGTAACTCCTGTACACCAGGATCAACAGCAGTGACCCACGAACACACCGAGTTATGACACTCGGGAAGTCCCAGGAAAAATATTAACTGTCTTGGAACCCGCAACGAAATTAATCAGAAGAAAAACAGGAGGAGTTGGAAATATGATAATTCCACTTCCCTCCTTAGCAAAGCGGGAGACAAAATGAAGTCAAAATAGGCAGACACCTTTTTTTTAAACCGGGAAGCACCACGGATAAAGTATTAGAGGTCCTAAGTGAGCTATATTTGATTACTGTAGTATGTATGGCAGAATCGCCTAAACGCACGGAAATTCACCGCAGTTGACACAAGATCCCCATAGTATACCGCCCCAGATGTAATTTGTAAGCTATTTAGCATTGTGTTACGTTCATTGTACCAAAGACTACACTCCCAGAGAACATGATGAGCCGACTGTTCACAGCTAGTATCGGGTGTTGAGCATTGACACAATGGTGAATCGACTAATTTAAATGAGTGTAGCTTGCTCTTAAAGTTACCGTGGCCCGTAAGAAATTGAGCGACACAGTGATCTACCTCGAGCCATGTCCTCGACATCCGTTCGCGAACAGATGGAAAGAACTGGTAGAGGTGGCGCCCCTTAGATGATTCGTCCCATCGTTGTTGCCATTCATCCAATAGGTCGTCATAGACATTGGATTGCTGTTGAAACAATCTTATGATTTTATCGCGGTCTCGTACGCCCAAAAAATCGCATTCCATGTTTTGTTTTGTAGAATAGTACATGGCTGCACGTCTTTGCACCTCGAGATCGACCGGAAGAACACCCGCCAACACCGGTAAAGCCTCAGTACTAACCGTCCTATATGCTTTGCATAAGAAGATTAATGCAAGTCGTTGGCCTTGTAGCAGTTTGCGACGGACAGCACCTACAGTCGCTCTATCGGCCCATACGGGAGCACCATAGCAAACAGCACCCAAATAAGTAGCTCCATATATGATTTTTAATGTATTAAATGAAAGACCCCATGTGGCAGTTGATATTCTCGTCAGAGCAAAGAAACTTTTTTTAGACTTTTCATTAACTGTTCTAATATGTTCGATGAATGAAAAATTTCTTTCTAAAACTAATCCCAAATAGCAAACCGAGGTTTTATTTTTAACAGTAACATTTTGAAATTTAATACACGGCGGTGATTTGAGGTTACCTTTCAGAAGTAGCTGGAAGGTTTTGTTTGGTGCAAAAGTTAAGCGATTACGTACACCCCATAGAGATACTAAGTTCAAACATCTATTAGCCAGACTCTCAAGCCCCGCTCTAGTATCAGATTCCACCAGTAATAAACCGTCGTCCGCATACGCGTTTAGAGTACATCCGGGTGGTATAGGTATTGTAAGAAAATCGTCGAAGCCTATATTCCACAAGTATGGACCTAGCACCGAGCCCTGAGGACACCCCATCGTAAGCGCCTTCGACACAGAATGATGCCCAAGTCTTAATTTTGTTGTGCCTTGTGTGAAGTATGAGGAGATAAGGGAATAAATATTTTTAAAGCATCCTCTTGATTTTAATTTTAGCAATAACATGGGCCACCACGCGTTGTCGAAGGCGCCAGATATATCTAAGAAGATACCTAAGACGTATTGAAACCTTGACTCGGTGACAGTTTTCCTTACAGATATGGCCGCGTCTGTTGTTGATTTTCCCAACGTAAATCCGAATTGTCTATCATGAAATTTAACTCCACCCGGTAGAAGTCGAGGCACTACAAGACGTTCTAAAAGCTTTCCTAGCGATGGCAACAGTGTTATAGGTCGATAGGACCCAGGATCGTCCGGCGGCCTATCGCCGTGTTTTGGTATTATACGAATATTACCGCACCGCCAAACACTAGGAAATACTCCTTCCGCAATGCAACGTTTAAAAACTGTTAAAATCGTATCACCCGAGAGTTTACAAGCTTCTTTTATCATTTTATTTGATATTTTATCGTCGCCCGAAGCCTTGTTTAGTGGTAATGACCTAACAATACCAAGAAATTCGTCTGAAGATGGTAAGTCAGACGTTGGAGACAATGGTGGTTCGATGGCCCACTGCCTAATTTGTCGGTGATAATCAGTGTCATCCTCCGGCCGATCGTCGGGCACAAGTGATTCTAAAAGATATTTTGCTGTTTCTTCTACTCCTGTAGTATAACTGTTATGAATTTTGATGTTCTGTACGTATGCAAGGTCGATAGATCTATTTGCCTTAAATTCATGATACAAAGGTGACCACGGACCCTCTCTATCGAATTTATCTACAAGTTTGCGTATTAAATTTCCCTTTGATTTCTCCACTGCTGCCCTGTAGTGAGACCTAGCAACTCTAAGAGCAATGAGAGCATTATTGTAAATATCTCCTGTTACGTTACGCTTTTTAATGACATTTAGTTTTTTACGAGCTTTCCGATGGATTCTACGTAATTCGACCAATTTATAGTTCCACCAATCACATCTACGAGTGCTAGTGATAGATCCGCGGCCTATACAAACATCAGCACAATATGTGAAAGTGTCTGACAATATTTCTGCGCTTTCCTCAGCTGATAGACAACTGCGAGTGAAGTCTTTGGCATGTACTGCAAAGAGTGAACCAAATAAAGCCCAATTTGCCCCTTTAGTTTTATATCTAAAATTGTACGGAGTTATTAGTGGATGTTGTGCAACAATTGGTATGAATTCGTACACGATTAAGCGGTGATCACTACAGGATGCGTCCGGTAGGACACGCCATCCAGATATCGAGACGTCGCCGCGCGTAAGCGTCACGTCAATAGAAGACTCACCCATGGGGCTGCAAAAAGTTGGTGGTGCATCAGGGGTATTGTGAATGGTAAGATTAATTTCCGCAATAAAATCTTCAACCGCACAGCGCCGGGCCATGTCAGTTGAACGCAGCTTGCCATACCATAAAGTAGAAGATGCATTGACATCAGCGCCAATGATAATTTTGTGTCCCACGAGGGACCGCAAAACGAAACGTAAATGATGTAGATGAGGATCAATGGGATGTGAAAACTGAAAATAACAGCTCACTACATAAACCTTACAGGTGGAGGATGAAATCTCAGCAACGGCGCAGTGTGACGTCATAAGATTACGCAAAGATGTTACCGTAAAAGTAGAACTTGCAACATATATCCCAGCCCGTGACCGGCCATCTAGTTGTACTACATTGTTCCGCAAGCGAGTGCTTTGATATTGTTCTTGTATAAGGACAATGTCTAACTTTTGTTCCAAAACTAAATTGTCTAATTCTGACGTAGCTATTTTGTCATTATGAAGGTTTAACTGGCCTATTGAGATATTATCCATTATTAATTAAGTACTACAATTACTAAACTACTGCTGTAAAACTATTCAGTAATTAGTGTTTAGGATTAGCTGCTCCAATTTAAGTTTATATGTGGAGCAGTCCTGTGATCCACATCGATGGTCACATGGTTTTTTGTACCGGCTGCATTGTGCGCATTTCGGTTTAAAATCTGGTGTGTCCTTAATCGAACAAGCTCTTGTATCGTGGCTGCCGGCGCAATTGGCACAGGTAGGAGTTTTAATAGTGCAAAACTTTTGAACATGACCGAATTGTTGACAGTTTAAGCAACGAACTACTTCTAAGTCGTCTATAAACCTACAAGTGGCCCAGTCTATGTATAATTTATCTTTTGTGCTAGCTAAGTGTTTCCTAACTTCTGTCTCTAATTCTAAGCCTATCCATTGGCGTCCGTGTTCTAGTTTACGATGCCTGACAATTTTGGTTGATTTTAAAAAGTCGCTTTCAGTTAATTTTAATTCGTCCTTGATATTCTGACGATATAAAGCTGTTAGGAAAGTACGATCCTCCATAGAACTGGGTACGTCTTTTACAATTATACGGGGCCTTCGGCCTTTCGGCTTTTCTAAGCGTAAGCCTGCTGATTTAATGGCGTTTACTGATTCTAGTTTTTTAAGCTGCCTTTCATTTGCAACCCGCAACACGACGCCTGCCCTTGCGGTTTTTTTTACGCCTACAATTTGAAAACCTTCGTCACTGGGCTTAATAGCCTTCATGAGAGCCTGTTTTGTGGCCGACGAAGTTGCATAATCCGTTGAACGTTCCGTTGTAGGATACGCAATAACACACGGCCTAGATACGCGCGCCTCAGCGGACACCGGACACGGAGCTGAACCAGGCGGTAAGCGAAGCTTAAGCTTGTCCGCGTACGTAAATCCCGGCTGTTGAACCGCAATACCGCCCACCTGGCGCTCGAGATTCGCTAATTTCGTTTCATTGCTAGAAGATTTAATTGCCAACAATGAGACGATACCGGTAATCCGCTGGGTTATGTCCATAATTGCCGTCCTATTGCCCACATTCATTCGCGACCCTTGATCGTTTACTAATTCGTTAATTTTTGCCAAATATTCGGTTGCCTGAGACACCAACTCAATATAGTCAGACGCCCCACAACTATCATGACCACTAAGAGACGAAATACTCCCGCCCGAGTCCGAAGCCCTAATTCTTTCCGTTCTACTGTCCTTTGGCGATAAATTTGTTGGCGACATTCTACCAAACAATCCCTTACCGGTTGGTGTTGAAAATTCGTTTGTACCACCGGGATCCGGTAACTCGCCAACAACCGACATGGTCAAATAATGACACACCAGTTAGAAGAAAATCAATAAAATAGCTTCAAAATCAAAAAAGATGAAAAGTAAATAATACAAACAAAATATTATTCCTACCCACTTTAATAATATAATAAAATTACTTACCGATAGCCGTAATAAAGGAAACTAACACAGTATTTGTATTTAAAAGGGTAAAAACTTACAGATTATTTGTTAAAAAACACTATATACAACCTTAAACCGCCCACAAACCGGGAAACAGTCGCGAGAATACACAAAAAAACAATATTTAAATTATCACAACGCAACGTCACACGTTAACCGCTCGGTGCCGCGAAGGGAAGTTGTAGTAGATGTTACAAATTTTGTTTTACTTATTTTAGTGTTTTAGTATAACCAAAAGTCGTTCGTTGTAATTTCCTGAAGGTAGCTAACAAGTCCCCAGCAGACACAAAACTTTACAACATTACATACATACATTTTACTTCAAAAACCATCTGAATGGATAGCTGTTAATTTGAAAACCAAATAGTAACAACTTTGGAACCGAAAAATGGAAATCAACGACGCTGTGTAAAATACCCCTAATATACTTTTGTTTCACTCAATGATATAACATGACGCTAGATAGTGTACAAATATGAAATACCAATTCATATATCTTTACCTATATTTTAGTGCCCGTTTTATGAAATAGTGATAACGAACTTACGCCGTGTGAACAATTTTATTACCTGCTAGCTGAACACCGCGGTGTTACCCGCGGTACCGTAATGCCGCGGGACAAAGCTAGTGTAAAAAAGGAGCATAAGTTACTCCTCAGATCATCAACTATCTGCTAGTGAAAGTCCCGTCAAAATCGGTACACCCATTACAGATATCACCCGGAACAAACAGACAGAAAGACAGACCGACAGATAGACCGACAAAAATTTAAAAATATTTTATTTTGTTACATGTATCGTGTATACATACATATGCATTTATTAAAAAGCGGTTATTTTATTATTCCAAACAGACACTCTAATTCTATTTATTTGTTCAGATTTTTATTCATGGTTGAATTCTTTTATTTAGAATACATAAAACTTCTATTAAATACACAAGCCTACCTTCTTGTATGTAGGCATCAGTTCCACTTCTAGCACGCGTGGGATCACAACGCTCAATAGCATGTGAATGTCTGAAATAAAGTGGGTATTCTTGTGAAAGCCTGTCAACGTAATTAAGCAAGAGACGCATTCAAAGTCCGACATTGAAATTTCATCTTGAAGATGATATTCTTTGAGATCATTCTTTAGACAGTTTAAATGTAGCTCTCTATTTCAATGCGGATTTCTTAAATCTTTTACTCGAAAATCGTCTTCCAAGAGTCCTAAAATAGGTTTATGAAGTGTACCTCGCCAGAATCCATATCGTTTCATACTATTTGTAGATTTAATTTTTTATTAAACAAAATAAATAAATAAATATTTCGGACATCTATCACACAACGCCATCTAGTCCCAAGCTAAGCAGAGCTTGTGTTATGGGTACTAGACAACTGATACAAATACATATATATACTTTTTTTATTTTGTAAATACATACATATTATACATAGAAAATACCCAAACTCCGAAACAAATATTTGTAGATCATACAAACATTTGGTCCGACCCGGGAATCGAACCCGAGACCTCACGATCAGCAGCCGCACACGCCAACCGCGAGACCAACGAGGCAGTCTTATGTTAAAAAGTTACTTATATTGATTAAAACGAAAATTGTTCACCCCGCGCCCGGTTTATTAGCTTTGCTGAAAATTGAAATACGCTTTCAGAATTTAAAATAAGGTACTTTTTTAATTCTTTATGATTCATTGCGCGCCTTCTAATTGCTTTTAGAAAGATATTCGAATATTCCAAAGATAATCGCAGACAAGTTTTTTTACCTTTTGATCAAATTAGTGGACCTTCGATTATCAACTAAGGCTAAATAAAGTATGAAGAATATAAGTTACTGAAAAACCGAACTTTTGGTATCTACATACATAGTGCACTCATTCTTACATTTAAAACGAGTAAGAAAATCATACAGCAATCGGATAGTACGATTGTAGTGTGGATGGTAAAATGGGTTACAATTTGCAGTTCTTTTTACCATAATTCACCAAAATCATAGATACCAACAACAAATCTATCTACCTAATATTTTCAATTTAAACATTAATATTTTTATTTTATGCTACAAAAAGAGATACTGTACCAAGTTTACTGAGATCCTAAAGCTATATTGAGGTCAGGCATCCCGCTTTAAAATATTTGAATTTTATTTACATTACATGCAGATGTGCAATATCTGTATTTTGCACTATGTATTGCATAAACTTTAACGTTCGATATACTATGCTAATCAGTTCGCTTATAAACATACTTATATTTATTTAACAACTTCTTGCGCTTGTAGTCTGGGATTCCCGGAACAGAATTTTACAAGTTATTACTAACAAGCTAATTTCATCATCAAAATCATCAAAATGAAGCCACTCATGAAAAATTAGCTTGATGGTAATAACTTGTAAAATTTGTTCCGGGGATCCCGGACTATTGTCTTTATACATTGTACATCGGCTAGCTTAATGCCCAAGACATTGTCTACCAGCCAACGTTTGGGGTGTGTAGAGATCTAGTAAGGTAGGTTAAACGAGATTTATATTGTAAATTATATACTTGCACTAGCTGACTTACTCGGCTTCTATTAGTCTGAGCGTGATATTAGCTGTACTATCTTAGGTACGCCAAAATCGTGTAAATCAGTTCGATAGTTTCGGAATTCACCATGAGCAACAACGTGACATGAGGATTATATGGAATAGATATACACATCATTCATTATTTTTCCTCGGTGAGACTAAATCTCACGACTTTTGGCAGTCAAGGTAACTACCCACGAACCCACAGGTCAATAAATCTATACAAATAAATAAAATTGGAGTGTCACTGGAGCATCAGCTACCTGCCAGTGGAGGACTTTCACTGATCCAGGGAGTAATTTAGGCTACTTTTTTTAGACTAACTTCGTCCCGCGGCATTACTCGCAGTACGACAATTACCGCGGGTAACACCGCGGGGTTCAGCTAGTATGAAATAAATGTGAACTCACCGATCGGTTAAATAAAATAAATTACCGAACACGAGAACATTACTTTGCAACTAACATATACTCAATATCAAAAATGCTTAACGAAAAACTTTTAAATTGGTTGTTTAAATACCGCACTATTTGTTCCCTATGCTTAGTACTACAGCCCCAGCTGACAAAGTAGGGATAAATTTTGCGTTTTCTCCGAAAGCATTTGTAATATACTGCTATTGACTTGCTTGTTTAGGACTAATTTTAGTTATAAACCTTTACTGTTCTCTATTTGTGTTGACCTAGTGTTGTTTCGTTAGTTATGTCACAATGTTTTACTTTAGTGTTCATAGCAAAATGCCATAGTTATTTTGTAAAAATTTACGTGTTTAAATACTAACATAAGCACATTTGTAGTCACTTAGTTTTTTATGCTTAGTTACTTAGTAAGTTTTGAACAAAGTCCATTAACCGAAAATTAAAATTACAGTCACGTTCAGCTTGTCGTATTAGTAAAAAGGTGTCAGTTTAATCCAGCTCTGGATTTTGAAAAGGCTTTACTTATTGTGGTGCAAATAAACGCTTTTATTTATGTAATTCAGATATCATAACTATAAATTTAATGGTCCATCCATAGGTTCTCTTTGGCACTATAATTTATCGATGGAAATTGCAATGCAAGTGCAACTGCAAAGCTAAGTTTCACTTTTGATGTTAGGAGGAGTTTTTACGTTATTTAGATTTCTAATTCAGTCATTGGATCACGATGATGTGCTTTTCTTTTGGTTCGAGATCGTTAGAAGCACCATTTTGTCCTTATTTACGTGATTTGAATGAAACCGGTTCGTCACACTTTTACTCGAAAATACGACTTCGAAAAGAGAAATACATAGTGCACAGGAAACTAAACTACTTAGTCAGTACATAACCATATTTTTTACTATGAAACTACTTACCACAGAGCTTTTTAAATATTTCAGTAAAATAGATAAATAATAGATCTTACTGTAGTAGTAAGATCTGCAAGTTTAATATTAATTTGATAAACTTATTGCTATGGTACCAAAGTAAAAAAGCTAGAAGGAAAATTTTCAAATTTCTTTTTCTCTGTAACACTTTCATTTTTCTTTGTTGTTGTACCCTGAAGTCGTTAAATACTTAGTTAAATAAAAATTGAGAATATGTACATTTTACTTTAATTTGAAAAGGAAAGAGTTTTAGTTCTGAGTTTTCTATGAAAAAGTTATAATTTATGAATATGAGAAAGGTTTGAATTTGATTTGCAATTGTTTTAGACTTTTATTTCTTAACGGCCATAATAATAAAAGTATTTTTCTTTGGTTCTTTTAATTACGTTACGTTATTGCATGCGGAAAATGTTCTTTTTGGTTGATAGATCACAATTTTAAGACGCTTTATTTCTTCACAACTCTGGAAGTAATTAAAGATCGGAGCTTGGATTCTAGCAAGTAAAATGGTGATAAATGTATTAAAATAATAGTAGTTGCTGCCATAAAACAACCATAAAAGATCAAAAAAGTAAAATTACTGTAGTTTAACATTTCTACTAGGTCTAAGTTAAAGCAGGAAATCTATTTAAACACGCCACTGTGTAATTCCCATGCGATAGAGCGATTATTTATTATTCAGAACACTTAAATACGTAATGTGAACCAGCAAGGCATTATAAGTGTTTCAGTCGCTCGTTATTCTGTAAAAAATTAATAAAGGATACTGACGTTCACAAAGTTACAGCTCATCCGCCATTTTAAAATTCAGTAGGTATACGCCACCACTGTATTATGAATGAAATGAGTCTTTATATCAGCAGAATGGGTGAAAAAATATATTAAATTCCTGACACCACATTTCGACTGATTAAGCATAACAAAATCATGATTTTTTAGGAGGACGTTCTCAGGAGACAAGGAAAGAGAAGAAGACAAGGTATCTTTTGACCAGAAAACAAGTCCTAGTTTTATTTATGTAAAAATGTTTATATAAGAATGTGGTATGTAATGAAAATAAGGCCTTACAATTTACAGTACTTCGTGACGGTACAGTGCTTGTACAGTTTAAACTAGATTATCAATATGAATTCTAGGTACTAACACGTTTTAACTACTGCCTCGCTAGCCAAGTTGCAAGCTTTTTTCTTTCTTCAATCGTTAACGCCGAAATTCTCGTGAGTGTAACCTTAGACAAAGTATTAGCCAATGAAACACGGGAATATAGACATTATCGATTGCAGAATGAAAAACGCTTGCAACTTGGCTGCTTTGGCTGCCTGAACTGCTTTTCTTGAAATTTTGCGTAGGAACAAGTTTAATACACCTTTGCTTGCCTTTCCAAAACTCAAATTTATGAATGTATATTGTTACTTGATGAGCCACATTTCGACATGTGAACCTTGTAAATTAATCAACTTCTGATTAATTATTCATATTTCAACAACTCTCACTCAACTTGTGATGTAAATCTGGTAGTACACATGTGTGCTTATTGATTTATTAATACGTCGCTAACAGTATAGTGTGTTTGCATTTCTGAACTTGAATTATAGCAGCAAGCTTAAAACAAACAACTGTAGAATGTTTGTACATGTACTTGTATTATAAGTTGTGCACTCTATGTGATACTGTTTTAGTAATAGCAGTAGTTTTACTTTATGAATTTTATAAAGATCCGCAGTAAAATCTTAAACAAACCATGAATTGATAAAGAATACTTTAACGGTTTCTAAACAATACTTATTTAAGCCTTAAAGAGTACAAGTACTTTAGTTAACAATTGTTTAAGTAAACGAAAAAAATATAGATTTTTCTTACCTTAAAAGAAATTAGTACAATTTGGGTAACAGTCAAATAAAAAAGGTAACAGATAAAATAAAATTAGTTCAATTTGGATAACAGTCAAAGAACAAAGGTAACGGATAAAATACTATTAGATCATCATCATCTTTAGCCTGTTGTAGTCCACTGCTGGACATAGAACTCTCCAATTGCACACCACTTGGGTACAGAAAATGAGGATGTAATTTTAATATCATCAAAATACAATTATGATTTCTGCGTAGGTCGGAAATTATGCTTCCGCTCCATTTACGAGAAGTAAAATAAAACTTCCATCATTTCCTCTCGAAAATTCATAAAAAAACTTTTTTTAACTCTCTTATCTTCCCTTAATCTGTCTGGATTGACATTTAGTTGGACTTTATGAATTTAGATGGACTTGTATGGTTCCAAATCCAATAATTTGGCCAAATTTAGTGTCCTTTTTATTATACTAGTCTAGTCTAGTCTAGTAATCTTGGGATTAAATTTAAGTATTCTAATATTATGTGGTGTACTGATCTTTCAAATCTTTTTTTACTTACCTATTAATTATTTAATATGTACGCACAATTGAACAAAGCAAAATTTTTGCCTAAGACATTTTCTACTATCAATTTTGCCCCGATGCAAAGCCAAACATGGTAGATGCACATAAATTAGAAATGTGTTTTTTAAACACAGCTTATAAGTGTATACAGAAAACAATAATATATATTGTTTGTTGTATTAACACATACATTTATACGGAGAGTATAAAATTAAGGTGGTTCTGATAGTTTTTAGATAATATTTCTGTAACAGAAATTTGAAAGTTTGCCAAGATTTTGCCATTCTGATCTCGAGAGGAACTTTAGGATTTAGGATTAGGATAAATTGTAATATTTAACTGTTTTATCAATAGTCTTAATTCCAGGCGTGAAATACTTTTCCTTCTCAAACGAGGAACAAATTGTAGTAAAAACGATTCAATTAAATACGAATTATTGAAATCCTAGAAGTTTTCCTCCTTAAAGTCTATTAAGGATTAGTTTAAAAGACAAAGACCAAATACTTTGTTGTATAGTAATTTAAAGTCTTGGCGTATTACTGAAAACGGTACTTTTAAAATATAAAAAAATGCACTAAACAACAAACAAAAACAATTAAACTCTACTCCAGCTTTGTTTCACTTGATCAAAAGAAAAAAAAACAGATGAAGAGCAATTTCATAAATTATTGAAAAAAAATTGTATTATATTAATATAAATTCATCATCGTCTTCCTAGCCTTTATTATTCCCAAGATTGCGAGCGATTGTGGCATCGTTGAACTGGTTGAACTAGTTGTCAGTATATTCGAGGGCACTGACTTCCCTATAACGATTGTCATAGGTGTTGTATGTATGTCATGATTACCGGGACCGACGGTTTAACGTGCTCTCCGAGGTACGGGCGGGAAACACCGCCATATACAACTCCGGGCTGGTGTTAAGAATTTCTTGTAAGAAAAACCCAACAGCAGTTCGACCCGGGGATCGAACCCAAGACCTCTTGATCGGCAGTTGCTTACGCTAGGAGCTAGACCAACGAAGTAGTGTATTAATATAAATTGATAATTTGAAACTCTACATCCCAGTAAAAATGTATGGCTTCGCCGTTTCGCTACCGTCACGAAAGCGAACGCCTTTTGTGTTTGCAAATATCTAGTTTCTCAAGTAACGTGTTATGCAAATATTTAGTTTCTGAAGTAACAAAACTGCTAAGCCATACATTTTTACTGAGATGTAGAGTTTGTGAAGTTAGGGTTGTTAGAGTTAGGGCGTGTAGATTCAGAAGCTTGTCCCTATATGAAATCTGATATCTTTTTCACAGGGTAAGCCATATGCAGTTATCTTGGCAACATTTTACATGAAAATGTTTTAATGGGATTTTATTTCTTTTTGTAAGTTGCTTATGGCAGTATATTTATTGTTTTTTTTAGGTGTACTGCTTGTACATCTTCTTTTTTCTTTCGAAAAAATCCGCATATCAAAAATAAAACCTCTAGCATAAAAATTTGGGAAAGTCTCATACGAACTTCCACCCCCCAATTTTGAGGGTGGGGGCAAAAGCAATAGATTTATGATTTTTTTTGTCGTTCGTGTACTAAACTTTATATATCAAATTTTAGCTTTTTAGCACTTCAGGAAGTACCCTAACAGTTTTAATAATCATCAGTGTGTCAGTGAAGAAACCGGTGTATTTTAGATATCAATAAAATCTAAAGTATCTGAGCTATGCAGTTAAAATGTTGTATGTTCAATTAATCTATTATTGAAATCATACTCAGAGAATTCGAACTATCTAGGATATCGGAAACCAGAGTTATGAGGGTGCAAAAAAGCGACGAAGCACTTCAAGAAAAGGAAGGTAGTGCCTTTGCGCTTCGCTTGATTCGTCTTGACGGGGAGACCCCAGATTACTTTGAAATCTCAAATTCCGATCCCAGTTCTGATAAACTCGTTCACATTTCATATCATAGCGAAATTTCACTCAGACACGTAGAACAAACCATCGTGATAGTTTCTCAATTATTTTTCCTCGGTAAGAATTGTAATAATATCCTGACTGCTGTGCTGTATAAGGTCATGTCGCAACAGAAGAATAATGTGTAAAACATTTTGTATGTTCAAATAAAACTCTTGTGAGCTCTAGTAATTCAGCTTACTAAAAGAATACAACACTACGACGGCTTTAGTTCTACCCAAGCTTTTTGACAGATTAATAACTCACTAGACAAGCAAATTCTAGCAAGAATCTGCTACATTCTACCTACTACTATACCGTGTTTTACCATACACAGTAAATGTTACAATATATCACTGTAAATTATAGAGCCATAAACTTGTACGCCCTCAAGTTACTAAGGACAAATAGGTTTCCCACAGGAATGCGTAGCTTTATAAAGGAAACTATAGAACCGAATTTCTAGCAGAAGGTATCCTAACTAAAACTCATACACCTGCTTTCCTATAAGAGATTGCCTTCAGGCGATGAGGTCGCCCATTATACCTCATAGCATTAAGTTACCTTTGTAAGTAATCTGGTGTACAATAAAGTGATTATTATTATACACCACGTGACAACTAAAACACTTGAAAGTAGAGTATCACACCAACTTCTTTACTGTAACAAAATGATAGAATAGACGTAATTCAAATCTCATTTTCTCTCAAACAAAGGGAATGAATGGCAAAGTAAGCAAGTTCTTTAATTATGATACTTAGAAAAGATTAATTATATTTATTCCGATTCCAATTCATTAGTCATAAATGTATATTTATAAAGATGATCTATCTCGTATAAACTTCTAGTGAGAACTAATACTATTTGTATTAATTATGAGTACCAAGAACAATAAATAACACAAACATAAAAGAAAAATATTACACAATAATACGGCTATCTGCTCTTGAACACGGCATTTGTCTACTTACAACAGGACACACATAAAAGTGGGAAGTGAGCAGAAAAGCAATAAATATCGGCGCAAATAAACTTAGTTACATTCCAGTTATAAATGAAACAGTCGATTGCTTGTGACCTACGAAAATTGGAAGCTTATTGGTCGCAACGGAATCACTGAGTGGTTGCAATTTGTTTTTTTTTTTTATTTTTCAAAGAGTTTTTGTACCAAAAAACAGCATTAATAATAATATGTAAAAAATACACATAAGGCTGTTCGTCCGATTATAGTTACGTGTAATGTGCATTACGAGCTTTGAGCCGAGTATGCATTTTAGCTCTCACTGAGAAACTTTTAAGAAACTTATAAATCCTAAAAATAATATGAAAGAAATAATAATAATTATTATTTTAAATCCCACTACCAATTTTAGCTATTAACCATCTTTGATAAACATTTACATTTATTAATGTGAGATATACCTTCTATCTCGGAGGCCCAATGACGCAGAAGCGTCACTGGGCCGCCATGTTGGTCGCCATGCTGCATTGTTGCATTATCTGCGATGATTATGGTGACCAACACTCTTCGATTCTGCTTATACTTGCGATCAGGCTGAGTAGAGTAATTTTGGTGGGCCCATACATTAAAAAAGTCTCCATTCCTCATCAATGTAATCACAATGTGCCACAGCAAAGTGTAGCGGACAGCTAGTTATTTATTTATTGTGACCGAAGTAACAATATTTTAAAATTAACGCTTTAAATCATAGGATCTATTAGCAATATATTTTGCACCTTTGTATAAAACAGTGATAAAGTCATACGGTAGGCTATATAGTAAGTCTGTAAATCACTTCTGTTTATTACTTTTGCTGCCACGCGCGCTCGATATTTGCGTTTCGTTTCGTTTCATTTTTATTAAAACATAGTTCACAATTGCGTAATATCATACTAACAACCCTTCAGTAAATCTAATATATAAAATTCTCGTGTCACAGTTTTAGTTGCCAAACTCCTCCGAAACGCCTTGACCGATTCTCATGAAATTTTGTGAGCATATTGAGTAGGTCTGAGAATCGAACAACATCTATTTTTCATCCCCCTAAATGGTAAGGGTCACCCATCCTTAAAAAAAAAATATGGCAATACGACGTTTGCCGGGGCAGCTAGTAATTTATAAAGCAGTCGTGTGTCGTAGTGTTATGGGTTTCTTACTCTTCACGAGAAACAGACAAACACGTACTTCACGGTCGGGGACAAAGTAACACCATTCGGTTATCTTCTAATAAATTCTGTGAGTCACGTTCATTGTCGAAAACTTCTCCAAGTAAACAGCTGTCAAAATAATTGATCTGTGGAGTAATATAGAAAATTTTGCGAAATGTCACTTTAAGGTCAGAACGAATCCCAAGAATAAAGTTGTTTAATTATACCATTGCAAGGTGTGAGTGCATTTATAGATGAAATTCAGTCTGTCGGTCCGTAACGTTAAATCAAAAAAACCGTAAAATTTAACAAATTTAGTATTGCGCCATCTGTAAGTTACGTATATTATTATATTTTATGATAAGGATCTAAAATCTTAAGATTTTAAAAATTTTGTATGGCGCCATCTGTAAGTTGGATGTATTATTATATTTTATGATAAGGAATTTCGTTCCTTTCTGGTGTCCAACGACTCCACACGCCTTTTTTCTAATACGAATCACGTTTTTCATCATTTATTGTTACTAAGGTGAAAATCAAAAAAAGAAAAATGATTTAAGGATTACACTCAAAATATATGAGATCCAAATAAATTACCCAGGTCCTCCATCTTGATAATGATAAATGGATAATCTCTGACAACGAAAAATAAAGACGGAACTTACAACGATAGAACTAATCTAACTCAAGTTAGTGAGATTCTCTTTTCATTTATTTTTGGAACGAAGTTCCTTATTTCCGTTGCCGGTAAAAGCATCCGTAATGTAAGATTATTGCCTCGGTGTCGCAACGGTAGCATATGCGAATACTGTGCTTGAGGTCTCGGCTTTGAATCCCGGATCGGACCAAATGTTTGAATGTTTTCTATGTATAATATGTATGTATTTACAAAAAAAAAACTATAAATGTAGTTATATCAGTTGTCTAGTACCCATAACACAAGCTCTGCTTAGCTGGATGATGTTGTGTTAGATGTCTGAAATATTTATTTATTGGAACGAAGTTCCTTATGGAGTACCCTAGATGGCAAAAAGCGTCCGTAACGTAAGATTATTGCCTCGGTGTCGCAATGGTAACGTATGCGAATGCTGTGTCAAATGTTTGTCATCATCTACCTTTATTTGTTTTTTCGGAGTTTAGATGTTTTCTATGTAAAATATGTATGTATTTGCAAATAATAATAATAAATTGTCACTTTTTAATTTGATTTATTTGAGTAGAAAACTTGTCTCAATAGGGATTACTAGGTGGCAGCACAAGTGACCTTTTTAGTTACTTTCTTTTTTTTTTTATGTTTGACCCTGCCATAATGACTCTACTCTGCCTGATGGAAAGCATAAGCAGAATCCAAGAGTGATGGTCACCATACTGCAAACGCTGACAATGCAACAATACAGCATGGTGACCCACACCATGGCAGGCTAGTGATGCTTTCGCATCATTGGGCCTCCGGTCTCGCACTCACCAACGAAACACGACAGCATGATCGCTGTCATTTTACGTTGATTTTCTGTGCGAGGGTAGTACCGCCCCGTTCGAGCCGGCCCGTTCGTGCTGAAATCAGCGTGGCTCTACTACCTTGAAATTGTATTCTGATTGTATTCTTTCGAATACAATCAGAATTTTCAAAATCGGTCCAGAATTGACGGAGTAATAGGTGAACATACATAAAACAAGTACAATTTTAACAAAAATAAAACCGACTTCAAGTTTCGACTCGATTTCTCGTGGATGCCATCATCAGATATTAATGTCCTTATCATGGTACCACCGTCGGGACATCTCCTTACCATTAAAAAAAGAATCATCCAAATCGGTTCATAAATGACGAAGTTATTCACGAACACACATAAATATATATATATATATATACGGTCGAATTGAGAAACCTCCTCCTTTTTTGAATTCGGTTAAAAATACATATAGTGGAACATCGAACCTGCTTCTTTATTGAAGTCGGTTAAAAATGAACTGAGTCCGTAAAGACACCAATTACTTTGAAGAGTAAGTTCATTGAACGTACAAAAACGTTTTCAAATAGATGCTTAGAATAAAGACTATGTATTGTATCTTAGATTGAAAAATAATCTCCTTAAAACTCTACTGATAATACACCACTTACAACAGGGTTCGAAACCTAATTTACGTAATGTACTGAATAACAAATAAATTGAAAAAGCAGAGTGATCTAAAATTCCCAAGAAAAAGTATCGGTAAGTAGATTTATGATAATGCATATTTTGATAGCTAATCATTTTTATCCGACTTCAAAAAAGAAAGAGGTTCAATGTTCCACTGCATGTTCTTTTTATTATTATTTTTTCAACGAAAGAGATTAAAGTTGAAAGTACTTAAGGTTGAAATGTACAGTAGGAAGGAACAAATTAATTATAATATTTGTAGCCTTAAAAACTGTGTAACTTTAATAGCTATTAGGTACGGAATATATCTAGGCATATAATAACATAGTTCAAAAATGAAATATACGGATCAAAATTGAATGTAATAAAGAATTATTATCGAATGTTGAACATAATTCATTGCTACGTAAGTCGAGTTTGATTAACCAATGTACGACACGCATTTGATCGACGCAAGTAGATTACAATGGCCTTATAAATATTTACAGCATCAGTAAAGTGACTGGCTTGTGGCCTATCTTCTTTTACGATCATCTCGAAATAGTTTTGAAAATTTAATATAAAACAGCGAACAATGACAGGCATAGCGGAACTGTTTTCTGCCGTTGTCTGTTTGTCTTTGTTTTCAGTAAAAAAAATCTTAATCTGAGGTATTATTCTTATTCTAGTCTCGTCCAACTGATGAAAATAAACCCGAGAAACGACTATTATATTTTATAATGGAAATTAAAATACAGTATTAAAAGTCGATAACGTTTTTCCGCTTTTAATTTCGTTCGTTGGTGTCTCAGAGCATTGAACTCAAGATTTCGCCTAAGGATTTCATTACATTTATACAGATTTCTGAATTTCTTTTTAGGGTTCCAAAGAAATGTATTTACGAAGGAAAGTGTAAGTTCACTTAAGTTGCTAAGTTCCGCCACATATATATAAACACTATCTTTCGCCCGCGTCTTTTAATGTGTATCTCTATGTGACATTAGCAATTACGAAATTAGCATGAGTTTTTTAATTTCTCTAAATAATGATGCTAAATTTGGCATTGAAAATTTTTGTTACAAATAAAATTAACATCGGTAACTTTAACTTAGTGATAAGAATTAAATTACTCAGCTTTCGATACTTAACGGTGTTTAGCCCTTAAAGTTTAGATGATATAACTTGGAAGTCCAGAGATCCTGTCAGTAAAACACGGTATAAACTTTGTTTTAAGTACAGAATAGTGTTAGAAACTTCTCAGTTTAATAAACGAGAGATAGCTTTGTACAATTCTATTTTAACTCAATCTGAGGTTACAGAATTCAGATTTCAAAACTATTTAGTTGGCATATAATTGCGTCATAACGCTAGCAGCTACCTCGATCTATTAAGTAAATTCCATCTAAAAGTATTCAAATATAAATTATACCTTTGAAAAGTACCGGCATTATTAATGGCCAATTAGTGAGTGGAATTAATACACCTGACTGGAATACACAAACTTTATTTTTTCCGAATTTTCATACATTTATAAGGTGTCTGCCAGTAAGATGTTGCGCAATATTTATAAACCGAGTAAATAATGCGATGTTACAAGAAATTCTGGCACCACACTACAAATAATTGAAACACATATACGTACCAGCTGTCCCGGCGAACTTCGTACCGCCATATTTACATATCTGGCTCTGCTTCCCATAGGAAGTGTACAGTCACGAAAAAAAATGACTTATCCCGTTACCTTTTAACTTTTCTAGTACACAAACCTTGTGGCAGTTGTGGCGTACGCACCCAGCCGAAATAGCGGGTGGCATCAACACCACACTGGGACAAATATGTATTCGTGTAGTTTCGCTGTTCAATAACTCGAGATAACCCGTCGCAAAGTATAATGCAAGCACTTACCTTGGACTGCCACGGGTATTCGTTGAGTTTCCACCCTCAGTTTCAGTTCTTGTGTACGTCACACGCGAGAGAAATGCAAGTAGATTTCGATTTCTAGCAGGAAATCGACCGATACAAGTCGCGCGCGCGTCAAAGGTTTTTTCACACAACCGTCAGTGGCTCCATGTTTATTACGAGTCAGTGTTGCAATTGCCATCACTTAAGGTTGCCCCTTGCGACGATTATTACCAGCATTGAAAATCGAAACACTGAATTACGAATTACGATATATATACTTTACGGTAACGGAACAAACCTTGTCCTAACAATAACGAACACATAAAAAAAGAATTATTTAATTTTGTGCAGCCGATCGGAAGTTACGCGTGTACATATGTAAATTTCGGCGAATCATTTATATAATTAAACAAAAGCAACTACAGATTTTTTTAGTGTGCATATGTACGTGTTATATTTTTTTTATGTCTGTACCACATATGTATTTACATATGTAGTACAGACATAAAAAATTATAACATTTGAACATTGCACACACTAATACAAAAAATATGAGTTGAATTGATCGATTTGGTTCACATTTTGCTTATAGTGATAATTCTGATAAAAAGTCGCACTAGCATTTTCTTTTTAATTTATCTCATTTCAACATGAACCTGAACTTTGATCAACCTATAGTGCAGAAAATACGTATTATATGATAAATATTACATATCGAATTTCCTTCATCTATCTTCCTTTTAACTGTCACAACATGACACATTCAGATCATCTTTCACTCGAATAAAACGACGATATGCTCGCCTAATACCCTACTGTTTCATTTTTTATTTTGGACATCTATGTACTATAACGCTTGTATCGTCTGACATAGTCCCTGAAGATGTTACGCGAGGCAAATACCATTTATAAGCTAGGTAGTTATCCAAGGGTAGACCTATAGCAACAATTGTGTCAGTTTGACGGTCTCGCATTTTTGAACATTTTTACTAGGTGTTTAGTGATGTGAAATAAATAATATATTTTCTTTATGTTCAAGAACTATACGTATTCAGGAAACTATTTATCACGTATTCTAAAGAAATACTGTATATACTATACTATTAATATTCCTACATTATTAAAGTCGGCTCTATTACTTTTTAAACAGAAGTAGTTAGTTTTTTAGTTACATTTTTTCATCTTATAAGTGGGCAAACGAGCAGACACGTATCGCTCGATGGCAAGCGATTACCGCCGCCCATGGATACCTGCAACACCAGAGGCGTCACAAGTGCGTTGCTGACCTTTGGGTGGATTGGGGGGAGGTGGGGGAGGGGGATTGGGGTTTGGGCCTCCTGTATCCTCACTCACTCGATGAAACAAAGCGCAAGCACTATTTCACACCGGTTTTCTGTAAGACCGTGGGTGGTATCACTCTAGTCGAGCCGAACCATTCATTCATTCTCTTTAAAGAGTTACTATACATTCACAAACTATTAGTTACTTTTTAATGGTCTCGACAATCGCAACTACAATACTGCGGTATCAAGTTCCATTTCTGATTTACATGCTCATTTTGTAGGTGAAGTAAAAAAAATAGCAAAGAAGCTTAAAGATGATTAAAAAACTAAACTTGGGGTTATGTAATTGGCTTATTTATTTAATCCTGATGTTGCTGTTGCAAAGCCATTGGTTCCTTAAATTACAAATAAATAAATAATTATTAAACTTTTGATACATATGTTGGATATCGCAGATATCATTTTTCAGATTCATAAATAAGCACATGACGCTCAAACACAATGTGGTAAAAGAATTTTCATAATCGGTTCAGTAGATCCAGAGATTACTGTCTATCAACAAACAAGCTTAAAAACATTACCTCTATAATATTAGTACAGAAATAACATAGCTCTTGAAAAATTCATTGGATTGAAATGATTACATCTGCTATTTATTGCTGTTTAATCTGCACGTACTTACTTAAAAGCTCCCCTAACGGAATTGTACATTTCCGTTTTTTTTCCAGAATCTGATATTGGTTTTTCTATGCTGAAGACGCTTTGAGTGAATTTAAATAACATTAAAATTATTTCCTCTCGATAAATATTGCGATAGTGCGTTGTATCTCATTTATATACATCAAAGACATTAAATATTGACTTTGAATTCGACTACGAAAATATAAGGAAGAACAAATAGTTAATGGCTAATAGATAACATATATCAATTCCATACTTTAACTAAAAGATGTAGCGACATAATGATATTGACACACTAAAAAAAAAAACATTATTCGGAAAAACTGATGATTAAGTAACAATTAGTTCAAGACACAAGATTTTATTCAGTAAATTTCTTATTAATAAAATACTGGCTGGCGAAACCTATTAATATGGTTTAGCTAAAATAAACATGATTACTTGCAATTGCAATAGTCCGTTTTAGTGTTGCCCGCGTTAGTCATTGCCTCGCTGAGGTGGAATGATAAGCTACATATAGCACTCGAATGCAAAGATTTTTTACCTCGTGCCCTTTTAATTCCCTCGCTAATGCTCAGGATTCTTATTTTGGAATCCGTTGCTTGCTTCGTCATCAAAATTGAGCACGCAGTTATAAAACAACTTTGCATACTTGTATAACAAATAAAAATTTAATTGCACTAGTGAAAGTAGGGAATCCGTTGGGTGCGGGTACCACAGGATGATGATGATGATGAGTCACGATGGAGCAACGATTTGAAGAAAGTGGCTGGCAGCGGATGGATGCGAACTGCCCTAGGTCGGGGTAGTTGGCGCTCCTTGGTTGTTGATTTGATGATGACTTGAACAAGCTTCAGAAAGGAAAATAGACTACGATAATGACAGCAAACTTTTTATATTTTTAAGTACCGGCAAATAAATCACTGCTAAAAACTATTAATCGATTACATTAAGATAATAATAAACTGTCCCAACACTAGTACAATATGTGGATGCTACAACTTTGTGACATTGATTTGTTATATTATTCGATGTACGACAAATTGCTTTTTGACGAAGTTTTAATAAGAACAAAATGCTTTTAATGTTTTAAATTGCCCCCAGTTATGACTAAGTATGTATTTAATTATTCGAAGGTATTTGTCGATTAATCGATTACTATTCAAGGACAGTCCGATGAGGAGGCTAAAATGCTGCTTTTTTGTGAAAACTATAATAGCAAACTAAGGTATAGTGTTCCTTAGTACGTTGTCTAGAATAAATTGACTGCATCTATGGCCTATTGGTTTAAGCGGTCGGTATTACGTTTCATACTTTAGTAAATATTGTGTGTTTAAATGCCACATGGGAATACACTTTGTGTTATACTGTTGTTCTAAGACTTTTCTAAGTCTTTTAAGTTCTTTTTGTCCGTTTCATATGTGTTTGTAAAATCCCCCACGCCCCAGTGTATATTACTAGTGTTGTGTAATGCACAAGTAAATTATGGGCAAAGAAAAGATAGCAATAGTGTTCTTATAGCAACAACAAAATAAAGAAAGGGAAAAGTCTTTCAACCAACGTTATCTGATTAAAAAATGCAGCTTATAATTCCTAAAAAAAAATTAGTACTGTGGAGTAGAGAAAGAGAGTTCCGTGACCGGTTATCTCAAAAACGTTATTGAAACAATATTGGCACTCAACTTGGCAAGGTGTAGCTAAAAGCGACCTTCTGGTCCGTAACGTAACAACGGAACTTAATACTTAGTCAGAAACTGTGTTTGGAACTTTCTACTACTCCAAAGTTGCACTAGGGAAAGATTGAGGTAACTGCATTCAAGCTTCTATTATATATCTACCTTTATTAAGAACGAGATAAATGCTTATCTTCTGTTTCACAATGAAGACAGTGAGACGGGTATAGATTGAATTGTAATAAAGGCTACGTTTTCAAACAATTCGAAGAACATATGACTTATACAAAAATTATGATGATAAGAAAGGTAAATCAAATTATCACTATGGCAACACTTAACTACATTGATATTTTTTGTGTTCACTATGTGTTTACTACATATATATATATAATACATAGGTGCGTAAATAAACGACCATCAATAATGTCATCTGTAAGTAACGAGCATCAACTTATTTTAATGAGTTGTCAAAGCAGGTAAAATGTTCAAACCTTTAATGATAAATGACTATAAACGATATACCTATCCGTCCAATCATTCATTTTTATATATTTATTCATTGTAGTACAATTTGTAAAATTCTCTTAAAACTAAAAAAAAAAAAAAGTATTTCATTGTACTTTTAAAACCAATTTTAGATTAGGAATAGGGTATGTAAAATAGAGTAATCATGCCAAAATACAATAACAATATTATAAACTGATAATTCGATTTTCGTAGTTATTTTAACTTATTTTAATTAGTTTGTAATTTCCCTATCTACATTAGGACTAAATTATAACCACAATGTTTGAACATTGTTGCATGTAGATGCAACATCATAAACATTCGCCTTCGTAAATTTCACAATTTCAAAATTCGGTCGCACACTAACCGATACAATGCCCCAAATAGTGAATACAAATTCACAGTGTATTTATTTCGTATGATTTCACACAAACTCTGTATTTCGTATCGTATATTATCGGAATCCCGCCCGTTGGGAGCCGAAAGTATATGGGCTCCTGTTAAACGCTTTGTTCCTGAAAATTTAATGTTATTGCGATAACACTTTGTTGACTACTACTTATTTTCAAGGTTAGTAATCTAAATAAAAATACAGAAAACGTGAACATTTATCTGTATGTCTTTGCTCCTAATTTTAAAAAGGAGCTTTAGTAGTAGTAATAGTAACAAACAATGGTAAAACTTTAGTGTTCCTGAGTTTGTTACGATCACTACAACGCACAATTCTTTTTGACAACCTTTCTGTAAAGTGAAGGAATTTTTATATAAAGTAATATTGGTTGATATTAATATGAATGTAGATATTCGAGATTTGTGTAAAGTGAGAAAAGACAAAAAATATAAAGGTATACTGAGGGGACACTTTGTAGGTTGAATTTAGAATGAATTCCCAACGCGGTTCGAGTCGTCATGCCACTAGTAGGTGGTATCCGAGGGCAATTCTTCACAGGAAAAAAAAGGGGTACATAATGAACAAACATTAAAAATATATTTAAGAACACTTGGCGTTGCAAGAGTTTACATATGAATATTTAATAAGATAAAAACTGAATTCTTAAAAAGAAAATAAAGGAGTTTCTTTACATGCAGATGCAGCTTTATACTTTTTATTGGGAAACCTAATGTCAAGCACTTATACGGACACAAAGACTCTTTAATTACACAAATATGTAAAAATTTGCCAGAGTACAAACCTACCGGTTTGTTACAAAACTTAGTACAAAAAAGTAAAACCAAAACCGAATACAACATTCAAGCAAACCTCCACAAAGCAAAAATCGGATCTAAGCATGACATGCTCGGCATCCTAGTTATTTAATAAAGCTGTTATGAAACTCATTTCGACTTTGAGAATGCGTATGTCTGCTTACTGTTTGTGATCTGTTGTGTAAAATTACAAGCCAGAAAATAATACGAATGAGTCCAATTTTGTAATTAGAGTAATTTTCCTTTTTTACACATCAAGGTTTTTTCCTCTGGTTTATTACAATTTTGATGAATTTCAAGCTTGGTTGACGTACGGTGTATACAAGTAGTACTACAACATTTGTAGTTTCTTTTATTTATGGTCACGAGCGTCAGGCAAGCGCAAGCGTATTGTCATACAACACAAACACTTGTCGTAAACATAAAAACCGGAATAATCATTGTTGCCATGCAAAAGACGAGTACAGAAAAGCACACAATAATGTAACATTGTAATGTTTTTACCAGAGATTGCTTTTATCAGGAGAATTAAAGATAGAAATGCTACATAGGCGGGTCAGGCGCGCCGCAGTTAAGCACCGATGTCACTAATGTCTCTGCTGGCATCAACTGAACGCTTTAATACACATATTACTTTCGTTGGGAACGTAGCTGCGTAAAAAATTATTGCTATGCCGAACTGTCCGATAATTACGCGCTGAAAACGAAGCAAAGACTACAATTTACTCAAAAGAAACATATCGTATCATCAATGAGTCTAAAAACTTTTGTTTTTAAGCTATATTAACAAAAATCTAAAAAGTATTATGTAATACACCGTTATATTCTAATCTATTAAAAATAATTATACATTACGTATTAAATTAAAGTATGATGTGCATAGTTGCCACGAGAGCCAGCAATGAACTACATTTTCTGCGGGAATGTTTTAAAACATTTGGCATGATAATATTTAGTAAAAGTAATTTTTACAATTCTTTGCCATAGGGACGTAGACAAATTTAATCGATATCGTTACCGATGATATTGATTTTTACAGTGATTTTACGTTTAGTATCCGATTTATATTGTACTATGGTTTTAAAACAATGTTGTTTCATCGCAAAATTTTTATTAAACTTATTTTGTAGGTATATTTGAAATTAAATGTTTTCCTTAATTAAAAGTTTATAAATATGTCATATACCAAAATGTTATAGCCACCAGACCAATAAACAGATTTGATTGTACAAAAGATAGTGTGTAAGTACTTTTGATTAAATAACAGTATACGGTAAAGTACACTAAGACTCGGCACTACAATTTGTGAAATCAAGTATTGTTCTACCGCAGTAAAATGCATAGTCGTTTTTTAGGGTTCCGTGCCAAAGGCAAAAGACGGAACCCTTTATATTCGTCATGTCGGTCTGTCTGTCCATCCGTCCGTATGTCACAGCCACTTTTCTCCGAAACTATAAGAACTAAAATGTTGAAACTTGGTAAGAAGATGTATTCTGTGAACCACATTAAGATTTTCACACAAAAATAGAAAAAAAATACCCATACTTAAACGAATATGAAATTTAAAAAAAAAACTATTTCTTTAAACCCATACGTGTATCTATGGATAGGTCTTCAAAAGTGATATTGAGGTTTCTAATACCTATTTTATCTAAACTGAATAGTTTACGAGAGAGACACTTCCAAAGTGGTAAAATTGTAACTTCTAAAATAAAAGAATGATAAAACTAATAAAATATATATGATTTACATTACAACACAAACTTCCCCCAAAATTTGTTTTGAATGAAATGAAATTATTAAGTAGTTGTTTTTAATACGGTATAAATCGTAAACTGAAATTTACCTTTTATTCAATCAACACCAATCTATACTAATACATAAAGATGAAGAGTTTGTTTGTTTGTTTCTAATCTCAGGAACCGCTGGTCCTATTTGAAAAATTCTTTTAATGTTAGATAGTTATATATCTTCACGCCAAGACCAAAAGGAGCGGAGCAGCAATGAAGAATGTTACAAAAATGGGGGGAAAATTATTACGCAACGGGCAATAGGAGACGTAAACGAGGTTGCGTGGGTCTGCTAGTATAAAAATAAAATAAAAATTATATTATGTTACTTGCTCTGGAACCCTTCATGGACGAGTCGGACTCGCACTTAGCCGCTTTTATTCATTTAAAGTTTCTGAAATATACCTAAATACACAAAGTATATAATTTATTTTAGGTAGATAAGGGAGTTGCAATGTTTTGCAACAAAATAATTATAAAGTAGAATGAAAGGACATCTGAGTATCAGCCAAATAAATATTAATTTAAAAAGTATTGTAATATAATTATATTATATTCGACAAATGTCAATCCCTAAGGTTTTCGACGAAACCTCCCACGAACACAAATATGCAAGTGAAACCCTACCTTAATTGAAAAGTATAAGGTTGTATTTAGTAACATTGTAATTGGCTTTTAGAACTTATATTCGTAGCATCATTTGGATGAATTAGGATATTGTTCTTTATGTGTGTATAATATTATTGATCGTTAATGTGTGCGTTAGGCGACACAGTGTACCTTGCACTTGCTGCTCGACACCCTTTCTAACCATTTATTTTTTGTACTGTGGCTTTTATACAGAGAAGTTCGAGTGTCAAGAGATTTAATAGGACAATGGTTTTTCGGTAGCACCCGCTATATAACAGTGTTTACTTTACAAGAGATAAAGAAATTATCACGAGCTATGGCGAACAAAGGGGTTATAAACCTTAGTGAAAAATAACTTAAAACTACACAATGGTTCACAGATACGAAAGAGCTGGCTTTCTGCCAAATACCGAATTCACGGTGATACCAGCCGCATCTTAATTATGTAGGCATTTACGTGTATGAGGATGTTACTGGCGCTAGAGGAAATTAAGATTTAGTATGATAAGCTTTATTTGAAACGTTGGTGTGAGCAAGAGCTTGATTCTAGCAACACTCATAATTCTGAAAATGCAAATTTTGTTTACAGCTTTGGATTAAGTATGCTACTAACTTTAAACATACTAATCTCAGATAAAGTCTGACTTTTGGCTGCCATGTAAATTTAAAACAATAAATGACACAATAGTATACTGTAAAGTACTTTTATAGGTACATTGTTTTAAACTTTCATGGTCAGTAACATTAAAATAGGAATCTGTGGGATTGCTACCATGTACCTTTTTGTTTGTGAGTATCCGATATTTCGGCGCTGTTGCAAGCGCCATGATCACGGTTACTCCGTTACTCCGTTACTCCGTGATCATGGCGCTTGCAACAGCGCCGAAATATCGGATACTCACAAACAAAAAGGTACATGGTAGCAATCCCACAGATTCCTATTTTAATTTAATAGGTACGTATAATCTTAAACAAATATTCTGCGCTCCGCTCCGCCCGCTTGCATGTCGATTATCGCAGTAGAGAAAAACCTATGTTTTTCCTAAGAATTAAATTTTTGGCTTCGGTCAGACTATTGCCGAAACTAAATCTAGACCTCATGCTGTCCATTAGGCAGAGTAGAATCTCTTTTGCAGGCTCATAAATAAAAAAATCCAAGTTACCCCAGCAAGTATCAACAACGCAACAACAACCTAACACAATTAACAATTTATCTTTAAATAACAACAGTCACAATTTTATTATGTACAACAAGTATTTCGAACTGAGATTAAGACAAAGACAGAGTGCATTAACACTTCTCAACCCATCTTATATTAATCCCAGGGAGATTTATTCATTCAATATTTTTACCAATTCTGTTCTCCAACGGTGAAATGCAGTAACTAAATTAATTGTGTTAATTAGCACCAATGACGTTTACCTTCAAATAATTGTGGAGGTAAATTAAAAAATATAGTTTAATTTCAGTTGAAGACTTATTTGATGGCCTTGTGTTGTTTATCAGCTTTGCGCTATTTTCGATTCAATGGAATCAGCTAGGAAACTAATCGGGTGCTCGTGGATAGGAAATTTACAATTTCCATATTTAAAACCTATTTTATGCATTTATAATAGCAATTTAAATAGACTTGTACTTGGTGATTTATGAAAATTTTCCGCAGTTTAATAAATTGTGTAAGTTGAAGACTCATTGTTCAACTTTAGTCATAAAGAGTTTTTAAGTAATCTAAAAGTCTTCAATCATGAACTTGAATGAAGATTTTGCATGATTTTTTAACATCACATAAACAAGTACTCATGCCTGATTTTTTTAACTCAACCGGTTACTGGAGATATAAATAACTCATAATTATAAGTTCATAAGTTGATTATTTTATTAAGTGTAATTCAATAACGTCAAAAAACCTGGACGTATATCTCACAAGTTGTTTTGCCGTCATATACCCGTTGTGTTATAGAAAACCCATCTGATGAGATCCCACATCATGTTGTGGATGAGTAGGAAAACATCACTTTGAGAGTCATATGTTCGACTAATGGAAAATCGACCGAGTGATTGTATGAAAAGATATCATACCCACTTTAAAAGTACTTGAGGTACCCTAAATTACCTCTTGCTTGGCGTAATTCGTACGTATTTTCATGCGTACTAACAGATCTTTAGTACTTTTAGTATGTGAGATTGTTAGTCTAACATGAGGAAACTATAAGGGTACCGTTTTTGTCATTTTCATACATATCATGTCTCTTTTCTAAAGAGACAGTGACACCACGATCCTTAAGCCAGTGAATAGGAAATATCCCATATTGGACCTTTTCTATTTGGATGAAATTCTATATTGAGAGATTGTGTGTGTAATCTTTGAAAGTACTGAACCAGTTCTTGGAATTATTTTATTAATAAATAACAGCATTACTCCTGGGTGTTATAAGCCCCATAAGTAATATTTATATATATACTTCATTACAGTGGATCGTCAATGAAAAGGCGAGAAGATGTTTTTTGCGTATAAAACACTAAAATCTTTAATATATGTCTTTGAATGTACAACACATATCAAAGTTCTTTGTGTATCTGTATAAAGACGATCGCTGTCAATATATTAAATCCTTGTGCACTTATTCGTATGATTTGAATGAATGCCACGCAAAGACTCTGTAACTTTGATTTTAAGATTGTCACGTACATCACTTTGGCAGTATTTTTTTGAAGTAAAGGAAAGTATTTGGTTTAGGTACATTCAAATTTCTGAAGTTGAAAATCTCATGGTATTAGGTTTCACATGTGCTGTTATTGTTTTTTTTTATATCATATTGAAAGCTTACTCTTTCCGTTCTTAAATTATTCATATTTCAAGATTTTCAGCTCCAATTTTTGCGAGCGTGCTAAATAACATTACTAAAAAGTTTTTAATTACCTAAATTGGTTTAAATGTTTAATATAGTTCCAAGGTTTCCTATTTTTTGTTGGAGCACAATGGTTTCACTACTCGTTTTTGGTAGTCTATATATATGTGTTTGTATGTTACACCATAGCGTCTGAACGACTGCACCAATTTTAATGAATGAGGTTGCAATAAATTTGTAACAATACCGTAATGATATGGCTATATGTTTTTTTGTCGTATTCATGTTACACCACCCTAGTTTTTCTCGTATGATAAATCAAAAGAGCGCGATAACGCTAACTGTGCAATGTGAACTAATAACCCCTTACAAAATTCAGGAATAACGTTACCAGACTTGGATATTTAAAAAAACACAAATAACTCATTATATTACTTTTATTCAACTACGTTACTCAAATACGTTATTCATAATGACATTTTCAAATGAATCCAGTTTAGACATTTGCATTGAAATTGCATATCGAATTGCAAGTTAGTAGAGCCACGCTGATTTCAGCACGAATGGGCTGGTCCTACCTTCGCACAGAAAAACAACGTAAAATGACAGCGATCGTGCTGTCGTGTTTGGTTTGTGAGTGCGAGACCAGAGGCTCAATGATGCAGTAGCATCACTAGCCCACCATGGTGTGGGTCACCATGCTGCATTGTTGCATTGTCTGAATTCGCAGTATGGTGACCACGACTCTTAGATTCTGCTTATGCTTTCCATCAACCAGAGTAGAGTCATTCTGGCAGGGCCAAACGTATAAAAAAAAGCCCCACCTTTTTGAACATCTGCCAAAACAAAACAATGCTTTGAATGTGTATGCCATTTATATTCCATTTTTCAAGTTAAATACTCAGTTATAACCATTCAAAGTAGAACAAAATTTCCTGCTATAAAGATGAACTCTCTTCGTCGGACCTGTCCTACGTTGAACAAGGTCTGTCACATTGAATCCGTTGTAGTCGTGCGATTTCAACGATTCAACACTGCAGAAGAAGCTTGTACAAAATAAATTGTTTATGACATTAGACTCAGTGGATTTCCGCTAGGACAATCGATAAATATAAACGTCTTTTTTCACATTACTTGTAATGTAAGCTCAAACGTACAATGATTATCCGTTAGCATGATTAACTTGTTGAAATATCAAACTGTCTTAACCGACTTCGAAACAAGAGAAGATTTTCAATTAGATATATTTTTTTATGTTTGTTGGTCGATTTTTCTATTGATTATGGCCTGATACTCTTTCGATTAAAAAAAATATTATCTACACTTCATCTTAACCCTTTGAAAATAAATAAATAAATAAATATTTCCGACATCTTAGACACAACGCCATCTAGTCCCAAGCTAAGCAGAACTTGTGTTATGGGTAACTAGACAACTGATACAAATACATATCATACTTTTTTTTGTAAATACATACATATTATACATAGAAAACACCCAAACTCCGAAACAAATATTTGTAGATCATACAAACATTTGGTCCGACCCGGGAATCGAACCCGAGACCTCATGATCAGCAGTCGCACACGCCAACCGCTAGGCCAACGAGGCAGTCAATAAATAAAGTCAAAAAATAATTTAAAGAAGTACAGCGGTATAGGAAAAAATGCTATAATCGCTGTTAATGCTGTTATAAGTTTTACGTATTACTGACTGGACAGCAAATTATGGATTTAAATTTCAGCAACATTATCACATAACTATTCTACTCATACCTAACTATGACAGATCGGATGATCTAGACGTTTTAAAACTCTATAAATTGAACTCTATTCTATAAAAAGCTAATAAAATTATTTTTTATAAACATACTTCAAAAATGATAAATAATAATAGTGCCTAAAATTCACAAGTCCCATAAAAACTTAGACGATTTGCAAACTCAGATATAATCAATTGTAGTTTTAACCGGCTTCAAAAAGGAGGATGTTCTAAATTCGACTGTATTTTTAACCGACTTCAAAAAAGGAAGAGGTTATCAATTTGACGGATTTTTTTTTATGTTTGTTACTTCAAATCAAATCAAACATTCGACTGGGTGAACCGATTTTGAAGATTCTTTTTTTATTTGAAAGCTAGCGCTTCCCGTGTAGTCCCATTTAAAGCTGGTCCAGTTCTTAAAGTCGGTTATTTTTTCGTTAAAATTTTTAATTATTTATATATATACAGGGTGTCCCAAAATTCAACGATAAGCGGGCGCCTAAAGGTAGACTTGCTAATGAGTACATAAGGAAAAAAAATAAAAAAATATACCTAGTTTTTTTTTAGTTACAAGAAAAATTTAGAATTTCTTTGAAAATTTATACCGACTTCTAGTCTAGTGTTGTGTTTTTATTTGTTGTGTTTGTGTTAAAATTTTATAGATAGACCCCTTTTTGTATTTTAAAACTTAGTACTTTTTAAAACTGCTTGCTGCGAAAGTGGAATGGAATGGTTGGCAATGGATGGATGCGGACTGCTCAAAACCAGGGTGGTTGGCGCTCCTTAGAGGAAACCTTCGTTCAGTAGTGAAAGACGATTGATTGATATATTATGACAGTTCAACACAAATTTTGTGTTGTTTTATTTCATATTTTAATGTTCAAGTTTAAGGCGATATGTCTGCTCGTTTGCCTCCTATTCCATAAAAAAATGTGAGGGAATGATGTTCAAAATATAAGAGTTGTTATTTTCAATTTCAATCTATACTAATATTAAAAAGAGGTACAGTTTGTGAGGTTTTACGGGGTATTATCTGGGTATGCTAAACCAATTTAAAAAATATTTTACCAATATAAAGCAATTGTTATGACTGTCACAAGCTATACATTACCCTGAAAAATGATAAACGGGATATCCTACAAACACATGGGCGGAGCCGCAGGCAAAAGCTAGTATAAATATTTAGTGTATAGCTTACATAAAAGCAGGTTTGCTTAAAAGCTTTTCCTGACTTTGAATGTGAATAGGCAATTTAAAATTACGTTAACATAAAAAGAAACCTAAATTGTTGTATCTCAAGTTTAATGGATCTATTAATGCTTAAGTGAATAAGATCTTACTGCAAATGAGATCGTTTGGGAATTTCAGACTGAAAGATATCTTTTTGGTGATAACATTTCAAGTTTAAAATTTTAAGTGAGTTTTTGAAACACGTTAATGGTTTAAGTAGATAGTGACTATGATGATTACCATGTAATTTTATTTCAAAGATATTAATACCAAGAATTACTATACAAATACCGCTTAGATTTGATTTGTCTAAATACACAAAATGTATAAATACTTGACATATATTATGTATTGTAATATGTTGACATTTTACGCTTGCTACAGCAGCTGGTAGTTTAAAGATCTATATAAAGCATCTAAAAGACACATAGTTTAAATCATTAACTGGTAAATACTCTATTTGTTTAACACCTTTACGTTCCGGCATGTACACGATTTCAGCGGGTGCGAAGCTGGCGCGGGTGCAGGCACGGGAGCGGGCGCGGGAGCGGGCGTGGGAGCGGGCCCGGGAGCGGGCACGGGAGCGGGTGCGTGAGCGGGTGCATGAGCGGGTGCGGGAGTGCGGCGGGCAGCGGCACGTTCAAATGTTTAGACTTGTATGGAAGCGCTCACGAATACGACGGTGTGCGGAGCGGGCGATGAGCGGCATCGTTGCTTACGTATGCCGCTCAGATCACATTACGACTTATCAAGATTTTTTAAGGTTATAATACAATGCTTGGGTTGTATGATTATAGAAAACTACATTTAAAATACTTATTTATGACGCTTTTACATAAGTTGATATTCTAATTCAACAAAATATTATCAGACATTGATCGTGCTGGAATAAACAGGCAGAAAGACAGAAAGACAAAAATTATAAAACACGCTATTTTTGTATAGGTACTGTATGCATATTGTGAAAAAGTGTTTATTTTAATACTACAAACATACACTCCAATTTTATCTATTTGTATAGATGTACTATAATAGCTAACCCACGCCACCGCGTCTGCGTCTTCTATAACATGTTATAACAGCTATAACAAATTTATTTACTATGAACCCCGCGGTGTTACCCGCGATTATTGTTGTACCGCGAGTAACGCCGCGGGACAAAGTTAGTCTAAAAAAAAGTAGCCTAAGTAACTCCCTGGATCATCAGCTACCTACCAATTCAAAAAGTGAAAATCAGACCAGCCGTTTCAGAGATTACCCGGAATAAAAAGACAGACAGACAGACAAAAATTGTAATAAAATATATTTTGCTACATGTATCGTGTATACATACATATTAAAAAGTGGTTATTTTAATATTACAAACAGACACTCAAAGTTTATTTATTTTTATAGATGTGGTAGTCCCTTCTAGTAAAAATCTGCTCCTTATCATAAAAGTTCTTAATATTTGGAACAAGAACATCAAATACGCTCCCATTCCACCTCCTTTCCTGAATAAAATATTTTATATTTATACGCATATACCTGAAACGAAAAAATTGAAGGAGTCACCTGCTATTACAAGAAATGGTTATGAGAAAACTAAACTCAATCTAATCTCAAATAACTGGTGTTTTACGATAGGATCTAATGTTCTATTCAAGAATGTTTCGATAAAGCCGAAGGAAGGAATGTTTTACTAATGTTAGATTACGCCTACATACAAATTGTCTATCGTTAGGTACGGTTTTTTGTTAAAATTTTACCGTTTTATCTACCGTCTATTAGCTAACCCACACCACTTTTTATGTGTCTGTATTTAAATATGTCTAAGCGTAATGTTAACTATCTTATCTTATGCATGCCAGTATTTTTTTTTTTTTAATTTTAATTGGCTGTTAATTATTTTAACTTTAGAATTGATTAGAAATAAGTTATTAAAGAAAGGCTCTGATGGATGAAACTATTAAACCATTAGTGGTGGCCCAGTGGTTGTAATTCGACCAAATTTTTTTTTTTAGCTTTCTGCGTTCCTCCTCCGTATAAACTTTCTATGTACCAAATTTTGATACTTAGTTTTTAGAAAAGTTTTCTTTTACAAATTTATAACTAGATAGTTATACGCTATAGACTTAAACAAACTTTAAATTTACTTAAACCATAAATGAACATCTGATGTTTTCCATAAAAATGTCGATCAAAGCATAAACCAAAGTAATAAAGTTTCCTTTCCTCAGTCAACAATTGAGAAGAGCTTTTTCGCAGTATCTCTGAAAGTCATAAAATAAAATACTGTATTCAGTAAGAAAAAGTTTCAAAAACCCGACTACGTAAAAACTTTTGATGAAATAATTGTAGCCTATGTCATCTTCATCTGGGTGATAATTACGAGTCTATTGACATCCAATTCACTAAAATCGGTTCAGTATCTTATACCCTACGATGGAACATACAAATATATATTGACTGCCATAAATTTTAACTCATAGTAAGTCATAATAAGTTTTTAAAAGCTTTCATATTTGTTACAACACTTGATATAATTTAAAAAACAACTGAAAGATAGAGAACATCTGATAAAGCTACACCATTTATCGGTGCTCATTTTACCTGATAGACAATGTCTGAAAATTCCATCATATTTTGTTTACATCAACATTACTTTCCTTAAGAGGTAAACAAATATTATAGTGGAGTGTCAGTTACCGCGAATGGATGGCACTCAATTCATCTACATGGCACTCACAGTTGGCGACAAAACTAGCAGATAAAACTTATGTATCACCCGGTATATACACCAGTTGTTTCGCTGATAAAATTTATCTAATAATCTTTATATATATAATTCTTCTGTGAGTGTGTATGTCACTGAACTACTCTCAAACGACTGGACCGATTTTGATGAAATTTTTTGTGTGTGTTCAAGGGGATCTAGGAATGGTTTAGATTGACAATTTTGTCCGCTGGACAATGTTTTTTTAATTAATTTTTAATTTATTAGTAGTTATGGCAAAACGACGTTTGCCGGGACAGCTAGTAGTAATATAAAACTGTAATATCTTTAGTTGAATCATGTTCATTCATCAACACACTTTACAGTCCACAGCTGAACATAAGCTTCTCCTTAGCTAATTATTTCAGTATGAAACCTTTTATAAAAGGAATACTTATTTGAATATTAAACATGTAGATGTACAAACAATATAAATAAAATTGAAAATAATTTTAAGCTGCTTTAAGAAATTAAAATACTTGACAGTGAAAAATAATAATTAATATCTACACATAATCGTCATAAAAAATCACCACATCATCACCATTAGTAACATTGCATTGTAATGAATTAAGGACGTCAAAAATTAGGGACTCTCCCTACTCTTTCAAGGTAGTAGAGCCTCGCTGATTTCAGCACGAACGGGCCGGCTCGACCGGGGCGGTACTGCCCTCGCACAGAAAATTAACGTAAAAAGACAGTGATCTTGCTGTCGTGTTTCGTTGGTGAGTGACAGACCGGAGACCCAATGATGCAGAAGCATCACTAGCCCGCCACGGTGTGGGTCACTCTTGGATTCTGCTTATGCTTTCCATCAGGCAGAGTACAGTAATTTTGGCATGGTTAAACATAAAAAAAAAAAAACAAAAAAAATATGTAGGTCTAATATTAAAAGATAACAGAGATGCATTGGAATGTAATGTAACTAAGCACCTAGAGGATGTACAGGCATTTTGAATTATTATTAAATTGTAGATTTCTTCGAAGAACTCAAATAATCTTTGGAGACCTTGATCATTCAATAAACGTTTAAAATCTGTTTCTAGATTAAACGAAGTGAGTAAGCTACACGGCTTTATTACAATACTAGCTTATGCACGTGGCTTCGCTCACGCAGACTTTCATCCCCTATTTTACTCCCATAGGGGTGTAATTTCGAAAAAATTCTTAGTGCTCACTTACGTTATATAAAAAACCTACATGCAAAAATTCAGGATTCTAGGTTCAGCGGTTTGGGATGTGCGTTGTTCTGGGTATGTCAGTCAATCACCTTCCACTTTTATTTATGTAGATTATACTCGTAGCTAAGAACTTCAACACAATAAACATCACATACAAAATTTATATATTAGTAACATGCGCATAAATGAAATTTTATGTTCGTATCACGTGTAGTTCAAAAGCTTTAAGAAGAAAATTAATTTACCGGGTAACTATGACGGCATAATACACAATCGATTGTTCGAAAAATTGTGTAATTTTATGCATATGTATTTTGAATCCTACTGAGTAAATTACTATATTACCGGGATCGCCAACCCGCTTGCCAAGCGTGGCGATTATGGCAAACTCCTATGATGTCAATCACATGGGAAATAGCGGGGCAAAGGGTGCAAAGAGTCCCAGATGCAGGTAAGCTCCCCTACAAGATGGTCCAATGACATAGTGAAGGTCACGGGAAGCCATTGGGTGCAGGCAGCACAGGACCGCTTGTTGTAAAGAGCCTTGAGGGACTCGGCTTATGTCCAGCATTGTCTATGATTTATGTCCTACGGCTGAGATGGTGATGATGATGATTGTATCACGCCAATTTCAGTGTATCTACTTACACTGAGAAATGTCCCATAAAATAATGAAAACGTTTTAAATACTGATGTTTTGTGTATAGAAAGGAAAAAAATTGCATTTGCATCCAGTTGCAAAATAATTTCGAAATTAGTTTACCTATTATGTTAATGCAAGCAATTGGAGTGAAGTGGGAGTTTTATTGTTATTGGAAATTCAGTCGATGTATAACATTTTACAGGAGCGGAGCGTGCGTGATGAATACACGAAGTTTAGAATAACAATAATTCTGTTGTTCCTACAACAATGGTACACGCACATTTCTATCTCAAGGCAGTGGTCCGACTGCCAGCGAGAAAACGACTAACTATCGGCGATTTTCCCTCTCAAGAAACGTACAATAAATATACATTCCGTGTAAATGAAAGAGATGCATATATTAATAATTGCTCTCTGACTGTTCACATTGCCGGCGAAAACTGGCTTTACTAGTTTTGTCGCTAATCGACAAGAGCTTTCAAAGATAAACTCGTTCAGCGATACACGGTCAACGTATTTGGACACTCGCTTATAAGTTATAGCCTAGCGCTTCCCGCTGATCACCAACTCGTTTATAGTTTCTAGTTCTACTCGTTTCTCGTACATCGTCGACGGTCGGACCACTGCCCAATGGTCACGTTGACAACTGAAACTGCTCCTTATTGGAGTCCAATGACTCAAAGACATAAATATGAAAAACAAGTTCATTCACTTTTATAGTCACTAGCATAGATAATACACTACAGTAGACAGTCACTAGTGTCAGCACTTTTATTGACAAAGAGCAAAAATAACTGTCAATTCTGAATGACATGTGGAGGTAGTCAGATTTTTTTTCTTCAGTATTACAAGAACTTGTGCGATGTAATTGAAACACATAATTTCTAGTAGGATAGAGCAACACATTCCACTCTTTATACGTTGTCAGACTTTGTTGTTCTTATACTTACCCGTAAATATTCATATCTAGACAAGGTGCTTAAATGTAGCCTCCACGTAATCTTGATTTGACATCGAAGGATTTTTTCTTCTTTGTACTATAACAATTTTACTTCTTTGAATCAAATAAAACAAAATACCTGATAAAGCATGTCTATGGCTGACATAGAACATCTGTCAGATGATGATGGTGATTTGAACTCAATGGCAAGCTGTACTTTAATCTCTTCCCCCATTCGTGATGCTCGAAATCTTATAAAACATTGAAATTTTCTTTTTCTTTCGCCTCCATTCGTTTTGATTAACTTTAATTTCAATGCATTACTTATCGGCATGTTGTTCTCGCAAATCGATAAAGTGTCCATGTAACCATGGGGTCCGTAATTTTACTGCGAGAATCATATGTTCGATGAATGGAAAGTCGACTGAGTGTTACTTCGGATTGAGTTTATCGCGAAAGAACTTTTTACCGATAGACGCTTCTTCGACTGATCGATTTTTCGAACATTTTTGAATCGAATGAATGCTTTTTCGAATGAGATTATTAATGAAAATAAAAATATAAAGAAAACGCGTGTGGTGTATTATTTCATACATAATCAAAGAAATCTAATAACTTTGAGATATCACACGTTCCTTCCGGACATCAAAATTAAAAAAATGAAATTACTTGCTTGAACCTACTAAATAGATATTATAAATAATAATAATAAGTTGATATTCAAAATGTACAAGAGGAACGCAGATTTTTTATCTGGAGGAGTTTATCGCGAAAGATCTTTTTACCGATGGGAATGCCATGATAATTGACACACTTGTGACGCTTAAGTTGCAATTGTCATTCCAGTCCGTCTGTTCGTTTGCCTCATTTTTTAATAACGGATCTTTTATTGATTTGTACAATAATACATCACTGTCTAAACAACCTGTCCTATGGGATCTAAATAATATCGAGTACCTAATTATTGTAATGGTAAGTAAATATCCTACTAATATTATAAATGCGAAAGTTTGTAAGGATGGATGGATGTTTGGATGTTGTTGTGTACTCTTTCACGCAAAAACTACTGAACGGATTTGGATGAAACTTCACAGTAATATAGCTTATACATCAGAATAACACATAGGGTACTATTTGCCACGATAGCCGACATATACGCGGGCGGAGCCGCGGGCAACAACTAGTAGCTCAATATAACTTGATACAGCTACATTGCAAACATTTAGTTATTCTACTCTTTCTAACAAACCGTTACGTATGAGCTAAACAGTTAAACAGTAAACGAGCACTAGAAATATTTATTTATTAACACATAAGTTAATTGAGTTTAATTTATACATTTGGGTATCGATTTACACATTTGAATATCGTTACAAATGAATTCTGCAATTGAAAATTACCACCCATCAAAAAACCTTAACAAATCTAAACGAGGTACTGCTTCTTTTTTATGATTACGACAGCCCCGAGGCTAAGAGATAAGATCAATGAGATGTCACAGGCCTCATGCCGAAAAAATGAGTCGTGGCCTGAGAGTGAAAAATAAAAATGGTTGCTTTAATTCTTTATTTTAATGCTCAACTTAACACTTCTATAACGCAACATATATTTAATCTTTATGTAGTTATTATTACATTATAAAATATGACATAGTTCCGCACTGAACAAATTAAAAGAAAATGTGGCACAAACCGATATGAACGAATTAAAAACAGAAAGCGGTGTGAAGTGATTATGTGTTAACGAGCACATGCTTAAATAAATACATCTCCACTACAGTCTGTACTAAATGATCGTATTTAGCGGAAATATACAACAAAAATACATTGTATTTAGTACCCTTGAGAAATATACTCGGGTGCAATGGGAAATATCCAGGCAAACAGGAATAGATATAAATATTAAATGTTCCTTTTGAATGAATATGAAAAATCAAAAACATTGTGAAAGTAAAAGTTGACCTAAATACAGCATTGCTTATTTTAAAGAAGCAAACTCATATTTTAACAAGTTTATGCATAATTAAGTTTTCTGTAATATTTAGCCAAGAATTTTCATTACATTTACTACAAAGCATACAAACTAAATTCAAGATCAAAATTTTCTGAACACTGTACAAAAAATAATATAATAAAACAAATATTTATGATGCTTGCAATACTTGATAAAGTCAAAGTCAAATGACGTGGCATAGATGAAGTGTTACACTATTACGAATAGATGAATTGTGAACATTTGACAAAACAATCGATTGATATAGTTTTCCGTTCTGCTATAACATCACAAATAGTTATAAAATCAACACTCCTCTGGTACAAAACACTGTCACGGTAAATAAACATAAAATTGGAGTCATGTTCGTCGTAAAAAGAGGGACCTTCATTTTGGGGTTGCATAATTTCGTCACGTTCTTGCCCCTTCATGTGTCTAACCCTGCTGTTTCTTTATATACCTTTTGTATGTACGTTCACAGGTATACACGGTTACTATGTGCCAACCTTTGAATAAATTGTACTATATAAACATACAGGCTCTTTTGAAAAAAAAAAAACAAAAAAACGTTAACGTTTGGAAATGAGTTCGATAGATATCTAACATGCAATTAGGAGATAATAAATAACAAAAAAAAAAGGGATGCTAAATATTTAAAGCTGCAAATTATATGTGTAAAATCGATAAGGTACTATTAATCACAAACATAATAGTTAAAACATTGAAAATTTCATCTTATAGGAAATTGCATTTCATATTTCTGTAGTAGTAAGAACAGAACCCCTTGAAATTTGTAATTTTTACATATGACAACCAAACGAAACAGAATCACAAGTCAACTAATATTAATAGCTTATTTTCAGTATAGTTGCCGAGTTTAGTAGCTTAGCTTACCGAGTAAGTTACTATACTACTTACAGAGAGTTGTATTTGTTTTCTTCTCCTTAGCGTCATATGTAAGGTATGAAACTACGTAGAAAGTTCTCTGAAGTTATTTTAAACCTTTATATTTAACTAGCTGACCTACGCAACCTCGTTTGCGTCTTCTATTGCACGTAGCGTGAAAATTTTCTCCCGTTTTTGAAACATTGGTGTTCCGCTCCTATTCCTTCCTCGATAAACGCACTATCCAACAATGAAAGAAGTTTTCAAATCGGACCAGCGGTTCCTGAGATTAGCGCGTTCAGAGAAACAAACTCTTCAGCTTTATATATTAGTATAGATTAAAACTTAAAACTATCCCAATTATAACATTAAGGAGAAAGTAACATTATCTTGATAATCTGATGATGACCTTTAAGAATGTCGAAATCTATTTCACTTTTAAAGATAGTTTTAAAGGTAGCTACTAAAGTGTACTTCTTTATATTAATATGTACATTTCAGTATTACTAACCTTTAATTTATATTATTAAAAAGTCACCAGCGGATAAAATGAAAAATAAAATGAGGAGTGTTCAATATTATCCTAAAACAATTTGGTCGTGTTGTGAACTCACAGGATCTGCAAACACTCGTTAAAAACAAAATAAATGAGCCTTTTTATAGCTGCTCACCATTCATTAATTTAACATCAGCAAGAAAGTAGAAGTTTTTAAACAGGATCGGTAAACAATTGGATCTACAGTTTATTTATATATTTATGAAAGATGTTAAATTGTAATTTCTAACTTACTAGCTCAATTTATGTATATTTTTTTATAAGTTTATTCTTCTTTTTAGATCTTTAAAGATTATTTCACTTATATAATTTAATCAATCGGTTAATAACGCAACGTTGTTAGCGACTGCAGATCAAGAGGCCTCGGGTTTGATGCCCGGGTCGGACTGCTGTTGGATTTTTCACAAGAAATTCTTAATAGCATGAAAATCCTTCGCACCATTCCGCAATCTTCCATACTCCGGGTATGGAAGATTGCGGAATGGAATACTGACAACTAGTTAAACCTACGAATTTAGTTCACCCTCAGGGTTGCGGAGGTCAGATGCCAGTCGCTCTGTGTAAAAACTGATATTCAGGGAATACCGGTTGAACTAGTAGCCGACTAGTTACAAATAATCTTGGGAATAACAAAGACTAGGAAGATGATGGTTAACAACGCCAGTTAAAAGCAACTAAAGTGATTCAATTTTATGCCACAAAAGGCATCCACATATTTGTCCTAAGTTTTAAGTCCAAAAATTCTTTAAATAATTATTTTTAAAACGGTTTATTCTTTTCATCATCGTCAATCATCAACAACCCATAATGTCCCACTGGGCTTAGAGGGTTAAGGCCATACATCCCCACGCTGGCCAAGTGCTGGTGGGGGACTGGCAAGAACGTTGTGGCTACGTAATCTTGTCGCTGGATGTTTTTAAGGCGCCCAAAGGCCTCCAACTAAGTTTCACGACTGTTATCCTGTGATAACAACCGGGATCAACTGCTTAACGTGACCTCCGAATTACGGAAACGCTCATGGTATCGTGCCAACAGCGGTCACCCTTCAGGTACTGACCGCACCGTCGTTGCTCACTTTTTGTGATTGCTTGCACTCGCACCGATTGCTGCGATCACCGAGTGCAACTGGGCTATGAGCGTCTATTTATTCTTGTACAAACCAGAAACTCATACTTAAACCTAAAAAGCGTAGAGTCCATGATCAGCTTAAAATTTTCAAAGAACGACTTTAAAGAAATCTCGTGGGAGATTTACAAATAGACACCGACCGATCACAGAAGAACAATAGCGAATTTATTGAAATTTTGCCCCTTGTGAGTATAAATTAGCCGAAAAACTTGAGTTTAACTTCTAGATGCACCTCAATTTTTTTTTGGAAATAAGATATTGCTACTAACGGTATAAATTGACATGAAGTTTAATGTTATTGATCGCTGTTTTTTTTTTTAAACGGCCTGATGTAATGAATTCCCTGTTCCGATTAGATATATCAATCTCAGCTAAAATCATCTTCCAAAAGACATAATCACCAGAATCGGAATGAGAAAGTGCGCCCTTTATACAGCAGTATGGACAAAACACCCGTTACTCCTCTAAATCAATGCTATAAAAAATTATGAACATTATAGTATTAAGTCGTAAATCATGTTATTGCGAATACAGCGTTAGTTAAAATCCTCTAAATGTTGGGTGTTAACATTTCAACTTTTAGGTAAGCATTTCGTGTACCATATCTAATTCAAACCAAGAATAAGAAGAAAATAAAATCGCTTCTTCTAAATCAAACATAGCTTGTTAAGCTGGAAATGATCGCGTTCAGCTTTTATTAAAAGTTCTGTAGCGCTTCGTCGATATATTCTTTGTAACAGATTTCATTTCATTTTCCTTGCTTTATAAGTTACATAGTATGTATATAATTCAGTTATTTGGAACATATGGTAGTCTGAGATTGAAAATTACAAGACACCAGAATGTGTTAAGAGACATGTAACACATGCAAATAATTTACTATTCATACTACAACTACACTGCATACATGGGTGTTATTAACACATACTGCAAATAAACTACCAAAAACATTAATTCATTTCGAATAAAACCTCATTCAAAACTAAACTGTATACCCACTTATTTACTTTCTCAGAGTATGACGTCATTCTACTCGCAGCTTCCTGTGGCTCCGTCATTGACGTTGTTCACAATAGGCCGGATGAATTAAGTCCACGAACAGACTGCGGTGTCAGTGGCTCTTTTCTCTTAGCTACCGTACAATAGAGGATCACATTCCCGACTTGTGTTCATACTTCAGGTTTGTTTCTAAAGGGACCAGTAGTATACATCCTTACTCACAATATTCACTAGACTTGAGTTAAAGAAAGACCAGACTCTTCGTTCGACTCTCGTTCATAATAATATTAATAAAACAATATAAAAGCATTTTTCAATATTTAATGGACTACTATATATAGACTACTAGTTGATGCCCGCGGCTCCGCCCGCGTATATGTCGGTTATCGCGGCAAATAGTAGCCTATGTGTTATTCTGATGTATAAGCTATATTACTGTAAAGTTTCATCCAAATCCGTTCAGTAGTTTTTGCGTGAAAGAGTAACAAACATCCAAACATCCATCCATCCTTACAAACTTTCGCATTTATAATATTAGTAGGATGTGTTATTCTGATGTATAAGCTTTATTACTGTAAAGTTTCATCCAAATCCGTTCAGTAGTTTTTGCGTGAAAGAGTAACAAACATCCAAACATCCATCCTTACTACCATCCATCTAAACTTTCGCATTTATAATATTAGTAGGACTATAATAAGTGAAAAATAGTGGAATTGAAATAATAAAAAAAAATCAAGAATAGAATTAAGTTGACGTAAATATTTTTGTTTCTGTATAGGCGAAAGTGTTTATCTTCTTCTTGTATTTGTTTTCTGTAAAGGCTAAAGTTAAATAACAATGTACTTTTTCTGACTCTTTTGGTCGTTTATTCCATTACTACTTTTAAAAGATATTGTCAGCATTTACTATCATAGGACGTTTCTAGTTAAAATCACCCGGTACATAGAGGAGTATACCTATAGTGAGTATCTCAGAATGCATTGAGTGTAGGCACACTTCAGAGGCCGGATGGAGGCTTCCGGTTGCTTGAGTTAAATACAGGGCTTTCATACAAACGGAGTAATTTCAATACAAGTCGCTTTCAGTATAAGAACTGTTTCACGCGATAGTGACTACAGAACACTGTCTTTGATGTAATTTGATGTGTAAGTTGTGGTTCTGATATATCTTGTGTCATAGATTTTTCGATGTGAATATATCTAGTGGTTTTAAATATGCAATCGTATGTAATTAGTATAATACAATCATGAATCACTGATATATTTAAAGTTTACCTCTTTAAAATCTTAGTATTGATAATTATCAAGATAGATTATAATATTTTTATATTTAATTACTAAAAAATTGGGAAATTCACGTCCATGTTATAAAAATTCCTACACATAGAATACACACAAGTATAAATTCCCGTTTTTATTTGCCTATTCTTTCGGAAATACGTTTGTAATAGGCTTAAGAATAATCTGTTGCCAATATTAACCGGGACTTAAGGCTTTTGTGTCCCTTAGGATAATCTTGTTGCTTATTCCGATACGCAATCTTTTAGGAACCCGTACTAATCCTAAATGAGTCACTGGATTTTCTTTAAAGCTTCAAACTGCTTTAGCAGTAAGTAATCAGGTGTGTGTAACAGAGAAGTAATTAGTCCGTAAGGATAAAATAAATACTTTGTTTGTGTTACCATTCGAAAGTTGTAAATCCTTTTATCACATAGTAGTTACGTGGCCTAAGAGTGATAAAACGTAAATGAATCAAGATAAATGTCTAGTGCGAAAAAACACCTACAGTAATACAATTTGGTGCTCTGTAACTGAATATCTCCGAATCTGATTGTGTGGTTCAAATAACGCAAAAAAAACATGCATTTCAAAACATATGTGGGTACAAAAAACCTCGATGTATATAATTTATTGTAATATGTGACGCAATAATGAAACTATCCTTTAGAACCCAACAAAAGATCGGTCAAAATTCTCAAAAGAATACGATAATACAAATTCTTTTCTTGACCGTTCAGTTGCTCAACCGTATCGGGAAATAATTTAATCGAAATCTTGTCTCACATAACAAAATAAATATTGAAGAAAGAGAGTGATGTATCAATTTTCACACTTGAATATATTCAATCGGTTATTTATTAAATCCGTCGGCTGAGTAATGATCCGTTGATGAGTCCGAGGATTCGGGTCATTCGTCGTACTGTGTAGAATAGAAAGTTGAGAAGAATACTGATTGTAACTATTACTTGACAGCAGCTTGAGGTAACAAGAGTTAATTATCTAGCTATAAACGTTATGTTCTCTAAAATAAATATTCTTGTATAACTTTTTTTTTTGTGTCGTAGAAGTAAATTCGTGCAACGTCTATAGTTTCAAAAGCTGTTACGGGTTATTCTGCATCATAAGCACATGCCAATCTTACCATTATCCAAAGTTAAATGGTAGGTATTAAAACCCTTTTAGGATAAATAGACATTTGCAACGAAACATTAAGTACAATGCTGAGCAAAGCAAATATTGTAGTCCCATTGTTAACCGCTTTATGAACGTTTAGGGTTGAGAAATCAGACGGTCAATGCTGTCTTAATGTCTCCAGTGCGACTGTGAAACAACTTATCGACTGTTCTCGTGACTTTAAAGATGGCTTTTTCTGGTACGAAGGTTAAACATTACCATTAGCTTTGAATTACATGATGATAACTTTTAAACAAAACTTAAATAAAACACGATTTATGCCGATGTGGAAAATTACAAGAGCGTCTAAGTATGTTCGAGTATTAGTATAAACTTTTAAGAAAAACATTCACTTATAAGTTGTAAAATAGACAAGGTTATTTATTTCACTCTTATTATTATTATTAGTTATGTGGAAAACAGTAGAGAATGGTCTAAAAGTTACAACGTCGCGTTTATCGTCTTATAGTAACAGTGCATTTTCAACACATATATAAAAATAACAATGTTAAAATAAAAGAAAGGAAGCTGAATAAAAATATTTGAGGTTCACTGTGAATTAACAAGATTACTCAACGATTGTATACTGTCATAGTGGAGACTACCAACCGAAGAATCACATAGCAAAACTACCAAAGAATAAAAAAGAACTCGAAGAAAGAGTTATTAAGTGAGTCAGAGTTTCAATAAAAAAGCTCTGCGTAGTAATGTCGTTGTATGACCGTTTAATTTACATGTTCCATTTCCTATTTGTTCAATGCACTTTTTAATTTCCCCAGCGCTTAGTATAAGCTTCCATTTCCTCTTGTCATTATTAATGCGAACGTTAGCGAGAAAGCCCCGATTTTGATTTATGAGAACGCCCATGGGATTAGAGAAATTCTTCCTATTGTAGGAACAATACAATTTTGATACATTTCTTATGCCTTCTTATTAAATTAGCAATTTTCCATAATTTTAACAATACATCAAGCTATCTGAACGTAATGTTAATATGAGGTCTTTTTAATCCGTTTAGATATTTGTTGCGTTTGACCACTATCTGTCATTTATCTGCAATTAAAACCAATGAGGTTTTCATCGGTGTATTTTTACCAAATGAAATAATGAAATATTATATAGCCACTCAATTACGGAGATCTATGACTAAGTTCACTGTCTACCGGAATAATATTGATGTCCTGTCTTAAACTTTAAACGCACAAAATGATATTAAAAAGATGGCTATATCATAGTCAAATCAAATCAAAGTTCTACGATGATAAAAGTTATATACCTCTCATTATTTTCCTTTTCTTTCCCAAAAATATGTATTTTACAAAATTATATGAATATGTAAAAATGAATCATCATAATGTATGTATGCGCACTGCTTCCGATCATAGTGTAGTTATATATTTATTATAAAAACAAAGGACAGACGTGCAAAAGAAAATCAAACGATGTAAACAAACGTATCGAAACCTATCCCAAACTGATAAAATGTCTCACTTATACAGGGAATTGAATTACAGAAATGAAAAAATCCTAGAAATCAAATCTCATTTAACCAGTTCAAAAAGTCTCATTAACGGAGGTAATTCGATCAAGAAGTGCCGGGACCTCGTAGGATTTTTTTATGTATTGAATAGTGCGCAATCTAGCCGACGTATCGCCTGATGATAAGCAATTACCGCCACCCATGGACACCCACAACACCAGAGGCGTCACAAGTGCATTGCCAGCCTTTTAAGAAGCTCGTATTGGTACGGGAATACCGCAGGCGACAGTTCATTCCACAGTTTTGTTGTGCGAACAGAAAGTTTCTTGAGAAGCATACAGTTGTGGACTGCCGTTTTCAATAACAGAGGTTTCTTACTTATCCAGGTTCCATTTAACCGGTTTTAACTGTAGTAGTTGTTCCTCATTTATTATATCTGCAATTTTTACTTATACATACCTTTTGGTAAGAGATGACATTGGAACATAACTGCACTTCGCTTTTGATATTATCCAGCTTTATGTAAAACTATGACGAATACCTGTAACAATAAATATTTATAGTTACTTAGTTAGTACGTTAGTTATAGTTTTATACACCAATATACTATACTAACTAATTCAACTAATTCTGAAAAACACTTAATGTAGCAAAAAAATTAAATTTCAAATCTCTATTTTTTTAAATAATTATGTAAAATAAATAGTGTATTCTGATTTGCTTATAAAAATAATTTAAAACATGTGTTCCTTAAAACATACACTTCATAAAGTCTCCAACAAAGTTCAATAACTTCGTAAGCCAGCTGTGGTTTTGATAAAAACATGTCTGACCCAAATGTTCAGTTTATGGATTAGAAGTTCAGCAGACATAAAATCTTTATAGTATTTCTTGCTTTTACTTAATCCAATTTGGATTCACAATCAGATTTAGCATTTTAAATCCATTATTATAATACATAGTACATAGTTAAATCCGAAATCATTGGTGAAAATAGTTTGAATGTTAATAAAACAGTTGTTTAAATGTAGATTCTATTAATCATCAAAAATCATGTAGACATGACTACATGGCTAGCTAAAAATCACAATCAATTAGTTTGCTAGTTTCGACCATAATCTGACAATTTGCGATTTGATTTCTTCAAGGTATTTAAGCGAAAGATAATGCAGCGCTACATCTGGTTGTCCCTTGTGAAACTTTGTTTTCTTTTGCCTTTTACTTTATTCTTAATTTTGTTAGAAATTTTGTTTTGTTAATTGCGTATAATTTATGTTAAAATTGTGTCTTTAATAGATATATAATATAAGTTTTTAACTGAAGTCTTACCTTTCTTTTAGAAGTAGAAGTTTGCAAATAAAACTTCTTTTATGAACCTATTTGTATTTCTTGCACATAAACTTACTCCTGCTTAATAAATAATTCTATTTTCAACGGAATTTGTCTTTTCACTATTTTATTTATATGACTAACTTGTGGTGTAAGTGGGTCGTTTTTCTTTATTATTGACACTAACTTACGACAAGTTAGCCTCAATGAACAAGATGTATCGGTCCCCAATATTTATTTTATCTATCGTCCTTTGCAGAGAAATTTTCGACAAGGACATTACCGTGTGTATCGTCCAACTCTATACCCATTTTATTTATTGAAAATAAACATTATCTATATATATATAAATGAATGTTTATCCTTTATAGAATCGTAAACTATGCATTTTATCAACATCATGATTTGGTCAGCAAAAGTGTTGTGCATGAGCCCACAAAAGTTTTTGAGTTGGTAGGCCGACATAAACGCGGGCGGAGCCGCGGGCAATTGTTTATACATAAAAATCAATTACTGTTTGTTTGTCTCGCCAAAACTTGAGAACGGCTGGTCCGATTTAGCTGATTTTGGTTTAGAAATGTTTGTCGTAGTCCAGGGAAGGTTTAAACGGTGAAAAATTTAATATGACTTGAAAATCAAATAACGTGTACGAAGTAGCGGGCACTAGCTAGTATTGAATGAAACAATCATAGCAGAAAAACAATGAAAACAAAATTCTCGCAGAAAAATAGAGCTAAATGACAAACAGCAATAAAAATTAAGATACAGTTACTCCACAAGTTTATTCTCCTCCAGACTATGAAAACATTTTTTTAAACCCGGAATATTGTAATAAGTAATGAGCCGTATTGGCCAAATGACTGAGCCCTTTATACCCGCAATACAGCCGTACAATGTCGATACCGATAGTTATATGGGTATTCTAGAACCATTTCCTTTCACTGTTTCCGATTAAGCGGTTATTTAAAGGTACTGCTGGGAAATGATAACAAAGGGTAATATTTTGCGCCACAAAATCAGAAATAGATTTTTTTCCAAAAAAAAACATTGTCTATTTTTCTTTACACATTTTAGTTTAAGACACTAAAACTAAAATCTTATATATAAAAATCAATTGCTGTTCGTTTGTCTCGCTAAAATTCGATAGCGGTTGGGCCGATTTAGCTGATTTTTGTTTTGAATGGTTTGTCTTAGTCCAGGGAAGGTTTAAACGGTGAAAAAAAAAATTGAAAATCCATATGTCTTATGTACGAAGTAGCGAGAATAGCTAATAATACAATAGAATAAAGTCAAAAGCTAGTCTATAATAACAATGCTTTAATTTTTGAAAACATCTGTTATTTGATTATCTTGTTTACAACAAAAACAAAAAAAAAACTGTTAATAAATGAAGCATTTCGTCATAAAATTAACAGTGAAGTTGAAATTCACCACTAAACCAATTTAAAAAGAAGCACGCACAAATTAAGGCGAGGTTACAACCATAAACACCGTATCTAACATTTTCATATTTCATATCATATCACTTTTTTCTTTATACTGCTTTTAAAGGGAACAGTATTCGAATATCACGCTTCCTTTATTTATTTATTTTTATTTAACAGACTGCCAAAGTGACTCTGCTCAGACTGATGGAAATCTTGAGTAGAATCCAACAGTGGGGGCCACCATACTCACTGCGAAGGCAGACAATGCAATATGGCGTCCCACACTATGGCAGCTTTATTCTATTTCAGTGGTTATGACGTTTTGTACACAAAGGCTTTAGATATTCAGATAGTGTCACTACACCGTCCTTTAATTATGTAACTGCCCAAATAGGACCAGGATCTTAAAAACATATATATTATTGTAAGTGACGCATCCCATCTCAGTCCCATCTCCAGTTTCATAGAATTCCCGTGCTTAGATAAGAAAATGCCTTAACTTAAATGCGGCGGTACCACGGAATCTCTTTGGCATAAACACATTATCTAACACAGAAGTTACATAACAATTTCATTTTCCTACCTCCAAAGAGATTTATTTGAGAAGTAGTAGTTAAGTTGTACGTACACGGAATAAATTAGTACCTAACGGGAAGCTGCCGCTGCCTTATCTTTCGCAATTTTGGGAGCATGTTATTCAGTAAAACTGTTGGCGCATAAACATTTTCGTTGTGTCTGACTCAACCGTAAACAAGTTCATAACGTAAACCTTATACAAAAGTGATTATAAATGAGAAAAGCTTAGTACTAGGTCATTTATTTTACAAGCTTTTATTTAGCTTCACCTGTCCCGATGTTTGTCTGTAACCAAATCAGTTCAGTTTGACCAACATCCCGAATTCCCATTAAGCTGAAATTTGAAATATACCATCAGTTCTAATGACAATGCAATTATATATATATATATATATATATTTATTAACAAATTACAAAAGCTTGTTTTTAAAAAAACTTTTTAAATTGATTACTTGTTTGAATTATGTGAAAGTTATAGTAAAAATCTAAGCGCGTGTAGAGGTATATGGATGTGCGGTGGTGAAACAATAGCTGCAACATTTTTTTTTTATTTATTTGTACATAAAAAAATTACAGGTTCAAACTTATCGACGGTTTCCGCACTAAGCTCGAGGCTTGTGTCGCTTTTGACTTTATTCCCTTCATTTTTAGTCCACATTGTGCTTTATGTTTAGGAAATGTCACGTTTGTTAATCTTTTAAATAATATATTACCGTAAGCTACGTAATTCATTAGTCAATATTAGAATATTACTGTTTTGAAGAAGCCATACTTTATAAGATGCGATACGTTCAAAGAGATTAGTTTACTCAAAGTATAGGTCATGTCTATATTTTGAGTTGCATTTTAACTAATCTATAGGAAAAAAAGTAACCCATATTATATTGGCATAGTTTTGGTCATTCGGTCAAAATATAATCAATAAAATAAAAGAGTTAACGTTGCAAAATACATTCATGACAACAACAACTAATTAAAATAACCAAATATCTATTGTAATAGATCGCAGTCCACTACTGGAATCGACTTGGGCCTCTTCAATGGCATTTGTTTCGCTCCTCGACAATACTATGTATAGTACCTTCATGTATTACTTATACATAATATGTTTGAAAGCATATTTGTCCGTTTTTTGTAGTTCTATAAGACAAGTTGTGCTTAGATTTTTTGTGTAAAAGACGCTATGAAAAAATACCCTGTCATAAGAAGTACAAAACATTAGATCGTTATGATTAATGAACACATGCTGAAAACCGTTCATTCATGCGACATGGTAATGTGTGAAATTCGCCGTATCCTCTAGAACGAAAAAAATACTCTTGTTAAGGTAGGAGTTTGGTCGACCTACATTTTACTTTTAAAAGCCCGGGTCGGCCTCAGGCTAATGGATAAAGAACCGTGTTTTTTGACATGTATTATTACAAACCCATTCAAATGTTCAGCGAACTGTAATGTATTTAATATCGACTCATGGCTGAATAGTAAACTAGCGTTTAGAAGAGTTGCCCTGTATTTATTATCTGTTATTTTACATCTGAAAATTGTATAATGAAGTTATTTATAGAATCCCCAAGTGCACAAAACTATTAATATTCATACCTGCTATAAAGGTCGATATATGTTGATGTGGATATTTAAGATATTGAAGAAAATCGAATGTAGTGGATCTTTATGATTTATATTATGGTGGGCTAAACGCAAAAGAGGCTTTACACATTCGGATACCATTTACTATTAGCACCTGAATGACTAAGCTTCGCTTTCACTAACTAATTTTTTAAGACAAGTCACACTCGGGTTTTAAAAAAAACTTGAGCGTAACTTGTCTAAAAAATTGGTAAAAATGAATCCTAGCTGATATATTTGATAAAAATCGGTTGATAAATAAAAAAAGACGTGTGGCACTCAGAGACTGCCGTGGTAAAGCTATTATATACATATGCATAGCATTTTTTATCAACATATGCACTTTTAATTATTTATTTATTTTTTATTAATGCAGTATGTAATATTGCGATTGAAAAATACTAAACTATTTTTCAAATGCTCCAATGCATTCGAAGCACACCACCATCTATATAATTGGTGCCATACTGACAACAAACAAATGTATGTTTAGAATTACCGGACCGTTAGAATTTATCAAGTAGCATAAGAACAACAATTTTAACATTTAGTAGTAATGAGTTATTGGCTGGAAGGTATAGGTGAATGATTTATGACGAAGGTGCCTCGAGTTAAAAATCTCAACTTGGCGTTGTCGTCTTTTTTCAATGTTTCCTGGCTATCGTAGTAAAATAAAACAAAAAAGATACGAAAACTTCACAACATACAACATAGGGCGCTGAGTGTGGATTTCGGAGCAGTTCGACAACGAATTGTTCGTGCATGACAGTTTCGTCGTTCGGAGCAGCTCGTCTCGATCCGTGTGAACTTCAGACAGATTCGTTGAATCGTCGTTCGGAGCAGCTCGTCTCGATCCGTGCCAACTTTGGGTGTCAGGTTTTTGTGTCACGGAATTTCTGGATTCGGTAGCCGCGCTCGAAAGCCGCGATAAAAGCTATACAATAATTTAAAAATATATCAGTTTCACGAATCATCACGACAAATGAAAATAGAATAGTAAACTAAACTAGTATTTCATGTTTTTGTTCCATTAAAGACATTTTTGCGCTACTGAAGACCATGGATCTCTATGTTCATGTTTTTTGTCCCTCAAAACAATTTCCAACCCCATAAATGAAAAAAATAAAGATGATTAATGATTATTCCTTTCATTATTGCTACTGGCGATGTTTTGGCCATTGATCGAACAAAAAGTGTCAAGTGTAAATTGTTTATTAAATTTACGGCGTATTCAGATGTTTTTTTTATGTGATTGATATTGGTGCGTTATGTGCCGTTTAGCATGGCCTTTTAGGAACCACTTTTTTCGATGGTAGATTTCTCTTTAAAATGTCAAGAAAAAAAGTTAGAATATTTATAATCTGACTACGTAAAATTTTTAATAGAATTTAAGTAATCTTTATCACCCAGGCTGTAACAACGGATCTATTTACACATCATTCATTACAATGGACTCAATAGTTTCTGCGCTACGGTAGAACATACAAATATACATACTCTGCTAAACTATGACCCTTCCTTTTGGCTTTACTGAGGTGAAGTAAAACAAGGAAAATAGGATAGTAAAATTTAGAAATGTGATCTGTAAATTTTTTGACTAGAATAAAAAAAATTATTGACTGATTTAACAGGAATCGATTTCACACATTTGTATGTAAATAATTTGGCTATCTGATTTTGACTAGAGTTAACTGATTAAAAAGTAATCGCTGTCACAAATTCGTATTTAATGTTACCAACTGATTTCATTATTGACAAACGCGTTCAAGAAAAGTTGCTTTTCGGTATAATATTAATATAATATCCTAAACATAAGCTCATAAGCGTGTCTCTTTGCATAGACAACTTCGTAATAAAATAAAGGAGACTCAAAACGTAATTACTACACGTCTTTCCTCATTTATTATGAGCTATAAGTATGTTTATTTAAGTTTAAGATGTCAGTATAAAGAAAATGGCGAAATGAAAATAAATTCATGCATTGTTAAAATGTTAAAAATGGATGTGCCATTGAATTATGAAGCGTTCCTTTTTTATTATTTTAACAAAATAATATTTTCTTCAGTTAACAGTAATTCGGGCGAGATTTTAATAAAATATTTACTTGATCTTTCTAAGCGTTTAAAGGAGCATTTTTAAAGCTTTGTCTTCATTACGTTTCACTTGTGATATACAATATTTATTCACATAGTTCTAAAAGGAGGAGGGTCTAAAGTTACTTTTATCGTAGTTTAGTTTCACAAAAACATTACATAAACTAGACACTTTTTTCATTATCCTTTTTAATCTCATATGTAAACATTTTGCATTTATAACAAGTATATATTATATCTTCTAAAGAAATCTTCTAGATGGAAGTTATAAAACTTTCAACTAAGAAATTAATTTAATTTTTGCGACTATATTAGAGGCTCATCCCAGCTTTGCACGAGAGGACATTTATAACAAAAAGTAGAGCGAGGTAAGGCTATATATATAGCTTGGCTGAATTTATTTGTGAATCATTTCAACGTAGTGACATACGTTAAAATAATAATCTAAGATCACGATATCCTACCCAGTGTCATGAACGCGCGTGTAATTAACCACTTAGCAGATCCTCATTATTTTCAAAGCCATTCAACGACTTTAGTGCCGCACATAACACTTAAAAATTTGCACACCTTTCTGAATCGTCATTTATACCTTTTTAAATATACAAAAAATAAATATGGCTGTTAGGTAGCGTAGATAGCGTTTATTGCAGGGGTTCGTTTATTGATAATTTTAAATAAAGGGATTAAAGTTTGAACACGTATCGGTGTTGCTCTCTGGTATTCATATTCAAAATTGTAATGTGAAATTAATGCTGAAACGTGCAAAAAATAATTTGGAAAATTGAACTATTTACTTGTAAAATGCTTCGAGTGTAAACGATTATTTTCATTTGTTAAAATTTGCTTATCATAACGAAACGATACTTTCGTTTCGTTATTATTAAATAGATTTTGTTTATTTGTGATATTATCTCAGCGTCTCATTCATTGATATTTTGTATAGAATTGTATAAAATTTGTCATACATTCTAGTTGTTTACTGACTTTAATATTCAAAACTGTAATGTGTATTGCTTGTAGCGTGATAGTATATACCGTGAGCAAATTTGATAAAAAAAGGTTATGGTTAAACCAACCGTAGAAGATGGAGATATTATGAGGTTGCAGACATTTTTTTGATTTTATTAAGAGGGGAACAATACTATACATTATTTTTGCGTAACATATAACAGCTATAAAATATAAACTGTACTCGCAATAGAAGTCTCATCAAAAATAAATTTTTCTCTCCGTTTTCGCAACATTTTTCAATGAGACGTATTATTGGTCATTGTCAGGTCATTTCATTGATACGTAAATAGGTGCGTACTATTGGTCGTAACATGGTGATATGCATCGCCCATATAATTTAAAGTTATATTAATATTTTATTTTTAGGGCTTTAAAACGTAAATACGTCTATCTAGACAGATAAAATTTTGCAATCGAATGAGTTACACACTCTTCAACTTTGTAATGTAATGTACAACTTGTAGATAATGACAAAGCGATACCGTTTGTTCCATTATTGTTTTAATTTCGTGTTATAATATTCGATTTAACAGATTTTATCACTAAACTTAATTGCGATGACGTAATAAATAATTGGCTCAATGGAATTCTCAAATTAAACAATAATAAATTTAAAAATAAAAGAAAAACGAAGTTATAATTGTTCGAATGATTAGAAGATAGATAAAAACTTAAGTTTTCTTCGTATCTTATTAAATTACAACTTCAAATTATTGAAGTCTGAAATACCAGAGAAACACACAAATATTGCACCAAACATACAAAATATTATTATTAAATTCCAAGAATTCCAATAGATAGAGCTCAGAGTTGAACATGAACACACTCGCTTTAATAAGAAACCCCCTCAAAAGACAATGTTGCTCCAACCTCTAACGACCTTAATCGTCAGAAAAAGAATAATACTTTAGCTGCACCAGAAGAACGGTCTTAATTAATAAATAAATAAATATTTCGAACATCTATCAGACAACGCCATCTAGTCCCAAGCTAAGCAGAGCTTGTGTTATGGGTACAAGACAACTGATACAAATAAATTTAATTTACTTTTTTTTGTAAATACATACATATTACACATAAAAAACATCGAAACTCCGAAAAAAATATTTGTAGATCATACAAACATTTGGTTCAACCCGGGAATCGAACCCGAAACCTCGTGATCAGCAGTCGCACACGTCAACCGCGAGACCAACTAGGCTGTCAAAGACATAAGACCTCATTATATTAATTTAACTTTAAAAAGTTGCATGCAAAAAGTATTCGTTAAGACTTAACTAAAGACTACTCATTTATTTCATCAAAATGCTTATACGACTCAATTTCACGGCGCAATGAATTAAGCTTTTGTCAGTAAGCCTACATTGATAAATTGTTTACACGCGTATCTAACTTAATTAACGCGAAGTAACAAAAGCTGTATTAATCATACACGTTGTCATATAAATTAAATTGGTAGCATTACTTTTCAGACTTCGTAATAAAAAACATAAAAATTAAATTAAAAAAAATTAAAAACAAAAAAAAATTAAAAAAAAACAAAAATCTCGTCAAAATAACCTGAGTTCCCTTTAAAAAGTAAAAAATAATGAAAGAAACTCAATCCTAAAGTACCTGAGTATACACTATTGTGTATTACATTCTGTATTAACATATGTGGCATATTTTCCCCACTTTCACCCCGAGAGTTTTTTCAGGGCTCAACCGATTTTCATTGAACATATTATTTTGTAATGTGCACGTGATGCGCTTTCATTTGAGACCCCACTCGATTACGTTTGCAGACATTTGGTTATTCTTCCCCACTTTCACCATCACAACTTTTAAACGACTCAACCGATTTTCATTCAAATTCATTCTGATTTCATACAAAAAAAACCTAAATTGAAATCGCTTCATCCGTTCATGAGCTACGGAGCCACAGACAGACAGACACGTCAAACTTATAACACCCCTCTTTTTGCGTCGGGGATTAAAAATAACTCAAACAGTACTTTACTTTATACCCATTTAAAAAAGAACACAGAGATAGATAATAGGTGGGAATATAGTGCATATAGTGGAATATTGAAATCTGGTGAATGGTCTGTTGTGTATCCTACAATGAAACAGTATATATTTCGTCAGTGGTATCCTACATGCAAATAGCCCAAATTCAGTCCACGATTTCTATATATGAATTTTTACGGGTTTGGAACCAATACGGATAATGCGAATCCACTCTAAGTCTACCGAAAACAACGGTTCGCATGATGAGTGCTACTTCTGTAATTTGCTTATTAACATGTTTGTCACGAATTTCATTATTATTTACTAACATAACATGACAGCCTTGAATAGCTCACCGCTGTACTGTGGCCTCTTATTAGGAAGCAGGTTTAACATTACAGTTGGCCAATACGGGTGATGTCTCTTGTGTTTTTTGTGTTTACTGAAATATTGTGTTATTTGTGTTCCTCTGAAGAGGTGTTGACTATCTGTATATCTCTTCAAAACGAATTAAACCTTCTTGTTATTTCTATGCAAAGTCATCTTTAATAAGTGTTAATTGAATTAAATAAGGTTTGTGAGCCTCTAGTAAAATTTTATCTACTATATTAAACTTCAAAACAGATTGTTCTGTAGAAGTTTCTCTGAAAATGTATGTTATGTCATTCTATTTAGCTATTTGCACCTAATTTAATTTTAATACGTAACTTAACATTTAAAAATAATGAGAAACAAAAACTTGTACAAAAATGTTTGCATGTTATATTTTACATCAAAAAGACTTAGACATTTTATTTAATTTTCATTCTTTCGTATTTTATTACTTCAATCTCACAATCCCTTTTATATTAAGTGAAAATGCTGGCATCAAAATGAAACTATTTTACAAATAACACTCATATTTTTAAATATCATGCAAAGTGAAAGTTTCAAAGTTACCTGGAACATTTTAGATTCAGCATTTTGCCTGCCATTGAACTCTTCGTATTGTTAGAAAATTAAAAGAGAAAATCAAAGGTGCTATTCATTCATTGCCATTAACCTCTTTGTTCCACAGATCAGAAAGTCATTTATCACGAATCTAATGTACTTGAATTCGTTCAATATTTTTTTACGGTTTTCAGTTCTTTTGATTACCTATCATTTAATGAATTTAGTTTCTAAATGGATCTTTTAAACCAAAGAATATGAGACAAATTGCTAACTTGAACTCAGAATTTAAGGGTACATCAAATCGAAATATAACACTGCAATGTAAGAGTATTTTCAGCAAAATCAGAATTTCACTAAAGTCATATTATTTCTTCACATTTTGGATACGAGCGATTAAGAGTGAATTATGTTATGTGATTTGAATATGCATTGTCCAGTAGTAGACTGCGACTGGATGACGATGATAATGATGACAATGATTTTCTAAGAAATATCAATAATATAAACATTAAATATATATATAATAAAATAAACATTAGTACACAATAAGTCTGAGTGAACCCCACATTTTGTTGATATTAGTTGTTAACCAAAATTGTTTCCTTATTTTTAACCGACTTCAAAAAAAGGAGGAGGTTTCTCAATTCGACGGTATTTTTTTTTATGTGTATTCGCGGAAAAATTCGTCGTTTATGAACCGATTTTGATGATTCTTTTTTTAATGAAAAGGAAATATCCCAATGGTGGTACCATGATAAGGATATTAAGATTTGATGATGGCATCCAAGAGAAATCGAGTCAAACCTTGAAGTCAGTTTTATTTTAGTTAAAATTTTACTTGTATGAGACTGAGTACGATAGACTGGACTAATATTTACTTTTAATTAGATACCGAGAACTTTCGCAAAAAACTACGAGTAACTCATGTATACAATAACATTGTATCAACAATGTCACTCCTTTTAAAAATTAATATCCTTTCTCCATTGTTGATCCACCGCACCGTACTCATAAACCGGGGTTACGAAGGACATAAAACGATGGCACCCTTCCTAAAAGAGAAAGGTTCTTTATAATAAAACCACATATATATTTATATTGCCTATGTAGTGGACATGTTATATTCAATTAATGAATTTAACTTTTTAACCGACTTCAAAAAAGCAGGAGCTTCTCAATTCGACTGTATTTTTTTATGTTTGTTACCTCAGAACTTTCGACTGGGTGAACCAATTTTGATGACTTTTTTTTATTTGAAGGCTAGTGCTACCCGTGTGCTTCCATATAAAATTGATCCAGTTCTTGAAGGCTGTATTTTTTTTTGTTAAAATGTTTGTTTTATAATTTAAGACATGTAATAACATGTGTATTCGTTGGTTCGTTAGTTGAAATACTTTACTATTAGTAGCTTGGATTTTAAACCCAACTACTTCAGAAGGATGGTTATGGTTTTTGTTAGTACACAATAACATTTGTAAGTAACCAAACCGATTATCTGTTATACTATACATACTTTGTAACTAATTTTGTTGTTCTATTTTACTTTGTGAATACAATAAAGATAAATAAATAAATAAAAATAAATCGATGATCACTGTATCCAAAATGTGATAGAGTAAAAAACGCGATTTGTTAAACATAGTGAAGGGTGCCTTGCGACATGATGAAGAAAATGGCTGGCAGCGGAGGGAAACGAATTGCCCAAGACAGGAATAGTTTTGCGTTCCTCGGGCAAGACCTTCGTTTAGCAAGGGACGGCGATAGGTTAATAGAAAGTAACTCGACACCAGTGGAAAATATATAATACACTTTTCAAGACTTCCACATCGTAAAGTCGGTAATATCGTAAAATCATATGTAAATACATTATTTCCAATTCCCTACTTTCTATTTGTAAATATTTTGGAAACGAATTGAGGGAAACATGATTTGAGCCGAGTAAATGGCCCGTTTTGCTGCCAAATCGCGCTACACAATGATCCTACATTTCGGTTTCTACATGAACAGATTATTTGTAATAATAACTGAAACCGGATTGAATTGGCAATCGATTAGAAATAGGGTCATAAAACTGATTCTCAATTAATTTTGCACGAATCAAAAGTTAACAATGAACGAATTGTAACATACTATTATATTTACTATACATATACCTTGGAACTTTGATAATTTTCTTAAAAAATAAAATAGAGACTTCAAGAAGTATGAACAATGTAACAATTTAAGTATACAAGCAAGCCAAATTAAGGCTTATCTTACACTTCCAAGGCACGCATTAAGTTTATTCTATAGATTAAGATAATCTTTCTACGCTTTTATTCATTAACAAAATGTCTCAAAACAAAAGCTTTACTCAGAACACCTTTTACCTTAAAAAGATTCAAAGATTAGTATCTATATAGTAATAAATTTCATTTGTAGATTTTATGATTACTTTGTTAGTCGTTTTAAATTTCGAAAAACTAGCTTGCTGAAATAATCTAGCTATAGTCGTTAATTGCCGGTCAAAAGAAATGTTACAGAAAATTTCCAAAATTTTGGTTAATAAACCAGAACATACATTTTGAGTCCCACTTAGGATACGCATCCTTGATTTATTATAACAAAAAAAAGATCTAGGCAGACAGAAAGACGGACAACGAAGTGATCCTATATGGGTTCCATTTTTGCTTTTGAGGTACAACACCCTAAAAACATGACAAATTTTAATCTTCTTTTTTCTAACTGCAAGAAAACGAAGAAACTGGTCTAATGTTAAAGTAACGGCAATTTTTGTGATCGTATATAACGCCGACCTCGCTTAAATTCTTTTTCGAGAGAAAAAAGGAACATTGTATTATTTATCAATATACGAACGAGTTTGTCCGTACCCGGAAAGGTCGTAACTTCCGACCCTAACCTGTTGAAATATCTCAACGCAAAACGAACACGTTTAGTTACTTATGTAGAAAATTCCAAATTTGTTTACGAAGCAAAAAAATCTTACCTTAGTTGCATATTATTATGTTTAAAATCCATTTGGAACTCAAGGCAGCGAGTTTATATAAAGTTAACGAGATTTTTCTCTACAAATATGCAATCAGTAAGTTCTTCAGCGTGATAGGATATCAGCTGAACCAAAAAGAAAAGAAAATCTAATGGAGTTATCGCGACCGATATTACAACGAGACGTTCGTAACTGCGAGCTGTGACACTAAATCGATATCTTGTCCAGCTTTATCGATTTAGCTTCTCATTCTCTATCTACCAAGTATGAAAGTAATAGGCATGTCTTTAGATTATGTACACATTTTAAGTTTTGTAATTATATTCTATTACAGTTTGCAGCAATCTGGGTGTCAACTTGATATTTGACATACACACAACATAGACCTTAATAGACTGACTGAATTCAGCAAAATGTACGACCTCATATTTTGAACAATATTAAACTTTTCTCGTACCTACCAACAATGATGTTATGAAAATATCATTGCCTAGCTACCATTTAAATGTGTTTCTGTAAGTGTTATTATTTAATTTTAATATTTAACGTATTTACTACTTTTTGTAAAATTAATTGTGAGGTTTTTGATTAGTTTTACAATGTCCATAACCTGTCATAATTGAGGACGCACAAGATAGTAGTGGTCGCCATACTCATTATGAAAGCAGACAATGTAATAATGCACCATAGTGACCAACACTATTGCGACCCAGGGAGATGCTTCTGCCTCGTTGGGGTCCTATTAGAGATACCTAATAATAAATAATGAAAATAAAAACTCAAGCAGTATCCCGTAAATTCAGGTTTTTTTTATGTATGGCCTACCAAAATGACTACACCGCCTGGTGGAAAGCAAAAGCAGAAGCCAAGAGTGGTGGTCTCCATACTCATTGCGAATGCAGACAATGCAACAACGCATTGTCTGCATTCGGTTGAGCCGGCCCGTTCGTGCTGAAATCAGCGTGGCTCTACTACCTTGATAATGGAAATTTACAATTGATAATGGAAAAGGGTTCTGAATATATTTTATACAGTACCTAAATTAAAAAAATAGAATAGTAAGATTGAAACCAATCATGTTAGTTATAAAGAAGATGGCCATATGGAATCCCTCCAAAGAAAAACCAGAACCTATAATTTATAATAAAATAAAAATTTATAATAAATTATGATCCTAGTAAAGTTTATACAACGAGTAGTTCAAAAATCTTCAAGTCGCCGTCCGACTTAGAAACTGTCTAAGGAAATGGTAAGTTCATTTATAAGATAGGATAGAAGTGGAAGGGACGCGTTTGCAAAACTTTTTGCCGTTTCTGATAACTATTTCGAATTCCTTAGTGAAATTATAATATCGTGTGAAATGTATATGTAAAGGTCTGGTCACTTACAAGTCCAAATTCAGTAATAATGTTACTTTTCTTTTTTTATTGATAACTCTATTTTTTTCTGAATCCTACAACGTATTACAATTATATTTCAACGTAAAAGACATCATATAAGTATAACCACAAAGTAAAATCTTATTATAGAACTCGTGGTAGAATGCATTTAAAGAGGATTTATTTAATTTGCAACCAGCAAACATTCAGTTAAGTCTCATGCGAATGTGAGCTCCACGTAATAGGACCTTGAATTCAATTGGCAAAGCACAGTAAGTATACACAAGCTCGGAGCCAGGATTATGTTTATATTCACTTGTTTATTTAAGGTATTATATTTACCTAGACGCTTTCTGTCCTTCCCGTAACGGGGAAACTTTACCGATACCAAGTGCACCTACACTTTTGATACTTAATACTATACCTACTTGTGAAAAATTAAATACTACTTATTAAAATCTAAACGTTGCCTTGTTGCCAACTTTATTGTCAGGTTTCAAAACGTTAGAAAGAAGAAAAAGTAATTATTACATGAAAGTTACTGAGTTACTTTCTCAACAGCTTGTTTTTGGGTGGAAATCCGAATTCTGAAATGATTTATCAACTTTCCGTTGAGCGTTAACCATCGTATTATAATGACTACGTGTTCCATTTCTTAATGGCTATTTATTGATGCAAAGTAGCATAATAAAGTTTTTACATTTGTATTAAACATTTTCTTTCCAATTTCCCTTGAGAGGTATGCGATGCACTTTTCTTTAACCAGTTTCTTTTATAAATAGTTCCAACTACTCTCTGTAAATACGCTTTTATAAAATCCTATTTTTGCTCTTACTCAATATGACAACTGCCTTGGGAGCCCCTGCTCAAGAAAAGTATGTAAAGAGACTACTACAACTATACGATTCGAAACTGAAGTACATTTGAGACTGTGTTATGCGAGTCTTTGTATGTAGATTTATAACAAATACTAATTTCTTATTTAAACAGAAGCGAGTTTACGAAACAGAATAATGGTAGTTTACTTGAAAATAAGATAGGTATAATATCCTTGTTACACTAAAAAACTAAAGGTTACAGCTGACAGTCCCAGCTGCGAACTGCATGCTGATAAAACTTGTTAATGCACATATAATTGTATTGTTTTAAACAAATATCTTGAAACATACGCTATTGTAATAAAATATTTGCAATGTTTTTTTTAAATTCTATCTAGCAAGCTAACGTAATCCTAACTATCCATGATGTTAATTTATTCGACGAACTGTTTAGTAATTAACTTATTTTCCCAATCTTAGAAGGATAGATGACACGACATACGAGGATAACATGTCGTGTCATACCTTTTAAAGAAAATGCTACTATTATTCTGCTTAATACGATAAATGCCCACAATATTATACTAATAATATGTTTGTTTAGGACTCGACCTCTATCAATTGTGGCAAATGGGAAATACACGTACATTTCGTATGCATGTGATGTTTGTATATGAAAGTGATTCCACTATAATCCAATACCGAATGCCTGATATTATCAGAAGAATGAACTCTAGGGACGATACCAACATTATCAAAATTAAATCGATTCTGCTAATGTTGATGACTGTTTCAATTTATTTTTTATGTAATATGGGGCAAATGAGCAGACGTATCACCTGATGGTAAGCGGTTGCCGCCGCCCATGGACACCCGCAACATCAGACGCGTCACAAGTGCATTGCCGACCTTTTGGGGATGGGGTTAGGGGTTGGGCTAAGGGCCTCCGGTATCCTCACTCACTCGCTGAAACACAGCGCAAGCGCTATTTAACACTGGTTTTCTGTGCGGCCGTGGTATTACTCTGCTCGAGCCGGCCCATTCATGCCGAAGCGTGGCTCTCCCACGGTAAACATGTAGTTCAGCTGCCTGCTTCTCTTAAAACAGTTGGGACCTACTATATCACTCTCTTTTCTTAATTAGTGTTCCCTCTGTCTTTCTTACTGTATATATAATGAGTATACTGACCGTACATCTTTATTAGCTCTACGACAGAGATGAATGAAATAAAATACACAGAGTAAAATGAAATACTAATTTTCTAATTGTACCTATGTTTATTTAAGTCAAGGGAAAGACTAAAATAGTGAAAAGAATCAGTATATCTATGTTAATCATAGTGTACAATTCATTAGTCTATAATTAGCAAAAATGTTGTACCCCTTTTTACGAAAGTTGTGCGAATAGAGGAGTATGAAATTTGAACACATATAACGAAGCAAATTATAGTAATCTATACATCTTCTATACAAATAAATAAAGTTGGAGTGTCTGTTTGTAATATTAAAATAACCGCTTTTTACTAAATTCCTAAATATGTATCCACGGTACATATAGCAAAAATGTTTTTTAAAAATGTTTGTCTGTCTGTCTGTTTATTTCGGCTAATCTCAGGAACAGCTGGACCGATTTTGATAGAACTTTCATTGATAGGTAGATGATATAAGGTGTAACTTGGGCTTTTTGGACTAGCTTTGCGGCGTCACCTGCGGAACCACGGGGGAACACACACACTCAGCTATATGAAATAAAAATCAGCTTTAACACCATTATCAGCTAAATATGTTATATTTTAATATTACACGTTGATAAAATTAACGTATAGATATACTTATAAGTACTATGTGTATAAACAGCATATACAATTTACTAGAAAGTACAATTTATTATCAGTGTTACAAATTCCACCATATTTTGTAGCAGAAATATGTACGTACGGGTTGACACTCGTGTGACAGGACAATTAACTATCACAAGCAGTTTAACAAGCCCTTTGTGCTTTCACATATACAAAAAGTAAGAGATATAGGACGAGCTTTATGTACTGTGATACAAAGAGAAATTTTTGAGACTAACTTTGCCCCGTGGCGTTACTCGCGGTACAACAATAAACGCGAGTAACACCGCGGGGTTCAGCTAGTCTATACAAATAAATGAAATTGGAGTGTCTGTTTGTAATATTAAAATAACTGCTTTTTACTAAATGCGTATGTATGCATACACGCTACATTTATAAAAAAAATCTGTCTGTCTGTCTGTTTGTTCCGTGTAATCTCTGGAAGGGCTGGACGGATTTTGACGGGACTTTCACTGGCTGATGATCCAGGGTGTAACTTTTTAGCTACTTTTTTTTAGACTAACTTTGTCTCGTGGCGTTACTCGCCGTACAACAATAACCGCGTGTAACACCGCGGGGTTCAGATAGTATTCTATATATTTAAAAACCTATATATTTACGTTATATGTATATAGTAGTAATACAAACCTTTAGGTTAAAAGAGCATATACTGCACCATAATGATTTTAAGTAAAACTGAATATTCATTCAAAAAAAAAAATCCATGTTGGGAAGTTGTAAGCTTGAGGAAAGTGTCCTTTGAAGTCATTTTTTCATACATTTTATAACTACACACGCGATCGTTACAATTTCGTAACGAGTAAAGGTCTGGATGAAAACTAATCTCTATTCATTTGTAAAGAGAGTTGATTTTAGTTCAATTGTTTTTTTGTAAATGTAACCATATGCTGTATTGTGAATTAATTCACGCTGCTGGGAAAATAAACAATACAACAAGGTAGGTAAATTTTATGTACGTAGTGCAATTCCTTAAATTCAGTGACGTCAAAAATTTCCCATTGTGTGTATTTCTTAAAATTTTCTTTCATTCTGTCATAATAGTGCCTGAAAGCTTTATACTTTTTACGATAAGGCCGTCCTTTGTAAATTGCTGTAATGTCTAGGGCCTAAATTACGTATACTTTACCAAAAATACCAAACACAGCGTTCAGTGAATTCAGGATAAGCTAACATTAGAAGGTTTTTTATTCGCTGACCTAAATTACTTCACTTTAAATGTAAATTATCCGCAACTCTTATAGAGTTGGCGTTTAATTTTAACATATTTCTCTTTATAGCACTCTTTGATGTATGCATTAATAACATCCTCTGGGCATTAGAATTAAATGATAATTAAATGATTTATTTAAATTTTACAACTTATCTATAATATATAATATAATATATAACATCTATAATTCCTCAAGTACAAATGTTTAGTTGGCTGCTTGTGTATAATAATATATAGTTAGCGATGTATATTAATTCCTTTGTCAACCGCAAGGGGTCGCACTGATTGTGTCTGAGAGTTTCTGAGATAAGTGCACGGAGCTTCCGTGGCTACATCCGATGCCATATCTCAGTTACATCGTGTGACACACATATGAACTAAAAGATTTAAATGTATATATTTATGTTGCACACTTATCTCTCTTTGTCGCTTCTTTCTTCTTTTGGGAACCCCTATTTTCAAACATTGTTTTTTGTAATAAATAAACTGCATCAAACGTGTTTATGACTCTTGCTCGACTCCTAATTACAGAAGCGTATCTTAGAACTTGACTAAATTTTTACTTTATCGGACACGAAAGAATTAATCAAAGTTGACCAATAGTTTAAAATACTATGGCGTGAATATAGATAGTAACCATCATCATCATCATGAGGCTATCGCAGTCCACTACCAGACATAGGCCTCTCCAATTGCATCCCACTTAGTTTAATCTTGGGCTTCTCGCATCCAGCTCCTGCCAGCCGGCCTTTGGACGTCCTACACTACGTTTGCCGAGACGCGATCTCCACTAAAGAACCCGTTTACCCCAACGATAATCAGCCCACTGCCACTTGAGCTTGCTAATCCTGTGAGCTATGTCGATGATCTTGGTTCTCTGCCGGATCACTTCATTTCTGATGGGATCCCTTAGGGAAACGCCAAGGATGGCCCTCTCCATAGCGACTTTGAACTTGTGGACCAACTGTGCCGTAAGTGTCCACGTTTCAGCTCCGTGTCTCATGACAGGTAGGACGCACTGATTAAAGACTTTCGTCTTTAGGCACTGTTGGATCGACGATGTAAAGACCCGACGAAGTTTCCTAAAGACCACCGACAAAAAACTTGCGAGATTTTGACAATCCATTTATTTACAGACTGTAAATGTACTAGTACTTTTTGTACTAACTGCACATGAAGAGGTTTTTAAAAAAACATCTGTCTTAGTTTAACTTAGTAGTTTAATATATTATTTAATTTTGGTAGTTCAAATAGTATTAATCTAGGTCACAAGAAATTCATCCCAACAATTTATTCTTTTTATTACAACTTATAACGGTTTTTTTATATGATTGATTAAGATTCAAATGGTTTCAGTTCAAAGCAAATGATGCCCTATCCAGTTAGAAATAACTGATATAAACGGAACATCGCTAGATGATGCTTAAGTTTCAATTTTGCTTTGCCAGAAATTTGAGATTACAACAAACAGAATTGAGGACTATACACTCTTATGATCAAATAGATCAGTCGGAATGTGGATGACGGAATGTAGACGTGTCTGAATAATAATTTTAATTTGAATCACAAATAAACAGAAAATTGTTATAACTTACGTATTAGTTGTGACGTTTTTACATTTGAAGCAAATATTTTGCTTTCCAAGCTGATTATAAATACATAATAAATTTAATAAGAGCAAAATATTAACGTTTATCACATATATTTTCATCACAACATTCGAGGAGCATTACTCTCCTTTATTTTTATTGATATTTATCTTTTTTACGTGTGGAAACCCCACGGACCATTACCTCGCCGGGGTTTTGCGGCAGGGTGGTGTGTAGATACAATTTTAGTTACAATATATCTAGATATAGATATTTGTCCTCAGCGATTCGTATGTGCTACATGAAGTGTGTATGCTTCAATTGCAGAAAATGTCTACGAACCTTACGTGCTTACGTAGGTACAGGACATAAAACAGTAATACGAACGAATAAAACCGCAACGTAGGTAACTCGCCCAAGATCCCTCGGGCTTCATCATAAAATATTACACGGCCTTTAGTAATTCTATACCTCTATCTACGTTACCATATTTTCTCTTGAAAATATAAACATATTTATAAGTGCATGTTAAATAAACGAGGGAATTAACGAGCGCTGAACAAATTGCTTAAAAATGTATGGCAACTGAGCGAACAGTCTGAAGTATTTTGAAATGCCCTTCATGATTATTTAAAAAGATTATTATTTAACTTGTAAATATTCTTCTTCTCTGAGTGTTTTTACATGTACCTATTAATTTTATATGTATGACATATGTTTGTGAGATAATAATAGATACATTTATTTCAATTTTTTTTTAATATAGATACATCCATGTACGAGTATATATATTTCATAATATATTATTTAATTGATATAATATTCAGTTTATGGTACGAGTATTCCTATAATACCTGACTATTAGTCGATTATAAACTGAATAAACGACATTACTAATAAAGTTACTACAGGTTACTACAGGATCGCCGTGTGGTGCCGGCATAGAATAGCTCCACCCCATCTCATCCCGTGGGTGTTGTAAAAGGCGACTATTGTAGGTGCATTTGTTTAATTCTGATATTTCATAATAACGTTAATATTTCTAAAATGTACATGTCTACAGTATAAACATTTTAAGGTAGGCAGTTTTCTTGTAACTTAACTTGGAACTTTTAATCTTACTATCTTTTGAACGTAAATTCTGAAGGTACTAGGTTAATTTAATCATAGTCTTAATATTATTGAAAGAAATAAAAACTAAAAATATTCTTAATTGATTTTAAACCATCTCTCATATAATCACTCTAATATATAAAGGCGAAAGTTTGTGAGTGTGTATGTTTGTTACTTCTTCACGCTAAAAGTACTGGACGGATTTTGATGAAACTTTACAGTAATATAGCTTATACATCAGAATAACACAAAAGCTACTATTTGCCGCGATAACCGATATACACGTGGGCGGCACCGTTTGCAACAGCTAGTAAAATATAAATCTCCTACTTGGCAAGGGGCGTACTAATAGCAGACACACCGTACTTGTCATTAATGATATCCATCATTAAAATTGTTTAACTGGACCGTTTTACAAGGTCTCAACAAGGAATACTTCTAATACAAATAATATTTTCTACAACATGAGTTTCAAATAAGTATCTATATCTACTTTCAGAATCAGAGCAAATCGAAGCAAAACATCACTTGAAGTTAGATGGAGTTTCCTAAAAACAAATAAACTGTGTTAATTTCCACGAACTGTAACTAAAACTACGCCGGTGATTTAAACTACCTTTGGAAATAAAAATTAAATTTGAGATATTTATATTTTCTCTTTAAGAAAAAATCAGAAAGTATAACAAACTTGAGATCACGTTAGTGTCTTACACGTAGCAAACAAAGAACGAATTGTGTGTGCTCTGAAAATTAAAAAGTTGAGCTCAAATTTTGATACGATAAGCAACTTGCTTTGCTATTTTTCGCGTCCATTTTGTTCCTTATTTTTTATTCAATGCAACCACAATATTCTACAGCTTGTAGAGTATACCTAGTATATAATAATATTATTAAATACGTGACCCTACAGACGATGTAATCTCAAAATTTCAATAAACTTCCTTTCATTCCAAAAAGAATATCATTTACAAATTTCTCCAAAATCCCCTTTGTTGTGTGTGCATTTTTAAGTGATTGTTTTTTCACTATCCATTCTTTACAACGCTAATGTCATCTACTTTATCTGTAGTAAATGAAAAAAAAAGTGTCAACTTCCATAATCATTTAAATCTCTTAAAAATTGTGAGAATGAGAGATATGGGACATCACTAGTATATATAGTAACTTCCAGTACAGAAGGCCAACCATTATAATGGAAACCGCGAGACTCTGATGGGAAATTTGAATCAACTCTAGATTAGATAAGGCAGTAATTATGCGCGCGTATCAAAATTCTACGTTCAAATTTAAGGCTCAAAGATGAAAGCATAATCCTGATTCTAAGGAATAAATTAACAAAACATTAGGTTTGGTTTTGTAAAAGAAATGCAAAAACGGAAAAACTTATTTATTACACATGACTCAGATTAAACTAAGCTTCGTCTACGAAAACGCTCTGAGCCCATAGGCAAAATAATTAGACTGTAAAAACCATTAAGATGGAAAAACACGAAAATTTCTATCTCCATATCCCGCAAGATCTTAATTTATTTTATAAAATTAGTTTCCAACACCAGAGATTTATCAAGGTTAAATAGATAAATATCCTATCATAAGATTTTATTAAGATATTAAATGCTAGAAAATAATATAAATTGAAATCCAGAATCAACCAAACGGGTAAAGGTAACCTAAAACCTTTGATTTATACATACGCAAATAAGCTGTTAAAAAATCATTCATCCTAAGAGCGAAATTCAAAAACCTAACCTGTTCTAACATTAATTTAACTCGTTTTTATTACAGAAACGGTCATTGACTTATCTTCTTCAAAGTCAAACTAAAGCTCATCAAAACACAAACGTCCCAAATTAATCATAATTGACACGTTTGAAAGTTTCTAAAGTTAGAACTCAGTAAAACATATGTATGATCTAAAACATAAAATTGTGGCTAAGCTCCTTAAATAAAGATAAAAAAAAAACTAAATTCCACTAAATTAAATTGGTTTTTCTAAATTCAAGTGACACTGGAAGTTTACTAAACTCTAAACTCCAAATCGTATAAATGCAATATAAACTTTTGCGGTATGCGTACTATTTCCATATATTTTATTAGTCGTGAAACATATTGTTTGACTTCCAAAAACCAATATTCCACTCGGTCAGCAGTTAAATGGAAATGTTTTGTTGAGTTTTTATTTTGCTGGTACTCTGTGTATTTTTTCATCGTGAGAATTGTACGGTGGCTTCTATTTATATTTCGGAAATACGATTTCGGAAATTTGCTTATGATTTCTGAAAACTAACTTTCAAGGACAATCTTCTAGTCCTAACTGAATAAACCAGCTGCCCACTCACTACCATGCATTTAGTAAATTACTAGCTGAACCCCGCATTGTTACCCGCGGTTATTGTCGTACCGCGAGTAACGCCGCGGGACAAAGTTAGTCTAAAAATGTAGCCTAAGTTACTCCCTGGATCATCAGCTACCTGCCAGTGAAAGTCCCGTCAAAATCGGTCCAGCGGTTCCAGAGATTACCCGGAACAAACAGACAGATAGACAGACAGACAGACCTACAGACAGACGGACAGACAGACAAAAATTTTAAAAAATACATTTTAGTTATATGTGCCGTGTTTACATACATATGCATTTAGTAAAAAGTGGTTATTTTAATATTACAAACAGACACTCCAATTTTATTTATTTGTATAGATATATAGATAAAATGTTGTTATTATCATCTTGTACTCGTTTTATGACGTAATTTCTTTATGAATTAACACATCCATTCCCTTATGGCAGAGTATCAATGAGGTTTGACAGTAGCACTTAAATATTTTGTACAAGCGAAGGCAACAATTACAGAGATTCGACAAGCATCCATCGTAAATCACAATAATAAAAACCTACGAACAGTCAACTTCTAAGACAGACAGTAGAAGCATTAGTTATTATTTGATTGAAGTAAATGTTAGTACCTGCGATATATACGGTGTATAAATATATCTAATACTAGCTGAACCCAGCGGTGCTACCCGTGGTTATTGTTATACCGCGAGTAACGCCGCGGGACAAAGTTAGTCTAAAAAAAAGTAGCCTTAGTTACTCCCCGGATCATCAGCTACCTGCCAGTGAAAGTCCCGTCAAAATCCGTCCAGCCGTTCCAGAGATTACCCGGAACAACAGACAGACAGACAAAAATGTTTTTAACTACATTTTTGGTATATGTATCGTGTATACATACACATGCATTGATTAAAAAGCTGTTATTTTAATATTACAAACAGGCACTCCAATTTTATTTATTTCTATAGATGTATGTTTCAAGGATAAAGTATAACTAACTAACTTTCAGTTAAACGGACACTTAGAAAATGAAGATACACCCACTAAATGATCTTTGACCTATGTGACAAACAATCACATCACCGATAATCAAATCATGACAAGTATTTGTCACAAATTCCTTTTTGTTTTCGTCGATCTCCCACCTGGGTCAGATATTTGATTACCTTTTTAGGACTGCCTATGATTTGATTTTGTTTATTTCACGAGCTTTCATTGAAAAAAACAGAGGAAGTCTGAGACAATGTAGTAACTGTTTGGCGGCAAATAGAACATGACAGATTTCTTTCATTGGAAAGCTAAACTGTGAACACAATTACTAGTAATTAACATAGAAGTATATCGGATAATAGCAGTAATAACCTCTGACTACATATAAAACCGTTTATATAATCCGAAAAATGCTTTGTTATTTATTTATTTTTTATAGTCAGCTGCCAAAAATGACTCTGCTCTGCCTGATGGAAAGCATGAGCAAAATCCAAGAGTGGTCACCATCCTCATTGCGAATAAGCACTATGCAGCATGGTGACCCGCACTATGGCGGCTTGGTGAGATGCTTTTTCACGCCCCGCTTAAAGGGCCCGGGATCATAGTGGGAAGGAAACATGTATTCTGGTAGTGAGTTTCAGGTTGTGACCGCTCGACACAGGAAGAAAGAACCGAAGCGATGAATACGAGAACGTATGTCTACTCTGAAGCGGTGACTTCCTAAGCCAGCACGTGTTGTCCTGTAGAGGAAGTAAGAGGGAGACATTAGTTGGAAGAGCACTTCAGAACACTCTCCATGATGAAAGGGATAGAGGACTGCCATAGAGGTGATATCTCTACGCAACTGCAGAGGCTCAAGGGACTTGGTGGCTTCGGAACTGTTGACAATGCGGATTGCTCGCCACTGCAACCGATCAAGAGCGTCAAACAGGTACTGTGCGGCACCATCGCAAAGATGAGAACAGTATTCCACGCACAAGCGAACCTGGGTCTCGTAAAGAAGATACAGATGCCTCGGCGAGAAGAACCGTCTCACCTGGTTTAAAACACCTAGTTTACGCGAGGCCGCTTTAGTGACACTTTCAACGTATTCGCGTGGGTTGAAATCTCGGCATATATCCGTGCCCAGGATATCGAACCTACCTTGTAGTGGCGTTCGAGTGTTTTGAAAAGTGGGCAGGGGAAGGAATGGAGACTTTTTGACAGAGTTCGCGCACATCTGTGTTTTTTGGCGTTAAACTCGACCAGATTCTCACAGCCCCATTAAGAAATGGGTCCAGAACATGGTCGAGTTGAAAGACAAGCTCCGGTCGTTTTTTCTCAACATCTGCAGATGTTCGCCCGGTCCCACCGTCCGTTCACCAACCGGCACGACGAGCCACTCCGTGGTTTATGCGCGACCTGACGGGGTAGCCTCCCAGGGTGGTTAGCCGAGGTTGGGCCCCTCTCTATGCCGCGGGTGGCCAGCGGCACCATCGTTTCTGCGGGTCTCCCTGGCCTTCTGCTCGATCCACCCTCTACAAGACTCTACGAGCATTCCACTGCTCACACACTTACCCCGATAACTGTCACCACTGCATCACTGAGCCTCCGGTCTCGCACTCACCACCACGACAGCACCAAAACTGTCATTTTAGGTTGGTCTTCTGTGCGAGGGTAGTACCTCCCCGGTCGAGCCGGCCCGTTTGTACTGAAATCAGCGTGGCTCTACTACCTCTATTTATTTTATTATTTTCGTATATGTTAAACAGTCAAGCTATATTCAAATCACTAGCTGTATACATTGTACCATAAAATAAACATTTATTTCAACTATCCTTAAACTTTTCCTGATAGGCCATCTTTGTACCATCAATCACAACAAACTAAAAAAAAAAACCCGAAACAAAAGACATACGGCATAATTCTAACAAGTAAACTTTAATAAATAGCTGTCGTACAACTAACTATAATATATGTATGTACGATGTAATTGTCAACCTGCGTAAAACTCAATGCTAATATGGCCGGTGTGTTTGCATTTACGGCCATCGTGTGGACAGTATAAACAAAGACCTGTAAATTATTGATCATTGACAACTCAAAAGAGTTTACAGCTGAGGTAACATTTTGAGTAGGCAACCTGCTAAGGACTTCGACCATTACTTTTTAATTTATTTTATTAAGGTTTACCAATAGTTGTTACACATATTACAAACATACGAATATACTGAATATGTCTTTAATAATAATACTAATTATTAATAGTTTATTTTAGTGCGTTTGACAACCGTCGACATCAACCAAATCGCTGCACTTATTTCAATGTTGGCACATGCAGGATATAGATAAATTAGCACCAAACACTGTATGGCAGAGTATATAAGTGTTAGAGTTGAGACAACAATTAGGCAAAACTAAACAAAGCTACTATTTGCCGCGATAACCGATATACACGTGGGCGGCACCGTTTGCAACAGCTAGTAAAATATAAATCTCCTACTTGGCAAGGGGCGTACTAATAGCAGACACACCGTACTTGTCATTAATGATATCCATCATTAAAATTGTTTAACTGGACCGTTTTACAAGGTCTCAACAAGGAATACTTCTAATACAAATAATATTTTCTACAACATGAGTTTCAAATAAGTATCTATATCTACTTTCAGAATCAGAGCAAATCGAAGCAAAACATCACTTGAAGTTAGATGGAGTTTCCTAAAAACAAATAAACTGTGTTAATTTCCACGAACTGTAACTAAAACTACGCCGGTGATTTAAACTACCTTTGGAAATAAAAATTAAATTTGAGATATTTATATTTTCTCTTTAAGAAAAAATCAGAAAGTATAACAAACTTGAGATCACGTTAGTGTCTTACACGTAGCAAACAAAGAACGAATTGTGTGTGCTCTGAAAATTAAAAAGTTGAGCTCAAATTTTGATACGATAAGCAACTTGCTTTGCTATTTTTCGCATCCATTTTGTTCCTTATTTTTTATTCAATGCAACCACAATATTCTACAGCTTGTAGAGTATACCTAGTATATAATAATATTATTAAATACGTGACCCTACAGACGATGTAATCTCAAAATTTCAATAAACTTCCTTTCATTCCAAAAAGAATATTATTTACAAATTTCTCCAAAATCCCCTTTGTTGTGTGTGCATTTTTAAGTGATTGTTAACATAAGAATATGCATAACTAATGTATTTAATAGCTTTTATTATCCTCAAAAGTATTTTTTCACTATCCATTCTTTACAACGCTAATGTCATCTACTTTATCTGTAGTAAATGAAAAAAAAAGTGTCAACTTCCATAATCATTTAAATCTCTTAAAAATTGTGAGAATGAGAGATATGGGACATCACTAGTATATATAGTAACTTCCAGTACAGAAGGCCAACCATTATAATGGAAACCGCGAGACTCTGATGGGAAATTTGAATCAACTCTAGATTAGATAAGGCAGTAATTATGCGCGCGTATCAAAATTCTACGTTCAAATTTAAGGCTCAAAGATGAAAGCATAATCCTGATTCTAAGGAATAAATTAACAAAACATTAGGTTTGGTTTTGTAAAAGAAATGCAAAAACGGAAAAACTTATTTATTACACATGACTCAGATTAAACTAAGCTTCGTCTACGAAAACGCTCTGAGCCCATAGGCAAAATAATTAGACTGTAAAAACCATTAAGATGGAAAAACACGAAAATTTCTATCTCCATATCCCGCAAGATCTTAATTTATTTTATAAAATTAGTTTCCAACACCAGAGATTTATCAAGGTTAAATAGATAAATATCCTATCATAAGATTTTATTAAGATATTAAATGCTAGAAAATAATATAAATTGAAATCCAGAATCAACCAAACGGGTAAAGGTAACCTAAAACCTTTGATTTATACATACGCAAATAAGCTGTTAAAAAATCATTCATCCTAAGAGCGAAATTCAAAAACCTAACCTGTTCTAACATTAATTTAACTCGTTTTTATTACAGAAACGGTCATTGACTTATCTTCTTCAAAGTCAAACTAAAGCTCATCAAAACACAAACGTCCCAAATTAATCATAATTGACACGTTTGAAAGTTTCTAAAGTTAGAACTCAGTAAAACATATGTATGATCTAAAACATAAAATTGTGGCTAAGCTCCTTAAATAAAGATAAAAAAAAAACTAAATTCCACTAAATTAAATTGGTTTTTCTAAATTCAAGTGACACTGGAAGTTTACTAAACTCTAAACTCCAAATCGTATAAATGCAATATAAACTTTTGCGGTATGCGTACTATTTCCATATATTTTATTAGTCGTGAAACATATTGTTTGACTTCCAAAAACCAATATTCCACTCGGTCAGCAGTTAAATGGAAATGTTTTGTTGAGTTTTTATTTTGCTGGTACTCTGTGTATTTTTTCATCGTGAGAATTGTACGGTGGCTTCTATTTATATTTCGGAAATACGATTTCGGAAATTTGCTTATGATTTCTGAAAACTAACTTTCAAGGACAATCTTCTAGTCCTAACTGAATAAACCAGCTGCCCACTCACTACCATGCATTTAGTAAATTACTAGCTGAACCCCGCATTGTTACCCGCGGTTATTGTCGTACCGCGAGTAACGCCGCGGGACAAAGTTAGTCTAAAAATGTAGCCTAAGTTACTCCCTGGATCATCAGCTACCTGCCAGTGAAAGTCCCGTCAAAATCGGTCCAGCGGTTCCAGAGATTACCCGGAACAAACAGACAGATAGACAGACAGACAGACCTACAGACAGACGGACAGACAGACAAAAATTTTAAAAAATACATTTTAGTTATATGTGCCGTGTTTACATACATATGCATTTAGTAAAAAGTGGTTATTTTAATATTACAAACAGACACTCCAATTTTATTTATTTGTATAGATATATAGATAAAATGTTGTTATTATCATCTTGTACTCGTTTTATGACGTAATTTCTTTATGAATTAACACATCCATTCCCTTATGGCAGAGTATCAATGAGGTTTGACAGTAGCACTTAAATATTTTGTACAAGCGAAGGCAACAATTACAGAGATTCGACAAGCATCCATCGTAAATCACAATAATAAAAACCTACGAACAGTCAACTTCTAAGACAGACAGTAGAAGCATTAGTTATTATTTGATTGAAGTAAATGTTAGTACCTGCGATATATACGGTGTATAAATATATCTAATACTAGCTGAACCCAGCGGTGCTACCCGTGGTTATTGTTATACCGCGAGTAACGCCGCGGGACAAAGTTAGTCTAAAAAAAAGTAGCCTAAGTTACTCCCCGGATCATCAGCTACCTGCCAGTGAAAGTCCCGTCAAAATCCGTCCAGCCGTTCCAGAGATTACCCGGAACAACAGACAGACAGACAAAAATGTTTTTAACTACATTTTTGGTATATGTATCGTGTATACATACACATGCATTGATTAAAAAGCTGTTATTTTAATATTACAAACAGGCACTCCAATTTTATTTATTTCTATAGATGTATGTTTCAAGGATAAAGTATAACTAACTAACTTTCAGTTAAACGGACACTTAGAAAATGAAGATACACCCACTAAATGATCTTTGACCTATGTGACAAACAATCACATCACCGATAATCAAATCATGACAAGTATTTGAGTGGCGCTAAGTTTAGGTCACAAATTCCTTTTTGTTTTCGTCGATCTCCCACCTGGGTCAGATATTTGATTACCTTTTTAGGACTGCCTATGATTTGATTTTGTTTATTTCACGAGCTTTCATTGAAAAAAACAGAGGAAGTCTGAGACAATGTAGTAACTGTTTGGCGGCAAATAGAACATGACAGATTTCTTTCATTGGAAAGCTAAACTGTGAACACAATTATTAGTAATTAACATAGAAGTATATCGGATAATAGCAGTAATAACCTCTGACTACATATAAAACCGTTTATATAATCCGAAAAATGCTTTGTTATTTATTTATTTTTTATAGTCAGCTGCCAAAAATGACTCTGCTCTGCCTGATGGAAAGCATGAGCAAAATCCAAGAGTGGTCACCATCCTCATTGCGAATAAGCACTATGCAGCATGGTGACCCGCACTATGGCGGCTTGGTGAGATGCTTTTTCACGCCCCGCTTAAAGGGCCCGGGATCATAGTGGGAAGGAAACATGTATTCTGGTAGTGAGTTTCAGGTTGTGACCGCTCGACACAGGAAGAAAGAACCGAAGCGATGAATACGAGAACGTATGTCTACTCTGAAGCGGTGACTTCCTAAGCCAGCACGTGTTGTCCTGTAGAGGAAGTAAGAGGGAGACATTAGTTGGAAGAGCACTTCAGAACACTCTCCATGATGAAAGGGATAGAGGACTGCCATAGAGGTGATATCTCTACGCAACTGCAGAGGCTCAAGGGACTTGGTGGCTTCGGAACTGTTGACAATGCGGATTGCTCGCCACTGCAACCGATCAAGAGCGTCAAACAGGTACTGTGCGGCACCATCGCAAAGATGAGAACAGTATTCCACGCACAAGCGAACCTGGGTCTCGTAAAGAAGATACAGATGCCTCGGCGAGAAGAACCGTCTCACCTGGTTTAAAACACCTAGTTTACGCGAGGCCGCTTTAGTGACACTTTCAACGTATTCGCGTGGGTTGAGATCTCGGCATATATCCGTGCCCAGGATATCGAACCTACCTTGTAGTGGCGTTCGAGTGTTTTGAAAAGTGGGCAGGGGAAGGAATGGAGACTTTTTGACAGAGTTCGCGCACATCTGTGTTTTTTGGCGTTAAACTCGACCAGATTCTCACAGCCCCATTAAGAAATGGGTCCAGAACATGGTCGAGTTGAAAGACAAGCTCCGGTCGTTTTTTCTCAACATCTGCAGATGTTCGCCCGGTCCCACCGTCCGTTCACCAACCGGCACGACGAGCCACTCCGTGGTTTATGCGCGACCTGACGGGGTAGCCTCCCAGGGTGGTTAGCCGAGGTTGGGCCCCTCTCTATGCCGCGGGTGGCCAGCGGCACCATCGTTTCTGCGGGTCTCCCTGGCCTTCTGCTCGATCCACCCTCTACAAGACTCTACGAGCATTCCACTGCTCACACACTTACCCCGATAACTGTCACCACTGCATCACTGAGCCTCCGGTCTCGCACTCACCACCACGACAGCACCAAAACTGTCATTTTAGGTTGGTCTTCTGTGCGAGGGTAGTACCTCCCCGGTCGAGCCGGCCCGTTTGTACTGAAATCAGCGTGGCTCTACTACCTCTATTTATTTTATTATTTTCGTATATGTTAAACAGTCAAGCTATATTCAAATCACTAGCTGTATACATTGTACCATAAAATAAACATTTATTTCAACTATCCTTAAACTTTTCCTGATAGGCCATCTTTGTACCATCAATCACAACAAACTAAAAAAAAAACCCGAAACAAAAGACATACGGCATAATTCTAACAAGTAAACTTTAATAAATAGCTGTCGTACAACTAACTATAATATATGTATGTACGATGTAATTGTCAACCTGCGTAAAACTCAATGCTAATATGGCCGGTGTGTTTGCATTTACGGCCATCGTGTGGACAGTATAAACAAAGACCTGTAAATTATTGATCATTGACAACTCAAAAGAGTTTACAGCTGAGGTAACATTTTGAGTAGGCAACCTGCTAAGGACTTCGACCATTACTTTTTAATTTATTTTATTAAGGTTTACCAATAGTTGTTACACATATCACAAACATACGAATATACTGAATATGTCTTTAATAATAATACTAATTATTAATAGTTTATTTTAGTGCGTTTGACAACCGTCGACATCAACCAAATCGCTGCACTTATTTCAATGTTGGCACATGCAGGATATAGATAAATTAGCACCAAACACTGTATGGCAGAGTATATAAGTGTTAGAGTTGAGACAACAATTAGGCAAAACATAGTGTAGAGTACTCTGCAGGACGATGGACTGAGGACTTGAAGAAAATGGCTGGTAGCGGATAGATGTGGATGGCTCAAAACCGGGACGGTTGGCACTCTTTGGGGGAGGATTCAACAGTGAATGGCAGTACACCGAAGAGAGAAAGCTGCATGGCGCAGAGTCGGAACCATTTAATGTCATTCTACTTTCGGTATAATTTAATAAGGCTTTTGAAATTTGTTTCATGCTTATTCAGCGTCGTTTTTTGTCGTGGTTGGTTTTAGTTGTTACTTTATTTTTACAATGATAGAGAAAAACTCACATGCCAGAGGGCTATCAATACTTTGTGGTTAGCGCCATTATTATCTCTTAACACTCATTATTACTATACATAGCATGTATTATACTCGTAAGTATTAACAGTTATGTATGGATAATCCACTGCCAATAAAACAATAATCGATGACAGCTGAAAAATAGAAATGGGGCTGTCAAATTTACGGGGTTACGGGCATTCGACATCATGAAATAATAAAGGAATTCTCTAAAACTGTTTAACACAAATCTATATTTTATACACTAAGTTTTTTAAAAACATTTTGACGTTATTCGTTGTCGAAAATGTTAGCGGTTATTGAGGGAGCAAAAGGAGTAAAAAGTTGTGTAAGATATGAGTTTCCACGTTAATTATTCTTAACTACATCCTACAGAAGCTGGCTAAAAAAAGACGAGCTTACAAAAAATGCAGAACGAAGCTCTATCGCCTACGTAGCTTAAATAATGTTAAACAGTTGGGACTATTTTATACGGGGCTTTAATTATTTCATGTAATAGTGCTTTTTTAGCATATTTTAAGGATTAAATTGCGAGCTTGATTTTGGGTATGAACGATTAACAAAAACCCAATGTTTCTATTAGTTAAATAAACACTCAAAACACAAAAGTACGAGTTGCCTTAGGTCTCTACAACTTTATTTGTAAGAGTGCTTGGTAATAATTGTAAGGAAGATGAGAGCATACAGTCCTCGCATACTTCGCTTATTTTGCAGTTGTAAAAAAAGGTGGACAGAATAGTTTTGATGAAAAACGAAAGTAACGTAAAGCCTTTGTAGATAAAATAAATAAATAAATATTTCTACCGAATAAATCCCTTAGCCTGGCTCAATTTAAAATATTATCATTTGGACAAATAACACTATATTCATTTAAAACTACCTGTTATTTATAGCTAAAGAATTATTTAAATATTTTTAATTCATTTTCTTTTTACGCGTTTCATCAAGAATTTTATTTAATACAAGACAGTAGTGTACTGGACTTTAGTACGTCTTTGCAAGCTCTAACTCCAGTTAGAATAGCTAGAAATGTAACAAAAATAATGGCAAAATGTGACTGTTACAAAAAAGGCAATCAGCGAATAGAACTAAGGCTCTCTTATTTCATCTGGAGATTATATCCAATCTATCTAATGATATATTAGTAACTCCTATCTCATCAGTCGGAATTTCATTATACGTCTGACGGCTGATCGGTCAGCCTCGATCTCATTCTATGACTTATTTATTTCTTGAGTTATTTTATTTTGGTATCATAGTCTCAATGTAACCTGTCTAAAAGTAAAAGGAATTTAGATGTCCATTTTAGATATTAAATATTTCGAATCAATAATAATCAATCAATAATTTAATTCTACGGGCCTCAAAGGCTGGTCATCCGTGTTTCGACATTTACTTAAACTCATCTCAAATTAACTTATTAAAAGTGCGTTTTAAGTATATTTTTAGCTTTTACTCAAAAGTTATTTTAAACGAGCTGACCCACGCAACTTTGTTTACGTCTCTTAATGCCCATAGCGTAATAATTCCCCCCCGTTTTTGCAACATTCTTCATTGGTGCTCCGCTCCTATTGGTCTAAGCGTAATGATATATAGCCTATAGTCTTTCTCGATAAATGGGCTATCTCACGCTGAAAGAATTTTTCAAATCGGACTAATAGTTCCTGAGATTAGCGCGTTCAAACAAACTGTTCAGCTTTATATATTGGTAAAGATATCGGAAATAGTAGATTTTTCTTTGTTAAAGGGTACCTACCTTATATGTTTTTATCATACCCATATTCAAAATATATTTTGGTGATTGGTTATATACCTAAGACAGTGAAAGCATAACATACAAAATCAATTTCGATTTATAAGATTAGTTAGTAACAACAATTTCAGCCGCCCACAAGATGAACATAAAAACTAATGTTAGGCAAATATAGAAGTTCAAAGTTTCACTTTAGACATGAACTTAATTTTCACGGTAAATGACTTCAAGGTTCTCGGTTTATGGATACACTTTATTGTTCGAGGCCCTAAGTATCTGTACTAAGTAAAGCCTGGAGTTTACATAGTTTTGAACATCCGATACTTTCCAATGCCTTTCGAATGTTCGGTAATTAATAAAATCAAGTACATAGTACGAACTCCTACGTCATGATATTACAAGTAAGATGAGTAAATACTTCAAATCACTTCTCAGTGCTCAAAGTTTAATCAGATTAAGTTTTAGACAGCTTAGATCAAACTTTTGTAAAAGAAGACTAACATTTAGATAAGTCCGAAATGTCTGAATATTATTAAATCATTTGTATTAAAACTAGTTTTTATCCGACTACAGCAAAGCCAAACGAAGGTTATGTTATGTTTTGACAGGCTATGTATGTATGTATGTATGTATGTTCATTTGTTCCCTCAAAGCTCCTTAACTACTCATTAGAACTGGACAAATGTGGTGTCGTTAGAAGCGTCATAATCGTCTGCTGGTTATAGGCTATATTATATATATTATATGACGTGTCACTGAATCTAATGTGGCGCCCTCTAGTCGGCGTAAAGTACTGTATTAAAAAAGATATTCGAGAGAGTTTGGTATCATACGAAACGGCGTTACTTGTACATTTAAAAAAAATATATATTAGCACGTTCTCGTGACTTTGTCCGTATTTATTCGATAATTGTGATATTTCTATGGTACCTATTTAAAATATACTTTGCAAAGAAAATTATATTATAGAGGCATCAAAACATTTTAAATAAAAAAATTAAAAACTAAAACCCAACTACGACAAAAACAAAGCTGAAAAAGCATGAAACAAGACTATGGTATATTACACTTTATGGACTACGGCTGTAGTCCATAACATTTTAACAACGCGTAACTACGGCTTTTGAAACTTGTTTCATGCCTTTTCAGCGTCGTTTTTTGTCGTAGTTGGGTTTTAGTTTTAAATATTTTTAGTTGATTATTTTTATAAAAATCTATAGCACATTTTCGATATTTTCGAGTAACTAGAGTTGCATAATCATTTACAGAATAAAATACTATGCTGTTTTATGTGAAGCATCAGTAAAATGGTGAATCATGAACTTTTGGATATTTCACTCACATTGCTTTTTCATTTTATGGTAAAACATTACAAAATATATTATTCTTTAGTTTTATTTTTTATGTTTTAAAATATCTTATAACTAAGTAAATTATAAGCTCCGTAATAAACACAGTCATGAAATAACTGATAGCAAAAATTTATGCACCGAATGCATTGGCACAAAAAAAACATCACATCACAATAAACAGAAACGAAATACCAATGCAGATGACGCATGGCCAAAATATCTCGTCTCCGAAATATTATAAACTCATCTCAAGAATTTCCAATACTTAAAATACTTGCGATGTTCCCTTCATAAAAATGCAAATGGGAAACCGATCGTGATGCTGGACCTGGAGTAATACCGTGTGACCTTACTAACTACGCCCTCTGCGCTAATATTGTATTAACATATAGAACGAGTACTGATTCAAAGAAGTACGTATGTGAAAAATAATCTAGTTACGTTCAAACGATAATAAACAAACGAATCACACTTATTGAAAATTGAAATAACATGGCTTGCGTGTATGAAATACATAGTTGATCTACACATTCTTCATACTAGTACCTACACTTTTAAACTTTCGCGTTCCATGATATATTAACAATTATTTTTAGGGGAATTAACGCGATCACTTATTAAAAGGTATTACATACCTCTGATTTGCCTGACGTTTCGACCAGGTTGCACTGGCAGCGGCGCACGCCCTCCGTGCGCCGCTGAGCCAGTCAGCCTGTGACCACGGTATATAATAAGTGATCGCTTTAATTCCCGTAAAAATAATTGATAATAGTACCTACACTATTCGATTAAAAACCAGGCTGCAATAAGTCTTAATATCCAGATAGATTGCTCTAGTCCTAGTTAGTCTCAATGCGTCTGAACTCAATTTTTTATTTAATACAATTTTAAATTGACAAGTATTTATGAGTCATTTTGGCACAGCTAAAATCTCAAAAAAAAGATTGTTCAAATAAAACGGGTCGGCTAATATTTTTTCGTATGAACTATAAATGGACGCGTAGGTATCTTTTAATTATATTTCTATTTTAAATGTCAAACGTACAACGTAATGATAAAAAAAAATTAACTAAATAGAATTATGTGACCCATCCGATAGTAAGCTGCAAATACAACATTCTGAAGAGAGTTGAGTAAATCAAAATTTGTTAAAATAATACACTAGGCCAGTGTATATAGACATAAAAGCAAAAATTCTAGACAAGAACAAACCCAGACTTCAACTTTGAGGCCAAAGCTGTTTCTTTTGACTGTTCTCAAAAAATATATTTGCAGTATACCTAAAACTTATCAAGTCTTAATTAGATCTTGATATCACAAATACATTGAGAAAAATACAGATTTATAAGAATATATTATACAAACTAAACCTTAGACTGTAATGAAATACGAAGAAATAACAAATATCTTACGCCCCCGCACTGAAGTAAACAAGAAGTCCCTCCCAACATTGGCCCTTATTAAATCCGTTGTAAGTGAGTACTGAGTGACTAATTTATACCGGTAATGAGAGGCATGTCACTCCTGAGGCGGTCTTGTACAAACCCTATAATTAATTGAATACCTAAACGGCAAAACTGTGTTCTCCTGAATATTTAACGTATTCTTTTGGGAAGATTTGTGGTTCTTATTGATAAGGATAAAAGAAAATGCCAAGAGTATGTATGTTATTTGGTTCCTGACATTTTCATTAAGGTATTCGTAATGAAATTTATTAGAAAGAAAGATAATTATTTATTCAGACATACACAGGACAGTACATGGTTTTAAACAGAAAAAGCAATTATAAAGTACGATATATTTTTTTTTTACTCGATTTATCATTAGAATTGGACTGCCTAAGATCGTTTTGAATCTATTTTTCACCTTTGATCCTTTTACAAGTTGTGACAATAGCAATCGTATCATGAGCATTTTCTGTTTCTGCTAATGGCTACATATTATTTTACTTTAGACTGAAAAGGCAGGGTCAATTGCCAATTATGATGGCAATTGGCCCTGTCTTTTACTTTACTTTTATGGCTAGTTAGTTAGGCAACCTTTTTTAATTTTTGTTTTCTTATTTTCATTTTATATCATAAGTTCTTGATGTTCAACGAGCATATATGTATAACCGTTATGGTAATCTTTATAAGCACCTACAAGACATTGTTGCCTAGTGTGGGGCCACTGGCTATAACAATTACTGTATGTTTTATTTAGCAATAAAATATTTAATTAATGTAAATGTGAATAATGGCTATAAAATATAATATCATATGACTACGTAACATACAAAATGCTGAAAATAAAAACATTCCACAAAGACTGAACAACAATTCCTCACTGTTTGGAAACAAAACACAATGAAAATTGAAACTTATAATTTATGGATTACATTTTCAATTTCACTGGGAAGTCGAGTAAACAAATTTTTGTCCCACAAAAAAAATTGTTTGTGTTATTATTATTTCCCTTTTCTATACAAAAACAACGAGAGCGAGATTTTCTTTATTTGAATAACAGTTTCGCCAATTACTAATGATGATGATGGCCAGCCGATTTCGGCCCAGAGACGTGTGTGCGCAAATACAGGTGCACTCTCTGTTCCCTCACTTTTATAACCCGATGGATACTTGGATTCTGCTTATGCTTTCCATCATGCAGAGTAGAGTCATTTGGGCAGGCCCATAAATAAACAACAACGGCTATTTCGAACGACCGGGAGAGACCAGGTGTAGAATCGACGACTTTACGTTTTCTTAGACACGAGGGTTAAGACTAAAACTTGCAAACTCCGTGCTATTATTGAGCATTTATATAATCAGACTAGCTGAACCCCGCGGTGTTACCCGCGGTTATTGTTGTACCGCGAGTAACGTCGCGGTACGTCTAAAAAAGTAGCCTAATTTACTCCCCGGATCATCAGCTACCTGCCAGTGAAAGTCCCGTCAAAATCCGTCCAGCCATTCCAGAGATTACCCGGAACAAACAGACAGATAGACAGACAGACAAAAAAATTTTAACTACATTTTTGGTATATGTATCGTGTATACATACATATGCATTTAGTAAAAAGCGGTTATTTTAATATTACAAACAGACACTCCAATTTTATTTATTTGTATAGATAAACTTTAGCTTTTTTTGTCTCGTGCAGAAATCCCCTCGGATACCACCTTAGTACATGTGGGACATGTGGGACTCCAACCGACTAAAAACGCATGCCGTCTCGGGTACTACAAGCCGGAGAACCAGGTGCACCTAGCAAGGAAAGTCCTGGAACCCCGACGTACCTCGGACCACCTAAGGTTCGTAGATGGCCCCCTACTGTGTGGGAACCCCGATGTCCTCGTAACTATACCCCCGGGCGCACACGCCCCGCAGCATCAGCGCCTAACAATTTTTAGCCTGACCGTATACGCTAAACAAACGTCGCAGTTGCTAGTTACTATAGGTACCTTAAGCAAATGATTAAACTAAGTGGCATGGAGGGTTCATTACTCCCCTAATCATATCTTGTGTGTGTTATTATTACAGAACGTATCACTACTACAACTGTACCTACTTAAGTTGTCACTGATGATTAAAGTAAGGATTGCATTTCACAGTTTTGTTTAAATGAGGTTACCCTTGATCAGATAAATTTGTCTCATAATTCAATCTTTCTTTCTTTTTCCCGTTTGAGATATATGAAAATGTTAAAAATTAATTTAAGGTAAACTTAAAGCCCGAGGGTCTGACCATTTTATAACAATATAATAATACAGTTCATTAAAAGATGTACCTATCTACTAATTTTGTTTTTCTCATGTAGCTTTTATTGATTTTACAGCACATTATGATGGAAAAATTTAATATTATTGTAGAAAGTGTATTTTCAACCAACATTAAAAACAATAAAGTTCACTATTAGATTGTATCTATACATATAAAATCCGACCAAGGGCTTGTCGAGTCACGCTCTGTTTATGGTTCCGTAGTCAGCTATACACAAAAATGCGAACTAAAATGTATAATAACAAAAAAAATCATATATATGCACCTATTGAGCCCAAATTTTGACGTGATATACAAAAAGCTTCAGATATGAATTTTATATAAATACTTAGTGGAAATTTAAATTTACTATGATATCGATACTTTATTTAATCTAATTATTCTGTTATATTGTCTGTGTTACAGTGTTATCATCTGTCAATAAATATTGAATCTACGATATAAGATTTATCTAATATATAAAATTCTCATGTCGCGGTATTTGTTACCAAACTCCTCCGTAATGGCTGGACCGAATTTTGTGAAAAAAATTCATTAAAATTAGACCCACCCAGGTCTGAGAATCGGCTAACATCTATTTTTTATACCCCTAAACGATAAGGGTGACCCACCCAGGGTTGGCAAAACAACGTTTGCCGGATCAGCTAGTAAATCTTTGTGTAAAAACGCAGATAGCAATGTCAGACTTTCTCCCTAACAGTTTAAATGTAAAACTGCCTTCATATTTTTAATTCTCGTGAACCCCAATTTCCTTGCTTCTATCATGGGTGCGAATATTTAATCTGGGAACCCACCCACACTTACAGTGGTTAAACAAATTAATTCAAGGCTTCCAACGTAACTGTGCCTCTGGGAAATGTTGCGCAATCGACGAATAAATAGCTTGGACTTTAAACAGTCGCATACAGAATTTTATCAGTGCGAAAAACAACAACTGTGATTAAATAGTGATAGAATAACAGTAGTTACGAATATTGAGGTGAGATAGCTCTATGCTCTTTAATGAGTATGTATGACGCATTTCTTTATGAGAATGACTTTACTATAAACCTTAGATTTTAAAATGTATTTTTAAATATTTCTCTACAGTCCCTATATCACAACACATTCAATATTTTGTGAATTACGTCATAATGTTCCCAAAAGACGTACAGAGAAAATTGAATTTATAGAGACATTACTGGGTCAAACTTGCAATGCTTACAAAATTGGCAACATTCGATTGTCAGTTGAAGGTTAAATTCTCTAAACATCAGTAAGAAATAGAATACAAAATAATGCAGTCCTCTGCTTTTATATGGAAACTAAAACTTGAGACAAAGACTGTATACCTGTATATACCTATATGTAATTACGTTTATGGGAATAAACGCGCTTACGCCACGTATAAAATTCCCGTAGGTACTATTACATGTTATGGAACACCATGGTAAAAAGTATTTAACTTTATATATTTATATAGTCTAATACTAGGTATATAACTTTCTTTCATTACCACCGTGTTATCATATTATATCTATTTGATTCCACCTCGAAGTACTTTTATTATCCGCGCTAAGCTACTGAGGTTAGTGCTAAACTTTATAACTTATAAATTATGAAACTTAGACTGTTAGTACTTAATGTATCTCTAAACTTAATTCACCTTCAAAGTTTTACATTTCAATCCACAGAGAATAAGCAAGAAGTAGAGAGCACTGAGTAGTTACAATAACTGTTTATTCTTGAACAGGATTAATTATTTAAACTAAAGGTATAGAAATTTTATCTTTTAAAAGAAATATTTATTTTAAAAATACAAATATTTGCAACAAGAAATCTATAACGTTGATAAAGTGTATATTGAAACTGAAATTGAAGTCGATATTGACAATAAACATATGACGTAAGGTACAATGACACACTTATACATGTTTTTGTTGACTTCCCCATTTGGTTGATGACAAACATAGCAGCTGGTGCAGTTCAAATTGCAAAAGTCTAAAAGTATCACATGGAGCTTGATGGATTTAATACTTAAATACAGTCAGAGGCAAGATTTCAAAGCGAGTTTGACGCAGTTTTCAAACTTTTTATTACTGCTTTTTATTTTTCTTTTATGTACTTTTCTTCAATAAAAATTTGATAAACACATACCATACCATATGTCAGTCGCAACTGAAAATATGAAATCCAGACTTGGAGAATATAAAAAGTTTCGTCACATAGACTTAAGAAATATGTGTCTTCACAAGATCGTGTGCAAATGCATCTCTCTTACTTTTAGAACTTCAAAAAACCCAGTGGGTGAAAGAGCATAATAGAATTATGTTTAGCATCTAAGATCCTTGAGAAAAGCTTTTTCGGTTCCACAAATAAAAAAATAGGAATTTTAATAATTAAAAATAAAACTTTGAATTCTGGTGTGGTTTATTTTTTAGTAACAAAGAACATCGACATTTATGTGTTTGCTTTAATTAAATCTATAAAACACTCATCAAACAAAAACCATAAATAACATCCGATATACTCGTCATTGGAACAAAGGAAACATTTGACATTTAAAAGCTCATACAAGTAAGGGCCAAATTACTGTTTTTTTCGAGATGGCTTACACTTGATTACGTATTTGCGTGAGTAGTTATAATGTATACATTATGTGGTTGTGTAAAGTCATTTAAATGTTGGAAATTGTTCACGAAAATAGAACTACTCAACATGTTACGGAAATTGTAGAAACTAAATTTCCGGACTTTTTGTATTATTTGTATCGCTTTGAGGCTAGAGTAAAGATTAAAAAACAAATTTCTATACCATAGCTGCTTCTTTGTTTTTCTGGCCAACGATTTACACATACTGTCTTATCTGTATGGTGAACGGTTAAGAATACGAAGCGATACCACCCATTTATGCCGTGGTTATTGTAAGAGACTAAGGTGGCAAAGTACGCAAGACAATAGCACTATAAAAAGAAGGAAAACTTAAAACAAACCTTAAACCAACCCGATCTAGACAGCGTGGCAAAGTAGACCAAATATTCTTCCCTTAGGAGTAGTCTATATTCAGCAGTGGATTATTTAAGGCCGTTAATGATAATAAATCATACATACCTTGATCTTGAGATGCAGCTGCTCGAAGTCGACCGTCATCTGCTCGTCTCTCCATGTCAACAATCGATATCACTTTCACATTATATCGTGTTGTACAATACAGTACACTTTAACTGCGAACTATACTAACATTGTTATGAATTAGTGGTAACTTTGTACACTAACGAAAATTTATTCATGCTAGGGAGTTCTGTTTTGAATATTGCAGTTAATGTTTTAGTGATGAAGCAAACCGGTAAAACTAGTCTTCTTGCTGTATGTTGTAGATATTATTATAGTATTTAAAATTATTCTAAAGAAAGCTGAAAGATGAACAAAATACATAATAACACTACAAACTGTATAAAATAAATACGTACGGATACACATCATTCACATAATCATGAAAATATCTTACTATAACAATACACCTAATATAACGAAGTTATTATTTATATTAGATATTTATTACATATACGAGTATTAGAGGAGTCCAAAATACAGTATCTTAAAAAAGCAGGTTAGAAAAAAATGAGTTTTAAAGTTTTTTAAGATCTTAGTTGATTTGAGCTTTATTATTTTAGGTATCAATCAGTAGCTATGTGAATGGTTGATATAGCTGTGTAAGTTTTAGAGAAATCTAGTGTGGGACAATTCATTAAAAAAATATTGGTTACTTTCAATGTTATATTTGTAAGCGTCTTAAATATGTAGTTTTTTTATAAAAATAACGGTAAGTACAATCGAAGACAATTTTGCGATAATAAGATAATCGTTAGATTTTATTATACGGAATTTGGGGGCTTATAATAATAAAATATTGCACGGAACCAGAGAGGCGAACGTTACATTTCAAGTTCCAATCAACGTTAACTCTTTTCTCTTTTTGAAGGAATCAAGTAGTTTGAACCTCTCCAATTAGGACTGCTGGTTCTCCCACTCAGACACTACTAAATACACTTAAAATCAGTAAAATTAATAATGTAATTTTCATTTATTAAATCTACTTGTGGACATTTTTTACATAAGAATCCTCTAGCAAGTGCCTTAAGGCCTTCGCCGTTAAATTGATTAACCGAAACGATAATAACAGACAAACTGCAACTACAATAATAATTAAGATATGGGTAGATATCTCTATTCTTTGGAGCGGATTCTTAGTGGTCAATGAACAATGTCACAGATCTGATAAGACAGATGAGATGATAGTTATTTTATAACAGATACATTTGCTATAATAGCCCAAACAAGTGAAATAAGTACCTAGGTACATAAAAATGACTACTTGAAATGAAAACAGTTATTTAATCTTCTAAGAAATATCAAAAAATTATCAAGATATAGAAAAAAAATTATAAACGATTATTCTCTTCCACAAAGTTTTCTTACATTACAACTTAAAAATATGTACTTTTTAACTTCTTTATGGGAGACTTCTATCCGTATTAGGAGTCCCTAAACACAGATTACCGGGTATATAAAGATTGGATAGAAGTTACTTACATGGTAACAATGTTGTACTAATACATAGGATCCATCTATTTTACAAACTTAAATTTAGCTTCACCTGTCCCGATGTTTGTCTCTAATCAAATGTCACAAGTTAAGTTTGACCCACTTCCCGAATTCCGATTGAGCTGAAATTTGAAATATACCTTTAGTTCTGAATGTCTAGTACCCATAATATAAGCTCTACTTAGTTTGGGACTAGATGGCGTTGGGTGTTAAGTGTCTGAAATATTTATTATTATTATACCTACGTCAGTTTAAAAATTAATTAAATTCATCTAAATCTTATTTGTCCATTCTTGAACAAAGTATCAGTTAGTAGAGAAAATTTATCGTTTTCATTGATACGACTAGTAAGAGTTAGAAGGTCGTTTAAATTTTAATATCGTGCTTGCATTCTTAACCGACTTCAAAAGGAGGAGGAGGTTTCTCAATTCGACCGTACATATATATATATTTTATGTGTTCTCGGATAACTTCGTCGTTTAGGGACCGATTTTGATGATTCTTTTTTAATGAAAAGGAGATCTCCCAACGGTAAAACCATGATACGGACATTAATATCTGATGATGGCATCCAAGAGAAATCGAGACGAAGCTTGAAGTCGGTTTTATTTTTGTTAAAATTGTACTTGTAATATCTCAAGTAAAAGCTGTTCTATCTTAACAGGAAAAAGGAAACAAATGGAAAGGGAATGTAAATCAACATCTGATTTCCTTTTCGCTTGTTGGTATTAAAAACAAGAACTTGGTGGTTTTTTAATATTTCTGTTGGAAATTATTTCCAACGTTAATATATTTTGTGCGAATTCAGTCAAATCATAAAAATCGATTATGTAGTTAATGAAGTGTGCTCCGAATTCATGTTTTTTCTGAATACATATACATGTATAGGCATTTTGATATATTTTATGTACTTTTAATTCTATCAAGTTTCGACCGTAGTTCATTAGGTTGAGCTACTGACCATCATAACATGAACTGTAACTTTATAGACACTTATGACAATGTTTTGATAACATAAAAATGGTCGTGAAATAAAGTTACCTTTTTAGAGGAGACATAAACTCATTTACATCTAATTTATAATTTTGTTGTTTCCATTACTTGTTATTACCAACGCATTAAAAACTGTAAGTGTACTATTAAAATAAGCGAAAACATAGTTAGCTATAAACCTACTCTATGAAGATACTCTGTAATGAATACATTTTTAAATTACTTTGTTCAAACTATTTTGCATTTGTTAGCCCTATGTACTCTCAAAAGTCTGATTGAAACAGAGCTAAAGTCAGTAGTCAGTTAGTTACACAGATATCTAATTTAGGTATACCATCTAACTTTTTATTGTTTCTCACTAAAGACTCACGACTTTTGTTAAGTTTTCCCACGTAAAATACGATCGCCATAACGTAAGTGGTTATAATCTTTGTTGTACTGCGACTTTTATCTATTTCTACCCATAGAAGATAGGTCTATTGTATTTTTTGTTTTGTTTTAGAGCAAACTCAGCTCTCGAATACTGCTCATACTGCTTATGTAACTTAGTTCAAAAGCTTTATCGGACACTTTTAGCAGTCACGTACGCACTTGGGATACGTATGTGCTGCTTTAGCCCTAAAAAAGGCTATAAAACTCATAAAAAACCTGCTAAAAGCTATCTATTTGAAGGTTTAACGAAGGTGTGACTACGAAATCTACGAGTATGTTGTTTAGCTGCGTAGCATGCTACGGAATTCGTAGCAAAAGGTTTCATCAAAGTTAATTAACAGCACCGTTTTACAATTTTAAAATATTTCGTTGTTCTTTTAGCGCTAGTAATTAAAACTAAAATAAATAATAATAATTTATAATTTAATTAATTAATTAATTAATTTATTTATTTATTTGGACCGACCAACGAATCGAACTCGAGACCTCAAGCACAGCAGTCGCATACGCACCACTGAGACAGATTAATGAAGTTAAATGTCAAGTATACAGTGTTCAATATACAGCAAGTATTAGTACTTCCGCCTGAACCTGCATTACCTATTTTTTTAATGTATTTTATTGTACAACGTAAAATGACAGCTTTCGTGTTGTCATGTTTCGTTGGTGAGTGCGAGACCGGAGGCCCAATGCTGCAGAATTATCACTAGGCCGTCATAGTGTAGGTCACCATGCTGCATTGTTGCATTCGCAAAGAGTATGATGACTACGACTGGATTCTGTTTATGCTTTCCATCGGGCCGAGTAGAGTCATTTTGGCAGGCCAATACATAAAAAAAGAAAAAAAAAACTATCGACTAGCTCTGTTATGAACACTTTGTAAGCTTTTCTCAACTATCTGAAAGGGACCGTTCGTAACACAAAGGCCACCAGTTTGGCGTGCATTTGTGTTGGCCGTACACGGTCTGAATTTTAAGTCGCGTAATTTTTACACATTTGACCTGACATTTCTCTAACAGATATACTTATAATACATTTTACTGTCATGTTTGCTACTTATTTATTTAAATTTTGAGAACTAGAAAGTTTAAAAAATTTAACTAGACCCTATTTAATCCAATTAAATTTTAACTGTCAGTATAAATCGATAGAAGTTGATCTTATCAATTGGAAAAACTTTATATCCGATTATGACTGCAAATTCAGTCTCTTATCCATCAATAACAGTTAGAACAGAGAAGAGAATACATTGCGTTTAAGAGTAAGAACGTTTAAGAAAGGAGTGAGAAAAAATCTCTCAAATAAGCGTACAGCATCACTGTCTTCAGCTTCACTTTTTACGTGAATCGACTAACCTTTTTGAAAAAGAATCTGCTTAAACACCGAACATAAATAATTGATAGATCTCTAGGTAGTAGAGTCACGCAGATTTCAGCACGAAAGGGCCGACTTGACCTGGGCGGTACCACCATCGTACAGAAGATTAACCTAAAGTGACAGTATTCGTTCTGCCGTGTCTCGTTGATAAGCGAGACCGGAGGCCCAATGATGCAGAAGCATCACTAGGCCGCCATTGTGTGGGTCACGATGCGGCATGGTGACCATCGCTTACGCTTTTTATCAGGCAGAATAGAGCCACTACATAAAAAAATTATAAACTTGGTATCAAATCAACCTATCGCTGTCCACTACTGAACTAAACGGAGGTCGTCCCCAAGAAGCGCCAACTATCCCGGTGCATCAAATACAAATGCATGACTATAAACAAACGTGCCGTAACCTATAAAAAGTTATCACACTAATATCATACTAATATATATCACACTAATATATAAAGGCGAAAGTTTGTGAGTGTGTATGTTTGTTACTTCTTCACGCAAAAACTACTGAACGGATTTGGATGAAAGTTTACAGTAATATAGTTTATACATCAGAATAACACATAGGCTACTATTTGCCGCTATAATCGGCATACACGCGGGTGGAGCCGCGAACAACAGCTAGTATAAGGATATAAAGGCGAAAGTTTGTGAGTGTGTATGTTTGTTACTGCATCACGCAAACACTACTGAACAGATTTGGATGAAACTTTATAATAATAAAGCGTATATATCAGAGTAACACATAGGTTAATATTTGCCATAATAATCGACATACACGCGGGCGGAGCTGTGGGCAACAGCTAGTGTTATATAAAAGTAAAAATTGTAAAAAAGAACTGAAAAAAATAATTCCCAATAAGAACAGCGTTGAATGTTAACAAATAGTAACAACTGATGCATGAAAAATCAACGCTGACTCGTGATATGTTTATAGACACGGTGACAAATATGAATTTACAAACGCCTTTTAAATACATTATTGTGTATTAAAGTTACATATTCCGATTTTTCAGATGTTTTAATGATACCGATAAAACTATTTTTTTTTATTTTAGCACGACATCCAAAGATCATCAAAAACATCTCTCGCATAAGAGTACAGCATCAATGTACTCGTATTTGGCTTCACTTTTTACGTGAGTCGACTAACCTTGTTAAAAAAAATCCTATGATTTATTCCCTTCTATGTTTCGTAATACATATATGTTACATATTTTTAATGATATCAGCTAACACCCACATTTTCATTACGTTTTTAATGTGAAACATGTAACCTTTCGAAGGTCTGTACCTTCGAAAGGTTTGATATATACTCACTAATGACAGTTCGGTAAATGTGACGTGATGAAACAAAATACTATGGCTCCGAATTAGAGGGCTGTTCATAACCCTTTCATTACATAATAATGAATACTGGTCAAAGGTTCTCGGAGAATCTGACACAATTTCGTGAACAAAGTATTCGTGTTGGCATATAGAAGGGTATAAATGTTTTATAACATTAATATGTTACGAAATTTTCTTCAAAAAAGACTACAAGAAGTTTACATAGACCAGGTGGATATTCATTTATTTATGGTGTTCTGAATTATGTAATATTTACAAGAAATACAAGTGTTATTTAGAAATTCAAAATAATGCACAATAACACTAATTACAACATGATTCTAAATTGTATAAATTAACAGACTTTTGTAAAAAAGACTGGTAAATAAGAGTAGATGTGTTGTGAATGTTCAATAACTAAAAACCATTCGTGTATGTGACCACTGATAAGAAAAACCTTTCGCGCTTCATGCAATATTCAAAACTTTTCTAATAGAGTTAAAATGATAAATGAATTATGTTACCTATGATGATTCGCAAATTAAAAAGAGATTAATAGTTACCACTAATTTGGAATTGTATAATATATTTGATACTTTGTTATCGTTTTGTTATAATGTCGTGGTTTTCGTTTGTTCTGCGTTTCACACGACACGCGCGTTCGACGGGAGACGCAGAGCGTGACTGAACGCGGACACACCACGGATCTCGACTCGTAGCCATGGACGCAGAGTGTCGACTAGAACCACTCTAACGATTGTATTAAGCTTCTGACATTTTTCAGTGTCGTATTATAACTTTTGGCAAAATTTTATAAAAGTCCATATTAAAAGTGTTATCATTTCTTTGATGAGTCAATTCAACCGTGAACATTTGATTCCCAAATCCGAATAAGTCTTTAGGATTTTCAGAGAGAATCCGAGAAAAATGAATAGAGCAACAAGTTCAATTTATATTAGTTGCAAGTAAGTTAGTAGCATAAATGCACTGTGATATGGTTAAACACAAGCTATTACGTCATTCACCGCACAACGTTAACTGTCGGAGACCGATTTCTTTTCAGATGACATCAGTTATTTTGAGGAAGGACATCACATGTTATGTTTCATATCATCTGATTACAATTTATTACTTTCATTAACAATCAATACCTGGATGACCGGTTTTTTTGAAAAATTTTATAAAAATTAAGCCTAGGTGGATCGATTTATCACCCCTAAACCCAACTGCATAATAAAAGAAAGGAGATAGCCTCGCATGCAACAGAAAACCTTGATAAAATAAGACCCACTACGTTACTACGTACAAATATATACCTGTATATAGTTGTACGTAACATAGACTGACCGCATTTTGTACAATCATTTCTCTACATTTCCACACCGTGTAAACTTCCCTTGAACTTCCAGAAATATTTCAACTACAATATAAATCAAATCGGTTTTGTCATTCAAGAATTTTAGTGAGCCTAATTACACATAAGTAAATTATTTTTTTTGTATATAGAGTTATATATAATCTTCTTCAATTTGTCTAAAACATTATAGAATGTAGTACTTATGCTGTATTACTATTTATTATATCTTTAGAGATGAGTTTGTCTAAGTTACAAAAGGACACTTTAATTGTCCCTGGTACACTTACTTTCTGTTTCAATTAGTGGTCTGTATTATCGATTTTACTTCATCAAATGATGTTTAAGTGCATCACTCTAAAAAATGCCAAAGATGTTTTCAGTTTTATTATGATGTTTTAATAATTTCTCCATTACTCCGCATTTCCTTCTTTCTGATCTTATTCAAGATTCAGTTCCCGACTAAAGACCAAATCGACTCTCACAAGCAATAATCTGAGAATCGAAAAAAATTTAAAATTTGCAGGAGAAAAGATTTTCTGACTTTATCGAATATCTTTTCAGGGACTATTCAATTCATTGATGTATTATATGAAAGTTAATTTCTTGTGAAATATTATCATAAACCTTCGTTGATTCAAAAGCTTGTAATTTATTTTATTTAAAAATCAGTACATAAAATATTACAGTAATAGTGTTAATAGAAAGTAAAAATCTATATATATATATATATAAATGTATGTACGCACATAAATTCTGATTGAATGCACCATATTAAATAATTCTTTTTTTATGTGTTCGTTATTGTTAGGACAAGGTTTGTGTACAAGAAAAATTAAAAGATAGCGGGAAAAGTATTTTTTTGGCCGCAACGGGAAACTGAGACAGATATGTAAATATGGCGGTACAAAGTTCGCCGGGTCAACTAGTTTCGTATATGGATGTCTACGGCATGATATGTCATCGTAGAAGTGATACATGATTGGGCCTCCGGTGTTGCACTCACCAACGAAACACGACAGATCGTGCTGTCATTTTACGTGGATTTCCGACACGTTCGTGCAGAAATCAGCGTGGCTCTACTACCTGCTCTACTATATTTGTAAATAGTATTACGAAAAATCTCTACTTCCATAGATGCCAAATTTGACATAACAGCAAAACCCCCATACCCCACTACCGAGTTTTCGGTTGGAAGCGTCGAAATATTAATTTTGGAGTTCTTTGCATTTATTAGTTTTCGATATTTTTTTCATTCATTTAAATTAACAACAAAAAAAGTTTGGTCCAAATCAGTTTTTAGATACGTACTACAGAACTACATAATTACTGATTTTTATTTTACTTCTCTATTTTCTATATTGAAATGATAATTTCTATAGGCAGGTTTTAGTCTAAATTTCGGCTACAGAATCTATGATAAGTTCATCACGAAGATACTCAAATATTATAGATGCTTACTTAAGAAATTGTCGTTTTGTAAGAAATGAAACGATATTTATTTTTATGTAAATATTTTTAGATATTTTTACATGTCGGACTTTACAGCTAGAAGAGGCTGGCATTTCCTACGAAACAGACCACAGAGATGTCATTTTCTTTTATGTCCAAGAACATTGATTACAAAACAAAAAAATAAAAATCTATGCGACTACAGTATAGGATCTGGGTTGGCCGTTTGAAGAAAGGTCTATAGTTTTAAGTCGGCTTGTCCATACAGGCGGCATACGGCGACGGTGGCGACGACGACGGCAGCCGGGGAAATATTCAAAACTACCAGAAACATACAAAGTATGAACTTATATTACAAGCCTAGACTATACTCATATTTACAAAAAGGATTCACTTGGTTTAAAAACAACACACAATAAAATAGAAATGTCTATCACTTTCACACAAAATACGTAGATAAATGCTGGAGTGAGCATCATCAATCCCATGAAAATTTGTCTTTTAAATAATCAAAAACTGTGTAATAAGCCTTTTCTAATAGTTTCTGTTTTATTAAGGACTTAAATTTGGTAATACTTAATTCTTGATATTTGCTTGGAATCTTTCTTTCTTCTTTGATGAAATGGCAATCAGCCAGATCTCTCGGATCAGCTATTTCTGCCAATGTCAAGTGTTTATAGTCTTCAAATCATAAGTCTTCAAGTCGTTAAGTCTTCGTCGTGATGAAATTAATGATATAAAATATAAAAAATGTGGATGAGATGAAATGGGGACCGTCTTCCGAAAAAACAAAAAACGATCTCCGAATATACTTACTTGGAATCTTATTGAAAAATCGCACACCCTGACATCGGAAAGACGAATTGCTTACTCTTTGTAATCTAGCGGTTGGCAATACGAGTTTGTCCTTGTTTCTAACTAGCTGAGCCCCGCGGCGTTACCCGCAGTAGTTGTTGTACCGCGGGTAACGCCGCAGGACATAGTCTAAAAAAGTAGCCTAAGTTACTACCTGGATCATTAGCTACCTGCCAGTGAAACTCCCGTCGAAATCGGTCCAGCTGTTCCAGGGATTATCCGGAACAAACAGACAGAAAGATAGACAGAAATTAAAAAAAAAAATTTTGGTACATGTATATTTACATACATATGCATTTATTTAAAAGCGGTTATGTTAATATTACAAACAGACACTCCAATTTTATTTATTTGTATAGATGTCGATATCAATAACTTTGCTAAACTTTGTGTATAAATGAATATTTTCATAATTTTCAGAGATGAACTGAGATGCAACTATCATAATATAAATTTATTTAAATTTATCCCTCAATGACTGCCTATAACCAAGATTATAAATTGCACAAATACACAAATTGCACGAATACTTCTGAAACACAAATATTCTTTAAATATTAGCATTCCCCCATAACAAAATACCATATGACATTACACTATAAAATAACTAAAATATACTAATCTAGCTGTTTCTACATTGGTTAATTGACGAATTTTATAAATCGCGTTTGCTGCAGGGCTGAGTCTTTTCGACAATCCATCAATGTGTAGGCTCCACTGCACCTTTGAGTCCAGAGTTATACCAAAAAACTTGGTGGTGTCCACAAGTCCCAATTCCTTTCCATTTATTTGAACACTGTTTTATACTTGTTTAACATTGAGTATAAAAAATCTAATACATTTAGTTAAGTTCTCGTTTAAAAGTTAATTATTAACATCGAACTAGTTCACGACAATAGAGAGAGCTTCACTCACGTAATCAGTAACAATTTGTTGTCGCTTCAGTTAAAGTAAAAGTGAAGTGTCGTCCGCAAATAGCACGATCCCCTGACTATCCTTTATCAAATTAGGCAGGTCATTGATGTAAACGATAAACAAAAATGGGCTGAGAATCAAGCCCTGCCGAACCCCTATAGTGACCAGAGATCCCAAGGATCTAAGACCATTAACTTTCAATTTATGGATCCTGTTACCCAAATAAGAGATAAGAAGATCCAAAGCAGTGTTCCTAATTCCATAGTGATACAATTTCCTGACCAATGTTTCATGAAAAACGCAATCAAATGCCTTAGACAATCCTAATGCATGTAGTTTATCTTCCCAAGCACTAAATACAGTCTCTAATATAGTTTAACACCAGCATCAGTTGTTGAGCGACCTCTTCTGAAGCCAAATTGTTTCCTGTGTAGAACTTAGTATAATTTTTCAAAACAATTTACTGAAAGTATGTAACACTGAAATAGGTCTATAATTTGTTGCATCAGACGTGCTATTGGACTTAAATGAAGGTATGATTTTACTATATTTCACTAGGTCAGGAAATATACCACATTCAGTTCACTTGATGAAAACTAGCTGACCCACGCTTATCAATAGAAACGCTGTAATTATTAAATTTGTTTTGCTTTTCCAGTTTCAGCATTAATTATTGACCAGGTTATACGAACCTTATTTGAACTATTATTAATTTTAGATCTCAAGTAAACCAACCTTTGCAGCATGACATATCTTTTTAAATTAATATTTATACAAATATTGTTAAACATATTCTTAAAATTCCACACTAGTGTTATAATTTATTTCTTCATAAAGCTCGTAAAACCTGGTACAATTTTTTTAAATACCTACGGTGGCCCATTCATTAAAGTTTGTAGCACCCATAACTGAGAACTTTTTAGGGAGTAAAAGTTGATTGAAACTGAGAGCAATACTCATTAAAAAATTATTATATAAGTAATTAGGATCATCACTACAATCTAGTATTTAGTAGTTATTGAGTAGTTTATTTTTAAAATTTTCCATAGGTCTAAAATCTTCCATATGGGAGGAATATAAAGTGTTTTACAAAATAAGGCATAGATTCGTATAGCATCGTTCATTGTGTTTAATAAATATAGGAAATTAAAAAAAGAAATTTAATAAATCGTTAATGTTCAAGTTTTCACTTCTGCCCGCATTCCCGGAGTGCAACTCCTTGTTTTTTTGTCAGCTTAAAGACAATTAGACTTAAGTATCTTATCTTATTTATATTTATAACTAGCTGAACCCCGCGGTGTTACCCGCGGTTATTGTTGTACCGCGAGTAACGCCGCGGGACAAAGTTAGTCTAAAAAAAGTAGCCTAAGTTACTCCCCGGATCTTCAGCTATCTGCCAGTGAAAGTCCCGTCAAAATCCGTCCAGCCGTTCCAGAGCTTACCCGGAACAAACAGACAGACAGACAGACAGACAAAAAAATTTTTAACTACATTTTTGGTATATGTATCGTGTATACATACATATGCATTAAGTAAAAAGCTGTTATTTTAATATTACAAACAGACACTCCAATTTTATTTATTTGTATAGAAAATGAGGCGCATAACTTCCGATCGACTGCATCAAATTGGATAATTCTGTTTTCTATGTGTTCGTTATTGTTACACAAACGATGTGTAACAATAGAAGAAAATCAAAAGTTATCGATTAAAAATTTTTCATTCACAACTGCACCGTAAGAAGCTGAGGCGGTGATAACTACTAAAATCAAGTTTTTCAGAAATTTAAAAATATTTACTAAGGAAAAATATGGCGTTACAGCTTAGGTATAGGTATTATAGACCTGATTACTGAGTATGTAATCGCATAGATCTAAATCTGGGCTGTACGGAGGATGGGGTAACATTGGTACCCCCAAAGTTGTCAAATAGTCCATAGTTCTACGAGTAGCAGCTGTGTAAGCGGGCGCGTTATCTTAGTGAAAAATGATGCCACGGACGCCGCTCCTTGGGCGCTCGCTAGCCACCTCCCCGAAAGATCGAGGCAAGCAAACTTCGCTATACCACTTTACTAGCAACTATTCTACGGTCTTCTAGCGGAATAACTGCTACTGATCCATTGGGTCAAAAGAAAACACTAACTACAAAAAACACACAATTTTTTTCGATTTTCTAATTTTTCTAACATAAATTTGCACAAATCAACACGACGGCATTTTTGCTCATCGGTGAGAGAATGAGGAATACATCCCGAAGCAAGCTTCCTAACTTTAAGTTGTTCATGCAGGATGGTGGAAACTGCCTGTGATCCAATGTTTACTTCAGCCTGTATCTCTCGATGTTTAATATGTATATTCTCTCGCAATAGTCACTCTACCCTGATGACGTTTTCATGAGTTACTTCAGTTGGTGGTCGGCCAGGTCTGGAGTCATCGTTTAAGTTCTCTCGACCATGTTTAAATTCACGAAACCAATAAATAATTTGATGGTAACGCAGGTGCAATGGCAACGACTTCCTGAAGTTTAACACTCGTTTATAATCATAGAAAATCAAAACACGAAAACTTCCCGCGAGACGTCCATTATTGCAAACAAAAGAAAAGTGACAGATATTTTTTTATAGAATGGGGAGCAAACAAGCAGAGTTATCGTCTGACGGTAAGCGATTACCGCCGCCCATGCAACACCAGAGGCGTCACAAGTGCGTTGCCGGCTTTTAGGGTAGTTGATGGGGGGAGGGATTGGGGTATGGCTCTCCGGTATCCTCACTCACTCGATGAAACACAGTGCAAGCGCTGTTCCACAACGGTTTTCTGTGAGGCCGTGGTATCACTTCGGTCGAGCCGGTCCATGCATGCCGAAGCGTGGCTCTCTTTAAACATTAAAAAAATCTACACATAGGTGGCCTGTGATTTTCAAAAAGGAGGTTTGTGTTAAAATTAGCCGTCCATCCAAAATATATATATCTTTTTCTTGATAACTGCTAACTGTGAAACGGCACCGCTTTCAGCTTAGTGAGTATCCATTCCTTTCTGAGTATATGTTAGATTAGACTACCGACTCTAAAACTTACATCTCTCCTAAAATGACGTAAGTCTGGGCTGACTGGGATTTTGGACTACTATAAATACAATATATACTTTTTTTGTTTTTCTAAAAACTAGAAAACACCCAAACTTCGAAACAAATTGCATATCATACAATCGCAAACGCTACTATGGTGGAGGGGGCAGATAGAGAGATATTAATTAGAAACTTGCGTGAGAGAGATAGACACTAAACAAACTCAGTTTCTCTCTCTCTCTACTCCGATCACGCTTTCCGCCTGTTCAGCTACCCCTCCATATAATATGTATATGTATGCTCTAAGGAACTAAGGTTTAACTTCGCGAAGAACACATCCGCGTTACTTCAGCGTACTTCGCGTTACTACTTACATCCTTTGACTCGGGCGCTAAAAACTGACAACAAATGGAAGTTGCCCGAGGCGAGCCGAGGTTGTACGAAGTGAGTCGTAGTGCCTCTCCACACTATTGTATTCGCCTAACCTCGTTCAACTTCGGGAGTAGTGTGGAAGCTACATAACGATACTAGGTCAATTTTTTTACAGTCGAACACGATGATAACTATGAATACGAGTTTCACATATATACTCGTGTCACTCGAGCTAAAAACGACTCGAGTCGCATCACTAGGTATAGAATAGAACTATAGACAATAACTTTAAGGCTCGTAAATTTTTTGACAGGGAAGTATCGATTTTCTATTATTCCTACCTCTATGTTTCTACTACGTAAAATTTTCATTTATTGATCAGCCTTTTCCTTTGGAGTGTGTTATTTGATATAGGATCATGAATCATTGTTTTATAGTATAATAGTTACACCTTTGTTTTTAAAAAACATAGCGCCATGGCAGACAGCTATATAAAGAGTCAACAGAAAAAATCAAATTGGAACAATGCATCTGATGAACAAGAAAACCGGCCAAAAAAAGAAAAAACAATTAAACCTGATCCTAATAACAGCATTTCAATGTCTAATCAATTGATAAAGAAAAAGTCCAGTTCTAACTCAAGACGTCTTAAGCGAAAATATAGCAGTGCTTTTAGAAATCCTCGTAATGCAAAGCCTATGCCATCATTAGCTGATCTTGAGAAAATGTTTGAAGAAACCGATGATGATATGGTACTCCAACAATCAATGGAGGCAAAGCAGCAGCCAGCACCCAAATGCAGTGCTCAAACATCATCCTCTAGTAGTCCCTTAGTAGTAATTGAAACAACATCTCCTTCAAGAAAAACGAAGAAATCCTTTGAACAATCCGATGATCTTCCACCACTGAATATTAATTCAGAAAAGAAAAGTGTCACAGCAGAAAATATATCATATCAAAGCACATCAGTATCGGAGGATTTCTGCCCCATACCTAGTACTTCACAAAGTCCTGAGGCTTTTATTAAAAATGAAAACTTATATTTGAAGAGTTCAACAGTAAATCAAAAATCTGAAACTCATGACAGTACTATTGTAATTGAAGATGAACCAATGGAAAATACTTTTCCAGATGTCAAAATACAGGTTCATGACCCTCAAATTATTGACATTACAAAAGGTTTTACTCCTACTACTCTAATTAAAAGGCAAAATTCTTATGATGATGATGATGACTGTATAATTGTTGAGAATACAAATAATAACACAACAAATCAACCTAACATTTTTGATATAGTGCCCATAAATACTATACGTGAATATGATGGCCATTCTACAGAACATGTGCACCATTCTACAGAAAATGTGGGTGATGAAATCATTGATGTTGATGCTATATTTGCTCATAATCAATCATTAATTGGTAAACATAAAACAAAGTCAGGCCCATTGAATCGTGTAGTTGATGTAGATATTTCAACTCATACTCAAAGTTCAAATATTCCAAATGGGCATACCACAAATGATCACCAGCCCGAACTTAAAGCCTCACATGAGAAACTTACCGTAGCGCTTAATGTGCAGAGTCAACCAAACAATAACCTTGTTCATAAACACCGTTTGGGGCCTACACAACCAGCTACATGTAGAACCTTTCCTACATCATTGTCATATGAAAACTGCTTGCATATATTAACACAAAATGGAGCCCCGGCTGCTTCGAAATTCCAATATGTTGGGACTACAGCCATCATAAAGCCAAGTAACAACAGGAGAGGAAAACAACAGTATAATAGAGATACACATTCATTTAAGAAGGGCTCATCAACTGATGCTTATGCAGGTAAGGGTCATTCAAAACCAATCCACTTATTGGGTGATTGCCCAATTTGTATTGAGAATATGACTGGCAAGGAAATTGGTACCACAACTTGTGGTCATGTATTCTGTATGAGATGCTTAAAAATGTCTATGAAACGTACTAAAAGATGTCCTACTTGCAGAACAGTGCTCAAAAGAAATGGATTTCACAAAATATTTATATAATATATATATTCAAGTATATTTTCTATCTCTATATGTATAGATATATGTATGTGCATGTATTATTAATCAATTTAGTTATATAATAATGATTTTTTTTGTTAACAAAATCACTTGATCTTTCAAGTTCTAGTCATAGAATATGATATACTTTCTTTTCCACATTGTCTTTTTAAAAATAGCGTTTTATATGTATGTACAGTTTTGTTTAGTGCATCAACGAGTAACTGATCAAGAGATGAGTGTATGTATATTAATAAGTCAGCACATTAAGTTTTTTATTTGTTGCCACAGCATTCCAAAATGCTTCCCAGCCTAATAAATGTGTTCACATTGAAACTATTTGATCTTGAATCAACATCTTTGTAATTTTTTCAAAAACCTAATTTTAGTTATTACCATCAAGCAAATTTTTCGTGAGTGGCTTCATTTTGATCTTTCACCTTACAAAAATTGTTGATTGTGGTAGCTAACAGGGGTTGCAGGGACAAAAAACTTTTGAGCGTAGGACCCGGAAAATGTGGCATGCAATTTGTAGGACAATGTGGCTACTAACATTAACAAATCCTTCCTTCAGTTTGATCCTTCCAACATTTATCAACAATGAGGTCATCAAAAATGATACTAAGTAGCTGATGTTTTTACAGTTGCTTAATGAATAATTATATTATTTAACAGCCACATTGTCCTACAAATTGTGTGGTATGTTGTCCGCTTCCTACGCTCAAAAGTTTTTTGTCCCTGATACCCCTGTTAGCTACCACAATTGAAAACTTTTGTAAGGTGTAAGGTGGGCTCTCATCAAGATGAAGGCACTCACAAAAAATTTGCTTGATAGTTATAACTTGTAAAATTTGTTCTGGGGATCCAGGACTATAGTATTGACTCTGAGTAAAATATTTTTTTTAACTGATGAATACATGGAGCAGGCATAAAATAGTATAATACTAATAAACATGTATCTAAATACCTTAAAAGATAAAATCTCTGTCAAATAGAGTTAAATCATTATACAGACTATTATCTTAGACTGCTACATCGTCTTGGACTTGAGATATATGATTGTATACATAAATTGTACATCTTAAAGTTTACTAAGCAATCATCTATCTTCTATATATATAGAAATGATTGTTTATCTGTATGTCCTTTAAGAATCCTAAACTATGCATTTGATTGTGTCATGATCTTAAGCAAAAGATTGTGCATGAGCTCACAAAGGTTTCGGAGTTGGTACAACCAATCTTTGACAGATGGCCAACGTACATGCGGTCGGAGCTGTGGGCAACAGCTACTAAGAGTATAAAATGTTAACCAGTAAATAAGTTTCCTAAACTTTGGTAGTGTACACTTATTAATAGGGCCCCAATTAACATTAAAGGGCAAAGAATGTGAAGAACATTCCAATTTTATTCTAACTTAGGATAGGGAATTAGGGTAGAGATATTATATTATGTTAAGTTTATAATTATATTTGGATGAGATTTGATTCAACTTTGTAATTATAATTTAGAGTATGTTTAAAATTTTTTAGCCACATACATAAGTGTTACTTAACTTTAAGCCAATTTTTTTTGAAGTTATAATTCAAATACCACCAGTTAAAGACTAATAATGTCTACGATCAAGACTATTAATTTTATATAGATTTTGTTAATTAATAGTCGTTGTTGAAGCCATATTTTTTTGTTAACAATTAGTCTCCTAACTATACTTAATTATGTTTAATTACAGTTTTTCAAAGCTCTCATTCCATATACTACTATTGTAATCCGCTGAACAAACTAATCATTCCTAATATGTTTAATAAGTACAGGACTAATATGATTGTAATGCAACATAATTTATCAAACTCAAATATGTTTTAAATTCCAAGACATAAATGAATCCATTATTCGCTTGATCTTTATAAATGGAAGTAATTGCACTGTAAAATGCAATTTAAAATATTAGTAGTTTTTAAAGTATAAAAATAAATTTATCAAATAAAACAAAAAGTGTGTTTTTATTCAATATATATTATTTCTTGTTTTTTTATCTAAAGTAGGTATTAAATAAACAATTAAAACTTATTTAGTTAGTTATGAGTAAATACTAATAGAATATTTAAAAAGGATCACTAACTACTGGGTATCGCTTGTAGTAGCTTGTGTTTGTCCATTTATATTAGCACTGTTAACATCTGAGTGCAAATGCTCTATAGAAGCTGACAGTTGGGCTAAACTTTGGACGAGCTGCGCCATTTTGTCCCTAGATGCAGAATTTTCAAAGTTATCATCGTTTTGGTCAGGTTTCTCAACATCTGCACAAAGACGAAAATGCAATCTTGCCAAATGCTCTTGTTGGTCCCTTATGTTTATCATTTGATCCATACTACAACCTGTACCAAAAGCACTCAGCTTGCCTGTATGAAAGTCATCGAGTAACTCTAAAAGAGCTTTTTCCATATTTTTTACATCAGGTGTACCTTTGGGTATGTTTTTTGGTTTATTGTTCGAACGCATCAAATCTCTGTGCAAGCGTCTTTCACTAACATAGGATATTTTTGTAGATTCATTTATACTGTTATTACCAGCGCCTGAAGTAGTTTGACCTTGATTTTTTGAAGTGAGACTGGCAGCTCCGCTGGATAACTTGTTACTTGCAACGGGAGATGTTGCTGTCTGAGATATTTTTTGTTCATCTTCTTCTTCATTCTGCATGAGTTGTTGCGTTTCGTTGACTTCTTCCAACTGTAAGCTCATGAAGGCCTTCGCAGTTTCTACTTAGTTACCTGGTTGCTATCAGCTTTCAGAAATGTATATTTGCAATAAAATAATTAACTTAATAACAAATAATGCGTTCAGTTTATTTACTTTACACTTCTTCGTGGTCTAAATCCCGAATTCGTGATGTAAACAAGCTGCTAAAGGAAATTATTTTATTCGAAAAACTTGCATTGCAACTTCTTCTTTTGATGAAATGGCAACCAGCCGGATCTCTCGGATCGGCTATTTCTGCCAATGTCAAATGTTTAAAGTCTTCAAGTCCTCGTCGTGATGAAATTAATGATAAAAAATGGGGACCGTTTTAAGAAAAAAACCCAATTTAACTAGTTCACTCAGTCAATATTTTTTGTAATAACAATGTACTCTGTGATCAATATTGACTTGGACTTGATTGTTATGTCAAAATGTCTGTGTTTCAAATGCCCAGGCCCAGTGCTGCCTATAGTCCAATGAAAAACAAATAATTAATTGGTAAACAAATAAATTACTGTATTCACGGTATTCACAATATCTCAGATACTGTGGGTGTAATCCATAGAGGTAGGAATAATAAATAGGATTACGATTCCTTATTTATAGGTGTAAACACAAAAAAATAATACACTAAAGAAAAATATCATCTTTAAAAATCATTATGATTTGTGACTTTCGGATGCTTATGTTTAAACAGATAAAAACTTGATTTGTTAATATTAATGTTATTGATGATATTAATTTATTAATTATTAGTTAGGTTTTTTTTCTCGGTTGATTTATTTGATTATTTTGCCATGACAGTATAAAAATGTTTTTTAAACAACAATCGATCCAAAACTGTTTGTACAACTGTATATTTGAACTATTTTAAATGAAATTTAACCACATAAGGCATATTCAAATTTATTTAACTATGATTTGAATTATATTGTTAGACCAGTTACATTAAATTATTATTGAATAAATAGAAAGGAAAGATTTAATGCTGACAGTACACAATCATATCGATTAATCGAGTTCGTATTGTCATATTACAACGATACGACAAATAATATTAAACGATGTAATTCCCTGTTAAATCACAATAAATTAAAGCCAAACATTGTATTCATTGTGAGGAAGGGAGATTCCCCTTCTTTAACTCTTTCATAAACTCGCATCGCATCTTGTTTCTGAGAGATGTAGGATGAGTGGAAAACTTTTCGGAAAGATTTCTTTTTATTTGGCTTCCTTCTTGTTTTTCTAAACAATATTCTTATTTAAAGAAAAACAATGTTAAATGTAACAGGAACATCCTATCGAGGTTGAAGCTTATGGCCTGCGGTTACTTGCATCAGTTGTATCACTTGTATCACACACAAGTAGGTGAAAAATATTCCGAGTCTAAAAAGACTTAGTTCCTAATTGGTATTCTTAGAAAATAATCTAAAAACATGTCAATTATTGTCAATGACTTGTCAACTCAACTGTCTCAATCTCACTCAACTTCGTCGACACAGAAAAACGAAGAACGGGGTATGTGTGTGTTATAATCATATCATTGCTAAAATAATGCAAAAGGTTTTATTGAAATTTCGTTACACCGAAGTAATATTTAAAACATGCTACTATAAATACAAGCATTGTTTTATTACATTCACTTCTTGTATACTCCATTTTTATGATAGATTTAGATTCGCTTGTCAATTTTTTCTAGCCACATCCTCAATTTATTGTGGCACATGTTTCGCTCGAATACCGACAAAAAATTAATAGTTTCAACTTTCAGTGCATTTACCTTTGCTTTTGTTCACAGGTTGTTTCAACGAAAACTATTAGTGGAAACCTGGATGCTAAAACCACATAATAAAAACTTGCATTGTATATGCAATATTTTGCTTTTTAATTCACGTTAAAATTTCGTAAAGCAGAAACTATTATCAACGAAAATGACAGCGCAGCCTACAATGAGTCCGAAACTAAGCAATAGACTGAAACGTTTTATACATACTGGAAATGAGCTCCCTAAGTATTACCCTGGATGTTGGACATCTCATAAATATTTTGAACCCGCAAAGTTGCCGGTAATTGATGAGATTCTCCGTGATGGTGCTAGTAATGTTGAAGTTATCAATGTTATTTTGCAGGTATATTTGTTAATATTTACACTATTTCATTTTAATAATAACACAAGCTATATTAAAGTTGTTAATTAAATTCATAGAGTACAGTTATCTTAGAGTGATTGTTTCATTATTCATTCATTTAATGTGCTCGTTAGTGTTAATTCAACATATTTATTACTTTTCAGGCTAGTAAAGATGGTATGTATACCCGCTTCGAGACTTTAGCCTTCGCACTGGCTAAATGTCTTTTGGTGGGTAATGGTGTTGTCAGGGAAGCAGCGTACAAAGCAGCGGCTGAAATATGTGTGACTCCTGAGCAGATGATGCTCTTTAACAAGTTCACAAGGACACTGAAAACTGGTAACATTTATTTTTATATAGTTGGTAGTAGTCCAAAGTTGTTTTAATATTATTTCCAATATAACACTTTTTAAACTATTTTAAAGTTGAATACATAAATAGAAAAAATATTTTCATACTACCCACAAATCAATGCATTATGTTGTAATTAGAAATTAATTTATGCCTGACCACGGCCCATCCAAAAGGAAGAGTAATACTTTTGGCAGTCTATGTATGTTCCACCACCCACCACTTAAACTACTGAAGAATGAAGTGTCAATAGATTTCTAATAATGGGCTAAATAACAAAGTTTATCGAAAGGTTTTATGTAATTAGATGGATTTTAGTTTATGAAAATATATTTCATATACTTTTATGTTGCTGGGATTTATTTTTAATTGAAAATATATGTTGCATGTAATGTAATGATAACAACTACAAACAGGCAAAATAAAAAAAATATTAGTCTTTTATATAAAAAATTTCAAGTACCCTACAAGTTAAGCTTGTTCAAACCTGCACAACCAAAGTGGGAGTGTCTGCCGCGTGGCGAACGCTCCCGCGCTCTTTCTTATGGTGCCTTGCACACGTATGTGACCACAAAGCGAGAATGCAGCGTCAAAGCGCACGCGTCTAGTGGTCAGATATGTGTAAGTGCAGGAAAGCTATTATTAATTATTTCATTCCAAAATTACTACAACAGATGATAATACAGAGATGTTCATTGTTCAAAAAGTGAGAGAATATTCCATCAATACTTTTATACTAATATAAAGCTGAAGAGTTTGTTTGTTTAAACGGGACTTTCACTGATAGGTAGCTGATGATATAAGGAGTAACTTAGGCTACTTTTTGTAAACTAACTAAACTACCATACAGACCCAGTTAGTACCAGGTAAAGAGTGACTTGACTTTAGTGACTGTTCAATAGCAAACGAAGTTCCCGGGTTTGCGTCGCAGTCGCGTAGGTGTGCACGATAAGTTTCGCTTGTAGACACTCCCGCAACGCATCCCGCTTCCTTCTGAGGCGTACACATTCTTCGTAAATAGTGATGAATATGATATGAGAAATGCTAAAGTTATGTTTAAAGCTGGCCCCACATACTATGACTTACCAGAGAGTTCCACCTGTGATCTTGATCATTGGAGTGGGTAAAACAATAGCATGTGTGTAGTATTTACTGTAGCTTTACGGCCAGATACAACTGCACAGGTAGACATCTCCTGTTAACTGTGCTGTGTGAGGCTGGCTTAATGCTGCTAGTTCCATAAATTCCTATATGTTCTTGGTAGGTCAATGAATAGATCATTAAAACAGTTAACAAAATACTTGGGTATATATATTTTCGTAGCCCTGAATTCATTGCCTTTTGGGTACCTAAATTATTTAATAGTACATTGCATTATTATTATTTCATACATATTTTAGTTTCCATCTCAGACTTACGCACTAAACAACCTTCATGTCAAAATAATTGCATGAATTATTATAGCTGTACCTATTAGACTACAATTGATATACCTATTGATAACCACTTTAAGAAAGTCTTATAAAAAGACATAGCCCATCTTCCTCCGAGCAACTTCCCAAAATAGTCAGGTTGCCTTTGTGTCTAGTACGATATTGCTTAAATTCGATTTTTTACAAGGGGCGACTGCTTGCACAACCCAAGTACTACATTTTGAACTTGTGTAGAAAGACTGTTGTTGAACATTTTAGGGTTCCAACGGTTATGACCGTGTGATCCGATCACTTTGACTGATCAGGCGACTCGGACTGTTATTTATTTACTTTTTAGCTGCGCCAAAATGACTCTGCTCTGACTAATGAAAAGCATGAGCACATTCCAAGAGTGGTGGTCACCATCTTCAATGCGAATAAGGACATTGCAGCATAGTGGCCCACACAATGGCCGCCTAGTGAGATGAGATGCTTTTTTGATGATATTTTCTTTGAGTCCTGAAAACTCTTATAATAGCAATGAGGTCAACGGATGAAATGTCAGGTTTTAGTTAAACAATAGTAAAAAACTTAATATAGATTAAGTAAAAAAAAAGTTCAAAAATATTAAAAAAATAATACTTAATACTTTTTTGTATTAAGTGATAGAATGAAACAGATGGTGACGCTGTCAGTCTAACGGTAAAATAATTTTAATTGGACCAACTTGCATTCCGTGCAAAATAATCAAAATCAAACAATTTGACAAAGTGATTCGACCACGCGGTCCAAGTACCCGTAACGATTGCCACGGATATTCATGTGGCAACCGGAACGCCGCTTAAGTGATCTTTGAGGCTTGATATGGGCACATTAAAATTTAAGTGCGGAATTCATTTTCATTTCACTTATTTAGTTTGGTGGCTCGCTTTCCCACTCTTTTCTCCATTATTCTCTCTCGCTCTCTCTCTCTATGCTTATCCTTACGTAGTTAGGTAATGACAAGACATTGACGTGACCTACCGCGAATGGGAAAATTTCTCACTTGGTCCTTTCGCGTGGTCTACCACGCGAAACATCCACTGCAACATATCTTATATATAAAAATTAATTGCTGTTCGTTTGTCCGCTAAAACTCGACAACGGCTGGGCCGATTTAGCTGATTTTCGTAGTCCAGGAAAGGTTTAAACGGTGAAAAATTAAAAATAACTAATGTCACGTGTACGAAGTAGCAGGCACAGCTAGTTTATTAATATTTACAAATATTCGGTCTTTCCACGTTAAAGCGTCTCCTCCCACACCTTCTGTCCTACGTCCTACCTAACTACCCCTGACCATGTCTGTTGGAGCGATTTTGATGGTTTTAACTAATTTTACCATTATTATTAAACTTAGACCGACAACCGTTCATACTTTAATGGTTAATGTTAATGCAATCTATTTACCCTTTTGTTTAAATCTATACATCTATACAAATAAATAAAATTGGAGTGTCTGTTTGTAATATTAAAATAACCGCTTTTTACTAAATGCATATGTATGTATACACGGTACATATACCAAAAATGTAGCTAAAAAATTTTTGTCTGTCTGTCTGTCGGTCTGTCTGTCTGTCTGTCTGTTTGTTCCGGGTAATCTCTGGAACGGCTGGACGGATTTTGACGGGACTTTCACTGGTAGGTAGCTGATGATCCAGGGAGTAACTTAGGCTACTTTTTTTTACTAACTTTGTCCCGCGGCGTTACTCGCGGTACGACGATAACCGCTCGTAACACCGCGGGGTTCAGCTAGTATAAGATATATATGTTATTTAATTCAATGAAGATAAAATAAGTAACAAAATAGCATTTAAAATAGAATCATTATTCGGTTAGGAAATAGATTTTTGTTTAGAGCAAATGAGTTTCGTCTATCCTAATTGTACTAGTCTTGAGACGAAAGAATAAGACCAAATCAGGGACTATCATAATTACAAATTGAAAGACTATAAAAATTACAATGTAAAAAGCAGATTACAATTTTTTTACATATTAAAAGGCTATAAATATTAAAATTAAAAGGTTTTAAGATTAATTTTAACTTTATAAGACTTTGTCAACACAATGGTTTAGCATTGGGAGCGCAATTAACAAGTAACGAATTGTGTACATATATATTATGTATTAAGTTTGGCTGTTTGTTGTTAGAAAAAAGAAAGAAATAATATTCCTAAGTAAAGAAAACACCATTCAACATTATTTTTATTCATACGTTTACTAAACACATTGTTTTTCGTAGGTAATGGCCGAGGATGGTGCAAGAGCGTCCAGGACTGGTACTTGTCCAAAGATCCAATGGAACTTGCCAAGGAGATGACTAGAGTGCGGGCGCGTCATGGCCGTTCGCATAAAACTCTTCTACGCAAGTCTCACGTTAAGATACCCGATAATGATTATGGTAAATATTGCAACTTGTTAATTTATAGTTTTAAAGAAATTAAAGTAATTGTTTTAACAGTAACTTCGAATGCAGCAAAATACGGCAAAAACTTAAAACTTTTCCTTATCAGTTTAGCAATCTGTCAGGAGAAGTCTTGTATACAATTTTTTGAATCCCAAACGGAGAAATATGAATCATAAATTTAAAAAAAAGCATTAGAAGTACCATATTAAAGTATTCTTATACACCTGTGGGCTGTATGGTAAACTATTAAGTATAATTTACACTAGTGTATCGGTCAAGTCGAAGCTAATGCCCAACAAAGCTGTAGGATGTTTTGGAATACATATATTGAAAAGGGACCAATAAGAGAAAATTCAGTGTCTTTTTTTCTTTACTAATGGTATTATTTATAGATTTTTAAATTAGAACTAAAACAATCAAAAACCGTTCTCACTTAGGACCCATGATATTTTATCTGTGGTTTTATTATATGAAGTGGGCTTATTATATTTCCAATCCAATCAAACTAAAAATGAATTATGATCCATATTGGACCACCAGGCATTCTAGTACATTAAAATTTTTACTACGGATATGAAAACAAGTGTGAGATTCCCTTTAATAATTATTGACCTTTATATTTTCCAAATCACACATGAAATTCTATATTAGTTGATCAATATTAAGGCCACTTTATTAAATTATTAATCTCAAGCCTAGAAGTAAGCGTCTATCTCTTCCAATCACATAATTATCGATAGTATTTTATCGTAGCTCGGGACGCAGTAGTGAAGTATGCGATCTTTGGAATTAAACGTGCGAAACAGATGGTAGGTGACAAACCGGAATGCAAGGACATATTAGAATATATTTCTAAGGTGGAAGATATGCGACATTGTGAAGATCCAGTTGCTGCCGCTGCTATTGCTACTACTAATCAGTTTACTCTTGACCATGTGCCTGGGCACTTGCTGACGTCACAAACTGTAAGTTCATATTCAAAACGACTTGTTTATGTATTCTGAAAACATTTTAAATTAGTACTTCAATACTCCAGTGGTAAAAGTAGTGAAATTAGTTTTTTTTTCTTTTTTGAAGTATTGAAGTCAGTTAGACTGCAAAAAAGGAAGAGGTCCTTAATTCGAATGTATATTTTTTATTTCATTACCTCAGAACTTGCCACTGGTTGAACCGATTTTGACGATTCTTTATTATTTGGAAGCTGGTGCTTCCCGTGTGATCCCATTTCAATTTGGTCCAGTTCTTGAAGTCTGTACCCTGTTCACAAGCAGATAAAATCCGAACAACATTTCTCACGAAGTTCTTCTGGATAATCATTATCATCAACAGCTTTTAATAGTAAACTGCTACTGCTAAACATAAGCCACCTACTGATGGAGGTTTTGGACAAAGAAGAAAAAAGACATACAGCTGCCTGTAAGCGAAAACGGCTGTAAGGGACGGTTGGAGGCCTGGGTCCCCTTCTCTATCTATAATAACTCTATGGGTAACGCTTTGTATTCTTAATCTGTCACCACACAGATGTTCTTATGAATGACAACAAGAATGAGACATCATCGTTCAGTATAGAAATTGTTCAGAAATTTTAATTATTGCCCTCATCAAGGTCTAAAAATATATTGAAATCAATAAAATGAAAATAAATGAATGTCCCAATTTTATATTTATTTGAAATAATCGTGTTAATGAATCTTTAGTTAAAAACTATTATTACAATAGGTATGGACTGCAGTACTACCACAGCTGACTCTAGAAGAACTGCTAAGCCACATTCAAAGAATCCATAACATGGGTTTCTTAAGTACTGACTCTCCAACTACTCCAGTATTGTTGTCGCTACTCAGTAACCAAGAACTCATCAAGAAATCGAAGGTTACCCCACTTGCAGTCTACATTGCATTGTGCAACTACAAGAAAAAGTGCAAGTAAGTGGTTCTCTGTGTTGTTATCTTGATGTTTATATTTGTTGTACTGACTGCCAAGATTTTTCTTTTGTTCGTGAAATCCAGCAGAAGCTGGTGTACTCTACTTATACTCAAAGTATTGTTACCTATAGCCAAAAGTGATTAGCTTTTTTTATTATCGAGTTAACCCTTCATAAAATCTTATTCTCGAACTTTCAATTACAATAACCTGAGTCTTGGAGGGGTTAATCTTAAGGGAAATGCTCCACTTACAAATTTCTTCCAAGTCAGCGTTTATGTTGTTAACAGCGTTAGCGAGATTAACTAGTGGTGCTATAGAATAAATCTAGAGATCCTTTTAATATTTTATCTTGTTTTATTGCCTTATTAATTTATACGCTTGTTGCCAGGCCCGTGAAATACGAGAAAGCTAAAGTGAACGCTGAAAAAGAGCAGAGGCGTCGCACTCGCCAAATTTACGACAACAAAAACGAACAATGGATGTGGATTACCAACAGGCGTCACCCGAAAGAAATCAAAAACTGGGGTAAGTAGACCTAACGTATATTAACTGATAGACTGCCTCGGTAATGTAGTGATAGCGTATGCGAATGTGAAGTGTCGAGTTCTAATCCCAGGTCAGACACAATATTTGGATAAATAATTATATCGGAGTTTGGGTATTACGTAAGTATTTTAATATAAAAAAAATAAAAGTTTATAGTTGTTAAATACTATTGCTACTGGATGTTAAATACAAAAAATTATGTTGAAAGCTTTAATTTAAACGGTTTTATTGAAAATAATGTACTTAAAGCTAAAAAATTAATCAGTAGGTCCCAGGTTCAAGTCATTACTTCTCCCTCATCAATCTGAGGCATTGATAAGACAAAAAAATAACATCTTTAAACCCTTAACGCCTTTTCTGTTGCAAAGTCTTCACTTGGATCTTGAATAACTACTAAAAAAATTAAGTAGGTGGTTCAGACCATGAAAGTAAACAACTTTTCCAAAGAGACAGGGGTCTGGATTAAATAGGTACTTATTATGAAAATTGACTCACCGTCTTATCTACCCAATGTTTTACATGTCTAATGCAATAAAGAATTTCACACATAATACACCCACACCATCTCGTCACAGTTACAAGTATTTTAAAACATTATTTTTTGGACTACTAGATATTTCCTGTTTCTCACCACTAGCCCTCTGTCAAAAAATCAAATCAATCTGTCAAAAAGACCAAGCTGACTTGTACAGGGTATAACTAAATAATGAACATTGGATTCTGCTATATAAGTCACTACCTGTGAAGTAAACTCGGTCATATTACTGAAATAACAAAACAAGTCATGGTATTTTTAACCGATTTCAAAAAAAAGAGGAGGTTGCTCAATTCGACCGTATATTTTTTCCTTTGTTTTTTTTTTTATGAGTGTTCGCGGATAACTTCGTCGTTTATGAACCGATTTTGATGATTCTTTTTTTAATGGAAAGGAGATGTCCCAACGGTGTTACCATGATAAGGACAATAATATCTGATGATGGCATCCAAGAGAAATCGAGTCGAACCTTGAAGTCGGTTTTATTTTTGTTAAAATTGTTATTTTTTATTAAAATTTTACTTGTCGATAATAATATCTTTCACTCTCCCGAAGTGGTATAACCGTAGTAATATTTATTCAATCAATAACTAAAGTACAATTAAAAATTGATATATTTTCTAATGCAACACAATTTCAACTGTTAAAGTTCTTAAATTCCACATGTGTAATATTTTTTTAATAAATTGATTTAAACTGGCGTGCTGGTTTACCGTTGCAGCCCCCGTGTGCTCTTATATGACCAAAGGATAATTTGATGTGATCTTGTTAAAATTTATAAGTTTGCAAGTGATGAAGTTTATTTTCTTTTTCTTTAAGCGTAACATAAATTGCTTTTAAGCTTTGTATGCAAATAAGAAGTCCTAAGAAACCAGTTGAAGTGAAACGAAATAAGCAAATACAATGTATGATATAGTCCCACTAGAAATACAATATTTCATAATGTTCGATTCTCATCTTATAGTCAAAAATGTATAGTTTTTGAGTATTACTGCAGGTGCCTTATATGGTTTAGCATATTAATAACTCGATGATTTTCTGAATACATTTCTTTTTGTAATACTAAGTCTCCATATAGCATCCAACACAAGAGGCAATGTAGTAGTAAATGCGATAAAAGTAGCAAATTATACCAGTTGTACTATTAATTGGTTGGCTATGTGTAAAAATTTACTTTTATCAAAAACATCAATAAAACTGAATGTAAATATTTACCGATGAAATGTTATCACTTGATTAGTATGATTACACGTAGTAGACGAATTGCTGCAGTGAGCAATGCTGCAAAACACCATTATAAAACCGCTCTTGCCTCGGTAAAGGTACTAGAGAAACTGATTGTAATATCGCGCGCTGGTGGCGTCCAAGTCACCAGCGCGGCAACAAGTTTACGCGCACATAGCACTTCTGTTGCCTTATTTAGATTTCTGTGGGGCCAATTATTTTGCACAGATTAATCTTTAAGTGAAATTGTAGTTGTTATTCAGAAATTTTAAATTGAAGCACATAGTGTTTTCCCGTATGTTTTTGCACCAATTATATACCTACTTAGAAAGAAAGTTTTTTTTTATTTTGGCAACTAAAAGAAAGTAATAGAAAATAAAAAGGTAACAGACAACAATTTGCAAAGCCAAAAATTGACCCAACGCTGGTTTTCAATTGGACCCAGGTGACACCGTGCATAAAGCTGTTTTACATATCCTTAATACATACAATAAAAGTAACAAGACAAAACACAATAATATCACACACAATATTAGCGAATAGTATTTTCACACACAATATTAGCGAATAGTATTTTAACATTGCGGGGACGGGGGAGTTTCGGAACAGAGTGTGAAGCTGCATTTTAGCATCCATATACATTTTTGCAATTGGAATATATGTTACAAACACTAGACCAGGAAAGCCGAAAATGCGGTTTAACTATGAACATGGATAAAACATGTGCAATGACCAACGGAGAACAAGTACCAATTAAAATACAATCAAGTTTGCTGAAGTATGTTGAAGAGTATACTTACTTGGGTCAGAGAATTACGTTCCGAGAACAGACACTAGGCGAGGTAGAGCGTAGAATAAAACTTGCCTGGAAACGATACTGGGCACTACAACATATTTTTAAGTCCAAACTACCTTTGAAGTTGAAGAAAAAAGCTTTCGAAACCGTAGTGGCTCCCACATTGCTCTACGGTTGTCAGACCTGGGCTCTGACCAAACAAATTATAAATAAACTCCAAGTCTTTCAACGAGCAGTCGAAAGGAGCATGATGGGGCTGAAACTGAATCAAAAAATAAAAAACTCCGAGATCAGGAAGAATACAAACCTTGTGGATGTAGCAGAAACAGCCTGTAGACTAAAATGGCGCTGGGCGGGTCATGTGTCACGTGTAAATGATGGGCGCTGGAGTGAACGTGTTCTGCACTGGTGGTCGCGAGATGAGAAACGCCGCCGCGGACGACCTAGACGACGCTGGAGCGACGACATAGTGCGGGCGGTGGGATCTACTTGGACTTGACTTGCCAAAGACAGGCAACAGTGGAGATATATGGAGGAGGCCTTTGCTCAAGTTTGGGTACCCAAAATAGAAAAAGCTCAGTGACGGTTTTGCTGTAATTTGATTATAATGATTATTCAAAATTGAAGTAGATCGCTTAGATTACTGAAGCATTGGTACATTGTGGAATATTGCAATTAGTAATTAGTGTGATTGTGGCATAGTGTGAAATTTAATTTGATTATTTGAGTACCATTGTTCCATTGTTTCAAAGTGTTTGATATAAGTGATCGTAATTTATAGATAGATTTTTTGACATTGTATTGCATGAACATAAATTAATGCTATTTTAATTGATTTCGATTCGTAAATACATATTAAATATTTTTGTAACTGCCTCGGTGGCGCAGTGGTAACGTCGGCGACTGCTGTGCTTGAGGTCTCGGGTTCGATTCCTGAGTCGGACCGAGTGTTTGTATGCAAATGTTTGTTTCGGACTTTGGGTTTTTCCTCTTGTGTAATGTGTATGTACTTACAAAAAAAAAAAAAAAAACGAAAATGAAAAGGAATGTATTTGTATATGGAGTCAATTGATTATGGATAATGAATGGACATTGTAGTCAGTTAATGTTATTGGAACTGTGCACATAACGTTAAATAGCGATCTTATGTATTATTTTAATTTCCTTTTGTTATTTGAATTTTGGGAATAAATGGCTTTATTATTATTATTATACATTACATAAGAGACATAATTGCGTTGACCATATCCAGTCTCCGCTGTGCGCCTATCAGATACTGCCATAATCTGTAATTAAATGTGATTGTATTTTATTTAAAGATCTTATAAATCTTCAAAGCTGTTCAAAACTACTTAATTATATCAATAAAGTACATGATTTTATTGCGATATACATTTGTATAGATTTTGTCTTGATGGTTTTTTTTTTCTTTAGGAGTTGATCTACCGCCTAACCCCGCCGTGTTGGCAGCGTTGAACAATCTGATTGATCATACTTGGCTCCTGACTCCAGCCACTGGTGCTCGCTACTTGATCACTATGGACATGAGACACCATATGTTCAAAGGTATTTGATTTATATTTAAATTAGAAGCACAACACAAACACATAATTATGTCTTAATGATGATTAATTGCTGAAAAAAATAATATTTAGTAACGAATCTATACTAGTCTAGTAAGTAGTAGTAGTATCATTTGATTGATCTGTATTTTTGTATTCATTCCCTACTATACATACAAGGATTTAATAAGGCAAACATAGGTCAGGGAAACTAAAATATCTTTTATACGTGGTTTTGCAAGCGAGTATCAAATACTTATTTTTAACAGGCTTCAAAAAAAAGGAGGAGGTTTTAATACAGGTAATTTTTGTATTTGAATTTTTTTATGTTTGTTATCTCGAACTATCGACTAAGTAAACCGATTTTTTGATAATCTTTTTTATTAGAAAACTGGTACTTCCCGTGTGATTCCATTTTAATTTGATCTATAGTGCGTCCAATCGTTTATTTAACTTTTGACTGATCACGCACATAATAATTTTTGATCAATGTACTAGAGGGAATACTGTACTTCATGGACGGGCTCCGCCCACTTAGAGATGTGTCATTCATAATGAATGACCACAGACTATAAAAACGGGTTTGAAATAAATCGATTATCGATTATATTAATAAAACATACAATAACATTATTGTGATTATATTTTATATCAAATCACACGGTCTCTAAACTTGAGTCACTGATATAAGAGGCCCATTATTACAGCTCTCCTTTTCAAAGTATTCACGAAGTCGCAAGACAAACTCTCTTGTTTGTCCTTTGAGCACCTTAATTTTTGGCATTTTGACAGTAACGAAGGGAGGGACGATACGCTCAACTCAACCAAACGTGAGAATTCACAAATAAATCAATACGGAGGAATAAAAATACTCAACTCGACGTATGAAAATGTGAATTATGACAACTACAAAATGTCCGCTACGCGTCCGGTGTTGCGGTTTAATAATCGATAAAATTACGAAATTATCGGTAAAATAATGAGTGTGTTAAATCGATTAAAACTTCTTCATGTACAAAATCGATCGATAAAAGAAATCGAATCGGTAACGGGTCAGGGTATCACTATTTGATTAAGTATTAGAGCTGTCAAAAGTTAAATAAATGATTGGAAACACTATAGTTCTTGAAGTCGTTTTCTTTTTGTTAACATTTTTGATCCAGACTTTCTTTGTTATTCGTCGGACTATCAATACCAATAAATAATATTTAAGTTTTTGTTTGTAATTTCAAATTACCATTTAAATTTATTAAACTATTTAAGATATTAGATTATACAATTAAACATACCGAACATGATAATACACGTTTGAAAGCGTAATGCTGAACTTTCAAAAATTTACTTCATATTAATATTTGTTTCATAGGTCGTCATTTCTGCAAGAGTTTTGCTGTCCCAAAGAAAGGTAAGAAAACCGCCGCAAAGACCACTCCGAGCGCCAGTGGTGACGCCGATACTGAAAAGAAGAGCAAAAAGCATCTATTGGCTGAATGTTTCTACAACAAGAACGTTACTCCTGGACATGCAGGTATTAAACATGAAATGTTTAGTAAACACTTTAAAAGATTAAATATTCTTAGTGCAGGACTAATTATTACATTTTTAGACATTCATTGGAACTAAGTTCATTATGGGGCGTTGCGGAGGGTTGGCACCCTAGCTGGCAAAAGGCGTCCGTAACGTAAGATTGATGCCTCGGTGTAGCAATCGTAGTGTATGCGAACGCAGTGTTTGAGGTCTCTGGTTCTAATCCCGGGTCGGATTATGTTTGCATGATCTTAAATTTTATTTTTTTCGGAGTTTGGATGTTTTCTATGTATAATATGTATTTATTTACAAAAATTAAAATAATTATCTTTTTCTTCACACTTTTTAATTTAATTTTGATTATTTCGTAAACGAAAAAGTTCAGTTGTATGTAACAAGTACGGAGTAACTTTAGAAAGAACTTGTTTCAGTAGAGATTAATAGGTGGCAGCACAAGTCACATTTTTAGTTATTTCAACTTTTGGTTTTGATCGATAAAAAAACATAATAAAAATTGTATACCTGATTAGTTATTTTCTTTATACCTTGAATAGAACTTGAAATTAATATTTTTATTTGATAAGGAACTTCGTTCCCATCTGGTGTCCCACGACACCACACGACTTTTTTTATTTTAAAAAAGCAACTCCCGCATTATCCTACTAATATTATAAATGCGAAAGTTTGTAAGGATGGATGGATGTTTGTTACTCTTTCACGCAAAAACTACTGAAGGGATTTGGATGAAACTTTACAGTAATATAGCTTATACATCAGAATAACACATAGGCTACTATTTGCCGCGATAACCGACATATACGCGGGCGGAGCCGGAGCGGAGCGGAATATATATAATACTAGTTGTTGCGGGCAACAACTAGTATTATATATATTCTATGTCGCAAGGAACTTTACAAACATACATGAAACTGACACAAGGAACGCCCAGACTCAGAACAACTATCTGTGGATCACACAAAGTGTTGTTCCATATGGGATTTGAACGCACAACACTTGGCCCAGTAGAAAGCGGCGTGGCAAACGCTTAAGCCAGTAGGCGAAACGTGCAGAATGAATGTTAATGATGATAATAAATGATTTGATTTTGTACTAACACTAAAAACTTCTAAAAGTAAAACCATTTTTTTTACAGCAATAATCCTGGCCCTGCAAATTTTGAAAAGGGAGAAGCAGGTCAGCTTGGCGGTGTTCACCGAAGATGGTGTGCAACTCGTTTCTATCGAGCCTAACTTTTGCAACATCGAAGAAGCCGAGTTTGTACTGCGGGTATGCGCCATACTTACATTATTTTATGTATTTTTAACATTTATAAAGGAATTAAATATGCGATTCCGTCAACAGCCCTAAAAATAACAGTTTACTGCTAAACGGAAGCTTTCAATTAGAAAATAAGTTTTTAGCTTGACCCGAACGTAAACAATTCTCACATAGTTTGTGCTCGCGAATTAAGTTTACCTTTGAATTTATGTCACTACCAATGATTTTCTGACAAGAATAAAGTTGGTGATTCACGTTACATTTTAAGCACGTCCTTTTGTAGCGAGATGAACGGCAATCGTTGGACTTATATGTAGACACGTTGCAGTGAGATGAATTGCGTGAATAGTGTTTTTTATTTGCATTTGTGGTTTATTGTGTAACAACTGCAAAGTTTCAAACACATCCGCTCTGTCCTTAAGGAAGCTAATCAATTCATGTACTTTAATTATGCGTTTAGAATCATTCTCATTCGAGGTTAGTGTGCACTTACGCGTCTTCCATTCGCGTTCTGTCGTCCTATATAACTTTGAAACAATTATATAAATGACAAGCTTATCCCACGAGTCGGTAGGTTCGCCAAGTAATTTTCATGCGCGAAGTTTTTTAATATAACGTCAAAAGCTTTCTAATGTTGGACGGCGAGTCTCTTGTTAATGCGTTTATATTAAACAAAGCCTTTACGTGATTGTGCACTAAAACTTTCTTTTTTTTTCTGACCGGACCGGACCGGACCGCCACAATGTTGGCGCCATCGCACAACCAATCAGCTACTGATAAAATGACGTGATACTTTGCTGGCCAATTCCGACGCTCCTATGGACCGCCATTTCTTCTAGAACTTACATTACCATCAAACTACTTGTAAAGTGCACACGCAGCATGCTTAGATTTTGTATTCTATAAGTTTAGAACATTCTATTGTAAAGAAACTTTTTTTCTTTGTTCCTATCGTGAATAGTTGGCTTAATGTTTATTTCAAGTTTTCCTTTTGTTCGCAGCGCTGTTGTCTTGCATAGTTTACTCGTTCTTTTACCATACTCATGGAATCTGGGGTAGTGACCCTTAATCTGTCTCCACAACTTAGAGCATATATACCTGAGAGACAACCGAACGGGCAACCGAATAGGCAGAAAGCGTGATCGGAGTAGAGAGAGACTGAGTTTGGGTAGTGTTTGTCTCTCTCACGTAAGTTTCTGATTGGTGGACGCCCATAATAATTTGCACGACTGATTTGGCGGGAAATACACCAACCAATCAGAAGATTACGAGAGAGACAGACAGTACCCAAACTTAGTATCTTTCTCTCTTTACTTAGATCACGCTTTCCTCCCGTTAGGCTGCCCTTCAGGTGTATATGCTCTAAGCTCCACACGAACAGTCCTACGTTATATAAAATTAAATAAGAAATTTCAGTAAATATAAATGAAGATTGTTTATCGATGGACAATGTTTATTATTTTTATATTTTCTTAAAAACTTATGTCTCATGTTCAAGATGACATGATGATTTACAAATAAAATTTTAAATATAATACAAAAATGATCACACGTATCAGATAGATAACTTTATTTTATACTATACTAGCTGACCCACGCAACCTCGTTTGCGTCTTCTATTGCCCGTAGCGTCATAATATCTATTATCCCGTTTTTGAAACTTTCTCCACTGGTGCTCCACTTCTATTGGTCTTATCGTGATGATATATAGCCTATAGCCTCCCTCGGTAAATGTACTATCCAACACAGAAAGAAATTTTTAAAATCGGACCACCGTTTAAATTAAACATAAATCATAAAAATCAGTTTACTCAAACGTTCTGTGGTAACGTACATAAAAAAAATACAGCCGAATTAAGAACCTCTTATTTCCAGAAAGCAAACTTGGGCCGCGTACAGCTGGAAGCTCCTATACAGATGGCCATGAAGACTTCCCTAAAGTTCGACGTGTTTATTAACATGGTGGACCGCAGCACTCGCTACATGGAGCTGGACAAGGCGGCTCGCGTGGGGCGCGGGATGGGCGGCCGCTATGGGCCTCCGCCTCCTGCCGTCATCGACGCCACAGACCACTGCCCAGTGCGGGCACTCTATGCCTACAGGAAGCAAAGCGGAATAACAGATGCCAAGTATGTGTTATAATACGTTCTGCAATACAACTTTTTGGTTTATAGATCACTAGCAACTCTCTGCAGTTTCACCTGCGTAGTTCCCGTTGGAATAAGAACTATTCTCTTGAATAAAATGTAGCTCATGTCACTCAGGGATAATGTAGGATTCTAATGGTAAAGGTTTTTTTTTAATCGGTCCAGTAATTTTTGAGTTTCTTCATTACATACAAAAAAAAAACAAATATTTCCTCTTTATAATATTAGTGTAGATAGGAGCACGCATATAAAGTCGGAAAGATTTCACAAAAAATTCATAGAAGTTTTTATGATTCATGCAAATATTTCTAAAAAGAAGCTACTAATTTGTTTCAATATCAGATTTAATGATTTGCTTTAATGAATTAAGTTAGGTTTCATTTGATTTCATCTCATTAAATTTCATTTTTATTTCATATCAATAAAAAATTCTACTGAAGACTTGGCTGTAGTTTCCTTTGCCTGCCCAGAATGGGTTGGCGCCATTTTCCAAAATAATTATTTGCGAGTTTAGTTGTTTGTTGCACAAAATGAGTAATTTCTACTCTTGGAGGATGTTTTATTTGAATTAACACCACCAGAACTCATTATAATTGCACAAAATGCTTCGGAGAAAATTTTACCGGAATAGTCAAAAAGTCGCTGCATATCTAATTTCTTAATTTTTTTAAACTGTATTAAAAATAGTTGTTCAGTACACATGCGGAACCGTCATTACAACTTGTTCCGACTGTCAACCCTTACCTTCGGCTGCGCTTCGGCTCGGTTAGACATTTGTCGGAACTCTTTGCAATGACAGTCTTTCCGCACACGTAATGAAGTTATTTTGAAATAGTAAACTACTTACACGAGCGAAGCATGTATAGTTTTAGAAGCTCTTTAAAAATTCTCGCATTGTTAACTTGTAACGTTGAATTATTTTTTATTGTACTTTATTTACTTTACGTGGTACTAGTAGCGAGTAATTTATGCTTGGGATACTATTGTTACAGTATAAGTGTTTTGTCTAGATATGTATGTATAACTGATGATATATTTGTTCTAGATTGATCGTCATGAATCTTGCTTCTCACCGCGTGGGAACAACAAATGGAAATCATGAGGGAGTGCTCGATATTATTGGCATCGACGAGCACGTGCCTAAAGTCATGGATGCGTTCGTACTCGCCCAGTTCAAGTGAACGGGACATGTGGTGTCTACTTAACGTCGCTTCATAACTCTGTCAATTTAAACCTGAGAGACAATTCTCGTCTATAGCAAAGCTATAATTCTAGTCTCATTCCAGTTCAAACTTAATCATGTTTGTAAGGTCGTCTACTAAAAATGTTACCATATAAGTCTTTTGCGAGTCCGCCTCTTTTGACTATAGTTGAATTGATTTTCTACTAACAATTTATTGACTTTAAAATGGTGTTGTTGCTGGTGACAATAGCAAAAACTGCAAAGTTATAATAATAATTTAAAAACCAACATTTTAGAACAAGGTTTGATATTTTGACCACTAATCTGGATTAAATGAGACTAGAAAAAAATACATTTTATGTTAAAATTTGATTATAACCAACACGAGAATTGCTCTTTCGGTCATATTTCAAACGAAACGACCTTTAAAACCTCAGTATTTTAAATCAATTTTCTTTTTTACCAAAATGTGTTCCGAACTTGATACAAAGTGTTGTAAACGGAACTGATATTTCTCAGAAATCCGAATGTTATTCTGATTACCTAGAGATCTTAATTTTTATATTTGCATGTTTTTTAATTTTAATTTTGTTTTTAATCGCTTATGAGGTAGTTATAGGACGGTTTAATGTATCAAAACTGTTCACATTAACCCTGATTTTGGATCTCTGCTTACGGATAATTTGTAGGAGTGTTTTGTTTTATGTTTAAGTTAAACTTGCGTAAATTACATGACGGTACATAGTATAAATATCTTCCAGACGTGATTCCCAGTACCAGATAACGAATTATTTTTATCCCTATTTGTTTACATTTTAAGTTCACGTTGTATCAAACGTCGCTTCTTAGAAATATTTTTTTAATGTTTGCTAAAAGCTGACTTAAATTTGGTTTTACTCCTGTTTTGGTCAGTAAGCTTTTAAAATGCTTACTAGCTTATAAGCAGTTCATATTTGCATAATAGAATGTCTAAATCAAAACTTAAAATGAACTGGTTTGGTAGCGGTATAATTATTAACTAAGCTTTTACGTTTTAATGTATTTATTCTTCTCGCTGTTTAAGTATGAGTGTGTAAACTTAGATCTAGTTAAGCTTAACACGTGTAGCCTATCATAAATATATATACACACATATATATATACATATTATGTAACAGGGTCTTTGTTTTATCAAGAAATGGCACCTGACGCTCACTACTCACAGTTATGTGTTCAACGGTACAATAATTTATAGAGGGGGCTAAGTCAGACAATAGGGGGATATTTCTTTTATTTAAAATCTATAAAAGAATGTATTTCACACATCGACTGTCAGTAGTTTCACCTCCAATGTTTGAACGCCAGTACTTTGTGTTAGTTGTTGTTTCAAATTTTATTTATTTACGATTTGACCTTACGACGTGGTCATTAGTGTGGTTGTGCGTTGTAAACGACTTTGTATTTGCCAAAGTAATTATGCATTTGTAATTTTATTCAAAAAAAGTACTGGCTCACAAACGTAATTAGCAAATAGATAATAATTATGATAGCATATCTATGTAATAGTATAGGAAATGAAAACGGGTACATGCTCAGCCAATTGTTTTGTGTATACAATTTGTGAAACATTAGAGACTTAAAATTTGTCGTGACTGTACATAAAATGGGAACAGTTAAAGCCTCTAGAACTGATAAAGTATTTGAGCATGCATCAGCTTTCATATAAAGTAGATAATAGGTGAATCCGTTTCATAACATTGGTTACTTTTGTACTAATAAATTGAACGGAATTTCAAAATCTGTGATCACTTGGTACTCTCTCGGGATTAAGTAATTTTTATATCTGTAAACGCTGAAAAATTTAAACGTACGACAAAGGCAATCGACATTGCTATACATGCTTTACAATTGTATCATTGTTATGTTGGCTAATGTTTTAGATAAATAGTTCTTTTTAGTATTACGCCGGTTTACGCAGGAATTGTTTACTCCGTCGCCGATAGCGCAGTTATTGTGTATTCTTCATAAAGTTTATAATGTTTTTAACTATCACTAGTACTTACTTTGTTTTTTATTATTTTATAGCTTGTTTCCCCAAAATAGCGTTCTGTGATTTTAGATGCCTTGGCAACTCCATTCTTTAGTGATATTATTGCTAATCGGAAAAGTTTTCTATGAAACCGAAATGAATTTTAGTAAATTAAGAAAACTACCGATTTTAGTTTGTATAAGTAGGATGTAATACTTCAAAGGATAAAATATTTTCATTATGTACTTTTCTAAATCTAAGACCATTGGAGCATATGATCTATTTATTTTTCGTTGAAACGAAGCATAGGAGCCCATAAAGCATAGATTGTGATAGGTATGACCTTATCAAATGCCCAAAATCTACTAAATAAAAGTAATAAATCTGCAGTTTACATAAAGCTACCATAAAAATTACAAACGCAATCTTTACGTTCTTTATTTGTTCTCTTTTAAAAACGACCGAATTTGTTTGGCGGGCTTTTTCTACAGCTATAGTCATCTTCTATGTATCTTCTATAATGCCCTATTTAACGTTCAAACAATTAATAGTAATACTCATTCTCTGTCGAACATTAAATAAGTTAATCTATGCAGTATACTTAAAATTGAGAAGTGAATTTCCAAAAAGTGTTAGAATAGGCCTTAAATTTTACAAAGGGACATTTATTCAAACGGGATATTCACGGTATATTTTAGATTGAATAACCAAATAGTTTCGTAGGGTCTTACACCTCTCCTGAGAGAAGACCCGAGCCCAACAGTGGAACATTATGGGTTGTTTGATGATTTCATGAAATCAAATACTTCCAATATTTAAATTTGTATGTATGCCCATATTATAGAGGCAACGGAAATCTCTTGGAGGAAATTGCAAATTTGTACACACACCAATGGTCTTTGAATTTGGTTTCCATTGCGCCTAATCTCACTAAATCTTCGGTAAAAGTGAACAAAAATAATGTAAACGATTTTTACCCGATAATACAATTTTTTATTATATTTTTTTTAAAACAAATGAAAATAAGAGCTTGCAGTGCATTTTAGAACAATTAAAATCCGTCCCAAATTCATTGGAAACGTCTGTCGTTTAACGTGCTTTTAGAATTAAGTTTTAAGTAGTACATGTAGTCGTTATTATTTAACCTGTTCACAGCAGCATATTAAAAGAGCACCCACTTTCTGAATAAATAAAACGTAATAACATTCTTAAATGTACTTGCATGTATGTTTTCACGTTAAATAAAGTCTTCAGTATACTATTTGTCTTTTACTTTTTCTGGCTAGACTGCAGTCCTTGGATAGCCTACCTACCTACTAGCCTAATCTTGTAATTAGCCTAGCAGTCCATTTATACTAGACCAGAGTCGAAGCATATCGAAGCGTTAATCTGAAACTTATTTGTTGAAAAGAAAAACATTAAGAGGAAATAAAAAATAAAAATTCGCGCGCATTCCTGGAACTTAGCTTTACTTGTGAAAAATTTGACGTTTGGTTATGTACACTTTAACTCTGCGCTGGTGTGAATAAAATCTAAGGGGCAGTGTACTTCTGTCTTTACAAGTCTTGGACTCATCTGTGCATAGCTATAAAATCTCAAGTTTTGCTATCTGGGAAGTACTGCTACTGTTGAAGTGTAATTTGGATGTAGATGGTCTAAGATCCGACCCTAGATCGACCTTCACCGAGCTGATAATAGAATAAAACTTATTTGAAATAAATTTAGTAAAGTAGATGTAGATTATCTAAAAAGGGATTGTGTTAAAAAAATCCGGGACAGAATATTTGTAACCTAAAAAAAAATGTCATCAGTGATAAAACTAATAAATATCAAAACATTATACTAAATAATATTACATAAATTAAACAAATAAATATATAGGTGATTATAAACAATCGCCAAGGGTAAGCAACGATGGCGGGGTCAGTACCTGGATGGGTGACCGCCAGTGGCACGATACCATGAGCGTCTCCGTGATTCGGAGGTCACGTTAAGCAGTCGCTTCTGGTTGTCATAATAGGATAGGATTACAGTCAGTGGCGTAGCGTGAGTGTCGGCCGCCCGGGGCGGCAGACAATTTTGCCGCCCTCTTATTTAGATATTTAAAGGTAATGTATACCTACTAAACATTACATAGGTAGATTAATTCTAGAAAACTTTTCGGCGAGAACAGTCCACATTATTTTGGCTTTTCTTAAATAAGTTAATCTAAGTTTTACAATCACTTATTGCTTATTAGTGCACTTTTTATTATTTCAACCACTTTGAGGACTGGCATACGCTGTGCGTAAAAGTTCCAAAAACAAATAGAAAAAAAAAAACCACTTTGAGACATTGTTACAACTTGACGATAGACAAAATGAAATGATTAGCGAATTCAAAAACCCAGATCAATATTTACTAATATTATAAAGCTGAAGAGTTTGTTTATTTGTTTGAACGCGCTTATCTCAAGAACTGTTGGTCCGATTTGAGAAATTCTTTCAGTGTTGGATAGTACATATATCGAGAAAGGCTATAGGCTTTATATCATTACGCTAAGTCCAATAAAAGCGGAGCACCAATGGAGAACGTTTCAAAACTATGAGAAATTATCACGCTATGGACAATAGGAGACGCAAACGAGGTTTCGTGGGTCAGCTAGTTTTTCATATAAACTAGAACTATATTTTTATTGAAAAATAAAATAAGTACTTTTGAGAATAAAAGTCAAACTTCCACCTTTAATTAAATATTCATAGGTCTACTTTGTTTCATAGAAAAATATTTTATTACACCATCAATGTCTATAGCATCACACATTTTTTTTCACTTGCTCAATCGACAAGATAGCGAAATTAACTACTATTTCAAATCATACAAGTTATCATCTCTAGTTCCGTCATCAAAAATATGCTTTCTTGTTATGCGCCTCTAAGTTTCTATGGGAATTCTGAGTTCTTCACACATTATGTTCATAACTTACAACACAACGTCATCTGCCTATTTCTCTCGTTTCTCTGTCAATATCATCTGCAAAGCATTTACTTTCTGAGCGCAGAATCTTATGTCAAGTCCCTTTATTTGTAAATATTGTTGTGTAGTTATCATTCACTTCATGTAGAACAGGTTGCCAAAGGAATAACAAAGTAAAGCTCCTGCATCTGTCCTAGGGTTTGAGCTTTTAACTAGTTTCACCTGCCTCTGTCAGCGTATAAAACGCCATAGAAACATTCCACTTCCGAAAGGACGGTCGGCTTGGAAGCAACAATTTTTCCACTTGCTGTGGTCAACTTCGTCAGGCGGCTTCCTCCGAGACACTGTACAAACACTTTTGAACCCCGGTTCTGTTCGATCGCTTGTTCGATTAAAAGAGTATTGGAGCATCGGAGGTCGTGTCGTACGAGTATGCTGGTCTCTTGATTTAGTCCGTTTTGCCGACGAAGTTAAAAGTGGGTTTTCACGTCATTCCTTCATTAGCCTTCCGAAAGCTTTGTTTTCTTATCCTTACGCTGCATTTAACAAAATCTTATACCTTCTTCCCTGAAAATTCGAACCACATTTTCCAGGTTCTGGTTTACGTGTCTTGTGGTTTCCATGGTAGCAAATCGGTTTTCCAGATTTGACTGGAACTTTCAGTTTCCATCGCGGCTTGGAGCAGAGTTGGCCGGAGCCTGGATTTCATCAAACGGCGTGCCCGTTTCAGCCTTAAAGTCGATATTCAGAGAGCCTCAGACAATTCGGTTATCACTACCGGTGTTAAACCTATTGATTGAGACGTCTCTGAATATGTGCTTTTGGTCCGTCATGATGAAATCGATCTCGTTTTTGGTCATAGCGTTGGGGCTTTGTCAAGTCCACTTCCTTTGGGACTGTTTTTTAAAGAAAAAATTCAGCCCTTCTCGTTCGAGGAAGTTGACGAGTATTTGCCCTTATGATTTCTGCTTCCAAATCCTATTACCGATTCGCTGCAATTTAGAACTCCCACTTTGGCGTTAAAGTCACCCGTAGTAACGTTGTTGTGGGTATTAGTGGTGAAGTGGAGAGACCTCGGTATGTCGTCGAACATATCCTGTGTGTACGCACTGACCTCGTCATCAGAGTGGGCCGAGGTCAGTGCGTACACTTGCACTACATTGAGGCTATATCGCTAGGTGAGCTCGACAATGAGGTATGCTACCCTGTTCTATATACTAGACATTTCCACAACGTTGCTAGAAAGGGACTTATTAACCAGAAACTCAATACCAATCTGAGATTGTTGGTCTACCACACGGAAGTACATTGGATGGCTTAAGTCGAGGGTTATGGTGTCCTCCCCTACTCTTCGGACTTCACATTATCCTAAAATATGCTATCTAATCTTCTCAAGTTCCACCTCGAGTTGTGCCAGATGCGAGTCTAGCCGTAATGTGCGGCTATTAAAAGTTGCCAAGATCAATCGCTTGCAGTGGCTTCCCGGTGATTCTTAGCATCCTCTATCCCGTCGTTACCGTGATCGTATCGATGCTGTGAGTAGGTATAGCTAAATATTTGTCGGGTTCATTCAATAATTTCAATAATTTTAGTGAAATAGGAAAAAAATAGCTTAAATCCAATTTACATAAAAAAATATTTTTCTGAATTTATCGTCAAAATATATAAGGCTATCAATTATTTTTGTGGATCATTTATCAGAACTCTAGTGTGTAAACTATTGGTTAAACAAGTGGCTGTTGCTTGTTAGCACATAGCTTCGTCCTACATTTTTTTAACAAAAGTTAACTTCTTGTTGAAAAATTAAATGGATGACTGACCGCCACTGACCGCACAAAATATATTTTTTCCAATTTTGCCGCCCTTCCTATGATGACGCCCGGGGCGGTCCGCCCCTCCGCCCCCCCCTCGCTACGCCACTGATTACAGTCGTGAAGCTTGGCATAAAAACATCCAAGGGCAAGATTACGTAGCCACAACTTTGTCTTGCCCTTAGAGTATACATGTATACTCTAAGGTCTTGCCAGTCCCCAACACGCAGTTGGCCAGCCAGCGTGGGGACGTATGGCCTTAACCTTCTTCTGAGAGGAGAGCCGTGCCCAGCAGTGGGACATTATGGGTTGTTGATGATGAAGTATATATCTTACTAATATTATAGACGCGAAAGTTTGTAAGTATGGATGATTGGATGTTTGTTGCTCTTTCACGCAAAAATTACTGAACGGATTTGAATGAAACTTTACAGTAATATAGCTTATGAATCAGTATAACACATGGGCTACTATTTGCCGTGATAACCGACATATTCGCGGGCGGAGCCGCGGGCAACAACTAGTAAATATATAAATAAATAAATATACATTTATTTATTTGTTTCATTTATGATAATGTAAATAGCCTACAAGAAAAGACCGTACTCCTTAAAACGCCGGGTACGCACTTGCGTCCCCTTTGGTGTTGGGGGTGTCCATAGGCGTGGTAATCGCTTACCATCAGGCTATACGTCTGCTCGTTTGCCCTCATTTTTTTTATGTATGGGCCTGCCAAAATGACTCTACTCCGCCTGGTGGAAAACACAAGCAGAATCCAAGAGTGGTGGTCACCATACTCATTGCGAATGCAGACAATATAGCATATAGCATGGTGACCCACACCATGGCGGCCTTGTGATGCTTTCATTTTACGCTGATCTTCTATGCAAGGGTAGTACCACCCCAGTCGAGCCGACCCGTTCGTGCTGAAATCAACGTGGCTCTACTACCTAAGTAGATGTACATCTGATGTGTGATGATGGGGACCCAACTTAGATCAGCACGTTTCCCTCGATAACTGGCTCGACTCGAGGCTTCTGAGAGCTTTTTATTTATTTATTTAAAAAAAAAAGCTCCCATAATTTAAAATTTAGTACAAAGATCTCCATGTATGTAAATATTGTAAATGGCGATAATACTTCAATCTGCCAAGTCATTGCGTTGTGTGTATTTCTTTAGTCAGGTATTCCTTACCTGCGAAGCGCTGCGAAGATGCAATTTTGGTGACGTTGAGGCTTATCCCGTGCGGCGACAGGTTCAGTGGTGTTTGCATGTGTCGCGAATGGCCGAAGAGCGTCCAGCTAAAGGCAAGACATCTCTAAAGATTCGTCCCTTACTTTAGGAGAAAATTGCAGAACTATCAAATCTGTCACTTACCTTCATCCCTTATCCCGTCGTTTAAAATAATAATGATGACTTTTTATAGGAATTTGTGCGAAAAGTCGAAATATACCTAATGCGAGAATACGCTCCAAGCTACGGCTGTCAATTCAATTGTCATTATAAAAGTCATTTTGCACCCAAAATTACAAAAATCACTACCTTTTAGAATTAACGAAGTAAACGTTTCATTTAGTGTAAAAACTACAAATATGACTGACGTGGATAAATGGATAGAGATCGCAAAGAGATGTAAATATTTGCCAGAAGATGACTTACGGGAACTTTGTAATATTGTGTGCGATTTGTTGTTGGAGGAACCAAATGTTCAACCGGTGCAGACACCAGTGACTGTGTGTGGTGATATTCACGGCCAGGTGAATAATAAGTTTGAAATCTTATTGATTTATACATAAATACTATCAGTTTTTTTTCTTCAGTTCTTTCTCTTAATGAGATGTAATTTTTTTCAGTGGTGTTAAACTATTGTATTAAGTTCTTGGACATGATTGTAAATTCAAAACATTCATTTCCGTGATATCACAATTAATTTGATTGTTTGATATAATGCAAAATAGTATCATATTATTTACATGATTAAAATTTTGATCTGAATGACTAAATATTTTGATTGAAAGATATATTGTCTGATTTTTAAGAAGTGTGTAATGTGTTTCAGTTTTATGATTTGGAAGAATTATTTCGCATAGGTGGTCAGATGCCACACACTAAGTACATATTTATGGGAGATTATGTTGACCGAGGCTATTATAGTCTCGAAACGTTAACATTACTTATGGCACTAAAAGCAAGGTATCCCGACAGGTATGTTTATATAAATCTCCTCAATTTATAATGGTTTGTAATTTAAGTGAAATGAAATTTGTTTATTTTTTCTTAAATTTGATAACAATTAAAGTTGCTTTATTAAATTTATATTCTGTTTCCTCTGTTTGTTGACTGTGATGACTGAATATCAAGATATATTTACATCAGAAAAATATCAGCCAAATCGGTTCAGCCATTCCTGAGTTATAAATAGTGGAACTAACATGACTTTCTTTCATATATATTATATAGATTATTATAGCATTATATTAATATTAATAAGAGCAAATAAGTTTACACATCTCATATGCTGCAATGTAATTATTTTTTTATGGGAATGAAATGAAAACCCTTAGTCACACTCACTACCCATTAACCTGATCAAACCAGTAAAAAAAAATTGAATCAATATCTAACATTGACTGTCCATTATATGTACAAATGTGTAAACTATCATATCAGAATAAAATTATTTATTTGTCACTTTGAATATGATATAAATAGGTGTTTATTTCTAGAATTATTTTACTTCGGGGTAACCACGAGACCTGTCAAATAACAAAAGTATATGGTTTTTATGATGAATGTTTAAACAAATATGGTAATGCAAACGCTTGGAATGATTGCTGTCGAGTGTTTGATTTGCTAACGGTCGCTGCTGTGAGTATAGTTATTTTTATGAGAATTCATTTAATTATTTCTATTCTAAAGTACTGTTTGTAATGAAACAAAAATGAACAAAATATTGTGTAGTGTATTTAAAAAAAATGTTATTGTGCTATTTGAACATAATAAATCATTTGTCCAAGTGATTAGCTTATCAAGCAATCACTATCTTATTACATGTATAACCTATACATACTTTCATAACATTTTGCATTTATGTTTCATGAAATTTAGAATCTATATACACAATACTAAACCTTTTAAGAAAAAAAAATAGTACTATCTACTATTACATTCATAATAAATTCTATCAAACAATATATTTGAAACTAATCTATTATACACAATAAGCTTTGAAAGTATCGGACTGATTTTCGCGATTTTTTTTTCAATCTGTTTTGCCTGTGTTAGGTAGGATAGTTAACATCACGCTTAGCCCAGAAGCAGCCGAGCATCATTGAAAAGAGATACACATGAAGATTCATGGGTTAGCTTGTATTTTTAAAGGCAAAAGATTAAGTTATCGAATGATTTGTCCTGTAATTATATTTATGTTTCAATGCAAATTACCCTTATAATAATATGTTCTTTTACAGATTATAGATGAAACTGTACTTTGCGTGCACGGAGGCTTATCTCCAGAAATTTCTATGTTAGATCAAATTCGTTGTATTGACAGAAATCAGCAGATACCACATAAAGGTGCTTTCTGTGATCTCCTTTGGTCAGATCCAGCGGATATTAAGATGTGGTAAGTAATATCAGATTCTGTATTGTTGCTTCTATTAATAATGTACTGTTTGCCGATATCATCCACAGCAAATAGTTTCAACCAGTCAACTATACAGGAGCTATTATAGGGCGCAATATATTTTGTGTTTGCAAACACTGGTGCACACTCTGTTCCCTCACTCTCATAATGCGATAAGACGGCTATTCAACGCGACTGGAAAGAGACCAGGCACTGTTCAAGGCTGTGTGGATGTGTATGTCCCACAAATGTCATTGAGTTTTGTATACCATATTATATGTATGTTTATTATGTATAGATACACAACACCAATTTTTTAAATTAGGATCAGTTCCTCTCTGTTTATTCCTTTGATTTCTGTAAACAAGTGAAAATAATTGCAAACCAAGTTTAATCGTAATAATTCCGACTGGTTGATAACCCACTATTCGGCTATTTTAGTAACCGGTGACTGTTGACCGACCTTCTTATTTTGTATGTATTTCTTTATTAGTCGGAAATAATCCATACACTAGACTTTTTTTTTTCACTTGATTGAAATGATTGATTAATTGAATTTTTATTGTGCTCTTTCGCTGTAATGAATAAAACAGTCTTTATTTTTGTTGTGACTTGCGCACAATGTCTTTATTATCCGGAAATGATCCCCATCCCCCAAATATCCCCAAAACAATGATCGGCCTGGCCTGTCGCTAGTTTAGTCGGCCTTATTATAACCGACCAATTGACTAGTCGGCCAAAGTCGTGATCGGAATTTAATTAAGATTTATATATTTTTTTAATGTTATTGACATCAAAATTTTCTTACTGAGCTTGCTTTTAATATTAAATTTATATTATAACTAGCTGTCCCGGCCTACGTCGTTTTGCCATAACTACTAATAAATTAAAAATTAATTAAAAAAACATTGTCCAGCGGACAAAATTGTGAATCTAAACCATTCCCAGATCCCCTTGAACACACACAAAAAATTTCATCAAAATCGGTCCAGTCGTTTGAGAGTAGTTCAGTGACATACACACTCACAGAAGAATTATATATATAAAGATGTAAAATATGAGATTTCACTGCCTCGTTGGTCTCGCGGTTGGCGTGTACGACTGCTGAACATGAGATCTTGGGTTCGATTCCCGGGTCGGACCAAATGTTTGTATGATCTACAAATATTTTTTGTACATTATATATTTGTCATTTTCTGTAATTTCTTGTAAAACTGTAATACGGTGTACAAATAAAGAGTTTTCTATCTATCTATCTATATTTGTTTCGGAGTTTGGGTGTTTTCTATGTATAATATATATGTATGTGTATCAGTTGTCTAGTACCCATAACACAAGCTCTGCTTAGCTTAGGACAAGATGGCGTTGTGTGTTAGATGTCCGAAATATTTTTTATAATTTAAATGGTTTAATTGCAGGTCAGTTAGTCCACGAGGCGCAGGATGGCTGTTCGGCAGCTACGTCACAGAACTTTTTATGAATTATAATGATTTGAATTTAATATGTCGAGCACATCAGTTAGTGAATGATGGTACGTGCCTTATCTATACTAATATCTAAACTCATATTATAAAGCTCAAGAGTTTGTTTGTTTGAACGCGCTAATCTCAGGAACCGCTGGTCCGATTTGAAAAATTCTTTCAGTGTTGAATAGTACATTTATTGAGGAAGGCTATAGTAGAAGGAATATTAAAGATATATCATCACTCTTAGACCAATAGGAGCGAAGCAACGGATTTCTTCAACTCTAGTCAGATTAGGGATAACTGACACTATCTATACTAATAAATAAAATTGGAGTGTCTGTTTGTAATATTAAAATAACAGCTTTTTAATCAATGCATATGTAAGTATACCCGATACACATACCAAAAATGTAGTTAAAAAAAATTTTGTCTGTCTGTCTGTCTGTTTGTTCCGGGTAATCTCTGGAACGGCTGGACGGATTTTGACGGGACTTTCACTGGCAGGTAGCTGATGACCCGGGGGTAACTTAGGCTACTTTTTTTAGACTAACTTTGTCCCGCGGCGTTACTCGCGGTACAACAATAACCGCGGGTAAAACCGCGGGGTTCAGCTAGTTATTAATATAATATGTTTGACTACATCACGTATATTCTAAGTTTTAAATGTAGAGGAAAACGGCATGGGATAATTTTAAAATTTGTGTGTGCAATTGATTTTGCGGTGTACCTATGATGGCGTTTCTTGAAGGAGGCCCTTGTTCAGCATTGGATGGCGTTAATATTATGATGATGAGTTAGTTTCAGGGTCAGGATTTACCTACTATAGTTTCCGTTAAATAGTTAGGTAAATAACTGACTGACTGCCTCGTTGGTCTCGCGGTTGGCGTGAGCGACTGCTGATCATGAGGTCTCGGGTTCGATTCCCGAGTCGGACCAAATGTTTGTATGATCTACAAATATTTGTTTCGGAGTTTGGGTGTGTTCTATCTATAATATGTATGTATTTACAAAAAAAAAGGTATATATGTATTTGTATCAGTTGTCTAGTACCCCATAACACAAGCTCTGCTTATCTTGGGACTAGATGGCGTTGTGTGTTTAGATATCCGAAATATTTATTTATTTTTAAATATCATTTGATAAAACTTACATAATTAATCGTAACTTTGTTGCAGGTTACAAATATATGTTTGACAAACGTCTAGTGACGGTATGGTCAGCACCAAACTACTGTTACCGCTGCGGTAATGTGGCATCTATACTAGAATTCAACACAGTAAACGATAGAACTGCAAAATTATTCCAAGCAGTTCCGGACAGTGAAAGAGAAGTGCCGCCACAACACACGACGCCTTACTTCCTCTGATTTACTTTATCTAATATAAGCATAAGTGAAGATATTCCCCAAGTGTAATTAAATAATGTTTTATATTATCTAATAAATTGTTGTACACAAAGTTTTGTTTTAGAATTATACCTGGCTATGCCTTTCGTTGGCATTTAGCCCCAAACTGGGATTGTGTCGTTTTAATACGTCCTTATTGGATACCACCTAGTTCCATAACCAGAGCCTGGATACCATCCAAACAAGAGGTTTTCGTTTAAACGAATCCAAACTCGATGGGGTTGCGTGGGCACTTACACATAACAATTAAAAAAAACATTCACAAATTAATACACGTGACACACACACACACACAAATACATTCTATGCCATATCAATGTAAGGCCCATTTGTGCTTATACTCCGATAGAGGCGAACGTATGGCTACTCCCTACCGTGTGCATGTATGGGTGCAAAATTACAGTTTAATCAATTGAAGGTATCAGATTCAAAATGAATCGCAATATTCCACACGATCAAAAATAGTTAATTGTGTGATAGGCCGATCACGGTCTAAATAGTCTTAATCATAGCTAATTCCGAGTCTACATTTTAGTGATCATGAATGGCATAGTGGTGCTTCTAACTTGCTTAAAATGTGCAAGATCTGTTCTAGTTCTATTTATGAATCAAAATACAATTTCGTGACGACACGACATCTTTCTTGACAATGAGTATGGGTAAACGTGAATATACATTAAAAATACAAACCTTAGTCCGAACCAAAACTTATGGCGGTACCGAAGTTAGCTGCACAAGCAAGTGTACGAAGGTAGGTATCTACAGTTAAGTCGAAAATAATTAGATGGGTAGATATAGTTATAAAATGACATGTATTCATCTATACTAATATATAAGCTGAAGAGTTTGTTCGTTTCTTAGGATCCGCTGATCCGATTTGAAAAATTCTTTCAGTGTTAGATAGCCCATTTATCGAGGAAGGCTATAGACTATATATCATCACGCTAAGACCAATGGGAGCGGGGTATCAATAAATAATGTTTTAAAAACGAGGGTTGCTAGTCTATTATCATAAATCAGATAGATATATATTTGGCACATTTCAGCGATTTAAGAACCGGGTCCATGCGCTTACTGTCGATTAACCATGTGTTAATTAATTAATGCCCCTAATAGGGATAGACACCATTGTGTCTATCATAAATCAAGTAGAAGAAAAGCGTAGAACGATCATTTCTGAAATATTGTTTGAGGCAAATAAAATATTGATTTTAAATATTAATATTTTTCTTTTAATTAAAAGCGATCGCTGTATCGATTATAATACCTCGCCGACTAATCTTGTAAGTGAAAGTAATTAATTTCTGTAAATAGATTTTCATAAATACTTGCATCTTCTACGCCGACAGGCTAGAAAAAAATAATATATATTTTTTTCTAGACCCAACCAAACTCCGAAACAAATATTTGTAGATCATACAAACATTTGGTCCGACCCGGGAATCGAACCCGAGACCTCATGATCAGCAATCGCACACGCCGACCGCGAGACCAACGAGGCAGTCAATATATTATGTAAGTAAGAATGTGAGTGCACAGACTTAACTCATACACACACAATGCAAATGCGGCATGTGTCGACCTCCCCCCGCACACCTTTGCCTCCCGCCAATACCCATTTCACGCATCGGCGCACATGTTCCGAACCACCATAAACTTCGGTTCGGACTAATTATTTCAAGTTTAAGACAGCTTTTCGTTGATTTTCATTATCTTAAGATCCTTTTGAATTATATTTTTTAAACAATATTTAAATTATGGATTTTGTTTCACCTGGTCATCTTTACTTTTTTACCTGATCTTGTTTTGTCATTTTTTTCCGTATTTCTACTAAGGTTTCCAAGTGACAAAAGTCTCAAGATATGGATATTAATTTGGTATTTCTTTTTTCATCATAATCATCTTAAAAGAAAGAGGTTCACCACTGAACCACCAACATAGGCCTGCCCTAATGATCTTTAAAACAATCGGCACTTTACTGCCCGCATTAATCGAATGATGATATTTAACTGATCGTTAATAAGCAATCAACATAAAACCACCGCTCCGACTAGGGTATAGAAATAACACAACATTTTGATTTTTATTAAAAACAAGTTTTAATAGATACATATTAGTTACGTTAGTAGGACTAACAAGGAATTAAGTTAGCAATAAAGTAGGTTAATACCTTATTTACTAGTTCTTTTATTCTCTGTTATAATCAAATGTATAATCAAAATATGATTGGTCAAAACTCTGCACACGGACGTAACCATCTTCACCGCCGGAGGCATAACTCTTGCCATCGGGATGGAAAGCTAAACTGTTAATAGGACCGAAATGGCCCTTGATTCGTCCAAACTCTTCCTCAAAGACAAGGTGGAAAAATCTTGCGTCGAACTTTCCTTGTCGGGTAGAGGTTGTGGTCACCTCCATGGCGTCTTGTCCACCTCCAAGCACGACGTGGTCGAGTATTGGGCTAAGTGCAGCCGAGTTGACCGGTCGCTCAGTTTTGTATTCTTTTAGCAGCTCCAAAGAACTGGTATCGAACAACTTTGCGGTCTGGTCCTTCGATGCTGTGATGAACATGGTTCCATCGCGGGATAATTGCATGTCGTTAATTTGGTGTGTATGTTCTTTGATGGCGTGTATTTTCTTGCCAGTCTGCAAAAGTATCAATTACAGGTACATGAGTACATTTATTTACTTTATTACTATAGGCAATACTTGTACTAATATGGTATCTCTGGTAGAATAGAAGAATTATGAAACAAAGCAGACATATTTTTGCCTGCCTCGGTGGCAGTGAAACTAGGCAGACATATTTAACAACCTCGGTGGCGCAGTGGTAGCGTATGCGAGTGCTGTGCTTGAGGTCTCGGGTTTGATTCCCGGGTCGGATCAAATGTTTGTATGATCTGCAAATATTTGTTTCAGAGTTTGGGTGTTTTCTTTTTATACAAATAAATAAAATTGGAGTGTCAGTTTGTAATATAAAAATAACCACTTTTTACTAAATGCGAATGTCTGTATACATGGTACATATACCAAAACCATTTTTTTTTTCAATTTTTGTCTATCTGTCTGTTTGTTCCAGGTAATCTCTGGAAAGGCTGGACTGATTTTGTCGGGCCTTTCACTGGTAGATAGCTGATTATCTAATTAGTAATTTAGTACTTTTTTTTTGACTAGGTTTGTCCCATGGTGTTACCCGTGGAACGACAATAAACGCGAATAACACTGCGGGCTTCAGCTACTAAAAAATATTTTTCTATGCATAATATGTATTTACAAAAAATTGTACATATGTGTTTATATCAGTTGTCTAGTACCCATAACACAAGCTTTGCTTAGCTTTGTGTGAAAAAAAAAAACATAATTTATTTAATTTTACATACCCTCAAATCCCACTGAATCAGATCACCAGCCTCATGTCCTGTGATGATTGTCTCATCACTGATGCCCCACACCATGGATGTAACCTTGGAATCAGTAATCTCCCATTTCAGAATTGGGGACTGAGTGGACATCGACTCATCAATCGTTCTTGTGTCAATAATGAATACCTGAAACGAAATTCTTATTGGACACTAGCTAAATACACACATCTATACTAATATCTAAAGCTGAAGAGTTTGTTGTTGTATTTTTTTTTTTTTGTATTTATCGAGGAAGGCTAATGGCTATAAATCATCACGCTAAGACATAGGTCTTAGCGTGATGATTTATAGCCATTAGCCATTAGCCATTAGGAGCGGAGCAACAATGAAGAATATTACAAAAACGGGGAAAAATTATCACGCTACGGGTAATAGGAGAAGCAAACGAGATTGCGTGGGTTGGCTAGTATAAAATTAAAATGCTTGCCATTTTTTTTTCTACACTTTTGTTTAAGTGCATGAATGCAAAAATAATGATATAATTACAATGAAGACATTAAAATACTGAAAGTAAAATTAATGTGTTGAAACAGTCAAAAGATATTAAACAAATATAACTTACTTCACATGGATGACCCATAGCTTTGTCAGTAGTGTAGGCAGCTTGGTAAGCACTAAAGCTAAAGTTGCATGTCCTCACTGAGGAATTTGACTTAACTGTAGCTATATTCTTACCCGTTTCCAAGTCCCACAATCTGTAAATAAATACTACAATATTTAATAAATACCAGAATAACGTCTTCATTGCATATATCATTACAGAGATTACATTATGTTTTACCAATATATATGGATCCCTTCGGGCATGGAAGTGTAGGAGACGTAATAAAGAGGTTGAGCTAAATTTCTTATCATTAACTTAATGTATATTACTGTGTTGCTAAAACTCGAGAATGCACAATCAGATTGTTTATTTAATGCACAAGAAAATTCCTTATTGAGAGAAAAACTTTACAACGGTTTCTTTTTATTGGACTGGGCCAGGGCAAAAACATTTGACAGAACGAAGTATATTGCGGCAGGTAGTTGTACAAACAAATAATGTTACACTTTAGGACGACATAATCATTTTGAGTGACTTGGTTTTGTATTTAAAATAATAGATAAAAAAACAAAGTTTTGTTCTGCTATGTAGATTTAAAATTTTTATTTTAATTTAATTTAATAATAAAACTAGGAACATAAAGCCCTAATGCACAGACTGTTTTCTAAACTATAATGTGGACAGTCTTATTACAAAAAAGAATGTGTGCACAGAATACTATTAGTCTGGGGGCCCCAGAACCAATTTTACAAGTAATAACTATTAAGCTAATAAGGCTTCATTTTGATGAGAGGCCCACCACCTTTTTTCGATTATGGTAGCTAACAGAGCTAGCAGGGACAAAAACTTTTGAGTATATGACCACGCAATTTGTAGGACAATGTGACTGTTAAATTATATAAATATTAACTAAACAACTGTTAAAATTCAACTAGTTAATAAATAATTAAATTAATAATTTTTGATGACTTCGTTATCAATACATGTTGGAAGAATCAAAACCATACATTTTGTAGGACAAACATTTTTTCCAATTAGGAGTACTGTTACTTAACTTATAAAATTGGTTCCGGGGAAACCAGACTATATGTGTATCCTGTGTAAACACAATAGACATTTCAAGACTTAACTTAGATTCATTTACTTGTAAAAAAAAAAAAATTAATATATTTAAACAATACCAATATTTTTTTATTCATTTCTAATATTCTATAGCAAGTTTCTATTTTTCAATATGTTATTATTACTACCTACTACTACTACATCCATCCATATTTACAAACTTTCATGTATATAATATTAGTATAGATTTAAATATATTACTAAACCTTTCCTTAGTTGGTTCAATTCCAACAAACCACAAACTCCTGTTGGGTGACCGGCCATGGGCCAGTGGTTAAGGGGTGGGTTCTAGTCTATAAGAGAGTAGATTGGAAAATGAAATCATAGTAGTAGTATTCCGATAATATGGTAAGTACTAGTAACATAACAGATGATGAAATAAAAATATACAACAAAAAAAAAATATTATAGATAATACAACACTACACATAAGTGAAATACTAAAGCCACCCTTATTAAATCTAATAATAAAAGTTGATTATAGAACATTGATGACTCCTAAGTAATGTTCCTTTACCAGTCCCTTAAAGGCAGTTAGTGTTTGTGTGGGTCCTGTTGTCATATTTACATGTAAATCATTTTCCTAGCTTTTTTTATTCCCAATATTATCGTGGAGTAATATATTATATATTTTTAGTACAGGACAAGAGAATAAGAAAACATGCAATCTATGAGTCACAATTTAAATAGTAATGAGAAGTATAGACAAACCTGCACGAACTATCACCACCCCCGGTAATGAGGTTTATTGTTTGCCAGTCAACATCTAGACACCATACGACGCCGCCATGCCCGTTAAAGGTTCCAAGACGTTCACCGTTTAGTGACCACCAGACATTTGGTTTAGCATCTTTCGCAGCCGAGAAGAGCAAATCACCTTCACGGTTGTATTTGATCTGTGTGATAGCACGTTCGTGCCCTTGGAGCATAAGAGGTTTCTGAAAACATAAATATTCATATTGTATTCACATTAGGGTGTAACATGTTTCTCAAGCAAAAGGTCGGCACACTTCACAATTGAGTATACTCTCTTGGACTTGGACAAAACAATTATAAAGCAGTACATACCATTTTTGTTGCTAATAAGACTTCTTTTACGATAAAAATTTAGTGTAATCACACGATTTAAGGCCTGACATGTGGCAAGCGGCAGACAATTTTTTGACAGAAAGACTTGAACCACAGACTGCAGTACAAATCACAGAACCCTTGGGTACACAGAACACATATATACTCCTAACGGAGCTTGGGTACCTTAGAGTATATATACCTGAAGGGACTACCGAACAGGCGGAAAGCGTGATCGTCAACCAATCAGAAGCTTGAGAGCTTTAGAGAGTTAGAGAGACAGACTAATTAAACTCAATCTCTCTCTCTCTACTCCGATCACGCTTTCCACTCATTCAGCGCTCTCTCCATGTTTGGATGCTCTAAGTTTAGACGCGAAGGAAGGTATTATTACGGCAATACCCTATTTTAGGTAATAATACTATCTTGACTTAATAAAACAGTTCAGACGGAAAAACAAAGATTTTATTTGAAAATATTTTATTTATTCTCTTCCATTTGACAAATCACATATCCTAAAATCTGCTCGAGACTGATAGTCACTCTACTGGTCAACTGGTACTTTAGATAAAATTATTCTGTGAATCCTTAGAGCATACATATAATGGCAGGAGCGCTGAACGAGGGAAAGCGTGATTGGAGTAGAGCGAGAGAGACCGAGTCTAGGCAGAGTCCGCTTTCCGCTCGTACAGCGCTCCCTCCATATATGAGTGTGTGCTCTAAGTGAGAACCAGTAGGTTTACAGGTAGGTATACTAAATCCATAGATAAGGATTTTTGATGCAGATAACGTTATTTTTTCAATTTGATTTCATTTATCATGAGTACGAAGTATGCATTAATGCATTAAGAAGAAATGGACCAAGAGCTACAGAACCTTTCGAATAACGGTGTGTGTGTAGAAATTTTTGTATAAGTCATAGCATGCTAAGTACGGTATCCATCGCATCGCCTGGCAGGCCTCAGCCCTGCACATCATCAAGTAATATGTTTTTGAAAGTGTAAAAAAATGAGAAAAAACATGCTCCTGTCTCAATTTTTTATAGGATTGAAAAAATTATTATTATTTGTCTATAGTCCTACTGAATGTCAAAAGTGGCCATGATGAAATCATTGATTTAGATACTTTCGATAATGTGATTTTTGACTAATAATGAGAAGTTCGTCGTATTAGGACCAACCAAGTGTACTCAGGCACATTTTTACTCGCACTCCAGTACTATCTTTCTCCTCACCCGTCAAGGAATTATGCTAATCAGCACCGCCTGTCATTGTACTTATTTACTATAAATCATTCGGACAAACATTTATATAAATAAATTACAACTTTACAAAATAAAGTTTATTTTCATCGATGATGTAATTAGTGTAATTATAATTACACACCTTTCGTTTCGCCTGGCAGGTACCTGTGCGCATCGGAATCGCCTGTCAGTTTGTTTTTGAACTTCTCAATAAATGAACTAAACCTCATAAAAAATTCAGGCTCACAGAAAGTTTTTTTCCAATTTTTTACACTTTTAAAAACATTACTTGATGATGTGCAGGGCTTAGGCCTGCCAGGCGATGCGAAGGTTACCGTATTTAGCATGCTATGACTCATCACTACAAGAATTTCTAGCCTTATAGATACACTGTTACTCGAAAGGTTCAGTAGCTCTCTTACTAAAACAAATAGACGACAATTAGCTTAAACATAAAGCCAATACTGATCACAGATCAGGCTAATAAATAGTTATATAAGTAAAGTACATTCGTTTAGATAGTGTCGGTACACCCGCACGCAATTGTGGTTATTGATGTGAAATAGGAATATATTAATTCATACATGTTAGGTGCTTGCTTATATAGTAAAGATAAATTACATGAAAAATAAAAACATCTTATCTTCCTAGCATATTCTAACTAAACCAAATCTCCTTCTATTAAAACATTTTCAGTTTACACGTTAGAAGAGTCAATAAACACAACCATTCACTACACAGCTTTGGCGTAAACTGACAAATTATGTTTCACTTGAGGGTGTACGCCGCAGCGCAGGCGGCTACTTTGATTTTGCATTCACAAAAGGCGCGATCAAAGCGATCTTTCGAAGCGAATGGACTTAAAATCTGTCACGTTTCAGTCTTTTTTAACCGACTTCCAAAAGGAGGAAGTTCTCAATTTGAATTTTATTTTTTTGACCATGTATTAATGTCATCAAACATACCTTGTATTCTTAAGATATACACGGGAGTTAGGTACATAAACTTTGAAGAAATAAACACAACATTAGTGCTAAATAGCCATAGTTTAAAATTTACCAGGTTGCAATGTTTTACGTTGTTACCAATACCTACTGTTTAAAGTGTTTATTGATCGACTTCGCCAATGTTTTTTCTAAAGGTGTAAATTATACTCATTAGTTATGATGGAAAATATCTGTAGAATAACTGACAGGTAAGTCATTTTATTTTATTAAAAGAAAAATTGAGATTTTTGAGCAGAAAAGGAACCGGAATACCGGGGTTTCTACTCAAGAGCGGGCCATATACAAACGGTAGGTGACCCGAGGTACGTCGGGGTTCCAGGGATTTCCTTTCGAGGGTGCACCTGCTTCCCCGACTTCTAGTACCCGAGACGGCGTGCGGTTTGAGTCGGTTTGACTGTAACATTGCCACCAGTCGGTGGTATCCGGGGGGATTCGCGCACAAAGAAAAAGGGAACCAGTAACTGTGGAAAATCCTGGTGCCCCAAAGGATCTCGAATTATCCACAGTTTACGGCCCCTCGTGTATGGTGACCACATTATTCCTGACACTAAAAATCTACTCTGAGCTGCTTCAGCTGGAGTGAAAACTGACGTAATCAATAGGACTGCTCTTATCTTTTGCCTGAACCGTGTGCTGGACATGGCCCAATCTCGGAATTGACGGATTCAAATAGTTCCAAGGCCAGAGGCCATCAGGGATATCTCTCTAGTGGTTGGGCGCATTCAACGCTACCTCAAAATCCTTTTAGTTAATGGATCCCATCGTGATCCATCCCACGATGCCTCAACCATATTCAATACCTACCAGTGGGTGGCTCTTTGACGAGCACTTCCTCTAAAACTGGTCAGCACTCCGTCCGCCCTTTCATGACTTTTACCCATATTAGGCAAACCAAGCATGGCGAAAATGCTGTACACGTTATTGTCGGCTAATGGCACTATACGGCACAGGCGCCCCTGGCACCCTTAGAATATATTATCAGTGAGAGCCATACTTGGTGATCATACCGTGTCTACAGTGGTGGAGTGCGCGTTTGCAGAAACATCCCCGTGGGATTTAGAGTCAGAAGCGCTCGATAAAGTATATTAGGGAACAGCTAAGCTCTTGGCGGTTAGCGGTCATCGGCCCCCACCAGAAGAGGCGCGAGGCCATAGTTAGAGGTGTTGAGAGGTAACAGCCTGTTATTATCGAGAGGGTAGGAAGTCATCTCGGGTTCTCTAGTGGGTGGGTTCGTTTGGGCTGACTAAGTGCCTTTTCGGGCATGGCTGCTTCGAGAATAATCGACACTCACGGTTACTAGGAGCGAATTGAAACCCATCTATCTGTGTGTGCTGATAGACGTAGATGAGAAGGCCCGCGAGAAAAATTTCACGACCCAATCCGCCACCTACCAAGTGTGCGGCGGAAGTACGCAAATAGGACCAGTCCAGCTAGGAAAGGCCGAACTCATCTGCTCAAAAATACTTATAGCTGGTTGAGAGCCCTCAGTGCTCACCAAAAAACCCGCGTATAGTTGTAGAGGCCATCTGCGGCCAAACATAAAAAAAGGAAGTACGCAAACTATCGCCCCATGCGGCCCTAGCCAAGATTCCTAATTTAAGTTGTAAATATTTTTAAAATTCGTATCCATGAATCTAAATTTACCATGCGTTTAGTTAACAAGTTTTCTTCAACAAAACAACAACAAAACTTCTTTTCTCCATGTATTTATATATTTACATTTTATTTTTGTAAGACAAAAAAAAAACGTCCAAATTTGCCGCCCCCTCAAATTTGCCACCCTAGGCTCCAGCTTACTCAGCCTAGTGGTAAATCCTGCACTGTGTAAAACAGTTAGTATTTACGCAACCTTAGTAAGAACAATGTAAGACTTTAGGGCTGCTATCTCTATAATTTGGAAACCAGGACACTGTTTTGTGTGTTTCTAAGTGTAATTTCTACAGTCTTTTAGTCCATTAAATAAAAAATGTTCAAGAGCCCTAGATGCTTTATTTTTAAACAATGTTTTAATTAAATTTAGTCCTCTTCATAGACTGACAAAAATAATCTTCATTCAGTGTTGAGGAACTTTTTTAAAATAGCAGTATATTTTTGACAATCTTAAATCAATTTGGAATGACTTAGTTGGAATTGTTGCTAACTTCAGTGAATAAAGATAAAAAAACTTTTACAAATTTTAAAACAATTTAGCATTCACTCTTACGTTTTTTACTCTTTTAACATAATCTTCTATATTTATAAAAGAGGAAGGTGACTGACTGCCGACATACACAGAGATGAACGCACAGCCTAAACTGCTTAACCTAAAATCCAAAAAAATTGCATGTAAGTTCTTTATATAACGTAAGTGGACTAAGAAGAGAATTTTTGAAATTCCGCCCCTAAGGGGCTAAATTAGGGGATGAAAGTTTATATGAAACTTTTATTATTTTGATGAATTTGCTTAAAATCTTGTAAAAATATAGTGGGATAAAACTAATGAAATACGTATTTTAGTATTTCTCAAAATATCGCCCATAAAGGTAAATCAGGGGATGAAAGGCTGCGGGAGCGAAGCCGCGTGTAAAAGCTAGTAATAAAATATATCTTAGAAACTTAACCAATATTGCTGCCAATGATGCTAAATGTAGATTTACTCTAGCTTCATGGGGAACTTTTGCATTTGGATGATTAGGTAGATAGGTGCCTGCCTACCGAAAAAAGATTACTAGCTATTACTGCGTATTATTTTAAATCTATTGATCAGTTATTTTTTAACCGACTTTTAAAAGGAGGCGGTTCTACATTTGATTTGTATTTTTTTTGTTGATTTTTATTTATTAATTTACAAAGTGTGACAAATAAAGATACGATTAATTATGTGGATGTTTATAAAGAAGTCGTGCGTTGTTTTCTTTAAACAAAAAATAAACCTAAAATGTTGTCATGTATTTTTTTAAACTTTGTGATAACTTATTTTAGTCACGTTAAAATTGTCAAATTTAAATACACACTTTTCGGCATGTATCTTTCAACCTAACTTTCGAAAATCCTCTAGTAAATAGAGTAAAATAAAATATATTCTTAAAAGTTATGGAACAAAACACGATTTTCTTTAAATTATTGAAAATAAGTCTCATATTTTCTATTTATTAAAACAGAAATTATCTATACTCTTTTGAAGATCTTAGAGTTATAAGAGAAGAGACTCCAATAGGTTTGAAATTTTTCTTGTTTTTGGTCGACCGGTAAAGCCCGGATTGCAAATGAAACCCTGCCCGGACGCTCCCAGCGTCCTGGAAGCGGCTCTAAACTAGGACTAATCTGACAAAATTGAGACGAATGGTAGCTCTAATGTAGGCGGCAAAGGGTAAAAATTAGATTTTCCCGACGGGTTCAATTATAGCGACTGCCGGCACGGGCGCACTTTGCGGGCAGTCGTTATAAGGGAACAGACGCTGAAAGCGGACCCTCCACGCCGAGAGATTAGCAGTCGCTATAAGGGGGTGAGGATGTCTTAATAAACCCTGTAAGTACCGGAATCCCTTAAATTTCAGTCGCAGTGTGGCACACCGTGTGGTTTTGTCGTTGGATTCCAACACACCATCCAGTGAGGGAACATCCCATGAGGGTTGGCACACGTATAAAAAAAATCATTTTGCAATTGCGATCACACTATTGGCAAGCAAAGGAATCCCAGATCTGTTTAAATCGGTAAAAGTCAGATAAACTCCTTCGGAGAGATACCATGAGCATCTTACATCTTCTTCTTATTCTTATTCTTCCCAGCCTTTGTTATTCCCAAGATTAATTGGGGTCGGCTACTAATTCAACCGGTTTTACCTGAATATCAGTTTTTTCGACTGGCATCGGACCTCCGCTACCCTGAGGCTGAACTGAACATGAGCATCTTCCATCAGGTTAACAAAAAAAGGGGTGTAACACAATCAAATATCTCTATATTTCACATACAATTTATTTTCTTAAATTATTAACCATTGATTTCCAAGAGTACAACTAAAAAACAAATTAAAGTACAAACACGTTATGCATCGCTAACTAAACAACTGTAGGTAACTTCTCTTGGCAAACCAGTACACATTCAATGACTAAAGCCGGCGCACCACACAACGAGACAATAGTAATAGACAAACTCCTCAGTACACACTGCTAACAGTTGCAGTACATCTTAACTTGGTCGAATTATAACAACAGCCTTTTTACCATCGAGAACAGTACAGCAATCAGCTAAATGTGATTTGCTACATATAAACATAGAACCCTAATGTATCAATAATACTTAAAGAATATGCTAGGTCTGAAAGCGATAAGTCTTGGTATTGAGCGAGCCCAACTAAATACGTGAAATACAGCACACTCAACCACATTGAACTCTTATAAATAAATCATTGCGACTACTAAGTGTCTACTGTTAGTACTTACTAGATCTAGTAGGTACAGTACAAGCGAACACTTGCAGTGATGCAGCGTGTCAACATTAAATTCAGTGACTTCGACCATCTGTTCAAATTTTATAAAAGTGGACATATTTGTCTAGAAATGGAAATTAGTAAGACAAGCGAAACGTGTTTGCTTATGTAATTGTAACAAAAAACGATTACCGTTACTATTTGATTAAAATATGAAGAATAACTCGTAGAATATATATCTATATGTATTTAGAGTTCAAATATCCATCTGTGACACGTAATTACATACAACAAACACTCGTCAACGTTTCCAAATATATATATTCTCTTATACGGCGTTACACTCGATTTCATAACTATTTTAAGACAATGTCTAATGTACACAAATGTTCAACCCTTCTTTTACCCGAAATACTTGAAACGCTATTGTATTACACAACAAACCTTATTTCTATGAATGTGAAAATATTTCGCCACGATATCTTAGATATAGTTAATTATTTTCGTATGGACTGTAAAGAAATTGTGAAATGCATTAAGTTTTTGTTACATCCTTATAACTATATTAACATTATTATGTTCGTTACATATCTATATCAGTCAAAATATTTCCGCAGTATTATCTACGAACTGACCGACGAGCCTGTGTGCATTTAATGTGTAGGGATTTGAATTCTGATAATTGACACCTTTATTTTAAATGCCAGTATCTATTTATTAAAAAAGACCCAAAGCTGGATGTCTGTACGCATTAGGTGTTGTAGGTTGTCTCACACAAACAAGTCTTAAGTCAGTTGTGGCCGTCTAAAGTCTCGGCTGAGAAAGGTTTGCCAAGACAGACGGCCCTAACTTTAATGCACAATCATTAAAATTAAATTAGCAAGCACAAGCAAATTATTTTAAAATTATTTATTTTTATTCGGTCAGTCAATTTTGATATTACAAATGTATACTACGAGTTTTATAGTTAAATTAGACGAAAACGCGAAAAAGCCGTATTCCACAGTTCAGCAAATAATTTAGAAATGCAACGTAAGCGAGCGCCACCTTTACACGTCGAAGCATTGTATTTACATATTACTTGAATGTATAGCCTCTCGGGCTGTCGTGTACTATTCTAATTAGGTACTCGCCAGTAATGCGCCAATTTCATTGTTTACACTAACAATACTATCCTTTGTACAATGCCAATAACATTCTTACAAATCTATTTCAATTTGATACACTGCCGTTAGTTCGCCTTAACAATACCCTATGATACTAACAAAATAAGTGTCAATATTACTTACATACATTATCAATTACATACACACTTATTAGTAGAACGATGCACGATTCTAGTAATATTTACGATTTCCGTTATTACATGTTTAAAAATCTATAAAGGCATCTTTACCTCAGACTTTAGATTTACCACCGTCGTTCTGATGGTGTTTTAAAACTAATTTATTACAATTAAGTTAGATAAAAAATGAATAAATAAATATAGTAACCCAACCGTTGTGAAGGGTTCACGTAGTGAGACCGAACAATAGTGTAAGTGCAAGGGAAACGCGCCAGCGCTGGTAGTCGGCGCGCGACGAGTCTCACGTTGCGCTTCCCGATGTATTATCACTGCTTACTATCACAATTAACTAATAATTTCACCAACGACATTAACATAACTAAACGTACGTAATATAACAATATAAATTGAAAACTATTTAGGCATTTGATGGCAGTATTGTAACTGGTTGTATTCAAACTAATTATATTTTACAAACACATTTAATATCCGCTAATACTTATATTAATGGTAACACGATGAGGAACGGACGTGTTTCGCTCATTCAGGTAACAGGAATATCTCACATTACAAGTAGTTTATGATGTCGACTCATTAGCTTATGTTGTGGGGTTTAAGGGCGCATGGTAAACGCGCAGCTGTAGTTGACTGGATTTAACAAGATATTATATATATATTGATTTAGATCATTAAAAATAACAACCATTTACCAAAATTATTCACATTAAGAGAAGAGGCTTTTATGTTGCTTTGCTAATTGAATGTTACTATCAGGTAAACAAGTTTATTAATTTTTCAAATCGGAAAAGAGGAGTTCAATATTTTTTGTTTTTTTTTTTATTTATATGTATGAATCGAGACTCTATTGTATGGACAATATAATAGTGATCAATAAACGCAACAAAAAGATTTTGTCAAAATTTTGACATAAACATACAACAATACTATGCGCTCTTAAACATTACTCTTCAACAACATGTTGTGCTAACAATTTCGCTAATATTTCTGGAATTTTAATCCCAAAGTGTGGTGTTGATAACTGATTTAGGTTGTTAAATATTTAGTTTTTATTTAATATCAGACAGTATGTGGCTACGCCGACGTCGATCGTGAGAAAGCTAAGGCGTAAAAAACTCTAATCAACTAGAACCTAAGTCCTTAGAACGAACTTTTTGGTTGCAATTACTTAATTTAAAAGGCGTACATTGCCCCTATATCTAGTGGTAACTGTTCACCGTTGATGGAACGTTTATTACAAATTTTAACATTAACGATTAATACAAGTGTTAAATACAATGATAACGGCGATATAAATGTAAGAAACTGAAAGGCAGTGAGTTCTGACAGTAAAGTCTTTTAGATAAAGCCTGTTTATTACTATTTTAACAATTAAATACATTAATAGATGCCTGATTTCCGTGGGTCAGGTAGGGTAAGGTTTAGTGATGAAATTTTTGTTGCCGTAATGATTATGAGCTCTATGGCAGTTAGTTGCGCTACAGACGAGGTGGAACTTCTATGGCTTTATTTATCATGAATGATAGAGGGATAATGTTTGACATGAGATGGGTGATCACCGACTGACAATACTAATGATGCATGCGTTAGTTTATGAAATGATGATGATTTCTTAAAAATACATATTAATGTGTGGCGAAATATGCTATGCAATCGAGAATGAACGCAATACACAATATAATAGACATTTATAATTTACTTAAAGAATGATGTACAGGAGTGATAAAACCTGTCTCTATGAAATGTAATAAACGGCTATTTTAATTAATCAAACAAAATCACGGTACATTGAGCACAATTACATTTGAACACATTAAAGGAAGCAAAGTATAAGATCAATTAATGTCCGAAGCACCAACGTACATAATATATTTAGATAACGTTGCCAGTTTGAAATGCATCGAGAGTGCGCTGCCGTGCGGTGCGCAAGCGCCGCATGTGATGTCACATACGTCTGCGCTGGCGCACCGCCCCTCTTACATCTAGTTAGACCAGAATCATAGGAGTGAAACATTCAGAACGAAACATGCATAAGTAGTGTTATGCGAAATATTGGCAATAAAAATGCATAAGTTGTGACTATAAGATGGCGCGAGCCACCGCGCCGGTAATGTTAGTGTATAAACAGTACAGTTGTATACAAGCAGTCTTGGTAAACACTGAGAGTAGGTACTTAGTGCTACTTACTCTACCTACGAACAATTCATATAAAATTAATTTGAAATTGTCAATATTACACACCCAGTGATTAGTCTACTGGTTAATCCTAGACGATACAAAATGCAACCTAAAACAGCAATATTCCATTTACGAGAAACAATTGTGTCTAAAACAACAAGTCTTAACTATGTTTATTGTAATGTTAACCTATATTTACAAAGTAATATATTATGCGATTCTCCGACTGACATTTTAAATAGTAACATAATATATATTTTATTCTATTTAACACTATGTAGTATACACTACCACGTATAAAACACGCATCCAAGTCCCTGGTTCCTTACGTAATAGCTATTTAATAATAAATCAGTCTGTCAATTGGGACGTTTTAATTCCTCTACTAAACAATAAACCAATACACTCATCGACTCAACAAAGGTAAAAGTACCGCACTGTCCTGTCTGACACTGAACGCACTAGAGACGACTGATAAGTTCGTTTCGTCCGAGCAAGTCCGAACACTGCCGACTTCGTCAAGTAGGAACATTTGTACGAACTCTTGTGCTAGAGCGTCACGGCGGCGCTCGCGGTCTCTCAGGAGGACTCTTGAACACATGGTGGCGACGCGGCTATCATAAGACGAGGGGGCGGCAAGGGCGCGGTCGGGGAGTCAGCCGCTCGTACATCGAGAACTAGACGCCCTGCTCGGCCATATACTATCTGAGCTCAGCCGAATTCAGCACGAAAGGTACGTAGAACATTTTGCTCTCCAGTAACAGGTTCGCTGCAGCTTGGATCTGTAAAGTGAAAACGTGCTCAGTATCATGCGATCAAACGCTTTCTAAAGGAATGGGACTTTCTCCTGTGATGTGTTTTACATTGTAACTGTAGATAAAGATAAATCTTGAATGTTACTGCTTCGCAATGAGTTTGAGTCAGCGTAATTATTTCACTGTGGTCTTTAATTTGTATTTGTTAACTGTCTGCGCTAGTCATTAGTGTCACTGACTTAGCGGTCGGGATCTGAGGTCTAAAAGAGAGGCGATCCCGACCGTTAAACCAAGGGGTATGGTTTCGATTAATATTGTGTAACCAGCACGATCATTTGTTCTTCTGTAATGTTTTATGTCGAAATATATGCGCCCGGTTGACGGCATTAGACTTGCACCCTATTATGTACGTGATACTAACTGCCGGATACTAATAGCCGGCAAAATATGGACGTTTAGTACGTATATCTAACACTTCCGAAAAAAATGTGTGTGTTGTGGTTATCATCATCACCAACAGCAGCTATGAAATAGTCACCTCAGGTATCCTTGCGAATAGTTCTTGTAATCTGCCAGGATGATGTGGAGCGGCATGCTCCAAGTAACTGCGCAGCACTTGTACGTAACGTTCTTGAATTCCCTCTAGGTCAACTTCTGGAACAAATCAGTAATGTAGCAAACAAAAACATCTGAAACCTTGCGTCATTGGTCAGGCCTACGTATTCCGTATAAAATTTACCGAGAGTGCATTGGATTTTACCGATTTAGTTTAAAATATTTATTGATACATGCAGTGGCGAAAGCGTGTAGTTATTCTACTCGCAAACAGATGGCGTTGTGCGGTAGCGGTGAACCAATGACAAAGCGCGCGTGAAGCGGCGGTGCGGTGCTGACGTCACTTGCTCAGTAGGTCACTCCGATAGCAGGGCAACGACCGCGGCTAGCCGTTGACCTCCGCTTGAGCTCACTCGCGTCCTCACTCGCTGTAGCTGTCTCGCTCGCTCACAGGCATTTTTCTATAATATTGTACGCGCGGCTGTTTCGTGTGCGCTGTTATTGCAAGTAGCTACATACAATTTAATTGATGTTTGTTTATTTTCGCTTAACACTATCTAATAAAAGTGAAGAATATGTAACATTGAATAGAATTAATTGTTACCATTATTATTATATTCGATATGCAGCATTTACATTTAGGAAGCTTAACATAAAGGTAGGTATTTATCCAGCGATACCAGTATGTATTTTCGCATATGTAGTAGTGGCGTAGGTTACGTAAATCTGTGCCCGCGAGACGCTGCGGTACTGGTTCACTCTATAATCTGCGCTTGCGCTTTTTTCAATGCACGTTGTGCGCAGCAAAAGAGAAAGTTTGCCTTCCGCGTCGCGCTTTCCGCTTTGAGAGTGAAATGCTGTCCCGTTTAGATGACGTAACCAACTCTACATTATTATACGCAATTCGCTTTGAATGCAACGTGACGATTTTAATTCTATACGGGTTAACGACCTATCATTTGTTTCCATAGAAATGCTGTTTTATGAAAGCTGTTGACGCGTATTGACATAAAATATAATGTATAATTTTCTAATTTTATATTTTACTAGAAATAAAAACAAAATTTAGTATCGATCCATTTATGTTGAGGGTTCATCTTAGCAACTTTTTAAATTAATAAAATTTAAGTAAAATTTATGTAAAGTAATGTGTTACTCAATAGCGCGTTTGCGCAATAGACAAAACTAGTATCTAACAAGCGCTACACACACAGACACGCACAGGCAATGGTCGCCAACGATGCGGTTGCGCAAACGCTTTCCATTTCACCGTGGCCGCACTTGTACTCGTTATGGTATGTAACTAGCACTAAAAGAAACACGTGTGAAAATCATTTACCATTTTGTTAAGAATAAGCAGTCAACAGCAGACTATTACTATGAATTTTTCTAATTCAATTTTTATTTTCTATTGTTAGCTTCGTATTACGTTTAAAATGAAGTAATTTGTTATTATTCAATTAAGGTTAAAAGGTCGACTTTCGTTAGATGAAAAGAGGGTTAATTTTGAGAGAAATTAGGGCTCAAAATTAACCCTCCCTAGCCATTTAATTCGTGACTAAAAATCGTTTGAACAATAGTAGGACAAAAGGTATTTATCATGACGTTATCAAGTTTTTAGTAAATGTTAGAATGTAAGAAAGTGATCTTGAAGTAAAAAGAAAAAAAAGCGAACATACATGCCATTTCTTCTAGTAGAGTATTTTCCAAATGAAAATTGACTCAACAAAACAGAGTATATGCACCGCAATCAATTCACATGTAGGTTATCAACAATATCAATTCAAATCCAATTCTATTTTGATAGCTTGCTTCATTGACTGCTAGTAAATAAAGGAGTTTCATATAGCGAAATGATTTACTTTCTAAGAACAAATTTGAACTGAATTTTGACTCTACGATGTTACTGATGTATGAATATGTTTCATGATGGAGATGATATACACTTTTGTATCTAACATGAGTTTTATATTATATACGAAGAGTATGTAAATATTAATTGCAAAAGCGTTACTGGATACAAAGTGGTACAACTACGGCTAATAGTAATGCATGTCACTCAAATGTATGTACATTGAACCCCAAAGCATACCAAATAGATAGACTATTAAGATACTTAATATTAGGGTAATACCATGAAAATACCTTTCACTAAAACCTATTGAGACGACGTAGGACTTACAGACGAACGACTTCGTCTGTAAGTCCTACTTCGTTTTAGGGTAATAAAGATTTACACGAACATTATGATGCAAGTCAATAAAACTATGTTGTGAGCTGACCCTTTCACGGAAACCTGTGTAAATGTTTAGTGCTATCATAAGGTTAATATATACAACGGACGTGCAACATAACACGCTGTGTTTCGGAGCGCAGCTAAACATTCTCTGAGTACTTTCATAGTTTGATAAACAGCGTTCGTATTTGACGTTTAACGCGCATGCGCGGTGAAAATAATTTTCAAACACGGCGCTAGAGCGTAGTGCGACCTAGTTAGACGCGATAACACAGGATGTCACAGTTTCCCTACACATGCAATGTACTAGGGCCTAATACCACTGTACCTTACAGCGATTATTAACAATGTAAAACAAGTACCTTACATACATATACGTATATATATATATATCATCTAGTTATTATTATTATTATTAGTGGTTTAAGCGGTCTGGGAGGGGTCCGGGTGTGTTAATAGCAGCATTTCCCGGATCCCTCCCGTCTTAGGCGCATAGTGGCACACCGTGTGGTTTTAGTCGGTTCGATTCCGACACACCGCCCCGGCAAACCCCGGCGGGGTGACACCCGTGTCACCCCGCCATACGTAAAAAAAAGTGGTTTAAGCGGTCGTCACGACGTTTTTTACTGCGCCAAAGTGTTTTCGTTCAAATCCCACATGGGACAATACTTCGTGTAATCCACAAATTCTTCTGGTGGGTGTTCTTTGTGTCCGTTTCATGTATGTTTGTAAAGTGCCCCGCGATACATAAATCGCCGTTACACATATATCTAACACGGGAGTTGCATATAAAACAAAAGATACTGACTTTAAGACTGAAAAGCGTACTGCGTCTCGCGCGTTATTTAATATTTTAAAATTAACGTTCGCTGTAATTATATTAATTATTATTTGGTGCCATTGTAACAATATCTCACATCTTTAACTAACAAATGAAAACAAAATATTGGCAAGAACCTTCGAGATTGTTTATAAATATGCTTTAAGACTTTCACGTATCAGTTCAATTCAAAGTGAAATTGTTATCAACGTCCCGAAGTTACTCCTAAACGGTGTCGTTGTCGAGGCGACGCAAGTAGGTTACATTTAACGTAAATCATAATACATATTAATAACGAACATATACAACGCACTGGAATACTTCTGATTTTTATTGTCATTGTCCGTATTGTCCACTGGCTGTTTGATATAACCGTTAGATTTATAAAACTTTCGAAGATATTAGAAAGTACGTTGAAGCTAACATTTTAGTTTTATTTACAATACATTGTTTACTGGACTGAATGTTGAAAGAAAATAAGAAAACATTACATTTTTAAAGACAAATATAGAAACATTACTGTAACAATTTTGTAACCATATTAAAATTATATTAAGGTACCAGGAAATAATAATAATAATAAAAATCGGCCAAGTGCGAGTCGAACTCGCATATGAAGGGTTCCGTAGCAGCAAGTTACATAATATAACAGTTCTTGTAGTTCGTTGTAACTTTGATCGATAAATTGCGGTTTACGATTTATGACGTACTAAAAAAAACTACTTGCTAGATCTCGTTCAAACCAATTTTCGATGAAAGTTTGCATGGTAATGCACATCATATATTATTTTTAGTTTTATCATTCTCTTATTTTAGAAGTCACAGGGGGGGGGAGACACATTTTACCACTTAGAAAGAAAGTGTCTCTTGCGCAAACTATTAAGTTTAGAATAATATGATGTTAAGAACCTCAATATCATTTTCGAAGACCTATCAATAGATACCCCATCACACACGTACGGGTTTTAGTTCTAAGTATGGGGACCCCCAAAATTTATTGTTTTTTTTTATTTTTGTGTGAAAATCTTAATGCGGTTTACAGAATTCATCTACTTACCAAGTTTCAACAGTATAGTTCTTATAGTTTCGTATAAAAGGGGCTGTGACATAAGGACGGACGGACAGACAGACAGATAGACAGACATGACGAATCTATAAGGGTTCCGTTTTTTACCTTTGGCACGGAACCCTAAAAATGAAGAATAACAATATTTACATTCAAGCGTCAAATAATTCCTCCGCATCATAGCCTATTGCTGTTGAATTTAACAGAGAAAGATAGATTTATAAGAATTTCTGAAGTAATAATAATGAGTCAAACCGACGCGACGTCATTTGTAGGATGCCTAGGTTACGTAACAAAACTAACCTACATGACTCGTAGTCTGATGAACCCAGTAACTGGATTACAATAAAGTACGTTAACATTTTACTGGAAAGACATGCATCTGACATCTTGTAATAGGAATAATTACACATTTTAACAAAAAAACTATTTTATTTCAAGAACTGGACCAAATTTAAATGAGACCACACGGGAAGCACCAGCTTTCAAATAAAAAAAAGAATCATCAAAATCGGTTCACCCAGTACAAATTAATGGTAACAAACATGAAAAAAAACTGTCGAATTGATAACCTCTTCCTTTTTTGAAGTCGGTTAAAAATGGTTAAATGCCAACTTTAACTTTTCCTTTGCCCCTGATTCATCTCTTGGATATCGTAAGGAACGTCTAAGGATGTAAACTACGCGGAACAACAGCATTGCAATAAGAAGGAAAACTCGGAACAAAACCTATACAATACATTTGATATGGTAGTATAAAAACTTCAGTTTTTTTTTAAATTTTCGCTTCCATCGTTAATCCATTTTTAATAACATCTATAACGAAAACAAGGAAACGTTTACTTTAAATTCTATTTACATAACCTAAATTACAAATGACCTTAATAGCCTGCAAAGCGGCGAAAGGTTATCCACTTACCAATTAACACAATTAAAAATAAAAGATACCCACTCCGATTTGAAATTTGACGTCAAACTACTATTTGAAAAATACTTTAATCCGGAAACTACCGATATTGAGGATATTTACATTCGTTGCGATGTTAATTTTTTTAAATATATATTTCTACTGTCTTGTAAAGAAATATATTTGCGCTTTAAGGAAAAAATCGACAAGAAGACAATATGTGAGTATGGGACCAATTAATTGATATGGCCTGTTTACATGTTAAGGTCAAACCTACCTACCTAATCAATCGGTAAAACCAGTGATGGCTAATAATGTGAAAAACAAGCATTACTTTGCTTACACCACTTCTAAGATCTTAGAGCGTATCCAAGATGAATATTATCACTTAGTACCACGTTACCGCATATCCTTCACTGCAACAGAAATGCCAACTTTTCTTTATTGTAAATTGTTTAAAAGAGACTATTGTTAAAAAATTCAGCCCACTGTTTTATTACAAACTAGCAATACTCGGTTAAGTTAAAGTATCCACCTTTAGTATTCAGTATGTATGGAATATCTATGTGTTGCACTCAATTATTTGTATGTATCTCTTTAATTTTCTACAATACGTATTACTATTACCTTATATGATGTATACATTCTACTCTAAGTTCATATTCGTATGCTTTTCTAATACATCTGACAATACCCTATACTTTTCATTCCTGCTCATTTTTCGATCCAATGGTTGTTAGAGATGGCCTCCGGACGATAAAGCCGCCAGTTGTACTTCCCTAGTTTAAGTTTTCCTAGTTAAGTTAACCTTGTTACTTATCTGGTGTACAATAAATATATTTATTATTATTACCTGCAACGCTTCGCTGTGTACCTGCCATAGTGTGGTTATAATGATGAGAATTAAGAAGGAACAGAAATAAGGCAGAGAAATAGTTACAAAAAGTTTCTTGAAGCTCGTGATCCACCCGCATATGTCAATATTGGAACTGAATCGATGCAATTCTTTTCGAGTTTTTGAAGCGTACACAAACAAATTTATCATTTTTATAAATGTATATAGATTTAGCCTACCTTGGTTGAGCAGTATGTAGACCTTGAGACAAACGTACTCCTCCATTCTCAGCTGTATACGTCGGAAGACGCAGGTGATCTGCGTCATCTTCTCCACTACCAGGCCGACGTCCAATCGCAGTTGTTCTAATGTGATGGGCCTGCCCATCAGTGATGTCAAACAGTCCTGCAGCGTCAGTAGGTTTGCGTTTACCTACCGGAGCAACAAGATTAAGGTTGATTTACTAAGAATTAAATCACTGTAGTTTAAATTTCGAAACATGCATGCAGACGAAGCAAAAGTGGTGTGTCCCCCTCTGAGAAATACGGGTGACTTTATATTTGTATGTGTTTGGAACAAATTTTACTACATTCCTATTTTAGAGAAGCTCCGTTATAAATTAACTACAGGATATGATATATGTTTTGAACGTCACAAAAATTTGAAGAATAAGTAAATAGTTCTTCGGTAAGAAATACTCTATGTGACCTAAGGCGTTCAAAATGTTTTGAAGAGCAGACTATTGCATTACTAGTTTAAACAGTACATCTATTCGCATACTGAATTTTGAAACTAAACTTCTAAGGAGATTTAAAATTCGTCATAGAAATATTTTAAACCAATATTAGACAGTTACGGTACCCTATTCCGAAAAATCTCTTTTATAGTCATAATTATGAGAATTGACATTCAAGATCGAGAAGTAACTTCAAAGCTAATGCAGCACGTCATCTGCATACGTAATCAACAAATCTCAAAAAGTGTAAGTATAGCAGAACTAAACAACATCGAACATAATGTATTATATTTACGTAATTTCGTATGTTTAATAAATAAGGAGGAAGTGCTCTAGACAATGAAAAATACTTTCTGTATAACTACCGTTATTACCGCACCGGCGTTAATGTAATATGTGCAATTTGCAGGTCGCGGCAGGTACTCCATGTTCCACAGCTTGTAAACTAAAGCTATTTCTTATTAGTATAAAGCTTTTCAAAACACTTGCTTATTATTAAAATATTTTTTGACGAGAAACCTATATTTGTGAACTGAACTAAGGACTAATAACTGGGTACATCATAAATTGACATCACTTAACACATCAGATCCTTTATCAATTACAGTACTTGGTCGTTTTAAAGAGCAAACAGAAAAAAGTTTCTGTATGCAACATTACTGCAGCCTCTGTTATGAATACCATTTATAATATTTATTGTCACATAAATAGCAGCGTAATAGTTACAAATCGGCTGTCAAGGAGATAATACAGATGCCATTAATCTGTTAGAAACAGTCTAACAGAGGTAGTTATGTGTGTGTGCAAATGTCCGAGTGCAACTAGTTCTTTGTGTCGGTGACTTTCTACCGTGAGTTGCGCAAGCGATGCAGATCACGTAACTGCACTCAGCCGCATATGGCGGAAGTGTTTGCTGCTCGGGACCCAGAGTGTATTCGTCACATTAGGGCTTACATTCATGTTGTATGAAAAGGGTCTTGTTATTAAAATTGACTAAATTTAGGTGTGAAATTGAAATGTAAACTCACCTCTTGCATATAGTCTTGTTCGTGATCCGACGAGGGACGCGTATGTGCGTTCTTCCCATGCATTGCCTGGTAAGCAGCCGTTGTCAAAACTGAGATCTCGTGCCATTTCTCCATCAATAGCTTGGAATGTATTTCTATTGGTATTTCCATAATGAAAGGTAATTGTTTAGTCCAAGCGACCATTTTGTGCACGATTGAGTCTCCAATTTTACACAATTTGTCCGAAATTTCTGAGGTGTCATGAAGAAGGTCTGGTAGATGTTGCACTGTTGCGATGTCTTCCATTGCGTCGCAGTCTATTAATGCTTGTATCATGTGGAGTGCTCTTTCTAAAGGTACAGCACGATCTCGCGATGATGATACGGCGCTTTCTAACCGTGCTCTTAAATGGACAACCTGAAAGGTTAAAGCAGTGTTATTAACTTGAAACTAATTTAAAGTGAAATTTTCATGTGTTGCTTAGTTTTCTAGAAATACTTACTTCGCTGGGATTCGTGAGTGCAGTCTTAAGAATGGTGCCATTAACAATATGTTGAGGAATCGGTGGTAAAGGGTCTTTGGGCTTCTCTGGTGGCGATGGCCGACTTGTTATTGTCGAAGCCCTGATTGCTTTCTTATGTTTTCTATATTTAACTTTATATAAGTTATAGACGGCTCCACTATTTCTGCCTCCTGGCATCCGGTCCTCTCGAACCGCTATATTAAAATAAAATGATTGAATTATTAATTAGGTACCGTAAACTTATAAATTAGACTTTATAAATACAATAGAAGTTAATGAAAGGGTTTCATCTCTTTGATGTTACTTAATTTTAATTGGATTTTATTAATTAATTTATGTATTATAAATGCCATCGTGCAATTAATGTGTTAAAAACATTAAAGTTTTGACTCTCACCTTGTAACACCATCCCTTGTTCGATACATTTCTTAAATCGGCAATATTGGCATCTATTTCTCTGTGCTTTTGTTATTTCACAGCCACCATCAGCAACGCATGTATAGACACGTCGATTCTGTACAGTCCTCTTAAAGAAACCTTTACAACCTTCACACGTAATAATGCCATAGTGTAGTCCCGTGGCCTTATCTTCACATATCATACAAATCATAGGTTGTTCATCTTCATCACGTTCAGCTTCTGGTGGATATGAGCGAAGCTCTGGCCTGGGTACAGCCAACGCCATGCTTGCTGCTCCCGCTATCTGCGACGCTCCGGCAACATTTCCAGCTGCTGCGCTTAAGTTAAGTGCCGTGATTTGCTGATGAGCTGGTAATTGAGATACATCACCCGCCCAAAGTAACTCCATATTTAAAGGAGGTCCTCGAGGCCGCCGTAGTTCACCTAAGTTTAGTAGTAATCGTGCAGCTGATTCTTCACTACACGTCGCAGGATCAGGAGTGGGTGGTGTTGGCGTGTGCGAAGCGCTAGCTGCCGGTTCACCACTTTGCGTGGGTGCAGGTAGTGTCCAAAACATCGTTCGTACTCCACCTGATTCTCCCATAATGACAGCTGGTGCACTTCGCCATTGTGATGAGCCCCGTGCTCCCGGTTTCGGTTCAATTTGTTGCGGTGGGAATTGTCCGCCAATAAGTTCTGGTTTTACACCGTTAATACAGGCGGCAGGTGGCCAGGGGCCCGGCGCCAATGAGGCGTGGGAACCTGGTGGAGGCGGGGCGATAGAACGTGCCCTATAATGGTGGGGTTCTTGTGTATCCTCTTTCTTCACAGATGATTGCTGCTGTGATTGTGTTGTCACATCAGGTTTGCCGCAAGCCGATGAGCTTTCTGCCTTAACAGATGACGCTGTGCCCTCAAACTTGATAACGGAATGGGGCGGCGCGGAGCGAATAACGGTGGGATGGCAAGCAGGCGATGGCGACGGTGAGCCGCCGCCGTCGAACACGGGCGGCGGGTGCGGCGGCGTACTGCACCCGGCATCGGCCATGCGCGGCGACGGCGGGCCCGGGTCCGGCGACGACGTACTGGTATCGGCGGCCGACTCGCCTGCGACAACACATGAAACGGTCAATAAAAGCGAGTAACGAGCTCTCGTCTTGCCGTGATAGAAAAAGAACACCATAGACTTTCAGAAGCGACAAATGTAGAAACTAGGTGAAATGTCAACGACCGCGCGGCGTGATCGTAGTTAGAGAGCGCGGGGCGCGACGCAGGGACGCGACACTGCACTTCCCGACGCCGCCGACTAGATTAGCGAGCCGGTTGCGTCACGATGTGAGTGCCACTGCCGGCCGCCGCGCCACACTAGCCACATACTAATCTTTTATATTTAGGTACAGATGAAGTTTTGGAACATTTCATAGATACGAAGAAAGCATGTTCACTCGGAGAAAACTTTTAAACATGTAACGGACGATTTATTTAGAAAAATAGAAAATAAAATAACTATCAGGAATAGATGTGAAAAATGTAGGAAGCGTGTTTGCGCGTCGCGGCGCGCGATTCAGTCGTGAAGGCGTGGTGGTGGTGCCGACGCGAGCACGAGATGCAGCGCGGAGTACGTGGAGAAAGTGAAAGCGCCGCTTGCGCAGATGCGGCGCCCGGAAGCGTTGCGCCTGCGCACCCGCACGGCTCCATCTCACCACACACATATACACATTACAAAGGGCTCTATGTCACACAAAATAATGAGTGTTATGTCAGATCACTATCATGTAACACACTGAAAAACTCCTACAAGAAATTAGAAATTTTGTTATAAGCAATGACTGTAGTGAAGTGGTGATGCATGTTTATGAACTGCTTTAATATAAATAAGATTTATAATATCCCATTTATTTTAATAACTAAGTTATTTGTAGGCAAAAGGGCGCACATCACCATTGCACAGTTAAGTTGTTCTATGCAACAGAGATTTAGATTTGTCTTTTGTATTAAGACAAGAGATATAAAATGTAATTTAAAATAAATATTTACTTATTAAATACTAAACTTTACCGACTTTTTATTACTAAATCCATAGGCGAAGTCTTTACCCTTTCACATGACCTGCCTTACATTGCAAACACGATCAAACGTTTGTTTAATTAGAATTTGGGCTTTTAATAAATCACATAATTGTCCACCAATATCTATTTGAGAATTTTCAAAAATGTGCTTTTATGAAATTTGAGTGCAATGCGGTAATATAGTAATAGTTAACTTAATTGAACAGGGGCGCACATTCGGCTTGACTGAACGCGCGGGCGCAAATTTTTGCGCGGTTTTGTTTACACGAGGAAAAGTCGCGAAGAAAGTTTTCCACTGTCGGCGGCGCGACGCCAAGCGGGCGCTCGCAGTGAGCCCGACCTACCGCACTCGCGGCAGTCGCGCCCCGCTCCCCGCGCAGCGCTTCCCGGTCCCTCCCTCCAGCCGCTATTAGGTCACTCAGACGGCCGTGCGTGCGAAGTGCAACCGCACAATGACTAGTGCAACGCGTGCACCGCTCTCGCTTCGAGGACGATCTCTATTTCACTTCGCGTCCTTTGCCACATCATTGGTGGGGACCGATCTTTCTAGCCGCATGATGCAATATATGCCTCTAGAGGTTCTAGGTACACTCATACAAACACCTAGATAAACGTCCCGTTTTGATATGGTTGGTACTAAATGGTTACGGGCTTATTATTATAGCTAACTAGCTGAACCCCGCGGTGTTACCCGCGATGAATGTTGCACCGCGAGTAACGCCGCGGGACAAAGTTAGTCCAAATAAAAGTAGCCTAAGTTACTCCCCGGATCATCAGCCAATTGCCAGTGAAAATCCCGTCAAAATCCGTCCAGCCGTTCCAGAGATTACCCGGAACAAACAGACAGACAGACAGACAGACAGACAGACAGACAGACAGACAAAAATTTTTTTAGCTACATTTTTGGTATATGTACCGTGTATACATACATATGCACTCAGTAAAAAGTGGTTATTTTAATATTACAAACAGACACTCCAATTTTATTTATTTGTATAGATATAGTGTTTTCCTCTATTCGATTCGCGGTTTCTAAGAGTTAGAGCTCATAATTGTTCTAGAAGCTGAGCCCGTACATTTACTCCTACTAATTGCTTTCGACGTGAAATCATCATGGAACACCTCATCCGTTAGACAACAATATAAAGGTTACGCAAGCTGCAAGTCTTTTATTTCGGGGCGGTTGAACGTGATCGTTTATACGGTCGCTGCAGGCTCGAAGGTCGCTCGCGGTCACTGACACGCGCGAAAGTAGGTCAACCCCTACCACGGCTCCTCCCTTGGTAACCCAGTGGCACCGCGTAGCCACATGCCAGGGCGCGCTGCCGCCACCGGTTAATTATCACTTGCCACATATTGTCCTTCAGTACTTTCAAACGAACATCTCAAAAAATTTGTGATTTACTTACAATATGTTTAATCTAAGAAGATCTAACTTAATATGTCAAATTACGAGGTGATTAACAAGTCTGATTGAATGATGAATGAATTTAATGTAGTAGACATTGGTTGCTGATTATAATAAGACATGATGTCTACATTAAAAGAGCAATTGAGGAGTAAACGCTACTGAAAAACATTTTCATTAGTATTTCCGTGTGAAAACACATCTAATCTACGAGAAAAATAACAAGAAATAGAATAACGTACTTCAGCGTCCCTATATTATTAAGGATTATCAATATTTATTTCTACATTCAAATTCTCATATTTAAACAAATATTTTATTTAAAGAGCTGTGATATTATTTTAAGGTACATTTAAAAAGGTAATGATCGTCAAAAAGTATAGCTATCTGTGTTGTATAATATAGTCACTAACATGCACGGTAGTGGACAGATTGCGTAAAAATAACATCAAGAAAAATCTTCGATACGAATTACCATGCTAACGAATACGAGTAACCACGTGAAATATTACAAAACCATTTAAAAAAGCGCAAATCACCTCTTTACTGTAGCATTTATTGGCAATAAGTGTAATGTTTTAATTTTCAATATACCTATAGTCATTTTAACAAAGAGTTTAATAAATTTAGAAAAAAATGTTAATAGAGCCGTACGGTTAATTTTTTTTGTAGATAAATCAGGATTTTCATTTCAAATATTCTTTACTTTACAGCTTATTTAAGTATAACCAGCAAAATCTTAATTTAGGTTTTTAATATTGCCCGCATCTGGGAAATACACACGCATCACTCGGTGTTATTGAATGTGTTTTCTTTCAGTACGTTACTATGCATGGAAAAATAGCATATTCAAGTTATTTTAATAGGAATTTGTTTACGCACGGCGTTCGTTATCGCAAGGCTTTCTATGCTATATATTTACAACAAGAAAAAATGTAGTTGAATGAGCAATATAACCACTCGATTTGATTTAAATTGTGTAATTTTCATCGTAAAAAGTATATTTATAAAATAGAACAGAATAAACTTGATTATATACCAGATCAAACAGTTTACATAAAATCAACATATCAATAGAATGACCATGTACAAATGGCAGTCTTATCGCTAAAAAACAATTTCTTTATACAACTTTATGTGCATGGAATAAATTTATTTATGTAGTAGTTTGACGTAAAAACATTCTAATATCTGTATTATAATGTTTTTATGTCAAAAACAGTTGCTTACAGCTCAAGCTGTACTGTAGAAAGAACATCGAAATAACAGAACATTGATTACGCTACTGATATCTGATATACATAGGATTTATAAAACCAATGATGTTCTCTTAAATAACGCATGATTCTATAGCTCTGACCACAACTCAATTGCTCAGGTTAGAAGACTACTAATTAATGCACATCATTATTAATAACATTTTTTTTCCAGTTCCTATTCCATAACGTCAAAGTGAGTATAAAAGCTCTTTTGACATTTAAATATTGAATAGAGTTGGAACTATAAATAAGAACAGCTATGTGAAGATCAAAGGTGTTGATTGCAGCGACAACAATACAATCTCACAATCATTTTACATTTTATTTTCGTTTTTTTTCGCTAACAAATGCAGAGTGTTTGTGCCTGGAAATTTTCAGTTGCGCTAGAAATATTCTTCATTAAAAATTGACATTACTCATAAAAGTTATGCAAGATCAGAATAAGTAGCCAATTAAACATAATGTAACGAGTCGCTATTATCAGGTTAGTGAACGCCAAGTGTCATGTCAAATTGCGTAGGGGCGCGTCACTGTGACGTGTTGAATGCTCCTCACGTCACGAGTACTCGTCACACCCCACGTGAACGCTTCCTGCGTTACACAGATTTATATGCGAATATCTTAGTGATAACATTACGAAAATAGTAGTCGTCTATTTCTGGACCGACACATTCAAATTTTTAAACGCGTTTGAAGTACCAAAAGCTTACGTTGATACCTGTACATGTCGCTAGAAAAAGCTTTAGCTAGATGTCAGTGCCAATCAAATTAATCGATTTATTTCTGAATTGTTTTATATTTTTAAATCAATAAGAAGAAAAGTATTTCGTTTGAAAATACGCATAAGCCAAAATATAATCACCAATATTAAAGATGAGAGCAAATTAAAAATAAGATTGCTTCATAGTAAAGTTACAAAGTTATTTTATTTTATTTTTAACGTAACTACATAAGTTACGTTATGTAGTTTACACTAGCAATCTAATGTAAATAATTATAATTATGTACTATAAAAGCTTTAATTGATTTTGTCTTTTTAGTTCATACGATTTTTAATCTGCTAAATTGGTTGGCGCTCTGTGTGTCTAATATATCGAAGTACCTATTTATAACACGGGACAGTTCAGTTTTAAAAAGATGCAGTGTATATTTAAAAATGTTTTTTTTTTAATTTAGAACAAAATACAAGCAATTTAAATGATTTCTGACTTGTGTATCCTTGAAAGATTATTTGTTTTTCTTAGTAGTATTTTTGTATGTTTCTTATAATCATTACATAATGTTTTACCTTTTTATTTGAAGTGAAATACTGTAATTAGATAGTTTGAGAAAAGAGATTGACTCTTTTTGCAAATAATTTGTGTTAAGACTACAAAAAACTAGTACTGATCATTTCAAACAATCACCGTGTTAAAATAATTTTGAAAAATATATACGGATAAATTATTTAAACTATTTCATAATTGTAAAATTTGCGATGTCATTAATAATTATTCTTTATTTATTATTGTTACGAATATTCAAAAGACAATATTAAAACGTGGTCTGCCTAATAAAGAAAGGCAAATAATTTTACATCAACAACAAATATTGAAATCCTCCTTCGCGTTACCGCCGCGGGCAAAATGTTACGTTATATGACAGTGAATACATCTTTCTCTCGTGCATTATTCATGAGGCCACAATAGCAATAATTACAGCACCGCTATTTTATTGCTTTCACCTTTCGTGAGTTTACGTAAACTTTCTTCATCACTGTGACTTCACTTCCAACGTCACTCTTACGTAACTGTTAATGAATTTATTTGAAACGGTAAAAAATGACATATTGATAAGATAACTATTTCCCGTCTATATAAAAACATAACATATGGCATGCTTTATATTAAAATTTTAATCGAATTTACGAGACCATAATTTTTTATTAAAATGTGTTTTCAGTAGCAATTTTGATTTACTAAAGTTTAAAATGCTACCCAATCGGGAGTATTTTCAGCTACCATCAAGAGAATTTGTTCGATATATTCAGTTATTCGAATATCATCGACTTTCAGTACATCGTTGAAGGGATTTCTGTGTCATGGGTAGTTTCAAATTTATTATTTTGTGTATCTAAATGACGCGATCTGCTAACTTTCACTGCGTCAACTACTTTCATTTGAAAACGGTAAATTGAAATGAATTGTTCTGCCGTTATGTTAACACAGAGTGAGAGATTACAAAGATTATTGTGACTATTCATAATCCGCACGGCGCCGGCGGCGACTGCAACAAGTTGAACCGGATCTGTTTTGGAAGATTTTTTGTAAGTGAAAGTAACATTTCTCGGAACCAGTTGAGACTCTCTCACGCGTTGTTATGTACAGCTGTTATTTAACTTTCAGTGACGATCATTATCAAATACAAAATTTGTTTACGAATATCTTGTTGTGTAACTTTATTATATTTTTATTCGATTTGTGTTTAGCTAATTTATTTTTGCCCTAATAAGTCTATTTTGTTTGCATTGATAAAATTTTGAGTTTGTTAAGTATAATATCTACAATAATATGACATTGTTGCGTCTAAATTCAAATCAAGTTCAAGTTAGGATCTACTGCGTAGTTATTTATTTAAAAAAATATTTATTTATTTATTATTTATTAGAGAGACAAAGTAACTGTAAATTTATAATTTCGGAAGTAACGTGTTATAATATTATTTAAAATTTGAAAATGTGTTTTCCGGTTGGCTTAATTCAGTATGTTTATTACATCATCTTTAAGGCTTACAATATGTAGAAATTAATGCCCCTTGGAAAAGCTTTGAAGCTACTTAATCGTAGTATTTTTTAAATTAAAAAATAATACACAAATTAGTAGTACGTATTTGTGCTATTTGAAGTGAGGGCAAGTTTAAATGAAAATGAAATTACGAGTAAGAAAAGGAGTTCGCAGTGACCGTTGAAAGTGATAGCAATCCGTGATCAGCGTCACAAGTATGTATGACATCTCGACACGAATAACAACTGTGGCTAGCATCGCGACCTAACTGCTTTTTTTATTGTGTATGCAACTTATGACTACATCGAGTTCTTCAAGAACTAAATACTAATATCTGAAAAGTCATGGTGTTCTTTTTGTAATAAAATATCGAAAAAGTGCAAAAATAATATCAACAGATTAACTACTGGCTGAAAATTTTTAAAAAAGAATTAAAAAAATAAAATAGTTGAAGAAGATTTCAATAATTATTATTAGTTTTATATAGAATATACTTCCGTAGAAATTGTGTGTACTCTTTTGGATATTTCTACTCAAATATAATTCAGAAGCTATAACCAAAACGTTTTTACATACAAATAGCGATAAAACTGAACTGATTGTCTTTACATTGATTGAAATCTTCCTCTATGATAATTTTGTTAGAAAGATAAGATACTTATATATATTATTTAACTTACCATCACTACTACACCGAGAGTCAAGTTTCCGCCTCTTGAGTTTGAGGTCTTGGAATAGACTCATGTTGTCGAGGTCACACGGGCCGCGGCTGAGTGTCATTATTCCTGTTGACAAAGAAAAAAAACATAAGATCACTGACAAGGTGCATTTTTATTAAAAAAGAAATTGGGTTCGATGTTCAAATTATAACATTTTAATTAAACACTCTCAACTGCTGCCAACTTTTCCTTAAAATAATTTTCAATTAAACAGATTATTAACCCTTAATTACTGTGGGAAACTTACTGTAGTATAAGTATTCTCTCGCATGTGCGAGTTTACACTCACAAAAGCCAATTAATTTGTATAATGTACAATAACAAGTGTCATTGTCGAGTAACGATAAGTATAATACCCATTTTACTTTTAATTTTAAAATAAAAATCTTTTTTTTATGTTAATTTTTTAAACTAGAATACTTACGATAATCTGGCAACATGTCGGGACTTTTGATGTAGTATGGTCCGGATATAATTGGGTATTGGTCGTGCATAATGTGTATTTTTTTACCATAAAAATATTTGAATTTCAATGTCAACGCCGTTCATGGTTTTCACAGACTACGGGCGGGTAGCGTGTGACCCTGTGTTATATTTCGACGTCTCGTCGGACTTTCATTCATCTACGTAAAGAAATTTAATAGCACCGATAACGCAGGTTATGGAATTCGTATGCGCATATATTGTGAGGTAACCCACGTGGATGGCAGAAGTATGTGGTCATTAAAATTTAAAAAAGCGTTCAGTTCTACGTCATTATTATGTGTTCACGTAAGATTTTATATAAGTTATTTCATTATCACTCATTACAAATAATACATATTGAAGTAAGAGTTATCCATAGATTTAATTATGCACTTTTCTGGATGTAAAAAAGTAATAAACTTTTGAGTGGTTTAGTTTGGGAAAATTTGATCAAAGCGAAGACTACAGTCTCCGACCTTATAACATTTTATATTGTTAATAGAAGTCAGTTTATTATGTTCATGCAAAGTTTGTTTTATATATAACATATTTCACTTGTGCACTATAATATCTCCTGCGTAGTTGGTTGGTCTCTGTTGAGACTGGCCGCCGTGGCCGTAATCGGCTAGGAGAACATCATTTCAAATTAAATAGTTTACATTCATAGTATACAAATATATATCTAATACGTTAGATGTATATTCGAATTTCTGTTGAATCAATTTAAGAAGAACAATTTGTAAAAAAATTAGGAACTCAGCTTTATACCCTCTCAAGAGTATAGTTTGATCTCTGCGACAGTTGTCACTAGTATCATTTTAGATCTTACGAGGTATATTTTAGGAGCGAACTTTGAATAAAGGGCAAGGTTAAGTAATACATAAACTTGCCCTTTATTCAAATTTACTTCGTCGGTTTCGTAGCCATCTGTTTTAAAAATCATATATTTTGAGGACTGTAGAAACTGTATGTGACAGTAGTCGTAATACGTAGTCAATTATCAACATCAGTTTTTTTAATTTAATTATTGAGTAGTTGCAGTTGATCCTACGTTTTCTCAACAAATTCAATGCGTGACTGCAATAAATCACGACATTTTACGTAGCATGTTTAGATCTTAATGCCATAACACTGACATAGGAAACATGAAAAAATACGTATCTGAAAATATTTATAGTTCGTGCAGCCGTTGATAAGAACTGAGTCATCTGTACGTCATTTAACAGTTTCACGATAACGCGTAGTACAATGCTATACGACATGGCAACTGAAATCCTACACATTTATACGATGATGTAATTCTACATTCACTCATTTTATCGTAGGAATTTATTGTGTGAATTTAGACATCAGACGTCTTTGTGAGGTTGAATAATTTAAGTAGGTATATTACGACTCGCGACAACAACAGCCCGCTTCCATAAGGAAATACTAATTGTTTACACAGCGATAAAATCACTTTTCCGAACTCTGAACAGGATAATACTCGTAAATTACAGATTTAAAAAGTTGTTACAAATAGAAATACTACAAAAGTGTGTATAATGGAGAAATTCAGTTTTGTCATGATGAAGTAATTATTCAAGTTATAGAATCAAGTTGAAAGTTTAGTGAAGAGAAAACTTCTAGTCTTCAACATTTTCAAGAAACTTTTATTTTCCTGCAGTTCATATGGATTATATTAATTATGGCCTTCATGTAAGCTTCAACACCCTTCAAAGAATCTATGAAAAGATTGAAATCAATTACTTCTTTATATAAAACATTCATGAGTCAAATTCGAACATTATTTACAAAGACACAACATATTTTTATTCATCTACAAAATAGATAAATTACTTTCAGACAATGTTTACCCGTAGCGGAGCGAGGCAAGAGGATTAAAATTAGACTTGTGAGTGCAATGTTCTTAACTATTTTGTCAACAACACTCAAACTAGCTATGTTATGTTTCTAAAATAAACTGAAATGAGTCAAAGACCTTGATAATGACGTGTCGATTGGTTCAATAAAATTATTCGCAATTCGGTTTGGCGTCGTCTTTCCAAGTTCTGGCGAGGTCGCTTGTGACTTCCGCGGATATAATGTAGGAAATATATCGGTGGGCGACTTTATTATCATTTTTAAAATAATATGAGGGGGATACATATAAAATTATTTAATGAGAATATATATTTGCTGACCGGAAATTTCCGTTTTACTGAAACACTAGGTCATATGTAAAAATTAATATTATGTATAAAATATAGCATTTTGTTATACATTAACTGACAGCAGTAACTAAAAATTAAGTTTAAACTTATCATTAATGCCCATGTAACATGAGAGCGTGTATATATGGGAATTAGAAAATTTTGTTGCTGCTTCACATTGAAATGGATTTTGGTTAACAATGAGATACACAAATTTGAAACCTGAAGCGAATAATAAATATGGGAATCGAAATCTTTTAAAAAAATCTAATTCACTGATATTTGTTCTATTTCTATTTAAAAATAAGAAATATTCATTAAAAAAAAAAGTTTATGGACGCTTCAAGCAGTGTACAAAAATATATATTTTTGATAGGCTTTTAAATTACTCTACATTGACGTCATAATTTAACATAATCAACCACTGAATATGGGCAGTCTCAAATATTAATGCATTTTTTTGTATGTAAAGTAAACTTTCCATTTAAATATTTGTTCAAGGTGAATAATAAAGACTTCGCTTCCTTATCTTCAAGAGTTTTAAATAAATAATAAATAAATAAATATTTCGGACATCTAAACACACAACGCCATCTAGTCCCAAGATAAGCAGAGCTTGTGTTATGGGGTACTAGACAACTGATACAAATACATTTATACTTTTTTTTTGTAAATACATACATATTATAGATAGAACACACCCAAACTCCGAAACAAATATTTGTAGATCATACAAACATTTGGTCCGACCCGGGAATCGAACCCGAGACCTCATGATCAGCAGTCGCTCACGCCAACCGCGAGACCAACGAGGCAGTCAATAATCAAAAATATTTGTTTACCTTTTCTGCAGTAAGTTTTACAAGCTGTGAAATTACTTTTCGATAAATACATAACAAGTAATCTATGCGAGTAGCCGAGGATATAACTAAGTGGCGTTCAATTGGCTGATGATGATGAAGAAATAATCTATTAGTGTAGTACCTTGAAAGCACGCAGAAAAGTGTTAGTAATATAATAATGTCTTCAACTGCTAACTACACTAACACAACTTCGAGCGCAGACGGAAATTACAACTACAAACACATCAGATTTTAGGACCCTCAGTTAGAATATTCGGATATTGGTCGCAAAAATAAAAGAGTAACTATTTCTGATCTTGTAGTTTTAATCATATGCATAAGAACTACTTTAGTGATCAGTAGAATAATTCAGATTTAAACTGTATTACGTTGATAATTTTCTTGCTTAAGAATAGCGTGAACAGTTTTAGTTTACCTATTGATGATCGCCGTTTCTGAATTATTATTATGACTAACCATATAAAACTATAACGATGAATGTACATTTTTTAAACAATGAATGGTTTCTATGTTTAGTATCAAACTTCCACGATTAATGAAATAATTATTTACAAATTAATCATGACTGCGGGTGACCTACATGCAATAAGATCACATATTTTGGTTTACACGGTCGAGGAAGCGGATGTTATTATTATAAACTGCCTTCGTATATGATTTTGGTTAAAACGGTCATCACCCCTTTTCAAGGAAAAATCTATGATTGACATGTATTGGCATTCGAACATTTATAAGTCATGAAGTACGTTCCTGTGGCATTATATATAGATATAGGTATTGCCACAACTAATTGACAACTTTAAGAGGTTTTATAAGTTACACTACGCAACTATTGCCCAATGTTTGTATTGGTTAGTATTAAAAGTCCGACACATTAGACCTTGACTACGTTTTGATCAGTGCAAGTATGCAAAAATAAATAAATTGTATCTTTTTTTGAACATTTATAGTTCGTGTATTTTTCATTGTAGCAATGAGAGAGACATTTCAAAAAAAATAATATGAAAAGTCTATTTATTAACTGACATGACTGCTGATCATGAGGTGCAGGATTTACAAGAAAAAAGTATATATGTATTTATATCAGTTGTCTAGTACCCATAACACAAGCTCTGCTTAGCTTGGGATTAGATGGCGTTGTGTGTTAGATGTCCGAAATATTTTTTTATTAATTTATTAACAGTGATCTACATCCACAAAATTAAGCTACCGAGAAAAGAAGGACAAGTTACTGCCAGTTTTGAATGTTGCACAGGTATGTTTGTTATTCACAAAGTCGGGGTCATTTTGATGTTACAACTTCCATTTTGCATAAATACGTTGCATGAAATAGCAAAGGTGCGCCGCATTTTAAAAACAATTTTGTTTTTATTATCAATTGTTCTTCCGAGTATGTATATATTTTATTAAGCATTTAGCAGTAAATATGTGTAGTAAGCGGCTTTCAGTGGATTCCAAACACATAAATTCATTTTATCTCCATCTCCAATCGATATATCATTATTATTGTTTACGTCACTACAGTTTTAGATTACGGCTCAAAAGTTTATTCACATAAGGGCGCCTGATTTACTGATAAAACACGACGATGACAAAAAAATGTTATCCTCTAAAGAAATTCCAGTGAATTACAATCACTTGAATTTTTTTAGAGGATAACATTTTTTTTTAAGATTATAATAAGCTGTAGATGATAATTAGATACATTTAAGTTACGCGTAATAGATTTTTCTAACTAATACTAAATATTCTGTATATATAAAATTGAATCGCCGAAATGTATTTACGCGCATAACATCCGATTGGCTTCACCAAATTAAATAATTCTTTTTTTTATGTGTTCGTTATTGTTAGGACAAGGTTTGTGTACAAGAAAAATTAAAAGATAACGGGAAAAGTAAACTTTTTGTTCGTGACGGGAAGCTGAGACAGATATGTAAATATGGCGTTACGAAGTTCGCCGGGTCAACTAGTATTTTTATAGATTAGGATACGTAAACGTCTCCTTAATATAAATTTGTAAAAAAGTTATTGAAATGATTACAACCGACAACAAAAACGTTTTCTTTTAGCTTGTTTAATGAAAGTTAAAGAATATAATATCTTTACAAATGTATCCGTATCTTTTAAGTTTGCAATCCGAATGATAATTATGAAATTATGCCCAGGTGCATTTTCCGTTTATTTAAACTGCAACTAATAATTATTTTACATTCTTATGTACATGTGATTGACTACACTTCAATCGATGTGTTATAAATATAAAGTAATACGTCAATCAGCGTGAATACTAATTTCTTTGAGTGTCTTTTAATTTGTATTCATGTATGCGTATAGATAAAGGGATAATAGAATTGGTTGATCTTGAACGTTGCCGCCTAAAGCAAAATCACACGGAAGCAAGCGCATGCGTCCTCAGCCAGGGTCGGTAACTTGACCGCTCCTCAGTTCGGCTTTGTTTAATCGAATTAATTATGGCTGGACATTTAATAACTTTGTAACCATTGTATTCGTGTATTTGTATTTTAACGAGGTTTTTACAAGCTAATGCAATCTAGACGGAATACAAATCGTCTAATTCCCCAAATCTAATAACAATAACTACAAGAAACAAAAATACCTTCTTTCCGCTTCTGTAATAGCGAGACCAACGTTGCATTAAAATTTTCTTTTAGTAATAGGGAGTCCAAGTTAATAATTTTGTATCTTATTCAAATTCCATGAAAAAAGTTATGAAATAAACGACTACGATTAATATAGTAAAACTTCATCCGCGGACTCTCCGAGTGTCATACCCCGCTGTGTTTGTAGGTCACTGCTGTTAATCCTGGTGTGCAGGAATTGCAGTGGTGGGCGTGTAGGCGGGATTAGTCGCATGATATAGTAAAACTTCCAATACCATACGCACTAGGAATACTGACCGCAGACAAGACAGAGTTTGTACTATGGTATCATATTGCCGATAAACTTTAACATTACTGAATATTTATATAAATACACAAAAGAACACAGCAAAAAATATTGTGCGCAAGTCCCAAACTGAGTTGTGCAAGAATTTTCCATTAAGTAATGAGCATAAATTATATTTTATTCTGCTCAATTGCTAAGTTTATTTTCAGTCATATGCACCCAACGTAGGAACTAATTTGAGGACAGTATTTCCTGCAAGCCAAGGTTGTTATGAAGGGCTTAGCAATGCACGTGTCATTACCCGAAGTCCGAAAGCAATCTACTAGATGGTCGGACCGGAAGATTTCCTTGACCTTCGCAGCGGTCGCCCTCTTATCGCCTACAATTTCACGGTTCCACTATTTCTAGAGTTCCTTCTAAATTTGAAGGTGCATCTTAATACCTTTAATTCAATAACTAAATTAAAAAGGCTTGAAATGATGGAAGCAGATATTAGATATATATTACTGCATGAAGTGACTATGATAGTAAATCGATGCTAATATTTTAAAGAAGTAAAGCTTGTGAGTTTGTGAGATTGCAGGGGATCATCTCGGATCTACTGAACCGATTTTAAGCATTATTTTACAAAATACACGCAAATAGAGCACCGGCAAGCTAGTTTTATGTAATTTGAGAGAAAAGTAACAGTGAGAGTTTGGGTTTACCGTGGGAGAGCCACGCTTCGGCATGAATGGGCCGGCTCGACCGGAGTGGTACCATGGCCTCACAGAAAACCGGTGTGAAATAGTGCTTGCGATGTGTTTCACCGAGTGAGTGAGGATACTGGAGGCCTATAACCCAAACCCCCTCCCCCTATCTCCCTCCCTATCTCCCAAAGGCCGGCAACACACTTGTGACGCCTCTGGTGTTTGCATGGGCGGCGGTAATTGCTTGCCATCAGGTGATACGTCTGCTCGTTTGCCCCCCTCATCCCATAAAAAATATAAAATGAAATAAAAAAATATTCTATGCTTTTATAAACATACTAGCTTATGCCCACGCGGCTCCGCTTGCGTGTATGGCGATTATTGCGTCAAAGAGTAGCTTATGGCCTTCCTGAAGAATCAAGTATCTCTAAACAAAATTTAATTTCAATCGGTGCAGCTGTTTGGCTTTTTTAAGTATTAGCTGCCAAATGACTCTGCTCTGCATGATGGAAAGCATGAGCTAAATCCAAGAGAGGTGGTGATCATTCTTAATGCGAAAAAGGACAATGCATGCATGGTGACTCACACTATGGCGGCACGCTAGCGCAACAGTTCCAGGATTCGCGGTCGTGATTATTTGCACTTTGTTCAAAAGTATTAGTTCCTTTTATGAACTTTTTCTTTTATTTACTTAACTTTTATAGAAATTCATTAGTAAACAGTGCCTTAAGTTAGGCTTGTAATTTCATTTCTTTTAAATATCTGTAGGTTTTTATAATATCAACTCTTTTTGAATATTTTGGAGTCCTTTTTAATTATTTAAAACGATAAAAATACATAATATGTCGGAGGCCAAAACACACTTTGGGTCGTTGAGCCAACGGAGTAGTATTAAAATACATAAGATTAATTGTCTCTATATATGATGCGTGGCAATGCGCAAGAATAATAACATACGCACAAGACAAATTCATCTGTAGTTCCAGTTCATTATTATTATCTTTTCACTTTTGCAAGTGCTCGTTTCAGTATTTTCAGTTACATAATATAATCAGTGACTTTTTGAAACCATTTCTAGGAAAATGTCTGAACAAAAAGAGATGTCTATCTGTCTGTCTAAAGTTATATTACGTTACTAACTTTACCGTGGGAGAGCCACGCTTCGGCATGAATGGGCTGGCTGGCCGGCCTCACCAAAAACCGGTGTGAAATAGCGATTGCGCTGTGTTTTACCGAGTGAGTGAGGATACCGGAGGCCCATACTCCAACATCTCCCCCCTCATCCCTCTTCGCATCTCCCAAAGGTCGGCAACGCATTTGTGACGCCTTTGGTGTTGCGGGTGTACATGGGCGGCGGTAACCGCTTACCATCAGGTGATACGTCAGCTCGATGGCACCCCCTCATCCCATAAAAAAAATGAAATAAAGATTTATTCTATGCTTTTATAAACATACTAGCTTATGCCCACGGCTCCGCCCGCGTGTATGTCGGTTATCGCGTTAAAGAGTAGCTTATGTCCTTCCTGAAGAATCTAGTATCTCTAAACAAAATTTTATTTCAATCGGTGCAGCGGTTTAGTCGTGAAATCGTAACAGATAGACTGAATTACTTTAGATTTTTTAATATTAGTAGATTTATGAAATCCGCGAAGGTCTCCAACTTTATTGTTAGCAGAATGTATTGACTAACTTAAATCGAATGAATTAAGATTCAAGCCAGTTCTAAGTAAACGTGAATGCAAGAAGTGCTTAACGCTCAAGGTTGATATCTGCACTAATAGCATGCCTTCTATTATATCTATTTAAGTGATTACAGTCACTATGTGATCTGTGCTCCGAGCTATATTAATACAATGATAAAACCACATCTTGTAACTGAAAATTTGTCACTTACTACATTTTTCAGAACTTACATGCGTGTTTATGTTTTATATGGAATTATGTACTAATACATAGATAAAAATACATAAAATCAATATTAATTTGGTCTATCTACACATAATAAACAGTTGCAATAAAAGAATTTTTAAAGGCAATTTTATGAGTTGAGAAAATATAAGTTTCGTCATTAACGAATCTTCACGTGTACTGGCGAATAAAGGTTGGTTTTTAAAGTAAATTATTTTGCAAATAATAAGACTAATAGCTATCAAAACTGCCAAAGACACAGACGGAATAGGAAGAATTTATCTCAAGTTAATTTTTGCAAAATAAATGATGTCAGCATTTATTTTGGAATACGTTTCTGGTTACGTAGATCGATTGAGAAATATTAACCGGCCCATTTTAAAAAGATATTCATTTCTATTAATAGAAGCTGTAACAGTGTTCATCTTGAAGTATCCGTGTTATGTACAGGAAGTACTCGGGCGGTTCCGGTCACAATGTCAGTGTCATCGACGAGGTCAGCCGCCTGATTCGGCGCCAACGACCGCCTGTACGACGTAGATACTTATACACCAGTGTTATGTCTACTTCGTAAGTACAAATTTCAGGGCTATATACTACATGACCTATGGCAGGCCACTGAACTATCTTTTATGTAAACTAGTTAAGAATGGAAATATTTTTTGGAACAAAAGGTGGTAATGTCATTGTAATCATTATTGTGAACATATTCATAAGACAATCAATTTGTTTGTGTCTTTCTAGTCTTTAGAAAATTGTTACAGATTGTCCTATGAAATAAATATACACACTGTTCGGAAACATCAGTTAATTGGGAATTCATGAAAATTCTCTACAAGTTGCGTGACCAGTCGCGCATGTAAATACCCTTATTAATGTCTAAAGTATTACTTACACTATGTATCTTAAGGTAGACGTAGACTATGACTAACAAATTATCAAATTAATGATGTCTATGTACGTCATGAGATATAATTCGGGTTCATGCGTGTGCTGATTAGTCACTATCACTACAGTACCAAGTCCTGAACTTACACGCTGCAAAGTATCTTTACTAAAGAAAGAAAACATAAAACTGGTCTGTAACATGCGATGTTTGTGCAACATAACAGTCCCAACGCTCTGGGCCTCTCTTGTGGCCTCCACCACAAATACCTTGACATTCAGATCGCGCTGCGCATGCGCACACAAAACTAAAACGTTTCATTTTTTAACACTGACACTTCCGATCCAGTGATTTCCTATTTTAAAACCAACAATATTCTTCTATTATAAATATGTATATTATTACTTCTACATTTTATTTATATTATATTTTTAAGGCGGTGAACAGGAAATATAAGAATTTAAATTTCGTTCGTTTATGTTCAGCATGTTAATATTACTGCAGGATTGTTGTGTTGATGTTGCGAAGTAAAGGTGCTTCCGGATAAATAAAATAAACCTAAGGTCAGAAATTTAAGATCTAATTGTAAAGGTCACTTGCGCTGATTGTAAAACAGACACGTGGAATTTGAGGCAAAATACACTTTAACTACCAACAGAAACTAAGGCAAATGTTTAAATTCCCAAAATTTGTTTATTTAGACTTAGTAAATCTTACGCTATAACCTAAGTTTCGCAATCAGTTATTTAGTTAATATTAGTACAGTCACTGATATATTTGTATGCAAATTAGTTAACAATGGTTTTTTTACAAGCGAAATAACGCACCTATTATTATCGAAACTCGACGTCCTCCCACTACAATGCTATGAAAGGAAGCAGTGTCATTCTGTACCTTTTCGCTTTCACTACATTGGAAAGTGAGCGTAAAAAAAGTATTTCGGCAACGACAAAATGGCGGAAGATCAACAACCTCACAGTCATAGAGCATAGACAAAGGGCGGCCATATTGTAACGAAAGTAAAAGTAGCCGACATAGCCGACTGGAGTCACGATTGTGATCCACGAGATGATTTGGGAATGTCACGGTTAACGCTCAATGAAATAACTTGTAACGGACCTTCTTTTGTTTTGCAATTCTAGGTATTATTACTTCTTTTTAATCATAGTAGTTATAAGAATCTGGAGCTTGCACAAGGCATTGAGAAGCTTCCGTGATTGTGAGATTTTATCCTAACAAAATATTAAAGAATAGATATTAAAAATAGAGCAAGATGAAGACATTTACAATTAAAAAGTTAGTACGATATTTAATATCAACAAATTTGATGTAACAGGTTATGATATAGATATACTTTGTAGTCTTTCGCGTATAGTTCGTAGATCGCTAAATCGCCTCCAGTACAATTTTTCGTAGCTCAGGGCGTAGCATAGTCTACGAAGACACTTGTTCATTTTACTGCACTCTTTTCAGAATTAATATTGTTTAGTCGTTACTATTTAATTGACTTTCTTAAAAATAATTAATTTGTGATTATTTTGTAATCCAATGTTACCTACATTTGCTAAAAAAATGATTTACCTTTAACAATGTTGTTATTGTTAACAGTAAAGATTTTTTTAGCAAACTGCTACGTAACTTTGGTTTTTGTATGTATAGTCTGTACATATATCATAAGGTAGATTAGTATAGTTAGCATCGGTATTATTATAAATATTAAACGTAACTGTATTAGCACAGATAAATATTATTGAAGTATGTTTTATATTTGAGATTTGCATTATTTTTTTTATTTTTTTATTTTCGAGTTTTAATATGCCTTTAGTTGGCTGGGATTAGTATTTGAATAATTTTAATATTTACCCATTGTGGATGTCATCGTCTGCAATAGATACGCGTGTGTGGAGGCGTCGTACGCCTCGTCGGGCCCCAGCTTGTCGTTCTCCGACAGCTTGCTTAGCGTTGGAACACGCACATCACACGAAGAATCACCTTGTTCCGTTAACACCGATCACCTTTTTAATTTACGTCTCCGAAAATTTTTTGACACACCAACTCTCAGCATAGTTTTTCAACGCAAGCACTAACCACGTTCAGCATGCAGAGTCCGGAACACTTCCTGCGGAATGAGCATATGAAGGTTGCGCACGCGCGGATCGCAGTCGCGTCGCAGTTGCCTGCGCACTCTCCGAACCTCTCGATTCGGCAAAATCACGATAACGACTGCGCGCTAATGTCGTCATGTCGAAATTCGAAACACTTTCACCTAAATATTCCGCCTCCGTTTCGGCGGACGCGGGCGTCGCTCTCGGCGCTCACGCACACACCGCTGACTTCGTCAGTGCTCAATTACGTACGCTGTAAAAATTGCGTCAGTATTTTTCGTAGCCGACCTTACATTCAACGAGCGCACCACCAAAATATAGTTATCTCTGTCTAGTAGTCATTCACCGTTACACGATGATGTTTTTTTGTTTCATTTTTTTATCTGGTTGTTCGTCCGTGGACGTGCATGTGAGTGTGCGATTTCGATAGCTGGGTCATTGAACTACCAAAAAGGGATACGGTTTGGTTAGCGTTGATGTTTCAGTAGTGACTTGGATGGGCCGCAGTGCTGAGGCGCAGCGGGGAAGTATAGCGTGTGTGGTCTGGTAGCGAGTACTGATGGTCGCACCGCAAATGTAGGTCAACCTCACGCGCACGCGCCCCTCTTCATTGCAACGATGCTCTAAACATTGTCAGTATTGTCTTCAAGCATTACGAATATGTATAAGTTTCTTTATTATTTAATCAAATATGTAATAAGTCAAAATGACAAACAATAAAGGTACATGTACAAACTTTTTAAGAACTTTAATTTAGTAAATTTAAGTATTTTAATAAAAATAATACCAATAAAAGTATCGTTAACAGGTATTTTGAATACGCGAACTCCGTTTCGAAAGGACAAAATGACGGCCAGAACTTCATAAACCACGTATCGTGACCCAGTCAGATAATCTTAAAAAATATTGACCTTAGAAATGTTAAAGAAATTTTAATTGTAGTTCCAACAATACATAGCCTAGTTACCAGTTTTTGTTTGAAAGGTTAGTCGGGCCGATGGCACAGTTGTTGGTTTACATTAAAAGTGAGTTCATTCGCATCGGCCGCTATTTACCAGTATCTAGATTAGGCTTGGTTCCATTGTTGGGACAGAGTGATGACTTGTAACTTACACAATATTCATGAGTTAGTTAGTTTAGTTACCTATTAAAATTGCTACGCTACGACTTTGATTAAAAATCTAGTTGATTATTCTAATTCTTTAGTAAAATTAAATGTAAGAGCTCTTCCAAGTACACTCAACAACAAAAATGATAAACTTTGTACATACATTGATAGAGTTACAGAAAATTTTAAGTATTACAACTCTCTTCCTAATACCATATAGAGTTTGAGAAAATTGAAATCTAATTTAGTTTTGAATAAAATTTAATAATTCTTTATCACGGATATTATTTTATTCTGTTGCTGATTATACCTACTAATTCTTGATATAAACGAACTACCGTGTGTTGCAAAAACGTGTTATTTAGATATTGCAATATACTGTTACTTAATAGTGATGGGTAGCCCGTCACCCTCGGTTGATTACGATATGTGCAACAGTATAAAAGCAAACACTAGCGATATTATTTTTATCTTTATTTATTATTTGGAAATGAGAACGAAAATAATCAGGCTCCAAAGGCACTTTACTGCAAAAATGATAACGTGTTCTAGTTATTTCAAGTTTTTTGTAAAATATGTTAATAAAGTAATATTTAGGTTTCCAAAACGGGCTACCAGTGAATGATTAAGAATATGAAGTGCCATTAGTCCTATCTATGACGTGGGTGCCTTAAGACCCAACTAAGCGAGTAAACTAAGTATTAAAACATCGCATTAAAGAGAAGAAAAACTTGGAAGAAAATCTGTACCAACCATTCTGGCTTACGTGGTATGACTGCCTCGTTGGTCTCGCGGTTGGCGTGTGCGACTGCTGATCACGAGCTCTCGGGTTCGATTCCCGGGTCGGACCAAATGTTTGTATAATCTACAAATATTTGTTTCGGAGTTTGGGTGTATAATATGTATGTATACAAAAAAAATAATTATATATGTATTTGTATCAGTTGTCTAGCACCCATAATACAAACCCTGCTTAGCTTGGGACTAGATGGCGTTGTGTGTTAGATGTCCAAAATATTTATTTATTTATTTTATAGTAAACTCAAATAGTAATTAAGAAGAAGCCCATGTCCAGCAGTGGACTATCAATAGCTTTTCATGGTCAATGTTGATTTAACTGATGGCTATTTAATTTGTTGGTGTAATGATAGTAAGAAAGATAATCCACAATGGCATACACATTTTACAAATTTCCACGTGCCTCATACCAGTGTGGCTTTAAAGACTTACATCAATGAACACCTACTTTTATTTTGAGTTCGAGTGAAACTGCTTCACTACATGACATAATGTACATAAATATTTAACGAGGTATTTCAAATAAGATTGACAACGTGTCACCGTTCAGTGCGTCGCCTCACATGCTGGCTTTACGCGCTCGAAGTCAGGTAGCTGCTGTATATTTAGCCAGCCACGACAGAAACTGGGTTAACTATTCTCCTGAAGAAAATACGGCCACTCGAAATATTGACGCAACGTGCTATGTATGGATGGCCTATCTGAAAGAATGGGTGAAAGCGAGCCGAGCCGAATAACCCCATTCTTGGTACGAAAACAGGAAGTCTATGCAATATGTGATACATACAGTTTTTTCTTGTGAACGTCTTGTGTGAATTTTAAAAGTTTTTATACAATGTCGATTTTACTATACCAGGACTTATTCGATCAAATATCAATAATGTAAACTAACTAGACAAAGAGCGAGAGAAACTTTATTTTATATTACTCTGTATGTATAAGCAATATTCAATTGAGTCATTAAAAAATAAATTTTAAATTTCTGTGCATCTACCATGTTTGTCTCTGCTTATCCCTAAGGTTGACTGGTAGAAAATGCCTACAGCATTAAATCCGCCTTTTCAGCATCTATGCATTAAGTTTTAATAAATAAATTAAAAAAAAAACAAAACAGATTCAGTTAGATAAGTACAGATCTTACTTTTGTATACAGAAAGTAAAACGCTACAAGTATAATTTTAACAAAAATAAAACCGACTTCAAGGTTGGACTCGATTTCTCTTGGATCCCATCATCAGATCTTAGTGTTCTTATCATGGTACCACCGTTAGGGTATCTCCTTTCCATTAAAAAAGAATAATCAAAATCGGTTCATGAACGACGAAGTTATCCGCGAACACACATAAAAAAAAATACACGGTCGAATTGAGAAACCTCCTCCTTTTTTTGAAGTAGGTTAAAAAGAGATATCAATCAGTGATAAATATATATAAAGATAACATTTTAAGAGATCTTGACCAATTCCCATTAAGCGTTCTAGATATGAAACGTTGTAAGTTTACTCTACAGATCATCAGAATTCATCATACGTCTAAATATTTGCTTTGCTATTACAAAAATAAAACTGTCTAAGCTATCTCTGATAAACTGAAGTCTTTTTTTTTCATTCTATCAAAGACAACAAAAACATGTCGGAATTCATACACTTCTGAAATTTCGTTCCCATCGCTCGAATACTTTATCAGGTGACTATTGAGCCATATCGACGATTCATTGTATCGATACTGTAGATGTTTTTCACACGCTTTGACGAGACTAGGTGATCTAGTTGAAGTTGAACGACCTACCTTAAGCAGTCCATAGTGATCTTGCATAATTTGCCAAAACATATCAACGCAAACAAATCTAGACAAGTCACTGTATGATAAGGCCGCCGATAGTTGATAATTCTACTTTTTTATTGTTATGTCGATAGATACTATGTAGTGGTAGTATTTCCTCCTCCTTAACTAATATTGGAAACGAATTTAAATCTTGATAAATAAGTTAAAGAACTTCAAAGCATTCAATGTATTGAAAACACAAATAAATCAATATATTTCAAGTTTTGTTTGTTTTGTTTTGTTTTTGAATTGCATGGTTTGATCGATCTGAACACGTGAACGGTATTTATTTTAGAATTTACATTAAAAGATTAATCATCCTTGATCCTTATTAAAATCATATCGCAATTTTTTTAGATAATGTAGATAGATGTAGGATAAGCAAACTATCAATGATATTGTTTTAAAATAATATTGCAAAAGGTTCTTTTTTGATTCAAGATAGTGGCACAAAGGCACTAATCTAAGAAAATAATGACATATATTATGCTTGTTTTTGGTACCATGTCAGAATGTCAACACGTCATACCTATCTTTTTTGCCAGACTGGTATCTTATCTATATAGCAGACACCACTTTGGAATAAAAACAAAATTACTTCGTATGAATTCGGATCAAAGAAAGTAGTAGACATTATATTTTAGAGATAATATTTGAATGCACGTTATAGCTGACCGATTATACGTGATATGTTGTTTTGATCTCTGTGTGTATCGGTTGACGTGTGTCGTCGCCTGGTGACAATCCAAATTTTGCCGACTCGGACGATAAAGGTGTGAATGACCTCACCCATTGGTAAACATTACAACAAAGAAAACCTAAAAGAGACTGCAGATGTTTCCTCGTTCTCGATTCTACTTTGTTAATTGAATAACTGGCCATCAAAGACCCCGATAAAAATATAATGGGCCTTGAATATAGGGAGAGCGGATAGAAAACGGTAATTTGTTTTTTTAATTATGGACAGATAGCGGTTGTTTTGAATGATGAATAAGTGGAAAGGATTGTATGGTTAAAACTTCACAGTTTATAATTTGACACATTCACTTTAGTTGTTTCACGGTTATACATTCCATTGACTCCTATGACCATGTTGGAATGTTACAGAAAATAATTGATATTTATTTAATTTTTTTAAAATGCCCCATTAGAGTCAAAAGTTTGAGCAAATATAAACTGGATATTGAAAATACTGAGGATATTGTTCATTATATTAAAATTATGTAGGCAGAGGATGATCCTTGTATTATAGTTGTACTAACTGTGTATAATAATTAAAACTAATTTAGAGCTATATTCCTCACGGTTTAGTGTACATTAAAAGACAACCGACAATTTTCTTGTTACATGAAGTAATTGTATAAATGTAATTAGTCTTCATAAAAAGTAGTTATATATTAAGAGCAGTGTGCGTTTCTTATAACACAGTTGAAATAATACCACGTCAGTTATAACAATGAACAACAGTTATGTCAATGACACTAATCATTGCCATTGTTATAAATTTTGGCAAGCAAAGCCGCTGTACTTGTATGTACATACCAAAAAGTATTTGCATGTTCAAAGATCTTATCAGCTTAGAAAGAAAGTTTTTGTTCAATGCAATCCGTTGAAAAACTCGGTACTTTCATTTATTTTAATATTTTTAATTAAAATGTATGAAGTAATGTATTTCGAAATACTTGCACAAATTTATTTATATATTTAAAAGAAACTGCTGAATTGAATGTCAATGGCATATATTTGTATAACAGCTGACGCTAAATTGTTTAAGTGACCCCTAAAAATAAGTGCTTAGATTTCAAATTTATAAGTGTGTTGTATTTTAGAATAAAATGTGTCGATGTGAATTAATGTCATAGTGGATGCCCTTCGAAAAATGCTTATGACTAAAAATAATACATTTTATTTCACTGTTAATTTGTCTTTACGTGGAATATAAAAATGTTAAGCCAGCAGTAGCAACTGCTGTTCTCGAATAAATCAATAAGATTTTAAAATCGATGTTTTTCATACTTTTGAAGTTGACAAAAACAAACGTGGTAAGTATCACTATAAAAATATAATTAGATCATGAAAAATTCAAGATTAACTCTTGTTTGAAAAGCAAAACATATATAATACTTAGGTTGGGGTAATGAATCGTTTAAATGTTTATTGATTGAAAATATTTTAAAAAGGTTTGCAGAGACGAGTGTTGAGCCATCAAAATTCTTATTATTCGAAGAAATTGAAGTTTATAAGATTAGATGACGTTAAGCCTTAAAATATCAAATATTATGATAGTTAATAAGAATAAACAATATGCCATATTTCCTATTACATAAGAGCGACTAGCTCTGGTCGACGTACGCGTTCCATCGTCACGAGGCCTCGCGTCGGAGCCTAGTTTCACAACCAGCGCTCAGCCACCGCAGCCGTTTTCACTTTTTCGCTGTCAAGAACGAACGTTAACGATAAACAAACTAACATTTTGGCCGTCACTGCCAAACGATAAATTAAATCCGATATGTCTAAACGACCACCTCATGCCAAATTATTTCCACATCTAAACCCTTGTGTCTAAGTTGGAATTGCAATGAAATGGCGGTGTAACCTAAGCAGAGTTTAACGAGTAGATTGAAGTTTCAATAACATAATATAAAAGTCCTCATTTTAAAACGATTTAATGCAATTTAAGCCTTATTTCCGGGTATTATTGTTGATATTAAAGAATCATACAAATACAACAAATGTCGTTACGTTATAAGAGGTTCTGTAGTAGAAATACCGAGGCTGTTCATTGACCTTTTCGGGCACAACACTAGCGAAACAAAAGATGAATTTTATAAGATGTAAAGAAGAACCTTGATCTGCAATACACTGTCTTGTTGCGAAACGTGAATTAATTTACATCACCGTCCATATATGTATTTAAAAACGTGTCACTATTAGTTGAGATTAAAATCTAAATATGATTGATAGTTAAGTGCAAGTATATACATATATAAGGCAAATCTGTGAAGACATTTGCAGCGCCAATATGTAAATATTACTCTCAACTAGTTCGTAGCACTATACGAGCTACGGTCGTAGCTAGGACATCGTAGACCTTAAATACTACACATTTTATATCGATAATCACTTATTTAGAGTAAGTTATTAAGAAATAACTTTATAACCAACATTTATATCGCGAAGATATCAACATTACATTACTTAATGTTTAGAAACTTGCTACAAATTGAATGTGCAGATCGTTTGACCTCTACCTTTCATTTTTGTAACTCAGAAAATGCTGCCTCATTAGTCGAGATTAGTACAGAAAAAAAAACGTTCATCATTATGATTGTAACAAAGCATTAAGTGGGGGTCCTAAACTGCTTAACTGTCATAACAATTGTAAACGCTGACATTGCCTCTCACCATCACGTAACAGACACTTACGTAAAAGGTCTTTACCCCTATTTGTTTGGATTTCATGCATTAAACACGTTTTAATAAAAGAAATGCGTAAGTAAGTAAATTTTGGAGTCATATATATATGCTCTAATCAAGTCAAGTCACGCGTTTTTCAGGTCATGTAGTTGTAACCAAACAGGTTAACGGGTTAAGAGCAATGACAGATGCTGATAGACATTTGGAGTATGAATAGGGTTATCTATCAAGAAGAGAAAGAAAACAATAATGATCAATCATCGTGTTCTAGAGCCACTCCTTAGGCCCAATATCTTTACATGTATGGAGTTTGAATTTCCTAATTTGTAATACCACTTGTTTACGTATTTACATTACTATTATGTTTTGTTCTAATTGATTTGACTTTGATTTTCAGATGTGAGAAGTTATTTTTGTTGTCACATACTTTTAATTGAAACGAACTGCTGCTGTTGAAATTTATCGTTAATCTCTGGTTACTTGGTTATTTTTATTGTTATTTGTAGGCGTATAATTTAATGGTTTTTATGTTGTTATAAAACGTAGGAAATGTCCCAATTTAAAATTTGTATTCACATGTCATGGCAAATTGTAAATTATATAATTTCAGAGTATTTTTCTAGTATGCTTGAATGTTTTTGTTAGGGTTAATATTAAGTGTATATATTTTCTTACCAGTTTGATGATTATCGATGATTTAATGAATTAATTAATCGACAGCCAAAAAACATGCTTTAAAATTTATTTCCTCTTGATTATATAATAGATTTACATAAAGTTCAAACAAGAGACTACACTATTTGCTAAATTTATAACCAACACTAGACCCAACATACAGCTAATGTGAAGTTATTTTGAAACAATCAGATTCTCTTAACTAGAACTCATCGTGTTCTAGACTCACTCCTCTTTGTCTCACTAATCTTATAAAAGGTAAATGAGACACATATAGATATGCAGGAGCATATCAAACCATTAAAGACTGTTAAGTAACGTCGGGATTTACGTTATTTCACTGTGTAAATAAGAAAAAGTTATTCTTTAAGGTACTGGAAATGCTTAATTATAAAATAGTGATAGCAAGCACGCACTGTTTCCAATCATTTTAACAGTATAATAATCAAAACGTCAGTATAATTTATGAGTAAATACTATTAAAGGTTGCACTAGTTATATTTAACTTTCGAACAATATTTACTTACAAGCACACTATTTAGTACGACTGTTAAGTTCTAAATTCGTTTAATTTTCAAAAAACCATTTTTGGGCTATAGCGATGTAGTTCGATTTAACATCATTTTCAAGTCTCAAAGTATTATCTCAAAGGAGATTTTAATCTAAAACATAATCTAGTTCTTGTTCTTGCATATATACCAAACTAGCTTAGCGTTGCCTTTAACAATGCATACTTGACGAGTTTCGACTTTCGCAAATGGTCGCCGCTGGCCGGTGCATCTTTGCGTAAGCGTCTACGTCGTCAATGTCACACGTTATGTAAAACCAGCCTTAGATTGTAACATGTTCGACTAGAAAAGTAAGGCTTGATTGGTGGTTATGTTCGAAGTTGGTTATATTGATAACTTCAGAATTATGTTTGACATACTTAAACACTTCACTAAATTTAAATTATCGCGCATTAAAATTAATGATATAAATCTATACAATATTAGGACCACTTCAATTCAGCTAGCTTTTTGTTATCACCAGACAGTGTAATAGCCAGATTTTCGCTTCAATTGTTTTGTACTTATTTCATGTACTTGTACATCTAAATTTATAGTAAGTTCAGAATTATGTTTAACTCCTATGCTGATGTTTAAAATAGATCAGTACCACTTAAAATAAGTGATCTCCTACAAAAACTCGTAGATCAACGACAGAAAAAGTCTGGTAAGCATTATTTTGAAATTCTAATTATTCTAAATTTTGACCTTGACATTTCCAAAAGTTCATTCAAGTATCTCTAAATTAAATTAAAAATAAATCAATATATAATTATAGCATCTGAACTGACAGAAATCTAGTTGTTTGTTGAAAACGTGTGTGAATACATAGTTTCGAAAATAACAAGGTTCATATTGTGTTGTTTATAAATTTGACTCAACACGGACCAGTTACACGCGGTTACGAAATTTCCACGAGACCAAAACACTAAAACGAATTTCCTCATATAAACTGGCGTTAACCCAGCTACGAGAAATATTCGCCGCGGCCTCATCCGTTCTGTTCCATGGTATTTTAGTTTCCCTATTTACTGCTCACATATATTTGATTGTTTTGTAATACGACCCGTATGTCGACATCAGTACTGCACTATATAATCACTCATTTACCCAAGAGAAATATGTCTTTTCTGTCCGCAAACAATTTGCCACTCAAACATTGCATTTGGGGATATTTGAAATAAATGTTCCTTGAAAACGTAATTTAAAACAGAAATCCTTCTGCTTAACGTTCGCTGAAAAGAAAGGATAAATGAATCGGTTGACAGGCTTAATAGCTTTCTTACGAAATAACAAAACGAGGTGAAAATGTGCTAAAAATATGGTCACGAAAACGATTTCACATGATATTTTTCAGTAAACGATGTCAAAAAGAACGTGATGTCTCAAATGAGAGATATTTATAAAGTTGATGAAGGTGCATCCTTAACATTGTCGGTAATGGCGAGAGCAGAAAGCAAACGTTAGGGTAACTACTACGTAGTCGTATCATGCGATAAGATAATTAGGTCTGCAGTTTTGAGTGGATCTGATCCGGCGGGAGGGTTGGTGGGGGTGATTAAACACGCAAGCGAGTCACGCGAGCCCGCCACACTAACACAGTGCTAAAGAAACGGCGAGGAAAACGCCTTCCGGGGTGAATGGCCGTGTTGCGTAAAGCGCTCGCGCTGTGGCGCAACCATGCGCCGTCGCCGCCCCTCCGCTCGGCCAAACGCGCTGCGTACGCGCAGCGACATCTAACGGTGCGTGTTACACTTTTTCAGAATATTAAGGCTTTATTGTTTTCTGGTATCTGTTTACTTGACTCTAATTTTAGTTTAGTTAAGATAAAAAATTGTGGTACTCACACATGTTTTGGTCACTCTAATTTTATAAAATTAAGGAAGTATTTTATTTTTATATTTCGTTAACACACTTTGACAGCAGTTAACGTGGCACTTGTTAAATTGCAATACGTAGCGACTAAAATACAAGTGACGAAACGAAATTTAATTCCTAGGTCAAGGTTTGGCTTCTCTTCGAAATGGGAAAATTGCCACATATCGGCGACCTTAACTCGCAGCGAGTCCGCCGGTTTCGTAAGACGGTACCGCGAATAAAGACCCCGATACATGGTCTGTTTTCACTGACTATAGTTAACACGTGGCACAAATTATTACGCTAAGCATTTAAGAAGTACCGATGACAGTTGTATTGATTTAATGAGTCGTATTAAGATTTATGTCAACACACCAACTTGTGGTAAACAAGTCACAAAAGTTGCGATACAAATCATCGTGATATCATTTTGACGGTAGCAAATACATTGTTACACCAGAGAAACCCTTTGAAATATAACAAATTGCAGTTTATTTTCTTCATTATAATTTTAAAATACGAATATCAATTTCAATAAAATTCAAATAATAACAGTCTCAACTCGTGAGTTAGTGGAGATGTGGCTTAAGTGCTGCCAAAGAAATGGAAAGTCTGTTATACAACGTCCACCTGAGTGTGTCGTGAAAGGCGCGTAAGTTTTTTAATGTCAGCCTCCGTGGTCAAGGCTCAAGTTTTTGAGTGCGGGCTTCACGCGATTTTATCTTCTGTTTTAGTATACGCTTGCGGACATTGATTGACATTGTCGGCGGTTCACTTGCTTTAATATCTTATTTAGTTTTACTGTTTAGTAATAACGTGAATAAGTTTTATAAAAATGTTGACTAATATTATGTTCTGCTTGTTGAGAGAAAATAATAAGTAGCATAAGATTAATACATAGATCAATTACGCTCACATAAAAGAATTTATTAACGTTTGTTTTAATCGATATAAACTTATCTGGTCTTAGCGATACTTCTTCTCAAAAAGTAAAATGACAGCGTTCAGGTGTTTCGTTGGTGAGTGCGAGACCGGAGACCCAATGTGCCGAAGTATCACCGTGGTGTGGGTCGCCATGCTGCATTGTCTGCATTCGCAATGAGTATAGACCACCACTCTTGAATTCTGCTTATGCTTTCCATCATGCAGAATAGAGTCATTTTGGCTGGGCCATACATTAAGAAAAATAATGTTATTTCCTGATTATTCACCACCAGTTAAGAGCTTTTACAAAATTCAATGACAAAAGTTTGTTTTCGAAACAGAAAACTTAACTCTGCTCTTTTTCACTTACAATAATTTATGAGTTCATGACCTATCTTTCTTGTCACTTTTAGAATCCTTGCTTTCTAGAATCCGATAGTAAAGTGTAAAATTTTATTATAAACCAAGTTGGTTCAACTTTTCTATATTTTTTCCTCCAAAAACGAAGAATGTGAATAAAAGTTAAAAACAAAACCTTAATCAAAAGTAATAAAGTCTTGAAACAATTTATTGATGCAACCATCATAGAATTGAAAATAAAAACCGTAACTGCGAGAGAAGCGAAGAAAGTTCATTGTCTTCGGAAAGAGGCGTTGGATCGAAAGCGAGAGTAATTGACGTCCTAGGCGGCGCGGGCGCACGTAGCGGGCACTACACAACGGTAACGGGTGTAAGTTACGGTACTTCCCGTAAGACCGGTACTTTACGATCCCGCGCATTCACTAGTGATGGGATGTGTCCAAAGGTGGCTATTATAATATATCGATACTTTTCTGCACATTTTTTGTTTCAAATAACGTTATTACGTCTTATACATGTGTAAAATGTTATAAATTAAGTATTTTGTAATACATATAAATATAATGCTAATTTTATCTTACATAATCTAACATGCAAGGCATTAAGATCATAAAGTTAACTTTCTATGACAATTTTTAAGAGAGAAACTGTGCTTTAAAAAGTGTGTGTATTCAGTCTTGATCGGTGGTTAGTCGGTAACGTTAATTTCTTTCTTAGCAATACTTATTCATGCTAATAAGTATTCAATTTTAACTATGTATTTTGTAATAAATTAAATCTAAGGTTTATTAGGTTAGAATAGAATAAAGATTATTATACATCAATTAATACAGTTATATTTAGGAGTACATCAATTTAATAAACAAATGGCGGCTAAAAGCTGATTAAGAATTATTTTCTTTTAAAAAAGACAACGCATTAGGGACGTACATCCTGTGTCACGGGAAATTTTACAAACATGCATGTAACGGACACAAAGAACACACAGGCTCAGGACAACAATTTGTGGATCACACAAAGTGTTGTCCTATGTGGGATTTAAACCCACGACACTTGGGACAGTAAAAATTGACATGGCGACCGCTTAAACCACTAGGCTAACCATGCAGTCATACTTATCAACAACCCATAATGTCCTATTGCTGGGCTACCAGAGCCCAGCAATGGCCTCATCTCAGGGGAGGGTTAAGGCCATACGTCCCCACGCTGGTGGAGTACGGATTGGGGACTGGCAAAACAACGTTGTGGCTACATAATCTTGCCGTTGGATGTTTTTAAGCTATACATACATATTTTTATAAAATTGAAAATTAGTAAGACTATCGACGTAGTGCAATTCAGGGTACACCACTATACGAGTACTGGGCAGACACCATTGAGACCTTTAGCTACTTTCTCTTTCTATGGCCGCTGATCGCACTTACGACCATAAAATCATATAAACACGCTTTATATTAGTGTGCGTGTATATTGTTGGTTACATCACGTAACTTTGGCTGACGCATCTATCTAGCGAAAGGTCAGAATATATTTATAGTATAGCTACGCTCACTTTCCATAGGAATGTCCACGAGATATACTCGTATTCGATTTCAAGAACATTCACCTCTGTTGATTAGTTAAACAGTGAAAGGGTTCTCTTACGTATTAGAACTTATGGAAGTTACATTTGACTTAAAATAGATTCATAGCCATTCTCTAAATATCTGTATGTACGATGCAGTAAAGTGATTGAATGAAAAACTTAAAAAGGTAAAAACTCGAATGAGAAAAATGTTATGTAAAAAGCATGTCGATTACTTTTACTAGGATGACAATTAAAAAGGTATGTACTAGGCACTTGGTAGTAAATTTTAATTATGTAGAAGAAATGTTGGTATCTATAAGGCTTTTAGAATGTTGTATTGTTAGAACATTAGAATTCCATCTCTCAAAGCGATCAGTGGCTCAAGTATCCGATCATCGCCTATCTCAGAGTTCAAATTGTGAGCAGTACATAAGTTCAGAAAGAATACAGTAAATTGTAATGATGCGGTTTTAATTCCAAATATTTATCAATGTGATAGGAATATTATTAGTAGGATTAATATCTTTATCCAGCCGAATCTTCTAAGACAGCGCTACTTTGTATATGGACTGTATTTGAATGTAGATTTTTAGTAATATGATAGGCAATTAGGATTAGGTCTGTTGATGAGCTAACATGTGGATAGTGGAAAGCGCTCAATGACTAGAAAACCTTCAAGTTTGGTATCAAATGCTTTGTTTAAGAGCTCAACGCCCTTTGTACACTACATTTCACATTTTATGTACTCTTGTAACAATGTACTATAATGGTGCACAAATAAAGAGTTTTCTATTCTATTCTATTCTATTCAACTTCGTCATATCTCAACTTAGGCTTAGTTACATTGGTTTCATACTAAGTTAGAGTCTAGATCCATTAGATCTTACCACTGATAGAACTTGAATTATAGAATTCACTTTTATGTCTATAGTATAATAAAGTGAATAATAAAAGTTGCTAAATACGTATAAATTAACAAAAGGTTCTAGACTTGACTAATGACTAAGTCTTTCAAGGTTTTTGCTATCTTCAAAGAGTCAAATAATAAATTGCCGGCTATCTTAAATTGAGTTTATAATACTGCACATTCGTTACGCTGTTGAGTTAGTGCAATAGACTTTCCCACGCAGTACTAGCCCTGTACAATGGCCTTGTTGCTGAACCTTTATACACCTACACTGTTGTCCACGAGTCGAATCATGGATTTGTATTTTGCATAGCTCGAGTAGCTAATGTCATGTCATTCATTGAGCGAGCACATTACTATATGATCGAAATAATCATAGTTCTAAATGATCGAAATCAAACTCTTAAATACTTTATTGGCCTTATTAAACGATTTTTGCACTAGTTAAATCTTTCTTTCATCATAGAACTTGATATAATGATTTACTGACTGAAGGTCAGAAGTGACGTTGAACACATTATTTTCTGACGTAAAAGAATAAATTGTAATCAACCAAGATTTTAAATCATAAAATGAAAAGTAGTAAAGAAGAAGAAGAACATTTTTCATTATGCTGATTCAACATTTAATGAACTAGCGCTACAATAGATTAAAATGTGATTCGTGATCGTGTTTCTTAATTTTACAGTCATCACTGTGTAATATAATCGTTAGATGTTTTTTTTTATAAAATGAACACCTTTGACTAAACTTGGGTCGAGCGTGATTACAGTCTTAGTACCGCACTACACATGCATATTTATGTGGATGTAGTGGTGGATGACTGTTTTACGGTCTTATCACCATTGACCCTAATTTTAGACAGCACATACCTCCCGCTCTCTACAGGCTAAGCAGCTGTGAATATGTTTCGTATATTTGATTCATCTATCATATTTTTATATTCCACACATGTTATCTACATATGAGTAACTTGGTTACTCATTGTGTTTAGTTATATTTTAGGAGGGCGTTTTTAACATTTTAGTATAATGTAATTGCTATCTGCCCCGGCTTCGCACGGGCTCTTTAGGAAAAATATAATAAAGCATATATGTTACCACGAGAAAATATGCGGCTTATTTTTTTCTGACGTCTTCTACAAATATCGTTATATTTTAACCTATAATTTAAAAAAAATAACAAACTACGCAGACAACAGACAAACGCGACAGAGGGCTTTGTTTTTTAAAACGTAGTGATGACTATTAGAAAGTATTAGGTCAATATTTTCATGAAGTTTAGTGTCCTTACATAGCTTGAAATTACAATTTCTGAACTCGATCGACTTATTGTATTATTAACTTTTTGGCATCAATTAGCATACCAATAAAGTATTATTAATTTGAATGATATCTAAAGATAACAACAAAAATTATTTTTAATGCTTAGGACGGAACAGTACTGTAAAGGTTTAAATTTTGGTTAGTTTTTACAGGAAGTCTTTCGGTTTTTCCATGGATATATTAAGTAGAATATTTCTATATATTTCTGCGACACTTAAGGTTTCGACAAGGTCTTTCACTTAACAACTAACACTTAGTAGGACTGAGGAGTAACTAAAACGTATGTTATGACAAATCATAAGTCATTCTATAATAACAAAAATAAACCTCAAGGTTCGACTCGATTTCTCTTAGATGCCATCATCAAATCTTAGTGCCCTTATCATAGTACCACAGTTTGGATACCTCCTTTCCTTTAAAAAATATGATCGAAATCGATTCATAAACGACAAAGTTATCCGCGAAAATACAAAATATAGATATATAAATATACGGTCGAATTGAGAATCTCATCCTTTTTTTGAAGTCGATTAAAAAGTATTTTCTTCGTTTTCTATTTTTTTATATTTCATTATATCCATGGTGATTCAGAAATATACACTCTTGTTTGTGTTTATGACATTGTCTGTCGTACAACTGGCACTGATATTTTGATAAAATACACTAAATTCTTGTTCCAATTTTGCGGCTTTGGTTCAATTTTCAGTGAGAAATATTTTAACTATTTATAATTTTATGAATTTATAGCAGTTTTAAACACCCCCGCATATTCGTAAAGTCAAAAGTAGCACTCATGTACTCTGAGTCATAGCACTAACTAGAAGGTCTGTGTGAAAACTGAAAACTAGAGCAGCTGGACTGCTGAAATTCCACTTGACGTATCTGATGGTATAAACTTCATATTTGTAACTAGGTATTTCTTAGGTAATGAGATTGTTAGGTAATTCATGGTGTTGTATGTGATAAGTTATTAATTACCAACTAAAATTAAAAAAAATGCTCAGTTAGAAGACCTTAACTAACTTACTAAAATATATAAAATTGTCGTGTCGCTGTGTTTGTTACCAAGTTCCTCCGAAGCGGCTGGACCGATTTTTATGAAATTTTGTGTGCATTTATGGTAGGTCTGAGATTCGGCCAACATCTATTTTTCTTACTCCTAAATGATAAGATTGACCCCACCCCTAATTTTATTTTTATGACAAAACGTTTGCCGGGGCAGCTAGTATTACTTTATACCTTTTAAAGAGTTGTTACTAAGAGATCCTACTCGCATATTTTTATACAAATTATTGTGAAGATTAAATATTATAAATGTAACACAGCCTGCTTTCAATTTTTAGAATGTACCTATCTTGTCCCTCTAAATATACTAGTGTTTGAACCAACGTCGGCTAGTTCTACTAAAGAGAAATAACTTTTGTGTGTAATATCTGCATATTCGTCGTTTGTTGGCTTTGTATTAGTAAAATATTTTAGACATTACAACTTTTATGACATTACTTAATGGATTATCGTTCGTTATTGTAATTAATATTTTTATCGACTACAATTAAATTTTCATTCAATTTTAATTATAAGAACTTCTTTTCATCCTTACGCAACACATCTGACATATTACCTTTACCTTATTTAGCTCATTCACACGTTGTTCCTAATTCAAACTGTCCACAACGATGATTACATTCCGAATGTGGAAATGACAGAAACCCGTTACACTTATGTATATGTTACGTTTATGATTTTTTCAATGTGCATTTGTATTACGCGCGTAACATCATCGGTATTACACTACTTAATACATTCCTAGTGACAATGCGTCACCTTGCCAGCGTTCGTTGACGCATCTACGTTTTGTCCAAGCGACCTTAAGCGTGTTAGAGTAACTACTAATAACAACAACCAATTTGTTGCATCCCGCTCGCTCTAATAACTGTTGTTATGATTGCGAAGGAGACGAAACTATGTGAATGATGATTTTAGTTGGTAGTACCAGCGTTTACCTTCGTAAAGGTAAAGTATGGATGGCGTTAACGAAAATGAAGGGCGATAGTGGATTCAAGTGTTTGAAGGTAACGGGCTTAAGTAAAGTACTAATTTGCTAAGAATTGATGTCTGTAAATATCACAATTTCGAGATGAAGTTCAATCAATTAACGTCCACATGAAGACCATTTTAGTCCATCTGTGAGCAATTTATTTTAACTTTAGTAATAAATCCGTTTTACTAAATGATCTGAAAATATTGTTTTTACAGAAGTTTAAATTAATTTGCATAGACATGAATAAATCAAAGAACTTATTACATCGTCTTTTTTTATGTTTGGCCCTGCCAAAATGACTCTACTCTGCCTGATAGACAATGCAACAATGCAGCATGGCGACCCACACCATGGCGGGCTAGTGATGCTTCTGCATCATTGGGCCTCCGGTCTCGCACTCACCAACGAAACACGACAGCATGATCGCTGTCATTTTACGTTGATTTTCTGTGCGAGGGTAGTACTGCCCCGTTCGAGCCGGCCCGTTCGTGCTGAAATCAGCGTGGCTCTACTACCATAATCATAAATGTATTAGATTCGATCATTTGATGTTAAGGTAAACATAATCAAACAGGAACTAACTCAGAGAAATTTAAACGAGTTATTCTCAAAATCTTTGAATTGAATAAAAACCTTGTTAACTCTTCCGACCCTTTTCACGACTTCACTTGAATAGATTGCAAGAAAGTGCAAATGAAATTAAAATTTTATTAGATGATTGACTATTGAAGCAATTGTACAGACTAGACAACACTACGTTAAATAGAGGAGCTTCACTAACCCCATTTTTAAGACACCTTCTGCACTACGAATAAAACCTGTGTCGCGGACTTTACAAACATACAAGAAACGGACACAAAGAACACCCAAACTGAGAGCAACAATTTGTGGTTCACACAAAGTGTTGTCACATGTGGGATTTGAACCCATAACACTCAGTGCAGTACAAAACAGCGTGGTGACAACTTTAACCACTACGCCATCCGCGCAGTCCTCTGGGAAAACCTTTTCAAATTTAAACCTTAATAAATCCACGCGTGCAGTTTAAAAAACCCGTTAAGAATGTGAAATCATATAGTTAAGATCTTAACCATAATCTTAACAGTACTTAAACTATACATTATTGCTCTCTACTTTCAATTTATCCAACCAAAATTGTGTATGCACCCACCACAGTCAAATTTGATATAAAATCTTTGGAATATATTTATATTCTAAAGATATATTCTATAATATCATTGTCATCCATACATCTATATCTATACATCTATACAAATGAATAAAATTGGAGTGTCTATTGGTAATATTAAAATAATCGCTTTATACTAAATGCATATGTATGTATACACGGTACATATATCAAAATAACATTTTTAAAATTTTTGTCTGTCTGTCTGTCTGTCGGTCTATCTGTTTGTCTGTCTGTTTGTCTGTCTGTTTGTTCCGGCTAATCTCTGGAATGGGTAGACCGATTTTGACGGGACTTTCACTAATAGGTAGCTGATGGTATAAGGAGTAACTTAGGCTACTTTTTTAGACTAGCTTTGCCCTGCGGCGTCTCCCGCGGTACGACAATGACCGCGAGTGACACCGTGGGGTTCAGCTAGTTGTAATATATAAACCTTCATATTTTTACCTTACAAATAAGATCTTACTTACAAGGCATGCAATACCAATGAAGTGTTGTGAATTGGCATGTATTTTAAAGACAAAGCTTTAACAGTTACATATTATACAAAGAACATTCGACTTTGTACCTTGTACTATTCCATACAAGGATCAAGTTAGATTTTGAAGCGTATTTTGCGCTTTGCACAACACCTATTATTACTGCTTGCTCGCCAAGGACGGTGAAAGTCGAGAGAAAGGATGTGCACCAATGACGTCACATAACAAAGTATAGCTAATGTACTTTGTTATAGATTCTATCCTATCATGTTAACGAATGTGAATTATCATTTAATGTGTAGGGATATTAGACATTGAGAAGTTATTTTCTGTTTGTATTTTTTATTTATGAAAATACCACGTCATGGTAAAATACAAGGTTTATGCATAAGACTGGGGACTAGCAAACTCAATAAGAAACACTTTCATAGTTAAAATTACACTTAACATTTTAGACAATGATATTTTTAGAATATTACTAGTTGTTGCCTTAACCTTGCATTTATAATTTAAAATATAGTTATTGAAAATAAGTCAATAATATTAATTGCTGATAATAACATTAATAACGTATGAAATGTTATAATCTCTGTATATAGTAGGTATATACAGAGTCAATTAAGTTAATATGAATCACTGGAGGCAGCTATTTTTAAACAAGGAAAACATGTTGCACAAAAGATATTTTTATATGAAACCGCTGGAATTACCGGGCATCCGTTTTTATTCAGTCAAAGGGAATCTCGAAAATAATTATATTATATCCTGCAACTCCAGGGTCCCATGGACACCCGCAACACCAGAGGTGTCACAAGTGTGTTGCCAGCGTTTGGGGGATTGGGAAAGGGATGTAGGGAGGGGTTGGAGTTGGGCCTACGGTATCTTCACTCACTCGGTGAAACACAGGGCAAGCGCTATTTCACACTGGTTTTCTGAGAGAACTATGGGGCGTATACCCCACTGCTGGGGCTCGGGTCTCCTCTTAGGAGAGGGTTAAGGCCATATGTCCCCACGCTAGCCAAGTGCGGGTTGGGGACGGGCAACAACGTCGAGGCTACGTAATCTTGCCTTTGGATGTTCTTGATCCGCCCAAAGACCTCCAACTAAGTTTCACGACTGTTATGTTATGATAACAATCGGGACCCACTGTTTAACGTGATCGAATCACGGAGATGCTCATGGTATCATGCCAACAGCGGTTACCCATCCAAGTACTGACTGCGCCGTCGTTGCGTACCCTCGTTGATTGGTAACAATCACCGAGTGCAACTGGGCTATGAGCGTTAAACGTGAGGCTAAACGAAGAAACCAATTCAAAGATTATGTCATTACAGAATGTACCAATTTTAAATCAAAAGTAAGTGGTAGGTGTAATCATAATATATATCACGTATCGTGATTATTAATCAATATAGTGCAGGAGACAGGTTGCCCGACAGATAACCTAAACGAAAACGCGAACGCATTGATAAAGATAACACCGCGAGGCGCTACGGGCGCGGGCCTTTCGCGCTCGACGCACAATCGTTAGATAAACATATGGGTCACTGAACCGACCCAGTTTCATTCGAGAGCGCACACGATGGGCCCGTGTGCGCGTTTTAGTCAAAAATCCACACGAACGTAACACTCCAATCGACGCACACATCCGCACATACGACACACACTTGATCGCGAACACCCTACAAATAGTACCTACTACGAATGAACTCACACAATTGTCGCTCTAAATATTACTGACCAAGCCCAATTACACTTATTATTTTCTTCTCTATTTTCGAAGCAGTTTGTGTTTCATGTCAAAAAGTTAATCCAAGTGCTTCAGATTTTTTGAGTTTTTGAAGCGTTTGTGTACACCTCAAAAACTCAACTCATCATTTTATCTATTTAACAATATGGCTATTAAGAATTTTAAGTTCGATGCACGCCCTAAACAATAAAGAATGTAAGAAAGAAGTAGAGGACATCAAATATTTTTAAAAATTCAAATCCATACGTTAGAAAAGGTTTTATTTCAAATCAATAGATATTTTTTAAAAATTTTCCGAAAAATGTTTAAAAAAACAAGGAAGAGATATAAAGTGATGGAAATGTATGGATAATGGTACACATATTTGTAATTAAATAACCCGGAGCTCTCTTTAGTGTTAAAAATGTAGAATATCCTACAAAATCATTAAATCATCAATATCAATTAATACGCAACACTCAACATAATTCAAATAACAATGAAATTAAATTGATACTTTTTAAGTCGACAGAAATAAGTGGTACAAATTTCGAAAGTTACATGGTCAATGGTTTCCAGCGGGCCTTGGCCATGACGATTGCCATGTTGTCGAAATATCGTCGGACTTTTTAATGTCAACTTGATGAATTTTAATCCTTTTACAAAAACTGTAAACAGCGGCAAATTAAACGTCATTATTTTTTATTACGATGCTTTACGCTCGTAACCGTAAATCGAGTAACGATGTTTATTGTTTATTCAAAAACAGTAGATGGAACAGGTGAACGGGTTAGATATTAGTTTTAATTATTACCTAGTGAAGTATAAACATATTCATATAAAAGTTCTAATTTTCATCCGACAAAACAAGCACCTTGCAGTTAATCAAATAACGGTTTCTCTTTAAATTAAATAGTTATATTTTTTTTGTTAAACCGGTTTTTACTATTACAAAATTTTAGTAAGTATACTTAACGAAACAAATGAATTAGAAAGCACCTATAGAAATTATGACGAAGACAATTGTCAAGTGAAAATACTGTGAGTTTGTAACCAGTGACTGCAGTACTTAACTCAACTAGCAGGTACTGCAGTTAATATAATTAAATATGTAATCTATGTTTGTTAAACTCGCTGTTAATTTAGTAGTTGAGTACAGTATCGTTAAAATATAACATGATATCATCGTTGAGGTTATGTATCTATATAAATATAAACAATATAGTCTAACCCACGGAGCAAATAGTCTAACCCAACGTATGGTTTTAGATTTATATTTAACTAGCTATTTTTGGTGATAGCCTGTCATGATTCTATACCGTTTTCTTAGCACGTGTCTCCTTATGATTAATAATTTATTAATACTTTTTTTGAATAAATTAATTACTTTGTAATCTACCTATAATTAATTCAAGAGTACAAATTCAAAAAGTAGCTTTTTTGTGTGTAATTTAATTAATTAGGTTTCAGAACAACATGGTATTATTTGCATTTATTTTAATTTAATAAAATATGACCATATAATCTATGACAGTGTACGTGTATTTTATATTTATGTATTTGTACTTTTCTTGACAAGTGCGTTTATTTAAAATATGTATTTTTTTATGTAAAACTATTTATAAGCAAACACCGTGTGTATGCTCTGGTCTATCACTATACAGATCTATGGACATATGTATAAATATCTCCTTAAATAAAGTTAAATAAGCCCGAACCCTTAACTCATTAATGACCTATTAAGTGATCAAATATTATAATAGTATATTACGATAGGTTATTGACTAATTTAAATGAAATTGTTTTAAGTTAATTCGTTACAGTTACCAACTGATAACGTTAATATTGTTAGTGCATAAGTTATATTTATTTCTTTGAAGACTTTATTTAAATCTATAAATTTGTGCTAGTTTGTGAGGTAACGATAGTAGTAATTTAATTACATAATCTGTTTTAGTTATTTTATAACCGTCGTGTCTATGCATGATAAAATAAGTAGGTAGGTACTTATGAATATTTCTTTAATTGTTTACGCCCTTATCGGTAGTAACAGAAAGGCAATCGTATGCCACATGATATACTTCTGAATATTTAAAGTAAAAATACTAACTAAAATAGTAAGGTAACCTACATTTATTTTATATCTATACGTATATATAAGTTGATGTGCAAATATGTATGTATAAGCGGCAAAATATGTTATCACTAAAACAATATAAAGGTATTTTGCCACTAGAGGGCGTTATTGACAACACATAGACAAATTCAATATGGCCGCTCATTGAGCCATATTATCTGTCTAAATTTTAATCAATTTGAAATGAAAAGTAATCTTAAACACACAAAATAACAACATTATATAATTATCTACAGTGCAACTTAACATATTTGTAGAAGCCAAGCTTACACAAATTTTTTAACAATTATTTTTACAACATTAAAGTAAGCCGACGGTAAGATTTAAGACGAATGAGACCAAAATTGTATATATGTATGATGAAACATTGATAAATAGATGCATAAAGGCGGTAGAAATTTTGGACGCCAGTAAATCATATAAGGGATTATAGATTTTGTAGAAGCAGTAAAAATTGTTAATACATATATAAAATATAGTTAAAACCAGTAACAAGCCTAGATGTTATATGTATGTATATATGTTGCTATTGTATTTAATGTCTGTGTTATAAATAATAGGTATAGACTTTCAGTTTTAAAGGAAAAACACGTGTTTTACGTGCAGTGTGTGCGTGGCCGTCTAGTTTTATTAAATAAGATAGAATGTAATGACGAGACTGCGAAGTGCATGCCAACGTGAAAAAAAAAAAAAAGCTGTAACAAGACGTACACAACGTCATCTCACCATAAAACATTTTGTTCAATAGCCCTTGTCGTCCGGTCAGCTTTATCGAATTTGTGTCCATTCAAAATCAACGGCCAAAGCCGGACCGTTCAAAGAGTATACTATTCAATCGTTTTCATAAAACAGTTCATCACTGTAACGTGTCATAAAGTATGGTAGTCAGCGACGACGGTAATGCCAGTGGTACTGGCCGTACACACGGGACGAACGAGCGTGCAACGGAGCGGGAGACGCGCTCGCGGTTGGCACCCGCACGGAAGTAGGTTAGTAACTAAAGTTTTGTTTGCGTGAGGCTGCGACGCGGTGCACTCGGTTCGCTAGTGCTGGCGCGCGGCGCGGCCCGCGGTGCTGGCGCGTCGACACGGCCCACCGACCCCGCACCCGCCTCGACCCCGCGGTCCCGCGCATCTTTCACTTTCGGGCTTCATGCCGGCCGGCGGGCGGTCCGCCCTCACAAGCTCATTGTTGCGCCCCTATGAAACAGTACAGTTAACACCACTTTCCGACGTTATTCATTGATACAGAATATATAACCGAGAAAGTTTACAGAAACTTCGAAAAAAATCTTATGATACATTATTTTCAATCCTTAAGCTTTTCATGTTTGGTTGCGTCTCATAGAAGATAGTAGATTTCATTAATTAGGTATTTTAGTATGTACTTAGAAAAAAATTCAGAGTTGAGCATGTATTTGTATGAAACTAAATGTTAAGGTTTGGTTTTTAGCTGTATGCGCTCATACATCATTGTTTTGGAATTTTGACGTCGACGTCGAATCTTAAAACTTTAGGGAGGCAACGAATAACAGATCATATGACAGTGTCATGTGTTGATGTTCCTAAATGAGAAGTGCTTATTAAATTTATCTCTTATATCTTTTGAGTTCGTACAAACATATACCTACATACTAATATAAATAGCTTAGGTCTCGTATCAGATGCATAAACTGATATCACTCTTGTACCTGACAGTGAGTAGTCAATAGAACCCTAGTGTCGGTGTCTCAGGACCGTACGGTGGGGTCGCTCACGGCACATCACACGCATTCGCTGAACGCTCATTGTTGTTGGTTATGTAAGGCGGAGGCCGCGTCGATGCCGCTGCGCTGCTTCGAGTCAACGAACGGCATTGACATGCGCCCGCCTCCCGCCGCTGGCCGCTGCTCCGCCGCCCGCGCATCTCTCACCACCCCGCGGCGCCCCACACCGCTGCTGAAACCAGCAGCTGCGAAATTGGGTCACGAGCTCCGAGCCACCTCACGTACACACCGCCCATTTAACAGAGACCTCTGACGTGCGCACGATTCCCTCTTACTCACTACATGCTCGTGGTGAGCGACAGGCTCCGAAGGTCTCGTAAAACTGGTGCTGTACTTGCAAGACGACAAATGAAATAAACCTTCTGCCGTTTAAAATAGCTACGTATTTCGACATGATAGATCGGACGCGGAATCACCGCACATCCAGCAGCGGACCTTGAATTCTATCATCTTACTACTTTACGTTACTACTTACATACATGCGTCCAATGTTCAATGTAACATTGATTTGGTAGTTCAATAAACGTGATCGAAATTTACAATGTACCATTTAATGGCTATTTCTTTATATATTTTAGAAAACGAATGTTACATCAATAAAAACCGTAACACCTTATTATGCATATTTCACTTACAGAGTAATTTACACAGTTATTGATAACTTACAAAGTTATTTAGGAGACCTGCTTCATACGAGCTTATTTTAAATTTTAACCTATTTAAATTTACTAAGGCTTATGTATGTTATTTATTGTAAGTGTTCTTGATAAGAGTGATTCTATCCATTTTAGTTGTTATCAGATCTAAATATGCATTGTACAGTCAAGGTTAATTATATCAAAATGCAAGAATGAAACGTGCTTGTTTCGCAAAGTACATGAGGTCAATATTGCGAAAACAACGTGTTAAAACTTCTTGTTTGAGTGTTTCTGAGTTACAGGAAAATTACAAGGAGAATATTATAAAAGAAATAGCATCTATAGTTTCTAATATCAATGCATGAAAACAGAGAAGGAAAACAGCACTGCGCCGGCATCGAACGCTCGAGTCAACGAACGTCATTGACAAACTAGATTATACTATTTTCTGTTCTCTCGTACAAGCAATAAAGTTCATATTTTATTGGCACATTCACCCAACCTAGCCTTGGCTCCTACTGGCCTGGCTGACTTAGACATTCTATCTACTTTTACGAGTACATTGGCGAAGGCTCCAGTAGTGTTTGGTACTTATACATAGAGCATTTAGTACTTAAGATGCAATAAGCTTCAACCTATCCTTATATAATGTTCTAATTCGTAAAAACAATAATTGAATTAGTGTCGTTGATGCTTACCTGTTTTTCCACTTGTTAGGTAACGTCACAGTTATCGCATGAAGAGTTATTATGCACACGCGCATAGAGGTGTCAAGTAAGTGTTTCGCAAAAATATCGTAGATATATGCTATTGCATAAACTACAAGTTAATTCTTACAATTATATTAGTAAGAATCTCTTATTTATAAGTCTGCGAGAAACCTAGATAACTTATTTAAAATTTAAGCATTGGGCTTACATAAACAGATAAAACGAAATTTAAGGTTTTCATCTAAAAGTTAAGCAGAAGTATAATTTCTTCTTTGATAATTCTTTGTAAAGTTTTTAATTTAGATAAAATATATAGCAAAATAGATACAGAACACATCGACCTTGTGAGTTAATATTGTATGTGTTTACAAAAGTACAGACAAACTTGAATATATTACACTTGACGCAAATGTAATCAAGAGTCTGCATTGAAAAGTTGATCAGTCAGGGTCAAGTTAATATTTATAATTAATTAGTAGTCTGTAGCAGTAATTACCTATTGTTTAACCAAAGACCGGTTACCTAACAAAGCAATCAAGCATGGAGACCAAGAACTACATTATTTTGAATAAAATTTGCTGTGTTTGCCGTAGGAGTAACATTGCCAATGGAAATATTAACCATGCTAAGAATATGTTGTTTTACCGTGGGAGAGCCACGTTTCGGTATGAATGGAGGGATACAACGAAATAGCGCTTGCGTTGTGTTTCACCGAGTGAGTGAGGACACCGTAAACCATACCCACATACCTTTCCCCATCCCCCAAAGGTCGGCAACACATTCGTGACTCCTCTGGTGTTGGGCGTCCATGGGCGGCAGTAATCGCTTACCATTAGGTGATACGTCTCCTCGTTTGCCTCCTATACCATAAAAAGAAATTTAGCCGTGTGTACACTCCCTACACTCATACAGATATTTAATGCAGAACCTTGCTAGTTAGGGGGCTAGTAGTATCCAATAACCTTCAATACCAAAGCTGAAACCACTTATTTAATTTATACAACAAGGGAAACCCAGCCACGAACAAAAAAGGTTTTTGCTTATTCATAAAACACCGCTTTAACATCGATGTAATAAATGAGGTAAATTGTTATTAATAGGTAGCAGCGGAGAGGTTACGCAACGAACCCAATTTTCCCTGAAAGTAGCTTTACCTGTTTTTGTTACAGAAATAACACTCCCGATATATTATTTGTTTCGGAGTTTGGGTGTTTTCTATGTTTAATATGTATGTATTTACAAAAAAAAAAGTATATATGTATTTGTATCAGTTATCAAGTACCCATAACACAAGCTCTGCTTAGCTTGGGACTAGATGGCTTTGTGTATTAGATGTCCGAAATATTTATTTATTTATTTATTTATTATTTATTTCTCTTGTGCTATTTGGATAGTAAATGTTTCATCATCTTCCTAGCCGTTATTATTCCTAAGATTTGGAGTCGGCTTCTAGTTCATCAGGTTTTACCTGAATATCAGTTTTTCCACGGAGCGACTAGCGTCGGACCTCCGCAACTAGTTGTCAGTATATTTGAGGGCACTGACTTCCCAATAACGATTGTCATTGATGTTTAAATTATTATTCAAACCGGGACCGACGGCTTAACGTGCTCTCCGAGGCACGGGCGGGAAACACCGCCATCTTCCATACTCCGGGCTGCTAATTAAGAATTACTTGTAAGAAAAACCCAACAGCAGTCCGATCCAGGAATCGAACTCGAGACCTCTTGAACTGCAGTCGCTTACGCTAACCACTAGGCAGTGGATCGTTATTGTTTATTAACCTTAATTGTTACATTAAAATTGAAAACAGTAGAAAATGAGATGCTGAATCAATTCGACTAAAACTCTAAAAATACTATCAATTTGAAGTTGTAACTAATATTAGTAATCATAAACCAAGCAAATGGATTTTATAGAACTGTAATTAATCTTTAACCATACAAATTACATATGTATAGCGATCGATAATTACTTACATGTTATAACTTATCATACATATATATATATATCACAAATATCTGCCAGTGATTTTGCCGGTGTATATTATGCAGAAATTTAGATAACTACCAATGTACTTTTACAATAGATTTGTCAAAATTTTAACATCTATTTTATTTTTTTGGTCAATCTGTGAAATCAGACATCGCAGATCCACCCTCTTCAATCCTTCCTTCATTCTTTAAACCATGGTAGCTTTACTACAATAGTATTTCATAAAGACATAGAAATTTAACAAATTAACCAAATATTTAAGTTTATGTGCTAACTGAAAACCACTTGACAGTTTAACTAGTTGACGGATTTTTCCAAGTGTAAAGAATTCCACCCTTACTTACGTAAGGGGAATGAAGTGCATAGAGTTGATACTGAGGGTGGCATATAACCGCCCTAGTTTCAGGGTGCGCAGGCTGCAACGGGTGAAGGAACGTCATTGACCCACCTAGAGTACCTGCGCGTTACCCCACCCCGCCGTCCTCAGACCAGACTGATAAATATAGCAATCTCCGGGAATATGGCAATGAAACTGTTGTATACGTAGATAGTATAGCTATTAGAATGTAGAGGTGAGTGCGTCAAATTGCATACGTCAACTTAGAATCAATACTTTTAGGACATGCGACTAGTCGATTGACCAGTGGCTCAATGAATTGTTCAACTTGTTTCAGTATATACTACACACTAATAAAATTATTATTCAAATGATTTTGATTAAACTATTGTAAATAATTTATACATAATTACGTGGTTACTTTAAAATCTAGATGCAATAAGACTGTGTATTGTTTTTACTCAAAACCGAATGATTTTAATATGGACTGCATAGAGCATTGAACGATATTTGTGTAGAAGGTTACCTATTGATGTAAAAATATGCACATCTAACAAAACGTATTAACATATAATCTTTCGATCACTGTTTCTACATACAAATACAAAACTTTTCATAATACATAGTCAGTTGAAAAATAGCTATTAATACTACATCGAGGTAAACACAACAGGTATAAATTGCGGTCGATGCATATTAGAACGTAAATGATGCAGTCATTGGTGTTTCGAAAGGTTACTAACAATCATCATAAATTTCAAACGCAGGGGTGGGTTGTGTCACAGGTCGAGAGAAGTGAGGGACGGTTGGGAGGAGGAGGGATGCGAGGCCAGCACGTGCGGGTTGCAACCGGGTGAACGAACGTCATTGACCCACCTCGGGCCCTACTTCCATCGAGGCGATAACACCCCCGCCGATATGATTGCTAGCTGCGATTCGTTTGTGTGTCGTTGTGTCACTAATAGCAATATTGCGATTTGCAATGTGAGTATATGTATATTTGTGTCCTCGTCACTACGTCTGATAATGGAAATAATTATATATGTAGGCAAGGCTAAAGGGTTTATAAGACTTCTTTACTGACACAGTGAGGATTTGGAAATAACATTTTGCTAACATTTTGTAAAAATAACTGTAATTCTAATTTATGTTGCTTTTGCACTGAAGATCAGCTGCAATGATATATTTTTTCTATCGGTATAGCAGTGGTGCATAGTGCCAATGTCAACTACACTTAGTAATGGAGGTAAAACACAGCAGATTTCTGCTCTAATCCCAGCATTATTGTAGATATGTTTTATGTTTCATAATGAATGTGCACAATTGTATAAATATCAATAATTAATATATCAATCGGACTATAGAGTCCGATTGATATAACAACTATCGATTCATTAATTGTAATTGAGTCATTAATTATAACAAAAATATAATGTACTCGTTATACAGGAAAATTTAATTTGTTTAATTAGAAGCTCTCATACGATGAGAATCTTGTTGAATATGTAGTAATCTATCATGTTATGTTTAAAATGTATAGATAAACAAAGTAAATGCATTGTATTTTTTAAAAACGTTTTCTCCTAATTGAGCTTCAGATAACGTAGGAATATTTTGAGGTGGGTGCAAAGATAAATCATAAAATTTCACATAGTTCATATTTCCATACTACATAGATAAGGATTTATCCGAAGATCTTAATCTCTCTTAATAGATCAGCAATGTTTAAGTAGAACAAAGTTCTACACACAGTAGTTCGTTTTATTCACATATAACAGTACTAACTTACTGTTTTTATTGAGATATGATAAAAGTTTACCTTGAACATATTTTTTAGCTTCACAATGAAAAAATATCAATTCTAAAATTTTCTAGAAATTTCTAAGGTGGTGTTAACGACTTGTTGGAGGTCCACTGCACCGTAGTTCTACTTCCGGCCTCGACAGGGCGATCAATACGTATCGGGGAACGAACTCCTGACCTCGAGCTCAGAACTGGGGCGCCGCGCAAGCGCTACCACGCCAACATCGTCGGTGCATCCTCGCCACACTCCATTTTGAATTGCTAATTTTATCTCGAAATCTATTTCACTATGTTCGATAGCTGAATATTTTATTATCTATATGATGGATGTTGGTTTAATAATGTTATAGATAAAATTTGTTATATGAGGGAACGAAAAAATACATAGTATGGGAAATCTTTGAGTCATCTTTTTTCTGAAAGGACTGAGAGCTGGGACCAATTTTTTTACCATTATGTCCCTTTATCAGCGGAGAATATTAATAACTTATTATATGATATAGGTTTGCTAATACCCAATGTTAGAACCTTGATGGATGGCGCCTCCATTTGTATAATATTTAAATTATTTAAGCTGTCAATGCATTTGAAACCTATCTTTAAAAATGTATTAAATATTTAGTTAACATAGTCTAACCAAAGACTTTAAATCATAGATTTTAAGTTATCTTGGTAGGTAAAAAGTTTTAAATTATTTATTAAAATTGTTACATTCGACATTTGGTTATTTCTTCTCTTTTTATTATAATTATTGGAGATTAGTTTAATCTTTAGAAATTAACATTAAATATATGCCATTAATTGATACTAATAAATTTATGTAAAAAGCTTCTAAATGATTTTCTATGTAAAATTCGATTACGTCAAGACATAAAGTTAATATTAAATCAAATTCCAATTCCCAATTTTCATTGTGTATTCAATACTTATTTTAAGTCAAGGTTCCGTAGCCGTATTTTTGCTTTAGTTCTAATGGCGCAATACGTACCACGAGATTTGATCCAACAAGATAGTAGCCGATATTAACTCCGCTGACCTTACAATAATAAGTACGTGCACTAAACAAAGCGACCAGTCCGCGCCAACTTCTATAATTAAAATTTGAATATATTACTTTTAAAACAATTTAGACAACAAAAAGTCTTCTGAACGCATGCGTATATAAAATAGCAGTAATGTTGGTGGTCAACGTGTAGTTTAAATTTTAAGATGTAGGCCTTTGAATGCGGCCCTGATGCAATGCCAAGGTGACTGCCAAAAGGCGGAGTGAGGTCAAAGCCCAATGTCAGGGGCCCTAAGAATTTTGTCGCCACTGCATTTGAATGATACATTCAGACAATTAATGTTCGGGCTCATTCATCGTCCCACTTAATCAGATGCTGTTTGTCATATATAACACACACTTTAGGGATTTCTTTTTATAAATGAAGTATGAAAAAGACGCTTCAAGCTTTTATATCGCATTAAGCTGTTAAATGTAATTAATGATGAAGTGTTGTTTTTTTTTTCAGACTCCCACACTAGAAATGTTCCTGTATACATGAAACATACGCAAAGGATATCCAGACTTAGAATAACAATTTTGTGGGAACAGAAACACTAAGTGTTGTGGGGTCTGAACCCACAACACTTAGTGCAGTAGAAAGCGGCAATATGTCCGCTTAAACCACTATGCTATCCGTGCAGTCAGAGAGCGGCTAGGGGGGTGTTGACGAGGGATTTGTTGGAGAAGTTCCTTGTGTGAAACTTCGTTTAATTGCTGCCCCAAGCACTGAAAGAGCAAAGTACGCTGGACAACAAAACTAAACAAAAAAAGAAGGAAAACTTGAAACAAATACGAAAATAACAAATACGTACAACACCGTACTTAGTAGCTAAAAACCTCCTTTCTAGGACTATGTCAACAGCGGGCTATTAAAGGTAATTGGTCACTCAAATTGTGGTGAACCTTACTACTGGTTTCCATAATTTAATACATAAGTACAGTTCAGAGTCTGATCATTAAGCAGGGCCCCATTTGAAGTCATTATGAGTGCAGTAGTCATACGATATTCAGCTTTAGAATATCCTCTTTTGCTCAAAGTGGTATTCAAAGTTTTCTGACTAGAAGTCACGTCATGATGTATTAAAAAACAAATATCATAATCACTAAAATTTTATTTTTATAATAAATATGATTTTAATACCTTCTAATCATAAAACGTCGCTAGTGTCTTGTAAGCTATAATCCTACATAAATGTATACGATAATATTTGTCAACTAGAAGTTTAAAAAAAATACCCAGAATAAATGCGAAATGTTTTACATGATAAAATCGAAGTAGCTGAGCTTGTAATACTGATGTTTTTTTGACATCAACACTCTATATAAATAATTATCTTATTGTACATTTAATAAATGAGACACTAAAGTCTGTAGTGCAAAAAACAATAAATTAATTTTTCTTTACCCGATTTTACTGGCACATATGTTTTCTGGCATTCACATTCTATTTACTTTTAAAAGATTTTGTAAATATTTTCATGTTTAGAATAGAATGGTGTAATTAGGGTTAAGAGTACATGTAAAATTAAACAACCATGTAATGTGATATTTTTGTAACATCAAAAAAGTCATTAGAACACAATAGTATTTTTGTTTATTTTTAACAGCAAAATATTAATGTATTATGTATACGTGTTTAAGAATGATATCAAGGTATATATAATAGATTTACCACATATGTCCTGAAAAACATAAATTCATACAACTGATGAAACTCAAAAATACTCTGTTCAAAAGCGGCCGAGTGCGATTCGGACTCGCCCATGAGAGGTAGCAGCAAGTAACATAATATAATTCATCAGGATTTATGATGTATTGATAAAATACTACTTACTAGAACTCGTTCGAACCAATTTTCGGTGGCAGTTTACATGTACATCATCATATATTTTTTTTAGTTTTATCAATCTCTTGTTTTAGAAGTTACACTAGGAACACAAATTTTACCACTTTGTAAGTGTATCTCGCGCAAACTATTAAGTTTAGAAAAAAAGGATGATGATGATATGGTGAGAAACCACAATATCATTTTTGAAGACCTATCCATAGATATTCCACACAAATGGGTTTGATGAAAAAAATATTTTTGAGTTTCAGTTCTAAGTACGGGGTCCCCTAAAATTCATTACCTGCCGAACCCTAAAAATGAACTATTTCTATTGAGTATGCCTTGTTATAGTACACTTTCAGTCGTCAATAATACAATTAATAATATTGCAATTGAAAAAACAACGAGGTACAAGAATACCCGGCATAAAATGACCTACTGAAAGGTGTCGTTTTCTGTTTAAATAGAAAAAACAAGTGCTTTTATTTCATAGTTTTTGTTAATTAATTAATTAAATAAATGCGAGTGCGTTTCAAAGCACTTTAGTTCTACAAAACCTCGTCAGTCGATCCATTTTCCCTATTCAAGTACCTAAAGAACGTAAAATTAACAGATAAGGTATATAAAAACTAGTCAAAACTTGCTTTAAAACCCTATAACGTTATTCGTAAATGTAGAGAAAGTTTAGAGAAATAATCGAGCTACGTATTTAAGAACGGCCTTGGAAGGTTTCTGTTTACGCAGCCACGTAACTGGGGCAGGGAGTCAGTGCACCTTCAAGGAATCGCCATGATATTAAAATAATCTTTGTTATTGTTTTACTATTACATTAGTGAGTGTAAAAATGACTTATGTTCCTTTATCATAACACTGATAAGATCTTTTTCGATGAATCGAAATCATCGAATCGATGAATCGGTAATTTGAAATTTTGGGCACAATGTCGGGTTTATAACCGGTATAAATTTGGTAGATAGATAAAATACTCTTTATTTATACACATTTTATACATGAGTCATGTCATACATAAAACATTCAGATATATAATGTATATATAGTGGTCTGATTGATTAATGCAATTTCTTCTAGGTAACCTTAGGATGTAGCAAAAGGTTATGGAGCGACAATGATTAAACAACACACACATAAAATATAACCTTTATAAACTTACTACACATAAACATAACTACTTATGCCTATTACACTTTAAAAATACACATTTAGTGCGGGTAATCTACTTCCAGCAGCTTATTACGAATACAAGACCTAAAAGAACCGTGATCATTGATTAATTTTCAAAACACCTACGTTTTTAAGTTTGTTGTGTTTTGTTTTTGTCACGCGACATATCCGAGTATTCACCTGTTTTATCTAGATTTCGTTTCTCTAGTTCCTTACTAGTATACCTACCAATTTACAATTTTTGTATTACATTTCCACATACATAAGTGATATATGTATACCTTTTATGTAACTTTAATACAAGTAGAACGATTTCTCTATTAGTCATAAGCTTTTTCAAACGCCACGATGCCAGTACGTGGGCTAGTGCACTTCATTTCTTCGAGTACTTTTTTAAAGGTTCCCACGCGGATTTTTTAAATTATAAATGAATAATTGATTGAAATAACCGGTTTACGGTTAAAATTTATCAAACAACCTCACATTAAACGTAGCTTAAGTTTAGATTTCTATAAATATCCTGCTATAAATAAATCAAATATCTTAACAAATCCAAAGGTAACCATAGAAACCACAGAGCTTGTCCCCAGATATCTTCAACCCAGAATCGGCAAGATGACCTCTCGAAATTTCGAAGGTCGTTCTGTTATACACGTGCCATCATTGATTTTGGGAGATCGTAGATTTGTAGGTGTGTTTGCATGAAGCAACATAGCACCGTCGCGACGGCTGTGTGCTATAGCAGTGACAGTGGTTCGGGCCCCTTTTGACCTATTTTCTGGTCCCTTATACAACGAGACTGTGACGCAAAGTTGCGCAACCACGGATTATTTGGAGTTGTGACATAGTATCGTAATATTTATACATAATCGGAGGAAAAAAGTATTTTTTTGAACAACGGACCAGTAGCTGTATCATAAAATAAGACATGATAATTATTAATATCTTTTGTGTCTGTTAGTAACATTTAATTTTGTTACAAATCAGGGCATTTGTTATTTTCTAAAGTGTTAGCGATCCTGATTGCTCCTGGATTCGATTCTTAACAACGACAAATAATTGTGTGAGGAACATTTATTCTGTGTTTATTTTAGAAGATATTAGTAGTATGTTTATCTCAGCCCAGGTTTTATGTAATACGGGAATAAACAACTTTTGTGGAAGATGTTTTAAATACTTGTTTTTGACCTTACAATTTTCCTTCTTTCAGATTGATTATATCTATTTCTTAGATACAAAACAAATAATTAACATACCTGAAAACGAATTTTAGTCACTACATATATAGACGAAGTTCATAGTTTCTGAACTCACCGGGAGGCGTCCGGTCCTTACTATATAGATTTGAAGTGGAGTTGTCTGTTTGAATACTTTCAAAACAATGATTTGAGTTAAATATTTAGTATTAGTTAATTTTAATCTATATGTACTCGCGTTTATTAAATAAACTGACAGTCCTAATAAGTAACTGAGGGCTAATCTTTACTCGAAGGTTAGAATGACGGAAACACTACCACGCAAAGGATCTACGAACATCGTGTTGTGTTCCTCTTCACCACTATATATAGCGAGAACTGCTGTTTCTTACTTGTTCGCTACCTTAGTCGTATAAAAAGAATATAAACAGTTCGTAAATGATCTCTATTTAATAACCTCTATATTGATTATTCAAAACGTCCTCTTTGAATATAATTTATGAATAAATCATAATCGTATCTCCGAATCTAAAAATAACTCATGAATTAAACTATGAAAGCGGAATGAGTCGTGTCTGAATAGGGCGGTGTGTTTGGAGGTAGTAGATTGGGCGGTTGTCTGGGGCGGGCGGCGGCGCGGCGGTGCGTTTCCATGGCAACGCTGCAGCCCGACGACGCACCGACCTAGTTCGAACCTCCCGCCCAAATGTTAATGACCTCCAAAACCCAGGTCGAAGTTCACGCGTTACACGGGTAAGGGATCTATCCATGTACTACGTATATTGTTACGGGTCAAACCATATATTGATCCGAATAATTTTAAAATTGAATCTAGGTTAAATTGAAATAACTAAGTTTCTATTTATTTCACGCACGGAATTTCGGTACCTATAAATACTAGTAATATTAACTTGTACGTACGGTTACCGCTGTTAATGTTAAGATTTGAATTTTGAATTGAATGATTTCCTAAAAAACAATTTGTTTAAAGGTACCTAGATTAATAAGTAAATAATTTCGGACATCTGACACACAACGCCATCCAGTACCAAGCTAAGCAGGGCTTATACTATGGGTACTAGATAACTGACATAAATAACTATATGCTTTTTTGTAAATACATACATTTAATGCATAGAAAACACCCAAACCCCGAAATAAGTATTTGCAGAGCATATAAACATTTGTTTCGACCCAGGAATTGAACCCGAGACCTCAAGCACAGCGGTCGCGTACGCTAACACTGCGCCACCGAGGCAGTCGAGATGCAAGTTTATTGCTTCTCTTGAATTATTAGCTAATATTTTGTTTTGACCACGTGACTTAGCATTGAGGGATGTTATTTCCAAACACTTGTTAATTTTCTATTATCGTTTAAGTTTGTTGAGTTAAACTTGGCTGGGGGACAAATTTATTATACTGTTCATGTAATAACATGACGATTGATTGATTAGTTAAGATGAATTTAATAACTTCACACATTCTATACGGCACTCTAATTTTCAACTAGGCAGAGTCCCGCGGTGTTACCCGCGGTTATTGTTGTACTTTTACAACCGGGGTAAAAGTTAGTCTAAAAAAATAGCCTAAGTCACTCCTTATATTATCAGCTATCTGCACGTGAAAGTCCCATAAAAATTGGTGCAGCCGTTCCAGAAATAAGCTGGAACAAACAGACAGACAGACAGACAAAAATTGAAAAAAAATATATATTGGTATGTGTACCATGTGTACATATATGTATATGCATTTGGTAAAAAGCAGTTTAAAATAACTGCTATATCACAAACAGACACTCTAATTTTATTTATTTGTGTATAGAAGATAAAATTAATTATTCTGTTATGAGTCGAAAAATCGAACCTTAACCTCCGGTTTAATAGTTAGAGTCACTAACAACTACACCAATAGCGTAAAAAAACGGCCAAGTGCGAGTCGAACTCGCCCATGAAGGGTTCCATAGTAGCAAGTAACATAACATAAAAGTTCTGTAGTTCGTTGTAACTTTGATCGACGTTTTAATAATACTCGTAATGTATTTTTTTTAAAGTAAATTTCGATTTACGATTTATGACGTATAAAAAAATACTAGATCTCGTTAAAACCAATTTTCTGTGAAAATTTGCATAGTAATGTACCTTTTATTTTTTTTTGGGTTTTCATTCTCTTATTTTAGAAGTCACATGGGGGGGGGGGGGTTACACATATTTTACCAATTTGAAGTTGTCTCTCGCGCAAACTAATCAGTTTAGAAAAATATTACATATGAAACCTCAATATCATTTTTGAAGACCTATCCATAGATAACCCACACGAAATTTTTGAGTTTCAGTTCTATGTATGGGGACCACTAAAATTAATTGTTATTTTTGTGTGAAAATCTTAATGCGGTTCACAGAATACATCTACTTACCAAGTTCAACATTATAGTTCTTATAGTTTCGGAAAAAAGTGGCTGTAAGATACGGATGGACAGACAGACAGACATAACGAATCCATAAGGGTTCCGTTTTTGCCGTTTGGCTACGGAACCCTAAAAAACAAAAATGTATACTCGTATTCTTACACACTCGTTAGGCACTCATACATGAAAAACATGTGTATGTTGTAGTAGAGAAGTTGTTTAACGGTCTAATATAGAGTAGTAGATACTCCTTGTATCAAATGCAATAAGCTCAAATTCGGCCATTATATTCTACTCTACATAAATCCAAAGTTACCCTTGAAACTGTCTTATTTTTGGACACAAAGAGACAAAGTTGCAATTTTTTAAATGTTTTGTCTTCGCGTTTGTTTATTTGACAGATGAATTCGTTTATTAGTAGCCACCATTAGCTTTATGTGGTGTCTGATAACTAATAAAAATAACTTAAGATTTTTTTTAAATATTTTTTTGGCTTTTCAAGAAAAGGTCGTTCACACTTTGCGAATGTTTGCCAATTGTATGCCAAACAGTTTATTTAATTGCCTGGTAGACTGTATTTAGGTAATTGAGTACCTCTTCGGGTTATTTATTTACTGCCCACCTTCGTGTTTATAAATTAAGAGGGTAAATAAATACCTATCTTACTGATAGATTTTCAAACTCGCAGGTTAAATCCTATGTAAAGATTGGTACAGATTAAAAATAGGTTTTTAGCTTATTAAAAGAGTGATGTAATTTTACTATTCATCATTGGTGCCTCAATATTAAAAATGTAATTCAATCCTCAGCCAATAATATGTAACTCTTACATGTTCTTCCTTTTTTTTTAATTTAAGACCAACAACAAAAAACTATTGTAAAAAATGAGGAGATTCAGTTTATTGAAAGTACTTTCAGCATTAATTTAGTGTAGTAATTCTAAATTTAAGCTATTTTTGAAATATGTAGCCGTGAATGTAGAAATGTATGTAATATGTTTAAGAAGATACGGTTTGCCGCACGCCCGCAACAGTCATGCGCCTATCCTTTGCAGATTAAATTTCATCTAAATTAAAACATTAGACGTATTAATATACATGTTGCACACATACACAATAAATTCCTAGTCGAGTTTATACTCGTGTGTTCGTATATGTAACCGAAAGGAAATTGCAAATAATTTTAGCTCATTACAACGACTGCGCCTACATGCTAGTGTGGGTAGGTGCATGTATATATATACGAGATCTACGCAACCACATACAAAGGATAGTGACAGAGGGCACACACAGACGAGTGTAATCGAAGGACTACTTTATGTCGCATGCATTACAGGGCGCGGTAGGGTTGATACCCACCCGGTACATATATTTTATTTTGACGATACTAAAGGGAAAGTATAACCACTTTTATGAACGAAGAAACCCTCACATTGGTGGTCCTCTTGTCATTTTTAAAGAGGAACCATGCTTCAACCTATATACCATTAATAAATAGCAGTCTCAGATACCAGTATATTTACAATAGGAAATTAAAAAGATGCAGAAGTATCTCAATTCTGAATTGTCTGCATCTGCATTCGCATTGAGTACGGTGACCACTCCTCTTGAATTCTGCTCATGCTTTCCATCAGGCAAGCAGCAGACAGTAGAGTCACTTTGGCCTGCCTCAGATACACAAAAAAATAAAATAATTTCTATCTTATGTTTTGTTATCGATGGTGGAATAATTTCAAAAATTCGAATTAATGTTGCATTAGAGATACGTTCTACATTTGATTAAGGGTTTCTTTACAATTAGTAGTGCCGCGTGCCCCAGCCCTGAAATGTGGCTAGTACTTACGACCGTAACTCATACACGTACATAAGCTTAGTGCATTATGATGCAATGTACCTTAGCTCACAAACACTTACATACACTACAGCATAATCGATTTTTGTCATAAATATGTATTACATTTTATATTTTAATCACAATATAGGCGAAATTTTATGCGTGGATTTGTTACTTTTACACGCACAAACAACTGAATCTATTTTGATAAAATTTGATACGGAGGTAGCTGACAAACGGGTTTTTACTTTTCAAAAATAGAATAACTGTGATATTGAGTTTTAGTGCATTTTTAATAAATAAGCTGTGTGTTATACTGCGCATAAATAAAATCGTGTTAATATAAGTATTAAAATTTTTTCTTTATACTTTTTCAAGAAATTATTTGATAGTAAATTTGGTACAGATACAAATTTCATAATAATCATTTCTTCAACTATAAATAAATAAGCGTTTTCTTTGTTCTCAATTTCATGCAGTTTGACAATATTTAATTACATACACTAATAAGTTATTTATCTTAATATCCATTAGCAGTAATTAATAAATCTATATTTCTTCAACTTAATGTAACCTTAAATTATTTATTTTTAATTTACCGCTGGACAGGACAATTTTTTTGTTTATCTGCTTCGATGATTGTTTGTTAGAGGAAAAAAGTAATTACAAGTTAGCAGTAATCTTAACACATTGATAGCTTTTTCTGCAAAAGAATTGACAAAACCACTGATGGTAATTTACTCCCATACCCTGGACACCTAAAAGTTAAGTACGAATGTTGATATTTTTGATTGATGCCACCATAAGAATGGAAAATCAAGAAAATTTAATACTATTTAATTTGTACTAAAATAAATTAAAAAAAACTGACATAGATAAGAATAAATAAATAAATAAATATTTTGGACATCTAACACACAACGCCATTTAGTCCCAAGCTAAGCTGAGCTTGTGTTATGGGTACTAGACAACTGATATAAATACATATAAATCTTTTTTCTTTTTTTTGTAAATACATACATATTATACATACAAAACACCCAAACTCCGAAACAAATATTTGTAGATCGTACAAAAATTTGGTTCGACCCGGGAATCGAACCCGAGACCTCTTGATCAGCATCACGCCAAACGCTAGACCAACGAGGCAGTCAAGAATATATGAAGAATGTTCATTTTGCATCATGCAGTAAGTTTTGCTAATATGAGTAAACGTTCAATAGTAAATTATAGAGTCACGGGTATTGCCATAAGACCAAATACTATATTAGGCTAAAAATAAAACCTACTTTATACCAAACGTACAGGTCATAGAACTTTACGTTAGTTATTTTCGAAGATGTTCTCCATAACAGATAAAATAAACCATCCCAGTAGCATATTCTCCGATGACCTATAAACTTTAAGAGCTTGTGTTTCTTAGCGTTGGCGTGGTTTAAAAGACGTTTGAAAGAGCGTGTAGCATGAAAAGCTTATGTGTGTGTCCTTTAACTAGAAGTACTTGGCTGGTAAGGCGCAAGGCGGGGGCGGCGCCTATTCCTATCGCGAAACTAGGCCGGCCGCCGACCGCGACACTTGGTGCAAACAGAAGCGCAGCGCGGTTAACTTAGCGTTTCTCATAAACAACCAGCCATTTAGACGAACAAATATTAGGTAGTAATAAATGAGCTCATTTTGTTTTCAGAGTAATAATACAAAGTTGTGTCAAGATGGATCGAGGCCTTCTGGCAATGTCGACTGCATAAGATCATATTAGTTGGCGCTCTTTGGGGTGGACCTTCGTTCAGCAGTAGATAGCAATAGATTAATATAATAAAAGTTAAATTTATGAAGCTATATACTGTTACAAATTAATGATGTTTTAATTCGGAAAATCTAGATCTCAATAGTCTCTCTATTGAGATCTAGATTTTCCGAATTATATTTTCTGTACCGCTCGCAAGATGTTGTGTGCAATATTTCATGGATTGAGTGAACAAACATAAATACTAACTACCTTTTAAAGCGTTGACAGTACAATCAAATTTTATGACATCGTAAATTCGAACATAATTACCAATAACTAGAAGATAATCATTACATCGTTTTTTTTTATGGATCTATGCCCTGATCGTAAGCAATTGCCGCCGCCCATGGACACTCATAAGACCAGAGGCGTCACAAATGCGTTGCCGACCTTTGGGGGATGAGGAAAGGGATATAGGAAGGGGTTGGGGTATGGGCCTCCGGTATCCTCACTCACTCTGTGAAACACAGCGCAAGCGCTATTTCACTCCGGTTTTCTGTGAGGCCGTGGTATCACTCCGGTCGAGCCGGCCCATTCATGTCGAAGCGTGACTCTCCCACGGGGGATAATAACGTTTGGTTTTCAAAAATCTAATTAAATAATTAATGCAACGGCATTAACTTTCAAACAGCTTGTAGCTCTTAAATTGGTCCAAGCTCCATTTTAAACTCCGGACGCGCATAGTGCCAGCACAAAAATGACTTCTTAGAACAGAGGTTCAAGAATCAAGATCTATGTCGTTTGAGCAGTGTTATATGTCAGATCCTCTTCCTAATATATTTTTGTAAATTAAAACTGAATAAGTTTACATATACACTCAGAAATGTACTCTTAGTATATATTTCGTGACAAGTTATTTATTTTCATGAATGTTACGAGGAAAGGTAAATATTTAGACAAATTTTTTTGGTTATAAATGTACAAAGGAAATTTCTTGTACTATATTGAAATACTTATTTAACAAAGAAAGAAAACTTGGAATTTTTGTAATTAATAAATACTAGTTGAACCCCGCGGTGTTACCCGCGATTATCGTCGTACCGCGAGTAACGCCGCGGGACAAAGTTAGTCTAAAAAAAGTAGCCTAAGTTACTCCCTGGATCATCAGCTACCTACCAGTGAAAGTACCGCCAAAATCCGTCCAGCCGTTCCAGAGATTACCCGGAACAAACAGACAGACAGACAGACAAAATTTTTTAACTACAGTTTTGGTATATGTACCGTGTATACATACATATGAATTGATTAAAAAACTGTTATTTTAATATTACAAACAGACACTCCAATTTTATTTATTTGTATAGACTAGATATTTGTGTACAACTTCTCATATTACAGAACACGAAAGCGTTATACGAAATACGAGTATAAAGCTGAATCACTCTTTTTTCAATTTAATTTTATTTGGTTCTTTCTTTTTTCTTTTTTATGTTCATACGCCGCCTGCCTTACATCGTCACTCTTAGGCAATCTTTTCCAGATGGGGGAAAAAAGAATGAGGGATCTAGATTGCTACTGCTTAAAGATGCGAGGAAATATGTAATTTCAGAGGCCACTAGAAGTGCAAATTCAACTATCTAAGAAACATACAAATATAGATGTGTAAATGCAATTTTATGACTCATACTTAGGTGGAGACAGTAGTAGAAGTATGAAAATAAAAATATTTATTTAGATTGCAAGGATCAATTCTAATCATTAAATCACAATACAGTCTCTATCGCCTCAATTTAAAAAAAAGGTAATAAAATATTACACATGTAATAAAATAAAATTTATGACTTCATGTTTAATAAAACAACTATGTCTATTGAATTGTGCGTAAGGTAAGCCGATTATTTATAACCCCCGACGCAAAAATTTAAATATAAAAGTTATAAGTTTGACGTCGATGTCTGTCTGTCTGTGTGTGTGTTTGTCTGTGGCATTGTAGCTCTAAAATGCATGCACCGATTGCGATACGGCTTTTTCATTTGAAAGCCAGTCTCCTTGCGGTGGTTCTTACCTATGTTTGGTTAATATCGGTCCAGCGGCGTAAGAGTCAGCGCTTTTCTAAAACGATTTAAGGCATTTCAAAATCAAATAATATCTTATATCCATTTGATTTTTCAGATTTGCTTTGTATTGATGACATTTGAATCGAGTGCTGTCTTGGTGTTACAAATATTCTTAGCCACAATCGCTATCTACATACGCAGCGAGTCACGTTTTAAATCTACATTTATACATCAAGAATTATAATATATTTAAAGCAAGGTCAAGTCCTGCTCCAATGTTACATCACTATCAACCCAGTGTATATTCGACCTTGAATGTTCTATGCAATCGTGATCCTTACAAGAAACTAATTTATATTACAACTACGCAAAATATACATTCCGTCATAATTGACTTTACATTTTTATCTACTAAAACATTTCAAGTACTCGGCAAGTGCATGTATAAAGGTCTGTGACCTGACCTCATCGTAACGTGGCCTTACAAACATAATGAAAACTGAGCGAATGCAACCTGACGCAGCCAATTAAAATCGTGCAAATTAATTTCAAACGACCAATAGGGAATCATCAACGATTTGACGAGCCAATTAGATGCATACAGTTAATATTTTTCAATAATTTGTTTCTCATTTCTGCAATATGTTCACGAAAGTATATGTTTTCATTTCATTTCACATCGAATTATATCGTATAGTCGATTTATCGGTACAACGGTTTTAAGCTATTTCCATTCATTACATATTTATTGATATTAAAATCAAAACTGTTTCGAATACGTGACCTTTAAGTTTCTATAAGAGATAAATCATAAAGCCTAGTTTTGCATCGCATAAAGTTGAAAATAACACCAGTCCGTGTAAAACTAAGCGATAGCTTTGTGGTTTAACAATTTATTAGTCACCAATGTGAAGTACATAAAAAACCTAAAGTATTAGGTAAATAAGAGACTGACACAAATTTAATCGGATCTTGTGCCTGTAGAATGTAGTTTAAAACAGACGTATGAATACAATATTTTTAGAGACGATCTAAAGTGTTTTAAGATTTTTCTTTATTTCCCTTAGATGTCACAAAAAAGGTTTGAGACATGGAATCTTCCACAGAATAACTAAATCAATGGGTATATATGACCCTAGAATATACTCTAAGGTGTAATGACCTTACCAAAGTGGCAGAGAGTGGTATTGCTAGAACGGCATAGACTGCTCTTAGTGTAAGCTCTTTAAGGAACCTTATGTTGGGGGATATGGTACTATGCGACTATTTTAAAGTTGTGAACGAAGCTTTAGTATTTGCTCGGAGACGTTTTATCAAGAACTTTAGTTCTTCATCTCCTTCAGGAGATAAGAGCATACCTATCAAAAAAATAATACCTATCAACCTTGAAGTTACAAACCTAGATGACCACTACAAACCCATTCACCTTACTACGACCTTAAAGCTTCTTTTTCCATGGCAATACTTAGATTGATTAAAGACGGGACATTTTAAAAAGTCAAAATATGTTTGTTCAAGTTTATATCAAGAGCCATTCGAATCGATGGTCAAATATAAGGCGAGGATCTCGCAATTCGCCGACCAATCACCGTACGATTGTGAAACATCCGCATCAAAGTACTCTTGTGATGATCTATGAAGCGGTAACGAGATACGCAACTGAACCACATTTCGCTTGCACTTTAGAAAGTGAGTCTTTGTTTTCACTTCGGAACGGTAATTTATAGTAATGAGGAGAGATCACTGTACGCAGTTTTGTAAATCGTTTGACTGAAGTCTCGCCGTATTTGGCGGTCCGCCAGACATCACAAATTAACGTTTGATTTAATGCTTCATGCTTAAGTTTTGATAACATCGCCCACAATTACTATAAAAAAGTGCAACAAACGTGACTTATAATCACAAAACTACGTCTGACGCACATCGAGGTACATAATCCTTATTTCTTAAATTGTTTTCATTTAATAAAGTACGGGGAAACTTTTATCTGGCGTGTATTTCAAAGTACTTGTTATAGGAATATATGACTTGAAGCGTTAAAATGCAGGTGTTAAAACCTTGGCTGCTGTTGTAAGCACACTTTCACTAAAATGCATTTGATGTTGGGATCAAATTGAGGTACGGAATATAGGACACAGCACATTAACTCACACACTGACGATCACGATGATTCGTACTCTTTTAAACGCAATCATGTTGTGTTCTGGCCTTGACTGCTGTTTCCGATGTGTGTCATAAAGTCTAATTTAAAAATATAGGTGAATAGTTTTATAGTGAATGAAATTGAGTTGACGACGGCGAACGATGTGAATTTTGTGTCATCTTATCGCAAAAATCCTTCGGCGTTGAGACTGGAATAAAGCCGTAAATAGAGTCACGGTCGGTTGTCGATCTCCTAATTTGATGGTCACCTACTTATCGTTGGTTTTTATTCGTCACCTTGAAATGATAAAGCGGTTGTTAGTACATAAAAATAACATTTATGAAATTTTATTATTTATACTAGAGATTTTGATGTTTATAATTACCATTTTAAAATCGTTTATAATCGATTTGTAAAATACTATCTTTAAAACTATGTTTTATTTGTTTAGATATGTTTTAGCTTCTAGTTCTCGTTCAAGTTCAGAAAGGGTTCACCTTGAAGAAAACATTTGAAATTTTGGAACGAAACAACTGTCTTTTGGTTAGCTGTCTATTTGAGCAATATGGACTTAATAGTTATTGATTTGTTTCTGTTACGCTCTTAGAACTAGCCTCATAGCCTCAGAGCTTTTTGAGTTGACTTGGCACAAGGACATATTTGACGAAATTTAAAACATATCTTTCTGCATATGCTGTCATGACACATAGATATAAAGACGGTAAAGTATAGTCAGTATCGCAAACTGATATGTAATAAATAATAATAAATAATATAAATAATAAATATTTCGGACATCTATCACACAACGCCATCTAGTCCCAAGCTAAGCAGAGCTTGTGTTATGGGTACTAGACAACTGATACAAAAACATATATACTTTTTTTACATAGAAAACACCCAAACTCCGAAACAAATATTTGTAGATCATACAAACATTTGGTCCGACCCGGGAATCGAACCCGAGACCTCACGATCAGCAGTCGCTCACGCCAACCGCGAGACCAACGAGGCAGTCATTAATTATATCATATATATTCGTCAAAAAAACTAAAAAAGCCGTGTTTTAGAATTGCATGCGCTATTAAGTAATTTTTGTAGCTCTAAGTGAGTGCCAAATTATCAATAGTTAGCCGTGTGATGTGAATCATATGCGGTTTGTGCTACAATTGTGGATATTAGTCTAATGTAAGTGGTAAGCGGCAACCGTAAGGACAAATTGCAAACCGTGCTTGACTTTTCTTGCCAATATTTCAAATAATTATCTTTACCCGTTATTCCATAACTATTCATATAACATTACTGAAAAAAAGTAGAATTTGAACGTAAATATGAAGTATTGCCATGATCTCGAACGCGAACTTGTCTGATTTTTATTATGAGTTTAAAGATGCGAGCGAACTTGCCCTAGTGACCACGGGTAGCACTTGATATAAATATAATACATAAGTCCACGTCCAATAATAGAATTTGTTGATGGCACATTGCCGCCGCACTGTGGTTCTGAGCCCAAATTCCTGACTATAGTTACCGAATCGTCGGTTGCTAGTCACAAGCAATGCATCCCTGAATGAACTTTGACATTTTAAACATCAGTTTTTCAAATGAGTTACTCCTGCAGATTTACTGGTTAAAGTTCTACAGGTTGCTAAATTATTTCGTTTTATTGCGTAGAAACAACAGAATTACCTAATAAGATTCTAAGAAAACCCATGTGTTATCGAAGTGATGACGGTACTATATGTATGAAAGAATATTCCAGTTAACCTATTTCTGTCTTGTACCTGCGCAGTACTGTATCTGTCCTCCCTCAGTGGAGTGCATTTGACATTTTCTTGTTTAAAAGTGCACGGATCATAGAAGTAGTTGCGTGGCGAGCGGGGTGAGGTAGGCGCTGCGGGGAGCGTTCGCCGGTTCGCGCGGTGTAACCTACATACCGGTCAACACTCCGGCTCAGTCAACACTCGCTACAGGGACATTAGGAGCGTTTGATGAGTTAACACACTGGTACAAGTAGTTTGGTAAGTGCTGGTGCATTCCGTTCATAGAAAAATACTAAATCCATAAACATTGCCCTATTAACAAGGGCAAGATTACGTGACCTACACAATCCATAAGAAAGTGAAGCGAAGTGGTTACCAAATAGTTATTTATAGCTACTTAGCTATTTACATAAAGAGAACTTTTATCAATAAAGATGAAACATATTTTACTATTAGCACCACCATTTGTACGAAATTCTTGTGTATAATGAAGTATATTATAATGTATACCACCGTATTTATTTACTTACTGATATGAATCGTAATGATGAATCGTGGTTCGTTGTGCAAACCTATATCCATCAATTTTACACTCACCTGAAACAAAAAAAAATACACTTGAATTAAATGATCCACAAAACAGTAACTGCTTCTGTGTAAACATAACCATGCCAAACCATGCCAATGACCGTATTCAGCTTTATTTCAACATCTGTTTACGCGTTAAAACCTACAAAATTAGTATTAATTGGAGTTCGTCAGCCTGTCACTAACGATACAATTTTGGAAATAGGTATAAATGTTTTACATACTTTGTTTGCGAGTACTTGAGCAAGTGACTAACGCGTTGTAAACGGACTAATGCCAGCATTAGATGCGACTAGACAAGGCCATAGCTATCAGTGAAATGTCGAGAAGGAAAGAGATGGATACATAAAGTATTTATTGCACACATAACAACACTACAAGTGCAATTCACACACACATACATATCTTTTCTATTTCTATTACGTGCTCTAGGGTTGACTACTAGTGTTAATAAAAACAGTCCTATTGACTACGCCAATTTATTTTGCCGGTATGAACAGAGGAGTAAAATTTTTAAAGATAACGACTATATTTTGGTAAATGTGTCAGGGACAAACACATACGACGAGAAAACAAAGTCTGAATTTAATAAATACATTCCAATTCGTGTTTTTGTATATGTAATAGTATCTACTAATATGTCTATAACCGAATTAGGAAGCCATAACTGTTTTCATTTAGGAAGTTTAATTTACTATTTGAATTACTTAATTTTTAACTCTTAAATATCAATGGATATTAGATTTTAAAGCTCTTTTCCTAATGCAAAGCTTATTCCTTTCCATTCTTAATATTTTATGAATTTATGAACAAGAAGTAATTTAGTTGAATTTTTACCCAATTTTTAAACTTATTTTTGTATATGTCATTCTCTAAAACTATTTAGCAGTTAGGGCGGGATTTAATCCGGCTAGTGGAGTGCCAAGTCATTATTATTACATTTTAAAAATAAAGTTTATGATAAACATACTTGTAGTTGATGAACTTGTACACAATACAAACATTACTCTCACATTCGGATTAGATAGACAAAATATTTTAGTATGTATATGATACTTTACTGTAATTTCAAAATAGCTGACATGTCGTCGATCAATTGAAAAATATACCCAAAGGAAGTATACAAAAGAGCACACGAACTATAGTAATTTTTCATGTTGAAAATAAATTGATACGAGAGTATTTTGCGGCTCGACCGAAACGATGTCCAGTTCAACCGGAATGATATACAGCTCGATCGGAATGAAATCCAGATTTACCGGAATGATAACCCGGTGTTTAGCATTTCTTTTGGTACTGCCGAGCGAGTACGGTTACCGGAGGTACCTTCTTCAGCAATTCTGGAGGCTGATTAGTGAAAGGTTGCGTACCAGTCTATCTTTTCAATATGCAGGTATACATGGACGGAGTTATTCACTTACCATGAGGTGACCCTTATGCTCGTTTACCCCTATCTTTAGTAGCAAACCAAAAAAAAATTTTTTATTTTTTATTTATTTATTCATCAATTATAACTTGACTACGTAAAAACTACTGATGAGGTAGATAGATGAATGTCTATGTCACTTAGGAATCTATTTATACCACATTCGTTAAAATTTGTTTAGTAGTTTAGGCATTACGATGAAACGTGAAAACATAAATAGACCGTTAAAACTATACCCTTTCTTTTGTAGTCGAGTAGAACAAAGAAAGAAAGCACAACTACTGATTGTAGCAGGAAAATATTTACCATTTCACCATCTAGGTCGTATAAGGAGGTTACAATGTATCTGCTGGAATTGGGTGAACAGCATAATGCGCACTTCATATACAAAATAACTATGTATCTTGATAACGATAAGTCCGAACTTGCCGTTGCGACAGTCTGGCCTAGAACCCGCTGTGAACTCGAGTACCCTCAATATCGCAGCCCAAATTTTTATAACATACTGCCATATACATCTATCGCTTATTGCGCGTAATTGTTTCAACGTACTAGGTGATGTGTTTTACATACAGTCTACAGTTATACATTTATGGAGTACAACCATTTCATTAAACAAATAATATTGCTTGTATATTAAAGAGGGTAAAGAGTATCCTGTGTCCTTCCTCAAGAATCAAAGAATCTCCATGACAAATTTCATTAAAATCGGTGTAGCGGTTTAGCCGTGAAAGCGTAACAGATAGACAGACGTATTTTCGAATTAATAATAGACTAGCTGAACCCGGCGGTGTTTCCCGCGCTTATTGTTGTCGTACCGAGGGTGAAGCCGCGGGGCGAAGCTAGTCTAAAAAGAGTAGCCTAAGTTATTTCCTGTATCATCAGTTAAGTATCAGTGAAAGTCCCGTCAAAATCGGTCCAGCCATTTCCGGGATTACGCGGAACAAACAGACACACAGACTTTTGGTATATGTACCATGTATGTATACATCTGCATTTATTAAAAAGCAGTTATTTTGATATTCAAACAGACACTCCAATTTTATTTATTTGTATAGATAGAGCACAGTAACAAACATAGTTTATCCGTTTTTTATCATTTCCTATTTCCATTAAACAACTTATTTTTAACTATAGCTATCATTAGAGACATAAAATTTATAACAAATGTTATGTATTTACAGGCAAAGTGGGAGGGAACTCCCAGAACAAATAATCGTCTGATGAGTACGATAATTTGTTTGGGCGTAATTAATATATAATTTGTAAGTATTTGACGGAAGCAAGTTGCCGTACTTGGATTTGTCTAATTTAAGAAGAGTCCATCAAGTTTTTTTCTTCTGATTTCTCTTTTATATGTTGTTGAAAGCCGAAAAGATTTGCTTGATGGTAAGTTGAGCATCAATAAAAATTCGTTACACGAAAAGAGTTTGGCCACGCAGATTTTTCAATTCAAAATGGCTGCGTACGATTCGTAGTACATCAACCACAAATAACAAATAACCATAATCGTAATAATTCTTGAAATAAGATGACTAAAGGTCACTTGAAAGCAGTGTATTTCCTTGTTTCATGGAATTTTCATAGACTCTTCTCTTAACTAATGTTTAAGCTGTAGTAAAAGTTATAATCAAATGATCCTTTACAACAAAAATAATAGCAACAAAGATAACAACGAAAATATTTTTAATATAATGTTGGCATTACTTACACGTTTTTGGTAACATGACAACAAAATGGACTTGCCTGAGATTCTGTTTGGAGATTGTCTTTTTTTGTATAAAAATGTATAAAATACATATATATATATATATATAAGCTTGTATTTCGGTGACATTCGTGACTCAGAAATACATGTGTTCTCTCCATTTTTTGTATGTCTTATTAATCACTAGTGTGTTAAGCCCATAAAATATAAGTATAACATTTATCATTTGTTAATGATGAATAAATTCAAAATACTGACATTCCAAGAAATTGTCTCTCGATTTCTTGGATTTTTATCCAGATGTTTTTTTTAATTAAATTTTTATGAACTTTTGATTGCACTAATTCTATTCTTCTAAAATAGTTAAATATTTGTAAACTGTATGTAACTGTTGGACTTGTCTTGGAGAGTTATTTTTTTCTATTAGTGTGGCATTAGTCTACTATGTGATATCTGGAGTGATAAACGACAACAATCACGATATATATGTCATCATCATCATCATCATCAGCCTATCGCAGTCCACTGCTGGTCATAGGCCTCTCCAATTTCGCGCCACTTGGTTCGATCCTCGGCTTCGATATATATATACCCACGGAAAAATCTAATTTCTAAAATAAAGGTTCAAGTGTTTATGTTAATTGTAATAAGGAAAAATACTTTTTTTTTCAAATTTAAAGATGAATAACATAAAGTAAAAGCAATTGAAATAAATTTATATAAATCGTTCAATTGGGTTATTATAGTAAAGTTAATATTTTAGTTCCTTATTTCCCCGAAATAACTATTTTCTTGAATAGCTTTTGAGATCAAATCCAATTATATATGAAAATCTTAAAACGATAATATAACTAGGCAAAGAAAAAGTACCATATATTTGTTGTTTGATTTAACGAAACTTTATGCAATACTTTACTCCCAAACTGTATCATTTATGTGTAAGGAACATACAGTTCCCATGAAAATAGGGTTATCTTGATAGATTGGTGATTCCGTAACACGATAAGGCTGCAAAGAAAGTGCTGAAATCTTGGTTTTGATATAACCGTGTTCACATTTCGAAACTATACAGAGTTTGCGCAAGACTACAGTGACATCATTTTATATCTTCACAGATCATATTCAAACATTTCCGGAACTTTATAACTGCACTAACCTACAAATCAACTTCAAAGTTGAAAAACATTTTACGTCTTATATGCATATCATTATTTTAAATCTGTAATATATACTTTTTTATAAGATTTATATAATTAAGTAGGTTTTCATATCCAGTTCTTAATTACCTACCACAATTGGGTGAGTTTTGAACTGGATTATCCTTAAATAGGTAGTCAAATATATGTGTTGTTGTAAAGATTTTATTTTTTAAATTACGAGTATGTTTCCGCATCAGTCAAAATACGGTTGATGTGGGAAATAAATATAAAAGGTTTTCCTTAATTTGTAATAAAAAAAACCGGTGTGAAATAGTGCTTGCGCTGTGTTTCACCGAGTGAGTGAGGATACCGGAGGCCCATAACTGAAATCCCCTCCACCTATCTCTCCTCCCTATCCTCCAAAGGCCGGCAACGCACTTGTGACGCCTCTGGTGGTTGTAGGTATCCATGGGTAATCGCTTAACTTCAGGCTCGTTTGCCCGCCAATTCCATAAAAAAGTAAGTATTTATTGAGATAATGGAATATGCGGATCTACAAAACTGATTTGAGATAGTCACACGCGAATGATGCAATTGGTGTTGTAAATGATTACGAGCAATGGTGACTATCCGGCTAAAAAAATGGTTGTTCTATTTGCGTCTAAATCAGAGGAGTTCCTATTCCGTGAAGAGCCCTTTAGTAAGTGTAGCGTCCTTTAGTAAACGCGCAGGTTCATTAAAACTGCCGCCACTAAACACCGCTGCGCCCGTTTTCACCGCACACTCTGCACTATAGGTAGAGACGCCTATGATCTAATTGGTAGGTTATTATATTGCATACGAGGTAATGTGATCAAAAACAAGGAATTACAAGTGTTTATTTTTTTATATAAAATGAAATAGTAGAATATAAAAATGCATGCAGAATTCGACATCATTTATCACAGACTAACACCCTACAGGTACAGTAAGGGTACATAAAATTGTACTTTGACACTAATAACTAAAGGTTGATTATTTTTCATTTCTAAATGCACAGTAATCTTTGGGAAGTGTTTGTACGGAGACACTGATGCCCTATATTCACATCAGTCTGCTGTCTGGCAGTTTGCCCAAAAATAATTAGTCATCATTCGCTCAACTCCTTAGTAGCAATACTAGGATCGGATGATTCTTAGAACATGTTGCACTATTTAAATTAGTTTCTCTTGTGTTTAAAGTGGGTCATTTGTTTTAGTTTTACACAGAATGTGTATTTGGGTTTTAGAACGAAATAGTCTCGTTTTCAACATATGTCTAAGAATTGAGAAGGTTCTCAATTTCGTTTTATTTTATGCGTGTTTGTTATTTCAAAAGTCTATCATTTATGATATACTTTTTTTTAATATACTATAAAATTGCTTTTTTAAATACAGTTACAAAGAGTTTTCAAACTTAGGTTTCTTAACGTAATAAAATTGGTGAAAGATAATGAATAAAAACTTACTAATAATGTTGATGTTAGAAACAGTCTGAAACAGTAATGTCAAGTCAATAAAAAGATTTCAAATAATAGTTCATTCTTACACAATAAATATATATTAAAGTAATCAATACTAAAAAAAAGTATTAAATAGCTAAATGTAAAGCACGTGTCATTCATGCCGTTATTTTATTACGCCATATCATAAAATCGATGCAGCCATCTAGCGACGAAGAGCGGAACTTAACAGTTATGCTTCCCACCGCTAGATGGCAATCATGAAAAAACAGTTATGTTGTAGTTTGTTTATATTTTTGTACATAATGTGTTATAAATTATAAGAATTTTAACAATGAAATATTATTTATGTAGAGTAAATTAATACCAAAAACTACATTTTAAATTAATTTCTGTATTTTAATGTTAATCTATTGGTTTACATACTACATATAAAAATAAACTGCAACAGCTTTTAAAAAAAAAGATCTAATTTCTACGACATTGGATGCAGTTCATGTCTAAGTGGTACAAAATGAAGTCTAAGAAATCGTTAGTTTATGAAGTTCGTAGCAAGCGCTACGCCGTAGACGTTTCGAGATACTGCTTCAGTGTTTTCATCTCAAGTATCTACGGATAAAATACTATATTCTACGTATGTAGAAAATACTTTATCATGTATAAAAACCCCTTTTAAGACTAAATTTGACAATTACATAATTAGCTTGTGACTAAAAAAAATAAATGTAGTAGTATCGCATTTCTTGCTTGTGCGATTAAACTATAATATTTACCGTTTTGAAAAGTGGTTTGTATTGTGTAACCGTTAACAGTGGAGCGTTTCCGCTTCGTATATGAATCGTTATTCAACCTGCTCAAGGTTATTGAATACGATATTTTGTTTACATAAATAAGGCCAAGAATAACATGAAATGTGAAAGTACTTGTAGTTATTTCGAGTTGCCAAAACTTGTTGATTTTTTTAAGTTTTTTATCAACTTTTAAATTATTTTATCAAGGAGTTTCCTTTTGTTTTTGAAACGAATTGCATTAAGCGTGGTGTGAATGGTTAAGTGCTTATTGGATTTTCACAGTAGTAATTTAGTCAGTGCCTTTATTGGTCTTTATTGATGAAATAAGTAGGAAACTTAAATCATCATCTTTATTATTCCCAAGATTATTTGGGCATTACCTCCGCAACCCCGAGGGCGAACTGAATTCGAAGGTTGAACTAGTTGTCAGTATATTTGAGGGCACTGACTTTCCAATAACGATTTCCATGCCAACGGTTCATAACAACCGGGACCGACGGCTCGGAGAGCACGTTAAGCCGTCGGTCCCGGTTCACGGTCCCGGCACGGGCGGGAAACACCGCCATCTTCCAAACTCCGGCCTGCTATTAAGAACTTCTTGTAAGAAAAACCCAATAGCAGTCCTATCTGGGAATCGAACCCAAGATCTCTTCCCCTACAGTCGCTTACGCTAACCACTATACCAACGAGGCATTCAGCTAAGTATGAAACTTAAATACGACTTTAAATTGTTTAAATACAAAATTTTCCGTTCTCTCTTGCTTTACACCGCTCTGGTCGAATTTATTCTAAACTCCAAGTTATTGATTGCATCAAAAAATGTACTTCTGTATCGATATTTTATGTCCTTGATGCGATGAACAATATAATGCGAAAACTTTACAAATTCAAATAAAAATAGATAGGTATATGTAACCTCCCGCCTGCAGCATAATTGTACTTCACGTAAATATCGTCTTCTTTAGTGTGTGTGTGTGTACTCACTATAATGTAGATGCACTAGGTACTAACACAGACAGACTGGCGAATTGCCTTTGTGTGCGCATTTGTTGGGGTAGTTTCAGACAATATACCAACTTAAGCTTGCAAATTTGAAACTCAAAGAATTTATGATTGTACTGCCGAGTAATACCTACTCAACTGCATTTTAGAGTTTTTTTGTTCCAAATAAAGAAAATAAAAATAAAATAAAATAGAGTTAGCACTTACATTTTTCAGTTGATATTATCATTGTATAAAAGTTATGGCAGCCATTTTGGAGATCCAGATTATTATAGTAAAATGAAATTTTTGAGATGTTCTTGTGTGTGTATGAAGTGTTCTTGTCATGTCATGAGAAACATTAGCATAGTACTTGCATTATAGTCAAAGATTATATTGACTTGGGGAGTTTAAGTGTTATACTATAACAGTGCCTTTTAATTTAGGTCCTTACTTGTGCGCTAAAACTAGGATTCATGTGATTTTGTTCTGAAGAAAACTTTTTCTGTTAGTCCCGTTGGATAGACTCAGAAATGTCAGAAGTCAAGTCAGATTGGTTACAATCAAAAGTCGAAACTCGTGGCTTTTATCGTTATAAATAGAAAAGTCACTAAGCAACCTTCACCTTGATATTCAACCAAAATCCTTGACCGGCTTTTAAAGTCTATTTGCAGTCAACAATTCGGTATTAATAAACGCTTGTTGATTCCTTAAACCTATCTTTACCGCTTTACAAAAAACCCAAAACGTAATTATTTATTACACAAATTCATTCAATACATGAACGATCGTTGTAGGTAGTTATAGGCAATGTCAACGTTGCAGTGCCAATACGAGAGGGTTTGGTAGTGTGCGTATGGGGGCCGCCCAGTCACCTATCTAGATGGCTAGATGTGGGTGCATCGCTGCAGTCTGTAGCGTTGGTGTAGGTCCTGGGGGGTAGTTCAGTACTGGGTGTTGGGATAGGTCGAGTATGGGCGCAGTGCATCCTGGGGATGGCCGCTGGCAATAACTACAATCACGTAATTATACGCTCACCGCTGGATGGGACATTATGCTACTCGAGTTTATTTTTCAGTTTAATGGACTTTTGATATCATTGGAGATTATTATTTGTTTGTAAAGCACACATTTAAGTTTTTTTTAAAAGTAGACCATTGTTTTTTATTAATTAAATTACAGTGTATAAGAGGGGAATCGTAAGGGGTGGCCAGAAGCCATAACAGGGAAGGTATTGGAGCTGTTAATTAATATAAAGGTATAAAACATGTACCTGTACCCAAGTCTTACTAGAATTAAATTTGCACTGTGATACAATGGTAAGCACCAATTTTTTTTTGTATGTACATAATTTGGTCACTATTTTTTACAGAAACGTCTTGATCCTAGCCAAAACAATATCGCTTTTAACTCCATTCTTTGTACTTGGCTGATGATTGTGCATGTTAGACTTTATTTAAAAAAAGCCTACATTGTCTATAGGTTTAAATATATACATAAATAATTTGTCTTATTAAAGATAAAAGAGTACACAAGCCATGAAACTAATTGAACTCCACTTACCATGCTGCATATTATATTTATTATGTAACTCAGGTTCAATGTTTATTTACCAATACGTATGTCGTTGGAGGTCGTCGACCCGGCTGTCGGTCGGGAAAATTCGGCGTTGTCCGCACTTTAGAGGGGGATGGACTTATATGGAATAAAGAGGGAGCGAGCAGATGTACAGAGAGGGTAGAGACCTTGAGCTGACAAAATCAAGGGTAAAACAGTGCGCGTGTGTGCGTTAGCTCTGAACCGACATTGTGTTGGTGCATCGATACTGATATACTCATGTATACGTATACCTAATAACATATCCAGCGTAGAACGAAGTACGTAGATATATGTGTATGTATATTTGCAAGTCGTCTCTTGTCCACTGAACCTTGAGAATAAGAAAATGCTAAGTAGTTTGTCTGAATGTATAGAGCTTACTCAGATAACTAAATCTTCCTAAAGTGTTATGATTTAGAAGCATGGTACTTTCAATGTATTTTACTATTATTTTTAAATTAGTCTGCGATATGCTGCAGAACATACTGCATAGGAGAAGTATATGTTGTTCTTGTGAATTAATTATATGTACCTACATATGAGTAACTTAAATTTTTGCGTGTTTTCAAAATTTGTAAATTGCCATTTTCTATTATATTTATAAAATTAACTGTTTTGTAAAAATGTGCTTGAGATTTGCTGTTTCTTGAGTAATGAATAAACAAATCTTAGATGTACTTAAGGCCGTTCGAGCAAAAAAGAATTTTTGAAATTCTATTCATTATGAAATAATGGCAAAAGATGTCAATAAGTAAATAATTGATGTGTTAAATAGTTTAATAATAAATCTCGTTTGCTTTCTAATATAACTAAGATACATAAATCAGAATTGTTTAAATTACAAACAATGATGCAAATCAATTAACCGATCAAACCGTAAAGCCGGCATAAAAATAAAAACGCATGTCAACATGCAACAACTACGACCACGTGCTCAATCCAAAATAGACGCGCACTCACACAAGTACGCGCACTCGCACGCAGCACTCACACACGTACACACCACGCGGCTCACCAAGCTCCGCGGAAAAATCAATATTTTGAGCAAAACTACTTCCCTTAACATATCTGTGTGCGTTTGTTGCCTCCCTGTGCACCCACTCTTAAAGTTCTATCGAGGGATAACTGTTCGAGCCGAAAAACACCTTATCTGTTACGAAACAAAGTGTTATTTCCCCCATTAAGTGAGGGGTAGTTAGATCGTGAGGGTACGAGGAGGTAATGCCGTCCTGCTCCAATCAATCGGATGGCTCGGTCGCGCGGCCGCGTGGCGTCGGCCGACGACCCCGGCCCGGTCGTTACCCCGCGACAGTTGCACCCTGCTACCCCGTACCGGCAAGTACGCACCCTTGTTCTTGCCGAATCTTGGGCCCGCGCCTAGTGCGCCTTGCCGCCGCTGACATTGACTCGTCGAGAGGTTCAACGACCTCTGCAAATGCTTCCGTCTTCCGGTGTGCTCTATCGAAGTTCTAAATAATGGTTTTAAAGTGGAGTTTTATTTTTATAACTCAATTTAAATTTCATAAGCACACTTAACCGTTTTGATAGCTACACATTAAAATATTATTTCTAGATTATAAAAGAGAAGTTCATGGGCTCATATTTTCCACGTTGTTCTCGTGGCCTAGGTTGATTATTTGCTATTATAGCAAGAGCCGATTAAATAGACAAACATTGACGCTGGTTACGATCAATGCCTAGAATTTATCGTCAAGATAACGATTACACACACCTTTAAGCTGTTTGTGTGTTTGTTTAAGCTGTAATAAATAACAATACATTTTTTGAAGTCTGCTGAGACCAATAGATAAATATTTTCGACAGAAATCTCGTGTCATAATGATCAGGATGACTCAACGTGGCATGTCCAATTAATACCAATAAAAATAAAATTCAAGCCAATGCTCAATGAATGAAATGAACGACCGTCCATGCGTGTGGGAACAAGAACAAACAGACACTAAAGCAGTGAATCCACGACACAAATCATATATTTCAAGCGAATTAGGCGCAAACGCACGAAGGAATCCGACACGAAAACAAAAAAAAATACGATAAACAAATGCACCGTCTCCGTTCTGTCGAAATTAAAAAATAAAGCGAAAGATTTCAGTACATCTTACCAAAATTAACGAAGTGAGTAAGTGAGCATTTGAAATGCGCTTACGCATCCTTTTAGCGAGAAATTATTTTTGAAGAAGGCATAAGATTTTTATAAGTGGATTTCGTCGAGCGCATCCAAAGTAAATTTAATGTAAAATGCGTAAACTGAAACCACAATGATAATTATTTCAGAAGTTCGGTATTTTTATGAGTGGTGATCAAAGGTCATGATGAAAGAACTAAGGCCAATATCTTTTAACTTGAATAATTACAAGTGGTTTAATAGATTTTATTATAGTTATCATGCAAGGAATATTGAATACGCATATAGCCTAACATGTTTACCTGGATAATGAGCTTTTGCGAATACCGTATATATTAATAGCTTACAAAACTAAATTTCGTGTAATGAATAAGGCTATTAGCTTTGTGACATATCTTAAGATATATTTGTCAAGGCGCTCGACGCAAACGCAGGAACGTTTAGGCGCGTGTCAGTATTAATTGGCCTTAAATCTCATTCAATAAATCTCAATCTTGACACGAAAGAGGGTTAACTTTGTTATTATTATATTAGTGTAGGAAATATTTTACTTTTACAGTACTAATACTGCATATAGGTAAGACAAACGGCCCAAAGCTATTACAGACATAAGTAACTATTGATGATGACTAGATAACTTGATTTATTATTAGTAAAAACTTTGACTTTAATGTTAATAACATTAGGCATGCAGATACTAGTTTTCTCGCTCGTGATATAATACAGATATTAAGGTTTTACTAACAATAAATCAAGCCATACATTTTTACTGTGATGTAATGTTTGTGAAGTTAAGGTTAGTAGAGTTAGGGCGTGTAGATTCAGAAGCTTGGCTCTACATGAGGCGCCTGCTCTCTAAACAATTATACTTATTAAAATCGTAGATCAAACAAAAATTTATAAAATTAAACATTAATAGTTGTCACTGTATCTCTTATAGATTATCTATACAGTATCTTATTTTGCAGTTATAGACATCCCAGTCGCCAAGTGTAACAAAACACGGTATCGATGAAATAGGGAAAGTGCCTTAGCGTGTGTTGCTTGAATCAATATAAACTCAATTCCCCGTCACCCCAACGCCTCAACTAGAGAAAGTAATCTTATGAAGAGTAAGAATAAATAAAGTCAGTATACAACTTTACTAAACCTAGCATTGAGAACAAAAATATTAAACATTAAAAGTATTTCGCATTCAACATTAATTCTTTAAAATAAAATATTGCTATTTCACTTCAATGTTACTTTTAATGTATTTAAAGTTATCTTCTCACATTGATATGAGTACTGGTGTTTAATTTGGAAAACTACGTAGCGAGAATTAAATTAATTAAACCGTATACATTTTGGATAATTTTACAAAATTTACATGTAGCGAACAAACGTGGCCATTTAGAAGACAATTAAATATGTGCCGAATTTAAAAGATCATGAGAGTTAAATTTAAATATTGTCAGTTTTAGTTTATGATAATTATGATGTCGGCTTAGATTTCTTATGCGACTCAAATCGTTTAAGAGTTCTGTAAATTAATACATAATATTTTAAAAATCAAAGTCTCATTGAGAGTTTTCCCTGTTATTTCGAAGGTTATGTACATTTACTTATGAAATTATATCATATTCAGTCGTTTGCCAGTTGAGGAAACTTGAGACTCAAGTTCAATGTCAATGATTATATCAGGGACGAAACCATTATTCGTAATCGTACAAATATTTAGTTTATAACAAGTTATATAAATAATCTATAAAATATCAAAGGGAAAGGGTATTTAAATATATTTTTATTTATATTTTTATACAGTTCAGATTAAGACACAATATGTTCTAATCGTTCATCGTTACGATTCACTTTGTCTTAATAGTATCAACTGTTTTCTAGTAATTTGACTTTGATTGTCGGTATAATGGTCGTCAAAGCAGAATTATTTTTTTCTTACAAGGAACTGAAAGTTCTAGAAAATATTGAATGTGAAAAAATAAAGTTTTAATAGATATGCCTAAAACTGGTGGATGATGTATCACAGAATAATTGCTATAAAATGACACTACAGTATCAAACTTGCACCGCTGGATACGACACGTATGTGAGGACGGCAGTGTCTTGAACGATCAATCATTTTCTTCTTAAGCTTCTCGGGTTTGTGGCAGACGGGGGCTTGTCCCCGACTAGTACCGTATTTTTCTCGTGTTATACATTGGATGTTTGGTAACAACTTTTACATTTTTATGTCGTATTTAGTAAAGAATGCATTCATTATATGATAATTTATTTATTAAATTTCAAACAACTCTAATTTTTTTCTGATTAATTTCATTGCGTGTTCCGAGACACTTTATTTTTTTCTGAAATTTGCTGAGTGGTGTAACTCTGTTTATAATAAGTCATAGCTGAATAGGGTCTACACGAGTTACAGTGAACATGTATTTCTGTAGTCGTCAAATAGAGTTCTGTTCATTTAATATTTTTTTAGTCATAATAATTAATTTTCTAAAATGTACTCGAAACGCAAAAGAAAGCAATTAGAAGGAAAATATTTTATCCAATCAAAACAAACAAAAATTTATGAAGAGCTTGTAGTGTCTATTTGTGTATTTAATATCTGCGTCTAATGCGGCGTTTATATAAGATCTATGAGATGGATGTAGTACGTGGCGGTGCACATAAATAAACGCATCACGAGATGCACCGCGCTAGATTCTACAACAGCTGTACATTCAGGCAAGCCCAGGCGGTCGGGGTCAATGCCCACTCGTATTTTCAACATGTGCCAACGTTTTCCGCGTTCCACGGAAAGCGCTCGCTTGTCATTCCTTCGGGAACCTCCGCCGGACTTCGGTGTTCTTCGCGCTCGTTTCAGGACTTCTTGCTTTTGTAACCGATGCCATAATGGCTGTCCGGAAAGAATATACATCCTTGAAAAGTTTAAAAGAGATTTGACATTGTTCCGCAATACTTTTAAGTAAAATTTACAGTGCAGGTGAATATTTCTTACATTTCCTTGAGCAGTTGACATCCGCCAACACGTAAGAATACTGCAATTCAATGAAGATTACACAGCTTTTAAGTAAAAGATTATATCTGGTTAACGTTGAATATAATTGCATTTCTGCTTTGTGCATACCGTTTAAGTCTCCTATGACCTATATTTTTTTCTTTTTAAAAAAATAATAATAAAAAAATCATGGAAATCATCATTCCTGGAGAAAAAGGTTTCCATCCAGAACCATTCCTGAGTATTCTATTTAAAGATAAGCTTTATATTTTTGAGCAATGCAACTGAAAAACGAAAACATTATCGCGAGTTAAGCCGTGTAGTATGCAACAGTGTAGAGACGTTCGATGGTCTGATCGACAATGGATATCACCAGTATATTAAGCCAAGGTTTGTAACGAACTAACTAACTGATACTTGTGCGTCTCTAAAGTACGGTTTTATAGATACATTAGTAGCTATGTATGCATGTATGTAAACGCTTTCTTTTATGTTCATCGATTTCAGATTTCATGAACGAAAAAAGTTGGACAAAGCCGAGACGTTTACCTGGAAAGGTGGCCTTTACGACTTGTAAGATATCTAAGCAGAGCAGACCTATCGCCTGATGGTAAGCGATTACCGTCGCCCATGGACACCCGCAACACCAGAGGCGTCACAAGTGCACGGGGTTTGGACCTCCGGTATCCTCACTCATTCGGTGAAACACAGCGTAAGCGCTATTTCACACCGGTTTTCTATAAGGCCGAGTCGGCCTATTCATGCCGAAGCGTGGCTCTCCCACGGTAAAAGCTTAGCTTACTAAAGAAATCCATAACCATATTTATTTATAGCGGGCATTTTTAATGCCCGTCTTTTACTGGAGATAATGCTTATGTTCGTGAGGGCTATGGGGCGAAAAGCCAATTCCATTCCCTTACACACAAAAACAAAAAGAATGCGGAATTTGGTAAGGTGGTCTGTTCGAAACAAGACAACTAAAATCTGAGAACAGTTTTTATTACAGACCAATACTTTTGCGGCATATTTCTTTTATATAATGTAACGTAGTAGTGGTAAATTGTAATGCCAAAATCAATAGAATTTAATAGCCATTTTGTCTATTCGTGCCATTATATTTGTCCAAAATGTACGTTCCACCGAGTTGTCAAATAACTATCGCCTAACGTACACTACCGTGCACGTTAAAGCTTTTGTAATAAAGAGATAGTTACACAGCACATTACTGTACAACATTGCAAGTGGCAGTTTCGGCGCCGCTTGTGTAGTAAAATCTCCACAAGGAACCTATAAAATTATATGGAGCTGGAATTCTTCCGCGAAAGGATATTAATCGCCCCATTACAAAATATGTAGTTAGAAGATGTTAAGGCGTGAAAAAGAAGCTACATTACACAGTACTACTTATACAAAGCTAAGAAGAAATCCAGCCTACTTAGAAGCTAGCTAGCTTGGCCGTACCAGCTGACTACTTATTGACTTGAATTGCTCGATCGATCTCTAGAATTTGTCTAGAGATCGATCGAGCAATAAAATTTTTACTTATTAAAATAAATTGGTGTTTAAAACCGCAAACCTTATTAAAAACTTACTACTTTTTAAGAAAACACATTTTTTGTTTTCATCCTACTACGGTAAAGCCAAAGGAGGGTTATGATTTTGACAGGCTATGTATGTGTGTATGTATGTTCATATGTTCCCTCATAGCTCCTTAAATACTTACTAGAACTAGACAAATGAGGTGTCGTTAGAAGCATTATGATCGTCTGCTGATTATAGGGTAGGCTATATGACCTGTCACTGAATCTAATGTGGCGCCCACTAGCCGACGTTAAGTACTGTATTAAAAAATAAATTTGAGAGAAATAAGCCGTGTTTGGTATCATACAAAAGGGTGTTACTTGTACATTTAAAATATATATATATAATATTAGCATTTTCTGTGTGTAGTGACTTTGTCCGTATTTATTCGATAGTTCTGATATTTCTATGGTACCTATTTAAAATATACTTTGCAAAGAAATTAATATTATAAAGGCACGAAAACATTTTAAATAAAAAAAAGCAAAAACTAAAATCCAACTAAAACAAAAAACGACGCTGAAAAAGCATGAAACAAGTTTCAAGCCGTAGTCACGCGTCGCTAAAGTGTTATGGACTATTGTACATTACACTACATGGACTACGGTTTTTGAAACTTAGTAATGTACCATAGTCCATTACACTTTAACAACTTTATTTTTATGTTGTTTGTTATATTTCATCAGTCAACTTTGGCTTATGAAATATAGTAAGTTAATTAGACTCACGGTTACAAGGTAAAACGAGACTCTCTAAGTCCAATTCTATATTTACACTTTCTAATAAATTTAAGTGCTTAATTTCTATGTGCCTCCTTCACAATTGGGTAAAACATTGAACGTAAGTGGGCGTTAGTTTCATCGAATTAAATTTAATAAACCTTGTGAACTAGCACTTGTCCAAAATTACAACTAATATTTTTATTAAAAATTTATATATTAAAACCTTTTCTGTCGTCACTCAGTGGGTTTCATTTTAACATAAATATTTTCATGTTAGTACATTTTCATATCATCATTTTAATAATTCATTTCATCACATATATTATAGGATTCATTTTAGCTGGAAAATATATACAGATAAAAATCAAAGTACGGGTTACTAAATATGACAGAAAGTCGAACGCCGAAATTTTTTCATGTCAGTCTTTAATCAAGTTTGTTTCGGATACACTGAAGGAATTACCCATACTCGTATGTATTTAAACAAAACGGACCTATGGGTACGCAACTACTTCTTATTCCCTTAAACCTTGTACTTTCGCCATATCCCTTTAATGTACGATTTGGTAGTGGACTGTAGTCGACGTGTCGCAGCAACACTACTGGTTTCTATGTATTTCTATAAAATACCCTCCGTAGTTAGCGACACGAAGCTAACAACGCGTCGTCGAGCGGCAGACGGCAGTGTCGTCGCACACGACCACGTCGAGCAAGTTATTTTCGAAATGATTTTTCCGATTCTGAAGAAGATAAACTTATAAACAAGGTGGCTCCAATAGTTTTTAATCAGTATTGAATAAGTTCCCTCGCTTGCTCTGCATTTAAGCATATGACGTGGTGATTTTCGTATTTTTCTGTATAATAAAAACAAGTCATCATAGTCTTCTTCCTCTTGTAATAAAATATATAAAAAAATGCTATCACTGTTCTCGAACAAGCAGACATCTTGTTTCACGGAACACTCGGAACCAACTAATTGCTATCTGCTTTTGTCGTCTGCAGTCGGTTTCGAAATCGTGACTGCAGCGACAAGACGCAACGACGTGTCGTGGCGACATGAAACGACGACACGTCGTCTGCTGTTGCTGTCTGCAGTCCGCTACCAACTCGTACCTTTACCCTATTAATTCACCTAATTCTTTGTTCCGACTGAACAGGGCTATAGAAATACCACAGAAACACAAAAAAAGCTGTTATGGAAACCATCCTAAACATTTTCATTTTGTTCGTCTACTAATTAAGTTCCAAATAAAAAATACGTTTTTTCATTGTAAGTTAGTCTCCAAGATTCTTGTCATAGATAAACGGGTGAATCCCTATGATCATCAGTTTTGTCATGATTTATACATCAATTCTTTTCAATTTGAACTGCACCATTATACAAGATCGTGTTCTACAATCGTTCAAAAAGGTAAACCAACGACCACCAGTTTATGTGAAATACCGACAAGGTTATTCTTTATGGCCAGATAAACAAATAATATAGTCATATTTGATGTTTACTGTTCCGTTGAATCTTTGAACTCATGACTAGGATCTTGTTGGTGATAAGAAATGTATCTATTTGATTGCTTTGACCTAAAATTATAATTAATTCGTAAATAAAATGCTGTAAGAATGTTATTTTATAGCTGTATTATTAATATTATATTAATTATTGCCTACCAGTAGTATTCGTTGACGATTTTCAGTTTTTACGCAAATAGGTCCGGATACTAAACTCATAAAGTGTATAGTCTATCATACCCAAAACATAATTAAATAATATTATATCGGATTAAGTCTTAATAACTTAATTCTTAAAGACACAGTAACAAAAAGACTGAATATACATTAAGAAAGACATACACTAGATATAGCATTTCGATATGTTTCTAGTTTTCTTTTCACTTTTGTTTTTAATAATACATATACTCCACACCGAAGTACTGGAAAGTACATTCCTGCACAAACGTAGCTGAACTTCATGTGAACATCAGAGTAGGGACAGCCCGTAAATTGTGGCTACCAGTTAATCCTCACACTACCAGGATTCCAATCAAACGGTTTACGTAGAGCAAACGACAGTAGCTCAGTTAAAATGCTGTCAATTATTTCCATTTCTAAGCAAGACTACTGTAGATTCAAGTATCTGTTCTGACTAACTAGACTCTTCACTTGTTTTAATGTGTTTGTAAGTTAAATAATAATTGGTAACATCAAGTTTATAAGGTTGAACAGTTGTCATGACAGTCAACACCTACCAGAGAGCAAGATTCAACATAGATAGTTCACAATGTATTTATAACTACATTCTACAAAATTGAAATTACCGAAGTGTAATACTATTTCCAATATACTCGAAGGTTTAATTCATTTTCCACATATAAAATAAGTTAAAATTATATGAATACACATTATCATACCAATATTTATTCTCAGTAATAACAAAGTAATTGGCATAATGCGGACAAATTTAAATTTTATGTACAAACTGACAAAGTACAAAGTTGGACTTTATGCGTTAGGAATTAATTATAGCGGGACCTTTTTTTTTAAAGTAATGAATTCTGACGTGGTTTTCACATTACTACAAGCATTCCCGCTATAATTTAAAAATTATTATACTACTATATGCTGTAATTGATATACGTCTGTAGTGCACTGGGTGGGTTGGAACCAAAACTATGTAAACATTTATTTCAAAGATAATTAACTATTTCTATAGCAGTGACTAAAACTCAAACAATCCATTAACAACTTCATCCAATGACCTGGGTATGTAAATAAGGGCATATAATAAAATCCAAAAAATCTGAACACCAAGGGCGTTGGACAATAGTCGTTTGAATATATGCAGTTGCATTCGCACAGATGTTCGGTGTTTATGGTTTCGTAATAGCGATGGTTGGCATGCGTGAGTCATGGCCGGCCAAGTTCAGTGTCGCCCGGCCGAACTTGAACCCGTTGACGACATCACAATGACTATACTACAAGATATATAACATACTGTAATATGTAAAGCTATTACTTGCGAACTCTGAAAACAATTTGTCTACTACGCTGTCAATAATAAGTCTAAAGAGAATATATATGTTTATTAAACTTTTTCGAATACCTCAACTTGACCAGTTTATTTATTGATTTGTCTACAACATAATATTAGATATACATATTACATATAAAATCTTTGCTGCATGTAAATTACAGGACGAGTACATCGGGAAGTAGTACTTAAATTAGTTAAGAATATATACGTTTACTCGAATGTAACCACTGGTAAAACCTAATAGAATTCAAATAATGTGTATTTTGGAAAACTTAAAAAAAGGTAGCGGAAAATCCCACATACCATAAACTTATGGTTTTATACTTATTTTCTGCATTATTTTTTTTTCTTAAAATTTCTAGTTAGAAGTTTTAAGACTTATAATCCCGAAGTCACAAACAAAACATATATCAGTCCCGAAAACGATATTTTAAAATATTTCATCGCGGCGATTCGTCATAGCTTTTTGTATAGTACAAGCCTATGTATGTTATTGATAAGGTTAGTAAACACGAAGTCCACAATGGGCGCTGTGTGCACAGTCTACGTGACAATGACTCCAGGGCCTGTCTCCAGATACCGTCGGTATCGAAGCACATGTGCCGATAACCGTCCAATCACACCGATGTTTACACGTTCATGTGAAAATATTAACACTGCGTACCTAAGTACTTACAATATTACGTGTCAAATATGTTTGCAGTTTAATGACCGTCATTATAATTACACATATGGATGTTAATTCCGAAAATTTATTGTTATTTTACTATTTTAGTTATTCTTTCTGTTGATTTAAAATATTAATAAACATATTAAACATTTATAAAAAAAAAAACACTTTAAAGATATTTTCTTTTTGGCAAGTTAGTGGTGTAAGAAATGATTTATCTCTTTCTAACTTAAACTTTGAAATTAAATTACACAGTTTGTTCTCGACAGCATCAACTTCGAATATGTATAGTAGAAAGTATAACGACCTTAGAGAAACCCCGACAGAAGTTAAAAAAACCCCTAAATTTTTTTTCTATAATTTGGAGACTTTATCTAAACTTTTAGTAAGAGTATCCAACTAATTTCAACGATAATTCTTGGTATTTTTGACATCATCAGATATTGTAATTGTTCCTGGCATGTACTCAGAAATTTGATAATTAATTCTCGTGAATTCTAAGTTTAGTTAGCTCCAGCAGGTGTTACTTTAAATTCATATTTATGTTGAAATATCAAATTTTAAAATGTTTTTGAATATTGAATATTTTTTTTAAAGAGCAGATCAAAATATGGAACCAGCTCGCTCGTATTTAATATTTAAAGAGAGTAGAAGAAGTTTGAGAAGTATGTCAGGGTAAAAGCAAATGAGTAATATTGAAGTCTCTACCCTCTGTGGTATGTTAGGCTACAACCTAGGAATGGGAAACGAGAGGCTTATGCCCAACAGTGGACTATTAAAGGCTATTGGTCAATTCTCTGCCTACCGTAAAAGAAAAAGGCGAGAGCTTTGTATGTGTATATAATCAACGTGTTTCAAAAAGATACATTTGTTCTAGTCAATAATAAACACTTTCAAATTAAATTACCTAGTCGATTGTTTTTTACTTCGGAATATTATGAACGACTTTTAAGAACAAGAAAATTTTTCTTGAGAATCGTAGTAGCGATAGCTTGTCGTTGTCGATAACTTGTCAGCGTTGTTCTAAGATTATTTATTTATTTGTACATAAACAAATTACAGGTGTGAACTTATCGCTTTGACTAGCTTTTGACTCTGAATCTTGTTTTTTAATGAAGAGGAAGATAGAGTATTGTCGTCTATCGGGGTTATGACAGATTACAGAATATTATCGAGAGAGCTATGATTTCCTATCAGAAAGCGTTCGTGACATTTTGACCAAAATTTACGAGTTCAGAGATAAATGTAATAGATAAACTCTAGTATATTTGTTTAAGTCTTCGGGCTACATGTAGTAAGTAGTCGAATAATTATTAATTTTGTTGCAAGTATTTAAACAATTTTGATTTCTTAGGAATAAAAGAGAAAATTATTAAATAGGGTATGTAAATACAAAATAATTAATTTAAAACAATTGCACACCGTCAAGGAAAACAAAAAAGTACCTATTTAATTACTTTCCTGTACCTAAACACATTTACTCGTGACATTAACTTCTTGCTTATTTGTTGATAAAAGTTAAACATTTCTGTAGAATAAAGAGAATTCGAAAGCAATTCGTTTCGATTTCGATTCAATTTAATGTACGTACCTACTTCAAACATAACAGATGCGATTACGGATTAACAGAATTCTTTATGTCTATAATTAGTATTAGATAATAAAAAAATGTAGCGTCGGATAACAAACAGAATATTTGCGTAGTTCATTGTTCCATTCAAAGCTATTCGTTTAAAGACATAGCCTTTAAAATTCTTTAACTAGAAATTAATCGATGTCTTTGTTGCTATTGTTTTAAACATTATTTGTTTTAATGAATAACACACTGACTGTATCGAGTGTCGTTCGAGGCATTGACCCCTTATTATTAGGAAAACAATTTAGATAATATGTAATACATGCCACAGTCTGTGACGTCATTTTCAATGTCATCGACTTTTGTCGTATGACGGGGTTTATCCAAACTGTTATAAATTCGAAAGTATTTGTCTGTCTGCCTATCACGCTTTCACGACTAAACTGTTGCACCGATTTCAATGAAATGACATGGAGATACTTTGATTCTTGATGCTTACCGTTATAAACAACATGCACGTATATAGTATTCATATAAGTTTTTGTGTGACAGTGTCAAAATGACAAATTTCTTTTAAGATTAAACTAATTTATTTAATTTTGCAACCTTCAAAAAACATTTACCTGTAAAAGAATCAGAAGACAGCAGACTCGACGGTAATCCCCAAATTAAATGTGCCCGTTCGTGGCCGGCCAAAGTTACGGTTAAGTTAGTAAGTTACGGTAAGGCCAAGCGGAAATCAAGGGACAGACTTCCGTTAGATCCATGTCTGCCGCTCAATAAAAATCCGGATACGATAAAACCCTATGAACTCCATGACTTTTAACAGATAGTGTAATAACGTTTATTATAATGTAATATACAATAGTCCATTCTGTAACCTTGAAAGTATGACTTAGTAATATCAAAATAAATTTACGTCAGTCAACAGTCAGGTGCAAGTCGAAGAAAAAGTAAACCACAGTTTAATATTATGTTAAATCGTAATACATATAAGAAAGGGTTACCTTGTACAAATCCCGTACTCGTAATACTCAATCACTAAAACGCAATAGACTGATTTAATGGACGCGATCTCGGTGTGTAGAGCAGAATACAATAAATAAACGCACACACACGATAATATTCGGAGTTCACTTGCGGCCGTACGCGGGGCAACGACCGTCCTTACCACAGCTGCACGGGGCACACAGACATATATCCGTCTCTTTTCCGCGGAAATAGCGCTGCCGTACGGCTTTCCATAATATTCAAATCCATTAAATACTTCGGAATTGGTTGTGAACGGTTTTTTATGCACAAAACACTTCTTCTTCAGAGTCAGTTTAATTTATTAGTAATTAAATGTATTTTATGGTATTTATTTATTTATTATGTTATTATATTATCAAAGTTATTTTCACAAGTACCTCTTTGCCAACAAATACAAAATTTATGTTTAATATATTGTATATACTCGTAAATCCTAAGCAATACCTGCGAAGTAAAATTTATGTTATTAAAGAAAAAAATACACTGTCTTGACCACAAACGAATATGCATACTCATTATTACTCATTATTCTCGTTAGTTCTGCAGATTTAGTTCAGACTATTGTCATAGCGTTTGCCAACGACCTGATTGAGAGCAACCCACTCTTTCAGAACCAAGTGATAAATAGCCTGAAGAACGGGAAATAATGGGAGTAGTGTAAGTGTGAACGCACCTGGCGAGCCGATGACCCCGCGGCCGGCGATCCCGTGACGTCACCGTCTCAGGACCGTCTACCCTCAGCCCTCATGTGTCATCGCACTGCGTACACATTATGTGTTGAACAATGTGGACATCATCGGAGTTTGTACTTCTTAGTTGGTAGGGTAGCTATTAGTAATATACTGATTGTTCGATACTGCTGCAATGCAGGTATGAAAAAGAACAATGACGATTATTTAATTCAAATTTTAAATCCAACTGAATATGAAAAAATATTGAAAAATGCTGTTGCAATTTTGATCAATTTCGGTACATCGTAAACTAAAGAAAACATGAGGAAAATTAAAATACCTGAAGTGAGTAAGTAAGAAAACATCGGCGACAAAGGATTGTGTTTTTTGAACAATTGTTTTACTGTTTATTTGATTTTTACGTTTTTGACGGGTATAAATCTGAGGAGGAGAATTAATAAGAATAACTTCACATCTGATTCCAAATTAAGCAGAGACTGTACTATAGTAATCAAATTACTAATACAACAGACAAATTACAACCAGACACAGAACAAATGATCTTACTCACCACACAATTATTTTTTCTAGGTGAGAATCGAACCCACGACCTCTGGCTTAGCAGTCAAGGTCACTAAACACTAGAGTGACAGGTCAGTCAATTGACTAAGAGGATTAGACTTAAAATACAACATTTCAAAGAACACATAACTGATGCTTCCCAACCGCGGGACTGATGTCACAGACAAATAGTTTATATTCCTTTGTAGGCGCTCGACAATAATACACAGCTTAAGTGGCGCCATCAGTGTCCTGAGATTGCGTCGGTGGAATGTCTCAGATTAAGAAGATCCTTCTTATCAAGAGAATAGGGCAGCGGAGCGGGTAGCGGAGCGGAAACGCTAACCCGTTGTCGAAACCAGCGGGCTAGGAGCGGACGCTCGAGCGGTAAACCTCGTAAAATATAGCTTGATACGGATGACAGTTTTCACAAAAAAATGATTGATTTTAATTTGTGAAAACGATTAATGTTTGATAATATTTTGTTTAATTATGATATCTACTTATATAATAGCGTCATAATTAAGTATTTTAAATTTATTTTTCTAAAATCGTACAACCCAGGCCTGATAACTTTAAAAAAATCTTGACTAGTGTTTGCAACTTCAACTTTTGATTTAATGACTCTAACACAATAATTTATTATATTGATAAGTTGGGGGGTATTAGGTTACTATACTCGATCATTATAGTGGATCACAGAGGGCTCAATGAAAAAAAAATAACATCAACAGATCAAACAATTCTTTAAGTTATAAAGATGATTAAAATATATTAATAGCAACAAATAAATAAAATATTAATAATTACATAAACTTGCTAAAATCACAACATTCACAAAATTAAAAATCACAGGTGACTGCTGGTTTATTCCATCCCTATATGACACCGCTATAATGGTGCCTTAGACTAAGTATTACATAGACTTGACATATGCGTACACCCGTAAGGGATACAAACCAAGTACAGTCAGCACCATAATCATTTAGGGTGCTCAAAGTTATGTAAACAGCAATTCAATTTTATATTGGCAGACGTGGTACTCAAATTATTGTAGGCATTCAAAGTGGTCAAAATTATCTTGACTATCAATTGTCAATATTGTGTTGGCTGACAGAGTGTTCATATTAATGTTTGTAATTGATGTTATCAAATCGGTTGTTCAATGGTATCTAGGCAAACAAACTAGTTAAAAATATTTTTATAATGAAGAAAAATCAACTTTATTGCTCCTTGCTAGTGAGTACTTTGTAGTAAAATAGACAATTTTACAACCTGTCCCATTCATTTCTTGCACGACGTAGCTGACATGTTTTTTGTTTCGAATATTTTTACAAAAAAAATATTTTGTGGCTTCTATTCTACGAGTATTTACAATATTATACTGAGAAAAGGAGTATGGACGCAAATATTTTTATAAGACAGAGCCTTTACAAATTTCTTTAAAAATAAACCTTTTTTTAGGAAAATATGTTAATTTTCTTTAAGTCGCTTGAAGAAAATTAACATATTAATGGAGATATTGAAAAATGAACTGTAAACAGGTAAGGTTAGAGTATATACTCTATTAACAAATTTTTGTGAATATTAGTTTAGTGATGAGACCAAAAGAATCACCACCATTAACTCCCAAAAAGAGGAGTTAATAATAGATAATAATTAAATAAACATGTGTTGAAAGCAAAGAGCCTGTCAAAACTTGAGAATAGATATTTACATCAATCATCTTGTTATTTTAATATTTTTAATTCATTAATTACAATATTGACAGTAACACCGAAATTTAAGTAGTATTTAGTTTCATTCTGTTTAATTTGTAATTATTATTTTACTCCTAATATTATATTGTTAGGTGTTATCACACACAGTGAATGTGGTATGTAGTAACTATAATGGGAATACATAAAGGTAACATTTTAAGTGAAACGTCATTAAAAGTGTGTTGAATGTATGCTGTTGGTATACCATATGAATAAATAAATCATCAATCGGCTCATGGTGGTAGGTTCAATGCTTCCTACAGTCCACAATTCAGTAGTGCAGTTTATACTCGTAATAAATGCATTCCACAGTACGAACGAATGATTGTACATTTTTCTTTATCACATTATTGTGTTCGGATATATTTTGCGATGTGTAATGCATTTCTAACAAGAATTGTTTAGTGGTAAGCTGCTATTTAAGTGTTAAGGTCGCTTCGTGTTCATGATGAATATAGAACAAAACTAAATATATGTATATACTGTACACTCATGCACAAATGTAACCTTAAAGGCTAGGCAGAGGCGTATTAAGTGTTCATATTTTGTCAACGAAATTCTTTTTACACGGATGCAATAAGCGAAAGCATAATTCTGTTGTCGGGCACTACAGGGTGTGCAAATTGGATTTATATTCAGATAAAAAGAGAGGTAAGACGGGAAGGTAAAGGTAGGAAAGGGATATTACCTACCGACATGATTTAGGGAGAGACATATCAGGGTCGCAAATACACCTGTAACTTGAAATGGTTGTCCCTCACCAATGGATTAAGTTACCCCTAAAATATTTTTAGCTTTCAGATCAATCGACTTCTTTCAGGACTTTAAGTAGAAACCAATTATAAATTGGCATGATGCGGGAACTCAATTTAAAATATAAAGATTTGCATCAAAATCAAGATACGTGTATATGTATAAAGGGATTCACAGCCAATCATCGTGATCAGATCGAAATCAGAAAGAAAACAAATAACAATTCACAAACTTACTCAGGCCATTGTCTCTATTTGTGAACCCTGGCAACCTTACTCAAGCAGGACGTGTGATCATTTCTTGACCGTATAACCATGTGTTTTGAAATACAAATATTAGAAGTCCATAATCGAGTCAGATCTCAATTCTGAAAATGAACGAAGAGCTTATCTGCGACTAGTTCTGCGAATCAATTCAGGTTCTAGTGTAAAATATTGTAATAAACGTAACACGACGTTAACTTTCTTTCTAAGAAAAGATATATGTCTAGCAGTGATAACTAATGGCTGTAATGTAAATATAACGTAATCTAGATAAATATCATACCTTTCCTTTACTAGTTTCCACTTTTACTTAAATTTTCAAATCTTTGTACCTATCCCACATTTGAAGGTTGATGACAATAGTTAATCTAATGTTAACATGTATAATTAACAATGTTATGAATCATTCAAAATACAATCGTAATAATTATAACAATGCATATAAAAAGAATACTGGCCTGCTTCTCCAAAAAAAAAAGAAAAATAATAATTTAATTACTGGAGAACTGACTTTAACTGAGTTCCTATTATGCCTAATGGCTACGCGACTTGTGTTAAGAACATTAGAAATTCTGCAGTGAAAGTTCTCTCTGATTCTTCATGCTGTGTAAGAGAATATATATAGGGAAGTAATAAATTAATATTTGTATCGCTATCTGAGAGAATGGGAAACATGCAATTATTTTTAATTACTAATATGTAAAATATCTTCCGTAAAGAAATAGCTGAGTATTTGTAATATGTTTATTAAAATTGAATTGCTGAAGAATAGGAATGTCTCTAATATAAATCGTTAGTTTATCCTAAATAATACAAATGATATAATTTTAATAGTTTAACTTTTGGTAATACGTACCGAAACCGTAATTAACCCTTCAACATAAGCCAGAAAAGATAACGTTATAAACATTAAAATTAAATAAACATAAAACAATCATAGTAATTGTTAATTTTTAATGATCTTAGGTCTTATGAGTATTACGATTAAGTATCTGACCTGATCTGAGTAAATATAGTTGTTTTCTTTTTAATTATAATTTCCTAGTATGTTAACTTCATTTTAAGATAGTATATTATGGTATGAATTGTATGTAGTATATGGAGTCCAAGAAATAAAATATATCTGAGTTACATACCCTGCTAAACATCTAGCTCTGTGACTTCAAGCTTTGATTGAGATTTAAATATAAAGTTATTCAACTTTACCTTAATTTTTCCCTTCAGAAATTAGTTTATAAAATCAAGGAGACCAACGCCTACTCCTAATTATTATTCTTTTCATGTACTGAATAACTTGAACAATACTAATGTAATGTGAATTACAAACTTTCAAACATTAAGGTGAAAACAGACTCGCTTGTTTAGCATAAAGATAATAAAAGATTGCAATCAAGAACATAATGCAGACTTTAGTGTTGGATTTCCTAAAGCGAAATAATTCTGCATTAAACATTCAAAGTGCAGTGGAGAGAAAGTGCAGGCAAATGCGGAAGCATGGTGCAGGCGGCCGCCGCTTGTACCGATGCCTTGTTCAGCGCTACAACTGTACTGTAGTCTGTATATCAGTCACGACCTGCGATTCATGTTTACATCGGCGTAAAGCATTAATTAATTAAATAAATTAGTAGTTACATTACACTGATTTACTAACCAGATGTTGCTGAATGTACTTTAACTGTTAAAAGAAATACTATTATGTTTTCTATAAAATAACTTGCCTCGACTCATTGACTGATTCATCAACGTAGATCCTAAGCCGCTAGAGCTACGAACTTTTAATGTTGGCAGTTGATACTCTTAATGTTATATTTATTTTATATGTCTTTATTGTATACATAAGATAAATACGTAACAAACGATGAGTTACAAAGTTGAAAACATAGTAATTGGCGGTCTTATCTCTCACGGCGATTTCTTCCAGACTAGTTATATGCATTCATTAAGAAATATTATTTTAGAAATTTCATCCTTAAGAGGATAAATAAGGGATTAATGGAATACCATCATGGAACTTCGTAATTTCAAAGTTAGAAACATGAAATAAAAAAAATCACGTCAGCGAAGCCGTTGGCAAGGGTTAGTGTTTTTTTGTGTGTAAGCAAAAAAATATATGCTTGCTGTTTCTTAAAAAGAAGATTTGCAGAAATATATAAATATCCAATATCTTCATGCCAAATTTCATTGACATCGGTGCATCGGTTAAATTAAACCGTAAAAACGTATCAGATAGACAGAGTTGTTTTCGAATTTATAATATTATAGTAATTTATTAGACTTTAAAAAAGATGGACTCTGTCTATTGATTAAGAAAAACATATTTATGTTATATACACTATTTCGAAAAGTCGGTAAGAAATAAGTTCAAGCTTTGACTGAGGTATGATTGTAATAGCAATTCTCACAAACAATACGTTCTAATATAGAAGTCACGATGATGATTCGTTTCCGCTTCGGTAAGAGCGCGTGCGAGCCAACGAAAGTAAAATGATGATGAGCGAGACGAGGTTATACAAGTAATTAGCCTAATTCACATGATGTATTAGTAACACTTATTGAAGCGGTACAACACTTACCATATTCATCAAGGAATTACACATAATTGGACTTCATACTCGAAAAAATTTGACTAGTCAACTAGTGTCAGCAAAAAACATTGAGTTATTAAAATTTAAAATGTCAATTAATAGTAGACAATATTTTTTAATAACTGTTTAATTGCACAGTCTATAAATTAACTAAGTATTTGTTTAAATCGGCATCTATAGGGTTGACTTATAAATTGTTATATGTCGAATATAAATCCTGGCCATGTCAGATACAAAAGTGCAATTTAAAATTAATTAAACCTTTTTTGACCACACAAACTGAATTATCATAAAACGACACGCTGACTAATAGAAGTATCACAGTACTCGCGAATAAATGTTGCAACATGTTGGTGCAGCGATGCGAAATGCAGTTACGTGTATGTAGTATAAACTAAACGCTTCCGCGTGCGAACAGGAAGCTTCGAACACTTTCCCTTTTGCCCGAGCGCAGCAGCCGACCACTCTATGCATCAGTCTAATCCCACCAAACCGAGCACATACAACATCCTACCAATAGCGCTTCCATTGCGACCAATCTAAATTGGCTGTTTAATAATGCAGTTAACCAACAAACGAGGTTAAGTGTTCCGTGCTTCATGATGCGTTGCATCTGCTAAGCATTCGAATTAAGCCAGCCTGTCGAGTGTCGATCCTAAGGTTGTGATCAGACACATGGAAAATTGACAATTAAACCAACTCCACATCCTATAAGTTCATCGCCCATTGTTCGTAATGCCATTGTTACGAAGCGCAATATCAAATGCATCGTTTTAAAATGACAATAAAGACTAACGGTCTAGCTTTCTGATACAGATTGATTAGAATATGTTTTACATGAAATATGAACCAATCCAGTTCAATTCTAACCCTTTCCATTTTTGACAAATAAATCGTAACAAAACAACCGGTTGCGAGCGGTGCGTGAGTGACTTGCTCGACGTAGTAGTCACGAAGGATAACTTGTGAAATTGTCTATTCCTGTTTAAGAAACAGGTTCCGAAAGAGTTTTCTAAAGTTGAATTGCCAGGCTGACATAACACAGACAACGGGGCGCCTTCAATTGACCTATATACCAGTCTCGGACATTGACCTCATCGCCAACTCGTGTGGTTGGCTGTATCGCAAAGGGGTGGCTCACAAAATATTCTTCCCAGGGCGAAAAGATTGCAGAGGTGAAAAAAGAGTTTGAATAATCGCAGGTTTGTGTGATTAACTGTTATAACCTATTTATGAAAACCCTTATCAAAGAATTTATTCAATTTTCATCAACAAATTTTTTTAATGGAATTTGAGTTATCTTAAATCTTAACAACGCGGTAACGGTATTCATGATAAATATTTATAGATTCCAGGCATTTTCTTCATATTTCAAAAGGACAACAATCTTTGTAAGAAGAAGAATTAAAACATCAGGGCGGCAGCGATCGAACTGAGTGCAGAGTTCACGAACGGGCGGCGACCTCCTGAAAGTGGGGCGGGCCTAGTCTGGAGACTTGCGAAACTGCGGCCTTTCCACAATAAATCCATTCTGTATCCGACGAATTACCGCATGATTGTTACAACAATCTATTCAGTAGCGGATTAAATGGTGTTACGTCGCAAATATTTTCCTAATTAAAATGCTATACTCGTCTAAGATATGTTTATCCTAATAAGTTAAATAGATTTGTAGCAACATATTTTATAGTATTTTAGTAAATACTCATATAACATATTTGGAACTAATATATGGGTGGTGTAATTACATTAAAGGCAGTCTCATATTGTCTAAGCTGAACTTTCATTCAATGTTCGATCCCAACATCAAGTGGTGACTTTTCTGATGTCCCGAGATTGGTCTGGAGTTACGATACTGATTTTCAATTAGACCTGACAAAGTGTTATTCAAGCATTATCGCTACAAAACAAAACAAGCTCTCAAGGCGAAACTATATGAGAAAATAGAACGCAGTTGGAATAAAAGTTGCATATCAGTGAAGTTATTACGTTTGTTGCACAGATGTGGGACATAAAAATAGTAAATCAATGCACGTATAATATGTGCTACAATAATAAGTCGATAAGGAGCAGAAACAATGCTTTGAAATGAGGTCGTCTTAGACCTTAGGAACAGCGTCGTAGGAAGTCAGTAACCTAGTATTTCTGCGACGACTTATAAGCTACATATTTTCTCCTGGAAATCTAATGCTTCACAATGTTGACATTTAAAAATAGCTTGCCGTTTTAAAGTATTGAAAAAACACATTTTAATGTGCGTCACGTTCACTTCAAAGATACGAACCTATTCGGACTATGTACCCAAATACCTATTGAATCTCGTACTCTAAGCAGTATTAAATCAATAATTATAAGTCAAGTAACTTAGATTAGCCAGGACCTTAATAATATTGTTAATAATGTCATGGGATTGTTAGATAAAATTCGGTAGAAGACAGTCGATATATATATATATAATATTGAGCGGTCCGTGATTTGGGTGAATTAGTTTTAGTGTTTGTTAGTGTCGCCTAGTATTTGGTAAATTGATTAATGTTTACATGAGTTTTGAATCCCGCCAAAATGGCCTTGTAAAAGTTAATTTGTCACTGTCGTGGATTCGGCCACAACAAATGTAAGATCCCGTAGGAGTGTTGTATGTGTAGTACCCAGGAGCTCCGTGACAGTATACAGAGGGCCCTCTTCGTTGCTTAGGACGTCAACGAAGCATACACTTCTCCATGGTAAGTTTTATAATTATATTAGAAAAATAGGTGTATCGCCTCTAAGTTTGACTGCTTTCCCCAACCCAAGCCCTTTGATTCACTGGCTTTGTCTATGGGCCACGAAGGCAGATGAAATTACTTACTGGAAGTACGAAGCTCTGAAGAAAGGAATTAAACACTATTAATGTGTTGAAAACAAAAGTTAAATTATATTTAAGTCTTGGGTTTATTTGTTTCCGTGTAACCGCTTAAATTACAATAGGTATCTTTTATCTTTACAATTTATTTTATAATTTTAATATGTAATTAACTTTCTTAGTTATATTGATGTTTTATTTTCTGATTAACGGATAGAAAAGTATACGTTCCAGTATCGCACACAAGTTATAGAAGCGCGGAGACCGTTGCTAATCTAACTGACCTATATAATGTGGCCGGTGAAAGACCTCGTAAACTACTGCCGTCAGGGCATTATTCCTGCAACAATGCACCTAGTAACCGCATACGATTATACAACCTAACTCTGTCACCTATAGATCTAATATCCCTTGAAAGTCACGCGCAGAATGCCTACGCATATATGTACTAGGATTGTAATAGTTTCGCGGAATAATTTTGTTTAGAACACATTCATAGTTTCAACTAATATCTAAAATTGAGAATTGAGAACTCGGCACTGTGCGCATAGCACGTTTCTATATGTTTTGTATTTCTATATTCCTTGTGAAAGAAAGGGAAATAGTTCATACTTAGTACATAGCGAGATACAATCGAGAGAAACCATGTTATTTAGTCGTATTCGACAATTGTTAGAAAGCTTATTATGTAGAGCCTTATTCTAGTACTGAATTCTTAAATCTTATGTCCAAACATAGATCGTAATACAATATATAGAGGCTTTGTGAAAACCACAATAAGAGAAAGGGATCTAGCGACACTGTTGCATGTAAATAAGAATATGATTTTCTAAGATCTATAAAGTATTTACATAATAAAATATGAATACTACCTATGTCTTTCTGTCTTGTATTTTAATCATAAGCTTTATACAAAAAGATGAACATGAAAGCTTATGAACGAATATTCATTTTTTTTTTAAATTCACATTTTGTTTAAATTGGACACCAAACTGCAAATTAATATTCAGTTCATAATTTTGGTAGAGTGAATTCACAGCGGTGGTATTTATTTTATTATCTGGGATCACAGACGGGTCGACATACCACATGAACAGAATAAAAGTTGATATGTATATAATTTCTAAATCTAATAATTTTACGTCTACCCACATTCATCATGATTTCCCACCCAGTAGTATTTCGACAATAACAATTTAAATGTAATTTTATTTTATTATATTTTATTACCCGACTGCGAAAGAAGGAAGGTTATACTTTTCGAGTGTATGTATGTATGTATGTATATTTCTTTGGCACGCTCTAAAGCCCAAACGGCTTGTCGTCTTTTTATGTGAGTGGTGTCAATAGATTCGTCGTAGTCGCGAGAGTGAAAAAACTAAATTACGGATTTTTGGCGCCAAAAAGTAATCTCAAAAAAAAATGTTTTCAAATAAAGAATTAAATTTTTTTTTTTTTACCTGTGGCTACGAATATATTTAAAACTTAAATGTTTTATTTAAAAAAATGAATTAAATAAAGATGACAAATACTGACGCATTCGGGTTTTTTATTTTTAATAATTTTATTTCGTTTTATTTTACACGCGAGTAGTCCTACAACTGTCATTATAGATTAACATACATTCATACATTTTACAGCGCAGCCACTTCTGAATATAAACTATGATGATCCTAAATTACACGTTCATCTATCTACACTAAAAAAATGTAGTACATAGAAAAAGTTCAGTTTGAAATTCTTAGATATATAAGAAATCAATTTTGCTCAAGTTCAACCTAATTCAGTCTCAAAATTGCCAGTGGTATAAGGATAAGTAACCATTTTCACTGACGTCTCAACAGGTAATTTGTGAAGTTCCTTCTTCTAAAATCTTATTCAAGTTTCTGGAGCAATGAATCTGGTCTCGAATGCTAATATTTGGGTTCCTTGTGCGTGTAGTGAAATGAGAGCGTGTTTAGCGACACGCAGGACAGATACCGATCGCAGACTGAAATTGAATGACATTTTCAGGTTACTTAGTTCTGTTAACGGAACGTTAGATAAATCTTGTATTTGTCTGACTATTTGCTAATTATGAAGCTGAATTGGTGACACCTTTATACTTACTACACTAGCTTTTGCTTGTGGTTCCACCCGCGGTAAAAAGTAGCACATAATATGTTTTCTCAAAAATCATAGTTTCGGTGCAGCGGTTTAGCCGTGAATGCGTTGTAGACAGACAGAGTTTTGAAATTATAAAATTACTCGTATCGTATAGTATGAGTTTCTCCATATTTCATCACACTACACTAAATCATCACAGCGCACCACATCAAAACGCACCCGATGATTATTGTCATTTAATGTAACCGAACGAAGGAGACTAGATCCCACAACACAGGAAATCCTAGTCTAGGGCCTTATATGTATATTTTTTTAAAGATTATTATTATTATTATTTCAACGTTGTTCTAATTTTTAACTTCCTTATTAGTGCAATTTCTTATTTTAGTCCAAAAAGTTGTATACTTGAATGCGGCACTTTTAAATACAAAATTTATAAGCCGTGTAATTATTGCTACACGTTTAGTTATGTTTAAATTAACATTAATTAAAAGTAAATAAATTCACTACGAATTTCATTTAAAACACCGGATACCGGATTGCGAATTTGGAATTCATATTGCAATTTCAACGAATTTTTTTTCCTAAATTGTGAGATTGATAAATTATTGCATATTTCCTTATATAAATAAATAGTGGTAGTTGTTATCTATACAAATAAATAAAATTGGAGTGTCTGTTTGTAATATTAAAATAACCGCTTTTTACTTAATGCATATGTATGTATACACGATACATATACCAAAAACGTAGTTAAATTTTTTTTTGTCTGTCTGTCTGTCTGTCTGTTTGTTCCGGGTAATCTCTGGAACGGCTGGACGGATTTTGACGGGACTTTCACTGGCAGGTAGCTGATGATCCGGGGAGTAACTTAATCTACTTTTTTTAGACTAACTTTGTCCCGCGGCGTTACTCGCGGTACAACATTAACCGCAGGTAACACCGCGGGGTTCAGCTAGTTGTTTCATATAATCTTACAACCAACCATGGATGCTACCGTTCATGGCCTTAAATGTCTAATCTCGATTCAGTCTGAATACTATGCATAGGTGGAATTCATAATCAGCTTCGAAACTACTAACTAGTTCTGTCTCAAATTATAAAACAAATAACTAATTTATTTTTATAACATTATATCTTCACAACGTTGTTTAACTAATTTCAGCAGTCATAACTTTCATCAACACAACTCGCAACGTCTGAATGAATCATAAATATTGACATCAAAGATTCCGTGTCAATCCCGGTATTTAGAATTACGACAAACGGATATCTTGAACATTGAAGATGCTAAAAGCTACTGGTGAAATTCTACTTTGTGGTACAACTTTAAATATTTAAGACCGAAATGAAAACCACAACCTTAATCAGGTTACTACTGGACACAGGCCTCTCCTTAGAAAAGAGGTTTTGGTTTACCATACCATGCTGGCCATGGAGGTTTGTATCAAGTTTTTCTTCCCTTTTGTAACCCCTGGCGCAAAAAGGGGGGTGTTATAACTTTGACGTCGATATCTGTCTATCTGTGTGTGCGTGTGTGTGTGTGTGTGTGTGAGTATCTGTCTGTGTGTGTGTTTGTGTGTGTGTCTGTGAGTGTATGTCTGTATGCTAGCTCTAGCTAGCTCTCAAACGGATAAACCGATTTCGTTGCGGTTTTTATTTGTGGTGGTTCTTATCTATGTGTAGTTAATATTCGGTCAGAGTATCAGCTCTTTTCAAATATGAGTATAGCATTTTTGGCGTATGATAACTCGATTAAATGCTTGCAAAGGTGGTTTTTTAAATTTTAAATTTTACTTGATCAATGCTATATTCCTGTGAAGTTTAGTCCTAGTCAACTTTTACGATGCATCTGCTACCAAACGGACTTGTGACTATAAAAATTACACATACTATTTATAAAGATGATGAACATAAAACATCTTATGTGGCAGGAAGATTGTATTTACCAAATACGACGCAATTAATATGTGACTAATTGAACGTAAAAAGGGACGCTAAATTTAGCTGTTTCATTACCTGTCTTTATATATCTATATACATGTGTATACGTTGCTTTACTCAAGCATGAGGTCGAGTTTATAAATATTTTTGCATCATTTCGGAACGCGTGACCCAACAGTACAATGTATGTTGTATCTATATCGTTCACGGTGTCGATGGTCGTACTCGGTTCATTACATCGCCGTCGGGATGACTTTATGACTAAGGTACTTTTCTGTATTTTAAACAGCTCTAATTGTAGCTCTATGTCTTTAAACATGGCTCTAATTTGGAATAATTTAAAAAATATATTATACTGTAATGAGATTTAATTGTGATACATTTGAGTATATGGTTTTCTTTATGCTTAAATTTTTAGGAGATTTAAAACTATAGCGGGTTTACATATTTACTGACTTTTTAATGTTTAATTTAAAGTTTGATAAGTAGGTTTGTATTTCTTTAAAAAATAGATTAGTCTTTACTACATATATATAGCCTCGTACAAAATGTTGTTTTTTATCGATTTATAGATTTTACTTATCAAGAATCTTTTTCTCAACTTTCTAACATAACTATGTGTAGTGACTATATAAGAACAATAATAAAATAAACGAACTTTTTTTAAAAACTTATAACTAAACAGGGGACCATCGGTTATCTTTATCGTCAATTATTTCACACAAATAGTTATTTTCAAAAGAAAATGCTAGATGTTATTATACATAATTTTGTTTATACAAAAATTTTCTTACCCTCTGTACCAGAGCTCTGCTGACACCACCATGCTTTTCTTTTTTTATTCATTTTATTGCCTGTAAAAGATTGTGATTGTACCCGTTATTTTTGAAAATTAAATATTTATCATTTAAAGTTTTATGGTTTTTGTTGATTTTATGACTATCTTATATTATGTGTATATTTTACTCGGAAACTTTATGTTGTGCACTACACGATAACAAATCTTAAAGAGGACAAATGAATACCTACCACGTATGCATCTCCCGTCGATATGGTAATAAGCGTATATTTAATAACTTTTCTCATTGATAAATTCGAGAACATCAACCCAAGTATAAAAGGGTTAGCAATAAAAAAATATAGCTACTACTTACATTTTTATTCGCTGACAGTAAATAAGTATCCGTTCAGCCTTTTTCTTGCATCTCTGCAGGAACGAAGCGAAGGATTGACGGGTTCACGGCTAAAGAAAAGAAATCGCATTAATTTTCATATCAGGTCAAGAAGAAAATATGTGACTAAATTTGCCAACAAAGCGATTATTTAACGGGCGATCAGCATTGCCGACCGTCAAAGCCTATCGAAGTCAAATACATAATTACAAAATATTTAGCTCTCTTCGATGTATAGGAGTTTTTAATGGATTTTTTTTTAGTACTTTTATTCGTTGAAAATTATAATGACTGTCTTGGTGACAGAACATTGTTTAGGTTTAGTTAGTACGTGTTGAACAAATCGGTATACTAGTACTAGTATACCGACTACCGACATACTAGTTCTAATCGTGATGACCCATGAAATTTTAAACATAAAGATAGCGATTTATCCAAAACAAAATACGTTACCACCTATTGTTCAAAATATCACTACCGTCGCAAATAATTCTATTCAAATAGAGAACAAGAATACAATCAAATCTTGATAATTGTTTTTTCATCTTAGTACTACTTTAAAGTAAAGCAATAAGCAATAATGACAAATAATACAACTTAAATATTGTTTCGGAAAGCTTTTTTTATTGGGACTAATCCCGCCCACACGCCTTCACTGTAACTACTGTAAACCAGGATCAACAGCAGTAATCCACGAACACACTGAGCTATACTGTCTATAAGTATAACACTCGGAAAGTCCCAGGAAAAGTTAAACTGTCTTCGAAACGGCAACGACACTAATCAATAATTAATATCACTAATCACTAATCAAAAGAAATCTGGAGGAGTTGTCAGCAGAAAACTGGAGGACTGATCGGAAAGCTTCTGATAATTCTAAGCATGCAATGAAAAATTATGCAAAATACAAGAAAGGGTAAACTATGGCTGTACAGTTATTTATGAAGTTTCTACTAAAGGTCGTAGAGCATCAATAGCAACATTATTGTCACACACAGGAAATGTGGTTCATTTACCGCATTTCATGTCAACCGGTATAAGAACAACACAAAATAGCAAAATATGGTATTCGTGTGAAAATTTACTAATTTATTTTTCTTTTTAGACGAATGAGAGATTCTTTGTGTAGAAACTCCTATGGTTGATTACGTTAGAAGAGCCGAGGGAGAAGTAGTATGTATGTTAAATTCGATATTCGACGCCGGACCACTGTGGACTATGGCCACTACGGGGAGCCAAACTCCCCAAGTTCAGAGAGCCAAGAGCGGAAGATGTCGTGCTATGCGTCTACTGTAACCCGTTATTCTAAATCTCCTCAATCGATTTTAGAAATGATTTTGAATAATAAATCACAAATAGAAATTATTAAATTACACTTATTTTAATTTAACATTCTAGAACTAAACTCGCTTGTACTAGTACTTATTGAACTATTTTAATTAACTTTAATCCTGGCGGTTTCGCCCTATGGCTATATCTAGTTAATAAGGTTAGTTTTATTCTAGAATGAATTTCAACAAGTTCCATCAAGTGCTGACAATCAAGAGTGAAAATTTAAGTTGATATTAACATACATGTCATATTATTTCATCGGACTACAACCGCAATCATGATGGCTGGAAATCCTTTCTTCGCCCTCCAGCCGCTAGTAAGTTTACTGTGGGATTAGAGAGAGCTTGTCTTCTCACATTCCCAAAAAAACAAGATGGCGAAAGCTCTTTCTAGCGAGAAGTTATCCTCGTCAAATCGTGTCCATATTGCTTCAAGGCAAACATGGCTACAGTAAATAAATGAAATGTCCTCGTAAAAGTCATCAGTCGTGTTGTTGACATTAAAAAAGCAATCCTTTCCAGTCAGCACCTGTGTCATCCGGTAGCTTTTTTGCCAATACATAAAGATGGATACCCGATTCGATCTCCCTTATTTCTTACATGAATAAAGGCACACATACACCTATTTAAATAACAAACAGAGCTTCAGCCAAAAAAACTCGAACCGCATTTTTACAAGAGATCCTCCTGAATCTGTACGAGATTACGGCATTCAATATGTAATAATTAGATGGTCATGTCGTATGTGTATGCATGGTTGGGTTCATAATTTTGTTCACGTGCAAGGATAAACTTGGTAATATGTATTCGGCTGCACGCAGCCTGCAAACGGCAACTGGTTGTAGTTCGATGATATAATGTGACAGATATACCTACATGTAATGTTAAATACAATTTTACACTTTAATTTACTTGCTTTATTATCCAAAGTGATTCAGGAAATGAGCGGTGTGATTGATAAAACTATTTTAAAACAAACGCAAAATGTACGCCATTCATTTCTTTACTGTTTAAATATAGAACATTATTTTCATCCTAAACAAGTCTGATTAGTCATGGTGGTGAAGAAAATAAATCTTTCTAGTAGTTTTTTACGAGTGTGTGTATTTTGCTGCGTATTGAGGTCTCAGCCACAGGACGTAGGTTCGATTAACTGCCAGTTGGAAAAATTGCGCGATGAACACGATTCATTGTTTTATGTTTAGTTTTCATTTATCTGTGATAATTAAATATTGCGTCACATACTAAGAAGTTTTTTTATGGGATAGGGGCTAAACGAGCAGACGGATCGCCTGATGGTAAGCGATTACCGCCGCCCATGGACTCCCGCAACACCAGAGGCTCGGTATAGTTTGATATTAGATGTCTTTGAATACTAAACTTAAATGACTCTTATTTTATTATCATTGTTGCATTAGACACTGTTTTACACATAAAAGTGTCAGTTACTGTTATATGAATCAGTAATTTTATGTAAAGCCGACTATCCTCGTGAGCAACAAAAAATATTCAAATATTTGTGAAATTACGATAAACGTCCTCTTAATGGCACAACTAGAATTCTTTACATGTTAACCGGAGGTTAGTGTGTAATGAATAAAAATGTGATTGAATTAACGTTTACTGTTCGTGTAATATTTGTTTTCCTGTTCTATTATTCTACTAATATAGTATTCCGGCAATGTAACCTTTCGTTAGAAGCGCACACAACACAAACTCAATATTGGCACACGGAGGGAAATATATAAACCTTTTACATCCCATTAAACCACCCCTAATTTTATGTATATTTCTAAACGGCTTTAGTTTAATCAGATGGTTGATCGCAGATGGTTAACATTTAAATATTCTTAAATAACTTGAACCTGGAATTATTTTTGTAGAACTGCCCTGTGTAGAATTCCCACCAGGGTCATCAGTAACAAAAATCCTCTGTAGTAAGTCACTTTCCACTATCTTGCACATAAACGGTCACAATCCACTGAAAGATGGAAGAACCACTACAGTCTGAAAACAGAAAGATCACGTCACAAGTTCATACTAGACGTGCCATGCGTACCAGGGTAGCAGATAAACATAGAAGGTGTCGGCTACTCGGAACAATAGCAACGCGGCGTTGAATGGCGCAAGACGACAACGAGCGCACGGCGCGCCGGCAGAGCGGTGACTGACCGGCACACTGCCGCACCACCCCGCCTGGATCGTTCCTCCGGGACCCTTCCGCCGGGAATCAGACCCGCAACACACGAACCACGAATGTTCTGTTCACGCGACCCTCGCGCACATGTGCGAACACCACTGTCTTCGTACTTCATTGTCTCAACAGGTTTATGCAATATTGTCTGGATCAATCTTTAGCATCAACCTTTCCAATCCATAAACTTGCCTCCCCACGATTTGGCATTGTGATTAATATTCTCTGCAAGTAAACTGCAGTATGAGTGTATTAAAGTATGCGGATGTTTAATACTTTCATCTGCCCGAATATTACGTAGAGAAAGAGGTCATTGACATTTCTTCATTTGTTTTCATATTCATATTATCAAGAAAATCATACTGTAAGTACGTTTGTTTGTATACATTATTGACGTACATTATATAAACAACTTTATCTATAAGACCTCCCTTGATATAGTAACAGGATAGGATTATAAAGTGCAGTAGTTAATGATGACATAATGTTAAACACTTCAAGCGCGAAGTGTCAAATTTCGCTCGTTATTCGAAACAGTGATGTGAGTGTAACAGCAAGTGTAAGTACTATAATGATCTCCAATGGTCTGGGTAGAGAGTGAAAGTGGTCGCGGTCTAGGCGAGCGCACCTCGCAGGCCATTACAACGGCGCGCCCTGAGAGACCTTGACAAACTGTTTTGCTAGTAAGCGAATAGGTATAGTAATATAGCTATAGTTTTAAACTTAAATTGTACCGTTCGCTAGAATTAGCCCACAGACAGAAGTGTCAACGAATTAACAATAACTTCCTTAATTCGTTGACCTCTTACTGGTCACAAGGTTTGATAACTGAAGACTAGTTCAAAAATATTTAACGTTCCGTTTTTTATCACAGGATAAATAAAGGTTAACTCTAAGTTACTCAAGGAAAATATGTAGTTAATAATGTTAATCTAAACAAATAAATAAAATGGGAGTGTCTGTTTGTAATGTTAAAATAACCGCTTTTTACTAAATGCATATGTATGTATACATGGTATACATACCAAAAGTGTAGTTAATTTTTTTTTGTCTGTCTGTCTGTTTGTTCCGGGTAATATCTGGAACGGCTGAACAGATTTTGACGGGACTTTCACTGGCAGGACCTGGTGATCCAGGCAGTAACTTAGGCTTTTTTAGACTAACTTTGTCCCGCGGCGTTACTCGCGGTACGACGATAACCACAGGTAACACCGCGGGGTTCAGCTAGTATGAAATAGATCTCTTAATTTTATATACGTACCTGTTACATAATCTTCATTTCTAAAAGAAGAAAATGATAATCTAACTCACTGATTGATTTAACCGCTGGATTAACTCACGGGCTGATTTAACCGCCGATCTAGAAGCAATCTATAAATTTTACTTAAATAGGTACTCCTTATATAACATAAGTGTACATTCAGTTTTTTTTTAAATTTTATTCGTAACAATGCAAAATAAGGGTTAAGGCTTTTTACTTACGTTTTCATACTCCCAGTAAATACTCTTCTATGAAATCAAATGTCCACCAGCACACGGAGGAAGTCAAAAAGTATGAGCAAAAACTAGCTAATTAAAGAATCTTTTATGTCTATCACTTATATGTACATATAAAATTTTGTAAAGGCACCAACCAGTATATTTCGAGTTATTTGTAGATCTTATTTTCATCTCATCATGTCTGGACAATGACATTAGCATAACATGGTAGGTATCTGTGAAAACACATGACTGATACTTCCTATAATTATTTTAGAACAGAGATCGGCCTGTCGCCATTTTACTTATGTCTAAATATAATCATTTTAGGGCTACATAAAAGTAATGTTTTTTAAAGTTAGTAAGGTAATTATTTATTAGATTATTTTTTGTCACCACCTGACGAAGTTTACTATAGCTAGTGGAGAAATCGTTACTTTCAAGCGGGTCTTCGGTCCTTTCGGAAGTGGCACGTGTCTATGACGATTTGTACGCTCAGCATGCATCTCAACCTGAGCCCGAAAATAGGGAAGCTATACATTAACACGCCACTACACCGAAGATCTGCCAGAAGTCATTCAAAGGTAGTAGAGCCACGCTGATTTCAGCACGAACAGGACGGCTCGACGGAGGCTGTACTTTACCGTGGGAGAGCCACGCTTCGACATGAATGGGCCGGCTCAACCGGAGTGATACCACGGCCTCACAGAAAACCGATGTGAAATAGCGCTCGCGCTGTGTTTCACCGAGTGAGTGTGGTTATCGGAGGCCCATACCCCAACCCCTCCCCCCATCCCCTCCTCCACCGCCCTCCCCATTCCCCAAAGGCCGGCAACGCTCTTGTGACGCCTCTGGTGTTGCGAGTGTCCATGGGCAGTGGTAATCGCTTACCATCAGACGATACATCTGGTCTTTTGTCCCACTAGTCAATAAAAAGAACTACCCTCGCATAGAAGATCAACTTAAAATGTCAGTGTTCGTGCTGTCGTGTTTCGTTGGTGAGGGCGAGACCGGAGGCCCAATGATGCAGAAGCATCACTAGGCCGCCATAGTGTAGGTCACCATGCTGCATTGTTTCCTTGTCTGAAATCGCAATGAGTATGGTCACCACCACTCGTGGATTCTTCTTATTATATATTATTTATTATAAAGTCATTTTGGCAAGCCCATACATAAAAAAAATTACGAAATCGAGATGGCTCTTGGATAGCTGAAAAATGGAAAAGCCCCTGGAGAGGACGGTCTTACAGCCGAACTGTTGAAAACTGGAGCTAAACCCGTATTGAGTGATCTCCAAAAGCTTTTCAACGTTTTTGTCCTGTTCTGAGGGAGATCTCTCGAAGCGTGGAGCAGAAGTGTCGTCATCTCGTTCTTCAAGAAGGGTGATAAGACCAGGTTGAATAATTATTAACCCATTTCACTTTTAGGTCACGTATACAAGCAATTTTCAAGAGTCATCACTTTAGATTTGCGGACGACATCGTCATCATGGCAGAGACGCTGCAGGACCTACAACAAAGGCTGAAAGACTTGGCAGACTCTTCAGTACGCATCGGCCTACGGATGAATTTGGGCAAAACCAAGATCATGTTAAATGAACATGTACTACCGGAACCGCAGTACAGGGTGCCGTTCTCAAAGTTGTTCAAAAATATGTGTACCTCGGGCAGACTTTACAGTTAGGTAGAAACAACTTCGAGGACGAGGTGAACAGGAGAATTCAGCTAGTTTGGGAAACTTCGTCGGGCCTTTTCATCGTCGATCCCACAATGTCTAAAGACGAAAGTCTTCAATCAGTGCGTCCTACCCATCATGTCCTACGGAGCCGAAACGTGGACACTTACGGCACGGCTGGTCCACAAGTTCAAAGTCGCTCAGCATGCTATGAAAAGGGCTATGCTCGACGTTTCTCTTAGGGATCGCATCAGGAATGAGGTGATCCGGCAGAGAACTAAGGTCATCGACATAGCCCAAAGGATTAGCAAGCTGAAGTGGCAGTGGGCTGGCTATATTAGCCGCAGAACCAACGGGTTCTTGAGTGGAGACCGCGTCTCGGCAAAGGTAGTATAGGACGTGCATAGACCAGGTGGAGTGATCATCTGTCCAAGACCGCTAGCAGGAGCTTGTTGCGAGAAGCCGAGGATCGAACCAAGTGGCGTGTAATTGGAGAGGCCTATGTTCGGCAGTGGACTGCGATAAGCTGATGATGAATATTTGTGTATTCCTATTATTTTTGTGTATTAGAAATTTTAAATAGTTTAGTTTACATCATTTTTCAAGGTTTTTTTTAGTGACGAGAAGGTATTCTGACATTCAATGAGTGCGCAGTGGTAGCGTATGCGACTACAGTGCTTGTATCAAACGGCCGTGGATGAGAAGTGTGAGTTCTACCAACAATCATGGATACATAGAACAAAGATCTATGATAGATAGATATAAAGATAACTTTGAATTACTATTACTTTCTACGCGAATATCTGATTCTCGAACTTATCTTAACGTAAGAATAACTCCGTCTCGATGAGACGAGTAGCCATACTGTCTTTCACGCCAATTTTCAATGGCATTACATTTGCGCATGTTCTTCACTACAAATAACTTAAAATCTAATACTCTTTTTAGTTACATAGAAAACTCTTTATTTATATATTTATCTTTATTGTACACACATAGCAGATGAAAAAATATATTTACTGTACAAGAACCGAAATAAACAAAATAAAAGTACAGTTTGTAAAACCAATAATGAAAAAAAGTTGTGCAAATGGTGACCTCATCGCGATATGCGATAACTTAACAAAGTGTAATTACAATGCTCTCTTGATTGACAGCAATTACTTTACAATTATATTATGACCAGCCTGTTAGTCTAGTAGTTAGTGTACCTTACTGCTTCGCCAGAGTTCGTGTATTCGATACCAATCTAGATAAAACAATGTGTGATGGACACCGTACTTATGTTCTTTTTCTACTGTATCTAGTGTAATTTTTCTATACTATGTATGAAAAATATAAGTATGTGTATTAAGTCTGGTTACCATAATATAAGCACTGCCTACTTCGGGATAATCTGAAGTTATTATATTATAAATAAATAAATATTTCGGACATCTAACACACAACGCCATCTAGTCCCAAACTAAGCAGAGCTTGTATTATGGGTAGTAGACAACTGATATGAATACTTCTATACTTTTTTTTTTGTAAATACACACATAATATACATAGAAAACACACAAACTCCGAAAAAAATATTTGCAGATCATACAAACATTTGGTCCGACCCGGGAATCGAACCCGAGACCTCAAGAACAGCAGTCGCGTACGCTACCACTGCGCCACCGAGGCAGTTAATAATAAATACTTCAGTAAGTTCAGTAACTTAATTTTATTTCTTAAAAAGTTACGCAATAAGCTGGTTAAAATAAAAATGTAGTGCAAAAGGGGCGCGAAGATTGAGGTCGTCATGAAATACGCAATCAGCA